>OY770137.1:13982500-15310000 GCA_963669345.1 Gortyna flavago
GCGTGTGTATGTTATGTTGTTTTTTTTTAAATAAAGAATGTATTCGCCATTTGATTACATTTTTTTACTATCCTACTAGGATTTTTTTGGCAGTTATTAACGACTAGCGGCGCCCCGCGGTGTCACCCGCATAAGTTTCCCGTGGGAATATCCGGATAAAAACTATCCTATGTCCTTTCCCGGGACTCGAAACTATTTCATCTAAATCGGTTTAGCGGTTTAAGCGTGAAGAGGTAACAGACAGACACACTTTCGCATTTACGTATAATATTAAGTAGGTATGAAATGAAGGCCTTTAAAAACGTCAATTACATAGTAGTTAAAGATGAAAGATAAAAATGATAGGTAAGTAGTAATAGTGTTATCATCTTCAATCAATCAATTTAACCTATCGCAGTCCACTGCTGGTTATAGGCCTCCCCCAGGCTGCGCCACAACACCCTGTCCTCCGCCTTCCGCATCCAGTCTGTCCCAGCAACCTTCATTAAGTCGTCGGTCCATCCTGCTATCACTTCTAAATTCTGTTATCATCTTGCTTGCCCCTAATTAATTTGAATGAACAAACCCTGCATCTGCCCCGAATTTTGAAGCGTCGTAGAATACTGGCGCATCATCCTGTAAAGTAAAACAAAATCCCTTAAATTATATTTATAAAAAAAAACAGAAGAAAAGTAAAAGAGTGTTTACAAATTTTGTGTAGGTATTTATAATCATAATAATTAAATAAAAAACGTGCGGGGTCGGGGGACCCCTGACAGGAATGAAGTTTTAAATGAAAATTTAAGATAGCGGCTGCGAAAATGTCAAGATACTGAAAAATTTGAAAATAATATTAGATTTTCATTTTGACCTTTACCGGCTTGGCTTTTATCGGCTTTAGAATAGAATATTCATATTTTTTTTAAACATTAGCGCCCTTGAAACCCATTAAAACGGCGCTAATGATGAAAAATTTGAAAATTTTTGCAGCCGTCATCTTGGATTTTCATTTTGACCTCAGTGTCAGTTTTAGCTCAAACTCAAACTCAAAGCATTTATTTCAATTAAACCATTTACAGGCACTTTTGAATTGTCAAGAAGTCGGTCAGTCAGAAAATATGAAGCTAGTTGCATATCCTAAAGCGTACGTACCTATGGAGAAGAACGGGCAAGAAACTCCATGGACACTCTTTTAAATTATATTTTTACAAAAATATTAGTTACATCATTAATGTTGAATTTATATGTGAGAACCATGTAATAAAATGAAAAAAGACGTAACAAAACAACAATCCAAAAATAAAATAATTAAAAATAAGCCGAGGCAGCCAAGTGATGACCAGCCCCAACTGACGGCGCCCGTTCACGAACATGACGCATAGATCAGCACCATTCAGCTCAACCATTTTTCAATTCATCTATAATGTGGATCTTAGGAAAGTGTACATAATACAGCTGGTGTTGATTTAGTGTTTTGCGAACAGCTATGTCCTACCTTTAGGGCGTACAATAATTTTGAAGGGAGCTAAATGATCCAACACACACGCAACCGTCAGCGAGACATTATAGTGAGCATGACATACTATCAGCCGCCAGGGCACATTCAAGTTAATGAATGACATATTATTACCCGGTAAATGGTAGCTCTATCTATAGTACATAGAACTCACATCAGTCTGTGCTATGCAATAATACAATGCAAAGGAAATTGAGTTTATACAATGCAAAGATAGTCTTACAATCTTCAGCAGCTCCAACAGTATGTTCAAGTGTTAATCAATTAGTTGTGGTTGTGGAACCTCGAAAACCATGAAAACTACCTATTTCTCTCTCTGACTCTTTCTATTATATATAATAAAAAGTCGCATGGAAGAGTTAGGTACGTGACGTTTTCTACCAGTTTACTCCTACCGCAAGCTCCGTCAAAGAACTTCGTTCCAAAAAATGTACTAGCGACTTGCTATAAACACAATACCTATTTTGGAATCAGAATACCATCGAACAGTATTGTGGCCGAACCAGTTCTCGAAACAGTTCTCGCAAGAGTTTACTTGAGACTTCGCTCGGATGAGGTAAGCGCGCGATACTGAGGCGTCGAGAGCGAGAGCGGTAACAGCACGGGGGTCGGGAGGGACCGGTCGGGTTTCAAGTTAACTGTTGCAATCGATCTATCACCAATTCATCACTGGAAAGACTATCATTGTGAATATGCCTGAAATCATTCTGAAATACTGATGGATATAGATCGACGAAAGCACAAAGTTTGAATCAATCACAATGATCTGGAGGTCAATTCTCGGATCTACCTAAGTTAAGCGTCGGGTAACACATCATTTTAGTGTCAGCGTTGTGTTGGGCCGATTAGGGTAAAGTTTCCCATGAATTCTGAGTAAAAGTTGGAAACAATGACAAAATCATGCTTACTAGGTTTTCGTATTGTTCGAATGTCGACTGTTTCCTGGTAATGGTCGTGAAGTTGGCTGGTGGCGGTGGCACTGGCTCTAGGAGCATTGCTGGCTGATTAAATGTTTCGTACATGTCCTGACGAGGCCCTATAATCATATCCTCTTTTCCCACGCGACAATTCTCTTGTATCCACCTTTGCTCAGGAAGTGCTGGGCCCCTGCGAACGGCCGGAAATTAATTGCATGTCTTTTGTTCGTTTTATCTAAATACATGAAATTCAAAGTCCTGACTGACTGATATATCAACACACAGCCTAAACAGCTGGTGTTGGAGACATGAAATTTGGAGGATGTGTTCTTTGTGAAGAATAGGTATCCACTAAGAAAGGGTTTTTCAAAATTCCAAAATTTCACTGAAATTTCACGCGGACGAACTCGCGGGCAGAAGCTAGTAAAACATATATAGTAGACTAGCTTCCGCCCGCGGCTTCGCCGCGCCCGCGAGGTATGTCGACAGAAACTATCCTATGTCATTCCCCGGGATGCAATCTATCTCACTGCCAAATTTTATCGATATCCGTTCAGTGGTTTAGGCGTGAAAAGGTAACATACAGACAGACAGACAGACAGACAGACATACAGAGTTACTTTCGAATTTATAATATTAATAAGTAAAAATATAAGTAAAATAAGTAATAAGTATGGATGGACTAGCTGCGCCCGGCGGTTTCACCAGAATAAGTCTCGATTTCGTAGGAATATTATTGTTGGTCCCATATAAAGGAGATGTTTTAAAATGTATGGAGCCTGGGCCAGGTCCTTGTACACTATACAAAAAAATAGGAAAATTCATTTAAAACAGTTCTCAACTGTCCAATTACTTTAAAATGGCTTGTTTTGCTGGTAAACACAAGAAATTACACTTGAAATTGCAACACACAACAAAAACCCGTCATGGCGGTAAACTGTCATTTTGATTGATTAATGACGTTTGACATGTTTATTTCTGTGGAGGAAACCACACAAGAAAGTCGAAGTCCTTACAACACAAGCCGGGTAACAGTCCAAAAACGAAAGCTAGGTAAACAGATGGGAAAGAAACGGTATTAAATCCAAAAAACGAAAGCGAGGTTGTTAAAAAGAACTCCAGAAACTCAAAACAAAACGAACACAATCACGACCGACGACAAGACGAAAGTGACTGAAGTGACACTTTTGTGACAGCTAACAGTTCTATTTCTATGATCAATGGTTAATTGTCCTTGTTTTTAAGCACAGAGTAACTAAATCGGTGAGACGCCATGTTGAAAGTCGATAAAAATAATTGATAAGTATCAATTCACTACCAGAACAGTATACATTTAATTGAATTATCTGTATTTTTCCTGAATTCTATGGATTTTTCTCTTTTTTTTGAGTTACTGTACATAGACCTGGCCCATTTTGAAACATCTCCTTTGATTAACTTTGCTTGGGTTGTTTTTGAGCTAGCTTCAAAAATACGATTTTTTTCACTTAGTTTATATTGATGATGTTTTAACTGACATTTACATAGCAAGTAGTATTAATTGAATTTGTGTAGGGTAGGTACAATTAAAAAGTGAAAAATTTATATATATTTTTTTATTAATACAACCGACTTAAAAAAAAAACCCAAAAATTTGAAAAATAACTTTTTAAAGTCCTCTTCCTCCTCCTCCAGTATTTCCTCTTCCTTTCCTCAGCTACACTTTAGCTAATGAACAGGATTGTGGTTTTGACGCAACAAACGTGATGAGTGATGCATTGTCGGTGTGAAGCTTACCTTAAGATCTTTGTGTAGTCATCATGTTCGTGAATAATTTTCCTTGTAATATCGAAGAAGCCGTCCCCGGTATCATTGTATCCTTCAGGTACATCTACATAAGGCTGATAAGCCGTCAGGAATGACTTGCCACCAGGCTGCACACCATCGCTGTATTCTCTTGTAAATCTGTTCACACATAATTATATCAGAACTTTGCACGAGTTGAAAAGGGTTACAGGAAATTAAAATTAAAAGGAAAGTACCTATAAAAATAGGTATGGGTTGCACAGCTTGGTTTTTTATGGCATCTTGCAGGTCAACCTAGAAGGTCATCGTCTGTCAGATCAGTCTTGCCTGTGGGTGCCTTAATAAATTAAGGCCTCCAGCCAGGGCTTAAAAAACTAAGTGAATTAAAAAAAAACACAGAATGCCTATATTTTTATTCACATGACCTGCAAGTTTTTTCAACTACACGTAACAGAAGAAAAATAATCGAAGGTACCTTCTATCAGGCATCTTGCAGTACTGCCAATCTTTAGGATCGTACTCCAGAGCGCCGTCAAAGAGCAGAATCCTGTCCGTCATCTGGCCTTTCTTCCAGTAGCCGCGTATGACCGCCTTGCCAGCAGGTGTTTGGTAACGTAACTCACCCTTACCGTGAAACGCGCCTTCAAAGAACTCGCCTTCGTAGATAACTCCTATAAATAGCAAGAGTCTTATGGAAAAGCTTTTGAATACTACACGCTGTTCATTTAGGCACCTGCAATAGTTATAGATTGGTCATTTCGACCCAAGAGACGAAATTCACAAGTCAAAATCTGTTCTAAACATTCTTAGGCCGGACAAGGTGCCCACCTTGTCTTGTTTGCAAAACAGGGAAGATAAACTAAACAAGGGACGGTTTAGGTCTGATCTGTTGGTAGTAAAGATCCGCTACTGAAAAGGCTAAGTATGTGATGGGCATGCAGCGGAATTCGGATTGTGATGGTCTCGTTACTAAGTCCTATTGCTGGAGTGATTCAGTGTAGTGCTGCTTATTTCTAAATAAATTAAGGTTCGCGAGTGTTGTATAGAGGTTTGAGGAACAGGGTGTAAACATCACTTATCCTCCTTAGAAAAGGGAGGGTTTTGTGTCTAGTGGGCAACTGCCCGAGGATTGATGTCGGAAAGTTGGCTAGTCGCGCGGTAAACACTGCTTGCGAGATGCAGGATTTTGTGTGACGTCAGTTTCATGAGTAGTTCGCATGTGCCGATGTAGATGGCCACCACATGTCGGCACTAAGCGTTCGTCCGGCGTATCTTGTTCAGTCAGCTACGCTACCAACGAAAATAAGACATGTACCAGAAAACTAAAATATACAGCTGACTACTTATATGTAAGTGGAGCCATTGCATTACCATTAAGAAACTTGTACAGTCCATAGCCATGCATGCCGCACCCTGCTTGCCATTCACCGTCAAAAGAGGAGCCTGTCAAGAATTCATGAGTTTTCCATGAAGGTCCGGGTACTTCCACGGTTCTGCGGGAAAGGCATTACCAACATTAGATTTGATTTTGACGTCTATTAAATTGCATGTGTCCCATTGTCCCATTGTGATTGATGGCTTTAAACATAGCTAAGTGAAAACAACGGATGAATTTGTTTTAAAGTTATTTTAAGTAGGTACCTACAGTAATAAATGTTTTAGTTAATACCTACCTACTAAAGATTTTTTTTTGTTCAGGTGAGCCTATAATAGTAGGTAAGTATCACTTTATAACAAGAACATTGAGTTTAAGAAGTTAATTTAGTAAACGGTAATAAGTAGGTACCTTATTTTGGTAATCATTAAAAGTAAAAGTATCTCAACACTAACTTGCATTTTTCTTCGTGTTTTTGTCTGAATTCCCTCATCAGGCACAGCCATTGACATGTGCATGGATATTTAGTGCTGAAAGCATGTCCTAATCATTATTTACAGCCAGAACTTTAAGGTAAGCAGTAATTCATATGAAAACAATGAATTGACATACTTTTGCTGTTCAGTTTTTTTTTCGATACATTTAAATGATCCTGACATGAAACAGAGAACAGCAGAAAAAAAATAACTCGTTTTAAGAGCAACTCACACTTGGGACAAAAAAAAAGTAGGGGTAGCCCCGGCCGGGAGAGTTTCCCAAGGGGAGACAATAGCCACTGCTCATAAAATCTACGTTTTTTTAACGCGAGGTGAAGGATTGTTCCTCTGGGCAGCGGGATTGTCCGAAAGGGTTACCGCTGCCCCGGAATACAAAGGGCTAAGGAAGGAACACGGATGGGTTTTAGTCAGTAAGAGTCTGACACTCCCTTCCGTTCCACCCAGAGCGGGAGGGGTCATTGGATGATTTCCCATACTTAAAAAAAAAAAAAAAGGATTGTTCCTCTATATGTTTAACTCAATACACTTAAGTGTGCCTCGTGTAAGTGAAAGCTCACGCAGGACAATAGTGACGGCGGCATGGCCGGGAATGGTAAACGTTTAAATAATTTCAAACTTACATAGGCTTAGCACCACGCCTCCTGCACGATTTCATCTTGTAGATTTTAAATAACTGTAAAAAAAAAAACGTTAAAAAATAAACAACGTTAATATGTTTACGTCGATTACACCCATCGAAGCAGCGGGCATCTGCCAACAGCAGCATACTTAATTTATCCACAACGCCAACACTGCTAAAAAAAATCTTAATTATACAAGCTAACATTACAATATATATATATAATATATATATATATATATATTATATATATATATATATATTATATATATATATATATTATATATATATTAATATAGGTACAAGTATATAATACAAAATAAAAGATGTGAGGAGCTCATTGGGCATCAAAAAAATCATCCTTATGCTTACATGTGTAATAAAATAGAATTTTGATAGAGTATTTTTATTGTTCTCTAAAACAATTTGGAAGATTCTTTATAACTGAAATGTAATTATTACCTAATTATTGGAATTATAATAATTTTTGAACAAAATTACTCTGTGATAAAAACTATGTCATTATCAGTCATTATGACAATATAGGTATTATGTGAGCATAGATAAAATACAAAATGTACAATTATGTGAGTATGTCAATGAAGGATTGAAGCTGGCAGCAGCTGGCAGAATATTATAAGTCCACGGTCCCTGGGCAGAATAGTCGACATTTATGCACAGAGTAATTTTTGATAGACTGAGATAGAGACCAATCTTGTTCCGTGGAACGGGTCATTTGCGTTTTTGAAGAAACTAGCGTCACCTAGCTCTCATAGTTAGAACTTAAGAACTACGCCACTTTTTAACTTTTTTTTTTGTAGCTAGCTAGGTATTTCTATTTATTTTATTAAATTTAATTTAATTCGGTAGTATTTAAGTGTGGACATATGGTCGACATAGGCTCAGATGCCAAAGAAGAAAAAAATAGATCAAAACATAGATATAATGTACGGTCCGTAGACAGAGAATAAATATTACGGTATATGTACGGTCCACTGACCTGTATTATAAAAGTATGTTTAATAGAGGTCAGTGGTACGGTCACATTATAAGTCCAAGGTCAAAGCAGTAATGTAAATCAATTTTTCCTCAAGTGTTTAGTCAGTGGTCATAACGCAAAAGCAGAGTATTCAGCCCTCAGTCACACTGACCTCTATTAAACAAGTACTTGTATAGTTTTCATAAATCGGTTTTGGCGGGTATCACATGTCCACCGCGAAACCATAGCAGCGAAACCGCAGTAGTTCCACTATAACTTGTCCGTTGTACGATAACAGAAACAGAAGCGAAACTGCCTGTTTTTGTTACGATGCCGTGTTCGTTACGCACTTTTTTGTGACAAGTTTATTTAGCGAAATTTCAATTGGATGTTGACTTTACGGAAAAACTAATCTAAGACATCCGAAGTAGACCTATACTGCATTCACTAAGTCGAAAGTGACGACATTTTGCTCCGATTGCTATAATTCAATTGAATCTCATGATGTTCCGCTACTCGAACATAACGTAGGGTATCTAATGTTTCTTAGCGGTATTCCATCATTATTTTCGGCGGGAATGTTGTAAAAATTGTTCGTTTGTTAATTTTGTAGATAGGACACTCTTAATGTGTCCGTCCAGACTGGGGAGCGGGGCGGGCGCGGGTGCGGGAACGCGCGCGGGCTGCCTGTCCACACTAGAGCAGAGCTGCGTTCTGCGTGTTGTCGTGTCCAGTGTTTGTCAAAATATAATATGGATGAAGACTTATTTTTACTAGAAAAAAGCTCGAACTAGTTTGAGAACCCCGGTCACCGCGCGGGCCGCCCGCGCCGCGCACCCACTGCGGCCACTTGTATGAACCGTACTTGCCACTTGTATGAACCGGCCACTTGTGTGTATCGTCAAACGGCCGGTATTGGCTGTATGTATGACGACGTTCGGTGATGCGATGGTTCGAATCCGAGTCGAAACAATGAACTCTTTTGGACGTATCTATTCTTTAGATTATTCGTAAGGAATTCGTGCCTCGGAAAGCACGTTAAGCCGTTGGTCCTGGCTGTCATTCGTGGATCTTTGACAGTCATTACGGGTAGTCAGAAGCCCGAAAGTCTGACAACCAGTCTTACCAAGGGGTATCGTATTATTAGAATTACTTTAATTTGTTTGATCATAAAAAAATATTCCTTACTTCCTTATGAAATAAAGACTTCGTGATCCTTTTATATAATTCTTATGTTGTTTGTATTTTATTTTTAAACAGATGTGGATTTGTGATTTTTTTTTCGACAAATCCTCATAATGAGCTCTATTAGACTTTAATGGGCATTTATGGAAGAATAGTTCACACATCCCCATTGATGGGGATTGTTAATGGGGATAAGTGGGTTAGCACACAAAAAATCCATCCAAAGGTGGATACGCGGAAACTTATATCCGAGAGTCCACCCTAAGCCTAGTTGGATAAACGGAATAATTCGTCACGATGCAATAATTGAAGCTGTGTGCATGTGTTTCTACATCGTTCTCACATTTTATAATTTCAACATGATTTAACAAATAACAAAAGAGTGTCCGTGTTGTTTCTTGCCAGTTCTTCTCCATAGGTACCTAACCACCTACTACGCTTTGGAATCGGCAACTAGCTTCATCTTTCTGACTGACCGACCCCTTGACAATTCAAAAGTGCCTGTAATTGGTTTATTTCAAATAAATGCTTTGAGTTTGAGCAAAAAAATAAACAAAATATGGCAACACATTTTATAATAATCGTCTAAATTCTAAACATTAAATACAACATTTTAAAACTATTATAAATAGTATACATTAATTATGAACGCCTGGTATATTTTTGAAAAGTTTAATTTTAACGAAAAACTTAATTTTAATTTAAACTTAATTTTATTAAGTACTTAGTATAATATGAATTATTTAAAATTAAGTTTTTCAAAATAGTATTATTAAATATTCATAATTACAGTTTTTATTAAAATAACAATAAATCTCTATATTAAAAATAAGTAATTTTTTTACTAGGTATTATAAATAAAGTATTAATATGAACACCTTGTACATTTACTAATAATTATTCAAAATTAAGTTTTTGAAAAATATTATACTCTTCGAAAAACTTAATTTTCCATAATATGAATTACCTATTTAAAATTAAGTTTTTCAAAATACTACTATTAAATATATACGAGTACCTATTGATAATGTTTTTATTAAAATAACAAAAAAATTCAACATTAAAATAGTACATAACGATACGTGTGACTTAGTTCATTATTGCACCTTGCAGTTATGCGTGAAGTTAGCGCCCGAGCGCAGCGAGCTGCGAGGGAGCTAAACTCAGTGCATTAATAGACTTTATTTCACACCTATCGTATAAATATTTTTCAACACACTTGCTCGTAAAGTGAGCCTTATTATATCGTTCTTAGGGCCATAAACCGAACTATAACATACACGTGCATAATAATATTACACACTAGTGCATAATAGAATGATCCCTACAAAGTTAAGTTAGTACCTAACTGCAAATTATATGCGAGTAAACAGAGCATTTTCAATTTAACCGGGTAATACAGTTTTTTTTTTTTTTTGTAACAACAAAGAGGTTTTATGCCACCGAAAATCTATTTACATTTTTGAAATAAATAAATGTGTCCCTAATTAAGACGAAAAAACATTTATTATTATCAAATTATTTATAATTCACAATAATTTCTTATAAAATATTTGCATTTTATCACAAAAATTATCATTTTGAAGTAGGCTGTATGGCTGTAATCAATCAACTTACATTTGGCGCGTGCAAAAAAAAAAATTGCGCGCCATTTCCCAATTTTCCCCTAATTTTCATATTTTGTTTGTATCGCATTTGTTGCTGTGTGGTAAATAATTATAAAAATGTCAGGTTTTAGTACAGAAGATGAACAATTGATTGATTTAACCCCGCCAGAAATACTAAATGCAGCACAAAATGCAAACGAAAGCCTAATACCTGCAAAATCTAGAGAAAAGTATTTAGCTGCTTACGATAGTTTCCTGCAATGGAAGAGCAACAAAAAAACCCAGTCATTTTCTGAAAATGTGTTTTTGGCGTATTTCTCTGAACTCGCCAATACATACAAACCTAGCTCCCTGTGGTGCATCTATTCCATGTTAAGAAGCATGGTTAAGCTCAAACATGGTGTTGATATCAAAACGTACTGTAACCTGATGGCATTTTTGAAGAGACGCTCGGATGGATATATTGGTCGGAAATCTAAAGTTTTGTCACCAGCCGACGTTGAAAAGTTTTTGAATGAGGCTCCGGATAGTCAGTATCTAGCAACAAAGGTACGTTTCATATTTTTAATCGAAACGAATCTACAATATACAAGTGTGTAACTTTAGCATAATTTCTTAGAACTAATTAATTGATTTCTTTGCAGGTTGCCTTAATATTCGGTGTTACTGGTGCTTGTAGACGACAAGAGCTGTACAATATTACAACAAAAGATGTAGAAATCCACGGAGATATGCTTCTTGTCAAAATTACCCAGACTAAAACCAAGATTCCACGATCTTTTACAATCCAAGGAACGTTTCGTGAAATAGTGAAAAAATACCAAGATCTCCGTTCAACAAAAACAAAGAATGACCGCTTTTTCCAAAACTTTCAGAAAGGAAAATGTACTGCACAAACAATCGGTATTAACAAATTTGGTAATATGCCAAGAGAAATAGCGAAGTATTTAGGTTTGCCTGAGGCCGATTTTTACACTGGACACAGTTTTAGAAGAACGTCGGCTACAATGTTGGCTGATTCGGGGGCTGATATACTAACTTTGAAGCGACATGGTGGATGGCGTTCTGACGCAATCGCTGAATCGTACATAGAAGACTCAATTCATAACAAAGCAAAAATCAATGACAAAATAACGCAAGCCATTAATTTGGAGCCAAAGGCAAAAAAGTTTTGCCCCGAACCACAACCATGTACATCTACTAGCGTGAGTTATTTGGTGCCCTCTCCTTCCAGTAATTTGTATGATTTACCTTTGTCGCCGACATTTACACAAGAAGTAAATGAAGGTACTAAAGAAGTGGCAAGTACCAATGTAACACAAACTGTGAAATTGCCATCAAAAACAATCCAATATCGTTTTGAAAATTGTACATTCACCAATTGTTTTAATAATTAAACGATTTATGCAATACATATTTGTTTTTTCCTCGCAAGTGTGTTGAAAAACGTCGTATGATACACGTGTGTATTGATGATTACCGTCCTCGGCTCTCTTAAGACCCTCACCTGACGGCTCGGGTCTCAATGGCGCCTCAGCGGTAATCACCAACATTACACACTTGTACCATAATGTACTATTATAGGTCATGTGACCTAAGACGCTTTTCTGTTTAAAAATGGATTACTTATTAAGTGACTTTAGCGCGGGTTTAGGTCACACATTGCTATAATTACATTTTATAACCATTGACACTATCCATTTACTAATATATTTTTTTTTTGAGTAGGGACAGTAGGTATGGTGCTAGGCTTGAATTTACGTTCTGGCGGCCTGTGAAAAATACAAATTTTCATTATGGTTTCAAAGTTGGTTAAAAGCCCATGCGTACTTTTAGCTTATCACAGCTGGCTTTATCAAGTTCCGACATAATAGTGCCCAAGCTAAAATATAATATGGACGAAAATAAAGTAAAAAGCAGACATTTTTTTTGTGGGGGTACTATAAGTTATACACGTCTACCTAACCCTTCGGGTATACAGGCGTGATGTTGTATTGTATTAAAAAAAATCTATTTACCATTCCTTTCTTTTTCAATCTTGTATCTACAAGCAATTAACTATTAACGATGGGTGATTAAGGTAAAAAACGTCAATAACATAGTAAGTCAATAATAAGATAGGCAAGTAGAGGCGAAAAAATAACCATTTCTAGGCTTTTTTAGCATCTTCAATCGATCAACTCAGCCTATCGCAGGCCACTGCTAGACATAGGCCTCCCTCAGGCTACGCCACAATACCATGTCCTCCGCCTTCCGCATCCAGTCTGTCCCAGCCACCTTGTTTCTTAGGTCGTCGGTCCAGCTAGCTATCAGCATTTAGCATCTATTATCATCTTGCTTGCTAATAATTAGATATTTGACGCTGACAAACATTCTTGTCTAAGTAAATAATTAATTAACAATAATAATAATAATAATGAATGAATGGTAATTTGAATGAACGAATGAACAAACCTTGCATCTGCCCTGAATTTTGAAGTTTCGTAGAATACTGGCGCATCTTCCTGTAATGTGAAACAAAACAACATAATTTAAAAAAAAAACGAAGCAAAGTAAAAGCGAATCTAAAAATTTTGTTTATAGTCATAAAAATAATAAAATGTCACATTGTCCAGGATCGATCTATCATCAATTCATCACTGACAGGACTATAATTGTCAGTATGCCTGAAATCATTCTGAAATACTGGTGGATATAGATCGATGAAAGCACAAACTTAATCACAATGATCAGAAGGCCAATTCTCGTAATTTAAAACGTCAAAATCTAGTCGCAGTCTCATCTCAGCGACAAACAAATGTCAAAAACTTGTCAAAATGTAGGAAAATTTGAGGTACTTTTGACAGATTGACACAGATCAGACTGTGAACGTTCTTAAAATTACGAGAATTGCCCTTGTGATCTTTGGTAGAAATCACCATCCAAACTGATTACAGACTGAGACGTAAGACCAGTCTGTTTTCAGATTTTAATTATAATTGAAGTTAAGAAAATGATGGCCATTTGGCCTTACATTCGACAGCGTCGAGTAACCCATCATTTTACTGTGGATGGATAAATACCTATTTGGATACATACAAGTTTCCTGTGAAGTTTCCCTGGAATTCTTACTGACAGTTGGAACAAATTACAAAATCATGCTTACTAGGCATTGTGCGAATGTCGACTGTTTCCTGGTGATGGGCATAAACTTGGCTGGTGGCGGTGGCACTGGTTCTAGGAACGCTGTTGGGTCTACATATTTTTCGTACAAGTCTTCACGAGGCCCTATATTCAAATCCTTTTTTCCCACGCGACAATTCTCTTGTATCCACCTTTGCTCAGGAAGTGCTGGGCCCCTGCGAACAGCTTCTGTTGGGCCCCTGCGAACGGTTGGAAATTAATTTAATGTCTTTTGTTCGTTTTATGAGATATAGTTATGTAGATTAATAGGTAGTTGGTACTATTGATAGATAGATAATTAGTATTCTTAATTTCACACCAAAATTGTAAACAAAGCCTTATCGATACGTATAAAAAGAAAAGTCTGATAGCTGATGCGTGACGCAACAATGCTCAGCCCAAACTCTTGGACATAAAATGATTAAATTTTGCCTCATTTATGATGTAGACTAGCTGTGCCCGCGACTTCGTTCGCGTGGATGTCGGAAAACAATAGGTAATGTGTCGCTTAGGAAAGGTGTAATAGCCACTCCTAGGGTTCGGTACCACGGCCCTTTCGACTGCAATCACTGCGTCTTCATGGTTCATAATGACAATGCGACGAAGTGTCACTTTGATTTTTGAGAATAAATTAAAATAAAAGCGCCTGCTCGAGGCTGATTATCTAACACAGCCATAATTATGTCCATTTTATTTTGCGTCTGTCTTAGAATACCAACTTGTAAAATCATATCACCATTTTATCTAAAGTATATCTGAGATTAGTAGGTGAAGTTTGAAGTTAGTTTTTCAAGTCTTGGTTTCTTCTCTGTGGTAAATTTAGAATTTCTTAACTTGGTATTGAAGATATCATATATATCTACCAATATTATGCCTTATAAAGCATCGAGATATCTAGATGATAAAAGGAAGAATACATTAATGGTAAGAGCTTCTACATAAAGTTGCCCGTGTAAAAAGCAACCCATTAAACTTTGGTTATATTTGACACCGGCCGCCATTTAAACTACGAAGATGAAACCCATGAAAACTTTAGACATGATTTTGATTTAGACCTTGTACTGCCGAAAACCAGAAAAAAAATTGTAAAGATAATTACAAAAAAATATAAACCCTACAAAGTGCAAAATAACCTTAGTTTGGGAAGACGTTGCGCGTTGGCAAGAAATTACAGACTTCTGAAACCAATGGTCTATTGCACTTTGAAGTGTGTTTTTAAGTCGGTTGTATTTTATTTTATTTCACACAAAGTCGTGTAAGTTTATATTGAAAACCATGAAAACGACACACATGATAAAAAAAGAAAAAGAAAATTGCAGCCGCCATCTTCGATTTTCATTTTCACGTCACAATCGGCTTCAGCACTCTCGAAAACCATGAAAACGACACACACTACGAATTTTTCGATTTGCAGCCGCCATCTTGGACTTTCATTTTAACCAGTACTGAAACGGTTTACCAACAGTCGATTGGTCCATGAACCGTTGGTCAACACCATTAACTTTTCATCCAAAGGACTTGTGACCCACGAACGTTTCCCCAACAGAACTCTACGTCAGTGAATGCTTAACCAACAGAATATTTTGACCAATAACTTTTTACCCAAAGAACATTTGACCCATGTCAAATAGAACTAAGGATGCAAGGGCGAGCGAAGCGAGCTCGGGACTTGGGGCACCCCGACTCGGACAGGTAGGGTTCGAAGGGATGATGCGGCTCAAGTGAGCGAGCAAAGCAAGCGAAGGGCACCCCGAGGTTAGGCTTGGTTAGGTTACTTTATACCCTTTTCACAGAAATAAAGGACTACGTCTTATTATTATTTTACTTTCACCTTTCCCGGCGTCTGTTGGCCTTGTTCTTTGGGTGAAAAGTTATTGGTCAAAACATTCTGTGGGTAAAGCATTCACTGACGTAGAGTTATGTTGGCAAAACGTTCGTGGGTGAAAAGTCCTTTGGAAAAAAGTTAATGGTTTAAAGATAATGTTCACCAACGGTTCATGGGCCAATCGACGGTGGGTAAGCCGTTACAGTTTCATTTTAACCTCACTATTGGTTTCAGCACTCTCAAAAACCAAAAACGAAACCCATAAAAAAAAATGCAACCTCCGTCTTGGATTTTCGTTTTGACCTGCCTATCGGCTTCAGCACCTTTGAAATCTATGAAAACGACATCCATGACAAAAAATCAAAACAAAATTGCAGCCGCCATCTTGGATTTTCATTTTGACCTGACTATCGGCTTCAGCACCCTCGAAAACTATCAAAACGACACCCATGACAAAACATTTAAAAAAAATGGAGCCGCCATCTTGGGTTTTCATTTTGACCTGACTATATCGACTTCAGCACCCTCAAAAACCATGAAAACGACAAACATGATAAAAAAAAATTGCAGCCACCATCTTGGATTTTCATTTTCACCTGACTCTCGACTTCAGCACCCTCGAAAACCATGAAAACGACACCCATGACGAAAAAGTTAAAAATTTAGGCAACCGCCATCTTTGATTTTCTTTTTGACCTCACTTACCGGGGTCAGGATCCTCGGAAACCATGAAAAATAGCTCTCTCTCTCTCTGTGTGTGTGTGTGTGTCTCTATCTACCTATTACTTTGAAAAATGAGGCATAACGCTTTTTCGTTATTTGACGATTTCTCCCTTAGAACTCCTACCGCAAGCTCCATATTAAAACGCTCTGCGTTACTCAACTTTCTATATCAATAATTATCTAACTTCTTTATCGCTCAGAACACCACATTAATTACTATTATCTTACATTATCCTCACTTTTTGTTTAAAATTATTTTAGCGCCACAGGCGCCACTAAATAAACCATCAATGGAAAGCGATTTTGTTTAATATTATAATCATTATCATTACTTTTTAAAATAACATAGACATAAGTAGGTATCTGTGTTATTTCGTCATTTAAGTAAGCATATACTAATTGGACGTGATTATTCACAAATCACATCACACCAACAATATGTTTTCGTTAGTAGGTACTACATCGGGCCAATAGATGTCGTTACGTGTTACTAAAAAACGTAAAAAGTTGTTCTAGAATACTTTAAATTGATTATATTTTTTGATAGAGTGAACCGATTGCGATGAAATAAAAACTAATCACTGCTCCGAGTTCTACACCATATTTGAGTATAAAAAGTAACCGTATTGGTTTGGTACTTTTTACGTTGACCCTGTTCAAATCAATAATCTGTCACATCCAAACAGACAAACAGACAAACCGACAAACAGACAAACAGACAAAAATTCCAAAAATTGATGAAATGGCATCTGTTGGTTATCCTTTAACATCCCAACTATTTTTTTTGGAAATATTTTCAATGTACAGAAACGTCTCGTCTACAGATTTATTATATGTATAGATATAGATAGATAGAATAGATAGATATAGATAAGGAATGAGGTTTTCGAAATTCCAACGGGATGGGGAATATAGGGCGGATGAAGTCGCTGGCAAAGTGTTAGTCTAAACTAATATTATAAAGAGGTAAAGTTTGTAAGTTTGTATGTAGGGTGTAATCTCTGGAACTACTGGTTCGAATTGAAAAAATATTTTTGTGTTGGATAGTCCATTTACCGAGGAAGGCATATAGGCTGTATAACATTACGCTACGACCAATAGGGGCGGAGCATCAATGAAAAATGTTGCAAAAACGGGACAAATTATTCCTTTTGAGAGCTTCCGTTGCGTACACAGTTAAAGTTACGTAAAAATTATGTATGACGGAATTGTTGCCCTTTAAAAGTTATAAAAAAAGTCTGCGACAGCATATGTTTATCTTTTAAGGTTGACTCACTAACACCCGGTTTCTGATTTGAATAAAGTAGCAAATCTCAACTAATTATTCTCAAATACAGTCATATTTCATACTTAAGTCATACTTAAGTACAGATTAAGATGTTCTCAACTTCAAATTCTCAATTCAGAAACTGGGTGTAAGTATAACTTCTTTTTGTGGTTATCTTTGTTCTAAAATAATGCATTATTTGCGAATGTGTTTTTATAAACATGGTATTAATCCTTATCCAAAAAAAAAAAAACGTTATTTATCATGAGTATTTAATTTTGAACCAAAATTACCATTGACATCATTTTTGATTTCAATGAATATCTTAGGAGATAATTATCATACTCGTAGTTTTAAAATAATACTAATAATAAAGCTGAAGAGTTTGTTTGTTTCAAACCTCTAATCTCTGGAAGCATCAGTCGCGGATTTATAAAAATCTTTCACAATTTCACAATTCTTGAGGAAATACATAACACACACACAAATCACGCTAGGACCCTTAGGAGTTCAGCGAAAATAAAAAAGTCAGAAGTTTTCGCTAAGCGAAAACGAAGTAAAGCGCAGGCAGGCGATGCGATACGACGGGGTGGGTTTGACAAAAAATTTCACGCGGATGAAGTCGAGCGCAGAAGCTGGTATCATACGTCATATGGGTACGAAGTCGATCGCGTAAGATCATTCAGCAACATTTCGGTAACACTTCAGATTAAATAATATTACCTAGTATAATCAGCCTATAATGTTCTTACTGCTGGGACACAGGCACTAACATTAATTGAGAAATGGAATAGACATTTATAATTTTAACATAAAGCAAATTTTCACTAAGCTCTTGAAATATACATCCTATATAAAAATCTGCCACGGCTGCAATGGGAGACAGTATTCTGTATATAGATTACAATAGTAAAGATACATTATTAATCTTATGTACTTTACGATTTAGCTGCATGAAACCGTCCCATAGTAGATAGTCAGCTAATTTCGGTGTTCAATCACAGAATAGTTAGAAAGACATAGCAATTGTTTTCATTGACGAAGCGACACTTTATTTTCTCAAATTGATTTAACTGTTCCGGGGTACAACATTTCTTCACTACTGTAATCTTTATACAAAATACTGTCTCCCAATGAAGCCGTGGCAGATATTTTTATAGCACCTTATATAATATTATGCCCGTTGTACACTTTAGCTAGTGACCATCGCAACAAACGTGATGAGTGATGAACTGTTGGTGTGAAGCTTACCTTAAGATCTTTGTGTAGTCATCATGTTCGTAAATTATTTTCCTTGTAATATCGAAGAAGCCGTCCCCGGTATCATAGTATCCTTCAGGTACATCTACATAAGGCTGATAAGCCGTCATAAATGACTTGCCACCAGGCTGCACACCATCGGCGTATTCTCTCGTAAATCTGTTCACACAGAATTATATAAGTAAAAATTTTGTACGGTTGAAAAGGGTTACAGGAAAATAAAATTAAAAGGAAAGTACAAATGGGAATCGGTCTGCACTGGTTATTGTAGGTTATAGCCGCAGCGATATTCCAGCAAAAAGTTTAACCAAGGTAAAACAGTTCTCTTTAATTTATTGGATATTTGACCATCACACAGAATACCTACCTTTCCATTCATACGTCCTGCAAGTTTTTTTCAACTACACGTAACAGAAGAAAAATAATCGAACGTACCTTCTATCAGGCATCTTGCAGTACTGCCAATCTTTAGGATCGTGTTCCAGAGAGCCGTCAAAGAGGACCGTCCGCTCCGTCATCTGGCCTTTCTTCCAGTGGCCGCGTATGACCGCCTTGCCAGCAGGTGTTTGGTATCGCAACTCACCCTTACCGTGAAACATGCCTTCAAAGAACTCGCCTTCGTAGATGACTCCTATAAATAGCAAGAGTCTATGAAAAAGCTTTTGAATACTACACGCTGTTCATTAGGCACCAGCAATAGTTATAGATTCGTCATTTCGACGGAAGAGACGAAATTCACAAGTCAAAATCTTTTCTAAACATTCTTAGGCCGGAAAAGGTGGGCGCAAAACAGGGAAGATAAACTAAACAAGGGACGGTTTAGGTATGATCTGCTGGGAGTAAAAATCCGCCACTGAAAAGGCTAAGTATCTGATGGGCAGCGGAATCCGGATTGTGGAATCTCTCGTTATTCAGCCAGCCATAACCAGCGCTGGAGCTCTGTTCTCGCATAGGGTCTTAGCATTATGCTGAGTGAAGGCCATTTTGCGTTGATGTGACGCATATTTTCCCCCAACTTCTCCTCTTATTTGTGTTTGTTTTTTCTCTGCGTCATGTTTATCGCAAATAAACGTATTTTCTTTCTTTATTGCTAGAGTGATCCACTGTAGTGCATCTTATTTTTAAATAAAATAATCTTCATTAGTGGCGGCACTAAGCGTTCGTCCGGCGTATCTTTTTCAGTCAGCTACGCTACCAACGAAAATGAGACGTGTATACCAGAAAGCTAAAATACACTGATGACTACTGTAAGTGGAACCATTGCTTTACCATTAGGAAACGTGTACACTCCATTGCCATGCATGCCGCACCCTTCTTGCCATTCACCGTCATAAAAGGAGCCTGTCAAGAAATCATGAGATTTGGATGCAGGTCCGGGTAGGTCCTCGGTTCTGCGGGAAAGTCGTAGTTACCAACATTAGATATTACCAACCAATCCCCGGTTTCCAAGCGAGTTTTTTCAAAATACATTTGGCCCGTTGTGATTGTTTGCCTTAAACATAGGTAAGTGAAAAAAATTGTGAATTTGTAAGATATTTTCAGTAGGTACAGTAAAAATAATCTTTTAGTTTAGTACTATTTAAAGTTTTTTTTTGTTCAGGAAAGTCAGCAAATAGTACGAGTATATCAAACTGGGTTTAAGAAGTGAATGTAGTGAACGATTATAATAAGTCATTTATGTAAGCACCTAAGTAAAAATATCTCAACACTAACAAACATAGGTAAGTGAAAAAAATTGTAAGATATTTTCACTAGGTACAGTCAACAAAAGAGATAAGTATTCAGGATCGTCGGATATAGTTGAAGTTTAATAAGAAACCAATGGATGTTGTCGACTGAATTTAAATTTAATGAGCTGTTTGTTATCTATTCATAAAATTAAATTTTATTCGACAACATCCATCGGTTTCTTACTAAACTTCAATTATATCAGACATCCTGCATACTTATCTCTTTTGTTGACTATACATACAGTAAAAATAATCTTTTAGTTAAGTACTATTTAAAGTTTTTTTTTGTTCAGGAATAATAAGTCATTTATGTAAGCATCTAAGTAAAAATATCTCAACACTAACTTGCATTTGTCTTCGTATTTTTGTGTGAATTCCCTCATAAGACACAGCCATTGACATGTGCATGGATATTTAGTGCTAAAAGCATAATTATAATGAAATTATTTACAGCCCGAACTTAATTGTTATAGACCGTTATTTTATACTGAGTAGTATGGGGAAATTCGTATGAAAAATTATTTGACTCTCTTCCGCTGTCCAGATTTTTTTCTTCCGATTCATTGAAATCCTTACATGAAACAGAGAAGAACTACAGAAAAAAAAAAACCGGCCAAGTGCGAGTTGTACCTACTCGCAAAGGGTTCCGTACCACCATACAACGTTTCACACTACAAATAAAATAACGGCCAAAAAAAAAACACGTTTGTGGTATGGGAGCCTCCCTTAAATATTTATTTTATTCTGCTTTTAGTATTTTTCGTTATAGCGGCAACAGAAATACACGGTTCATGAGATCCAGGCTGGTGAGAGACGGACACAAGGACAGTGACATTTTTACTCTTTGGGTACGGAACCCTAAAAATGGTCAATTTAACTCGTTTTATGGTCAACCCACACTTCGGACTGGCGTCGGCGTCGGCGTCGGCGTCGAGTTGCGAAAATGCAACGACAGGTTAGGGGGAATCTCGCTCTCGCTACTTGTAGAAGTCGCACGGTGCACGCGTACATCCAACGACAGGCGCATGCGACAGATCACTTTATCGTGGACGTCCACGTCCATAAAATGTGTGGAAATACGTGCACATTGTAACGTTATCGTGGACGGGTATTTAAAAGCGTCTTCATATATTTTTACTTTCTTGTATTATCGTGATTCCGTGGACGTCACCGACACATTAGAAATTATAAAAGCGCACATTGTCTGACAGTTCCCCGCTTTCTTAGGAAACCAAAGCTTTTCGTTTTCATAACTGAAGTGGCATGTTTTTTTTTAACGCGAGATGAAGGTTTGTTCCTGTTGTTGATAATAATGATGGCATGACAAGCGTTTAAATAATTTCAAACTTACATAGGCGTAGCACCACGTCTCCTGCACGATTTCATCTTGTAGATTTGAAACAACTGTAAAAAAAATAACGTAAAAATTTTGATTTTTATGGGCGACCACGTCGATCACACCTATCGAAGCAGCTCTATCTGAAGCTCAGCAGCAGCATACTTAATTTATCCACAACGACAACACTACTAAAAAAAACCTTAATTACAATATACAATCTAACAGTAAAATATTTGTATTATAGGTATACCTATCGTATAAGTATATAATACTGACCTGTATTATAATAATTTTTGTATAAGATTAATCTGTGATAAAAACTTTGTCATTATGACAATACATAAACCATACATAAACTCTGTGTATATGTCACTGACCTGTATTATACAAGTACAGAGGTCAGTGGTATATGTCATTGAAGGTTTGAAGCAAAACCTTTTTTTAATTACTTTAGTAGTTAGGTAATTATACAACATGGACATGGATTTAGTCCATGTTACACAAGTACGCTGGACCGCTGTGCTGCCACTATATATTTTATAAAAAATGACAGTTGTTTTATGTGCAGATTCAAAGCGCCCCGATCGAGCGTCTCAGGGGAAAGCTCCTTGAAGCTTTGATGTATTTTATCCGCGTCAATGACATCAAATTATGATGATTTCTGTGTAAATAATAATATGTATATTATTTTTTAATAACATAACAATTTTTTTTTTCTCTCTATTTATTTATTTCATTGTACTTATTAATATTCTTCAACAAGTTTCACATTAAATTCAACTATTTTCTTTGGATATAATCATGGATGTAAAATATTAGTTTTTTTTTTTGTTATAATTCTAAAAATCACTACGTTTTCTCATATCACATCTGACATTGGCAGAATTGTCGACATCGGCACCATTGCCATAAAGAAAAATAGAATAGAATAGAGCGTCTCAGGAACTTAAATTGACACATTGTTGTGGCCTTTGTGTTGTTTTGGTACTTACGAGTACGTCTCTGATGATTTAGGTCTAAATCTGAGACCAAATAAAAGTCTAAATCGTGGAATAAGACATGTTTGTGTATTTGTGTGTAAGAAAAAAAAAAAGGTAAACATGACGCATAAAAAGAACACAAACACAAAAAAAATAACAAGTTGAGGGAAAACATGCGTCACATCCAAGCAAAACGACCATCACTCAGCATAATGATAAAACCCTATATGAGACAGAGCTGCAGCGCTGCTTTTCTGTTTTTTGTTGCTGGGTTTGGTGTTTACTACGAGATATTTAGAACCGTCCATGTTTAGAATTTTTTTATCATGAGTAATTTGTAAAACTATCAAAAATATTAGTTCCACTAATGCTCACGTTGCTATCAGCGCCAAAATTGCGAAAAACAAATGTCTTCGTTTTGTCTTCAATAGTGTGAAGTCCAGCGTATAATATACTTGTTTAATGTAGGCCATTGACATAATCATTGATGTAGGATAAAGGTCAGGGGTATATGGCATAGATAAGTAGGTATACGGTCAAAACAGAGATGATATCAATATCAGAGATGTAAATCAATAGGTCAAAGGTAGTCATCTCTCTAAAAAGCTTGTCAAAGAATTAGTTAAAATCGGCCTTGTTTTAGGCGTATTTACTCAATGATTTCAAGTAATATGTAAGTCAATGTATTTACTACAAGCAGTGTTCCCCGATGGGATATCCTGTGGGCAAAAATGAAGAGCTTTCCCCATTGACATATTATCAGCATATTATATATTACTATTGTCATTCCTACAAACTTTCATCACCTATTTAACCCATTGAGCTATTCTAAACGAGTGCCAAATATGGTGTCGCGTGTCGCCAAAAACTCAAGTGTATAATTTTTTTTTAAATAACTTACGTCTGTTTTACAGATAAACCCTCAGACCAAATAAAAAACCAAGACAGAGGGCTGTCAACAGTAAAGTGAAGCTGGTTTCGTAAACATGTGTGCACTTAGTGAGGTGTAGTTTTATTGTAAATGTGTGCGTGTGAGCGTGTATGCACAGAGCGGTGTAGTTTTGGCATGCTTCACTGTAGGAGTAGTGTAGTGTTAGTGTAGTGTAGTGTTCTCAGCGCTCTGTCTTGGTTTTTTATTTGGTCTGAGGTTATACCTAAACAATAATAATGATAGCGAGCATCAAAATAGTGCTTGTAATAATGTTGTAAATGATGCTTTTATGATCTCAATTAAGTGGGCAATATAGCCGTAATTTAGTAGTTCTAACTATGTTCAGGTAACCGACCTAGTACTGGACCTAGTTTTCATAAATTTGGTCATTATGAAACCCTTGTTAATCAAGGTGTTGGCGGGTATCACATTTCCGCCGCGAAACCATAGCAGCGACACCGCAGTAGTTCCTCCATAACTTGTCCGTTGTATGATAACAGAAAGAAACTGCCTGTTTTTGTTGCGATACCGCGTTTGTTTCGCACCACAGTGTACATTTTGATAGACTGAGATTTCGCATGTACCTATCTATCTGTGGCAGTCGATAAGTTTATTAAGCAAAACTTATTTTTTTTGTAAAAATGGATGTTGATTTTACGGAAAAACGAATCTGTGACATCCCCAAGTAGACATATACTGTATTTAGAAGGCGACGACATTTTGCTCCGATTGCTACAATAGGTTACATGCTCTGTGGCTACAATTCAACCTAACGATGTTCTGCTACTCAAATCGCGACAATTATGTCGCGATTTGAGTAGCAGAACATCGTTAGGTTGAAAAAAAAAACAAAAAAAAAAAAATAAAAAAAAAATAATTAAAAAAAAAAAAATCCCCAAAAATAATTATGGGAAACCGCCATTAGGCGGTTTCCCATAATTATTTTTGGGGAGTTCTAAAGCCCTGAATGTTTTAAAAGTAGTTCGTTTGTTAATTTTGCAATGGATTTTTGACAATTTTCATTGGAGGCACGAGACATTCTGAAAAATCTAGATAATATCTCAATGTAAATATTAGATTTCATTAGATGAAGAAGAGAATGGGCAACGAAGTATGGGTATCTGCCTTAAGGTGGTGACTTAAGTGCCTTAAGTCGCGAGTTCGAACTCGCTGGTGGGCATGGCCAAAAAGCACGCTGTCTCATCTGGCATCGTGTCTGACAGAGCTAGTATCAGTGATGAGCAGTTAGACGCTAGTATACACGCACGAGTAGTTCGCACGTCCACAAACACCGTTCCGAAATGAAACGTGCGTAAAAAATACGAAAAGTACTTTGGGATATCGAGTTTTATGACAAAAAACACTGCATAATTCAACCACAAATAAAGTTTATTAAATATTTCAATAATAATAATAAATCTGTAGAGAGGTCAATTCTGTACATGACATATATTTTCAAAATAACTATCAGGGGGTAATAAGTGATCGATACTGATGCCAAAAATGCAATCAGTAAAATTTTTGTCTGTCTGTCTGTCTGTCTGTCTGTCTGTCTGTCTGTATGTTCCTTATAGAAACAAAAACTACTCGACGGATTTTAACGAAACTTGGTACAATTATTCTTCATACTCCTGGGGAGGTTATAGTGTACTTTTCATCACGCTACAATGAATAAGAGCAGAGCAGTGAAAGGAAATGTTCGGAAAACGGGAGAATTTGCTCCATTTTTTAAGCTTCCGTCGCGTGTGCAGCCTAAATGGTTAAAGCTACATAGAAATCATTTATGACGGAAATGTTCTACATAAAATTATCTAAAAAATATCCCACAACAGCATATGTCTATCTTTTATGGTTGACTCACAATAACATGTGTAACTCCCGATAGCTTAGCAGTTCGGAGCTTTCTGATTATATTTGTTTACTCTTACGTTTATAATACTCTCACTCATCCCTAATTAAAAAAAGTTAATTTTATTACCTATTCAATAAAAAAAGAATCATAGTAATCGGTATAGAAACACCAAACTTAAACGAATACGAAATGTACGAGATGTACGAATTGTCAGTTTTAATTGTAAGAGTATTAAGCGTTCTATTGAAGGCGTTCGTGAATTGTGCTCAACATGTGACATAATAGCGCTTCAGGAGTGCTGGCTGCTGTTGGAGGAGCTTCCGTTCCTGGACACCATTCACGAAGATTTCAGCAGTACGGGGACGTCGGCCGTCGATACGTCGGCTGGCATGCTGCGTGGGCGACCCTATGGAGGGGTGGCTCTGCTGTGGCGAAAAAGTATGTTCAGTGAAGTGTCGATCGTTCCGAGTGATAATCCGAGAATATGTGCGATACGTATTGATACTAGTGAAAGGCCCTTCATTGTGTTGAGTGTATACATGCCCACGGATGCAGTGAGTAACCTGACGGAATTCTCACATTGTTTAGGATTGGTAAGTGCGATCGTGGACAGTAGTGATGTGGAGGCGGTTTATTGTCTTGGTGACTTTAACGCGCATCCGCATGAACTGTTTTTTAAGGATATGCTAAACTTTTGTAGTGATAATCACTTTTCATGCATTGACGTGGATAGACTGGGTTTGACGTCAAACACGTACACGTATGTCAGTGACTGTAACGGGGCTAGGCGATGGCTTGATCATTGTCTCTGTACAGAATCGTCTCTAAAAACTGTACGTAGCGTTTGCGTCAAGTATGATGTCATGTGGTCGGATCACTACCCATTGTTGATCGAATGTGATCTTAATATAATTAGGCCGAAAGCAAAGCAAAATATGTCCTACAACAACTCAGTTATGTGGGGAGAAAAAAGCTCAGATGCTATCTACACCTATAGACAAGAATGTCATCGGCGATTGCGTAACATTGATTTTCCTTACGTGTTGTCCAATTGTTGTGATCGCATGTGTACTGATCCGGACCACAATCTAATAATTGATTGCCTGTATCGAGATGTGATATCCGCTCTAAGGCAGGCCGCCATTGTTAGCAGGGAGACACGAGTTATGGATAGGAGACTGAAACGCGTGGTGGGTTGGAATAAGCACGTCAGCGAGGCTCACTCGTACGCTAGGCTTAAGTTTAATGAGTGGCTTAATTGTGGCAAACCTATGTCTGGTGTGATTTATGAGGAAATGTGTGACACGCGTAAGACCTTTAAATCCAAATTAAAGTGGTGCCAGAATCATCAAGACCAAATCCAGATGGACATCCTAGCCGAGTTGCACACTAAAAAAGATTTTCGGCACTTCTGGAAGTCTACAAATAGGCACAACTTTAGGCCTGGTTTGCCGGTGAGCGTTGATGGCGTGTCATCTGAAAGAGATATTGCCAATGTTTTTAAATCTCAGTTTTGTCTCGAGCTAAGCATTACTCCACCCTCTGAGGTGATCGATGCTGAGTCACAGTGTACGGTCCGGGAACCAAGTGTTAAGTTCTCAGCGGCGGACATAGCTAGGACCATAAGGTATATGACCAGAGGTAAGTCTCCAGGATATGACGGACTCAGCATCGAGCACCTACAGCAGGCAGGTCCCCATTTGCCACGTGTTTTGGCCATGCTCTTCAATTTCTGCCTTCGCCATTCGTACTTGCCGGACGAGCTGATGAGGACGGTCGTAGTTCCAATAGTCAAAAATAAAACTGGTGATATATCAGAAAAGAACAACTACAGACCGATCTCGTTAGCGACAGTCATCGCGAAGGTATTTGACAGCATGCTTAATACTCAATTAAACAAGGCAATAACTTTGCATGATAACCAGTTTGGTTTCAGGCCCAAACTGTCCACAGATAGTGCTATACTGAGTTTAAAGCATGCTGTCAGATATTACACGGATCGGAGCACGCCTGTATACGCCTGCTTTCTCGATCTTTCCAGAGCGTTTGACTTGGTTTCGTACAAAGTGATGTGGAAAAAGTTGCTTGATAGGCTAGTTGCGCCTGAGGTTGTTAAGATCTTCCAGCACTGGTACGGAAACCAGGTCAACAATGTTAAGTGGGCGGGATCTCTGTCGGATCCGTACAGGTTGGAGTGCGGGGTGAGGCAGGGAGGATTGAGCTCACCCACGCTCTTCAATCTGTATATCGATGGACTTGTTGCCGAGCTCAGCAGCCGCCATGTTGGATGCCATGTTGATGACGTTTGTTTTAACAATATCAGCTACGCGGATGATATGGTGCTGCTGAGTGCGTCAGTAGGGGGACTCAGAGAGCTAATAAGCATTTGCGAAACGTACGCTCATACACATGGCCTAAAATATAACGTTAAGAAGAGCGAGCTTATGGTTTTCAATGCGGGTTCTAAGTGTCCGGCAGAGGTTCCACCAGTAAGGCTGTGTGGGGTGTCCTTGGAGCGGGTACATTCTTTTAAGTATTTAGGCCATATTGTAACGTCCGACCTAAAGGACGACGCTGATATTGAGCGAGAAAGGAGGGCGCTGTCGGTGAGGGCAAATATGATTGCCCGCAGGTTTGCTCGTAGCTCCAAGGATGTAAAGATCACCTTGTTTCGAGCCTACTGCACATCTTTTTATACGAGTAATCTGTGGGTGTCATATTTGCAGAAGTCCTACAGTGCTCTCCGCGTTCAATATAATAACGCCTTGAGGGCGCTACTGCGGCTGCCTCGCTTCTGCAGCGCATCGGGAATGTTCGCGGGCGTCCGCGTTGACTGTTTTTATGCCAGCATGCGCAAGAGGGCGACCTCGATTGTGAGTAGAGTGCGGAGCAGCGGTAACAGTCTTCTTGCCGTTGTTGCCAACAGGTTGGACGGGCCTTTCATGCAGCACTGGCTGGCCTTACATGCACCCGTTTATAGGGACTGGGGCAGATAAATTTTAATAATTTTATTTTTGTTAAATCTATTAGTAATGGAAATTTTAATTCGATCCTGACTTTTTATACTTTTATTTTTATTTTTGACAATTTTTATTATTATGTACAATGAATTTTAAATGTTATTTTTCTCTTTGTTGACAATTTTAATTAATTTTTATAATGAATTCTTAAATTTAAATTTCATTTCTACAAGAATTTTATAATTTAATTTAATAGTTTTATAATTTTAATATGTGTGATTATAATTGTAAGAATATGGACTGTACTTGTCTGAAATAAATGAATTATTATTATTATTATTATTATTTTAAACATGAAATACGCTAATAAGCCATCGCGCCGTCGCGCGTGAATACTGAATCATGCCATAAGGATTATTTTTGTGTAACGGTTACCGCGCTCGACGCAGGTCGTGGCGATAGGGTATAAAAAGGCGGGAGGTCCGATGTCCGGTTAAGCAGAAAGGCAACCTTAGCGAGTTGCAACTGCGAGTTGTCATGTCAAAAAAAAAAAAAAAGCGCGGGCTTCATTCAATATTTGGCTGTTGATGCGTTCAGAGCGTTCGACCTTATTGACAGACAATAATTGATATTAACAAACCGTGCTTATCAGCGCGACTTTTAGTCTTTAAATAGTTTATTTGAATTTCTTTTGTTGTTTATATACTTATAATAAATCTGTAGAAGTGAAAATTCTGTACATTGAAAATATCAAAAAAATAAATGGCAGGGGGTGTTACTAGACCGACACCAAACCCAAAAATGTGATTAAAAAAATTTGTAATTTGAACGAATATTTAAAAACTACCAAAACAACTAATACCTATTTTATAAAATAACAACAAAAGAAATTCAAATAAACTATTTAAAGACTAAAAGTCGCGCTGATAAGCACGGTTTGTTAATATCAATTATTGTCCAGCCAAATATTGAATGAAGCTCGCGCTCGGACCTCCCGCCTTTTTGTAACCTACCGCCACGACCTGCGTCGAGCGCGGCAACCGTTACACAAAAATAATCCTTATGGCATGATTCAGTATTCACGCGCGACGGCGCGATGGCTTATTAGCGTATTTCATGTATAAGTTTGGTGTTTCTATACCGATCACTATGATTTTTTTTTATTGAATAGGTAATAATATTAACTTCTTTTAATTAGGGATGAGTGAGAGTATTATAAACGTAAGAGTAAACAAATATAATCAGAAAGCTCCGAACTGCTAAGCTATCGGGAGTTACACGTGTTATTGTGAATCAACCATAAAAGATAGACATATGCTGTTGTGGGATATTTTTTAGATAATTTTATGTAGAACATTTCCGTCATAAATGATTTCTATGTAGCTTTAACCATTAAGGCTGCACACGCGACGGAAGCTTAAAAAATGGAGCAACTTCTCCCGTTTTCCCAACATTTCCTTTCACTGTTCTGCTCCCATTCATTGTAGCGTGATGAAACGTATACTATAACCTCCCCAGGAGTATGAAGAATAATTGTACCAAGTTTCGTTAAAATCCGTCGAGTAGTTTTTGTTTCTATAAGGAACATAGACACAGACAGACAGACAGACAAAAATTTTACTGATTGCATTTTTGGCATCAGTATCGATCACTAATTACCCCCTGATAGTTATTTTGAAAATATATATCATGTACAGAATTGACCTCTCTACAGATTTATTATAAGTATAGATATAGATTTTATTTTCTGTTATTGAGTTTTTTTTTTTATTAGGTAGGTACTTAGGTTTACTTTTATAATCTAATAAAAAATTCAAAGTCCTGTGATCCTGTCTGACTGATTATATCAATGGACAGCCTAAACCGCTGGTCATAGAGACATTAAATTTGGAGAGTGTGTTCTTTGTGAAGTGAATATAAATATCCACTAAGAAAGGGTTTTTAGAAATTCCACTCCTAAGAGGGTGAATGGGGTAGGGTGAAATTTCACGCGGACGAAGTCGCGGGCAGAAGCTAGTATTTCAATAATTGTGCTTTGTCGTTATAGACTTTGTTTGGAAGATTTAACACATGTTTTATTACATATTTACACCTAAAGTTACGTTAAAATTAGCAAGAAAAACGAATCTTTGTGGGCTCATAACTTTTTATTGGCTTTTATTTTACTATTCTGTTTCCGTACAGATAAAACTAAGAATAAGACAAAACGATATCAGGATTAACTTTGGATGTACAGTGTCAAAAAGTGGAGTAATACCCTCCCGAAATTTGTATGGAAAAAATATCGACTAGTGCCACCTTAAGGCCCGTTAATGGAACAAAAAAAAAATACGCGTGTAAAAAAGAATCTTCTTCGTGCATTGCGGGTACTAGGTAAACAAAAGTTGTAAAATAATCAATCACAAAGTAACCATAAAGTAGATCACAGTCAGACTTTTATACGTCTATGACTGTGATTTAATTATTTTAGCTAAAATATTTTACACTTACTAATAAACGTATTATATCAGATGAATAGTTACCCACTCTTTCTCTTTTTCAGTCGTCAGTAATTTGACTTTCGAAAGAAGAAGACAAAGCGTTGTGTTATTATACAGACCCTATACAACGTTTAATAATGAAGGACTAAAAGGGTATGGCTATTAACAAACAAATTAATGTCTAAATTATTTAGACATTAATTTGTTTGATCATAAAAATAATCAATGAGTCCTTACCTCCATAAAAAATAAAGAGTCCGTGATTCTTATATAATTCTTATATTGTTTGTATTTTATTTTAAAAGAGATGGTGATTTGTCAACTTTTTTTCCACAAATCCCCATTATGAACTCTATGAGACTTTAATGGGTATTTGTGGAAGAATAGTTCATAATTTCCCATTGATGGGGATAAGTGGATTAACATAAAAAATCCACTCAAAGTGGATACGCGATAAACGGAATAATTCGTCACGATGCAATAATCGAAATCGTAGGTATGTGTTAGCAAAAATAAACAAAATATTGTAGACAGATTTTATAATAATCGTCTAAATTCTAAACACTACACTATTACATTAAGTATTTTTTGAAAAACTTAATTATAAAGAAAAACTTACTTTTAACGAAAAACTTAATTTTAATTTAAACTTAATTTTAATTACTTAGTATAATATTAATTATTTAAAATTAAGTTTTTCAAAATACTTACTATTATTAAATATTACAAAAACATTTTTTTTAACTATTGTAAATTAAGCATGAGTATGAACACCTATCCATTTCTCGTAACTTATTTTTAAATAATTAAATTGTCTTTCTTTCTAAAATAGGTGGATAAATAATGATAGGTATAATTATTCTATTAATGCACTGTAGGGGCAGTAGGTATGGTGCTAGGCTTGAATTTTCGTTCTGGCGGCCTGTGACAAATAAAAATTTTCATTATGGTTTCAAAGTGGGTTAAGAGCCTATGCATACTTCTAGCTTATCACAGCTGGCGTCATCAAGTTCCGACAAAATAGTGCCATGGCTTTTTTTTTTTTTTTTAAGGATGGGAAATCATCAAATGACCCCTCCCGCTCTGGGTGGAGCGGAAGGGAGTGTCAGACTCTTACTGACTAAAACCCATCTGTGTTCCTTCCTTAGCCCTTTATGTTCCAGGGCAGCGGTAACCCTTTCGGACAATCCCGCTGAAATAGTGCCATGGCTTAAATATAATTTTAAGGACGGACGTAAAGTAAAAAGCAGACGTTTGTTTTTTTTTTTTGGGAGTACTATTAGTAGGTACACGTCTGTCGAACTCTTCGGCAATACAGGCGTGATGTTGCATTGTATTGAAAAAATCTATTCACCATTACGTAGTCCTATTCAATCTTGTATCTTTATGCAATTACCTATTAATGATGGCTGTTTAAAATCAGGGCCTTTAAAAACGTCAATAACATTTCATTCAGTCTCCTGTCCTTATGCCAATTTACTTGTCTTTTTCTTCCAAACTTCTCTATTAGTTGTCATCTCGGTAGTCACCCCCTTTCTAACCATATCGTCATTCACACAGTCCATCCATCGTTACCTTGGTCTTCCCTTACTCTTATGGCCATCGACATTCATACTCTCGCGACGTTTTCTACATTTCTCCGTAACACATGCCCAAACCACGACAACCGATTTCCACACAACTTTTCAGTTACCGGTGCCACTTTCAGACTTCCTCTTATGTACTTACATCTTATCTATCCATTCGTGTAACACCACACATCCCTCTTAGATTACATCATTCTCGTCTCAGCTGCATGCAATTGTCTTTCATTCATACCTTTTTTGGCCCAATAATTTGATCCATACAAGACAGCAGGTCTAATCACGGTTTTATATATTTTCCCCTTAAGTTTAACCCTGATGAACTTTTCGTGTCTAAGTAATTTGAATGAACGAATGAACAAACCTTGCATCTGCCCCGAATTTTGAAGCGTCGTAGAATACTGGCGCATCTTCCTGTAACTCCTTAAAAAAAAAACGAAGCAAAGTAAAAGCGTGTCTACAAATTTTGTTTATAGTCATAAAAATAATAAAATGTCACATTGTTCAGGATCGATCTATCATCAATTCATCATTGACAAGACTATAATTGTCAATTTGCCTGAAATAATCCTGAAATACTGATGGATATAGATCGAGAAAGCACAAACTTATTCACAATCATCTGGGGGCCTAAAAAGGCCACTTTGGCAGAATCATAAAATAATTCATATCACTCAATTTCATCTGTATGACAGTTTTGTACGGAGATTCGTAAAATGCTATAGGTAGGTACACCTCTGCCTAACCCTTCAGGGCTATAAAGGTGTGAAACTGTCAAACAGATGAATAGCGTGATATGAATTGTTCCATCCAAACTGATTACAGACGATTCATTCCGGTCTGATCCCCTGAGTCCCCCTCCACCCCCCCCCTCCTCGATCCCCTGCTAGTTCTTCTTCTGTTTTAATATTTTTCTTATCCAACTTTCTCATTCCAATTTATTCCGGTCTGATCCGGTTTTTCTTTTGTTTTATTACTGAAGGATCATCAGCAACAAAATATACATACAGGGTTGACGGTGAGACCACCTGTCTGTTATTTCAGGTTTTAATTTATTATTCAAGTTTTGAGAATGATGGCTAAATGGCCTCACATTCGACAGTGTCGAGTAAAACATAATTTTAGTGTCGATGGGTAAATATCTATTTGGATACAAGTGTCTTGCGAAGTTTCCCTTGAATTCTTAGTGAAAGTTGGAAAAATTATAAAATCATGCTTACTACTAGGTCTTCGGATTGTTCGAATATCGACTCTGTCTCGATAAACTTGGCTGGTGGCGGTGGCACTGGTTCTAGGAGCGCTGTTGGCTCCATAAATTTTTCGTACAATTCTTGAAGAGGCCCTATAGTCATATCCTTTTTTCCCACGCGACAGTTGTTTTGTATCCATTTTTGCTCAGCAATTGCTGGGCCCCTGCGAACAGTTTCTGTTGCGCCCCTGCGAACGGTCGGAAATTAATTTAATGTCTTTTGTTTGTTTTATCAGAATCAGAATTTTTATAAGATTAGATTATTAGGTAGTTCATACTATCGATAGATAGATAATTATTATTCTTTATTTAACACCAACATTTTAAACAAAGCCCTTTCATTATATATAAAAAAAAAACCGGCCAAGTATGTGGAGGACTACGCAAAATGAAGGGTTCCGTAGTTTCAATGAATTTATCCCAAGAAATAACATTTTAATTGAAAATCATGTTCTCCTATATATTGCAACTGCAAATTTAAGTTGGTTGACTATTACCTACTCGTAAACCTGTAAAACCTACAAAGCTGTGATAGTTTTCCTTCCTAACTAATATTACAATGTTCTTTACTAATGTTTTTTACTAACAAATTATGGATTATTATGGATTAATTTTTCTGAAATAAAACGGTTATTATTATTCTTATTATAAATGCGAAAGTAAGTTTGTTTGTTTGTTTGTTACCCTTTCACGCCTAAACCACTGAACCGATCATTTGAAATTTTGCTTTTACGTTGTCAGGTGTACAGAAACGGACATGGGGTATTTACCTCTCATCCCGAAAAAAAGTGCTGTTCCCGATGAAAACAAAAATAACGTTATTATGATAATAGATGGCGCCACGTGTCTTTCGAATCATGATTGAATTATATTAGAAACTTTAAAGACAAGAGATTTTTTTTATGACTAAGCTCTTGAAATATAAATTGTATTTAACAGCTACTGAAAACCAGATTATGGTAAAATTTGTATTTTTTATAGTAATTGCCTTTGTACACTTTAGTGACCATGATTGTGGTTTTAACGCAACAAACGTGATGAGTGATGAACTGTTGTCGGTGTGAAGCTTACCTTAAGATCTTTGTGTAATCATCATGTTCGTAAATTATTTTCTTTGTAATATCGAAGAAGCCGTCCCCGGTATCATAGTATCCTTCAGGTACATCTACATAAGGCTGATAAGCCGTCATAAATGACTTGCCACCAGGCTGCACACCATCGGCGTATTCTCTCGAAAATCTGTTCACACAGAATTATATACGAATTTTGTACGGGTTGAAAAGGGTTACAGGAAAATAAAATTAAAAGGAAAGTACCTGTACAAATGGGAATCGGTCTGCACAGCTTATAGGCTAGCACTGCTTATTTTAGGTAGCTGCAGCGATATTCCAGCAAAAAGTTAAACCAAGGTAGAACAGTCCTCTTTAATTTATTGGATATTTGGCAAATGCCTACTTTTTTATTCATACGTCCTGCAAGTTTTTTTTAACACTAATAACAGAAGATATAATCGAAGGTACCTTCTATCAGGCATCTTGCAGTACTGCCAATTTTCAGGTTCGTACTCCAGAGAGCCTTCAAAGAGGAGCGCCCTCTCCGTCATCTGGCCTTTCTCCCAGTGGCCGCGTATGATCGCCTTGCCAGCAGGTGTTTGGTATCGCAACTCACCCTTACCGTGAAACGCGCCTTCAAAGAACTCGCCTTCGTAGATGACTCCTATAAACAATAAGAGTTTTATGGAAAATGGTAAAAGTTTTTGAATACTATGCACGCTGCTGAGGTACCTGCAATAGTTATGGATTCGTCATTTCGACCGAAGAGATGAAATGAAAAATAAAAAAAAACAAAAAAAAATGATGAAACATTCTTAGGCCGAACAAGATTGGTGCAAAACTGGGAAGATAAAGCAAAAAAGGGAAGGTTTAGGTATGGCCCTGCCGTGAGTAAAAATCCTGCTAGTGAAACGGCTAAATATCTGATAGACAGCGGAATTCGTATTGTGGACTCTCTCATTACCTACTTAGTCCTATAGTCAGCCAGCCAAAACCAGCGCTGGAGCTCTGTTCTCGCATAGGGTCTTAGCATTATGCTGAGTGAAGGCCATTTTGCGTTGATGTGACGCATATTTTCCCCCAACTTGTCCTCTTATTTGTGTTTGTTTTTTCTCTGCGTCATGTTTATCGCAAATAAACGTATTTTCTTTCTTTATTGCTAGAGTGATCCACTGTAGTGCATCTTATTTTTAAATAAAATAATCTTCATGAGTGGCGGCACTAAGCGTTCGTCCGGCGTATCTTGTTCAGTCAGGTACGCTACCAACGAAAATGAGACGTGTATACCAGAAAACTAAAATACACTGATGACTACTGTAAGTGGAACCATTGCTTTACCATTAGGAAACGTGTACACTCCATAGCCATGCATGCCGCACCCTTCTTGCCATTCACCGTCATAAAAGGAGCCTGTCAAGAAATCATGAGATTTGGATGCAGGTCCGGGTAGGTCCTCGGTTCTGCGGGAAAGTCGTAGTTACCATCATTAGATATTACCAACCAATCCCCGGTTTCCAAGCGAATTTTTTCAAAATACATTTGGCCCGTTGTGATTGTTTGCCTTAAACATAGGTAAGTGAAAAAAATTGTGAATTTGTAAGATATTTTCACTAGGTACAGTCAACAAAAGAGATAAGTATTCAGGATCGTCGAATATAGTTGAAGTTTAATAAGAAACCAATCGATGTTGTCGACTGAATTTAAATTTAATGAGCTGTTTGTTATCTATTCATAAAATTAAATTTTATTCGACAACATCCATCGGTTTCCTACTAAACTTCAATTATATCAGACATCCTGCATACTTATCTCTTTTGTTGACTATACATACAGTAAAAATAATCTTTTAGTTTAGTACTATTTAAAGTTTTTTTTTGTTCAGGAAAGTCAGCAAATAGTATATAAAATTGGGTTTAAGAAGTGAATGTAGTGAATGATTATAATAAGTCATTTATGTAAGCATCTAAGTAAAAATATCTCAACACTAACTTGCATTTGTCTTCGTGTTTTTGTCTGAATTCCCTCATAACACATAGCCATTGACATGTGCATGGAAATTCAGTCCTAAAAGCATAATTAAAATGAAATTATTTACAGCCCGAACTTAATTGTTATAGACCCTTATTTTTTACTGGGTTGTATGGGGAAATTCGTATGAAAAATTATTTGACCCTCTTCTGCTGTCCAGATTTTTTTCTTCCGATTCATTGAAATCCTTACATGAAACAGAGAAGACTTACAGAAAAAAAATGGTCAATTTAACTCGTTTTATATGCAACTCACACTTCGGACTGGCGTCGGCGTCGGCGTCGAGTTGCGAAGCTGAAACGACGGGAATCGCATGCTCTCGCTACTTGTAGAAACTAGTAGTCGCACGGTGCATGCGTACATCCAACGACAGGCGCATGCGACAGATCACTTTGTCGTGGACGTCCACGTCCATAAAATGTATGGAAATACGTGCACATTGTAACGTTATCGTGGACGGGTATTTAAAAGCGGCTTCATATATTTTTACTTTCTTGTATTATCGTGATTCCGTGGACGTCACCGACACATTAGAAATTATAAAAGCGCACATTGTCTGACAGTTCCCGCTTTCTTAGGAAACCAAAGCTTTAGTGGTTTTAAAGCTATGTCCTCATAACTGAAGTGGCACGTTTTTTATAACGCGAGGTGAAGGTTTGTTCCTCTATATGTTTAACTCAATGCACTTGTGTGATAATAATGACGTCATGATAAGCGTTTAAATAATTTCAAACTTACATAGGCGTAGCACCACGTCTCCTGCACGACTTCATCTTGTAGATTTGAAACAACTGTAAAAAAAAGAACGTTAAAATCTTTTCTTTATTCTGAGGTTAACTTTTTGATTTTTATGGGCGATCAAGCCTATCGCATCCACCGAAGCATCTGTGCCCAGCGGCAGCTTTCTTAATAGAATAGATTGTTGTTTGGGTATTTTTATTGTTCTTTCGGAAGATTCTATGCAACTGAAATGTACCTTATTATTGGAATTATAATAATTGTTGTACAAGATGACTCTGTGATAGATATTTTGATCACAGAGTACTTTTTGATAGGAATTTTGATCAAAAAGTACTCTGTGATTTTCACTCTATCAAAAAGTACTCTGTGTCTGTGATATTTTGTCAGTCTTTACTCACTCTATCACACAGAGTACTTTTTGATAGAGTGAGAATCAAAAAGTACTCTGCACAGAGCATGTAACCTTTTAGTACTCTGCACTCTATCAAAAAGTACTCTGTGGTACTCTGTGAGTCTTTTACTTATCACCATGGAAAAAAATTGTGACAATTACTGACCTGTATTATTCGTAGATAGAGAATGCTTAATAGAGGTCAGTGATGACAATATTATAAGAGCGTTTACGCCGTACGGCATTTCATACAAACTTTCAAGCCGTTGTTTTTCGAAATGAATGAACCGATTTTAATGAAACTTCATACACATAAGCTGGATACAAAGGTCTAAAAAGTTAGCTGAGAACATTTTCGAAATGTCTTATTTAAAAAAAGATAACTGGAAATCTCTGTTTCTATGGAAACTTTAAAATCGGTCTAATTTGGCTGTATCACAATTTTTCGAAAATGTTCTTAGCTAACTTTTTAGACCTTTGTATCCTGCTTATGCGTATAAAGTTTCATTAAAATCCGTTTATTCATTTCGAAAAACAAGGGCTTGAAAATTTGTATGAAATGCCGTACGGAGTAACGCTCTTAAACAAGTATTTGTATAATACAGGTCAGTGTGTCAATAAGATTGAATGAGTTTTAATTTTAAATTAAAAGCAAAGTGAGTATAAGTATTCAGACTAAGTTATTTAAGTTTTGTATAAGCCAAAAGTTGTCAAAAAATGTATTAAAATCTGCCTTGTTTTTTAGCGTACTTACTTATAAGCGATACTTACAGAAAAAAGGGGAGGCTTATACCCGCCGTCGGTGATTCCGGGCTGAAATGATGATGCTGATGATGACTATAAGCCGTTTTCTCCGATTAGATATCCCATGAACAAAAATTAAGAACTTTCCTACAAACTTTCATTAAAAAATCCATCGTTAGTGCTCACTTTCGTTAGGAATACTTGTGCAATTTCATGCTTCTAGATCCTAGACTTCTTAATTCAATTTTTCTTTTTTTTAATTCTACCGGTTTAGGTTGTGCGTTGTCTGTCATGAATTAATGATTTTTTATTAAAAAGAGGCTTCCGGGAGAGCCTTCGGGGTTGGTTTCTGTCTGTGTCACTGTGTACGTGTAACATGCTTTATTGAGGTGTGGCATTTCTGTCACCATTCGACAAGGATTTGCATTCTGATTGCTCCTATTATATAATTTGTCGCTGTATGATCGAGTTTAGTCGTCAACTAGTCGTGCCGTCAGCGTCGTTTAAAAGTGGGGTTTCATTTCTGAGACATTAGTCCTTATTTAGACAACAACATTTCCTAAAATGTAGTAAATAATGTTTGATGGATATAAGAACACACGAGTCACCAGCCACAACTACCAGTGGGTGTCGCCTCTGGCTGCAGTGTTGAGCACTGCTTGTAGCGTGTGACTGCCAGCCGCGATGCGACGAATCCATACAAAAAGAATGAAAAAGCATTTAAGTTTGTTGCTGGGCTACTGGTGCCTTTGGCCGGTATCTCGTTTGCGTCTAACCTTAACTGGTTTGAAAAGTACTGTTCGAGCTAAACAGCGCACGGACGGCGTAAACGTTCTAAGTGTTTAAGCAAGCTTAGTTTGGTCATCCGTTCCATACATTTGGGTTGAGTAGGTATTAAAGTGCTGTATGGGATAGTTGTTTTTTTTTTTATTTTAGTCTCATATATCTCTTATAAGTTTTTGTAAGTGATTTTACGACTGTTTTGTTTGTAATTTTGTCTTCTTACGACAATAGTATTTTGGAATGTCTCAAAGATGCAATCGTTCCTTGAATTTGTTTATGAACTTTGCTAAGTGTAGGTAAGTATTATTATTTTCTGCTCAAGATTTTTTTTTTTTATTACTCCCACAAAAATGAAAATCAACATACAAGCAAAATTTTTATTATAAAAAAGTAAACACATTTGTAAAATGATTATAAAAATAATATTAATTATTAAAACATCGTGTTGGTTTTATTTACTTACAAAAATTAATACATAGTAAAATACGTATCAATAAAATAAGTTTAATCTAAAAAATTCAGCGTAGACTGGAATTTACGTTGTGGTACGCTGTAGAAAAAAAAAACATGTTAATAGGCATCAAGAAGAAGCATACATAAAAGTGGGGGCAACACTCTAAATACCTAAGTGAAGACTGTGGTCGGACACTGTGTGTGTAGTTTTAGTTAAGTTAGAATTTTTGTTATTTTTATTAATTAATTAGGTATTAGTTATTATTTGCTTAGGTACTTATTATTTTAATTAATTCAATGATTGGGCTCTCGATACTAGCAAGTTCTTAGGTACAGATTCTTGGTCTGCTATACTTAAGAACCATTCTCTAAATCATACATAATCAGCCTATACATAATGTTCACTGCTGGGACACACGCCGCTTCTCAGTGACAGGTAGGCCGTAATCCACCACGCGGGCCCAGTGCGGGTTGGTAGATGTCACATGTCTTCGAATCTCGGTTCTAGGACAAGCCGAGTTCCTCACAATGTTTTCCTTCACCGTTTTGAGAGCAGCGGTGGTGAGATAATTTACACAAACTAAAGCACCTGACTGGGTTCGAACCTAACTCGCGGCCGTTACCGCTGGGCCGCCACTGCTCTCTACATCATTTATACCTATGCAATTAATAATATTCAATAGGCCTCATTTTTGCTTAGACTTTTTCAAACCTGTGCAAATCAATGTTTGAGGAGGGATCGTAGAAAGCTGGTCGTTGTCGCGCTCTCTCTTCCTGCGAAGGAAAACAAAACTTTAAATATTTATGTAAGAAATAAATGATGTAATGGACAACAAACCCCTTAAAACAAAGGCTTGAGCTGGGGCCGACACTAAACCTATGGTTTATCTAAGACTGCGGGGGCCGCTAAATAGCGTCTGCAATTTAACATCGAATGACGTCACTGAAACGTTATTTATGAAAGTAAGTTGGTTTGCCTAGAGCGTTTTTTTACATATATATTTAGTCAAACCCCGGTGCCATTATTTTCACGACGACCGTCTCTGCAGCTGTTTTGTGACGGCCACCGCTTTTAGGAAACCCAAGACGCTATTTTTCCCGGGTTGGAGCTCAGTCCCAATAAATAAAGACACAGTTAAATAAACAAGGTGTAATTGAAGTAATCTGAAAATCTTAAAAGGTTCAACTTTTACTACGGAAACAAACCTGAAATCGCATACAACAAAAATCAGCATACCATACAATTATGTTCCCATAACTCGACAAAATGTAGTGAAGTGCTGATTTTTTTTCTCGATTTCAGGACTTCAGTTACGAAAGTAAATGAAATGGGTTAAAATTTAAATAAATAAGATATTTTATAAATTAACTATGCTTACGTAGTCCGGTTCGAATAAAGATGGATTTTTGGTTATCTTCTTGAAGCCAACTATAGGGTTGGGCAGTGGCGCTGGTTCTGGTACCGGTGCGGTCCATGTCTCGTAGCAGTCCGGACGAGGTCCTACTGTCCCCAGAGGTTCCTTGCGGCAGCTGTCTACCATCCACTTCTGTTCTCGAAGTGAAGGGCCCCTGCGAACGATTCCAAAATTGTAAAATCACAAAATCGATTGAACAAGTATTAAAGGCTTGTGATTGTTGTGTTTAAGTTTGCTACTCGGTACCAAGTACCATTACTGCCTGCTGCTATTGCGCGGGTGGCGGCAGCGCGGCGTTTTGTTGCTATTGGGCGTTGGTTTGAAGGGTATGAGTGCAGGTGTAATTCTGGCCCATAAGACATTTCAGCTGCCTCTTGGATGAACGCACCTACGGCATTTCTGGTATTGGCGGCGGTGACCACTTACTTTTAAGTGACCACTTACTTTTAAGTGATCACTTAGTTTCAGGTGGCCGCTTGCTAGCTGACCACTTAGTTTCAGGTAGCCGCTTGCTAGGTGGACACCAGTCGCAAAAAAAAGTTTGCAATGACAGCTACTTACATGGGAGTGCTTTATGAAATGTGTTGGTGCATTGGCTGCGACACAGTTTTTAAAGTAATGCAGCTGTGAACGAACACAACATTTTTGAGAACCTGGTTTTTGTTCCAGTAGAATATTTAATGTTTTGTTAAAGTGAACGCAAGCACTTACCGTATGACATCTGATTGTCGTTCATAATCATGAACGAATTTTGTCTTAGGGTTGTAGAAAGCGTTTCCAGTGTCATAAAAGCCGGGAGGTATCTCTCTGGGAGGATCATCAGGTGTCAGGTGTGATTTGCCGGCGGGCAGTAGATCCGTTTCGTATTCTACCCCATATCTGTTCACATATTAGGTTTTTGAATATTCTACGGGTAGTACAGCAATGTAATGAAATTGCCTATAGATACAGCAGGTAGACAGAGGTCACCAACTAAAGGCGATAATCAAAGCGAAGTTAATTTGAACCTTTTAGCCGCTTATGGGCTGTTTAAGATCCTCACAGCGTGAATAGGTACTACAGTTCGGTGGGTAGCCTGTTGCTACCATTGCATCATTTCGGCTCTTCTTTTTTATAAGCCTCATGAAAATATTTAGTGCTGAAGTGTTTGATAATCCCACATAATGCTTACCCTCTTTGTTCATGCATATCTGTTTGGGTGCAGAATTAAGTAAATGCTACAAAAAAGGCTGTTTCATCATTTATCCTCATTAGAATAAACGCTTGTTTTTGAGGTAAAAATCCGTATAAGTAAAACAAATCGTTATGATAGGCGATTAGTGTGAGTTAAAGCAAAAAATACGCGGGAAATATTTTTGGCGCGAAATCCACAGCCGCCATTTTTGTAAGTACCAACGGAATGAGATGTAATTCTGCGCTAATATCGTTTAGCACGTGAATGAAAAATGTGTATTTCAAAGTAAATGATGCAGTTTCTTGCCAAATGAGTATATAAAACAGTAAAAAAAATGTGGTTGGTAAACAATAGTTACCATGGTTTATCTACAGTTAGGAATTTTATGCATCCTAGTGTCATAAGTCACCGTAAGGCTGCATGCCCACGTCCAATAATCGGTGATTTTTGTAGGAGAAAAATAGAACTTACTGATGACAATACCTACAATGCACACGTCCTACAAAAAGTCGGTCTAAATAACATAGGGCGAAATAATATAAATAAATTGTAGGACCTACAATCGGTCAGATTATTTGCGAACGCGCTAAATGTAAATTAATATACAAAATCAGTAGACGTACAATATTATCGATAGCTAATAAAAGAAGAAACTCTTGTTGACCTAGATTGTTCTAATAGAATAGCAGATATTCTAAGTATTGGTAATCAATCTATAGGGTGGCGATTTAGTCACCTGCATCCGTTAAACTTTTAATATCTGCATCGAAATTGTCCGTCTACAGTTGTATAGGATTTTGTTCTTTTTTTTCATGAATCGGATATGAGTTTCATAGCGAAAGCTGTTAAATATGACAGGTAGAATCACCCTCTTAACCGATGCATGCGACTAAATCTCTTTACCACCCTTGGTTGACTGGTAGAGAATGCCTAAGCCATTAGGTCCGCCTTTGTACCTTTTTTGTGTGCGAAAGTTTAAATAAATAAATCGCCACCCTAGTCATCTGCCTAGCCTTTTGTCCCAACTATGTTGGGGTCGGCTTCCAGTCTAACCGGATGCAGCTGAGTACCAGTATTTTACATGGAGCGACTGCCTATCTCACCTCCACAACCCAGTTACTGGGTGATACGAAACCCCTTGGTAAGACTGGTTGTCAAACTTTCGGGCTTCTGACGACCTGTAACGACTGAATTTGTATTTCTTAAAATCGAATATAATTTGTAAGTTCATAATTTATTGCGTTAATTTATTTATGTTTCTCAAACCTTATTAACTTGAAGTATACTTGGCAACGGTGTTCGTACGCGAATGCGGTAAATCCGCGGACAATGCGGAGTGAAACGAATCCTAGATTATAAACTAATTTCACATTCAATTTGGAAAATGATCCTGCTGGTTTGTACAACTTTTGGGTTCCTATCCTTGTAACTTCGATCTTGGGTATTCAGATTTCACTTGTTTTTATCAAAATGAGAAAAAGGGATAAAAAATGTGCTTCTGTTAAGTTGGGGAAGTTTGAAAATGGCGTCAGTGACAGAAAAGTTGAAAGAAAATAGTTTGGCCTGGTATGGGCATGTGATGAAATGGGAGGAATCGCATGTGACTAAAAAGTGCTGAATATAAACGTTGATAGATGAAGAGGGAAACGAATGCCAAAGAAAAGATGAATGGATTGTGTGAGGAATGATGTGGAGTTAACAGGGAAGAATCATCATCATCTGCCTAACCTTTTCCCAACTATGTTAGGTTCGGCTTCCAGTCTAACCGGATGCAGCTAAGTACCAGTATTTTAGATGGAGTGACGGCCTATCTGACCTCCAAAACCCAGTTACTGGGTAATATGATACCCCTTGGTAAGACTGGTTGTCAGACTTTCGGGCTTCTGACGACCCGTGATGAGTGTTTAAGATCCACGAATGACAGCCGAGACCAACTGCTTAATGTGCTTTCCGAGGCACGGAGGGGTCTTGGTATGTGAAGATGGTCACTCATCCACGGAGCAACCGCGGCAAGCGTAGCTTAACCTGATCGACTGACCCGTGCGCCTTTTTTTACTTAGCCACAAGCCCCTCCTTAGCCACAAGTCCCTCAGGGTAGAATGGAAGATTGATTTTCTGTCTAACCAGATGCAGCTGAATACTAGGATTTTTCATGGAGCAATTGCTTATCTGACCTCAACATTCCAGTTAATAATCCCCTTGGCAAGAATGGTTATTAGTCTCTTTTAAGCTTCTGACTACCCATAACAACTGTCAACGGACCAAACGGCTTAACATGCTTGCCGACACACGGAGGGCTCTCGTTAAAATACTAATTATTCCAGAAAATATAAGCATACCTTCTATCAGGTAACTTGCAGTACTTCCAGTGGTTTTCATCATACTCCAGATTGCCGTTGAAGAGCACTTTTCTATTCGTCAAGACACCTTTTACCCAGACACCGCGAACGACTGAATCGGCTTCCGGACCATCATTGTAGACGAGCTCCCCATGGCCGTGGAACATGCTATCTTCAAACTGCCCTCGGTACACGACTCCTGAAGACAAACTTATTTTGAGTGTTTGAGAAGATCAACAACAACAATGCATTTGGACTGATGAATGTTTGGTTAACACTTTGACGGACACTAGACGCCCATACGTAGTGTGGGACGTCCCCCAGCTACCGGACCGACGACTTCAAAACGGTGGCTGTGACAGACTGGATGCGGAAGGTGGAGGAGACCCTATCCTCCGCCTTCGTTGTTACTCAGGCTTTTATCCAGCAGTAGACTATGATAGGATGAGTTGATTGATTGAAACGTCCATAGGCGTAATAATAATAAAATTTCTATTGTTTATCGTTCACTGTCCTTCAATCGATTAAAATTATGTAACTAACCCTGAAGTGCTGACGAGTTTTAAATGTTACAGAATTAAACAAAAAGGAAGCAGCATTAGTAGCAAAATACGCATGCTGTGGTGGATTATGGCAAAAGTTTATGTCGGTTTTATACTAAGTAATAGAAAAAAAAAATTGAACAATGAACACCGCCTTCTCGACCAACCATCCCTCAAAATTTTATGTTTATAATATTGGTAATTGGTATCCAACTTTACGTACTTACAATAAAAGAAATCACCCCATTTTCATCCAAATTGAATTGAAAATCAAAATAAACATAAAAAAAAATTAAGAGCACGGAGTGGCTGCAATCACCATTTCTTATCTAATACGTGACATAAACTTATTTATATAATTTACACATACGAGTAATAGGTCATCTGTCACTTAATGGATTACCTAAGCAAAGAGATTGCATTTTATTTATCTGGCTATTAGCGGGGGTACCACGGGCCAAATAATTTGCCCATTGTACCACTTTGTCCCCCTTGGGGGTTCCATGGGCAAAAATATTTGTTCGTGGTACCCCAAGGGGAACTAGACTGGGGGACCACGGGCAAGTACCGAGTCTACAAAGAGTGTAATGACGAAGAAGAAGGAAGATTATGAGTAACAAACTTAATATCATGTCAGTTGTTCGAACAACGTCATACTGTCTGGTACCAAAACAGAAGGCCAATTCTCGTAATTTAAAATGTTCAAAATCTAGTCGCAGTCTCATCTCAGCGACAAAGAAATGTCAAAAACATGTCAAAATGTATGGAAATTAGAGATATTTTTGAAAAATTGAGACTAAGATCAGACTGTGAACGTTCTTAAAATTACGAGAATTGTCCCTCTGGAGGCATTGTCTTACCATTAGGAAATGTGTATTCTCCGTAGCCACTCATTCCGAGGGTATCGAACTCACCCTCATAAGACGACCCTGTCGGAGAGTCCTTTAGTCGAGATGGAGGCATTTCTGCAACTCTGCGGGAAAACTGTGGTTACAAACCAAACATATTATAAACTCATCATCATCTGCCTACTTAAGTTTGGGTGGGCTTCCAGTCTAACCGGATGCAGCTGAATACCAGTATTTTAATTTTTTTTCACGTAAGCATAAACGACAAATAAAAAAAAACTTTTTTACACTAACTTGCATGTTTCTTTGTGTTTTTCGGAATACTTCCTCATAAAATCTTCCCATTGCTCTATCCGTTTTTTAACGATATAGCTAAAAGTAATTTCTAAGGTTATTGAAAGCTCAAAAATATTATAAACTTGGGTTTTTATACATGGTGATCGTTTTAAGCCAGGTATTTCTTAAAAAATATCGCGATAATTCCCGTCGGCGACATTGGTATCTTCGCTTCGGTCATAGTCCATTGGTCCTCCAAGCGAAAAAACTTTGGGTTGTTGTTAGTAAGTTTGTGCTACTTGATAACCCATTAATTGTGCCCTTTGTTGACAGCTAATTGGAATTTATTTAATATTTAACGCTTTTTTATAGCGTAAACTGGCCAAATGAATCAAGATCAGCTTAAAATAATTTTCAAACTTACGAAGATTTCGTATAACATTTCTTTGACATTATTGTTGAGTAAAACTGTAAACATACGCAAAATTGTAGGTCAATTATTTTCTGTATTTACTACGATTAATATATAATATGATAATATGTTTATAAGAGTACATATTAAAAACAATTATAAAAACCAACGACCTAGTGCTAAGCTGTAAAAAAATAGTACTTTGGTTTAAATTTAATTAAATAATTACGAAAAACAACTAGAAATGCGACGTTCAGGTCATGGCAACACACATCACCATCGGAAATTATGGGAAAGATTAAGGACTGCACAAATGAACACGCATTGCCTTTATGTGTGATGGGAGAACGATTTTCAACCAACAGAGCGCCGCAACGTTCCGGTGACTTTTTTATTTACAGTCGTGACCTGGTTTCGCCAGTCAAGACAAGTTTCGACATTCAGACCAAGATCCTTAACATCGGAGCTAAATGAAATGACTAAGTTGCTGATGATCATAGACGGCACAGTGAAGCCACTCAACTTTCCAATGCTGCAGGGCATCATATATAATTACACAGTCCGTATAATTTTGTGCAAATAAAAATACAATAATAAAAAAGCGTTAAAGTATGCTTACCTTGTTTCGTTTAGTATAAATTCTATATCAATGTTTTAAGCGCAATTTGGTACGTTTTTTCTGTATAAATGCATATCAAATTCTATAAAACTTTATGAAAAACCGTTCAATAAAACATTTACAAAATTAAAATTGTACACCTTGTTGACAGTATAAATTGTAAAAATGACAGAATTTTTGATCTAAATTTGATTATCTCACGGGTACCTTCACTACACAGATTCACTAAACAGACGACAATCATTCACCTCAGCGTTTTTAATGAAAACCTTTTTTATTACTGAATTTTGTCCAAGGGGTTGTTGGGAGCAGAGCTGCACCGCTGTTTCTCTATACTTCTTTAGCAAATACTAGCTACTCCCTGCAACTTCGTTCGCGTGGAAGTCGTAACACACCACGATCAACTAAAACAACAGCATTTTTTTTTTACAAATCATAAAAAAAATCTGTGAATACAGGTAAAATGTTACAAGAGTTAAGGACAGTCTCCTAAGACCTTTTCTTAACAACGGTTAAGGTACCTGCCCATTACCCTATCTCAAAAATCCACCCAGTAGGTATAACTATGTCATGATTGACTGCTTAGCACTATAAAGGTAAGGTGGGATGATAATCATTTAAAAAGTTAAATACAGATTTAACTTTTAAATAAAAAAAAAAACAACAAAACAAAATTCAACACAACAAAATTCTAAAAACTATATTTTTCTCATTAGAGTTCTCAGACCTCACAATTTTTTTATTTTAAATATAAAATGAATAGTTTTGACTTCTGACTGAAATTTAACAACAACTTCAATTTTATTTATTAGTATGTATAATGTGTCGATTGATATTGAAAACCGTATGAGTCGGTTTCCCCTTAACCGATAGATAGACATGTTTCGAACGACCAATTTGGTTTGGGTTATTTTCATACCTCTCCGCTTAGCTATTATTATAGAAAAGCATGTGTAGCAGATGATAAAGGTAGGGTAAGGTGTCGTGGCGCAATTTGGGAGATATCCACTATTTATTTATTTAAGTTTACATGCGCGACATTTGACAATAGAATCCCAAGGCGTTGTACAGAGACATTTAGAAACTAAAAAGTGACACACAGTTAGGCAAAATACATATTTTTTTAAATGTAAACACGTGAAAGACCCTAAATTATGAAACAAAACAAAACGCAATGACACTTGTAAAATAAACAAGTGAAATTATAGAGGTATGAGGAACAGGGTGTAAAGTCTGCTCATCCTCCATAGAAAAGGGAGGATCGTCCGACCAGACGGGTAGCATTTCTGGTGGGCGTAGAAGAGCATTGAGCATAGTGAGTGCCTGAACTATACGAGTATGTCCAGCATTGGGTTGCGATAGGCTATGTTGACTATTAACTTAACCCCCTTTTAACAAACGCTGTAACTGTCATCAAAAAGGTGTACCTATGTCAAAGCAGGACGTCATAATAAAAATAGTAGTTACATTAAAGTATACGGAAGCAAAAGCAGTTTGCGGAGAAAACCCATTTATTTTTCTTTAGGTATCTGTTTTTTAGTTTTTTTGAAAGGTTTATAATATGAACACATTCAGAATCCATTTGAAATATTCTGACAAGGCGTTTGTAGAAAATGTTTTAAACTTCACTTATTTTGAAATAATTTGTCGTTAATAATGTTGCGTTGCTTTATAGTTTGAAAAAGTGACTTCTGCAGCCAGGTCACTTGGAAGCTCTGCTGTAAATGAAAGGTCACCAGAAGGTTTGACAGCTTCTAATTGGTCACCAGCGTCAATTAATTTAATACAAACTAACGATTTTTGAGAGCTATTTTCATGTGTCAGCAATTCTTGGGTAGCGTACGTGGATGGTTCCGTATACTGTAAATTAAAACAACATAGCTTAAAATATACCTACAGAAAAACAAAAATAAACGTTGTAATAATAACATTTTTGTTTTTGCCTCACAGATGGGCCAGTATCGTCACACAGTGGGTGCCTGAAGATGGGTATCGTCAGAGAGTCAGGCCAAAGAACTGCGTGACAATTTGGACTCTTTCCTAACCGATTGCACGGAGAAAGCACAGCATAAAGTAAAGTGGAAAACATATTTTTCCTAGGGGAGACCTTCACCCAGCAGTGGGACAACAGGTTAACTGAAAAAAAAAAATTTCCACAACAATGTGCTCTGGTTGAAAAATTAGGTGTCGCAGGTGTTGATAAAGAAAGTTCTGTTAAGACAAATTGTGAATGAAAGACTATTTAAAGTTATAATCGTAATGTTTAATCAAATTATTAAAAACTAAGTATTTAATGCAAATTCACTCATTTATAACTATAAAATAAAATATCTCTTAAAAACGAAAACAAAAGGTTCTCTAGACATACTTATAAAAAAGAAGATGTAATAATAAGAGGTGGTTAACTGTCGCTAAAGCAGCTCGAGGAATCCGACATCGAACCGTCAAAATCAAAGTAATTGAATCCTTTGTTCTGAAGACAAGAGATAATAACCGTCTTCATAATTGTGATCGAAGAACTTAAAATTATGATGAACTAGCTGACCCGGCGAAATTCGTACCGCCACAGAATAAAAATAGCCGTTCCATGCAAAATTGTATGAGAAATTGAAATTATCTTCTGTTTTTTTCCTGAATTGCATGTTTTAAGAGTTATTTTGTTCGGGGCGGAGATAAATACAACTAATCAAAGATCACAAAAATCGGTCCAGCCGTTCTTGAGTTATACATGGTGTGACTTTGTTTTATATATATATATAGATTTAGCAGTCAGTGAAACGAAGCTAGCAACTGGAGATTAACTATAAATGGTATGGTATACACGTGGTATACACGACCTAAAATTACGATCTGCTGTACCTATTCTTGTATAAAATCTAGAATTAGAGCTTTGGCGAGAATACCCCGCGTACACTACTGATGGTAGCAGGAGGAACCCAGTTGGTAGGAGTCGACCTAACCCTCTATGTATCCACAAGGATTTCCAAATGGAAAAAATGAAGAAGAACAGGCTAAGGTCAAGAAAACCCGTGTTTAAAAAACAATCCCGGTCTATAAACATAAATAATTTTCCCAAAAGTATAAATAAGGAAATATTTACTAAAAACAACCTACATAAAGTCGAACATATAACCTCCTCCTTTTTGGAAGTCGGTTAAAAACTATACTTACAAACTCAAAGTCCTCATACATGGACTGTGTTCTGAACGATGCCATCACGCACTTAACGCCAGCGGCTGGTGGGGGTGGCGGTTCTGGCTTTAGTACAGGCTCTGTGAACTCCTCATATATGTCTGGACAAGGTCCTAAAGGCTTTTCAGGGTTGACACGACAGTTCTTTACTATCCATTGCTGCTCTAGAACTGTTGCGGATCTGAGAATGATTGGGGTGCTCCGGTTAAAATCAAAAGTCATTTATTCTATTTAGGCTGAGAATCAGCACATTTTGAACGTCAAAATAAGACAGTCCCTCAAAACATCCGCCCTTCACCACTTCCTAGTGCTTTCGCTGGGAAGAAGTGGCGCAAGAAACTCCTTAGCAGCTGTTATTTATCGTAATGTACCTTTACTAAGTCGATACTTAATTAGATTAGTACCCAGGAAGAATAGGATAAACTACTTCTACAGATTCTAAGAGATTAAAAAAGAAGAAGAACTAGCAAGGGGGGTTGAGTGGGGGATTCAGGGGAACAGGCCGGAATAAATCAACTTGATACATGTAATTCTTTATTAAACAAAAACAAATCGCTAATTAAAATTTTGCGGTATTTTCATGAATTTAACCCGTGTGTGGATAAATCCCATTGTTAATTTTGTTATCTCGAGATACTTTTGTGCTACTACCCGCCTTGTTGTCTGTGACACGACAACAAGGCGGGCTAATTACTATTATTTACCTATTAAGTGTCTCCACAGCAACGGAGGTGGTATGTAATGTTTCCCATGACGAAACAAACGTCGCCAACGACACGGCCACTAAATTACCCTTGTCTCATTTTCACGAAAAAATTGGTCCCAAGATAACACCTTGTGGAACGTAAAAGCTTGAGAACTTGCAAATGTTTTTCCTAAATAGGTAAGATCTATGGTCTGTTCTTTAAGTATCTGATGAAACAAACCCTGTTCAGATTCAATTCTTACGCAATCATCTGTATTTAGAACGTTTATAGTTATTTATGCTTGTTGCTTAATAAGGGGTATTAAAACACGAATGTGGGTTTATCACATGAGTGTTTTATTACCTAATTATGTACAGTTGCATACAAGACTTTATCTACACCCATGATTATATGAATCCTGTAATATAAAGGTTCTGAAACAGTTTTTTGCAATACTAATGTCGAACTAAAATGGCAGCCGGCGGGATACGACGTGAATTCGAATAACATAATTATGTTCTTTTTTAAAATTACGGCACTGTGGTAGTGAAACGCGCGTGCATGACAATGTTCTTTTTTTGAAAAGGAGTTGTATTATGTAATTTAGTACAACATTATAACACTCGTTTGGATGATATTATGGTTACTATGAAGTGTCGTAACCATAATAATAGCTAGCTTAGCTTATTGCCAACATTAAAACAACCAGTGCGTTGTTTTAATGTTGGCAATAAGCTAACTGTTTCAGAAACTTTTATAGAGGATTTATAGCATGGGTGTAGATAAAACTTTAAATCTCATCAATTTCTCCAACAATTATTGTTTGTATAACATTATTAAATTGTAATTGAGAAAAACATAGATGAAAATTATTGTTATAAAATTAATCTCAATTGAAAATGAAAAATATCTTTAAGTTGAGTTAAAACTAGAATTGCACAGTAGGTTAGATTTAAAAGTATTTAAATAATAATCAATTCACTCAATTTGTAAGTAGCACCACAAATTTACACACAAGTTGATTCACAAGTACATTTTCAGATCCATTTGTTTACATTTTAATCTGATATTTTTGGAACAAATATAGTGAAAAGTGTGAACTAGCCGAAATAGGTACAAATAATATGCGGAAAAACTGTGAAAAAATATTTCCTTCTCTCAGAATTGTTTATTCGAAGAATTACATCGGAAGAAAGGCTAAACAAAGGGAGAGCAATAACGGCCATAAGCTGCATAAATATTTCTACGTCTAAGCAAAGCGGTTCGTTTTTATGATTTTTTGTTTTCTTCTGCCGTTTGTTACTGACGTGGGAATAAAAGCGCGTACTTACGATGCTTTTCTTTGCTAGCTCTTAAAGTAATTGATCGAAATTTTGTATCAAGCGTTCTAAAGTAAAAGTTAGAAGGTTTTGGGACAAATGGTTGTGTTTGTCACGATATTTTCATTTCTTGGAAGAAAAATAACAGAGATTGTAGTGATAATAAATGTAGTACACTCAGATATAACGGTAACTATAAAATGTACTATGATGTGTACTCGTAGACTCACTAAATCAAGCTTTATTGGGATGTTCACAGTGGAATTGCATTGGCAGGTTGCCGATTCAGATCTTTATTACTTTACCTATACTTGGTATGTACAGCTTTCAATAATTAAGGTTAACATCTATATACTAATAATATAGCAGAATAGTTTGTTTGTTTGAACGCGCTAATCTCTGTAACTACCGGTTGGATTTGAAAAGTATTTTTGCATATGACAGCTCAATTTTCGAGAAAGGCATCACACACAGCACATCACGCTAGGACCCATTGGAGCCGAGCAAAAATAAAAAAAGTAAGGAAGAACGCTAAGCGAAAAGAAAGTAATAGCGCGGGCAGGCGAGGCGATGCGACGGGGTGGTCGCGGTCAGAAAGCTAGTCATCTAAAACAAAGTCGGGTTAGTCAACCATACCACCATACCACCCCCACCACCACCATTACCGTTACCATTTATAACTCTAGAACAGCTGAACCGATTTTTATGATATTTGATTTTTTGGATCTCCACCCCGAATAGCAGAATAACTATTAAAACAAGGGAAACTTTCCAGAGAAAATAAAAAAAATAATGAAGATAGTTCACTTTCTCATACATTTTGTATGGAACGGGTTTTTTGATGATAATTATCTCGAGAACGGATTGACTGATTTCATTTATTGATTCTGAGGCGGTACCAAGCTCGCTGGGTCAGCTAGTAAATAATACTCGTAAATATTAATTAATTCAGTAAAATGGTGGCAATAAATCCACGACAACATTTAGAAAAAGCTCAAGGGCTCTACATGATTGAGTACTTATTTTTACAATTTTTTATAGGCAATAAGCGTGAATTATTTGCAGGAGTGATGGCAGGAGCCACCAATCAGCGAGTCAATTAACAGACCAATTAAGGTGCGTTTCGATGGATCACTAATTACAGCCGTGTACTGCCGTGCCTCTGCGATATTTGACTTTATGAAATATTCAATTTGGTTATTATTTATTGGTTATATTGGGATCTGATTTGGAATACCATTGCGTATTATATTGTTTGTTTATCGGTAGCCATTCTTCTGTTTAGCAGCAAACAAAACAATATCCATTTCATATTACATGTATACACTCACACCCTTAAACGAACCCTTGAATAAGTAATAATTAATAGTGTTATCTGTCTTTTTTCTCCTATTATAAGTTACCGCATTTGTGTACGAGTACCTACACAAACAGATTTAAATGTAACTAATTCTGAAGGGGTGGGTGGAGACCAGAAGGCCAATTCTCGTAATTTAAAACGTTCAAAATCTAGTCTTGAAAATTATGTGAAACGATTCTTGAAATAAATACAAAACGATATTGATTTGTTTTTTAAGACATTGTTTGGATTAAGTGATACTCCGGCAGTAAAAGAATAACCGATTTCTTTTTGGTGATTCATGAACCAAGAAACTTACACAGAAATAACAAGTAAAAAAGTCAAATGACTCACTTCAATTGAATTGCTTCATATCCAGTTCATATCATAATTTAAAATTTAAAATTGCATTGTTTTCATCATTGGATTTATTTTCGTTGGATCCCACTTTTGAATCCCGGTTTAATATTTTTGCGTGGGATCCCACAAAACATTAAGTTCTTCTCCCATTATATTAACTCTCATCCCATTATCCCATTTTATTTGGGGTGCCGCGCATTTGTTATGAAATAGATAACTTATGACTTACATGTCTTTTTTTTCTATACTTCTCTATTAGTTGTTATCTCGGTAGTCAACCCCTTTCTAACCATATCATCATTCCCACAGTTCATCCATCGTTTCTTTAGTCTTCCCCTACTCTAATAGCCATTGACATTCATACTCAAAACTTTCCTCACGACATTTTAATCATTCCTCAGTATCACATGCCCATACCATGACAATCGATTTCCACACAACTTTTCAGTTACCAGTACGACTCTCAGTTTTCCTCTTATTTCTTAGGTTTTTTAAAAGATGAGATGAAATGCTTTTAAAATGCTAAGGCGATTGAGAATCTAGTGAGTCCTGAAGCTGCAGAAATACAGACAGTCCTCCCAGACAGGCTTATCCTTGCGAATTTCCTGCCGTCTATATTCCAATAGGATTTTGTTTTCGCAGTTTCCAATACAATTTGTTTTGCAATTCAAATGTGCATCTAAGCGTACGGAGATCTTATCATAGAAATATGTAGGTACAAGATTTCTGGAGGATATTTAATAAATATACAAGATGGTTCGATTTTAGACATTATTTCTGAAGTATTTTATTCTTGTCAGCAACACTATTTAATTTCACAGTGCAATAATACAGATAGGTGTTATTTTGAAATGAAATCGATTTTGATGTCTGGTTAAACTGAGCTTTTTTAAAAAACGGAAAATTCTGTTTTTGTGTTCTCCAAAATCGAGTTTATGGTTCATTTGACCATTTTGCTCTAACTTTCAACTAGTTACCTCCTCAATAAATCATCCCGTATACAAGAGAGGGTCAAGGAAACTTGTTCCTACTTCTATTCCGTGATTGTAAAAAGTAATAAAGTCACGATTGTCTATGACGTCACTGCAGTCCAGCTACACAGTCGTGCCTCGTTTATGGAGTACGATATGAATAATTGGGACTTGATTGTTCTGCAATTTGCTCAGACGTCAATATGATTAGTAGTTCAACTGAATTGTGGTTACGACAAGCAATAACCTGGTCGTTGCTCTCTGGGTTTTAATATTTCTGCGGTGTGCAAACTAAGTTGGTTGATTTTGAAGTTATTGTTTTATTTTTTCTATGTTAGCTGTCATTTAAAATTCATAGAATGAAGAGACGTTTACTTGTGGTAAACATGACGCAGAGAAAGAACACGAACACAAAAAATAACAAGTTGGGGGAAACTATGCGCCACAACCACGCAAAACGGTCATCGCTCAGCATAATGCTAAGATCCTATGCAAGACAGAGCCCCAGCGCTGGTTTTCAGCGACCGGCGTTGACGTGATGACGTCCTAATTTTTGTCATAGTATTCTCAATTCAAATGCAACCCACGGGGAGTGTCCCCATGGGTTGCAAGAGTCAGCTGGATGCAGGCAGAATAGGACTAGGACCGGTTTGCATGGCAATGCTCTGGGAAGGCTTGGTGGAGGTGGAGGCCTGTTGCCAGTTGTCACTTACACTAGATGAAACTTAAATGTATGCCTAATGCCTATGCTGAGCCGAGCGTTGAATAAAAAATCCATATTATAATTGTAGGCAGTCTTGTAGCAGTGGTGGCCCAGTGGTAACGGCCGCAATTTACAAGTTGTAGGTCGTGAGTTCGAACCCAAGCATGCACTTTACTTTGTGTGAATTATTTCATTAAAGGAAAACATAGTCAGGAAATCGGCATGTCCTAGATCCAAATATTCGAAGACATGTGACATCCAACAACCCGCACTGGGCCCGCGTGGTGGACTATGGCTCACTCCCTCTCACAGTGAGGAGGTCTGTGTCCCAACAGTGGGAACATTATAGGCTGATTATGCTATATGTCTTGCAGAGTTGCAGTGGACGATCTTCGCTGAGATTATGATGCCTTCTTAATGGAGGATATAAAGTTCTTGGTGGGTCACATATTCTTAAGCGAAAAATGGTTTATTTGATGCTCATGAGAAGGTGAGCAGTTTCCGATACTTTAAAAACTTACCTCATAATCGCTGATATGTCTTCGTACTTATAAATGACTTTCGTCTTAGGGTCATAGAAGCCGTCTCCGGTGTCATAGTATCCGGGAGGTATCTCTCTGGTCGGTTGTTCATCTGTTAGATTCGACTGGCCGCCAGGCTTCAGTCCTGTGTCGTATTCCATCTCGAATCTGTAAACAAGATTTTTCTTGTTATGCTTTTACACTTCTTTAACGTTTGTAGATTATTACTTTTCATTTGTGTTACTTATAATACTTTTTAATTTTGTAGCAAGGGTGTTTAAGTATACTAATCAATTTTGAAATTTCATTTTGATGGTCTTGACCAGAAACCATTAATTAAAAGTAACTCTTTTGTGTTTCCAGGTTAAATAGAATTTGACTTTAATTTTACCTAAAACTTCATAATTTGCCCCGATGAAAGTTGGGACCCGAATGAAAATTTTAATTTTAATATTCTGTAAAAGCCTTTATTTTGCACATAATATTAAATGAACGACTTCATAACAAAGGTTAATTAATTAGGGATCTGCGTAGTAAAATCATTTGTATTAAGGGACTGAGAGATTTTAGACAGTCATGTCAGTTCAGGGTATTAATATAAAGACCCTGAACTGACTGAACTGACACCGAATCAAACGAAGCACAATGGGAACAAACACGCACACTTACACACACAGACCACACACACACCACTCACACATCACACACACATCACACACACACCATACAAACATTACACATACACCCATATCTACCTGAAATCTCAACTCTGGTCGCCACTCTGGAATTTGTACCCCGAGCCCCAAGATACAGTCTGGTTGGGGGCTCACTAGTAAATAATGCATTTTAACCTAGCTGTGGGTAATATTTTAAGCTACTCATGTTGTCTCAACTTCCTGTTCACCTGTGAACCTGCTCATTGAGGTAATTTTGGTCTGAACGCCAATGTTATGTGATTTTGATTATTATGGTATCGCTCGTTAAAACCTCTAGAAAACCTCAGAAATCTAGATATTACTCCTAAAACAGAGAATATGTACCTTCTATCAGGCATCATGCAGTACTTCCAGCTGTTCTCAGTATACTCCATGTTTTCGCCGAGCAGCGTCCGCTCGGTCAAGACGCCATTCAGGAACTTGCCACGGATGACCATGCCGTTTTCGTATCGAAGCTGACCTTTGCCGTGAAACATTCCGTCTTCGAACTCACCCTCGTAGACGACTCCTGGAAACGTTTGAACCATTATTAAATTATCCAGATTGTAATGTTCCCACTGCTGGGACTTTGACCTCATTTTTGTGAGAGGGCCTAGCATTTTCAGTTTATACTGGTACATAATGTTCCTACTGCTAGGACATTAGCCTCCTCTCTGTTGGAAGGATTAGGAATGTCACCATGTTTTAGGATTGTTTCTAGTACTTATAGGATTTCATAAAGTGTAAGCCTATGACCTAGGACTCGTACCTCGGACCGTAAGCTGCAGCCAGCAAGTTTGCCACCACTGCAGTAAGTTCTTGAAGTGAAGGGAGTTTTAAATGTGACCTTAATTTTAATAATAAAATCACGTTTCTGTTATCCACAGCCATACCGTTTGGAAATGTGTACACTCCGTAGCCACTCATTCCTAGCACATCCCATGAGCCTTCATACTGAGAGCCAGTCGGGAAGTACTTGGTGGAACGTTCAGCTCGAGGTATGTCCAATGCAGCTGCCCTGCAGGAAATATCTGGTTACGATTCGTCTGAGTTCGACTATTTGATCCAATATTTTTATTCTATGAAACTGTTACTTAACAGGGGTTATTTAAACATGAGCTTATGAAGAGGGAGTTTATGAAGCCGCAGGCGAGGCTTATCTATACTAATAATAAAGTTGAAGAGTTTGTTTGTTTGTTTGAACGAGCTAATCCCTAGAATTGAAAGTCGGATTTGAATTTAATAGCCTAATTCTTGAGAAAGACTACAGGCTATTTAACATCAAGAGTCCCAGTTCTTTGCGTTTTTTCCTTTTGCTCTGCACAAAAGGAAAAAACTTAGAAAGAACGCTCAGTAGAAACGAAGTTATAGTGCGGGCAGACTGTGGCAGTGGGTCGGAGTAACAAGAAATTGCCATGTTAATTGGCAATACTGATTCTTTGGGCACAAAATAGGCTAGTCCCCGTTTGGTGATGTCCCGAAATACTCGATAACTCGGACCCCAAGGCCCTAGTATTTCAACCCCAAACGGCTCACGTACTTACTTGAATTGTTCCTTGTGTGCTTCAGAAAACTTTCTCATGAGTTCTTCCCATTGTGATATCCGTTTATCCGTAACATAGCTGAAAGTATACTATCATAAATTATTACCACCACCCACAAAGTATAGCCATCGTAGAGCTTTGCAGATAGGTATTGACCAAAGTTACCATCATGAGAAAAATGAGACCACACACAATTACGAAGAAATTGTGACATTACCAGCAAAATATGTCAGTGTACTTAGTAATTCTTACAGTCTCCCTCTGGTCTCCGGCCTGATCTCTCTCCGGTCGTGACGGATTGCCGTCTCATCGGACTATGAGCACAAAACAGAATCTCTGTATTTTGTGTTATGAGAGTGAGGGAAGAGGGAGCGTGTTTGCGCGCACACTTGTGCAGTATAATATCTCCCGCGCCGAAGGCAAGTCTCTTTTGAAAAATACGGTCTGGAGGACTTTTAATGGTTACAGTTTAATGCAAGCAATGCAATTGGGCCAAAGCAAATAGGTACAAGTGTGTCCTATTTCGGTGCAGACGCTCAAACTTCGGGTATGCCAGTCTTACCGATCTGAACTTCGAGGCGCACTTTATTTACAATCTATGTTTGATATTAGTGTTGCTGTTCTGGGTGGTATGTTTTAATTTAGTTTTCGTGTGTTTGCTCTCATTAGTTATTACTTCCAGCTTGAATTCTTGAAATAGTTTTAAGGCTGTAAGTATTACCTTATGCTACAGACTGCGTTTATTGATGGTATATGGAGATCGAGTGCTAATATCACAAATGATAACTGAAACTGCGGTGTAATTGTGTAACATACTACATAATAGTAGCAATGGCTTTCATTTTGACAGTTCAACAACATTCATTGCGTTATTTACGTTGTTGGCCAGACAATTTTTTTGAACAAATGCAGCAATGGAGCAATATTCTTCAAAATTATTCAAATTGAGCTTGATAATGCGATACGCAAATAGGCTGCTCGTTCTTAAAAAATATACTGGTGTCTTGAGTTACTACTTAGAACTAGATCTTAGCCTATATAAATCGAACTCCATTTAATTCGATCCTCCTGCTCTCTTTCAGCTACTATTAGACACCCTACGAATATCGTTGCTTCATCTGCGAGCTTCAGTAGACTGATGATGATGATATATTAATACTTATCAAACTTACGTAGATGACATGCTAGGCTTTCTTGAGGACTCCATTATGTAGAAAACTGTCAACAAATAAGCAGGTAAATTTTAACATTGTGGTGACTAAAATACGAGAATAAATAAATACGCTGGCAGCACTAGTTAGTACAAATGAGTATTTTGAAAGTATCAGATAAATTTAAACATCGAAAAAGTGATTGGGTTTTGCCAATCTCTAACTAGCTATAGTGACTAAACTATTGAATAATTTGGTTGTCGTAAGATTGTATGCAGACTGGGAACCTCATTAAATATACGAAGTTTAATCTATTGCCATTATCTCCTTTTATAAGTACCAAACCACAGGCAATATCCAAAAATTGAAAACCTATTTCACAATTTTCAATACAAAAATGGCTACGCAATTGTACTGCAGACCTTTATTGTCTGTAAGTAATAACAAAAGGTACTCAGAAATTCGGATGATAATTTCAGTGAACAGGCGGGCTTTGTTCAATAAAATAGTTCGCTCGTAGATATATAGAATGTGCTTCAGTTCAATTGGTTGTTAATATCTACATAATATGTAGCACTTGAATGGACAGTCAGAAGATAACGCAGAAGAATTTTATTAATTCAAAATGCAGGACAATTACATTAGTGTTTAAACAAATTGGATTGTATGTTCTGTAAAATGAATGTTTAATAGCATGATCAGTCTATAATGTTCCCACTGCTGGGACACAGGCCTCCTCTCAGTGAGAGGGAGTAATCCACCACGCGGGCCCAGTGCGGGTTGATAGATGTCACATGTCTTCGAATTTTTTGTTCTAGGACATGCCGGTTTCCTCACGATGTATTCGTTCATCGTTTTGAGAGCAGTGTTGATGAAATTATTTACACAAAATAAAGCGCCTGTCTGCGTTCGAAGTTGAACTCACGACTTACAACTAGTAAGTCGGACTGTTGCGACTGGGCCAGCACTGCAAATGATTAATAATATTTATTACTAATTTGATTTAGATACATGATTAGGTCTAGGAGGTGGGTACATATCCCAAAAGCCCATGCCGAGTAGTACTTATGTAACCGCAAAACTTTAAGAAGTTTTTTCTGAGTAAATATTAATGCATTGTAATCATAATGTAGACTTATCTGCGGTGTTTGCGCAGCTGCATTTTGGGTCAAAGATGTTTAAACTTTTGCCTTCGATATGCTAAGAAGAAGATCCTAATCAGTACATTATTTTAATTATCTTATAACCTTCTTTCTCTTGTGATCTTCTTTCTCTTGGTATAAGATAAGTAGAAAAAAAAAAATGGGTTTCGATACCTACTTAGAAAGAAAACGAAAATGTTTCAATTATTGTTTTGTATATTTGAACGAGGGTGACGAATTCCAAATTTAATTTCAGCTACCAAGACCTCTAACAACTTTTTTTAAGTTGTAACTTATTTAATATCTTCTAACCTGCATCTATCACCACTTGCCCGCCTATTATCAAGGTTATGATCCAAAACAAAAGTTCACGGGAAATCCGTTAGAGAAATGAACACCATTGTGTCAAAGCTTTAGTATGCAGAAGGCGATAGTACGGTCATGGTCACACACACTGCCGCATGCATTATTTATAACGAAAGAGTGAAACTTGTGTATCGAACAATAAGTTTATTGCGTTTGAGATGATGTCCGGGTAAAGGTTCATTGATACTTTCGCGAATAAGAAAGAACGTTAATTAAGATATCACCATGCCTGTATTCCGATGAAATAACTTCAAGATATTCGCCCATATTTCACCAGTTACATTTAAGTCTCATATATTGAGGAGCAAAAATTTCAACTGGGCCCCAATCCAGACTCCAGGCTGCTTTTGACGAATTCCTAATGAACAACTCAATAAACTTTAGATGCTGGGGATCGAAAGAATAAGCAGTAACGCTTGCGACACCATTTACGAGTACTTCAGACATTTTTAATTTTTCACCGACTTCAAAGAAGGAAGAAGTTCGTCTCTATGTATTTCTGTATGTATGATACATTTATCAATTGTGTACCGATAGTACCGATCGATCGCTTTCGCGATTTCTTCCTGAAGTGGTCCCATATGAGATTGTCAAGTTCTGAGGAGTGGTTTTTGAGTTAACTTCATGTATTCAATTGTGTATGTTGACGACGTTTTTGTAAGTTCCTTTCACCGTTGTTTACATAGCAAGTGGTTTACGAATTTGTAACACGGGTAACACAACTACAAATAGAGAAAAAAAAATAGTTTTATTAAAGCTGGAGATTTCAAACGGGAACCAAAGAAAAAGGAATAGATGAAACGATTGTTTTGACGCGGATGTGTGAGTGATGGAAGAAGGCTAGAAGGGCAGAGTGTCAGGTGCTCGTCATCTCGACGTAAATATTCAAGAGAGGGAACGAGGTCGCTCATTGTAGTCGCGGCAGGCGCTCAGTTTCCACACTCCGAGTTATTTTTAGGTAGGTACACGTGGCCACAGATAATATAATACTCTAGGTGGCTAATAGACATGGTTAAGTATAAAAAATGCAAAAATAGAAACTGCCTTTAAAAGTTTCTAAATAACAGAACATACTTTTGGAACAGACTATTGGCAAATTGTATTAGAAAATACTATCTAGAATACTCCGTATGGGCATTTAATTTTCATATCAGTCTAGCTTGAGTATTGTAAAGCTCGATACAAAATTCTATGAAAAACAAGCTGGCACTTCGGGCCCGCACGAAAACAAGATATTTGCTTAGGTACAAAATATACGTATATTGAATACACAATGCCTGCCTTCATTACTGGAATACCCATAAAACGAGTGATAGTTCAAATTGAATGCGATATTCAAAACGGGCGTTTCGCAAACGTGAAACGCGGTATCAGAATGGCTCAAACGATTTCCCGCGAATATGTTTTCCGTGCCACCAGCCGAGCGATGTATTTGAATAAAGCCCTGTTATTAGAATTTTGTATACTTTCAAACGGATAAACAAGCCTTTGTATGCCAAATCTTAGTCATGTTATAGGTACATATTTATTTTGTTTAGTGGGAATACTCGTAAAATCTAATCGGGCTAGTAAATTAAACAAACCAATATTTTATCTTTATTTTTATAAGTTTAGATAACCAAGCACAAATAATAATAATTATTAAAGTATGGTTAACTAGGTACTCATCCTTACCTTGGAATGCTTAGCTCAATGAAATTAACCGAAGTTGTTCTCCGTATTTTTTATGTAAAAATTAAAGCACATTTAATAACACTGGAATACAACTGTTACACATAATATTTATACAAAAGGGTATAAAATATAAAGTGTAAAGGTTCATAGACTCATCACCAGCTGGTACCTAGTCAATAATTGTGACAAAAATATAATCATGACTATCTAGATTAGTGTTTCAAAATTATTGTAATGTCGGAGTTTTCAGCCAGACATTATTTATTTAGATAAGGTTTTGGTCAGTAAATACTTAGTTGTTTTGTTTAATACAGGGTTATTTTAAAATGGCTAGCTAAACTCCGCAGACGCTAACTGTATCGAAATATAAACATGATAAAAAAAAAAAAGCAGTGGCACTCCAGGAGTGCCGACAGAAGTGAAAACAATCAAACAGTCTTATAAACAAAACACAAATAGAATACTTTGCCATCACTCACTGACAAATAGGATATACATTAAAACCGAGTACATCCCGAGGACACCCGAACACATCCGAAGCGGTGTCGCTGATAAGTGTCGCGAGTTCAATGGTTTTTTCCCTATGTCAAAAAATGCCCAACGCGCCTAAAGATGTTTTCACTTCAATAATGTGAAATATCAGTTTAAAAAATCTCATCTTTTTTGTTGAAACTTCACAGACATCAAGGATATCGACATGTATGACAAGAGAACAGTTTTTATCAACTCATACTACACAACAACAAAAACAACGGTCGCTGACACCTCAAAAAAAACAAAGTTTGTTATTTTATTGTGTTTAGGATATCGTTACCTACCCATTTCGTCTGCGGAGTTTAGCTAGGTAAATCAAAATAACCTTGTATATCTATACCTAAGTTTCATCTTCATCATCTTTCTGTCCATGTCTCATGTTACTTGGTTATAGCTATACGTAAGGCTGGATTTCATTCTTGATTTACCATCCTTTGATAAGCCTTTACCACTGTCTTTGTTTCAATGATATTTATAAAACGTTTCTGATTTTGAAGTCGGAAAGGAAGAAGCCTTTCATTAGTTACTATCGATTAAAGTCCTAACAATATTATCTTTCAAAGCTTTCCTTTTGCGGACGTGTTCAGAATTTATCACGAAAATTTCTGTTTATAGTATTTTATTAGCTGTGGCAAAGAAGACGACACTTAGCAACAGACATATTGTCTCCATTCGCATTGTCGGCGACACATTAATAATTAGTTACGTTGACTGTACGCGATTCGTTCCAGAGAAAGTCCCTTACACTATAACAGACAAACAGCACACTATTTCGACAGACAACTATGTGTTGCTAGTTGAATTAAATGTGTAGATATTTTCACAACATTCAATTACGATTTGCGGAACGGTTTTTTTTGTGCTGGCAAACATAGATTTCATAAAAGCTTTAAAAGGAATTACGTACTTTTAGGATATACCCAGCCTTATAAGAAAAGGTGAATATCGGACATAAATGAAAAGATTTAAATATAATAATAAGACATAAATGACATTATTTGTGAAGGATGATATGGCTATGTAGGAAGAAAACACTAAGCTGTCGGCTGATAGAGATGAATGAGAGAAGAAAGCGGAGGTGTCTCCCGCCGCTAAATAAATCAGTACCATAATTACATAACACATAATCAATCTCAATCTGGATCATTTTGAAGGATATTGATAATCCATTACATCATATGTTAAAAAATTTGTCTGCTCAACAATGTAAATAACGGAATGAATGATGTTGTTGAACAGACAAAATAAAAGCCTTTGCTACTGATAGTGTGCTACGAAAATACTCCGCAGGATAAGGACAGGAAGACGACGATGCATCTTGTTATGCTTATTCCAGGTAAACAGAGTTCAAAATTCCATAACAAAAATCGGAAATGTGAATGATTAATTTACAAGAGATATATGCAATCGAACAGTTTCTTTTGTTTCCTGTACACAAGAAAAACAAAAGAAACTGTTCAAGTGGAAATAGATTCGGTGGAACAAAGTGTACAAGTTTTATTATTTCAATGAACGGGAATGATGCATATTCTCTTGTATAGTCGGTTTGTTATAGTTTTATGAACTCAGTCTCGCATGTGCCGTCTGTTTTCATTACCTCTTTGTCAAATAAGTATGTTATGAATATATATGTTTCAAAGTAGTTTTTGTTCGAGTGGAATATATTACTGCTTTCGTGTGCACTGCTCCGTGTATTTTCTAGGGAATTTTTGTGCTGTTTATTATTTAAAGTTCTGCAGATATATTTTCGCATCTAGAAACGTTTTCCATTAGAAAGTGCCTATTTTATTGAGAGGTTTTATGTTGGCTTTGTAATATTAAATGAATATGAATAAATACTTCATGCGTATGATCTAAGTTATTGATGAAAATTAAGTATGGAGAAAGAAAGTATTATATTAGCTAGCTTACAAGATTAGTAATACCTAGACGAAAGAAATCAGCCAGCACGATATAAAACATCACTCACCTCTTTCTCAACATATCCTATTATCTCCGTAACAAGTACCTAACTACTTACCTACTTATTACAGCATTTATCTTATTTATCAAACAAACATAACTGACAATGCAATATCCAGGGATCCATTGTTATATCATATTACTTAAGTCGTTACCAATTAAATTCGTGTGCGAATTACGATCTAGTCACGTTATCTGGTGGGCGGTGGCGGCCATGTTGCGAATTGTACAAAAAGCAGCGCCCGCGCATCATTTCTCACGATATGACGGATTACGGCACCGCAGCGCACGCGATCTGCCAAATCATAGACTAATTAATTGTATAATGTTTGTGTTGAATGGCTTTTACAGTTTTTATGAGAGAAGTCGTATATGTGCTGTATGTGCTGATGAATTATGTTTTAACGTAATTGAAATGCAGATATTGTTGTCCACACATATGCCTAAATAAATGTTCTTTGTTCTAGAATGCTTTATTTAATTATTCAGTTACTTTACCGTGAATAAAGTCCACTTCCTGTACCTATAAAAACCTGGAAAAATTATTTATTGGTTGATCCAATTCAATGCATACCTACTCAATGCTGTAAATCGTCATATTTTTACGAAATAGTTTTTATTGGCCATCTTATAAAAATAACAAATTTAAATCCTAACTTAACTAAAACTATACAAAAACAAAAATATTGCGTCGAAAAATTCATCCGCATCGCTGTCGACTGGTAATGTACCCAAGAGACTGGCAGCATTACCACGTTGTATGGCAATGCTTAACCTTTGGCCAAGGTAAAAGCCAGCCCTTGGGTCACGGGAAGTGTCAACCAGCCGTTTTGATATTTCCTTAAAGAGGCCATGAGCACTCGGACCCCACGACCCGAGGGTTTCAACCCCAAACGGCTCGAAAATATAATTTCCGATAAGGTTATTATATTTTCGCCGCTTGAGGTTTTCCGCAGCCGCAGCAGCAGCACCAGCACAGCATGCCGAGCCAGGAAGATGGGATGGCGCAAGAGTATCGACGCACGTTGCGTCCCACACTAAAGGCCTACCCACCTTCCATGGAAATAAAGACATACCGTCCGGTCTCTTGCCATCGTCGCGTGCCAAGCCATTGGGTTCCAATACAGTTGGAACGCCGACGGTAACAAGAGCTCGTCGGATGATGTCATTAATGTTCGCGTGTCGCGCTAAGCGACCCGCACTTCGGCTGCATGACAGGCCGTGGTGTCCGAGGCTGTTGACATCTTCGCCACAGTGACAGCGATAAGGAGAACAGCAAGGAGTGCCTAGTCGCAGGGAAGCAGCGAGGCGAAAAGTAGTATCGTCGAACAAAGTGCCTATGTTCGACGAAGGTAGTGCATGAAGCCAAAGACCCGACTCCCACCTTCCCACAGCCAGCAGGCGCGCACGTTCCGCAGTAGTAACAGACGAGTCAAGTAAATTGTTCTGTACTACTCTGCAGAGCGGCTCATCCCACCGTCTCTGGGAAGATGGATTGTCGGGCGGATCTGTATTCGGGCAAGCGAGTCTCCAGGCATCTATAGCCTCGGTGAAACACGGCACATCAGAATTAATCAGTGTGGAAGCTAGGATTTTCCTGATTAATTTATCAGTGCCGTGGACCGAGGATATGAACTTATACTAGAAATTTTGCGGAACTCAATTGATTATGAACTTCGGTACAACAATAACTTTATCGGAAAGCGCAGCTTACAAGTTATGCATCAAATGAAATCAAAATTAATCCATCGATTGTGCAAACACGTGCAACAAAATATTAGCATATAAACGTGAAGAATTCGAGTAAAAAAATGTGTTTCCGTAAAAATAATCTGTAATTATATATATAACAGCGTGTAATCCGCCATTACTGCGGATTTTATTGTTTGGAAGATGTTTCTTTTGTAACAGACACACACAGATGTGTGCCATTGGTCCAGTTAGATGTCAAGCGTAGATTCTTAACTAGAATTTTCTATGTCGTGGGTGCTGATTACATACAGAAGCATGTCTTTAAAGGTATGTGTGGTGTGAGAATTGAGCCCTATGTGTTGTAGCGCAGTGACGAGATGACGACTAAAAAAGAAGTATGGGAGAAAAATACATGTTGCACCGACCCTAAATAACTTGGGATAAGCGTAGGAGATTGATGAAGACTTAACATAATCAGCCTATAATGTTCCCAGTGCTAGGATACAGGCTTCCTCTCGGTGAAAAACAGTGGATCCATCACGCGGGCCCAGTGCGGTTTCGTAGATGTCACATGTCTGCGAATTTTTGGTTCTAGGACATGCCGGTTTCCTCGCGATGTTTTACTTCACCGTTTTGAGAGCAGTGGTGATAAATTAATAGTGGCCACCACTGCTTAAGACTTAGCACATAACATCGATATCAATTTAGGTGTAATGGGAGATGTATTCATGATGATTATAGGTTGATTCATCCTTAGGTTCCTAACAATGCACCCTAATGATCGTAATCCGTTAATTAACAAACAAAGCCATTACATTCAATAAAAAATAACCTTGACATCATCAACAAAAGCAGAGCATAAGAAAAAATGCTTTAAAACATTCTCCGGTGTGTATCATATGATTGAGCCACGTCTTCGTCATGAGAGTGATGAAAATTTTAATGAGAGCTGCAATATACTCGGTGAATGTTAATGCTCCATTGTTGAGCATGGCTGAAGTAAATTAGCGCTATCATTTACGACATAAATATTTGTCTTCAAAATAGGTGTTTCATAGATTAAATAATCGTACATAATTTTGTAATTTATTGCTGCTTGTTGGTGTATTTTTTTAGTAGGTTTTTCTTACTTGATAAACAAAACTGGCGCACCGCGTAAAATAATAATTGTATTATGTACTAGAGGTCATGTGCAAAGTTGAGGCTACTGTATTATGTACTGATAGTTTAATGAATTAATAAACGTAGGTACCTAATATGCAATTTGTAGATGATCAAACATGCGTTTTCTTATTTGCCGTGGTCATAAACTTTTAATGGATTAGTCAACAAGGGCAGTAAGCGGTTGTCTGCTCCTGAGCGTCCTGCGCCAGATGTATTAAAGTATCGATACATTGCGCTGGATAAATAAAACATACTATCTGGTACTATTATCGTCTCAACATCATCATCTATATCCACGCGTCGTATATGAGCACTACCTACTTAATGTCAAAGTAATTTAATTTCAAGACAAATTTTCACACATTAAGAAGCTTTTATTCCCGAGCTAGCTATCATAAGTTTAAAAATGCTTGTTCATACATTTTCCGTTTACCTACACGAGGTAAAGCATAATGTAACATTAAGTTCAAAATGAAATTACTGTTTAAATAATGCTAGCTTCCAGACTAGCGACTGCGTTCATGTAATAGCAAGTTGTAAGTAGGTTGCATTAGGGAACAGAGGACACAATGTTTGGCCATTTTCCAGAATTGTAATACTCCTATTATTACTGTTCTGTCTGGTAAACTTGTGGTCTTTTTTTGTTATCCTACTAATATAATAGGTAAATGTGAAAGTTTGTGAAGATGTTTGGATGTTTTTTACTCAATCACGCAAAAACTACTAAACGGATTTAGATGAAATTTGGTACACAGATAGTTTATAACCAAGATTAACACATAGGATACTTTTTATCCCGATATTCCCACGGGATCAAAACTAACGCGGGTGAAACCGCGGGGTGCTGCTAGTTGAATATGGGTACTGGCTTTTATCGTATTTCTTTTTGTTTTCTACTGCATTTAACTGCAGTTGTCTAAACTCTGGTGCGTTGAGAGCAGTGGTGGCCCAGTGGTATCTTACGAGTTGTAGGTGGTGGGTCGTAGAACCAAAAATTCGAAGATATGTGACATCTACCAACCCGCACCGGGCCAGCGTAGCGGAACCCACTCCCTCTAGAAGAAAGGAAAGGAAAAGTCCTAGCGGTGGGAACATTATAAGCTGATTACACGTATTGTTAATTCCTAACTTATCATTCAATAATACCAAATACACAAAACATAAACAAAATTTTATCAAAATTGGTTCAGCCGTTTGAGCGTAAAGAAGTAACAAACATATAAACACACACACACACACACTCACAAACTTTCGCCTTTATTATGTTAGTGTGATGTCTGTGCTGTGCCCACAAATTCATTGGCAAGTGAAATGCTGTTGTAGTTCTTCAAAGCCTTCACTTAGGTAGCCTAGAGTTTAGTGAATCTAAATAGTAGATGTATTGACGTATTGAACTCAGCTGTCATAGACAAATGCATCTCTATATCTGGTTACAATCACTACTTCTGATCGCTTTTAGTTTCACTTCTACCATAAAAGCGTGACCAATTCTTGATTCTTTGTCCACATACAGAACATTTATATCCTTTACATACATACATAATCAGCCTATAATGTTCCCACTGCTGGGACACAGGCCTCCTCTCTGTGAGGGATATTATATCCTTTAATCTTCTTCAATTAATCTTAACCTTTTTGTAGCGTAAAGTGCTACTCGCGTTGCACACAAAACTGATACGAGTCGCTTAATGTTAAATTCTTAGGTTGAAAGGATGAATTTGCGAGGCAATTTGCTAGGATTGCCGCGTATTACCGACGCTATGTGGGAAACATAGTACATTAGGTCTGTAATGTACTGGGTTAGTGTTATTTCGTATCCTTTTGGAGATGAGTTATGTAGACATTTGTCGTGTAATAAATAGTTTGTGGACTTCTGCTGCTGTTATGGTCTGTAATAAGTTATTGTGTTGTTGGAGTGATAGTGCCAAAATCTTGTTGCTTGGCAAATAAATAGATACCTACTGGGGTTAACGGTTTCCTCAGGTATACTGACGATGTGTTATCGTTTTTATTATGACAACATTTTAGGTATGTATGTCCAATTGTCCATCTACAAATTCTAAGAGATGGACTTTTGGCTACTAACAATTATGTAATATTAATATTTTTTTATATTATATTAATAATATTAATTATTATATTAATCATTAATATTAATATATATATTAATATTCATTATTATATTAATCATTAATATTATAATATTATATTATATTAATCATTAATATTATAATATTATATTATATTAATCATTAATTAATATTATGTATTAATATTAATTATTATATTAATCATTATTATATTTATTAATATCCTGCTCCTTCTGCTTTTCTGCGCAATCCTTATCTGTTGCATACTCCTAGGGTAGGAACGAATTACAGACGAAATTCATACTTAATTAGAGCGAGTCATACGTATAATGCGGTCTGCCGGGGCGTCGACATCGATGTTTTCAATACTAACATTTCAAAATTAAAAAGGACTCTTTGTGATCTCTTTTTTGATCATGTAAACTAATGGATAACATTGTACGCTGTTTGAAACATACTTCTACCTTACCTATAATACTGTGATGTTTTTACTTAAAAACTGTCTACCTTCTCAAATACTTTTTTTGTGGTTTATAAGCTCTCTTTTATCTGTGAAAATTTGTAATTGGCCTTATTTCTGCTATTCTCAATCGTGCATGAATGTTTAGCTGTAAGTTTTCCAAAAACTGTAAAATAAAATAAAATATTAATATTTTTTCATAATTTCTTTAGAAATTCGACACTATTGTTTGGGTACAACTACAAGATGCTACTAAATGTTTAATTTATCCAAGGAAATAAGTGAAATCTAGTATTTAGTATTTCCAAGTTAAACTTTACCAGTGACCTATGAGATTCTAAAGTAATGTCGCATTCCAACAACTCAGTTCTCGTGAATCAAATTAACCTAACGCGACGTACAACACCCGACCACACATTCTCCCGCTTCACAGCTGCTGTATGTTTTAATATTCAGCTGGCAGATCATACAAATGAGACAGGCTATATGCGGTACTTACTATATCATGGACTATAATTATCGCCTTTCTCGGAACATTTCGCGAAGTCGAAATTATTAATGAGCTCCATTTTTGCGATGTTTTCCTGCTTGCTTAAATTGTTGTGTTTATAAAAGGTTTTGTCTTCATGATTATTCTCTTGCCCATATCTCAATTTGTGCTGTGATGTAAGGAAATACTATATGCTTAAAATTAAATCAATCAACTCAGCCTATCGCAGTCCACTGCTGGACATAGATACTGACTACTGCATCCAAAAAAAAAAACGCGTAAATCTTCAATGCAGTCTGTACCAGCCGTCATCTCAATATTCACCCCTTTCCTATTGTCCTGTACACAATCTGCAACGCTTATTTGGTCTTTCTTTATTTACATTCACGATATATTTCACATTCCTCTACATTATTTTCCTAATATTTTATTGTTGTATAACAAAAATGATAATATTATCAGTGGTAAAGATGTCTAGTCAAGTTAGATTAGATATTATCACCGCAAATTGGTGTAGTCGCAAGTGTTGAATAATTAAACGGCAAATTCAGCAGCAGAATCGTAGACAACACTCCATATTCCCGAAATTCCCGACAGCCACAATTACGTCATCAATAGACTCCGTCAACTGACGTGTTGTTCTGCCTATTTGGCGTGTCTGTTGAGACTAATATAGATAAATGTAAGAGAGGGCGTTTACTAGCAACTTAGTTGCCCAGCAACTTTTTGTCTCTGTCGCTGTCTCCTCGCCGAGGTTTGGACGATGCGCACACGGGACCGACAGCAACGCTACTTTTTTGTTAAAATTTCGGTTGAGCGGCAACTGGCTAACTGGCACCTTTTTTGTCGATGTACGCGCAGTTGTATTGCGACAAAATAGACGGGCGACAGTTGCGTACAAACCCGCGGACAAAAATGTCTCTCAGCTGTCGTGTTGCTACATGCGCGCACTTTCATATGAATCCGTAGACTTGACGTGAGACACAAATTAGTTGCGGAGACAAAAGTTGCTCGTGGGCCCGTCCCTTAGTTCAAAGTAGATTCTGATTTGGATTGAATTAATTATGAGACTAGATTGAATGACACATTCTCGGTCTTTGTTTACAGTGAAGGTCTATAAGTTTCTGTACGAGCACTTGCTTGCTAATACATGTGATAAGTTGAGATGGAATAAAACTAATCTTGTTGACTTCTTGATACATTGTTTATTAATTATTACAACCTGTTTATCAACAAGAGAACTGTCTGAATTCTACTAAATTATATCAGTAATACATAAATTTACATTAGCTAAAAGTGCTTATGCTGGCGTACTAAATAAATGCGACGTAGAACACTACAGAACTAAATATGACGCATTGTCAATCTTTTTGGTGTAGCAGTATCCATAGGCGACAGTAAATTATGCCAAAGGATTGTTTGCCAACAAATAACTTAAATCTGAAGTAAAAAAATAAAATTACTTGGTTGAAGCATTAACTGTTACATTCGAAGAAAATTAACAATTTATTCGTACCCTGGAAATATCTGTGTAACTCATTCAGTGCTTATTTATTTGTGAAAGAAAGTGGAGTAAGGGTAAGGAGACACTATAACACTATGTATACATAACTAAATTCCGTGTTTCGTTTTTATGGATGAAATCCCATTTATATTCCAAGTATAAAGAAATCATAACGATTTCTTTATTTATTAACAATCATAATTTGTTCAAGAAAGTTGGGAGGGGCCCGTGGCTTAATAATAACAGCCGCACAGGTCGATCGGTCAGCTTAAGCCACGCTTGCCGCGGTTGGTCTGTGGATGGGTGACCATCATTACATACCGAGACCCCTCCGTGCCTCGGAAAACATGTTAAGCCGTTGGTCCCGGCTGTCATTCGTGGATCTTTGACAGTCGTTACGGGTTGTCAGAAGCCCGAAAGTCTGACAACCAGTCTTACCAAGGGGTATCGTATTACCCAGTAACTGGGTTGTGGAGGTCAGACAAGCAGTCGCTCCATGTAAAATACTGGTATTCAGCTGCATCCGGTTAGACTGGAAGCCGACCCCAACATAGTTGGGAAAAGGCTAGGCAGATGATGATGAATTTGTTCAAGAAAAGATTGGATTGTCACCCCCAAACTAGGCATTTTCCTGTATCTAGTATATGTACGTTTACCCGTGTACATAAAAAGTAGGGTTCCTTGTCGCAAATCCTTAGCTTTGCTTCAAATCACAACAAACTCCCTATGAATTTTAAATTGAAAGTCACTACGTTATACTCTCAAAAAGTTCTCGAAATTCCTGATAGCTTGCAAAACACGGCACACTTGGCACCTCGAAGGGACATTAATAATTCATCGCATCAATTTGGTATACACAGGAGAAGTAAATAATGTACAAACATCATTATAAATGTTAATGTGACGTAGGTAATCACGATAGTGCAATAGCTCATACAGTGTGATGTATGTCTGAGTATGCAATTAGATTATTGCAATAAATTGTATGTTTGAGAGATTTATTAGATGTTGCGAATGTTTGATGCGTTAATGACTTTTGGACTTGGTGGTGTGAAGCTGTTTGCTATGTTTTCTGGTCTGAACAATCTGTAGCTACTTCAACCTAGGGCCCGATCACATGTACCACAACTACACCACATCGCAGCGACAAAATGTGGGCAAGTAGTGGTTACATGTGAATAGTGTCACTGCAGGTTGCGAATCGAATTAAATGGTCGACGCAACGTTGTGTTTGCGTTGTGGCTGCGATGTGGCCTTGATGTGTTCGGAATCGCCCACTCGATTGATTTTGATGGTCAAATTTTCCATGTGTAAATAAACTATACATTTTCATACGTGTTGTCGTCCACGTGTTGTCGTTGTAGTGTGGCTGTGGTTGTGGTACGCAAAGAACATATTTATCTGTTCTGTGATGGTACGTGTGATCATTCTAACAAAAACATAATCAGCCTATAATGTACCTCTGCTGGGACACAGGCCTCCTCTCTTGGAGAGGGAGTGGGCTAATAATCTACCACACGGGCCCAGTGCGGGTTGGTAAATCGTTCTAGAATCATCTTAATTCGTTGAATTGACATTTATACATTTACTGAATGAATCTGCACCCAACAATCGGTAAAATAAATCCTCTTCAAATTCCAAAAAAACTGTCAACGGTGACACACTTCTGCAACAAAAAGTTGCACCACAAATCAGATCCACCAGATTATAAATACGAGCCGTGAGTTCATTGACCTAATTTAACACGGTCAAACAGGTTGAAGAGAAAGACTAATCGTATTGTTTCTTTGGGTTCTTCTCTTTTTATCTGCAGACCCTTAAACGATTGAGGCGTGAAGTCTTCGAGCGTGCCGTTACGGTGGATCAGTTTGTGGGACCGCTAGTTTTTGATGTTCCATTCCAACGCCACTGGTAAAAACTTAGTGACCAATAGTAATGAACTTTGAGGAGCTTTAAGGGTGGCGGAAACTACGACATCGAGATGATTTGATGCAGTATTGTCACTGAAAACTTTAACTTATTTTTGATCCAATATCTTGGGTCGTTGCTCACCGCACATTTCGAGGACGACAAGATAAACCTCATGCGTTGATGGACTTATGGCTATCCTTCTAGGTTGGTGGGTTGTGAAAGCTCAGCATGAAATGAATCCTAAGATTTATCCAACATCTTGTTTTATCCAACTTCATGTTGTAACCATGCCACTAAATTCTAGACATAAATGTATGGCAATACCAATTATGTTCATAAAGTCAGTTAAACTTATTCAGCCTATAATGTTACCACTGTTAGGACACAGGCGTCTTCTCTATAAAGGAAATTGGGCCATAATCCACGCGGATCCAGTGCTGGTTGATGGTTTGCTTGCGCGCTTACTTTTTATTGAACATCGCTATATTTTTAAGATCCGCTGTTTTCACAGCCTCACCGTAACGGACAAGTCCCGTAAGTCATCGTTCACACTGTGGTTTTAGTTTCCGCAGTTAACGTGTTCTAGGAAAGAAGTAAAACGACACCGGTATGCAAACCAGCGGCTTAGTGGAAGTTAAATTATTCTAGGGCAGGATAAAGCTGATTTACTCGTAGTTAGTGTGAGTTAGTCAGTAACTATGTTGGGGTTGGCTTGTAGGCTAACCAGCAAACCATGCGGTGGTTGCCGCGAAATATCATTCGGTATTTTTGGTAGGTACGAGGTGGGAAAACTAGTATGGAGCGTAGTTTCAGTTGAGTTTTATTATTCATGCAGCGCTGTTTTGTTTGCTTTCATGGCTCAGTTTTGTTTATTTAACTGTATATTTTTTTGAAAATTCATTACTGATCTTTGTAAGGGAACAAATGTTTATGAGAATAGTTCCTGCAAAGATATACCTAAACATTAGTCATTCAGAAGGGTTTAATGCTGACTGCTCTGAAAATTTTTAATATCCGACCCAAATAAATCCAGTCACCACATCATGTCATCATCATCTGTCTAGCTTTTTCCCAACTATGTTGGGGTCGGTTTTCGATTTAATCGGATGCAGCTGAATACCAGTATCTTACATGGAGCGACTGCATATCTGACCTCCACAAACCAGTATACGATACCCGTCGGTAAGACCAATAATAACCAGTCACCTATAATATGACAAATATATTTGCAAAATCGTACAGCCAAATCCCGCGTTATTTTTTATATCGCTTATTTCCGAATAAGTTGCCGATTTCGTGGGTGGCCCCAGGGAAATTTCAGCACTTGACAGTCGCGACTTACGTAAGCGGATATGGTAGTGAATCTGAATGTTTATAATGTCTTAGATATGTTGAACTTACGTAATGTGGATCACGTGTAGTCACACGTAAAGTTACGACTGTGGTCTTACCAGCGAAGTTTTTATTTTATGAATGTTAATCGTGCCATCCTTCATGATGAAGAGATGAATAAAATGCGACATAGAAAAGGTATTTACAAGGCAGATGTGAGTGAAAACGCCGGTAGTGGATGCCTTAAGAGGACAGTTAATGACCTTATTGGTGATGTTCTTCAGAAAGGACAATTGCGTAGTACGAGTACTTGCAACCAGCGTGCGTCTTTGACAACGTAAGCGAGGCAAAAGGACTATGTATTCCTGCCATTAGTTTTTGTTGTAGATATCAAACCTCTTTGGTCAATGGTAGGTTTGTGGTGGGGAAAACTCATGAATGCGATATGATTTTACCTCAGTATCCGAATCTTATCGGTTTTAACGTTGCGAATATTGAAAGTTGGAAGGTAAAGGTTTCCTACCCAAAACTGATAAGGTTTTCTAATAAGTACATATTGGGTTTCTATAGAATAATATGTAGGTGCTTTGGTTCTGTGGAGATTTTAGATGGGTGTAGGTTACAAGTTTACTACGACAGCATCTTCAAGTTTATAGTTTATGAAAGGAATCTACTTTGATAATTATTGATAGACATTTTGAAGACGTGATATGGAGTGTCTTACTCATTCTTCTCCACATAAAACTACTTTTTGGAAACGGCAATAAATTTTAATTGCTTGTAAATATTACCGTTCAAAAGTGACTTTTATGTGCCCAATTGAAATAAATGATTGGAAAAATTGGTTTTCTTGTAAAATGTTTTTTTCTATCGGATAAAAGCAGAAATTTTAATAAGAAGTATTAGAATACCTATAATTTGAAATAATTTAATTTGGGGTCTGGGTGCTCATCGAATATTTCGGGAAATCGCCAACCGGTTGGTTGAATCTACGCGTGACCAGAGGGCTGGCCTATTTTTAGCCCAAAGAATAAGCATTGCCATCCAACGTGGCTATGCTGCCAGCCTTTTGGGCAGTTATCCCATTGACAGCGATGTGGACGAATTTTTTGATGCCCAATGAGCTCCTGCCTTTTTCTATTCCTTTTTTTTATTAAACACTTTTATATGTATAGTATAAATATATTTTAAAACACAATATGGTTAATAAAAGACATTTGAAATTGTTTTGAACTAAGTCTAAACATAACTGATTCTCAACTTCTGTATAATACTCAGAAGTTATATTTTCTTTCTCCGTTTGATCATAGAAATCAACATAATAACTTTTTCGTGACATCCGAATAGGTTGATCCCTAAACTCGTAACTAAGTTAGGAGAATCCTACCCCGTGGATCATAAATTGTCCTGCCTTAAGAACTTCACAAACTTTCTGTGTTACGATCCGAAATTACTAAATATTGAATTTAAAGTAAAACTAGCTTTATATCTAGGTTATTTTGCGGCTGGCTGAACTTCAATTTATATTAGGTTTTAGTTAGCTTAGTTGTGGAATATTTCCCAGGAGCCACGAGCTTTGAAACTGATTACTCTTATAGTGTAAATTAATACCCATATTATAATACCTGTTATTTGGTAAACATACAATTCCAGGTAATCATAAACAGGATATATAACATCACAGGGTCTGGCTGTTTTTTCACCTACGTGAGATTTAGGTGTTTGTTAACGCATCCATTATCCAGTAAGAATTCCCAATATTTTTTTAAAGAACAAAACAAACATATTTATTTATTAGTGGCTTATTACCAACTAAACACATACACAGCAGGGACCAACAATCTTTGTCATAGTTAAAAATTTGCATAAAAATCTGTAAATTTAAACAAAGCCGGGTTATTTACACCATTTATAACTCAAGAACGGCTGGACCGATATTTATAGTCTTTGATTTGATGGATTTGTCTCCGCCCTGAATAGCAGAATAACTATTAAACATGGGAAAAATTCATGAAGGAAAAAATAATGAAGATAATTCATTTTCTCATACATGTTGTATTTATTGATTCTGAGGTGGTACGGAGTTCGCCGGGTTAGCTAGTAAAATAATAAATTACAGGAAAGTAAGGCACTAATTATGCCAATATTGAAAACTTCCCTTGTTTATAAGTTCCTAATTATTCTGTCCATCCTTAGGTTGACTAGCACAAATCGCTTATTGCGATAAAACCGTCTATTTTATCCTTTATGTAAAATAATACCAATGAAACTCAAACTCATAGAATTTATTTCAATTAAACCATTTACAGGCACTTTTGAATTGTCAAGAAGTCGGTCAGTCAGAAAATATGAGCCCATTCCAAAGTGTAGGTATTAGGTACCTATGGAGAACAACGGGCAAGAAACTTCATGGACACTCTTTTAAATAATATTTTACAAAGTTACATCATTAATGTTGAATTTATAAATTATATGTGAGAACGATGTAAAAAAAAAATACGTACGCGTTAAAAGTTAAATTTATTTACATAATCCATAATCAGCCTATAATGTTCCCACTGCTGGGACACAGGCCTCCTCTCAGTGAGAGGGAGTAGGCCGCCGACCACCACGCGGCCGGGTCCAGTGCGTGTTGGTAGCTATAATCAATATTTTGACATAACTATAGAAACATTTGTTGGTTTGATTTTATTGTTATTTTAACATTTTTCATTTCGTTTAACATTTGTGTTATTAGGTTCTTCAATTAGGAATTTCTCAGTAACAGTTTAGAGCCAGACTCGACCTGCTACTGAGAATTTGTAATAGTGCCCTATTAATAGAAAAAGATTTGATCCATATTTCATGGGAAAAATATAACTTGCTTCTGATGTTCTGAAAACTATTTTGCAATTTCTGTAACATTTTGCAACTTTGTATACCTAATATTTACGACCAATCCCATCGACTTTTGCATCTTCGAACTCTGAACCGTATAGATTATTCAGTACGTGACTAGGGCACTATCGGACTGATATTGGCACACCATAGAGCTTTGTTCAACTTTTAAGGAGGATTTACATAATTCACTTGTGTCTATGGTAAGAATGGGTCATTCGTTTATTTCCTGTGACGTAATGATAAAGATCTCGTTTATGCAGTGTGTCTGCAGAAATGACATTATTATAAAATGTTGGTTTCTGAAGAATGTTTCGTACTTATTTATATGTTTTGGTTACTATCGTGGCCCTTTGCTCAACATAGTCCTTCCAATTAACAAGTCGAGAAGATATTAATTAGATAGGAGAATACCCGACCCCTTTACAAATGTCTATATCAAGAAAATGTATAGTGGAGCATGGGTTGAGAGTCTCTTTCCTGAGTTTCATTCTATTAGGTCCCTACCTATTTTCTGTTAATAAAAAAAATACTTAAAAAATCAAGGACATCATTCAATTCGTACCAAAAAATTTACCTAAGTAAGTAATTAAAAGTTGGTATTTTTGTGTGTATTGTTGTGCTTAAAACACTTGTTAAAAAAACTATGATTTTTGCCATTTTCAATCTCAAATAGCAGCTAGGGGGTTAATAATTTAAAGACTTTCGCTGTAATAGTAATAAAAAATGCTCAAGATGTTATTTCCCATCACAATTTTTTTCTGGCCTGCTCTTATTGAGTTTAAAATATTCGACACTTAAATGATGTCCTTTAAATCAATTAAAAAAACTGAAGGTTTATAAAAATTAAAAAGCAAATGGAAATATAACCTATTTTTACCCATAAACCTTTTCTTTCAGTAAGATGTGCATATGGATAAATTGTTAATTGTTTGATGGCTGATCATCATCTGGCTAGCTATCTCCGTGCTATGTTTGGTCGACTTCCAGTCTAACCGGATGCCGTTACAGCGACTGGAATATATTTCCCCGCCAGCACTATCCGCCATCTTGAACCCTCTGCCTAATTATTATTTCTTTCCAGAGACAACAATAGTGTACTTGTATCAAGTGTAAGCCGAGCATAATCCGCGTGCCACAACAAACGAAGCAACATGATGCAATGAACACGAGGTTGCAGTTGTATACGAGTTTGTATTAAGTTTGAGGCAACTCAGAAATAAGAGAAATAACGTATTAAATGTGCAGGTCTGTATGTTAAAGAAAAAAGAATGTGATTTTATTTTAGGTGTTGCTCTATTTTTATAAAAGGTAAGTTTTTTGATGGCTTGAATATGTTTTCATTTCTTTGCCTCATAATGTCAATGTTGAATTTTATTATTGTAATTTTAATGTGAACAAAAAACCCGGAAGCGAGTCGAAAAAGTAAACAAAAAAACAGAACGGAGTCATGACAGTCTAGATAAAAATGGATAAGAAAGTTTTCAAAACAGAAGAAGAACTGGCAGGGGATCGAGGAGGGGGTGGAGGGGGGTGAGGGGGGACTCAGGGATCAGACCGGAATAAATCAACAGAAATTAGCTTCGATTTTTTTCCTAACTTACAATTATAATTGCTTCCTATCTGGATTGTCAACTTGAAAAAAAATGGTAAACTCACCAAACGTCCCAAAAATATCCCTGAACAATAAAAGAGATGAAGCCACTTAATCAGGCTTCATCTTCTTATATGATGTAGGATGATATTGTAAGAAATGACACATAGCTAAGCTAACCCGAAACTCTAAGCCGACCGTAACCCTCTTGATCCGACTTACAGACAACGAATATGTGTGAACAAGAGTTACGCCTGTATAATCCGACCTCCGACAACTAAACATAGGTGTTGCAGGCATGTAACGTATGTATGGAGAAATACTTGGAAGTTAAGTTAAGTAAACCATGATGAGCAGAAAATACGACTGAAAATAATAAAAAATAAGCTGTTTCTTAAAAGAAATGGATGGGCCAAAGAATAGATATAACAGAACGACGTCCATACGTAAACTTCACTCTTTATAATATGCATAGGAGAATGCATAAATCACGCCTTAGGGCGGGCGAGAGGAAAATTGTCATAGCCATTACGATAGGCAAATAGATTAGCGATTGCAGTATCTTAAAGCTTGTATGTTTTAAACGAATCCCTTTGTTGTTTTTTTTAATCAAAACTACCTAAATCTATTAATAATTTAAAATTTTAAGTTAAGTAGGAATCTGCTGGATGCGGGAAGCACAGTACCGGTCGAAGTGGCGATGCTTGCCTATGTCCAGCAATGTACGACTTTCGACTGAAATGAAGGACAGGAAAGATAAAGAAAGATGAAAGAGTAAGATTGCTTACATCATAGTTTCAGACATAAAATTTACCGCTACCTAGTGATTTAGCAGAAAATATTCGCTTTCAATTTAACTACAAGTTAACACACACGTTACGAAAAAGACTTGCAATAAGTACTCATAATACACGAGGAACATAATACATAAATAATACAAGCTGTAATAATACACGGATAAAAGTCGAAGTAACTCAACAAAAAGAAAATTTTCTTCTACAACTTTACCGTATTCTTGTTCATTGTCTATTTTTAGGGACCCGTCAAACTTTCGGAAGAGAACGTCTTTGAAATCATGTCTGTGAAGCCCGTCTGTTCGTCTGTTATAGCTGCCCTTTCGGTGGTGTGGCAGTTTGACGTTTTCGGTTGTTTGAGATAGTTAAAGTGGCGACCCAATTACAGAGCTAAAATTGGTAGGAAACAGTGCTGGCTGGTGGAATTAGATGAGCTTTAAATGTGATGTGAAAAACTTAATTTAGAGAGATGGCAACGATTCTCATTCTCTATTCTAGATCTAGTAACATTACAACTTTGTGTATAAAAAATAACTTAAATCAATGTTAAAGGCACTTGTGCTGGTTCTATTTTGGATGCGTTTCAAACAACTACCTACTATTTAGATGTATCTAGGTATATCTATAAGAGATAGTCAGGAATCAAAGAAAGGATATGGAACCCCAACAAGAAATCCATATTCAACTTGCCAGTTCTTAACTTTAATGAGTAGTTCGCATAGAAAGATGCTTATTTACTTGCTTACCGGTGCTATTGTGAAAGAGACAGAAATAACGAATTATTTATTTTCTACAATTTAAAGTTACTGCAAGCTTTATAGTTTTGCTTTGTCTGTGCTTTCAAGTGAAGATGAACCGTATAATCGGATAGCTAATGCAACGACACGGCACAAGATTGCAGGAATTGTTCAGTTGAATGCTAGAAATGGCTCGAACTTCGTAAATGATATATCTTTAAAAAAATTTAGAATCAATTAATACTGTTATAACTATCTAGCATGATCAGTTCTCACTGCTGGGACACAAGCCTTCTCTCTGAAACAGGAAGTGGGCCATAAACCACCACGCGGTTCCAGTACGGGTTGGCGGATGTAATCAAATTTTTGTTTCTATGACATGCCGGTTTCATCAGGATGTTTTCCTTTACCGTTTTAAGAGCAGTAGTGGTGAAATAATATTGTAAGTGCTTGCTTGGGTTTAAATCACGACCTACAAACTCGTAAGTCGGGGCCTTTACTTCTGGGCCACCACTGCTCAATGATTATGCCTTATGTTTTTTGGAATTTGAAGGTGCAAAAAACATAAGACATAATCGTTGAATAGTGGTAATATTATAAGTGCTTGCTTGGGGTTAAATCACGACCTACAAACTCGTAAGTCGGGGCCTTTACCTCTGGGCCATCACTGCCCAATGATTATGTATTATGTTTTTTGGAATTTGAAGGTGCAAAAAACAAGGCTTTATCGTTGAGCAGTGGTAAAGACAGTGTCAAGTTGTATGTTGAACAAAACAAACATTCAATCTGACACTGACTTATACCGTTGGCCCATCTGGACATACGCCTTTTGCCACCCGCCTGCCCCAACAAAATTCAAACAAATGGAGTTTATGAGTGTTCCATAAAAAAGCTTGGGCAAAAAATAATTTATTTCCACAATCGCTCTTCAGGGATTACTAGTTTTCACATTATTCAAAGTTAATAGGATGACATGTAATTACGTGCAGAAAATAAAGGACTTCGTAGGTTTTATTTCTTATGATGAAGCTCATTGCGGTGCCAGGCGCTTTAGATTTCCCTAGAGTAAGAAGCTGGGCGGTTCGGCCTGGTTTCCAACTTCTTATACTTCGATAATCTGTTTATGTGGTAGTTCTTTGTAGGAGTTGGGATCAATTTATATGTTCATTATAAGGTAATTTTCTTTTATCATGTACTTTTTCATTTCTCCATTATTGTATGCATCCTGGGTTATTTCGTATTCTTAGTGCAAGGTCTGACGATATATTCTGCAAAAATCTCATCGTGAAAACTTAAGCGAAGTGAGCTGTCATTTCACCTGATGCACATCTGACACCCGCCTGATGACACTATTGACGGCTCACTTCATCTAAGATTTCACGGTGAGATTTTTACATAACATGACGGCTGTTGTTTTTATTAGTGATGTTTAGAACCGACATGTAGGTAGCAGACACAATACAAGCTGTATTGTTGCCGGTCGTCAGTGACCGCATGTTTCTAAGGAAGAATCACTGCACATCAGACAAAATGCTGTTTATAGCAGGCCACTATTGTTCACCTTTTAATCATTTAATAACATCATCCCTTATTTATAAACGATGATGAGAACTGATGTTTATTTCTGGAAGAAGGTTAATACAAACACTTTTACGTAAGTGTTTTGTGTAAGTCAAAAACATAAAAAAAAAATCTAGTTGGCGATCTCTTTCAGAGTACTCTGAGAGAAAAACCGAAACAAACTCAGAGGTCACAGTTACTGAGGGTTTAAAGAATGTTATAGGATTATTCAATTCCGATTCAATATTACAAGATTATTCTAGAAACTCGAAGTAAATATAATTATGCGAACGCAAAACGAGCAATATTGGCTTAGTGAAACTAGTTCCAGAAGGCAACAAAAACAAATTGAAAGTAACATCCATAGACCCTTTGATACTCCATCAAAGGAACGACGACTTAATTTTAATGTCGCAAAAAGTAAAATGTTTAGGATTACAAAATTGGCCAAGCTCATTAGGACTGCAAAAGGGCAGAGTTTAATCACTTTAAAATTAGTTAGACAGAAAACCGAGGGAACGAAGCCTTGTGACCCTGTAGCTGTAGGCATTGTTCTTTTACAAATCGGGGCCTAATCAAGTCACGGTAGTTGCTAATAGATCAGTGAATTACTGGAACAAACTGGGGCGCGGGCGAGCTCTCTAATTTCCATATATTTCAACAAGACGTGCCGCGCATAACTAAGCCGTAGTCAAGGTTTTTCAAGGAGCTTCGAGGAGGCTTTCGAAGAAGTTTTGTGGCCGTTGAATTTAGTGTAATTTTGGACGATTTAAAGCGTGATTTGTATTGCTTAGTCCAATCCGGTAATACGACTTATGTATATTTGACGTAAATACGTCGTATATCATGGCATACGATATATTTAAGTCATTAACAGCGAGTCAGTGTTCTGTTAACCAAACTTTATCACGTGTGTATGTGTATTCGTAACTTCAGCATTTATGGACTCTGTTTTTGGTATCACATAAGGGATTCAGAACAAGTTTTCAAAGTTTTTTTTTTATATAAAACACAGCAAACATATTCCAAAATACACACATATAAAAGAGAATATAATTTCATATTGAAATTTTTACCACTATTGTGTAAAGAACTGTATCCCTGAACAATTGCAGAGACCACCAACATTTCATATGTTCTGCAAAGACTCGGTTCACCAGCAATTAACTCCGGAGAGGCAGCTGTTTTAAATTTTAGATGAAGGACACAATTTTGTGGATTTTACTTGTACTTATTTTTTTAAATTCTCGTGGGAAGCTTTTGTTGACATGATTACTAAGGTTAGGCCGCTTTGTGTTGTTTTAATGAACATTACCCAGGTAATAACTCAGATAATCAGACTTCTGCAAATAGAACTTTGTTTTTGCGTCTGGATTTTGACAATTGATTGCTATTTTTTATATGGTTTTAGTTTTTATAGCGATGGATCATTTTGATACATAGGCAAATACATGATTATATAAATGAATACTATTTGCAGGAATAAATTGAAATATACGAGGGTAATTATTGATTGATCTATCCCTTGAGGTTTAGGAAAATGTTCCATTGTAAACTTCTGCTATATTTTATAACAAGCCATACATTTATTTCTGTATTGTAATAGATTGTAAAGTTGTTCCACTGTGGAAGCGATCAAAAGGGACTGTAATAGAAAAGTCATTTGTAGTGCAGAAGGGTCTGTGATTCTAATTTCAATAACAAACTGGCTGCGATATTTTATGCAAAGTTGGTAACTTTCCCTTTGTAGCTAATTCAATTAATCTCAGACTGACCCTTAAAGAAGTCGGACTTGATTGCGTAAAAATAAGGATAGGGATGTGAGCTTCCTGATTTAAAAAAGCTCACGAAAAAGTAAGTCATTCTTACTATAGGGTAAGTTTTTTATAATAGGACTATAAAAGTTGAAGAAAAGATGTAATGAAATGAAATTGTTTATTCTGTAAATAGGATATCGGAATAACTTATACACGTCACAATGGCAAAAAAAAAATACCTCTAACATGCCTTTTTTCGGGTGGGAAATTAACAAATAACTTCTCCCGCTCTGGGCGGAGCGGAAGGGTTTGTCAGACTTTTACTGACTAAAATCCACCCGTGTTCCTTCAGTTGCCTGTGATGGGGCCACGGTATCTCTTTCGAACAGCCCGCGGCCCTGGCAGGCATCGGCCCTATCGGACCCCGTCAGTTAGTGCTGACATCTCTTTGAGGCGCGCGTGGAACACAACGCGCCGTCGACTCCGGCCTGCAGTGCGATTCTGTAACCATCTCACCGTGAAAACTTAGGTGAAGTGAGCGTGGAGTGAGCTGTCATTAGTGTCAATCCCTATAGCATCAGATGGAATGACAGCTCACTCAACGCAAGTTTTCACGGTGAGATTTTTACAGAATCGACATGCTGGTCCTGACGCGGCGGTGCTCTGAGCAAACTGGGCAGACTTCCACCGTATGCTCCACCGTGTCCTCCGGGCGATCCACACAATGGTGACACCCGGGCGTTTCCTCCCGCCTTATCCGGAACAGGACCCTCGCGAAGCAGCCGTGTCCGGTGAGGACCTGCGTTAGGCGGAAGGTGAGGACGCCGTGGCGCCTCTCCAGCCATTCTTCAAAGAGGGGAATTATCACCGCAATTGTGGCGTGCCCGCTATAAACATGCCTTAAAACTTATCTGGAAAAGTTATCTCATATCGGTACAAGTTACTGTGTATGTTGTTTCAAATTTAAAAAGGAATCGTTAACAATCATAAACACAATTTCGGAAATGTCCATGCAAATATTGGTATAGCTTTTACAACCCAATCGTTGTGTACTGGAAAGAGTTTTGTTTGCATTTTTTTAAATTTTAATGAAACGTTGGCAGATCGCCAGGCTTTTACATTCATCAAAAACTAACACCAACACCGAACCACAAAAAACAATATTGTTATTCAATAAAATTAAACGAACAAATCTGTCCATTCATGAATCAGGATATTATATTATCAACAGCTCCGACCTCCTTTAATCTATATACTAATAATAAAGCTAAAGAGTTTGTTGTTTGTTTGAATGCGCTAATCTCTGGAACTACCAGCCGGATTTGAACAATTCGTTTTGCATTTTATAGCCCAATTCTTGAGGAAGGCTATGGGCAACTTAAAATCATCATAACGCTACGGCACTTAGGAGCCGAGCAAAAAGTAATAATAAACGAAGTAATAGCGTCGGGGGCCGAGGAGGTTTTATAGAAATGTCACTGTTATTTTAGTATATTGTGTAGTTCACGACTTCCAAGCAAACGAAGTCGCGGGCAGAAGCTAGTCAATTAACAATAATGACTTTACAAATTGATATGTCCCCTTACATACTTTACACTTTACAAGTGCATGTCATACGTCCTTCCCATACTAATGTGGACATGATATGTATTCAGGTTGACCCATTAGGAGAAATTTACTTTCGTCCGCGTCTGAACATAACAATAGCACTTGCAGTCGAAGAAATTAGGTCAGCGGTGAATCAGAAGCGTCATTTTGGACATTATTAATGCTGAGATAAATATATTAGTAGCGTGATCGGCTCTTTCCTTAATTAATTATTGTATTTGGCTATAATTGATGATGTTACGTTTGTCTTGCAGTGTATATTGTACTTTTGTGTGTTCATTTTGTGGAAAGGATGGCTGACTCTCATCGTAATTTATGGAACACGCTGAGAATTACAGTCGTCACGTGACCCACAAAAATTAAACCAGCCATAACTTAGGATTATTTAAGTAATCCGGATTTCGATCTCAAGTATTCCAAAGCCTAATTGAAACTATAAATTACAGATTTAAAGTTTAAACGCACAAAAACTTAATGCTACGTTCTAGAATAGATTGTTTACTACTAATGAGCGTTTTACATGTTTGGACCGTTGTAACTGGACCAGTGTGAGAGGTCAACGGCCTGTCACGCAAGAAACAGTTAAGAATCTGATAAAATTAATGATTTCGCTAAGCCCGTCCCGATTGCAACTAAATCGCCTTTTTTGGCTAACGAACAATTTTCGTCTGCCTCCGAACTCATTATCTGCGACATTATGCGGTCAGTGACGTTTCTTTGAAGAAACGAGTAGGTGCACTACGTAAGGTGGTCTGTATAAGAAAGATTGCACGGCAAAGCTCGAGTTGAGTCTGGATTGTCTGGCAGATACGCCACCGTGATAAATCGGTCTCTGTCTCGAGGGAGGCGAGAGAATAACCGAAAGTAGAGTGATAGCCGGAGGGGGCACTGGCGCAGCCTGACGCCGCTCTCGCAGTGTGTTGCCGCCTTTACTAGCCGGAGCCCGCGCGCGACTACGCTCGCTGTACTCGACGAACGGAACGCATGACATTCGACGCTTGAATTTAAAAAAATAAAAAAAATTGGACATTAAAAAATAAATAGGCGGGAATTATTCGTGATTTATGTTCCGAAGTTAAAATGCTCTAATGAACTCGTAGAATTGAAGTTTTTCCGCAAGTGATCGAGTTATCATCGGTAAGTTTAAATTAATTTATTATTGTTGATTTATGACTGAAACTTTTTTTTTCGGCTTGTATTCATGAAATATTTACCGTGGTGTAAGTATATTTTTAAAGAAACAGAAAATTGATTTTTCTGTGGGTACTTAATTAAAAATATGCTTTCATAAAAATTTTAAACTTTTCGTATGTTTCATATTAAATAAAATTTTGTAGACGTAGAGCTTTTCGCTAATGTGAAGCAAAAATAATCTAAGGGCCTGCATGTCCACATGTTCAGCAAACTTTTTATTTTCCGAGCTTTTAAAAAAGTTTTGTTACGGATATGCGTTCAGTGAAGGATGTAACATAGACATTCATTATATTATTATCACTGTTTATACCAAGGGATAAAATACAATTTATAAGGCGCAATAACTTTTTTCATTCAGAAAGAAAATTAAGAAGTTATAATATGAAACTGTGGATGAATAAACTTTGGTGTACACGATCGGGAAGAACAGATACTTAAACTCAATTTCGTTAGTTTTCCTTGTTTTATTAAGAAAGTTTTGTTATTAGGTAAGTACTGTTCTAGATGGAGCCTCGATGTAATAACAGCGGAATAGAGGAAAGCCTGCGTTCTAATTAAGAGTTTAATTAAAAGACTTAAATTGGAGTTGTACTCCTTTTAAATTTTTATGCGGCTAGTAACTTACTGTCATCAATTTTTATTTGATGTCATTGGTCTTAAGGCCTAATTCAAATAGAAGCACCCCATAAAATTTGATATTTATATTACCTAACATAAAATAAAAGCAGCGTGATTTGCACTATACTTTGTATAAAACGTACATTTTCAAAGGTTTGTGTTTCATTCACGATAACTGCCAAAAAAAGTAGTTATCAGTAAAAAGGAAGATGTAACAAAAATAAGCATTTCGGTAATTGACAAAATATTTTTGCCAACGAACACTAAACACAGAAACAAGACACAACCCTACATACACAGAAACCTAACAAACGCATATGTCGCTCGTATATTTCAAAGCGAGACCGAACTTGAAAAGTCTCGCATGCACTTCTCTATTACAATGTCACGAACTGTAACGTTAAACCAGAGGTCGTGTGTACTAAGCCTTACTACACCTAGAGCAGAACTTTGATCTCATACTTCGTTCTTCGTTCCAAGACTTTTATTTACCAAGGGACGGTAAAGTTATTTTTGTAGAAGTCTACTTTTTGTTTTTTTTTTAGGATTGTTGGGGCAATATATAAGAGAGTTCTACATCAATTTTCACATTATTTATAGGTTTAGAGACATTTTATTTGGATATCCTAATTCAGTTTTGGTTTGTTTAAACCTGTGTCTAAAATTATTTAGACTGCTTTCAGCCAATTTTTTTCCGATTTTAAACAATTCAAATGTATATAAACTCGCACTTTATTTCGACAGAAGTCTCATTTTCAATGCAAAATTAGTGTTTTCTGATAATTCAGAAAACCAATGTACTTAAGTACCTATTTCATTCCCTTCAAATAAACAGTAAAAAACCCGATATCGGTGATCTGACCAAGATTATGTCTAGATTTTAAAAGAGGCTTTGACCATTGAGTTTCTTTCGCCATTTCTACTCAGGAGTAGTTAAATAGGAAATGTCGACCCCATCTAGCTTAGTTTTTTTATCTAGCTTAATTTCATTTCTGTTTTTCTAACAAGTGTTTTTTTTTGTTCTGTAGATATTTTCGCACAAAAATATTATCTACAGATTTTGCCACATATCAATTTAATTATTTCCGTCTCAAATCAGGCCGTATGTTCGTTAGTAGAGCTGTAACAGTACAATACAAGGGCCGTCGGGCGCCTGTCAATTTCTCGCAGGCACCCATTACGAAGTCACGACGTGTGGAAAGTCGTGACGGACAAAGCTTTAAAACATCATTTTTTAGTTAATTACTAGCACATTTAAGTCGACGACCTGTTTCTTGTGTACTTATGATTAGATCTGAACTAGAATTACTGCGAAAATTCCATTTTAATTGCGTGCCTACATAGGTATTTTTTGAGAATATAGCTTTAGCAAAAAAAAAACTATCACATCTACCGTTACAGGATAACCCAATGCGATAAATGCGCTTATAATAACTTAATCTATATTAACATCTATGACTCCTAAACAATACATTCCTTGTTAATTCACACAGTCATATTGACTTAGACTTGCAGTCTTTGCCGACAACCTGAAACAATTAAGCACAGTTGTGCCGAAATCAATTTTTTCTTCAATCAAAGTCTATAATGTTCCCACTGCTGGGACACAGGCTTTCTCTCTGTGAGAGGGAGTGGATTTGTGCCCGGTTGACGGCAATAGGTAGGCAATAATATATAATGTAATGTTATAACATTATATAACCCCTGTCATCCCCGAACTGTTAGGCACTTTAGGCAGTGGTACACCTACAGAGCACCCACATTTCGCCAGTTATGTTTAAGTCCCATCCCCATGTAATAGGGGGTGAGTTAGAAAGAAAAGAGTAAAGTTAAAATTATTTTGTATATATACAACAAACACCACCCACAATTAAGTAGGTAAGTCCACCCTGTATATACCAGGGTGGAATTAATCAAGGGGCTCTGAAGGGAAACCACTTTAAATTCTTAAGATAGATTATTTTACAGGAAACATTGCTTTATTTTTAAAAATAAACAAAACTAGTTCTCATATTTCTCGACAAACTTACCCAAACCGGGAATCGAACCAGCTAAAAATAAAAAAAATAAACACTCGTTATTTTATTTCACTAGTCGATACAGTCAATGTTAAAGATTAAGTAAAATAATCTATTTTAAGGATTTAAAGTGGTTTCCCTTCAGGGCCCGTTGATTTTTTCCATCGTGTATATTAAATAGAAGTATATAATAAAAAAGTAAAGAAAAAGGGAGGAGCTAGCTCAAAGAATCAGCATTGCCATCCAACGTGGTAATGCTGCCAGCCTTTTGGACACTTATCCTATTGACAGCGATGCGGACGAATTTTTTGATGCCCAATGAGCTTGTAACTGAATTCCTAGACTTTCCGTTTGTTTTGCATCAAAACTTCGTAGATAAAGTAATAACATTATTATAAATCCTTTCCTTTATAATATCAGTATCTATGTTCGATGATATTGTATGAAAGTTCAACAAGAAGTTTATTTCGTTCCCGTTTCCAAGTTTAGGAGCATCGTTGTTAAGTCCAGGATTAGAAGTTCATCCGACCTTTGTTTGTTAGTTTATTGCGAAACGGATCGGATCGTATCTGTGGGTGAGGAAAAGGATTCCATGTATTGGATGCGATGAAAACATTATATTCTGGAATCGTGTTAGTTGTGTCTGGTGTGGGAATCGATTTCAGCGGACTTACTGCGGTATTGCGTTAGTTGATGCAAATTGTAGTCTTAGTCATCTTCGGTTAAGTCTTTGACAGTCGTTACGGGTAGTCAGAAACCCAAAAGACTGACAGTCTTACCAAGGGGTATCGTGTTATCCAGTAACTTGGTTGTGAAGGTCAGATAGGCAGTCACTCTATGTAAAATACTGGTATTTAGCTACATCCGGTTAGATTGGAAGCCGACCCCAACATAGTTGGAAATAGGCTAGGTAGGTTGATTAACTTGGGTTACGTAAAACAATTATTTATTATCCAATAAGCATCTAGTAAGTCTGGATAGCAACAATGTGTTTTTTAAAGATTCTACTAATCGTGATGCCTAAATGATTAAAGATATAAAATTACGTGAAAACCTAGGCGATGTAATAACCAAAACACGTTATTATTACATTGTTATCATTATCGATGCATCTCACACTACCGCAGCAATCTGATCACCAGGTAAGCGAAACGTCGTGAACATGAGATTGCATTTCAGAATAGACCAAGCGTTGCATAAAAATATTTTAGAATCACGCCTCTGTTACGTCACGATTCGTTTGTAGACTCGGCGATTCCTGAGCTTTAGACTCCCTGTAAGTATAGAAGTTTGTTCTGGATTGGTTCTCGACAAAATCTTACAGTTTAAACGTGTCTTTTCGAGCTCAAGTTTAGAATCCGGTTCTTATTGAACGTCTTTTGTTTGTTGCACACTTTGTCGTAAAAGAGAACTGAGCATCCGTTTGAGTTTTTAACGTATCGGTTGCTCAGTTGTTGTAGTTTTGTTGGCATGTCAAATGATTTTATAAAACTACAAGCCGACAAGAATGATGAACTTACATCCCTTTAGGGGGTGATCTTCAAAAATATTTCTATCCTAACTAATATTATAAATGCAAAAGTAAGTTTGTTTGTTACCCGCCTAAACCACTGAACCGATCATCCTGAAATTTTGCATATACGTTGTCAGGTGTACAGAAACGGACATAGGGTACCTTTCAACCCCAAAAAAATGCCGAGGAAAACAACAATAACGTAAATAAGATAACAGATGGCGTCACGTGTCTTTAACAGGACAACGTCTGTCGGGTCAGCTAGTAGTATATACTTTGCAGTTTCGCTATATGTATATAAAATTCTTGTGCAAAAATTCATGCTTATAGACCTACCACTTTGGGCTCAGAGTGAATAAATGAATGAATAAATTTAAGATTTTTAATAAATAGTTACTAAGTAATTGTATCCGTCTGATTTGCTTTTACGTCGATTCTAGAGCAAATGCGTTTTCATTGTGCTTCACATAACACAATTGTTCGGATTTATCGTCTGCCTAAAGCTTTTTCCAAGCATTCTTCAATCTATCTACAAGGTCTACCAATAATAAGCTACCACTCACTCAATTTCGAGCAAACAAACCACAAAATAAACCCATCAGACAATCGCGTCATAAAAAAGGTTGACAATCATATTTGTTTCACGCGTAAAGCTCAAATTGTTCCGATTTGATGTGTCGGGTAACCTTCAGCTCCTATACGAACAATAGTATGTAATAGTACCTCGACCGGGCTATAAACTAACCTCGTAAAAACCAGTACTTTACCTGCACATGTACTATTTACGATAGCGGAAAGTGAAAGATGCACATGCTTTTACCACGAGAGTGCAAAGTGCTCAAAAATGAAAGGGTACCTACGTTTTATGGGTCAGTAAAGTGAGTCGAAAGGTATAGATTCTCAAGTGGAAGTTAATAATAAGTTTATTCATCAAAAAGTAAAAAATACAATGTGACAGATTCGGTGAGCCACAAACTAAGCATCGCTTGTATCTTGTGGCTCTGGAGTGCAATTTTACAATGAAATTTTAAAGTTGAAAATATCCGGTCGAGTTTGTATCAAGTATAATTCGGAATGTCTACAGAGGAAACATCTACCGAGAAATTAGAAAAAAAGTGTTTTTTTTTAAGAAATTTTATTGAATCGTAACTTATCAAGAGGTAGTAAAAACATGTTGATTAGCATACAGTATCAAGCTTTCTTCTTCAAACAACTATATTATTCTATCCACGATTTTAGTTCCTAAAAATAACCATGTGCAGCATACATTACATCGTCTGGTCAATAGACATCAACGGTCACGGCCGGGTGGAACATGTTTAAGTAACAAGTTTGTATGCAAGCGGTGTAACTATAACCTCAGCACTGAACATTGAGGTAGGTTATGTTACAAGAGACTTTTAAACGGAATTCGGGACGTTAATTACGTGATTAAGTTGGATTGATATTATAAAAGTGTGACATGAAACTTTTAGTTTTTTACTTAAGTATGTCTTAAAAAAGCGTGTCTCTCCGAAATTGTAGGATGGCACCTACCCAGTGTGAAATCAGCGACGCGAAAACTGTATGAAATCAGCACATGATTCGAATTCGAACGAAAAAGGAAGGTTTTTGCGCGAAAATGAAAAAATGTATATAAAATTATCCTTTAAATAAAGTTTGTTTGTTTTTACCATTGGTAAGTATAATTTTTTTTTTCTCTTATGTACGGAAACAATAAAGGTTGGATTAAAAAAACAAAAGAAGTACTCGTACATTTCAAAGGTAAAATGAGAACTTTTTCTTCCGCACGTTTCGAGATTGCGTTTTTCTTGTTAAGGCGCCACTAGTCAATACTTTTTCCATACAAATTTCGGGAGAGTATTACTCCATTGTTTGACATTGTGCATCCAAAGTTAAACATGATATCGTTTTGACTTCTTATTAATTGTGTCTGTACGGAAACAGAATAGTAAAATAAAAAGCCATTAAAAAGCTATGAGCCAACAAAGATTAATTTTTCTTGCTATTTTTAACGTAACTTTGGGTGTAAATAAGTAATAAAAGAACTGTAAAATCTTCAAAACCAAAACCGTACCGACAAAGCTCAGTTATCGAAGAGCTCAATAAACTTTTTTTTATAATTGATTTATGCAGTGGTTTTTTCATAAAACTCGATTTTCCAAAGTACTTTTCGAATTTTTTTACGCGCCTATCAGTTCAGAACGGTGTTTCTGTGCGTGAGAACTAGACGTTGCGCATGTAGACTAGCGTCTAACTGCTCATCACTGAAACTAGCACTGTCAGACACGAAGCCAGGTGAGACAGCGTGATTTTTAGCCATGACCACCAGTGAGTTCGAGCTCGCGACTAGTTTGCTCTTAACGTAGTGATGTAAGTTATAGCTGCATTGCAGGTTATGGAAAAATTAGGTCACTACTCTAACGGCCTGAGGTCTTTCGTAGACTTGACAGGTTTCCAATATCATAAATTTTACCGTAGGATTTGACGAAGTGACAATTTGACGAAGTGGGGATTTATTGACCCATCCAACACCTAGTGCGTTTGCGGTGCTTCTGATCAAACCATATCCCACTTGCTGGAGTCTATGAAAATCAAAATATTTCATTTCACATAAACCTACATTGTCACTTATGAAACGTCAGAAGCTAGGTGCACGGTTCTAATTGGTCGTTTCCTATGGAATAGAGCTGGTAAGAAACTTAATGGTTACTCTTTTAAAATGATTGGCTTTTACAATGTTTCCAAATTACAATACAAATAACTATGGGAGGACAGCGTAGGCCTATCAACAAGTACCAGGTACTTCTAATTTAATCTAACTAGCCTGTCCTGTCCTACTGCAGGGCAAAGGCCTCCCTTTCCCTTTTCCACACAATTCTGTCTTTTGCGAGTGTCGGCCAGTCCCTGCGGTAGGAGTCAAGCTCGTCCCGCCATCTTCGTCTTGGCCTGCCGCGATGGCGTCGTGCGTTTAGTGGGACCCAATCGGTGGTTCTCTTAGTCCAATTTTCATCTGACATGCGGCAAACATGTCCGGCACAGTTCCACTTAAGTTTAGCGGCTTCCTGGGTAACCAGGTAAATGATAAATGATAAATGATTTTTATTTTGTAAGTAGGTTTGCACAAACACTTTTACACGTCATTCATATTTTTTATAAAACTAGATGAGGTCGGCGTTTCCTATCTGACTACTCTGAGAAGAAAGGCCGAAACAAACTCAGAGGTCACAGTCTCTTTTAAAGTCCAGACATCATAATCTTGGTCAGGTTATTTGAAGACCATGTAGATCGATGTCTGAGATGGTCTTTTGAGGAAAGAACCACACAGATTGAGAGGACCTGTCCAGTCAGTGCAGGTACTTAATAAAATAAAAAAAATTACAACAAATCGACAGTCTACAAGGCCTAGATTATCCAAGGAGTATCCCAAATGCCCGTTCGCTTGCACATTTTGATGACCTAAAAATGCTACTGATGCCGCAATCAACGTCGCTACCTCCTGGGGTCAAACAATACGGCAAGATTTTTATCACCATCCAAATTTTTACAGGCTGTTCTACCCATGAATATTGTTAACTTTCACAATGGAACCAACTCTGAAATCACGAAATAAAAATCAGCTGTTTCATACATTTTGGTCAAGTAGGTATTAAACCTTTTTTTTCGTGATTTCAGAATTGGTCCCATAGTGAAAGTTGTTCATATTCTTGGGTAGAACAGCCTGTAAAAATTTGGATGGTGATAAAAAATCTTCCTATCTACTAAAGTACCATCAACATGAAGAGAAGAAGACCGTCGGAAATGAAACAAAAATTGCTATACATACTAACCTATACAAACTCCATGGTTCATACCTCAAACTCAATGTATTCATTCCAGTCTGAGGGTATACGATTTATCCTTCACGTTATTTTTTATGGGTTTTATATATCATTTTTATGTGTCCAATTCATTTCTAAGCTTTTTTATTTTCTTATTGGAAGGTTGCCGAGTCGTATGATTGTATTTCAGATACCTACATTATTAGAGGAATGTTTATGTTTGATTTGGGGCCATAGAACATTCGAAATCAGAGGGGAAATTCTTGTAATTTTAAGAACAACCGTCAATCAGACTGTAACCACAGTCTGATTTCAGTCTCCATCTGTCAAAAATACCTCTAATTTCCCCACATTTTTGACTAGTTTTTGAAATTGATTGTCGCTGAGATGAGATTGTGACTAGATTTTGAACGTTTTTAATTACGGAAATTGTTCTTCTGGTTGCAACCACATCTCAGCGACAATCAATGTCAACAATTTGGTTAAATTTAGGTAGAGGTATTTTTGACAGATTGACACTGAGGGAATGATAATCCCTGCTGGTAATCAAGAGATTCTTTTAATCACAAAGTTGTTTCTTAATAGATCAATGTGGGTAGGGATAGTTTGAATTTCTAATCAATCCATTATTTTGTTAGTAGTATCGAGTTTCAGTTATTGGAGTAATGAAAGCCTACAGGCGAAAAAGGGTTTAAGGGTTGATTATTTCACTGCTTAACTTATTTTGCTGCTGCTGCTGCTTGTTGGCTGCCAGGCAACAGACACAATAAAAAATCTATTGTTCGCGGTCACCGGTGACCGCGTTGGCAGTCAATGCCTTAAAGAACTTGCGGAATTTTAAGGGCAGCCAAAATAGATTAATGAACGCAGGTAGCAGGTGCGCTGGAAGAGATTTATTTACTAATAAGCATCACCTGTGTACGTATTTTGCAGTTCCTTTCTTTCAGTAAGTTTCTATGTGTGTATGTACCAGCGTATTATTGTCCCAATGCAGGGCAAAGGCGTCTTCTCATCCAGAGAAGGCACGAGCATTGATCACCACGCTCAAGACGGGTTGACGATTCCAGACTTATATTAACTATAAGTCCACGGTTTCCTCACGATGTTTTCCTTTACCAGTTCATGATAAACTCAGAAATTGCATCATCATCATCATCTGCCTAGCCTTTTCCCAACTAGGTTGGGGTCGGCTTCCAGTTTCACCGGATGAAGGTGAATACCAGTATTTTACATGGAGCGACTGCCTATCTGAAACTCAGAAACTACATATGAATTGAAAAAGTCACATTGGTACTTGCCTGAATTTGAACCCACAATCTCATAGATTAGAGATGAGGCCTTAACCGCTGAGCTATCACGACATAATGTTATTATGTGTGTACAGAAACGGCTAAATAAATAAATGGAGTAGGAATAAAAACTTTCGAGATTTTTTTTTTCTTTTTGGAGCATATATAAATTAGGAGCGTGCGACCTCCTTACTAAACAAAGCTGTAACAAATATAACATTCTAGAAGTGACACACATTGATGCTAAAATGTGATTATTATTATTGTTGTTTGTTCGCCCGCGTTGAGTTTAACGCTTCAAGTTAAATTGCAAACGGTAAAACAGCGATAAAAGTGGCCCGGCTGGTTGCTGACGATGGAAAGAGAAAAATAGATCCTTTTTCTGTCTCTCCACACTCCGATACACATTACAGTCTTTGCTATGTAGCTAGGGCTGGCAGTTAGTCTTATAAATAATACACTACTAGACCACATCCAATATTTTACACTTCACATAATCCTAAAGTCCCACGGGAATAAAGTCTATGTTTTCAAATGCCAAAGGTTATTACGTCAATATTTCACGACGAAACGTTTCGAATAACTGGATTCAAAATTAAATCTTCTTCTCCCAACCCTAGCCGACGTAAAATTATATAGACATCGAAGTATGCATTTGTGAGTAAAAAAAGTAGCAGCACATAAAAGTCGACTCAATAATCGTGGTAATCGAATCACGAATGTGCTTTTTTTTAGTTTTATACTTATCATTGGAACGAGATAAAAATAGTCGTGAGTTCTTTCACACCGAAGTTAAATAACCGACAAGGTATTTTTTTTTTTGCGGCGCGGACTTTGTTGGCTTTGGTCGAGGTACGAGGCTTTTTGTCAATCACCGATGCCGTTGGTGCTATATTTCAGTGCAGGTCAAGTTACTCTAACGAACACTGCACGCTTAATTTACTGTATCATGGATGGTGTGGCTCCCATGTTTGTGAAACAAAAGTTTTTGCTTTGAGAATTGGGTTTCATGCCCGTTGAACAGAATTACGCGGAAACTTTAATTTATACCCCTTTATGAAAGTTTTGATACTATGTATAATAACGTTATACAACTTTATGCGATGTTCATCTGTTTTGGTGAATACGCTAAGTACAGTCAACTTTTTACAGTTCATTTAAATCTAGCAAACTAAAACGTACATTTTTAGTTTACTATGAATATTTTGCTTCGATAAAATATTTCGGTCACGTCGAAATCTAGTTCAAATTATCAGCGATTAAAAAACTGAACATTGCGCACGTCTGAAATACATAATGCTGGTTCTATCAGTATGCTAAGCGAGTATTTAAACACTACTTAGTTACTACAAAGCACTCAAGCTTTGTCTTAACTACGAAAACATTAAATGCTATTAAATCCATGACCGTTATTTGAAGCTTACTGTTTGAGATAGGCCCTATCTGTTTTCCGGTTATTTATGTCCTTCTCCTTCACTCTTATACATCTGTCTCGCTCGCACACTCCCCACCAGGCAGGCCCGAGGCCCCGAGCGCAGTAGGGAGGCTCGAAGGCATTCACGAATCATTGGCGTCTTGTTTTCCGGCGAGTACGGTTGTCTTCACCTTCACTAAACCGTAAATAGAAGTATCACCTGCGCGTGAGTTAATTTCATACTTAATTAAACGGTGTTACCGTTCGTATTTCAAGTCGATTTGATATTAACGTTCATAATTCAAATTGATTACGCAGATATGTAACGTAGTTTTAGCGTTATTTTTCTTGATTTCTTTTTGTTTCTAGAAACATTTACCTATTGTCCTTTCTCCTAACAGTATAAAGTGCCATAATTCTACATGTATTTACTTACTCTATGGTCATAATCATACTGTGTCCTAGTTGTGAATTTTTGTGTTTTACAAATACCTACCTTTTAAAAAAGTGTTTTACTTTTAGGATGGATAATTTAGGTAAAAATAGTACATGTGTGAACGCGAGTGTTGAGGAGCCGCGACATGATTTATCGCGGGATCGTGTGCCAAAGCCGGCTCAGTCCAGTTCTCGGAAACGTGCACGCTCAGCTAGGAGTTCATCATCTAGTAGCAGCCCTTCTTCGTCAAGTGATTCCACGGATTCCGCGAGCTCTTCCGGCCGAAAGAAGAAACGTGGCCGTCACCACAAAAGAAGGGGGGGCAAATATAGTCGCAAATCACGGAAAGACAATCGGCAGATGCACAAGTTATTCCGAGAGGTGAGTGAATTACGTAATCAAATTGCTTTATCATCATCAGTGCCATGTGGCGGTGCGGAGCCCGCGTCTGTTATAGACAACGACTTGTTGATTGATGACAGTGTTAGTGGCATCTTGTACAATGATGGTAGTGACGCGTGCGCGAGTGAGCCTACTCAGGTTCAAATGCCGTTCAATTTCGATATTGAAACAAAACTGAAAGAGCCTGCGGTTCCTAAAGCACCCGATAACTTATTGAAAGCCCTTCAGGATATACAATATTTTAATAAAAGTGAATGGAGTGAGGTCAGGTACTCTGAAGTACAGAAATCATATTGCCATTCGCCGGGTTTTATTGACCTAGAAGCTAATGAGGAGATTCGTGCGTATGATCAGTCGCGCCATTTGGCTTATGCTGACAAGGCTTACGCCGCTCTTACATTTTGTGCGCTGGAACAAAGGCAGGCGTTATCATCTACTTTGACAGAACTACTATCCTGGGCTCATGCAGAACAGGGTTTAAATTTTAATAGCTTGCAGGATAAGATCACGGAGGTTTTTTCTAAAGGTGATTTCCACAAAGCATCTTCAGATTTGTTGCAGCTTATCTGTGGACACAGGGCTGAAGTTATACAAATGCGCCGAGATGGAATAACTAATCACGTTCGTGATCCTTTAATAAAGGCAACACTACGAAAGATCCCACCATCCGACCGCCATTTATTCGAAAGCGAATCGTTTACCGCTGCCCTTGAAAAAATGGGTGGGGTTAAGAAGACATTCATGCCCTTAGTTAAACCTACAAGCGGCTCTGCTTCGCAAGCAGGACCAAGCAAGACCGCACGCTACCCCCCGCAGGGGTCGGCTCACTATCATGGACCCTCGCAGGGTACCAGCCATGGATGCTGCGCCTCTGTGCCTCATCCACATTATCAATACCGCCAGTCCTCGCAGGACTGCTATCATGAACGTCCTCAGCGACAGAGCAACCAGAGTGACCGTCGCACGGCGCCTACAAGCAACAACAGAGGTTCATTTCGCTCGCGAGGTGGCCGCCAAAGCTACAAGCCTCAGAATCAGGGCAAAGGAAACCGTAAACGCCCCGGAATCTCCTCAGACTACAACTCTGGGAACAAAAACCGTAAGTACTGACTCGACAGAATTCAGGGCGGGTCAACTAGCTCTATTTTACAATCGATGGGAGGAAATGGGGGCTCCAAACTTTCTGTTGCGCATAATAACAGGGTATCGCATACCCTTTCTTCTAAAACCACCTCTAATGTTGCCAAATTTGAGGAAAGGGCCCTACATCACACAGGAGTCCGAATCGATGTCGGCACTCATCAGTCAGATGAAAGACCAAGGTGTATTAGAAGTAGTGCGACGCTCCCCGAGCTTCCTATCAACAATGTTTCTTGTGCCAAAGAGCGATGGCTCCGACCGCCCAATATTCAATTTAAGAGCTTTAAACGACTATGTAATCACGGAAACCTTCAGCCTGATAAATGTATTTCGTATACCGGATTTCCTCCAGCCAGGCGACTGGCTTTGCAAAGTAGACCTTTCGCAAGCCTACTTTCATTTAACAATATCTCCGGCACACAGAAGATTTTTGCGCCTCATTTACCAAGGGGAGCTATTAGAAATGACCTGCTTACCTTTCGGCCTCAGTACAGCACCGAAGGTGTTTGCTTCTCTGAGCAACTGGGTCGCTCAAACATTGCGAGAACAGAATCTGCGCATAGTTGTCTACCTAGACGACTTCCTGGTAGTTCACCAGGACAAGAACACTCTGCAAACTCATGTTCGTACTCTCCTGAACCGTCTAGAATATCTAGGGTGGCAAGTAAATCTAAAGAAATCCGTTGTATCCCCACAAAAGAATCTTGTGTATCTGGGAGTTCAGTGGGATCCTTGGGCCAACAAAAAATCTCTGCCGCAAGACAAGGTCAGAAATCTTATCCACAAGGTCTCTGCAAGGCTGAACTCGGGCAAGGCTTGCCTGCAAGAATTGCAGAGCCTAGTGGGCCTTCTAAACTTCGCAAGTTTTGTGGTGCCACAGGGCAGACTACATCACCGATCTCTGCTCAGTTTCCTAAATGCATCTCTAAATATGCCAGTCAGGAAGGAGATCCACTTACCAGACGAAGTCCTAGAAGATCTTCAGTGGTGGCTTCACAACTGCCACCAAACATCTGCAATCCATCTACCACCACCAACTCACTTTGTGACCACAGACGCCTCCGATCTGGCTTGGGGAGCTCAGGTGGACGGTTACGCGGTGTCAGGTGTGTGGACTGCTCAAGAACAACATCTACATTGCAACCTAAAAGAGATGCTGGCAATCTTAAAGGTGCTCGAAACCCACGGTCGTCTACTGTGCAAGTCCACTGCTCTGTTCCAGTGCGACAATCGAACAGTTGTGGCCCACTTGCGGAACGAGGGCGGCACGAGATCGCCACCTCTGATGGAAGTAACATACAGAGTGTTCCGCTTACTAGATTGTCATCAAATAAATCTGACAGTCAATTATATACCCGGCATTTACAACGGACATGCGGATCACCTCTCCAGACACAAACTAGTACCAGAATGGCACCTTCTGCCCGCTTGCACGGAGAAGGTATTTCACAAGTTTGGCACTCCGGTAGTAGACCTATTTGCGTCCAGTCGAGCAAACGTGGTAGCCAACTACGTGTCTCTGGATTTAACAGATACCCAAGCGTTATTCCACAACGCCTTTTCCCGACAGTGGAACTACCACCTTGCGTGGGTGTTCCCACCACCATACCTGATACCCAAGGTGCTGGCCCATCTCAACTCGGCGACCGGGCTGTTCATTTTAATTGTCCCACGGTGGAGTCGTGTATTCTGGCGGGCCGATCTCAAAGCTCGAGCAGTAGCAGCTCCGTGGTCGATCACCAATCTCAAGGAGAATCTAATAGACACCACGACCGGTCTGCCACCCCCCAAGGTTCAAGAGATGGCGCTCGAAGTCTGGAAGTGTGGGGGTGGTCGCAGAGTTTGACGGGTTGGAATGAAGATCAAATACAATTACTTAAATCCTCGTGGCGTACTTCGACTCTTAAAACCTATAAGGTCGCGTGGGATCGATGGGTATCTTGGTCTAAAAGATATAACTTGGATTCTTTTCACCCAACAGGACCCATTGTTGCTAGATATCTAGCGGACCTACATCTAGTCGACAAGTTTTCTTATAACCCTTTTGCCACTTCTCGACATACAGCTACACTCCTCCTCCTATGCTCAGGCAGACGAGTTCACGATCTGACATTGCTGCTAGTGGACTCAGAGCATTGCGTCGATGACAGCAGTAACATTATTTTAAAGCCAGTATTTGGCTCTAAAACCGATAGTGACACTCATAGGCAATCGGGATGGAAGTTACTGCCTAATACGAGTAATAAAAATCTGGATCCTGTGTTTTGGGTCAGAAAATTAATTGATCTTCTTAAAGATAGAAGAGATTCGGGTAATTGTCCAAACTTATTTATAAATATCAGAGGACAGGCAAAGGCGGCCTCTCGCACTGTGATTGCGGGATGGATTAAAACTGTACTAACAGAGGCTGGTATACCCGCTACACCTGGAAGTCTACGATCTGCAGTATCTTCAAGAAATTGGTCTGATAACTTACCTCTGGATGAAATTTTGTCCAGAGGAAATTGGAAGTCCAAAGAGACTTTTACACGCTTCTACAGACGAGAGATACTGCCAACCTCTGCTAGCAACAGCATTACTAGAATGTTCAACCCAGCTGATTAAATTTTTATTTTTGTATTAATTTTTTGAACACAAATTATACTAATAGAGTGACTTTTGTGATCACAGAATTGTTAATGATTGATTTTTGTTGTATTTATTTCTTGCACACTCCAAAGCTGTTTAATATAATAATATATTATCTCCCAAATAATGAATATCTATTGCTTAATCCATTGGTATAGATTATTTTCCTGAAGTCAATCAAACTTACTTCACATTGGCGTACCACCACCAGGCGATAACAAACACGTCTCAAACAGTAAGCTTCAAATAACGGTCATGGATTTAATAGAAGCGTTTTTCCTGAAATAAAACGCATATTAAATACTTACCTTATTTGAAGCTTACAATTAATTTCTGCCTGGTATTTTCGACTCAATGATTCGTGAATGCCTTCGAGCCTCCCTACTGCGCTCGGGGCCTCGGGCCTGCCTGGTGGGGAGTGTGCGAGCGAGACAGATGTATAAGAGTGAAGGAGAAGGACATAAATAACCGGAAAACAGATAGGGCCTATCTCAAACAGTAAGCTTCAAATAAGGTAAGTATTTAATATGCGTTTTATTTCAGGAAAAACGCTTCTATTTTGTAATTTATATTAGCCGTTGAACTTACATATTCTAGAAGCGGTACCTCAGAGGCAGTGGAAATTGGAACAACTACGTTGGTAGATATTATCTCATCAATATCTTTAATATTATAATTTAAGAAGATGCCTAAATAGTAAGAATGGTTGTCAGACTTTCAGGCTTCTCACGATCCGTAACGACTGCCAAAGATCCACGAATGACAGTCGAGACCAACAGCTTAGCGTGTTTTCCATGACAGGGGTCTTGATAAATAAAGATGGTTACCCATCCACGGACCAACCGCGGCAAGTGTAGCTTAACCTGATTAATTGACCTGAGCGGCTGTTATTTCTTAGCCACAAGCTCTGACTCACGGAGTCTACCTCAGCACGACCACCGCAACCACCCTCACCGTCAGCTTTTAACTGCAAGATTAATTTGAAGGTATATACCTAGGTACAAGGCAGATGTGAGTGGAAACGTCTGGAGGGGAAGCCGTAGGACATAATTATAGTGACTTTATTGGTGATGTTCTTCAGGAAGGTCAGGTGCGTAGTACTCGCAACCGGCGTGCGTGTGCGACCAGATGTATGAAAGACATCACCTGCCTAGCCTTTTCCCAATTATGTTGGGGTGGGCTTCCAGTCTAACCGGATGCAGCTGTATGAAAGTAAACGAGGCAAAAGGAGTATGTAAGGATCGAGCAGGTGGCGTACAGCTGTAGTTCGTGCCTACCGCCATGGGAAGATGGCGTGGGTTTATATATGTTTGGATATCTCTTAAGTTAAGTGAACAGTTTGTGTCCTTTATGAGAATAAAATTCTTTAATGCGACATAGGTTATCTATTTAGGATTTTAAGTGATATAGCATACCTTGTAAGTATATAAAGTCTATTTGGAGCAGTATTGTTCTAAGACCAAATAGTCTTTTATTATGCAAATGCTAAAGATGTTAGATTGGATACCATAAAGGTTGTATTACCCAAGACATTGTCGCGAGCACTATCGTTATATGTTACCATTTGTCCCACTTTCTCGGAATAAAGCTACGTGATTTATATGCTATCATCCACTTATTCTCCCGTCGTAATGCCTGGAGCGCAATCCCGAACATTATTCGTCATGTTCAGCATAATACGGCCGTCTAAAAACATTTCTAATAAAAAATATTCATAATATTGTAGTTATGAAAAATAACAAAAAGTCTTGTAACAGAGTTCCTCTTTGACTGTTTCGGGGGTACCAGCTAAAAATATTCCGGCCACATTTGAATGATCAAAGAAATCAGATAGACGAAGGAGGTCCTTTGAGTAGGTAAATATATAGGTTCGCCCCCATATTACCTACAGATTTAATCACTTATGTGTCAAGTTAATGGAACCAGATATGTAGTTCTTTGAGAGTTGCCAGTTAATTAAATAGGTGTCCGGTTTGATTAGAGATGTCCTGCCGGCTAACAAGGACGTGTGGAAAAATACTGTGCATTGGATCTGCGATCTTTATTTAGATTTAGAAATCCAGTTGTACATTCTTGCTTGTCGTGTGTCCATTTTATAATAGTGATTCTTTCGATTCGATTCGTTCTCAACATTTTGTTTTTTGGCGAGTTTCAGAATTCGTTCTTCTTTATTTGAGGCGTAGAAACATTTGTGCTTAAAACTTGAACTAAATATTGAGCCATTTATCTTTTCGGGTCTTTAATTTTTCTGGACGGTAAAACCACCCTAATAACTTACCAATAAATAAACTCGAAGAAAAAACAGGTCGGTAGGTACTAAGTATCTATCTCATAACAATTCGCAGTCAATAACGCAACTATTAGTTACAAACGGCTTAGCGCATCGGGGTTATAATGAAAACACGTACCAGGCTGTAATGACTTTCTGGAGTGAGCAAAAAGTCCAGGCGAGGCGTGTTTATGGCGTGAACCCTCGGGCACTGCTTTGCGGTCGCTATAAGGGCACCGACATACACCCGCGATATATCGTGCAATCTAAAATGCTCCAGTTTCGAATTCCGTTCAAATCGTTCCATTTTCGAAAGGGAAAAGCTGAGCGGCGAGTGGTCGGAATTGATTAGCGAAATTTCGTGTTCCGTGTTCTGTAATAATGCATCTCGACTCACAGTTAATCAGAGCATTCACTGTAAAATTATTTTATGCTCAATTGAATTGTTGCAAACACCAATTACGCCAAAAATTGTATATCGTGTAAATGTGTCGTAGCCCTAACTCTCAATAGCGCCGCAGATGTCATTAATACTAGATGATATTTTTTTTATCATAGCATTTCTAGTTGGGAACTAAGAACTCGCATTTATTATGCTCTTTGTAAATGTACTTTTGTAACAAAAAGTAACGTTTCCTAGGTAATTTTCTCTGGAATTTATTTAAATATATGATGTTATATGTGTGAAGTTCAGTAACATTTATATATTTGTTTTTACTTTTAAACTTCGCCCCGGATTCGTTAAAATAATGTTAGTGTAATGTTCACAACTCATACATATTTTATTTAATGCTTTAGGTTATGGTTTCTATTTTGGTTTTTATTAAATTATTACTACACTACAGAACTGAAAACATATATTTATGTAGATACCTATAACACAATTGATAAACAACTCGAATTTCAACAATTTTATTTATAATATAAATAAATAAAATAACATTGTTGAGTTATTGTTGTTGTTTATAAATTGGAAATGTTGAGTTTTGCAATCAAGGAAAAGAAGGCGCTTTTAAAAGCTTTAGGCCGACACCACTCTGCCGAATCACTCAATATTTTTGTTTTTTACCTGGGTGAAAATAGGTACTTACTTATTTTGAGGTAAAGTCGTCCTTTTATGATAACAAACAGTAGTTGCTTTTTGTATTATAAAAAAGAAACAAATTTTATTTTAATGTTTTAATTAAGTAAATATAAGACAAAATACTCAGTACGTTTTTTTTTTTAGATTTATGGTTCAACAAAAACGAGGAAAAGTGTTCCGTACGGAAATATTCTATGGTTTGTATGCACACGTGGGTAAAGATTTTCATTAATGTATTAATATTTCACGTGTTTTCATATTATTTTAAGGAAAAGTAATGTCTATGCTCATACCCTCGTAAACCACAACGTGTAAACATTCTCCTCCATATTTCAAGGTATATGAGCAGAGCTTTTAAATAAATAATCCTTTGACACAGAACATTTTCTTCTAAACGAGAGATTACAAAGAGAAAATGTTGATGTATGTACAGACGCCAGCACATCAAGCTACTACAATCTGTCAAACTTTGATAGATTTTTAACTTTATCGCTAAAGTATAAGGTTCAAAGTTGATTGGGAAAATGTGACAGTTTCGGGTAGGTTGATGTGCTGGCGTCTGTACCTAGGAAGATTCCTTCAAAAATCCTGATGTTTGTGAAATGCGGAAGTACTGAGATGCCTTGTTACGTTTTCTTTGTTATGTTTACATTCCTAAAAGCAGCGGTGCTGTAAAAATCTCACCGTGAAAACTCAGGTGAAGTCAGTTCAAGCTCACTGCCATTCACCTGAAGCTATTGACAATACTGACAGCTCACTTCACCTAAGTCATTGACAACGTGGCAATGCTGCAAGTCTTCTTGCACGTTTCCGGATGACAGCGATGCGGACGAGTACTTCGACACTTAAGTGTCCTTTGTTTTTGTATTTATTTATAGAGTAGTCATTTAATTTAGTATCTAGTAAAATAGTAAGTTACATTTTCTCTAAATAAATTTTCTTTAAATGCAGAGTTAAGCTACTCAACATACAATTATTTGTCTATTGTCAACTTTTGATTATTTATTCCTGAAACACAGGATTATCTAGTTCAGGCACGTAAGTCTTAAAAATATAATTTACATTTAAGCAAAACTGCGCTGATATTTTATGCCTTATATTTTTTGAATTTAATATTATATTAAGTATTAATATTTTATTATTACCTAAGTCTTCACGGTGAGATTTTTACAGCATAGATTGGCTGATTCGGCTGCACTTGTATTACAAACAACCCTTTATAAATTATCTAGATGAAAAATATTCTCAATACTTACAAAAGCTGTTTCAAATCTTACTTTAATATCTACTCTGCTTTGATAAAAAGTTTTAAGTGGGTATTCATATTGCAAAGGTTTCTTTCATATTTTGTTCTAGTTTTTAGGGTTCCGTACTCAAGGGTAAAAATGGGACCCTATTACTATGACTCCACTGTCCGTCTGTCACCAGGGTGTATTTAATGAACCGTGATAGCTAGACAGTTTAAATTTTTACAGAATGTGTATTTCTGTTGCCGCTATAACAACAAATACTAGAAACAGAATAAAATAAATATTTAAGGGGGCTCCCATACAACAAACGTGATTTTTTTATTTTATAAGTAGGGTTAAATATTGTGTGGTGGTAGGTACGGAACCCTTCGTGTTTTTTTATTTCTATATCTTGAATCCATATGGTGCAAAATAAAGACTATTCTATTCTATTCTATTAAAGATTGTAAGCCCTTAACCGTCATAAGGTTGGTCTACAACTTCTACAGCATGTAACTTAAATATACCACGAATTATACCTAGTGGTGTAAATTGCTAAACTTGGACTGTTTAGCGATCACACAACGCTAATTACATTACACAATCGGTACTCAGTCAAATATTTGTGTATCGCTAACGCATCGGTGTGGATACACCCTTATACAAAGCGCAAGAGCTTATTTTCATTATTTTTCAATAGATCATTATTCTAAAGCTTTTACATAATGTATTACTTTTCTCTGTATTCTGCACAATCGTTCAACAGGTTTACGTTCTATTTTACAACTACCATCGACTTTTGTCAGTACAGTCAAGTTGTTGTCACTTGTCAAACGAACGGCTCTCTCCGTCACTGAGAACATTTACAGCTTCGGAAAAAAATCACTCGTTTTCTTTCCCAGACAGTGTACAGTGAGAGAGAAAGAGAGAAAAAAAAGTATTTGTGCGTACTCATCGGAGCATATCGAGCATTTTCGGATGCACGCTATCTAAATTGCGGACTCGGCGTGGGAATGACTCCGCCCGGTCATTACCTTACTGCCACACAGTTATCCGTTGAGAAACGATAACTGTTACTTATTAATTAACCAGCACACTCACACCCTCATTTACATTCAATAGCTGACGAGATTTTACGTTCTTTCTTAGTATTTAGCATCTGATTATGTTTGTAAACAATTGTCTTTACCGTTAGCTCGCTTCCACTTTTCGAATCGATTTTTCATATCGATATTGTGGTTGCCAATTACTATATCGATGTTATCGGCTATCCTTTCTATCGAGTGGGGACCAAGTTTTGTGTGTCGAGTGTCATTGTATCCACACTTTCATTATTGAAGATATCTTTCAAGTTGCGAAGATATAGGACGCCAATATAACAAGATGGGATAAAAGATTGATAGTGTTCGTGCAGAATAACACGATATAGGTGCCTACTATTTTTTCTTTTGTAAATAGGACACGATTATAGTTTTTATCTGTCTATACTAATAATAAAGCTGAAGAGTTTGTTTTACTTTTTTGTTTGCTTGGTTTGAGCGCGTCGGATTAGAAAAATTATTTTTGCCTTTCATAACCTAATTCTTGAGGAAGGCTATAGGCTATGTAAGATCACGCTATGACCCTTAGGAGCCGGGCAAAAAGTCAGAAAGGGCTCTAAGCGAAAACGAAGTAATAGCACGGGCAGGCGATGCGATGCGACGGAGTAGATCGGAGGAACAAGAAATTTCACCCAGACGAAGTCGCGGGCAGAATCTAGTGATATTATAAGAGGGACATGTTGCATGTTTTTGTACCCACCTGTTTTTTATTTGTGGAAATATTTTCATAGTGTACTGTAAAGGAGGGAAGCTCAGAGGGCCCTCCCAATATAATTTAAACAGCGATATCTTTTAATTTGTATGTATTGAGAGGAGGGACTTTTCATTGTCATGTTATTTCTAGCACTTTTTCTACTAAAACAAAAATACCCAATCAAAATATTTAACGTCTGCTTGAACGTTCGAATGGAACATGCTGTCAATTATGACCAGCCAGTACTATTAAAGATAAGGCTACACATATAACCTCTACAGTACCTACCTATTATTTTTGTGAACATACTCAGCTCTTATAAATTAACATATGGTTTAATTCTCACTCAAAAGTAACCCTAAACCATAAAGAAATCAAAAAGAAAAATCACTATTCACATTCAGTATCCAATTTATTTTGTCGTCATTACCGTTTCCCAGTTCGTTGCATTTGTACAGCCGTTGATTCAGTTATCAAGTCCCCGACGACGTTGGCACCTGTTTTATTTTTACCCTTTCATTTCCGACAGTCGGGGTAAAGATGTTACAACATGAACGCTTGAGATTTTTCTAGCTTGTGTCCGATTTACTGTTTTCGTAAATGAGGGCTGGGGTAACGTAGACTGTGTTTTGTTTGGGTTTTGTGACGGCTTTGTTGAAGGAAATGTTTAAATAATTGCAAGGATGGGGAAGAAACTTCTCTTGTGCATCGGTAGCGACACAAATCATGAGAATGGGTAATGCTAGCTATATAAAAATATTAGCCAGCAACTTACCAGTGAAGCTGACTGTCCAAATTGCACCGAACGTAAATATTAGCTGAGCCCCGCGGTTTCACCTGCATAAGTCTCGATCTCGTGAGAATATCGGGATAAAAACTATCCCATGTATTGCTCTGATGAATAAGCTATATTACTGTAAAGTTTCCTCAAAATTCGTCTAGCCGTTTGTGCGTGAAGAAGTAACAAACATATAAACACACTCACATACTTTCGCCATTAAAATATTAGTGTGATTAGTTTCACCATCATTTTGAGAATAAATTTCTATAATTATGCTCCGGAAGGTTTATGTGGATAATGCAATACTAATAAACTCACTTAAAATAAAGAAATCTCAATATGCTGGTCAAGTCGTTATTAAAACTTACAACAACCTACAACCTACATATCAGGCGCGGGTTGCAATTTATAAAAAATATTGCCACGAAAATGCAATTCAATTCTTGGAAAGTTATAAATCGACGCTACTAGATAGCTTGTCTATGAAGTTTGCAAATTAGGTAAAATTCAGCTGTTGGTGTTACCTAATCTAACCGCAGCAGTTCACTCTATCCCATTTTAGCTCCAAACTTTTCGACCATATGTACGTTAGTGGTCGGAGTTTTCATGGAAGAGTAACAGCACAAACATTTATTTTAATAACCTTTGTTAGGTTTACAGCTGAGTTATTTAGATCCTTAAACTCAGTGTTATAAAGCTTATACCCGTTTTCACTAACGTCTAGTTTAGGTAATGCCTAACGTAAGCAATCTCTGAGTATATACCGTTTTCACTGCCGTCTTGTTTGGGTAATGCCTAACGTAAGAAATCTCTGAGCGAACACTCCAGTTTCACCAGTCGATTCACAGTAGAAGGCTCGTAAGCTTCGAAATTGTTATTAGAAATGTGATGCTACCTGCAAGGCAACCTGTAAGAGTTGTTTTACGCATCGACGAATTGGTGTGGCAACTTTAAGTGTGGTACATTTAAGATTTCGCTTAGTGTTACCGTAAAGGAGCATTAGAGCAAGTTATTAAGTTCCTTGTATTCAGTTTTATTGAACAAGGACATCGCCTTGGTTTAATAAACTTTTAGCCAAGACTAAAGAGAGGCAACGTAGTGGTAATGACATTATGACACCAAAGGGAAAATAGTGGAGTCCAAGTTGGAAGTTTAATAAACTTTTAAAGTTTAAACCATCTTGAAGTTTCGTCAGATAAGACAAAGTCAGTCGGTATTTCGTAAAATTCTGTGTAGGTACCTACAGATATTATTTTAGATTAACAGAGAAAGCTTAGTTCTCGAAATGAGATTAGTACTTCGTGACTAAACGGCATGAGATACCGCTTAGTGCTACTATATTGTTTTGTAAGCTAACCTAGATCATGTTAAACGATGAAATATGAGGCTTCATTGAGTTTATCGCGATAGTATTTTAGTGTTCTTATTGTTAGTAAGATAGTATCGTAGATGTTCAATGAAGTTTAGAAGTTCAATTGAATTTCTCTCGAAACGGTGATGGAAAACATCGTGAGGAACCAAACATATCCTAGAAACAAAAATTCGAAGACCGCGGGGTGTATTATGGCCCGCTTCCTCTCACAGAGATGAGGCCTGTGTCCCAGCATTGCACATTGGGATAATTTTAGACTGATTATATAAAAGAGTGTTGATAAGTTATAGAATTGGGCGTTACTTTGCGGAAATCCATGACAGCTTTGCAAAAATAATTGGATTTAATTCTGAAAAAAAAAAAAAAAAAACAAGAACCAGGGTTGGATGCAGAATGCAGCAGGTTCTTTATTTATAATGTAACATCATCCATGCATGCATGCATTATATCTAATTCGTAATGCTATTAATATTGAACTTATAATAATCATTGATAATATTTTTTATTAATATAATACTAAAATAAAATACCTATTTCAAAACCTTCCACTAATTGCTATCAAAAAATATTATATAACTCTCTTAGAAACCTGGCGAACAAGGAAGTCGATTTAGAAGCCAGTAAGTTGCAGTAAGTTCAAATGTAACACGAGGAGTCATTAGTGGCGCCACAGACCCGCAGTTAAAGGGCTGACACATATTTCTAGGAACGTATGAATGAAAATGTTCCACTATTTCTATGAAATATTATGTGAAGTACTCGATGTCAATGCCGAGTTTCTTGGAACTTATTTCATTGAAGGCGGTTTTTCTAGTGACACAGATTTCCCTCTGTATTTTGGGAAGCATCAAGGACTTTTTGTAGCCCAGTGGTAACGGCCGCGACTTACGAGTTGTAACGTCGTAAGTTCGGACTCAGGTAGGTGCTTTATTTTGTGTAAATTATTTTCAGCACAGCTCCAAAAACATTGAAGGAAAACATCGTGGAAAAACCGGCATGTCCTAGAACCAAAAATTTGAAGACATGTGACGTCTACCAACCCGCACTGGGTCCGCGTGGTGGATTACAGCTCGAGACCTGTATCCCAGCAGTGGAACATTATAGGCTGATTATGTGTCATTATGAAGGACTTTACTTTAGAAATAATTCTAGGTACTTATTGTGAAGCTTTGAGTTCTGAGATGTATTCAGACTGTCTTAGTAACTTTGGACGTACAAAAATGTATTTAAAGTTGATGATGTTGGATCTTGCTGCACTCTGGACTGAATAATGAAAACAAATCCACATCTGTATCGGATAAAAATGTATGCGCTGACGCAGGGTCTTATCTATCGTTTTCCACGGTCAAGAATGCCTACAGCGTTATTTTTATTTTTATTATGCACCATGCGTTTAAATCATTAATGTTCTTCAAACAGATGTAAAAGAGCAAGATAAATCAAATTTTATTTGTATACTTATAAAAATATATTTTTTTATAGTATCAACGCTTCTCTAGGAATGCTATCAGAACCTCTTCAATATAAGAATTTTTCACCCTTAAAAGAATTTTATTATAATAATATTTGCATAGTAAGTAAGTGTCCCATGAGACATGAGCAAAAAGTGAGGCACTTAGCTTCCTTTCAAAGTTATATAGAAATGTTATAATCTATAGCACTAGGAAAATCTTAATAATGAATCTCGTAGTCGGATCAAATTACTATTTCGCTGAAAAATTTTAAAAATACACTTGAAATACTGTTCTGAGAATCTTCAATACTATGTAGGTAAGGATCTCGTTCCTATCGACTATATTATATAACTGGCTACATTTTCATTGCAGACCAAAGGTCTTAGCGATATTCTGCCTCCATATTCCGTCATTAGTTTTATGTTTTAGAAAAGCGCGTTTAATTATTATGCCCCTCATCAGCCTACATTACATAGGCCTCGCAAATTTCATGCCATTCGGCTCGATTATCAGCATCTCTCTCCACCTAGCCTGTCCTTACGTTTGCCGATTCGCGGTCTTCATTCAAGAACACGTCTACCTTGACGGTCATCGGTTCTACGGCTAATATGGCCGCCCCATTGCCACTTACCTAAGCTTGCATAGTGGATAAGACAGAGATTAAAATAGAAGAAGAACTAGCAGGGGATCGAGGAGGGGAGGTGGAGGGGCTTCAGGGGATCAGATCTTCTTATTCTGTCAGCTGTGTCGACAACTTTGGATCATTATTATATGCTCCATTCTTTTACCGTTACTGTAAGGGTTCCGTACCTCAAAAGGAAAAAACGGAACCCTTATAGGATCACTCGTGTGTCTGTCTGTCTGTCCGTCTGTCACAGCCAATTTGCTCCGAATCTTATGGACCGATTAAGTTGAAATTTGGTACACATATGAATATCTGTGACCCAAACACAGACTTGTAACGTAAATAAATGAGTTTTGAAAATGGGGGTCATTTTTGAGGGGTAAATAGACAATTTTAAAAAAAAGTTTCACAATCTGTACCGTGTGAGATATCAAATGAAAGGGCTTACCGTGAGGATCTCAAATATATTTTTTCATAATTTTAAAATAAATTGTATTAAAGTTATTTAAGACAACAGACGGAAATTTACCATTCCTCCCCCCCTTATCTTCTCCCCCTCTTATCTCCGAAACTACTGAGCCTAAAATTTTGAAAAAAATACAGAAAATAGTTCTATACCTATAGATTACAGGAAAATTAATAAGAAGTCTATGATTTTGAAACAACATGGTAAATCTCTCAATATTGTGCGTACAAACTTACATTTTCAGTTTTAATGTATGGGAGAACATGTTTTTCAACTACAATGTTAAGTTTGTTCTTGGGATAAATTCATTCCAACTACGGAACCCTTCATTGAGCGTGGTCCGACACGTACTTGGCCGGTTTTTTATAATTGCTATTATTGAATACATCTGTCTCCACCCACCGTTAGCACCTTATCTATCTAAGGCATGTCACACGATTCCTAGATATAGGTACACTTATGTATTTTCAGCGCCATCTTTCATTCCTCCTCTCACATCACCAATAATTCCCAAGATATTATTTCAACATTTCTTGTGACAACACTAGATACGCTACAATGATACTATTAACTTATTTGGCATCGTTCACGCTCAGCTAATTGTCTTCAAGCACCGTTATGAGTGCGGTAAGCCACATCGTGTACAACTAAGGCTGTGTTTACATGGAATACTATCAGCGATTGTTAGGATGTCGCTGGTTGATATAATCTTGCGCTATTATTTTGTTTTGTGATACATACTGCATAATCAGCATATAACTTTCCTACTCTCTCTGTGAGGGAGAACGGACTGTAATCTACCACGCGGGCCCAGTGCGAATTGGTGTATGTCACATGTCTTCGAATTTTTGGTTCTAGATGTGCCGGTTCTCACGATGTTTTCCTTCACCATGTTCATCAGTGAGATCAGTGGTGATGAAACAAACTACACAAAAATAATATATAGGTAACCTACAACTCTTAAGTCGGGGCTGTTACCACTGGGCCACCACTGCTCTGTGATAGGTACTTAATGATCTAGTGAAAATAATTGAAAGAAAAATAATGTATTGATTCGTTGAGTCCAGTATACACCAGAGTAATTTTTCTTTCTGCTGAAGTCCGATTGCAGGCCACGAGCCATCGCTAAACCTTTACTGAATTTGTACCCTTCCACAATCTTTCTAACTCTATACCTCTCTACCTTATATAATGGGTAAATATTGTATTCTTATCCGCTATACTGCTGTCGCAGAAATGATTATCAAGAATGGTTACCATAGGCATAATCTCCTTACTTGGTAAAGCCTTAAGTCCCGTATTGGAATATAATACCGCTGAACTGTCTCGATAATTGCTCGTCAACGGCCAATAATATACGACGGATTGTTAAATTTCTTGTTCTATGAATTTAATTGGCGACAGTTCATGCTTGGATAATTGCGAGCGACGACCGTTACAAGTGCGGTAAACCCATAAGCCACATTATTGTTGGCATAAAGTTGGTTACAGATGGGCCACTTTCGTGCGATTGTTTAGTTGGTATTGAATTAGGGCGCCGACTGATATTGGCTCTTATGTGTTTTGTGTTGACAATGTACAGACACAACGGTAGGTACTGCTTTTATAAAGTTGTTTGAAATCTGTATAGTGTCCACTATCATGAATTTAATTATTAATATTAGCCATTAATATCCCACTAATGAGCAAGGGCTTCCCATACTCTCTTTGCAACTCTCTTCAGAGCTGCCAAGGACCAATTTTCATAAAAGGAGTCCAGCTCATTCCGCCATCATTACTCTCAAGAAAATGATTGTAAAATAGGTTTATTTATTAAAGAGAATATTAAAGCATGAGTGAAGTGAATGTTATTATTGAAAAGAATATTATTCGCTCTCCAAACTGAAATACATAAAAGCTACATTCATATTTTATTTCATAAATATTGCTGTTACATTTTGCCAACAAAATTTGATGTCGGAAATTGTTGGTTTATTCCAGAAATTTGCCTGTAAAGTTTTGTTTAATAATTTAGAAACAACAACACCTGGTGGGGATTGTTACTTATTATTAAGTTTATTTGATTAGTGGGGATTTCTGAAAAAAAAAAAAACAATCCCCACTGGTGGGATTTGTCCGTGGGGATGTCTGGAATAAACGAAATTGTTAACCTGAATGAAGTTTTAGATTTTTTGGGATTCTGACTTCCGTTTCTTTGGTATTGTGTTCGAAACATCGGAACAACCATTGAAACGGTAACTAAACATAACATCTCGCCTGTATTCCCCAAAAGGTTAGGCAGAGGTGTAATGTGGGTGTACTTAGTGCACCCACATTTTGCCAGTTGTGTTAAGTCCCATGTAATAACAGGCGAGCCTATTGCCATCAACCGGGCTCAGATCCAGGCTCCGGGCTGCTACTGAAAAATTCCAGATGGAAAAACCCAATAACATTCCGTTCGTCCGGAGAATCGAACCCAGGACACTACGTTCAACAGTAGCGCTGGCGACCACTAGACCAACGAGGTCGCCTAAAACTGTAACTAAAATCATTATGAAATCCTTGCGGTAATCATAAACTGTTAGATTATGTCACACCTTAATGATACATGTGAACATCTCATTATATTATCTTTTCTATATGGTACGAAGATAATAAGATACATTACATCAACAAACATATAACTTAATAGTAAAATGGGCCAATCATGACTGTTGAATAACATGTTGTAAGCTCCTTGAAGATACTATTTAAGATATTTTTTTCTAGTAAAGTAAGGTAGCAAAAGTTATGAAAGAAAATATGTAGTTATTTCTTAGGAAAAAATCCAATCTTCACTTGAATGCTTGAAGAATTTCCAGCTTTAATAATTATGTACTATGTATTTTGAAACGTAAATAATAAACAATGTGCCGCGATGAAGTTCCTCATAAATAATGGTCTTCTGTTACCAGTCGTACTTCATGTTACTTGGTAATGGGTTTTTAATATTCGTTTTTAATTTTCGTTTTTTAATCGTTGAATTATGACGTAAAAGTAGAAAACATAAAAACTATTGAAAAACAACATTTTACAATACAACAACAACATTTTATAATACAATTCTACAATTTAAATTCTACAATTTTATAATACAATTTTTAATACAATTTTTATAATATAATTTGATAATAATTATATTATAAAAATTGTATTAAAAATTTGAAATATAATTCTTTTGTGAGTTCAGAAGGCCCGTTCCCTTAATCAAAATCTAGTCGCAATCTCATCTCAGCGATAATCAATCTCAAAAACTTGTCAAAAATGTAGACAAATTAGAGATAGTATATTTGACCGATTGAGACTGAGATCAGAATATGAACGGTCTTAAAATTACGAGAATTGACCCTCTGATGTGTCAGATTCTCAAATATGTGATGGTAAAGAATTGATTTACTAAACAATCAAGCCAACCGACCGCCATTAATAAAAAGCCGCTCCGGTCTCAATCTCCTCAAGGAAATGAAGACACAACTTCAGAACTCCTTTTAAACTTATTAAACGACTTTAAAGGCGAACAAATTATACCTGTTAGCTATAATTAAGTTCAAAGCGACTCTCAGCGTAAGTCGACTTGTTAAATCTTTGCTTATTCCCTGGCTTATTTCTAAGGAAGGCTTCTAGTGGTAAAGCTAGCTAGGTGCTGAGAAAACTGTGTACTTTTAACGTACTTACAGAATTGTGTAGGTTACTGTGAATAGGTACATATTGAGGTTTAGTAAAGGACCGATGATACAGAATAATAATACCTATCGTGATGAATCATTTCTATGATTCAAGTACGTAGAACAATTTATCGAAATGGAATCAGGCGTTACTCACGTGAAACCTTCGTGAAACTTGTGGCAAATACAGATTTGGGTTCAATCAACTCAGCCTATCGCACATAGGCATATAGACATAGGCTCCCAGGCTGCGCCACAACACCCGAGATGCCCGACCCGATTGACACGATTACCCATATTTGAGTTGCATGCTTCATTATGTTTTTAGCACCTTCTGCAAATGCATTCAAGCTTGCATAAATATGCAACTTGCATACCATTTCATTTTTTTATATTTCGAACACTATGCTTTGTTTCTCTTTGTTACATAAAAGCTAGCTTTCGTTGTTTTGTTGCATTGGAATAAAATAATGATATCAGATTAACGGAGTAAATCGTACTGTTTACAGAACACATTACTTTATATTTATATTCCATTTCCTAAGGACATGTTTATTCTCAAAAGCTTGCTACAAATTCCTAGCAAAACTAATAGGTCAACGCACACAAACTAAATACAAATTCAATGAAAACACAGAATTGTATATTTAGCTTTTTAAACACCACTTTATTTTATTAATGCAGCTTCGAGTGCTTTTTCCATTTCAATGTTTGCCCCGAGCATGTGACATGGCAAACACTCCGTGTGTGGCGCCAACATAGCCAACACGATCTATATAGCCAACATGTTGGTCAGCATGTTGGACGTATTTGCTGAGGGCACTTAGCAAATGTTGTACGTTTATGCAAAGGCGACTGCAGCGCGGCTATTCTGTGAATTTTCACCATCGAGTTCACTTTGGCATCCGAACTTGGGAATAGAGCTTCGACACTGACATTTCACTTTGGAGGCAGTTGTGAAGTTGATAGTGAGATATTACAGCCGATCTGTTCTGTAAAAAATCTCACCGTGAAAACTAAGATGAAAGGAGCTTGAAGTGATTTGTCATTACAACTGAAGGCAAATTCCCGTAATTAAAAACGTTCAAACGCACGACAATCATCTCAGCGACAATCAATGTCAAAAACTTGTCTAAAATTTTGGAAAATTAGAGGTAATGTTGGCAGATTAAGACTGAGATCAGACTGTGAACGTTCTTGAAATTACGAAAATTGCCCCTCTGATGCTAGTGATTGTCTGGTGCTATTGACAGCTCACTTCACCAGTTTTCACGGTGAGATTACAGAATAGATCGACTTGATAGACCGGATCGAAGGGCTTGCTTTATCTTTTGTTGTTAAGTGTATTGGTTGAACAAGATAATAGAATGCTTCTGTTTACTTCACTTCATTTATAAGAGAAGGGCATTCGGCACACTCTTCAGATTATTATTGTTAACATAATTACTTATTTGCAACAATAAGAGGTGTCATTTATCGTAAGTGCCTTTATTTATAAAATGAAAGTACCCACATTATCAATACCTGATTAATTAAAGTTTGCGAATGTAGTAATCAAGTTTCCTTTCTCTTACGATCCTTCATTATAATGTAATAATTGTAAGGCATATTATATACGGATCATTAAATTTTAATACCGGTCTGTCAAAATAAATTCATTGTGCAAAATTAATAATTATGATTCTATTATGCCCCGTCAGATAGTAAGTCATAACTACAAGGTCGGTATTGTCTGGTATCAGACAATGATAATAATTACGACCTAAATGATAGTTATTCATGAGGCAACGATGTGTGAATGTCTTCATAATTATTGCACAAGTGAACTGAATATGAGATGTCTATTATAAAGTTTCGTAATTTGATAATTCTCCTAGTACTTATATCAAATGCAAATTTGTTACGTTATGCTACTATTACAATGCGATTGCGACCACACACTGACTTCTGATTGACTTGCTGAACTTTGCTTATCAGATTTCGATCTCGATTGTGTCCTAGAAATTATTACGTCAAAATATGCACATAAAGTATCCGTCTCGTGTATGCTTTATGCTATTGGTATTCGAGATCAGTCTCGTATGGGCACTTAGATTGAGATGTGAAGTAAATGCCAACATTTTCCCGTTAAATACGGATCGTTGGAGATTTTCTCGCCGTAGGAAATAGTCGTAAAACAGTTGTTATCGAGGCTTCTAAAATCGAAACACCTCTACGTGGAGCACTTAGTAACAATGTAAAGGGAATGGTTTGCGAGGGACACATTGGAATAGTGTTATGGGAGCTACCATCTGTAATTTGTCTGTCATACGGATAGACCCGTGTTCTGTAATCTGTTCCCTCGGCTACAATTTGCGGTTCTATCTTTATTGATTCCTGGTGCTTCCGCTGCCGGTATTAATAGATGACCTGCGGTGATAGTAATATTGTAGGACCATCCGATTTTGTGGTTTCAGTGAACGATAACTACAAACTGTAGCTTTGGGATTGTTATTGCATTAATGTTGCATTTTTTATTCCTAATTTAGTATATCTATTCGATAAGTTGAAATAAAGTGGCAAAAGAAAGATTGCAACATTGTTAACTGTAGGTCCGTTTCCAAAAAAATATAAAATTGCAATTCCAACATTGTCGTCCGCACACAGTCAGTTCCAAACTGACATTTAAAAAGATACGACATACATAAAACCCATATTCTATTAACCAATCCATTTTCAAATTAACCTTTATAACGTACAATCAAATACAAAGTTGCAATTTCTTCGAGTGACCGCATCTAGCCAGTGTAAGCCTGGCTCTGACAATCCCTGCGGTCTGAACGTTCATGCAAACGCAGTACTGCAATATCGTTTATTATTCAGACCACTGTGAACAAACAACACCCTAGAGATTGCACTAACACCAAAACAACATTTCGAAAGACTTTGGAACCTCAAAAGTCTTCCAAAGTTCTTTCAAATGTTTTGTTCCGTCCAAGCTTATTTACTCTTTTAAAGTTTAAGGCAGTGAATTGTTCTGTTTTGATTTTATTTTGTTTGGGAGTTAAGAATTTAAGCAAAGTAAAGGAATTATGGTGCTAGCATTGTGTTGAAATGATTTAATTTGTTTGAAAACCGCGAAGGTTGTGTTTAATTTTAGATGATGGAAGATTTTGAATCACGTAATTTGAATAATTAGTTTAGCTAGAACATAAATGCCTGAAAGGGATTATACTGAGATATTTTTAAGACCCAGTTTCGTCAAAACTCATAAAATTAGCGGGCTAGATTCCGGATGATGGTGCTTTCGACCTTGTACCTTGTACCTTTGATAAAATAATGTGTCGCCTACCATGGTCTGAAAAAACTCCGTAATACTTTTTCCTTCCAACTGATACAAGAAAATCGTCATCCATTAATATAATTATTTGCCTTACTTAACCTGGGTCAAATAAATTTATTTTCTTCCATTTTCATTTTTTCATCTAAAAAGCTAAATCCTAAGACACAATACATAACGACAACTTGGAACCAGCCTATTACAAGTGCTCGCAATTCTTCGCAAAGCACTGTGTTTATCGTATGAATCAATGAGGGTATTACGTGAGCGAACTGACCAAAATTGGTCTGCGGTTTCCGTGATCCAATTTGCTGGTCTCCGGAGTACTGTACGAACCGTTCCGCATAGCAAACAATGGAGTTGTTCGGGGCCTATAAAATTGTCAGCGTCATCTAGTTTCTGTGGTACTGTGATGAGAAATGTTGCTGGTTTTGGATAAGATATGAGAGTGTAGGATTGCAAGTTTTAGATCCCTTGTGTCGAAAAGAAAGAAAGAAAATTCATAATTATTGTCTTAATATTCTATAAAATTAATAATCTAATCTGCATATATTTTTATCTGTTGATGAGCACTGTTTTATTATGAATAGTGTGTTCTTAATGAATGATCAAAGAGGGTATTGTAATAATCACAATGCCTGGCAGATTGTATGGTGCCGCTAAGTTTATTGTTAATAGTTTATTAGATAGCAGACACGACAACGATACTCCTAATCTTCATACCGTTATAAATAACAAAACATGTAGAGAACGGAAAATATTGTTTTGTTGACTTTTAATTCAACGTTTTCCTTCCAGGGCCCTAATTCACTATGACCACTTAAGGATTCTTTACTTCGAAACTACGTAAATCCCGTCAATCTCACGTTCATTTCGCGCGATTTTGTTCATTATATTATAGAGAATAAGGCCTCAGGACGTGATAATGTGATTTGCAAAAATAAAGCACCACAATTAGGCTAAAAGAAATCCATGGGATTTGAGAAAATCCAAGATCTTTCTATTTTAGAAAAAAAAAAAGAAAAATTCGTCAGTTTTGACTTTTTTCTAAATTAACTGGGAAAATATTATTTGGTAATTAATTTATATCACCAGATTTCAATTTATGAACGTAATCTGTTTACACTCTTTGTAATCTATATAAGGCGGGTAAAATTTTGTTTAACATAAAATAAAATTCATGTAGATAAAAACCGGATTTTACAGCGAAACCTGCAGATGATCGGAAAATTTAATTTGCTATGCGTTCGGAAAAATATTGTGAAAATATGGATGAAGGATGGTTCGAGTTTTTCGGTATCAGTATTAATATGTTTATTTTGCTTTTTAATAAACAATACAAATAAAATGATATCCGTGAAACAAAGGTAGAATCTGAGTATTTAACAGTTGTTTTAATAACAGCTCTGTCAAGTTTTTAAATGGTCGTAAACAAAAAAGAAATATTAAAAGGCTGTTCAAATCTTACGAATAAAATTAAGCAAAGTTGGTACACTCTTAGTTAAAAGAGAGCCAACTTAGGTTGTTAACAAAAGACAAGTTTTTAATTATTTTTTGTAAGTGGCTAATTAAATGTAGTTCTTAACTAGAATTCTTATAAAATACACAATGCAATTTCATTTAGCAAAGTGGTTTTATACAACTCTACTTACAATGTATTTACTCCTTTAAGCCAAAGGAACTAGTATTTACTAAAAGTGTTGAATAATAAACGGCGCAGATATACGACTTCTAATGATTTTAAATTCAACATCACGTCTAATAGACCCGACTGATTTCTTTGAAAAAAATAAATGTTATACTAGACCATTTGCTTCGTAATTTGATATGTGAATATTTGCAATTATATTTTTTTAACATAGTGTAATTAATTTGTAAAGTAATGTCTACCGCGGACATAAAAACGATAATCACGCAAACACTATCGGGTGTATTTTCATAAAACTTTCACCATATAAAAGACAATTTAATTCCCCGAATTTTAGTATACGGTTTTTATTTGTTTGGTGTTTGATAAATCAACAATAGATGATTGTTTCATATTTTGCAATAAATTACCAGCGTTGTGTCATCGCGCTTCTCTTTCTTTTCTATGCAGTCCGATAGAGACCGCGTTTTAGGTCATGTAGTCGCCTTAAGGCGACCGTCCATTGTTACACAGGATGTGCATGGAGAGGTTTGCCGCGTCTCTGCGCGGTTCATTTGTTTGCCAAGCGTGGCTATAATAAATAACTATTATTGCATAAAGAGTATTTGTGGTACATACATATTAGATTTAAATAATAAGTAAGCGTAGATTAACAAATATTAGTAGGGGTGAACTACTGTTCTCCTAGCTAGGTAGCTGTGCAACCTGTATTAAGGAGAAACAGTTTGCCTCTCTAGACTAAAATCTTAAAAAATAAATAAATTGAGCATAGTGCCTACGTGTTCTCTCTCAAACTTACATACATTATTATCAACGTTGTTTATTTGAATAAATCTATTTAAAAGTAAATCTAAGGTATTACTTTAGATGGTTACAGATTTAGAGGAAAAAATAAGAATAATGTTAAAAAAAAAGAGGTTGTTTTGTGTGGGACGTGATTGAGTATGATTGAGTGCTTGATTTATGGGTACTGCGAGTGTGTGAGTGTGTGCTGTTCATGAGTGCAGGTGTTTATGTGCGTGTGCGTGTGTGTGCTTGTGAAATTACTATTGAGTTATTATACGGTTATGTTATGCCATGGCTATGGGTCGCAGTGGACGATCCTGCCTTCATTTTCATACAAAGCAACGCTAAATATAAGTTTTTCTATCACCTTCATATAGTTGTAGCGAGACGTAATAACAATAAAACTTCTACTGTGTCTCGTTCGGTGTTCTTCAACCGACTGAGGGGCTGGGGGCTGGAGATGTTTGAAAAATCTGTATTGGGCCAAAGATTTTAATCATTAGATTTTCCTCACCGTACTTACGAAGTCCTGCGAATAAGTGTCCATACTCAGAAGAGACACTCACTCAATCATAATGACTATTTCTTGACAATCAAGTCAATTCTGCGACATTGTGTGCGTCAGATTTGGCATAAAAATCCATCTTTTGTCATCTTTTGTCGCGGTTAATCTACGATACCGCACGTTACAAAATTTTGTTTTAGTGCGGTTAGTGGAAGTGCTTAGGTGCGGTTCATCCAAGTGCGGTTCAAATCAGTGCTCTGAGTGGAATTCCTCGTCCAGGTCAAAAGATTTATGAAAAAAGTAAAAGTACAGCTAACAAAATTAATATCATAAATTAATTACCTCTCATAGAACTCACTTAAAGCTTACATCACATTAAATAACACATGGAGGTTTAATAAAGTTACAGCATGCATGTAATATCGGCACAATGATCTTGAATTACATAACGTGAACAATAGGGGTTACAAGAGTAGGTATGCTATTAAACGAGCTTCGACGTGCTTACGCTTCGTTACTGCTGCATATTTCAGTCGATGTTACTAAATTGAGAGCAGAGAATCCACTTTGTACAATGTTGGGTGATTAAATTAGCTTATAAGTGTTGGTACTGGTGACGAAATGAGTTGAAGTTGTGTCAGAGGCTATTTGAGCGTTTGATGACATTGTTGCTATTGGGGTTCGAACCTGAAAGATGAGCGTAGAGTTTACGCAATCAAAGGGAGTCATAATTATGCCCAACAGTGGCTGATCATGATCATGATGAATATCAAATCAATATTGGAATTTACACTATTTGCTGGTACTAATTGATTGAGATCACCAATCCTGGGGTTATTTCTGCTAAAGCTAACCCCACTAATCACTGCTCTTCTGCCCATTAGAGGTACTTTTAACCTTCATAACGAGATTCTAACAAGCAACACCAAAGGCTGAAATGCCAACAAAAATGCAAGTAAAGCGCTACAACACGTCTAGCCGCTTTAAAGATTACGTGGGCATTTTATCACGATTGTAAGTGGACGTTCTGAACGCTATTTAGTTAGTGATGTTACGATACATTATCGCACACACGGAATCCCCCGGCGTGGCAACTTGTCCATGGATGTTTTAGCGTGTTACCAGTCTGCGTTGGCGATAGAAAACCGATAATTAGGTAAAGATAGGAAGGTATGGGTTACGTTAGAGCGGATAAAGAAGCGATTATTTAAAGTGATGCAGTTTTTATTGACTTAGGGCTGATTTCTCCAAAGCCAGATAATTTTATCCGAGGAATAATTTTGAATTTTTGACAGTTTTTCCATACTTAATCTGTTATACGTCAATTTTGTTCCACGAATAAGAATTATCTGTCGATTGATAAGTCAGCCCTAAGTATAAGGTTGATGTCACTGATAAAAAAAACAAGTAACGACAAGATTTTTTGACGACGTAAGGAGACACGACTGGTTTCCTTACTTCATCTATAAAAGTGTTAGATCTTGCTGACTAAAAACTTTATTTCGTCCTTCTCTGAGTAACAGAAACTAGACTAACAAGTAGACTAGAGAGGTCTGTTTTACAATCATCATCATCTTGATCAGCCTATAGCAGTCCACTGCTGGACATAGGCCTCTCCTATTGCACGCCATTCAACTCGGTTTTGTTTAACATTAAGTAAGAGAAATAGGTGTCTCAAACTGACATAGCAGTGTTCATAATCTCAAATAATTTACATTTCATCGCCACTTAATCAGTTATATGCTTTAGTGCAATGTATTTTAAGTTGATTTTTGAGTGATTATTTGTAACAAAAAGATCCTAATAAGTTTTTGGTTGCAATGGAATTTGAACTTTGTTTAGTATGAATTTCAGTTTGTTGTTCCATATCTTGAAAATTATCTCAAAATCTTAATTCAAATATGATGGTAATATTAATATTGTATTATACAAATTAATTTGACTATTACTAATTAATTACCTTGTTTCCACGTAGCACTTGCATATTTAAGGTATTATCGTTCGCTGTAGAACTTGCATTAATTAATTAAATAATATCTTATATCAAAGGCTCTGGCGGGGGCTTAAGGTTGTTGCATTTAGTAATTTAATAAAAAAAATACAAGTATTATATTAATACAAGTATCCAAGTCTTTTTATTTTATGTAGCTGGTGATACTATAATGGCATCTTTCTTTTTCACTTTATGTAATAACGCTTAATTCACGAATTCTTTATAAGAGTCAGCACTTGCACTGCAGTGTCAAAAGGTTTTCCTCCATTTTGGCCTTCGCACTAATTCGGCGTTGTCAAGGAGTTGGATGGCCTTGACATTCACGTGATGATAAAGTCTGTCTTCTGCATATTATTTATTACACAACAAGACGATCAGTGACCCCACAAAAAAGCGGATATATATACAGTACAAAATCACAGTCCCGCTCCATATAGTCCGGTTAAGCAGAAAGGCAACCTTAGCGAGTTGCAACTGCGAGTGGTCACGTCAAAAAAAAACAGTCCCGCTCCGTTTATCTTGGTTCGTTTCAGCTCAACTCTAACACCTCCTCAGAGTTTTACTGCCCATACTAGGAAATCTTATGCCACGTTTATCTTAGACTGAATTACAGAGATGACGTGCGAAACAGCTTTTTAATATTAGGTAGACGTTTATTATTTTTGAATTAAAAATCTAAGATTTAGATTACATCTTCCATACTAATAATAAAGCCGAAGAGTTTGTTTGTTTGAGCGCGCTAATCTCAGAAACTACCCGTCGGATTTGTTTTCTTTTGCATTTGTTAGCCTAATTGTTGAGGAAGGCTATAGGCTATTCAACATCACGCTATGACCCTTATGAGCCAAGCAAAAACTAAAAAAGCCAGAAAGAATTCTAGGTGAAAACGAAATAATAGCGTTTGTTGATACGATGCTATGTGGTGGGTCGATTTATTTTCGTTGGATCCCACTTTTGAATCCCAGTTTAATATAGATCCCACAAAAAATGGGGAACAAGAAATTTCAAGCGGACGAAGTCGCGGGCAGAAGCTAGTATTTTGATATTCAACTATCCTCTTTAGTGTAAGGTAGTTTGACCTTAGTATTCAGAGATCACGTAATAATATATAATTACGCAACTTTAATTGACCAGTATGAAATGTTCTCATTCTGTCATATTTTTTACTGACAGCGTTCGAAAGGAGGATTTAGATTAAACGAACATAGAACAAGAACAAGAGCTACAGCATTTTTTTTTTGTATGGAAATGCCATCGAAGGAATGTACCGTCTCTGTTTAAACAAAAGGAATTTCGGAGAGTGAGTATAGAATAAGAATTCGCTCGTTTGGTTTAACAAATTAATAAATGACTTATGACTTATGACTTATGACTTGGTCTAAATCGACCTTTACACACATACCTACTATTCGCTGTCAAAAAAGTTTGATTGTTTTAATAAGTACGTCTCTGAGTGCGGCAGTAAGTTCATGTTTTAGTGAACATTTGTGATAATCAAAACATCCACAATAAATTCTGGTTGCAGTGGAATTTAAACTTTGTCTTGTACGACATTGAGTTTGCAGTTCCAAAATCTAAGATTCTGAACTCAAGTTATGCTTCGTTTATCTCATAGAGAGGTGACGTGCGAAACAGCTATTTAATAACCGTTATTTATTAGTAGCATGCAACCGATCGCTTCACGTTTTTCTCACAATTTGCTACACCGGATTAAATGGTTCGCGAGTTTTTAATGATGTAAGGTGTTTTTGTTTTGTCGGTTTTCGTGGTTATGTTGTTGTTTATGTTTCTTTATTACATAATCGTATATTATATGAAGGAATTTATGAGGATAGCGTGTTAGTTTTACCTTTATTACAAGAAGTTTGGCGAGTAAGCTCTGCTAACACCTTGCTAACTTGCAAAAAAATACTCATAACTTGAACTACTTAAGGTTTATTTAAGTTTGGCGTATAGGAACTTAGCCTTAATTCTATTTTATTAATTTGCAGGTCAATATCGAGATCGAGAGAACAGCACAACCTGTGAGTATCCATTATTTTTCTAAACCTGATAAAATAAAATGCTCTACATCATCGACACTCGTCATCAAAGTGTAGCGTCACTGTTAGTTATGTTCATTTTCAATTTTTTTTTGTCAAATCATATTTACCTTTTCATAGTTCTCTTAATTATTCACACAGCTTATATTGCACAGGCTTAGGTGCCTGCTACAATTGTGTCCTTCGACTCCAGTTTTAATTATAAAAACGATCTATTCAAACCTTTCATTTCTCTGAAAATTGAACCGTTACAGACCAAAGTACATAAAGATGATGATTGCGTTCCAGTAATGACAACATAGACTGTACCATTCGTTTTATTATAATCAGACGTCCCTAAGAGCGTACTTTCGTTTTATTGTAATGTTGTAACATTACACAGATTGTATTGTAACTTGCTAGTTCTAATGTTAGGCAAATTTCTAGGAATATATTCTTTGGAAAGTTCTAGAATAGTTTAAGGTTTACGACTCTTTACATTTTACTTTTACGGGTAGATATAATGTGGTATATTAGTTGTTAAGTTGGTTTATTAGATTAGGTACTAGCTATTGCTAACGACTTCATCTTCGATCTAGAATGAAAAGTAGCCTTATTTCCTTACCCAGGTCTAGCCATGTGCCAAATTTCATCTAAAATCGTTTAGCCATTTTAGTGTGAAAGCGAAACAAACAAACAAACTTACTTTCGTATTTCTAATATATAAAATCCAAGTAAGATTTGTAAAATAACTATATGGATAGCGACTTCCTACCATAATCTGAGTCCGGTAAGGAGTCTTTTTCTTTGTTCTAGATACTCTAAGAAAAATAATTGAAAAAACGTTCTAGAATGATTATAAAAGGCGATGCTTAAGATAAAGTTTTGTCTTGTCCTTGCCAGTGAAAGCAGACATTCAATTGACACTTTTAATAACAGTGAAATAAATTATTCTGTCAGTCTAAAAGTAATGTTACAAAAGGAGTTAAAGGAAATTTTATTTTTCCTACAAACGGCCTCAATTAAAACACGTTGCTAGATTTAGAAACGATGACAAAGTCTGGACACGGGAAACAGTCCGCCATCGCTACCTATTTGATTGTACTGACATGACAGGATTTTAAACAGTTATCTGGGTGCTAGGTTGCACTTTAGATCTTCAAGTGTCGTAGTAGAAAATGTCGGTCCGACAGTGACCTATTATTCTTTCATTCGATAAGTAAACTGAAACCTAATTGAAGAAAAACGTCACCAACAGAGAAGGCAAAGCTAATTTAAAACACGTTTCGTTAACGACCTACGATAACACAACTTTATACGGAATGCGAGCCTCTTTCCGCAATTTATGATATATATTAAACTGTTGTAATTCTTGTAATTTTAATTATTTTTAAACGTTCACAAAACCTAACCTATCAAATAGCAGTGGTGGCTCAGTGGTTACTGGTGGTGGTCGTGGGTTCGAACCCAGGCGGGCGCTTTACTTTGTGTAAATAATTTCAGTTTAAACGACGTCACGGGAAAACCGGGGCGTATGAGTGGGTATAGATTATAGCCTACTCCATCTCGAAGAGAGGAGGCCTTTGTCCCAGCAGTGGGAATATTATAGGCTGGTTATGGTACAAAACCTAACATGGGTTTAATAGAATTATAATTAAAAAAAAAAGATTTGATCAGGTCTCACCAAAATGAGGAGCCATACAGCAAAATAATGCTACGAGATATTAATTGACTACCATTCCTAAGTAATTATCTGTCTGGAAGATTCAATACCTCACCTTGAGTCCATTAAGTGGCTTGTTATTCAGCTAAAATCTGGTGCAAAATGCTATATTAAAACACGAACAGGCACAGCTCACAGTGTTTGTGAGCCGTGAGAGGTAAATTGGTCGTCATCGTCATGCGACCCGCCTTTGTGCGGAATGTGGGCCACTCAACCTCGGCAGCTTAGCTTACTTAGTCATAACGTACGTACAAGAAAGTTCCGCTGAAATACTGGTGTATGGGGCCATCCCCATACACCAGTATTTCAGCGGAACTTTTTTTCTTAAAACTGAAAAATGAAGATGCGTTTAGCGTTGAAAAACTTACTATATTATAAGTTTGACTAGTAGGAATATAAAAGAACACAAGTAAAGCGAGTGGCGGTATACCGCGTAAGTATTCTATGCGTGAAAACGTACCGAAAAAATATCTTACTTGAATTTGTTAGAAGTGCAATTCATTGACATAATTATTGTTACTCAGGTACCTATAGCGTTCAAAGGTTATTTAGACTTTGTATATTGGAAACACAACATCATATTGTGTAAATATCCCTATTTGTATGCGTCAACTTTTATTACAGTGGCTCTCTGTTTGCATTTAAATAGAAGCTATTGTTTTTCCAAACAAAATTGTGAAAGATAGACAAAATATGTAAATATCAGTCCAGAACTTTTTATTGTTGACATATGTGTGAAATATATACCTATAATATTATGATGAATTTCACATCACTTCCAAACTGAAACGGCTGAACATTACCTAGCTGTGGTAACGATACGTACAGTTTTTTTATTTAGATATCAACATCATCCTTTATGAAATAAGTTTTCGCCGCCATGTTTATTCGAATTTTAAATCTACCTAGCAGAGCTTTATTATTCATCTTGAAACACACTGTTATTTACGTTACACGTGGACTTGGGCATGGACACAGCTTGTTTCAAGGTATATATGTATATAACGAAATGATCAAAAATCTATATTTTTAAGTCATTCAAAATAAAATGCAACTTTTTTCTAGCCGTCTGCATGTTTCTCATACGGAGCGAAAGTTATTTTAAACGTCTAATTCAGGTACTTACCTACATACCTGTTTTTTTTTTGTAGATACAAGCAAGAGAATTAGTCCATTTTCTTGCTGAAAAAAAGTTTTATTTCGACAGGTGACAAAGAAGAAATTATAAAATTCAAGTCGTATAAAATTATTAAAAATTAAAATATTTTATTTGACATAAACCTACATACATGGACACTTATGAACAGTCAGAAACTAGGTGCACGATTCCAATTGTTCGTTTCCTGTGGAGAAGAACTGGCAAAAAACTCCACGGTTACTCTTTTAAAAATAATAATAATAATATCCTTGGACTTTTCACACAACGCCATTTAGTCCCAAGCTAAGCAACCTAATGCTTGTGTTATGGTAACGAGATGGCTGATAAACTACTTATATACATTTTTTTTTTTGTAAATACAACATTTTTTTTGAAAATAATTGGCTTTTACAAATTATTATTATTGTTCTCAAATTGTAATAAAATTAATTAAAAAAAAATTACTACAAATCTACAGTCTACAAGGCCTACAACATTCTCACAAAAAATAAAAAAGATCTAACCAAAAAAAATTACAATCACTACTGAAGAGTTGAAATTAGAATTACCTGTACCCATGTTATGTCAAGTTTGCCGAGGGCACATTACAATGGTTAAGCATCGACCATCGTATAAGTACATTGTGTATAATGTATATGTAGGTTCATTCTTAATCAATGCGCAGGTGTGAGGTGGATGTAGCTGTCAATACGTTGGATATATTTCTTTAGTTACTCCTAACGACCCCTGTGGGGATAAATAGGATTCGGAAGATTTCTGGTTGTATCTGTAAAACGGTTGGTTTCGTGGGTTTACCTACCTAATGTTTTCCCGTATTGGCTATACAGGAAAAACCTCACATTAAATGAAAACAACTGTAAAATACAACATTAATAGTAACGCCATTATCTCAAATAACATTTTTTCAAATTCTTTAACTAGGCACTAACCCAACAACGAATATACGATAAAATAGGCTCTATTTATTATTATGATAACATTTTCCACAGTACCTAATCGATTTTAAGCATAATAGATAACTATGTAAGGCCCTTATCAAACAAAATGTCAATATTGGACCTTCGGGCTATTCTGGGAACTTAATGTTATCCCAATAAACTGACTAGAAATTAAACAGAAATTTGCTGAAGGCTTTTACAAAATAAACGAAGATAGAAGGTAATTAAAATACAATTTGTAACAAAAGATAAAAGAAAAGCAAAAAAGTTTAATTAATATTGTCACTTGTGGGCTCTATCTTTTTCCTTGAATTTCGAGTTCTTAAAATTTAGTTTTTTTTTGAAGCTGGCTGTTTAACCTATAACTTTACCAATACGTATCGACAGTATCATAGCTCATTATTAAGCTATACAGGGACAAATTAGATTAGCAAGCGAAACTCGAGAAACATGATGGGTTTCGATGTCTAAAACAAAAAAAAAAGGAATTTGATATTTATTTTTTGGAAGTCAGCGACCGCTGGTGGTGTATGCGGTTACATAGTTGAAAGTAGGAATGTGTTGGAAAAAAAAACGTTTTTTTTTGAATTGACGACACGGTTTGCGCAGTGGTTGAACGATTGACTGCTGCGCAGCATGACGCGGGTTCGATTCCCGCACGGAAGAAATATTTTTACGACCTACAAGTATTTGTTCCGGGTCTGGGTGTTTTATCTATAATATGTATGTATTTACAAAAAAAAAATGTGTATAAGTAGTTTATCAGCCATCTCGTTACCATAACACAAGCATTAGGTTGCTTAGTTTGGGACTATATGGCGTTGTGTGAAATGTCCATGGATTTTATTATTATCTCTTTATTTCACTATATTAATTGTGTTTACTTTTAGATATCGAACTGATATTTATTTGAAATAATTACAATACTTAAGATAGTTGACCCCAAAAAAATAACATCAAAAGCATTATTTTTAATTTTATAATGTTTAGATATTGATTACCTACACGTCTGCGGAGTTTCGCTAAATAATTTAATTTGACCCCGTATACAGGATCGGATTGTTCATGTAGGTTAATTGCATATTAAACGTCATTGCATGGAATTCAAAACATTATCAAAAGAAAAAAAAAATTATAACATTTTGTTCAATAAAATAAATTCGTAAGCATAATACAGGCATACGAGTAACAGCGCAATCAATGAATTAAAATTAATTTCAGTTACTAACGAACCAGTTCGAGTTTCATAAAATATGAAGTACCTACGTTACCGTTGTTGGGAATCGTCATTTATAAATGAGAGCTCGTGAATATTTTGTAATTAAATATGCAATATGGCAATATTACGAGTAAATAATATTACATTTTACCCGAGGGTATTTTGGGTTTCTCGTTCAACTTAGCATGATATTGGCAAAATCTAGCGACCAAAAGCTGATCAGCAGCTTCTATATTATATGCTCAGGCCACATAGGTATAGTATCACACGTAGACGGCATATCTAAATATAGGTGCCAGGTGATCACAGTAAGAGATGATCGACATAATAGTAAACTATGTAAGAAGCTGATCTAAGCTTTTGATCATCTAAACACAGCATATAGAGAGACAAAAACGATCGTCAAAAATCGAGCAAATCCGTACCTTATCGGTCTTAAAGCAATATTCTCATACTTGCGACTTCATGTATGTACATACATTAGAATAGTAAAAAAATTGCCAGTCAGCAAGGTGGATAACAACAACGTTTAAACATATTTAAATACGAGTAGCTTCATTTTTTAAGGCTATCAAAGATATACTATGTAGAATTATGTCAAATATAATTTACACAAGTTAATTTACTTCTGACTGGTTTAACATGGAAATTCATCTTGTTCGTAGTTTCACTACTAGTGTAAACGTTACGTTTACGTTCAAACAACAAATAAACAATTGTCGTGTGGTATTACACTGTTTCAACAACGTTCATTTGTTTACTTCTGTTTAATTTAGGAACAATATTGTTTGCATCGTATTTTAACTTATCCCTCTTATTATAAGGACATTCCTTTACTTTGGTACTTACCAGATTTAATAGGGCTTTAATTTTACTAATCAATTTTTTTATAGGTAACTGGACTTAGTTCCATACAAAATGCAATTTGACAAAATGTACCAATTGTTTTTATTGTCGAATATTACCGAACTTGAAGAAGAAAAAAACTACGGTTAAAAGCTCTGAAACAAGGTTTATAAACTTGCATTCACCACTATAACATTGGTTGGTGGAAAAAAAACAAACAATTTTAATCTTAAAACGTTATTTCCTCGAAAATATGGTGATATGGATTGGTATATTTTGGCAGAACTCAGTCCTTGAAAATGCAAAGAAGAGAATGCAATCATGTACCACACAAATTATTGTGTCGTTACCTTCTAGCGTTCTGTATGTCAATACTTAGTACGACATAAAACAGAACAACACGCCTGTTTCCGCGAAAGGTTTGGCAGAGGTGTACGGTGGGCTGCATCAATTGGGTACCTTACCGCAGTTGCTAGATTCTTTCAAGTTTCTTTTTTTTTGTGTTTTTTCTTTTGATGCGTGATGTTTGCCGCGAATAAACGGATTTTCTTTTTTTTTTTTTTCTTATGCAGCCCAGTGTACTTACATAATATATAGTACTTACACCCACATTTCACCAGTTATGTTTAAGTCAACCGGGCACACACACACCAGACTAAACGATATTTGTGGCTTTTTAATTTATTGTTGCTTGTTGCAATACAACATGAAAAAATTATCACGGCAAAATGTCTCGTTATACTCAAGCGTTCATATTTAGCAGAAGACAATACATACAATACACCTGGTACACTAGATACCAGATGTTCTTTAAGGAATCAAATATGTAATAAGAGTCAACAAAGCAAAAAGATATGAGAACATCGCAATGTTTTCCTTCCCGTAGGATTGGTCTAGAAAACTTCTTTTAATTTTCTTCTGTAAACTGAAGTTCCTTTATGAAACTGTCGGTAGGTATCTTTGCTCACAGTGGCCAAGGAACGGGAAGTCCCTGGAGAAGTTTAACGTTATGCATTGCCACCCATCAAGGTGTTACAAATTCTTTATCACTTCAAAAGTAATTTCTTTCGCAATAATTATTAGTAGCATACCTATTTTTTTTTTTTTAACTTACTCTATATGCGCACTAAGGACCCGCCCTTGCTTGGCACGACTTTTATAACTTTACGAACCATCGATGGTTTCTATATTTATGCCAGTTTAATACTATAGACACATACAGTTCGGCTTGACACCTGTCAGTTTAATAAAAAAAAATATTAGCTACTAGAATTTTCGCACTGGCAGGTATGAGGAACGCGTTCTTTCGACGACGGCCGGAGTGTACCTTCAGGGAAAAAAATTCTAAATGATGCTGAAAACTACATTGAAATCCGTTGTCACACATATACGAAAAGCAACTTTATTTTATAATAATATGACTGTAGAGATGCTTAAAAATATTGCTCGTATTTTGTGACTATAAGTAATAAATGTTTTATAAAAAAAAGTTTAGCCCAATATATCATTTTTTTAAACATTAAACGTCGCAATGGCGTACTTTCAGCACACATGTCACTGTTCATTTGGGTCTAAGTCTCGTGTTACGAGTGACGTTACATGAAAACAGTTTCAGCCGTAATGAACATTGATGACTATTCTGTATTAACATTAGCTCAGTATTTTTTTGTAGATAAATTTTTGTTATCTCTTTCGACTTTTCATAACAATTTTGGTCATGTCGAAGAAACGCTTTGTCAGAGTACACTAGTGTCGGACTTAAGGTATTTCGGTTCTAAAGTATTGTCGAAATGAAGACGTGTCGGAGTTCTGTTTTGTCGAAATAAAATCTTGTCGTATTACGGTTTGTCGAAATTCATTTGGTAAGTCAAATAGAGTTGTTGAGGGAGTTATCAAATATTTTGGACTTGGTTTAAAGATTGCTAGTAAATTAACTCAATAATAGTCACAGTTAAGATTCCCGCAGACTGGCGCGACACGACGGTGCGACGCGAATACAACAACAATTCCAAACACAACACAAAAACAACAATTACAACAATGTCCATGTATCTAGTTTTCATAAAAATTGCTCAACTAGAGTCGCGTCCCGCTGTCGCGTCGCGCCTGTCTGCGGGAGCCTTTAAACTTCGTCGTATTGTTTTTTTTATCCGTAGGTGAGTTAAAATTAGTTTACTTTTCTTATTTAAGTTTATTTTAAGCTTGTAGCGGTAAAGTTTTCCATATTACGTTCGTCTTATGTTCAGTCATTGCATAAAAGCATAACCCCCTAAAGACGCCGTAAGAGCATCATTTTAGTTAATGTTTATGTTTTTATGCGCTAAAGTGTATCTTTTTATGTCAGCTATTATACGTACTCACATGACTACTTAGAGCATTTTCGTATGTGTTAGAGCTGTCTTTTGAGCAAACTGGTCCAGCTTTGGACTTCTAATTACTCCCAATGGACTAATTAGGAATCACGTGTAGCGTGTCGTTTTGCGAATACTGTTGCCAGGAATAAATGTCCCGTAAATGCTTAGAAACTTTTCGGAGCAGATTTTTTTTAAATATCTCTGAGATTGGCTCTCCGTTGTAAATAGTGATTTAAAAACTAAAAATGAATAATAATAATAATATTTTTTCACGGTTCACTTTGTGTTTTAATAAACTTAATGAAACATTTCCCTACCCACCACATCTTAAGGATGGCACTACATCAAGCGACGCCACTATTTCACTGTCTCACGGAAGCCAGTGTTGACAGTGTTGAATAATACATTCACTACTTCATTTTATGAGATAACTAGCTCAGACCGCGGTTTCACCCACGAAAAGAATTTGTAATAATTGTTGGTCGACCAAATTGTTTGACATATCCTTAATTTTTAAACTTTAGCTGATTTTAAAATATTTCAAACTCGGATAAACAGTACTAGTGAAATAGACTGTCAGTTTTCCTAATAACCTTATCCTGCTATCCAAACTAATATTATAAATGCGAAAGTGTGTCTGTCTGTTACCTCTTCACGTTTAAACCGCTGAACCGATTTAGATGAAATTTGGGATAGAGATAGTTTAAGTCCCGGGAAAGAGGTTTTATCTCGATATTCGAACGGGATCGTCACTTATGCGGGTGAAACCGCGGGGCGCAACTAGTAAAAAATAACCCACAAAGACAGATAAAAACAATAATTAAATTACGTCATAAAACTCCCATAAACCTCGTGGTAATCCATTCTTCTTTATTAACTATAGAATATTGCTCCTCTACGCCGTTTAATCATAAACAAACCATATTCCCTCAATCCATACTTAATCCACTCAAGCAAGAACGTCGATCTAAAAATAAATAAACCTGGCTTCTATTTAATTACCGGTTAATCTGTGCTAAAACGAAGTTAACTTGCAAGGGCGAACGGATATGACCAATAAAAATTCTATATATCTTCGATAAGATCGCGTCGAGGCAATTTCCGACGTTTCCATTACCCCATTAGGTTGGGCGCACGCTCGCGACTCGTAGCACGGATGTGCGACCGCAAACTGTCGTCATTAGACGTGATGGGCAGTCCTGTCGCTATTTAGGGTCAGTCTGAATGGTGATTTTGTGGTTTATGTGGCCGTAATTATGGGGGTTTAAAATTTTTATGATTAATGTTAGCTTTTAAGTTTCATCTCTGAGATCCTTCTTCAAGGTCCGTCAAAACAAACATCGGACATTAGCTGAAGAGGAAAAATAAAAATAAATATTTCAGTGAAATTGGTCCCACAATAGATATATGTCGTACCTACGTTACCTTAAAAAGGATTTTTGAAACGATTTTTTGAACGAGCGAAACAAGTTTCGCCAAAAAAAAAACTTGATTTAGGTTTTATCAAAAACACAATCATTTAGGTATTGAGAACAGTTTTAACTGCACACATCCTAAAACATAATTTCCCAAAAAAGAAAGAACAGTTAACGAACCAAAAAAGTCTTATAGCGTGGGTCGCAAGTCTCGCAAGTGTGTTCATAACTTCATACAGCCATCATTTTGACACGACGAGTTGTCGACGACCCGACTGCGTAGTTTGAGACGTCTGAGAAGCAATTTTCCGTTACTTTACGCCAAGTTATGACGGTGACCGTGCGTGAAATGAGACATCAGAGGGGCACTATGAGTAGCTAGATTGCTTCGCCCTAATGTGGGTAAACGTGGCCATTAGTGAGAACTGGGTTAAAATAAATAGGGGGCCACGAATGTTGGTATTGGCTGTATTTATACGCTCTTACGGTGGGTTCGAGAATGTTTGCCGCGTGGCTGGGTTTTGGAGAGTCTTGAATGGAAGCCGCTGTTTTTCTTTGTCTCTGCACACATACGTCTCAAGTCTCAACACTGTTTGAAAGTTTTGCTACCTACGTTGGACTTTATCCAGGTGTTGCTTTCTGCATTAGTCGACTTGAAATAGGAGGAGGTTGTCAATTCAACTATATTTAATTTGTTGTATATGTGCAACGAGATATTTCCGGCAATTGTGAATCGATTTTTTTTTTTTTTCTTTTTATGGGATAGGGTGAATGGGTATCCCTCAGGGGCCAACTCTAAGGGTGGATCATTAGGGGATGACTTAATTTTATTGATTATCAGTATCACCCGCTGTATTGAATTGTGGATTGAATTCGAAGATTATATTTCTAAGTTGTCGGAATAAAAAAAAAGTGAATACAATACGTTTATTGCCTTCATATTGACTTAGCAAATCATCGTATTACTGTAAAGTTCTCTTAACAAACAGATCATTCCCGTTGAAACTGACAACAAACTTTAAATTTCTCAGAAAATTCGCATTACACAAGGGATAAGCAAACGTGCAAACAAGTCCTTTACATCCACAAACAATTACTTTAAAACAAGAGCAGAGCTTTCTAGAACTTTTCAGCCTCTTAACCTAAATAACAGCAGTGCAAACACGATCTGTCCTGGAAAGCAATTATTCGGAACGTGTACCTACTTAATCTTGGTACATTTCGCTAGAACAGTACAATCACATAAATGGAACGTAAATCGAATTATTTGGCACTAAGTTAGTGTAATGTGTGTGGAACACTACTTGAGTTTATATAGATAGGTACTTGAAACGTTAATGGTTGGCAAGTTTTATTCTTTAACGTAATTTCATGTTTGATTGTTTTAATAAAACTTTGGAGATTAAAAATTCTGACAGACCTAGTCAGATCAGTTTTGTTCACCCCTCTGCAAAGTTTACGTACTGGAATTATTTAGATGGATGCCATTTGAAATGACTTATCTATTATAAATAAAACAATGTCGTATTAGTTACACCACCTCCAGAACGGCGGGACCGATTTTTATGACCTTTGATTTGTTGGATTTGTCACTTAAAATAAAAAGATTATTAATTTTCTCATACAATCGTTATTCTTGATTCTGAGGCGGTACGAAGTTTGCCTGTTCAGCTAGTTTCAAATAAGTACTTGAAATATATACTTTTTGTTAATAAAATTCTTTACGGTACCATTATCATTAACTAGAGGAAGATCGTTAGTGTAGTGGTCACAAGAGCTATGTACTGCTGAGCATGAGTTCCTGGATTCGATTCCCAGGTTTGGCAAAGTATTATAGGGTTTTTCCATCTGGAATTTCTTAGTAGCGTCCCGGAGTCTGGATTGTACCCAGATGATGGCAATAGGCCCGCTCCCATATAGGACATAAAACATAACTGTCGAAATGTGGGTACTAATTACAGGCATTATATTATAATGAGAGATATAATTTTTCCACTATGTCATTCAAATCGTCAAAATCCAATACCTAACAAGACTAATTTACCATTGATATAATACTTTCACTGATAAAAATAAAGGAATCTTTATGCAGTGATAATAAACATGTTCACGACACCTATCATCCCGTATACTGACACCCGTATCATGTCACATGCATTTTATATTGACGCGATAAACTGCCTTTGTTTTAAAGCATTTTATTTGTGAATGAAAACTTTGCAGTGGTATTCAATAATGGTTTGACGGGGTTAAAATTTCGATTGTTTTCTGGGAGGAATAATAAACGGTATTTTGGCATGAACCTGATATATTATGAGCTTAGGCACCATAGCATTATCAGCCTATAATGTTTCCACAGGCTTCCTCTCTTCATGAGAGAGTGGGCTGTAATCTACTACGCGGGCTCAGTGCAGGTTGGAAGATGTCAATTTTCTTTGACATTTTAGTTTTAGAACATGCCCATTTCCTCACGATGTTTTGGGTATTCCACTCACAACACTGATTTGCACCGCACTTGACCGAACCGCAGCACTTTCATTAACCGCACTGAAACAAAATTTCGTAACGGAGGATAATGAAGTGAGTTTTTTCTCCAAATTCAAATCTAACAAAGTTAATATTCGTAGAAAAAATACTAACTAACCACAATGTCCTACCTCTCCTTTAAAAATAGAATCCCGGGTCTCTTTCACCGGTTAAAATTATTTAGGTAGGTATATAAAGTAAAGAGTGTTTAAGTAAGTGTTTAAGTAAAGTAAAGCGCCTGTCTGGGTTCGAACCCATGACCTACAACTCGTTTGTCACGGCCGTTACCACTGAGCCACTACTGCTCTCATCACCGTCCTAGATCAAATGTGCCACAAGACTCGTTTTGGACGTTTCTGAGATCATAATACGCGTTATAAAAAACATTATCATACTATCAAAACTAACTTTATTTATACGTAGTGACCTACGTGTATATACATTTATTTTTAGAAAATTCTCATGTTGTTATTCTAATCATAATGACCGTTTTCTATTTCACCTCGCAAGCCTAAAATACCGAAATGTAAGTTCAAAAGAATGTGTAGGTCACGGGTGATTGACCTTAGCGAAATACTGACTACACGTTCCATTTTAATTTGTCATTCTCTAATTTTCCTTTATCGCTTTATTTCAGTTGTCAATACTTTGCGTTTTGGGGAGCAAATACTGCCTACGCCTGACCTTGATTTCTTGTATTTGTTACCAGTTTAGCTGTGTACCGCCTTTTTTAGTATTTATTGAATTGATTACTTTTTCTGGAGATTGACCCAGATTTCTGTTGTTTTCACAAACAACTTAGTAATTCCATTTTATTGGGACAATTATACCAATAAATTGTAAAAATATATAAATTCAATTATACAATACATTTTGAAGGCCACAGGAATCAGCAGGATGCAGGAAGCACAGAACCGGTCGAATTGGCGGTGCTTAGGGGAGGCCTTTGTTCGGCAGTGGACGTCTTTCGGCTAAAATGATGATGATGATGAAATGGGACAATTATAACAGATAGAGAGAGAGCGAGTTGTTTTGTTTTGCATACAAAAAAATAGGGCTTCCCCATTTTTTTTGCAGTTTTCTAATCTTGTATCCGCTTTCATAAATAGCTGGTGTGAACTTAACTGTACCTATGAGTAGTGTAATGTGTCATTTGAGGTCAATAGGTAAAGCAACATGACCAATGAAATGATCGATTCGTCAAAGATGAACGCAGTGTGTACCTGCCGACGTCCTACAAACAAGTAGCTACATATGCATATTTTCTTCCATACCTCCAAAGAGAAAACCCAAGAGCCACATACATTAACAATAACTTACACATTCTAGCAACACGTTGTGTCCTCCAGAATTAACATAGAGACACTATTGTTCTATCACAATACATAACGTATTCATTATTAATGAAATGTAGGCCGATTCTCTGTGGCTCCCTTTGAATCAGATGAAAAGGAGGAGAAATTGGGTTGGACGTGCGACGGGCCACAATGACTTGACCGTCGATAGCGGTGCCTGAGCGGCTAAGTGTTAGTAGTGGTGGTATTTTAACTACCCTGTTTCTTTAGAATGGGTGTGCATGAGATTATTGGCAGTGTAATGATGTTTTATGAGCTGTGTTTTTGCAATGTTTCCGTGCCATACATTATTTACAGATTTTTAGTTATCGCAGTTTTCCTATCAGTCTAGTCAGCTATGAAGATCATAATTCATACCATGCACATTATTTATCACAACTCAGGTCTCCAACATAGAGGCACCTCTTAATTTGGGGATCATCACCGCATATAACAAATTGAATCTCACCAACAGCAACAGTTACAAATCTAATTATTATGTTAAACTTATGTCAAAGTAATAATTATGGCATTAGTTACAAGATTTCTTAATAAGCAAAAAAATAAATGAAGTCGTGTAAAAAAAAAATATGACAATGTTTGAAAAAAAGACACTGTCCATTAACGTTAATTCCTCTGTAAGTCTACAGTCTTTGGGCCTTCTGTATTTATTTGTCTTCTTCATGTGATATGTGTCTTCTGTTTGCTGAGTGTACGTACTGCCATACCTACTTGACCTCAGGCTACATACGCTTTCATAGAAACTCCTATCACCACTTGGCGTCTACAGAAAAATGTGTCGCCCCTTCATTAAAAAAGTAAATTCTAGAATTCACTGCGCTCTCTGTTCCTCGTTAGTAAGGTGGCATGTAGCGGTGCTTGCCCGAGAATTTCTAAGCTATACAAGCTAAGTAAGCCATCTATAAATGTGTACATAGCCTTATATAGTGAAAAGAGCAATAAACGGTGTAACACTAGCCTTATTCATGAAAACCTGTCAGTCATTTTCTCTTACAGTTATGAATAAAGCTTTAGAAATTATGCATTGCTCTTCTGAACCACTTGTATATACTTATAGTGTTGACCGTCATAAGACTGTCCGGGAAAATGGTCTACGATGGTTTTTAAATAGCGTGTTCAGACAGGCCATATTTTGAAGGTTTATGCTTTTCAGATGTGTGATGCTTATTCAGTCTTTAAGGATTAAACAAGCGTAGAAATTGACTGACAAATTCAATAAATTGTTACCTATTGACTTATAAAGACTTTAATCTTTATAATGTGGTATAAAAAATCTTCGATTATTGCGCGTGCCCTATGTGACAGTTAGTGTTATATTAAAGTTATCCTACTTCCTCCTAATATTATAAATGTGAAAGTTTATGAAGATGTTAGGATGTTTGTTACTCAATCACGCAAAAACTACTGAACGAATGGATGAAATTCGGTACACAGATAGTTTATAATCAGGATTAACACATAGGATTGACTTTTTATCCCGATATTCCCACGGGATCGAAACTAACGCGGGTGAAACCGCGGGGCGCTGCTAGTTATACAACCTATACATAATCGTGAGCAGTGGTAGCCCAGTGGTAAAGGCCGCGACTTATGGGTTGTTGGTCGTGAGTTCGAACCCAACTTTGCTTTTTGCAAATCATTTCATCACCACTGCTCTCAAAACGGTGAGGGATAACATCGTGAGGAAATCGCCATGTCCCAGAACCAAAATTTTGAAGACATGTGACATCCGCCAACCCGCACTGGGCCCGCGTGGTGTATTATGGCCCACTCCCTGTCACAGAAAGAGGAGGCCTGTGTCCCAGCAGTGGGAACATTATAGGCTGAATGGGCTGTAGGTAATATGCTACAATGGACATGCAAATGACAAGTCATGAGTCGTTTATTGGCCTAAAGCCATGTCGTAAGTCAATTAGAGCACAATATAGCCAAGATTGTATTAACCAAAGTTTATGTATTTTGTACGAAACAATATATTGTTTCACGGGACAACATTGCATGTTATTGAATTGGCCGACATTGCAGTGTTTATTAACGGAAAATTGTTATTTTGAATAACAAAATTTTAACTATTTTAATTCATTTTGTTCATGTGTACTTGTAGAGTGTACGTGAATGAAAACTTGTTATACTGACGTGTTTAAAAAGTAATTAGTTTGTTTGACAAGCGTCCATGTAAAGGACATTCACACCCAGTTTCTGAATTGAGAATTTGAAGTTGAGAACATCTTAATCTGTACTTAAGTATGACTTAAGTATGAAGTATGACTGTATTTGAGAATAATTACTTGAGATTTGCTACTTTCTTCAAATCAGAAACCGGGTGTTAGTATGGTGTATTATTTGATTTGTCTGTTTATTAGTCACTCACGTATATAATTAATATTGAGAGAGAGTTCATTCGTTGTTTCTGTGTGTCGCAAGCGCTATTATCGAGCATAATGGCCTGGATTCGAATCACGGGTTGGATAGTGTTATTGGGTTTTTCATTTAAATTTCTCAGTAGCAGCCCGGGCTGAAATCCATACTCCGGAGTATGAATTTGTACCCGATTGATGGCAATAGGCGCACTTCGTATTACATGGGACTTCAACATACCTAACTGTAAAAATGAGGTTTTAATTCAAAATAAAAAAAAAATGCAATAATAGCAGTGTTTACAGACAGCTGCTACATAACTTCTATTTACATATAGAAAACGTGGACCTGTCTGTAAAGCTATCTCAATACGACTCGTCCTCTACCAGTGGATCAAACTTGTAAATACTCTTTAGGGGTTTCACAAACCGATAAGTAAGAGAAGTTAGTTGTTATTGATATAGGTATTTAATAATAATATTCTATTTTGTTTAGATGTAGAGGCGTTTCCGAGAAAAACCTTTCGGGGCTAAAATAATCTTTATTTAACTTTACCTTTTTTAATGTTAAAAAAGTAATAAACTTTACAGTTAAATTAGCAATCAGTTTGATTTTTTCTAGATATTCAGTACCGTTATTCGCAGGTTAGAGAACTTGAAACTTGATCAACTAGCCCCTTAATCGATCTATTGTTCTATGAATGAAAACCACAAATTCATCACCATCCCATCATCACAATGTATCCAATAGAGAAATAATAAACCAAATGATAGCCTCAATTACTTTGATGGTCACTAATTTCATTATAGTTACATCCATCGTCTGTTCCGTTCTATGATGATTAATGAGCGACAGTTTTGTATCGACAATGTATTAGATGTCGGACGAACTTCTCACAACAATTTACTATAATTTGCGAAGGTATTTTTCCGTAATATCTCGCACGTACTTGCGTATCGTGTTCTATTATTAAAAGGGTGCTCCTGAAATGCGTTCGCTTATAACTTTTTGATAGAAATTCTCTTGTAGGTATATTAAAAGGTTTTTAGACATACGCGCATAACTTCCGAACGACTGCATTAAATTGAATAGTTATTTTTTTGTGTTTGGTATTGCCAGGGCAAGGTTTGTATGAAAGAAATATTCGAAAAAAATAATTGCACCCGTGCGAAGCTGGGACGGGCCGCTAGTTTTTTACAAGTTTTGACTTACAATTTCACTTACTTAACAATTTCACTTTTAAGATATGAATTTTAATTAAAACTCAATGCTATAGGTAATAAGAGTTTGAAATAAAACCAATGATTAATCCTTTTGTAAAAACACCTAAGCTAAAAAACATTAATTTAATACATAAAATAACATCACGCCTGTTTTGCCCGAAGAGTTAGGCAGAGTTCACCTATACATACACCCACACTTCATCAGTTATGTTAAAGTCCCATTATAATAGGGGCGAGCCTATTCCAATCAACCAGCCACAAATCCAGACTCCCGGCTGCTGAGAAATTCCTGCTGGAACCCAGGACCTCATGCTCTGCAGTAGCACTTGCGACCACTATACCAACAAGCCAGTTGATTTAATTGCCAAGAAACAATATTTAAACACAATAACGAAATCAACCTAACCCCAAAATTCAATTCCAATTCTGATAAATGAGTGCAAACCACCAAATATAATATAGATAAACACGATAGCGCTATGTAACCCTATTTATTAGCTAAAGTGCCTATTTCGTGGAACGCTACCAAATATATCCCAGACTTGGTTAAATCTAGCCGAAATCAGATTACCTCGAGACGGCTCGTGGACATGATATATGAGTATAGAACAAGACGGCCACGGAGTAACTGTGTAATGGTTCACTGATTGAAATAGTTGCCTCAGGAAGTATAGATAATGAGGTAGCTGTTCATATGCGTGTTTGTTACAATAATAATAAAACATTTATTTTGGAACGACATGAACTCTTAATGTTAGTAGGTAAAAATTCACTTACAAGCTAATAATTAATTAAAATAAATATTAGTTTATTAATGGCAACTAGGCCCAATTGTTAGTAACATTGTTCTTAAAACTATTGTTAGTAAACAAACACAGCCACAAAACAAAAGACAAGAATATAAAACTAAATTGTAATGTTAGCTGTGGGGTCTTCTGACCAGCACCTCCACAGCATGCGTACCAGGGTGCGTCGTACTTCTGTATCAACATACTTAGGATGCCGATAGAACTAGACCTGGCTCAAAAAGAGAAGTTTAAGGCAATTCAGTTTGCTAGCAATGACAATGCAGGAGACTGGTAAAGCTGGCACGCACTCTGTACAGGGATGCTGCACGCTTGCGTCTGATCGAGGCGAAGCCGTCGATTTGTTCTTCCGCGCACATACCCGAGGCGCTACAAAAGCGTGGCAGCCCCAACAGCATTCTGAATGCATTGTTGTACTGAACGCGAAGAGTATTAACAGCTTTTTGAGTGAACCTAAACCAAATACTGCAAGAGTAAGAGTGTTGTTATGATGTGGTAGATTTATTCAACTTGTATTTAGAGCTATAATTATAATTATGCCCTCTAGTAGACAGGCAGATTTATAATAAAGGAATTAAAAATCGTCAAAATTCTGACGATTTTAAATCCCTTTATTATAATCATAATAGCATAATCGGCCTATAATATTCCCACTGCTGGGACACAGGCCTGCTGTCTGTGAGAGGGAGTGGATCGTAGTTCTTCCCCTGGTCTGTTAGGCAAGCTTATTAAATTCGGTAACAATAGAAAAAGTTATTGTGTCTTATTGTGTGTGTAATTGTGACAGTGACAGTTGAGAGCTCATAAATACTTTTGTTTTTAATTATTTTCATTTTTCTATGCTTGTGTCATACTTTACAGTTGTGTTCTTCCTTTGCGAGCCCCAATAAATACTTTTTTGTCACATCTGTGATTTTCGAATGGTTATAGGGTATCCTAAGTTAACCTGATTTTAACCAAACTTTTCATAGTTCTACCAGATACTCTTCACGGTATATATCTTTAAAGTGTAACCATAACAAAACCCGGCTTTTCCCGCACCAACATTTTACCTATACAGTATAGTAGCTTAGCTGTAGCTTGAAGTTTGAAAGCACCGGAGATTGCACTATCGTCGCGCCTTCGTTAGCGATAACTGCCGCAGTGGCACAGGTCATACAAATAGTCTATAAACAGAACTAAGTTGTTTAGGACTGTACTTTTGGTATTTTGCGTTTCTGGTATTTTGCTAATCTGGTATTTAGCGATTCTGGTATTACGCTTTAGAGCCGTTTAGTCAACTATGTACAAGATGTATTTGTTTGGATTGATCGAGGAAATAATTCACAGCGATTTAGGTCTGTTTGTATATGTAGATGATTCGATTGATAAGTGGAATAAGTACACTTTATTGAACACAATTTTAAACTTATAATCGTTTTGTAGGTTCTTACTAACTTATAACCAAGGGATGTGCGGTGTCTTTTAATTTATAGGAATAGGGTTATTATGTTGGCTATTCTGCAAGTTTCAAGTATGGAATTGAACCTACTTTAAGATGTTTAATTGATACTTTAATTATAGTTGACTTCGATTCAGTTTTCAGCAGTCTAAAAGGTGACACAGCTTTTTGACGCATCTAACTGAAGACTAGTTTTGTCGTCGCTTGTCTCGACAGATGGTGTTGGTGTTGCTTCAATGTAACATATTTGTGCTGCCATTTGCTTTCCACAAATATCAAATAATATTGCCGAACTGTTCGTAGTAATATTTTATGCTCATGAATTTACAAAGGATCATGTATAGGTAACATATATTTTTTCATAGCTATAATTAACACTACGTTAAAATATTATGCTATGCAGTTGTTACCTTGGAAGAATACTGCTAAAGATCTTATTCTACAAATTATTACTATTTTTATCCTAACCGTGGTAAAATAGCCATGACAGAATTTTAATATTTTAAAATTCTACTGCAGTAGCCGAAGTCATGAAGGTAGTTATATAAATGTTCCTGGTTTAAGAGTATTTTCTGAAAGTATCAAATAAAGTTTCCAGCGCTTTATAAAACTTTATAGAATTTGTTATTTAACTTATTGTTATTATCATAATATATCTAGTATAAAATAGTTGCTTTTCGTGTCTGTTTGTGTGTCTGCGGTTTAATAATTTTAAACTACAAAATGAATTTTAATGCCGTTTTCACCATCATTTAGAACATTATTTCGAAAGGTTTTTCTGTCTATTAACACCAGCCTTTTATTGTCCCATTGCAAGGTAAAGATCTCTTCTCATACAGAGAAGGCATGAGGACTGATCTCCACAATTGCTCAAGACACGGTTGTCTCCCATAGCACAGCATCATGCTGAGTGGAAGCCTTCTCATCAGAGTCATGGCGAGAAGCTGTCGTCTATTTCTGTTTTTGCTCGTGATTATAATTATGTAGATCTATTTTGTTTTTATTTTTCTTTATTAACCGAGTTAATTATCTTTTTGTATGCACGTGTTTCTGTGAAAAATGTATTTAACTTATTTAACTTTCATTCTTTCACAAAAATCACGATGTTTTGGCATGTCGCCACATTAGTTCTTTGCAGCAAAATGTAGGTAGTCGATTCCAACCCGTCGGTTCTCACTACCCCGATTGAGTCGATTTTTTATAAATGAAAAAAAAAAAAAAAGAATTGGCAGGAAGTAAGAAAGGTTTCAGCGAGATTTCAATCTGTTGTTAACTGTCATATCTATATTTAGTTCTGTATTTTACTTTCATGTTGGTTTTGTTTGTGTGGTTTGTTATTCGAGACTGTCAAAGTATACAAATCTCTTTTCTTTCTTTGAATTTTGACTTCGTGGTATTGAACCGGAAATCCCTTTTCAGAACCTTTTGTGGTGCTGTTTACCTATCGGAAAATCGAAGGATCAACGATTTTCCTGCTCAACATGTTCATGGTCGATATTATTTACCTAATTATACATTTTTGGCTGGTATTATAGAGGCCTCTATAACGCCACATGCGAACTACGCATCACACTGACATCCACGCAAAATCCTGCATCGCGCAAGCAAAGTTTACCGCGAAACTAGCATATACACAGCCCGACATTAATCGTCGGGCAGATGTCTACCAGACACGACATCCGTCCGTGGTCGAAGGATCCTCCCTTTTCTGTGGCGGATGAGTAAACTTTACACCAACTCTTCCTGTGCCAATAACCTCTGAAGGATAGAACTCAGTTTAACGCATAACTACTCGTTAACTAACGTCAACTGGTTTTCTAACTGGACGTGAGATGATAGATAGTTATCTGTAACCGTCAGGATCGAGGAACGAACGCACGACGTTTATGATTCTAGATGTAGATTGCACGGTGGTTTTAAAGGAGATGTATCGCTTCCTTGTTTCCAACATGGCTTGGAAAATTCAAGATAAATAAAGGAATGTTTCATTTGATTCACGATCGTTAAACTTGGATTTGTGTAAGGGATTTTTACCTCCGGCTCCTGGAAGCCCGATTAAATCTCTGATCAGTTAGAATTGATCGGCGATTCGGAAAATCGGGCATCAAATCGGGAATCAAAACCATGAAACCGCGAAAAAAAAACAGCTGTACCCTACATTTATGTTCGCATAACTCGTCAAAGTGTAGGAAGCAGCTGATTCCTTTTTCGCTATTTGAGGTTTGGTCCCGTTGTAAAAGTTGTTCATAATGATAAGTACAATGACCCCTTAAGAGGTTATCCATTAATTACGACACACTCTGTATAAAGCACCTAAATGAATCCAATCAACTCATACACACGTGGATAAACACACCTCTCCCAGGCTGCGCCACAACACCCTGTCCTCCTCCTTTCGCATCCAGTCTGTCCCAGCCACTTTCTTAAGGTCGTCGGTCCGTCTAACTGGGGAGAGTCCCACACTACGCTTGCCGATACGCGATCTCCACTCCAGGACTGCACCGGCAATCGGTCCTCGACAAACATGGCCAGCCCACTGCCACTTCAGTTTGCTTACTCTGCAAGCTATGTCGGTAACTGCGATTCTTTAAATGAATTAACGGATAGTAATTCGCCATAAAACTGACAAGAGAAACTACAGACTAAGTCTTATAAATCTATCTCAGCCCCCTCCTCTTCCAAATCTATGTTAACGAACTCTGTCTACTCACTCTCCCTTCTACACATATTATAGCGTACGCCGACGACACTGTCTTACTGTCCAGCGGCCGTGACTGGGAAACGGCTAGGGAGGCCGCTGAAAGGTCCTTGACCCAAGTAATGATCTGGTTGGGAAATAATAGCTTAACGTTAAACGTTAGCAAAACCAAGTTTATAACTTTTGGTTCCAGACCCTCCACCCTTCCATCTGACCTCTCTTTACAAATCAAAGCTCATGTTTGCGATGAACATAACCGCAACAATCCCTGTTCATGTCAACTGTGACAAGAGCCTCCTCCGTTAAGTATCTCGGCCTTTACCTTGACTCCTGTCTAAGCTGGAAGACCCACATTGAATCTCTGTCTGCCCGCACTAGAAAACTCATTTACGTTTTCAAAAAGTTGAGAACTTCCGCCCATAAGGATATCCTAAAAATGGTTTACACCGCTCTATGTGAATCAATATTAAGTTACTGTATCGTTGTGTGGGGTGGTGCAGCCAAAACAACCCTCATACCAGCTGAAAGAGCCCAACGTGCAGTTATCAAAGTCCTGTTAAGCAAACCATTCAGGTACCCAACTGAGCAAGTTTATTCGGATTTTAAGGTACTGACAGTCCGTCAAATGTTTATGCTTCATACGATCACGCGTACCCATAAAATTACCCCTCCCAGTAGATGTAAAAGCCCTACGCTCAGAAGAAGACCCAAACCCGTTTGTCCCAAAGTCTGTACAAATACCACCTTTGCAAGGCGACACAGCCGATATTTAAGCACGTTATTATACAATAAACTCCACAACACATTAAGCATTCATTCTTTGAATAAATTCCAATGCAAACAAAAAGTAAAAGAATATTTGCTAACCCTAAACTATGATGGCACGGAAGAGTTACTCAAACCATAACTTAAACAAAACAAATCAGGCACTCTCTCACACAGATACACCTACACTTACACATACATTTACACTCACACATACACAGCTACACTCACACATCACACTCACCCGGCACGTATGTGTATAGTTACTCCCTTTTCCATGTTATTGAAACTAATCCATTGAAACTCTATTTACCTTTTTTTCCCCGTTTCTTATCTTCAAAAACAATTGTATTTTTCTAGTTTATTTTTTACAGAAGTGCACATTACTAAATTGTAAGTAATTATTATAATACCCAGAATGGACGGATGGATGACCCCTGTAACACAGGTTTTTGCCTAGTATGGGGGTCATTGATCATTTATTTTGTACCAGGCTATTCGCACGCTCAAATTAAGTGTCACTCTGTATCTATGTACCTTTTTATGTCAAATAAATTTATTATTATTATTATTATTATAAATAACAAGAACACGAAACACCACCTCCGTACTACTCGTATTGACTAAAAGTTCTGTATCCAATGAACCTTGAGTATAATTAACTCTGATTATATCTATAGCCCACGTTATCCCGGAGGGCTAATCGACACTCCGATAGCCGCTAATACGCGTATAAACTTGACTGTATGTGTATGTGTGTGGTGATTTTGCTGGGAAACTAATATAATGTGTGTACCTATACAATAACGTGGCCCTTTGTATGTTGAGCTGGCTTGTAGCATACATATGTACCTAATTAATTAAATTCACACGATAATCTGTTCTAGGCATAAAATAAGTTTATCTAGGGATAAACAGGATGGTATGTAGGTATGTAGGTATAGCACGTATTATCCTATTTATATCTTTAGAAACGGCCTGCACTTTTGAAGATCTGAAAAAGTCACTGATGCCTCGATTGGCGTGACCTACTAGGCCCGTCTAATCTATCTTATCTTACAAATAAATAAAATTGAAGTGTCTGTTTGTAATTTCAAAATAACAGCGTTGTACTATGTGCATATGAAAGTACACTCTATAAGTATGTAACATGTCTCTCTGTCTGTTCGTTCCGGTTAATCTCCGAAACGGCGGGACCGATTTTGACGGGAATTTCACTGGCAGAAAGCTGACGCTATAAGGAGTAACTGAGCTTTATTTTATAAAAAGAATTAGTATTCTGCCCAATAAAATTAAAACCCATGAAATCCAGTAGTATATTTAAAGACCTTTTCACACCTAACCTACTGAACGGATTTCGATATTCGTCAAGGAGATAGATGGCATCCTGGGGAAGGACATAGGCTGCTTTTTGTTGGGTAGCACGTCCCCATGGGATTATCCCAGACATTTCTAGCAGAAGCTAGTTTACACATAAGATTAGTTGAGGTAAGTCAAGCAAAACTCGAAACTCCAGCCAGTTTTACTTTTGTGGCAGATGTAAATTACATCTCTCCTGTATTTCCCGAAGGGATTGGCAGAGGTGTACTTACAGTACAACCCACATTTCCCCAGTTATGTTTAACTCCCATGTAATAGGGGGCGAGCCTATTGTCATCAACCAGGCACAAATCTAAACTCTGAAAAGTTCCCGATGGAAAAACCCGATAACACTGCATGCGATGACAGCGATGCGGACGAAATTTTTGATGCCCTTTGATTATTTCCCCTCCTTTTTATATACTTGTATATATTATTACTTTAAGACTATTAGCTTTTTAAATTATGTAAATATAATTTAGTGTAGAAGAAATATATATTATTATAATGACCCGGGAATCGAACCCAGGACTTAGTGCATAGCAGTAGCGCTTGGGACCACCAGACCAACGTGTAAATTATTCAAAAAAAATGTATTACCTACAATGAAAAATGGAATAATACAAGAAGTACGTACGTACGTACGTCAGTATTAATACTTGATTCCACATGGGAATCGTATTTGCGGCTCTCGAGCAATGAAAAAGTTATTATCAAAACAAATCCAATTGATAAACAATGTATTTTCAACACAAGAAATGTTTTACGAGAAAAATATAGGTATTTTTGTTATTTGTTTTTTGCAAAGAAAAACTAGGGCCAGCGTTAAAACTGTCCTGCATACTAAAAGTGTATTCAAATAGTATTTTAAAGCTATCAAAGTTTTTGAATACAAAGTGCCTTTTTAGGAAAAAAGCTGTGGCAAAGGGTTAATACTTTGCTCGAAGCCACGTCGATGCTTTGTAACGTTTTTGTTATTGTATTTTGCATATAAATAAACAGCAATAGTCCAAAGACTACAGCTTCGGAAAGACCATTGATCTCTTTAGATCAATGCCGGTTTTCACAAATTCTAGGCGACACCTACATGAATGACTTAAAAAAAAGCGCGCTGTTGGATTTTCAACGCTCGACCCAACGCCGAAAGTTGAAAATCCATTTTACCGTTTTTATTTGTTGTTACTGAAAAAGGACTAAAGCCGTTCGAATTTCGAGTCTTGTACAATAATTGACGAGACCAACTGCCCAAGCTTGAGGGGTGACAGTTCAGAATGATTAATCAATGGCTTTACAAAATATTATACCTACCTATTTATAGTTTACAGTTGGTTAAGCCCCGTTTTTGATAATGACTGCAATTTTGTCAAACAAGTGGCTCGACTGTCAGCTGTCATGACTCACACATCATAAAATGACAGTTGATTTACCAACATTTCGTACTCAATGCTGCACCTTAATCCTCTAAATGATACAATATGTATCATATAACCGTCGTATCGCATCGGTGCTTGTAAGACATCAATGGTCATAGAAAAATTGAATCGAGAACGAAAATGAAACCTTTTGATTTCAGAAAACCTATTGCATTGAACGTTGGAATCAGTTGTGTGTCCCTATACCTACAGCATGTTGTTACTTACATACCTACAATGTATGCACAGGTAGTAAATAGAATATTTTTTTTTACATATCATACATAGGCAGGCCCCTTCCTACCCAATCTTTAGTCGTCAGTTAAAATTGTAGTTTTATGAAAAATATTGAAACTTTTCTCATAATTTTTATTTCCTGAAGGGGCTCCTAACTTTCCTCTTAACGAAATGTAGTATCAGTTTTAAAATATATGTCTCAGTTCAAAAAAAATTTAAAATGAAATAATCGGGCTTTAGCAAGTAAAGTCTTAGAATTGTGCCCAGCACAAGTCAACAATGCTGTAATTGAGTAGCCACGCTATCTCTTAATTGGCAGCTCTACTTCAGAAACAAGTGTCAGCAAACATAGCTCCAAACTATAAACACAGCCCAAGTCATGTCGCCCTAAAAATGTCGAGCACTGAACAAAAGTTTCCTTTCTCGATGGGACCGCAAACGCTCCTGAAAGGCCTGACAATGGTGACCTAGAAACTTCAACTGAGAACTAAATTGACACGCAAAATGAAGGCTTTAAAGTTGTAGAAGTCTTTAAGTCTTTATATTTCCACTTGTAAGCCGTTAATCGGGATTTATCGAGCCCTTTCTATTATTCATTTCTAAATTTTCTGTCTCTGAAAGTAGTCTTGGAAACACTGAGTTCCCTAGTCGTTCGTAGCACTGTACAAGATTATTAGAAGATAATTATAAATGTCAAAATGTTGTAGAACAGTCTTATGTCAAAACTCAAACTCATAGCATTTATTTCAAATAAACCAATTACAGGCACTTTTGAATAGTCAAGGGGTCGGTCAGTCAGAAACATGAAACTAGTTGGTACTTATGGAGAAGAACGGGAAAGAAATTCCACGGACACTCTTTTAAATCAATGGTTAAAAAATGTTGGCTACATCATTTATGTTGAAATTATGCAATAAATTATGAGAACGACGCAGAAAATTATAAGCGTCCGTAATAAAAAAGACAATTCAAATATTACATTATATTAAAATAAGTCATGGATGATGAAGGGATGACCAGTCCCTACTGACGGCGCCTGTTCACGAATATGACGCCACAATGTAATTTTTTTTCAACGAAACAAATACGGATCATGGTGGTTTAAGATGACACGTTTTATTAAAGGTGCTTTCAACACACTTCACAAAGCATATTCAGCCTATAATGTTCCAAACTGCTGTGACACAGGCCTCCACTATGTGAGAGGGAGTGGGCCGTAATTCACCACCCAGTGCATCACATGTCTACGAATTTTTAGATTCTAGGACATGCAGGTTTCGTCACGATGTTTTGCTTCACCATTTTGAAAGCAGTGGTGATAAAATATAACGCCTGTCTGGGACTCGTAAATCGCGATCGTTTTCGCTGGGCCACCCACCACTGCTCCAGAATGAATAACTACTAAATAATAGAAAATAATTATGTAGCAAGCATTATGAAACAATTTTCCTAGCCAAAATTCACAACACGATGATCCACAACTTTCTAGCATTCGGTATTCAAATTCCGCCACCAGACTGACAGCACAAAACCTCTTTGCTTGCACTAACATTTCAATCCTTGCCGCGTTGGATTCGCGCCAAAACATGACGTCATAATGGCGGCTCTTGTATTAGTAACATGTTTTAGTAACTAGTGCTAGTATCGTCGCGTTACCAAAGTAGCTTTTAGTGTGGCGCTCTAAAAGCCTTTATGTCTGCCGCCACGGTTTGAGTCTCTAGTCTCTACTTGTCGAGTAGAAGTTGGAGAGGTACCAAAGTTTAGCATGAAGTATGACAGTACTATGGAAGTACCTACCAAACTGTGTACAGACAACATGAAAGTTTATATTGTTATTTAAAGTTTCAAAAGTTATATAAATACTAGCGTCTGCCGCGACTCCGTTCGCGTAAAATTTATTGTTCCCCCGTCGCATCGCATGGCCTGCCCGCACTATTACTTTGTTTTCTCTTACTTTTTTAATTTTTGCTCGGCTCATAATAGTGCTAGCGTGATGTTAAATAGTTTATATCCTTCCTTGAGAATTAGGCTATCAAATGCAAAAAGATTTATTCAAATCCGACTGGTAGTTCCGGAGATAAGTGCGTTCAAACAAACAAACAAAGTCTTCATCTTTATTATTACGAGTAGCATAGATACCAACGTAGGCAGGTATGAGTATTCTATTAAATTAACAACATTTTCTCAGTAATAAAGGGGTGTCATGGTTTAAATGCCGTTATGACAAAGTATCCGCAGCAATCTTCGCATTGCGTGTTCGATTCCCGAATAGGGACATTTATGTGATTTATCTTTAGTGATTTGTTCTGATCGTGGATGTCAGTTACTGTGAGTAGGAGTCGGTGTCATCAAAATAAGAATTGTGACGGGACAAATATTATAAAGTTTTCATTAGGTAGGTTTAGTTGTCCTCGTAGCTTTTTTATCACCCTTAAGTTGAATGTCACTTGTGTGTGTATGTTTGTAATTGTGCCGATTCCCTTGTTCACTTACTAAACTAAATTTAAGTTCGGTGCATCTTTTTCTTTTTATTTCATTAAGAAAAGAACAGAAGATAAATTTAAGTTTAGTCCTGTCAAATTAATCAGCGCCTAAATACTTGCCTACTAAAATTACGTCACTTTACGTCAGGCACTGATTAATTTGACAGGACTAAACTATAATTTATCTTCTGTCCTTTTCTTAATGAAATAGAAAGAAAAAGATGCACTGAACTTAAATTTACTTTAGTTTGTGAACAACAGAATCGGCACCAATGTCAAAAGAACAATTTTTAAATGTTTTGTCTGTCTATCCGTCTGTTCCGGCTAATCTCCGAAACGGCGGGACCGATTTAGTAGGACTTTCTCTGGCAGATAGCTGATTTTGTAAGAGGTAACTTAGCTAGTTTCATTTTAGAAAATAATGAGGAGTTAACCCATGACATCCAATTTGTTTTCCGACATTTAAGCCAACGAATTAGCGGGCACAGTTAGTCTTGTTAACATAATATTTTTTAACTCAATAAACAATTCCAAATAAATCTGCCGAAGCGTTCGACAATTTAAAGAGTTAGTTCTATGAGTCAGCAGTTTGTGGCTACCCGCCCTTTCCCTGTAACGTCCTAAGTTATATTGGATTCTTTTAGGAACACAAAGTTGTGATCCCAAGGAAATTAGAATGACAACATATTTTTATAGATAACTTTCAGCTTGATGAAAGTGAAAAGAATGAATTGGATTCATCATCATCATTTATTTATTTTCAGATCATAAAATCCAATTTGTTAGTTACATACACAACTTAAAGACTAGCGTTAGTACATCTATAATAATTATATAATATATATATAGTGTGTGTGTGTGTGTTTATTTGTTTGTTACTGCTTCACGCTTTAACAGCTGGACCAATTTTGATAAAATTTTGTATGGAGGTAGCTGACGCCCTGTATTTATTAATATTATTTATTTTATTATTATTATTTGTTTATTTCAGGTATTAAACCATAACAATTATTATATTATAATCACAATACTAACATTAAATTACAATTAAATCAAATTACAATTAAATTAAATTTCAATTAAATTCAATTTTAATTACAATTAAATTAGATTATTAAAATTAAAATAAATAACAAAAACAACATTAAGGGACAACATCAAACTTGTATGGGTACCTACCTATATTATGACCCAACCTGAGATCAACATATAAGCTACTTTTATCCCGATATTCTCACGGGATCGACATTTACGCGGGTGAAGAGTTTGTTTGCTTGAACGCGAAAAAACATTTAGCTCTTGATAGCCCAATTCATGAAAAAGGCTATAGTCTTGTCTGACGAGCCGATCAAAAACAAAAAAAGGCATTAAGAACGCTTAATGAAAACGAAGTAATAGCGCGGGCAGGTGATGCGATGCGACGCGACGGGGTGGGCCGGGGAAGCAAGAAATTTGTCACGGGCGAAGTCGTGGGCAGAAGCTATCTTTATTACATAATTGTTAGTTACAAAGGTCTTAAAACTATGTTAGTATTACACTACAGATTAAGGTTAACAAAACAATGAGATCAGTTACTTAATAAAAATACCAATAATGAGACCAAGTTGCAAGCATAAGGCCATAATTGCACAATTAGGGGTCTTGATAGGTGGCGGGATGGGCGAGGGAGAGAGCTGAGAGAGCCGCCCGTCCCAGCCGCCGCGGTAGACGCTCCGGGCGTCGGGAGCCGCGTGACGACTCCCGGCCACCGTAGGCGCGGGCCTGCGGACGGCGAGTAATGGGTAGCTCGCCGTCCGATCAGGACCAGGCCCGTGCCGGACGGCGCGTATGTGTTCCACGCGCGCCTCAAAGAGATGTCAGCATTGAACGGAGGGGCCCGTCAGGGCCGAAGCCTGCCGGGGCAGCGGGATTGTCCGAAAGGGTTACCGCTGCCCCGGAATATAAAGGGCTAAGGAAGGAACACGGATGGGTTTTAGTCAGTAAGAGTCTGACACTCCCTTCCGCTCCACCCAGAGCGGGAGGGGTCATTTGATGATTTCCCATCCTTAAAAAAAAAAAAATAAAAAAAAATAAAAAAAAAAAGGGGTCTTGATAGTTTTTTCTAGCCTATCCATAACCGTAGAGTTGGGCTTATAGTCAATTTGCACGAACTTACTTGCCCGAAATGGGCAAACCGTCACTTTTGAATAATATAATTTTTTAGAGGCGACTCGCACGAAGTTAATTTCAAAGTGACGATTCGCTCGTTGACTAATAAGCCTTGAGTTGACAGAACCTGCCAAAGAAGACATTAAAAAGAATGGGTATTGTTAGCTTGTAATTATTCTAGTCTTACGTAGACCCTCTCAAATTCACCGCTCATTATTTCGAACACGTAGCAAATAAAAATGTTCGATACTTTTCGATTCGATTAGGTCCATACATTGAACTCACAAAGTAAAAGGCTATCACTTTTACCTCTGGTCAATAAACCCATTGTCACACCGAGTTTTTTAATGTAAACGGACTTTCTTGCATCGGAAATGCTCGAATGAGTCATCAGTGAAATCGCCAATGTATTGTCGAGAAAGGCACAAAGCGATGTGTGTGATGGTCATATATGGCCGGATAGCCGTGATGTCACAGAAAGTCGGTAAGTAACTTGGCACCCATAGTTCCATTATAACCAGAATAAGATGGCTTACGGTCGAACCCAGTTACCTATAAATCACCAGTTTTGGTATACAGGAGGTAGAAAAACCTATATCAGTAGTGATCTGTATGATTATAATAAACTGGCAGTTATAATTTGTACTGCCTACTACGAGTATCAGTAACGTTCTGTCAATAGGTTATTGAGTTCGGTCGTAAGTGTGCCTCCGGGTTAATTGCAGATACATTAAAATGTATATAGTTATGATGTCGTAATAATACAAGAAGATAAATCCTTTCACACAACTTTAATAGATAGAAAGGTACACCAACAATAAACTTAGATATTTATGTCGGTTGTAAACATAAATTGTCCAAAGCAGCCACCTATTTTCTAAGTTGTATTCCAAACAAGTAATTAATATTTACACGTTATGTATTCGTAAATGTCAACAATTGTAATTAAGTTTACTGTAAAGTAACGGTACAGACAATATATTGCTGTCCATAATCACTGTGCTTGTCATTTACGTATTGATTTATGTACAGCGGCCAGCACATCAAGTTACTCCAATCTGTCAAATTTCTTTGATAGATTTTCAACTTTATTACAAAGGAATAAGGTTCATATTCAATTGGGAAAATTGTGACAGATTGGGGTAGCTTGATGTGCTGGCCTCTGTACGACATATGAAGCTATACTTGATTTATAAGATATATATGTTGCAGATGGATTGTCATTGCCCTACGTTTTACAAAACCGCTAGATGTTTTACAAAACAGCTCCGTTATGTAAAACGACTGAACAATGTTCAGCTGGATTGTCATTGCCCTACGTTTTAATAAACTGCTACCGACTTTTAGAACAACAACGTAATGCAGAATTTCTTAACTGCAGTCACAAAAAGCGTTTTTCATAAAATTCTGATAACTTTTAATTAATATTGTCCTTAAAATCACTGTTTTCACTTGAGTTTTACTCGTATTACTCGTTGTTATTTATTTCTGTTTCGGACGCCATTACCTATTGTTGCTACGACACACAGAGCCACGAGCGACAAAATTTTGTAACTAAAATCTACAATCTGACGTTTCATTTCACGCTGTTTTACAAAACCGCTAATCGTTAACGCGCTGCATTGATAAATGCAAAACGTTTATGCAATCTTGCGTGTTCAAATTCAGTAATTATGGAAAACCGCTGAACGTTGTTCAGTTCCACTAGCGGTTTTGTAAAGCAGCGGATTCTACAATCCATCTGCGACTTATACATAATTATCAAGCTATACATTTCCTGTATAAGCTGACTTCTCATTGTACGAAAAGCCAATACAATGCGAGGTCAGCTAAAATTGGAAAAGTTAAAGCTTGATATTTATATCGTCGAGTGTACACACGGCTACACATCAAGCTATACATTTCCAGTTTTAGCTGACCTCGCATGGTTTTTCGTACAATCAGAAGTCAGCTTATACTGGTTATGTATAACTTGATGTGTAGCCGTGTGTACAAGAAAAACCACTTCTTGGAAATAAAACAATTAATATTCACCATTTATTATATTATTTTATTTTTAATAATATAAATTGACGTGTAGAATTATATTAAAAAATTACACTTTTATAAATAATATTTAATAGTTCATTATATAATTATAAAATTATTTAATATAAATTATCAGATAGATAGATAGATAGTCCGCCTCTGTACATTTATGTGTGTAAAGTATTAAATAAATGAATAAATATGTTACTTTGAATACTTATAAATATATAACAACACTTTTCCAGAACAACATCATCATAAATTAATTAAAACAGGTCGGAATATTGTCCAAGTTTAGGATGCAAATAGGTATAATTTCTACGAAGCTACTGCTGGCGCGAATTTAAATAATTATCAAAGTAAGTTGGAAGGTCCTTGAATTTTAGGGCTGAACTGGTAAATAATACAATAAGCTTGCCTTGCTTGCTTAGACAGGCAAAACTTTGGTTGTAAGTACTGAAAATACTATCTGTAGTCTAATACAAGTACTCTGGCTGAGAGCAGTAGCTAGCAAATAGTTACACTAACAATTTAAACAAGGTATTCAAATTGTTAATCTTTTTATACCCCAGTACTCTACCGTTCGCACTCGCTTACTTTTTCAATGTAAACGCGCCCTTATTGGCGTAAAGTTAATTAAAGTTAGCGCTAATGTAATTTACTTATCGACGTTCCTGGGCCATAAAAATAAATTATTTATATTGTTACTGCAGCTTCAGTAACTATTTTATTTATTTCGGTCAGAGAAACTTCGACCCAATAAAGTTTGTGCGGTACGATATATTATTATCTAAACCTGAATTAATTGCTCGTATTGTGCTATTGCTTTGTGATCATGGGCGTTTGAATTAACTTGAAATTATGGGAATTACGGTTTATTTAAAACGAGGTAACGTTTGATTAGCAACAATTTATAAACTTATCTTTACTTATCTTATCGTATGCTGCATCGGTTGACGTCATCACGTCAACGCCGGCTGTCGCTGAAAACCAGCGCTGGGGATCTGTCTCGCATAGGGTCTTAGTATTATGCTGAGCGACGGCCGTTTGGCGTGGATGTGGAGCATATTTTTCCCCAACTGTTTCTTTTTCTGCGTCATGTTTACCGCTAATAAACGTATCTTTTTTCTTTCTTTCTTAAACATACGACGTGCCGCTACAATAGCGACATTACCATTTCAATTTACCTACTCAAGTTATTTGTATTAATTTCATTGATGCGATGTTATGATCCGTGACCCCTGCAAATGATCCCTGCGCTACAGTTCTCTAAGTACAGGTGGCTCCAAAATGCTATTTTAGAAAATTGTAAATAAATAATTAATAATAACGTTGAACGAACTTGCACATGGTGTTCATTGATCTGGAGAAAGCGTATGATAGGGTACCTCGGGATGTGTTGTGGTGGGCCTTGAAAGAGAAAGGTTTGCCCGGGAAGTATGTAGAGTTAATTCGTGCTATGTACAGTCAATCTCGTACCTACGTCCGGTCGGCTGCTGGCAATACCGACGAGTTCAGTGTGGCTGTAGGCTTGCACCAGGGCTCGGCTTTAAGTCCTTACCTCTTCCTGTTGATTATGGACGCTCTTACGTCGGACATCCAGGAGGAGGCACCCTGGTGCATGTTGTTTGCCGATGACATTGTCCTTGTCGGTGAAGATGGACCTGAGATCCAGAGCAGATTGGAGAAAAGGCAACAAAAGCTGGAGAATGTTGGCCTGAAAATCAGCAGAACCAAGACCGAATATATGTTCTGCGATTTGGGCGGTCTCTCCAGTTCTGGAGCCATAGCGCTTGATAGTGCACTTCTCCCAGTCTGCTCCGACTTTCGGTATCTCGGTTCACTCGTGCAAAGCGATGGCGAAGTAGATCGGACGGTTAAGCACAGAATTAACACTGGATGGATGAAATGGCGGCAGGTCACGGGAACAATCTGCGACTCCCGCATTCCCCTTAAACTTAAGGGGAAGATATATAAAACCATGATTAGACCTGCTGTCTTGTATGGATCAGAATGTTGGGCCACAAAAGGGATGAACGAAAGGCAATTGCATGCAGCAGAGATGAGAATGCTAAGAGGGATGTGTGGTGTTACACGAATGGATAGAATAAGAAATGAGTACATAAGAGGAAGTTTGAAAGTGGTACCGGTGACCGAAAAGTTGTGTGGGAATCGGTTGTCATGGTATGGGCATGTGCTACGGAGAAATGAGGAAAATGTCGTGAGGAGAGTTTTGAGTATGAATGTCGATGGCTATAAGAGTAGGGGAAGACCAAAGAAACGATGGATGGACTGTGTGAACGATGATATGGCTAGAAAGGGGGTGACTACCGTGATGACGACTAATAGAGAAGTATGGAAGAAAAATACATGTTGCGCCGACCCCAAATAAATTGGGATAAGGGCAGGAGAATGATGAATAACGTTGAACGAAATTAAAATATTATCATGAAACGAAAACGCGAAACCATATACGTGTGTTAAATTAATGTCGCCATTAAAGCGCCAAGCTGTATTTGTTTCTGGGATAATATTTTCGCTATTGACCCAGAAGTAGCCTCGAGTCTTCTACACCCTGAAGTTATTGATCCCAGATAATATCCGGGTTTTTGCTGCACAATTTCCTCTACTACGCTTGTGAGTGCATCCACCTTTGTGTCAAAATAATCTAACAGGCTTATTGACAAAGCAAAGTTGCCTCGCAAAAAGAGTAAGGTTAAGCCTGCTACTAGCAAAACAATAGTCAGTTACGTCAATTAAAAAGAAAGATAAGTACTTAAGCTTTTTTTAACAATATAATGATACACAGAAGCTCATATTTCCAAAAAAAGAAATATGACTTAACTTCTAAATGCCCCAATACGCTTCGACTAAAATTACCAAAGCTATCTTATAATCTTCCGTGACGGAATGGCCGAGTAATTCTCTAATCGTGACTGTAGTCATGCTCAATCCGAGGCTTATAAATTTTAGAACGATTCGTAGGTAATTATGTGTTTTTTCCGCAAACAAATACGGGGTTCTTGGGTGCACTAGTTCATTGACTCTTGGCAAGTATTTTACCGTTACTTCTGAGTTTACTTTCAGCTAGACTGTTCGCCTTGTTCTCTTGAATAGTGTCAACTGTTCTGTGCTCATCTGATAACGTAAGAATAAGACTTTGTTGAGGATTTTACACTTGCTCCTTGGGCTTTCTATTATAATTGGTGGATTGATTCATAGAATCACTATCGATGTGTTGTATTAGACCGGTTACTTCCTTTTTGTTTTAGTTTAATTCGTCGTAGTTTTTATGTAAAGTTTTTATGTCACAATTGGGGATTACACTTCTTGGCGTGTACTTTGTTTTATTTTTCTATAAGATTATAATTAATGCTTAATCTAGTTAGCCTGTTATTCTTATTTAACCGCCTCGTTGGTTTAGTGGTCCCAAGCGCTATTTATGAGGTCCAGACTTCTATTCCCGGGTAAGCAAAGTGTTATTGGGTTTTTCCGTCTGGAATTTCGCTGTAGCAGAGCGGAGTCTAGATTTGTGCCCGGTTGATTGCAATAGGCTCGCTCTCTATTACATGGGACTTAATCATAATTGGAGATCTGTGGGTATATTATAATAGGTACAGCTCTGCCTAACCATTCGGGAAATACAGGCGTGATGTTATGTATTTCTCATTTGAACTCTTTAGCTTTAAAGATGGCTGCGTATTCTTTAATAATTTTAACACTGTCATTTACGTGTAGCAACATTAAATTACATTCTATTATTTAATCTGCATTTGCGACTTATTTGCCAAAAATGTAAACAAATATGAGTTTATGGTAAAATAACTTTAAATCCTACACAATAAAGTTCAGTTTACACGACAACTTAATTTTTTTTTATAACTTTTTTAATAGTACCAGTCACTCTTAATCAACTTAATTTTCATTAAAATAAAGTTGATACATATTTGTTTAAGTTGAAAAAATATTAATTTGAATAGACTTTAGATACTTACGTTTTCATTCAGGTTTGAACCAACTTTCGTTCGCTCAACAGTGTCATCTACGTTAGTGGTCATCTGATAAGGACAATGCTGTCATTGTTAAAGATTTTACACTTTTTTTAGATGTAGGTCTTTTTGATGATACAATACGTTGATTGTTGTTACTTTCGATTTCTTTGAACTTAATTATAGGTACTTTGTTGAGTCGATTAATAGAAATGAAGAAATGAAATTAATTAGTTGTCGGATACGAATTGATCTTGTTTTATTAATTGTGCATCCACTTTTATTTTCATTGGAGATTTTAATAAATGTGCAGCCAAAAGAATAGGTACTGGATTTAGCAATATCGCAGAGTTTAATCCGTCCCGGCGCGGGCCTCTGGCGGCCCATTACAATAGAAAATCAATTGTGTCTCATTAGCGGGGTATGAACCGATTGAATACTAGCGTATTCAATCGGTTCATCCCCCGCTCTCACAGAGAGGAGGGCTGGGTCCCAGCAGTGGGAACATTAAAGGCTGATTATCAGTTTTAAATATAGGGTTGTCATAGAGTCAAAGGGCTATACATGGATTTATAATCAAGATCATAAAATCGTCACCGAAATCCCAATAGTTATCAGTTATCAATTCATCCGTAAACACCCAGTAAATTATGTATTGCAGTTGTGAAACATCTTACGACATGCCTTGATACGTTTCAGCACTCGATCTTTATTAAACGCTTTGCAATCCCACCAATAATAACATCGCCACAGAATTTGAATCAAACTCTCACTACTGCGGCTCCCACGTATATTGCAGATTGCTAGTATAATTTCAATCAGTATCAAGCACGCCACGTTTATGCACGAATGCGCCAATTTAAGTGTTGCCAAGAGATACATCACAATGTTACGAGATCGTGTGCAATGCTGCATAACACCTGCCTCTTACCCCTCACTTTCACACTGTATTAACTTGGTTATTATTAGAATTGTCTGCACTCACTGTAGTGTAGGTTTATTGATTAGTTGTGGAGCTGAATTTACGGTCTGTGGTTGGTAATGGAGTAGTTGGTTTACGTTTACATCTGCGTGTACCTTTATGTCTATGTTTTCTTATAGGGTTCTTTTGTTTTCTTCCTTCATTATGTATGTTTGAGCTTTTGATTAGATTCTGTGTTGGTGCATCAGTTTCGTAACTCATAAATTCTACTTTCATTAGGAAAATAATTAAATCAAGATTAAGGAGTAGGTTCTGTTTTATGCTTACGTATATACACACACATTGTTGTAATTAATCCTTCAGTTGCTCCTTCATGTTACCCACGTCGCTAAGTCACACCCATGTAAATGTAGGATGAGAAGAAATGAGGTCTAATCTTCCCAAAAACACAAGTCTTTGTATTTTTAATATCCTCATTATGCTACCATTCCGTCTTTTGTTTTGTCATCCAAATCTTTGACACCATTTACGTGGTCTTCAGCCACATTCTGGGACATTCGCGAAGTATTCCATTGACTGTTATTATTAATAATTCATGCTCTGTACGAATTAGCTAGACAAATGCTTGCTCACACACATTTTGCTTTTATGATTTCCAAACGAGGCCTCGTCTCTTTCCCTGTGTAGTGTAACGGTTCTTAAAACGTTGTAAAACACTTAGATTTGTTTGACATTTGTTTATGTAATTTACAATGAGGAAGTTGTGAGTTTTGAGACAACATGGCAGTTTGTATAGCTGTATTTGGAAGGTGATATTTATGTGAAATGCATGCTGTGTCTGGAGGGTCAGTTACATTGTTGACCTTGCCTGAACTTCGGCGTCGTATGGCGTCGGGTTCCTCATATTTCGTATGTTTCATATATTTTTACATGAAGCAAATTAGTTCGTCATTAATTTTATTCTAATTTCATCGAGTTCAATTATCATAAAACGGGTTTAATTAGATTAATCAAATGCTATATTCATGTTGATGTTATTGATAGCAAGTGTTAGTAGCTAAATTTGTACATTTTCTAATAAATTGAAATCTATTTTATTCATTCCTTTAACACTTTTTTTGAGAAATTTTATCGTAAATTTTCTCAAATTTAATCATTTACAATAAAAGAAGAAATAATTATAACAGAACGTCTTGCCCGTATTAGATGTAAAGTACACCCATATTTCGCCAATTATTCATAAACAGAAGAAATAAAAAATACTATGCTCACTGCCCTTACGGAACCCTGCACCATCCATAACAAAGAAAGAAAAAAAAAAACACACTGCGCAAAAATATATCTGACACAATACAGCCTACATTTATATGTTTAATAGTGTCATTACTCACCGATGTAACTCGAAAGGAACTTAAGAGTTCGGTGAGGTTCACGAGGAAGTTAGAGACTCTTACAAGTAGGTAGGTACGTCAGTTCTGTCCCGCTCAGCGTGGTACTTTAAACTTGTTCAAAGTTGAGGACATGCTGAGTGACCTAGTGACATGTTTGTGGTGATACTACCTACTTGGTAATTTTAGAGTGTTCTACAGATAAGTTTAGATTTCTATAGTTAGTTGATTTTAAAAGATCGTGAACCTAGCCTTCTTACATTTCGAGCATATTAAATGTTTTTTATTTTTCCTACACTAATATGATAAGCTAGTTTGCAAGGTTTGTAGAGGCACTAGGACCGACTGCTCTATTAAATTGTAGGGAACTTGTGTTATCTTTTTAAGGTTCCGTACCCAAAGGGTGCCAACGGACCCTATTGCTAAGCCATCGCTGTCCGTCCGTCCGTCTGACTGTCGGCGGGCGGTTCAATTTCAACAATATTGAAATTTTTACGGAGTGTGTATTTCTATTGCCGCTATAACAACAAACAATAAAAATAAAATAAAGTTAGCCATGAGTAAAAAATTCCCAAAAAAACACGTTTCTTGAATGGAGACCCATTGAAGAAACGTGTTGTTTTCGGCAATTTTTGTCTTGTGGTACGGAAACCCTTCGTGTGCGACTCCGATTCGCACTTGGCCGGTTTTTTCTTTAATTTAGGAACCTTTTTTATTTAAATTTGACATTCTGCTATAACGACATGCCCCATTTTGTATGAAACAACTTTATTTCATCATTCGTTTAATTTTAATATTACTTTGCCTTCATGAGAGTTGAGCCCATCAAGATCTACGATGTACATTTTCATCAGACGACAGATATGATCATTTAATTATATGAAGTTAATTAAAATAATTACATCCTCCAACGAGGATAACTTATTTTATAGCCAATCAAAGTTTAAGTGTCTACTCGTAACTTGGTACTTCCAGACTTTACCTAACACTTAATCATGTTCGTTTTGTGAAGTTCTTGCGAAGTAACTCAGAACTTCAGGATATCATAACTTTTGTTCTGGTAGATTAAACTTCATTGCTCTGCGATCTTGGCAACTTTACTGGATTGCGAAGTTTATGGTAAAGTAGGAAATCTAATTTATTTTTGTTGGTGATCATGATTTTGGGGCTGATCCAGGAAATGGGCTTGATGCGGCCGATTGATTTAATTTTCTCATAAGACATTGCAAAAATTGCTCAGATTTTCGAAATATTTAAAAAAACAATAGGTATCCAAACATAGTTTGTCAGGATGTAAGTATATATGAACCAATGCAAAAAAAAAACAAACGGCTGAACGGATTTGGATGGACACGAAGATACTTTTATAACCTGGATTAACATAGGTTTTTTTTTTATCTCAGCCTTACGGTCCTGTTCGAAGCCGTGGATAAAAACTTAAAAAGATTGCCTATAATATAGCATAGTTCTAGCTACATTCTAACCGGTCAATTGACCTTATCCTCTACCATGGTCGGTTGCAGCAATTTCTCACCCATTATGTGCTACAAGAGTGATTTTGTAAAGTAGTTCAAGAGCACAAATCATAGTTTATGTTTATTACTTAGATTTACTGTGACTCCCCGCAGTTCAGAATGTTCAGATCTATGGGCGCGCTATAGCCCGCGGTAACAGCTGAACTGCGAGTTGTTGGAACGTTCTCCGTTTAGCAAAAACATAGGTTTATGTAGTTCTAAATCTTGTTACGTTTTCATTTTAGATAATTATTATTCTGAATTTCATGTGTACGTAGGTAATAAACATGCTAACACGAACGTGTTAGCATGTTTATAAAATTTTTCGTTATTGGGCAACAAGCATCCAATCTCACAATTATCTAACCTTTTACATATTTAATAATTTTGTATTATTTATTAATTTTGAAAATAACAAATTTAAATCCTAACTAAACTAAAAACTAAAATATAGCGTCGAAAAATTCATCCGCATCGCTGGTGACTGGTAATGTACCCAAGAGACTGGCAGCATTACCACGTTGTATGGCAATGCTTAACCTTTGGCCAACCTTTTTATTTATTTGAGTTTACATTTATGATATTAATTGTGGGATAGGGAATAAAACCATTCAAAAGGAGCAGTGGTGGCCCAGTGGTAGCGGCTCCGACTTACGAGTTTGTAGATCGTGGGTACGAACCCAAACAGGCACTTTTTATGTGTATTTTCTTTCATCACCACTGCTCTCAAAATGGTGAAGGAAAATATCTTGAGGAAACCAGCATTGCCTAGAAACAAAAAAATCCAGAGATATGTGACATCTACCAACCCGCACTGGGCCCGAGTCACGCGTGGTGGATTATGGCCCACTCCCTCTCACAAATACAGTAAATAAATCTATAGACTGATTATGCAACCTTTTCTATTATTAATGTAATTTTAATTTCTGACGAACAATTTATTGTCATCTTATTTTTAACCCCTACCTACAAAGTTTGTAGCAAAAAGTTTCTTCAAAGTCGGTCCAGCCGTTTCGGAAATTAGCCGTGGCAAACAAAAAAAAAAAAACAAAATATACTTTCATGTGATATGAAAGTATATTTTGTAAGAAGCTGTAATTTTGACATTACAAACACACTTCAATTTTATTTATTTGTATTGTGTGTTCCTATTACTTTTATTATGACTTTATGTTACACGAATTAAATGATTTGAATTTGAATTAATTATTCAACAATTTTTTTACAAATATTTGTCAACTCAAACAGAACAGTAGTCAAGGCTATTTCGCTTCCAGCCCGCAATATCACCAGCAAATCAATTTACGAATACGGTTGACCGGAAATTCACCTCGGATACCTATTACTGAAACTTGCTCGTAAATAAACTAGTTACCTTCCTATATTATGTTTACTTTGAAACATGTTTTGGGTATGTAAATTATAATAAAATATTAGTAAACAATATTTCCAACATCGAAACTATGTTATTTAATCAAAGTTGGTATTCATTAAATGGAAACTAATAAATTTATTTCTACGCTGTTCAGCTGGTAATGAATATTTAGGGCAATAATTGATTAACTATTAATTAGCAGGATGGGTACCCGTTTTCCCTAAGGTATGTGCATGTAGGTATTTACATAGTTCACTTTTCAAATATCGAAACAGAAACAATAGACGATCAATATTTAACGCTGGTCCGGTTTTTTTTGTTAATTTTCGACCAGTCTTCATTGTAACGGCCAGTCCATCATAAAAAGTAAGATGGGGTCTCATTCCTTACTAAACGTACCTTTGCGAAGTTTTTTGCGATTTCTGACCTTTCTGGTACTCTAACCTCAGTTGTTCCGATAGAGTTTTATTGATCCTTATAAGAAACAGGATAGATTGGCATCAAAAAAGTTTTTGTGAATGTTGCCCATTTTTTTGCTGACTGTACAATAAAAAAATCTGTGAATGCAGTCCGAAATTTTCCCATTTTCCTTTTTTCTAAGGGGGCAGCCCGCGAAATTAAAATTTTCTTAAATCAGTGTCATGTTGAATTCTGATTAAAATATGACTTTACAGAATTATAATCATTAAAATCTATAGGCATTATGACGATCATTCTATTTTGATCTTCTATTATCAGGCCGAGGACTTATAACGCACCTGCCATGTTTTGTCTCTGCATCACCCTAAGGTTAACTGGTAGAAAATGCCTCAGGCATTAAGTCCGCCTTTGTACAGTATTTCATTTACTTGTGCATAAAGTTTTAATAAATAAATAAATAAAAAATAAATAACGCTAGACAAGCTCATTTTAGAACCGGAATGAAGACTCAAAATGAACGAAAACTGGAGCCAAACCGAAGGCGTATAGTCCCAACCTAAATAAGCTCATTATTCCGGTAGTATTAAGAGCTCTGTAATTCAGAGAAATTAATTCATATTGAAGCCGCAAACTAAGGGGCTGTCCTTCTAGGTACTTATACAAAGAGTATTTAACAGAAAGGTCAAATAATATCTAAGGAATAAAAGAAAGAGAATAAATGTCAGCTACTTTCACCCTTTAAAAAAAAAAAACAATTTACTTTATACCACTTCATTTTACTTTATGTCCTCGATCCTTGAACAATGCTCAGTATCTACCCTGTCTCAGGGACGAGCTGGTAGAAATTTTTACCACACGTACATGCGTAACAGCTCGTCCTGATGAAGTTAAATCTCATATCATAAATTGTTCAAAAGTACTGCTGTTTCTACCACAAAAAGCATTTCAGTGAACCGTAACTCACAAAAAGCCCTGAAAACGTATAGGTACCAGAAAAGTAAAACAGCGGGGTAGGTAACATCATTCATCGCCTTATTTACGTTGTTGAACACACACCTTTTTCGAACATATGAAGCAATGGATTAGCGATATCCTTCAAATTGATTCAGATTGAGATTAACTGTGTGTTGCGCACTTAGGGTCCAGGAATCATGTAGTGTAATACTGAATTTTAAGTCCAAAACGGTGTGCCAACAAGCCTAAACTTTTTGTTCACCTCTTGGAAGCCTGCCCAGACTGCAACGCAAACTTCGAACACGTCAAATGCTGCAGTGCTTTTATATGACGCTGTCTATTAGAAAGAAGTACAGCGTTTTTCCATCCATCGCTTACTCAGTTATCTACTTTAGTGAAATGTATTCTAAGTTGATTTTTTTAGTGACCATTTGTAACAAAAAGGTCCTTCTATGTTTTTGGTTGCAATGGAATTTGATCTTTGTCAACTATGACATTCAGTTTGTTGTTCCCTATATTGAAAATGATCTCAAATTCTTAATTCAAATATAGACAGTGGTTTTGGGCTCTTCCATATTTTGGAAATGACGTGTTCAGTGTTCAGTCTTGCTTTGCTCATGCATTGACATCGAACGGGATACAAAAATTGAATGCCTCTCCCTGAATTCACAATCAAATCTTTACATGGCTGTACTTTGTGCGAATGTTAACTTTATAGGTACTAATAATAAAGCTGAAGAGTTTGTTTGTTTGAACGCGCTAATTTTTGGTATTGCCAGTCAGATTTAAAACATTATTTTAGCATTTGATAACCCAATTCTCGAGGAAGGGGGCTTTTTAACATCGACGCTAGGAGCCAAGCAAAAATAACAAAAAATCAGAAAGAAAGCTAAACGAAAACGAAGTAATAGCATGGGCAGGCGATGTGATGCGACGGGGTGGGTCGGGTGAACAAGGTATTTCACGCAGACAAAGTCGCGGGGTTAAGCTAGTATACCAATAAGATTTTGAGTTTGAATAACCTGCGGCCGAATTCCATAGCATAATTTAAGTTTTTAAGTCGCGTTAAAAGTGTAATGCTGTAAATATTGCGATAAAGATTTTGAGAATTAAAAAAAATTAAGTACTTTGAGAGTTAAAAAGTTAAATTCTTAGAATTCGGCCGGCATTTTAGGGCTGATTTTTAAGAGTCAGAGACCACTTTTATCTGTATAATATATAATAATATGGCAGTTTGACATGTTTTATATAACTACAAAAAGTTCTCAGACAGTTTCTGACTATTGAAAAATCAAACGTCATGTTCCTGAAATGCCTCTTGGCTTATTTTAATTTAATATTTAAATTGTTTTTTTTAAATCTTTTTATTACGGAGGATTTTAACGTCCTGCATCGTTCTCACATGTTTAATTTCAACATGAATGATTTAACTAATGTAAACATATTTTGATTTTAAAACACTGTCCGTGAAGGTTCTTTCCCGTTCTTCTCCATAAGTACTTACGCTTTGGAATGGGCAACTAGCTTCATCTTTCTGACTGACCGACCCCTTGTCAATTCAAAAGTGCCTGTAATTGGTTTATTTAAAATAAATGCTTTGAGTTTGAGTTCAGTCCTTAAGGGATAGAAGGATATTCTAGCAGGGTAACATTTTAATCACATTTTAATTAATCAGACAAATCTCTGGTTTCACTAAAGCAGAGGTGTTGCACATGTCAGTGGCTTATTTCCTGTGTGCTGTGTGTAATAGAAAACTGTGCTTCCGCAGGGAGAATAACTCATTCCCGCCGGTTTTAATACTTAATAAGGACGCTGCATTTATTATTATTAGTTGATTCGTAGTTAATGAAAATAGTGGCGATTATTGAAATATTTGCCGTCGACTTTTTATCTTACTTACTGCAACATGAGATGGGATTAATTTTAGCTCAGTATTGCTCATTTCTTTCTAATCATATTTTGATTTGTGGAAACTAAATGTTTTTTTTTTCTTTAAAAACATGTTCTAAAACCCACTAAGTTATTTTTACACTAACAGCAGTGGATGATGATGCAGGGTAACAGTAACAGAAACGCTTGTTAGATAAGGTCCCAAGTAACATGGGTCAAGTGCAGGAGGATGATGTTGAAAGCTTGTTACTAAGATACATTCAAACGCCTTTTGACCAAAACTTCCTCAACAACTCAAAAATACAAAACTCATAATCTAAAAAGGTCACATCACAAATCACTGCTTTTAAACCGTAGGTCTGATTCATTGCATATTTTAGCAGTACGCCCCTGATAAACGCCGCCATCCGTTTAGTTTCATCTACAGATGTGGTTATTATTAATTTAACAGCAGTCTTCCTCTTAAATATTCATTGGTGGTTTCAACTTCAGTCTGTTAAGTGCCAGATAAGTTTCTGCGATTGATATTAAATGGAGGATTGATGTTCTATTTTATCTTTGTGGTTTTCGTTATACGGGCGCCGTGGGCCACCCCCGTCTAAGTTCAATTGAATTGTTTTATGTATGAAGTAATTATATCTGCATTGCTTGTTTCCGATAAGGCATATAATTATGTTTATACCTATAGCAGGAGTAGTATTCGTTAATCTGGGTGTAAGAACTGTGGCAACTTGTACATGCTTATCAAGCAGGTTTCTGACTTTTTGAAGAAGTTGTAGTTTTTATGAGGATAGAACTGCGTTTCTTCTTTCTTAGAAAAAATACCCATTGGCTTACTGAAAACAACGTAATATTTCTAAGCAGCTCTCATGAAAAAATCGTACTTTATTATTAACTAAATCTCTAAATACGTTAGCACAACGTAATTAGCCGCTAAAAAGTTACCTCACAATTATGTAGTTATGATACCGTATCGATTGATCGATAAACTGATCCGTTGTTATTAATTAATAGCGCATTGTTCTGTAACGAGTGTAACCCACTTCAGGTTACATCATGTCGTGTCAATGTCAGTTGAGTTCTCATGTGAAGTGGTGGAAGGTATAAGCGGAGCGGGGGAGATAGCGGACAATCCTACTATTCTAGTAATTTGTGTAACAGAATGTTTGGATGTTTGTTACTCAATCACGCAAAAATTTCTGAACAGATTTAGATGAAATTTGGCGTTTAGATAGTTTATAACCCAGAATAATACCTAGGCTAGTTTAAATCCCAGTAGTACGTTCCCGAAAGGTGTTTTCTGACATCCACGTTGGTGACGCCACGGATAAAAGTTAGTAGGTAAAAAATCGCTAAGAAATAAAGAGAGAATAAGGTAAAAGTTACATAGTTACCATAATTATGCAAATGATAGAAAGGCAAGATAGTGATGAACCCACGCGAGAGAGAGAGAGAGAGAAATAAATAATGTTTTGATGTTATTACAATTATTAAAAGCTTTATTTAGCTCGCTCGTTGTTATGTCAATAAATAAAGCTGCTAAACTTGTTTAAAAACATAAAAGATGAATACCTGTTCGTCTTTTGAGTTTCTAGGTTACTTTATCTAAGGTGTTAGAACAGGCACTTACTTGAGAAAGAAAGTAAAATAGGTTTTTTTGTCACAGAAACAAGTGCATACAAAACAGAATAGTTAACTCGAAAAAAAAAAAAAAAAACATCTAAAATCACGAGCACAGAACAGAAATAGTCGGCAGCTGCACTTATTCCCATGATTAAAACCTGACAATATTTTGATAATTTAATAATCACAACGTCCCGCTCCGCATATTACAACAACAACAATAAAAAGAACGGCGTTTTATTTACATTTAATAACCGAATTATCTCCGCTCCAAATCCGCTGTCATTTATCTCTTAATCCATTTAAAGTATAACTGTCCCACGAGTCGCATCGGCAGCTAGTAACGGCTCGTCGCGATTGTTGGAGACCAGCGAACCGTGAAACATTGCCGTAACATCGTGTCTGGCGCATCATCTACTTGCTTGTCAAAACTGAGTGAGGTAACCGATGATGATGTTGGAATGTGTTGGAATCTTCCTGTTTAATAATATCTACACTCGAAGGTAATGTGTATTTCCCGAAAAGATGATTAGATAATTATATGTACACCTCCAAAAATATTTTTGAAAACGCAAGAATGGTCGTTTGTTCGTTTATAAGTTTTTTTTTTTCTTTCTTTATTTAAGAGGACTCGGTCAACAATGACGATGTCGCCCCGTGTTTTTAAGTTACAAATCATAGACTGCGGGCTGCTTATGAGAAAGGACCAACTTATTCGTATATAATGTCTGATATTAGCAGCCTATTGTTGCCCCACTACGAGGTAAGGCGTCTTCTCCTACTGAGGAAGCGAGCATTGATCACCAGGAACTGCTGATTTCGTACTGCGTTTTGTCAGACCTTAGAATTTCATAATTCAGGTTCATTCAATCATCCAGTTTGCGCATTTTATTGTTGAGGTTAAGAAAATGCAATGTTGCAACTGAGATTAATAATGGAATACCTACCTTGGCCGTTGTTCTTCTTGTTATTTCGGAATCTAACATTTTCTCATTTCTGAGTATGTAATTGAAGATTAATAAGATTAAATTAAGTAAATTTCTGCTCCTTTTGCATCTGTTTAGTTCTTGCCTTTTATATTTGTAAATAGATAAAGTTAGTTTTAAGATAGCTTTTATAGAAAAACCAGTACTAGAGATCATGTTTAGGTATAGACTATCTTTATTGAGTGAATGAATATTTATATCCAGGGAGCAAAATAGGTAAGTAAAAAAGGGTTTTAATGACCAAGACAAAATAATAAAATATAGCTAGAAAAGCCGGCCAAGTGCAAGTCGGACTCGCACATGAAGGATTCCGTACCACGAGGCATAAAACGCCGAAAAAATCGTTTCTTTTATAACCCTATGAATTTTAACTTTATTTTATTTTTATTATTTGTTGTTATAGCGGCAACAGAAATACATCATCTGTAAAAATTTTGACTGTCTAGATATCACGGTTCATAAGATACAGCCTGGTGCCAGACAGACAGACAAACGGACAGTGGAATCTTAGCAATAGGGTGGGAGTTTTTACCCTTTGGGTACGGAACCCTAACAAAAAAGTGGAATTCGACCTTCTACTAATTCTAAAGTCCAACTTTTAAGATAATTTAAAAACCCATTCCAGTACCTTACATAACAAATATGTCACCAATAAAGGTGAGTGACCTCCCATCTCGTGCTCAGGTGCCCCACATGTAGTCGGCAAACAACTTGTCAAAATACAACGGAACTACCGTCAACAAAATGACGTTTCCACATTCGAACATTCAACTTAAGACAACATACATCACTGGGTTTACAAGACAGCGTTTAGAACCATCTTTGACAAAGCAAGCGATAGGAAAGATGGGATTAGTAAGTCATCGAGGTAACCTAGTAGTGACTCGGAGTGACAATGACCGTAGCTTTACTTGTTTAGCAGGTTTATTCACAATTTTACAGTTCGTTATCTTAACAGCTTATGTTTATGGAAGTTATAAAATATTTTTTTTATGTTTGCTTTTATTGTTTTTTTTTAATACTTCGTTATTAGATGATAGGGATTTGCTAGGTTATTAATAAAGCTTCTTTTGTGGGGTTGTTTAAATTAGGTTCCAAAGATAAGGAATCTTAATTGACAAGAGCTGCTTAGTTTACACATTAATGGAGTTGGCTAAGTAGATAGTATTACAATTTTATAAATGCAGTTTTAAAATTAAATAATTATTGTGACTAATTTATACAATCAGACTTGTTAACTAGTAGGTAACTTTTTTTTAATTCTTCTTGTCAAGTGTAATACTGGCTCTCAATTTTTTAATTAATATCCAAAAACAAAAGCTTTAAAAATACCGTCTCCACATATGCGTTAGTCCATATGCTGCAGCTGCCGTTCGAAGCAAATATTTGCTGTCAATGTTTGTGCCAATGCGGGAATCCAACGAGAGGTTACTGCACCATTTAGATTGTACTGCTATCAACCATAATATTACTGTTCTACCTAAATGTTCGGTTTTATCTATTTCTTTGTTATTCTTATTTTTCTAGTCCCAAAATCGAAACTTCCTAAAAGCTTTTACAGCAGAATATCGCAATACAAATAAAGGGTTGAACTTAAACTGAACAGTAGTTCTAGACATCTTCCTCTAGTAAAACTGAACGAACAACTAAGGGGCAATTCTCGTAATTATAAGAACGTTCACAGTCTGATCTCAGTCCCAATCTGTCAAAAATACCTCTAATTTCCCTACATTTTGACAAGTTTTTGACATTTGTTTGTCGCCGAGATGTGACTGCGACTAGATTTTGAAAGTTTTAGATTACGAGAATTGGCCTTCTGATTTGATAAGGTGCAAGATGTTAAAATTAGTTATGATGGTAATAATAATGTCTTGCTAAAGTAGAAAATTCTTTCGAACTAGTTAAAGAACCTCAATTGATGAGCTCATTAGAACATTCGCAAGTAACTAACCTAACCTTGAAAAAAGTGGATGAATATACAAAACAAGTTCACAATAAGATTTTTGTGATTCTGTAACACGGTTTCAGTAATATACAGTAGGTAGGTCATACTTTTCTGTGTCGTTTTGGCAAAAACCCAAACAATACGAAGTGGTATATTGTATTTAGCTACAAGTCTGGTTACTTGATCTTTATTTTTCTTGTTGATTAGTGAGCACAGGCCGCCCATGAACAAACACAAATGGAAATCCAATATACCTATACCGTTGTTATTGCTTACGGTACCGATTGTGTTTGGATATCAATATCATGGATACAGAGTGATCAGGATAATGGCGTTTAAAATATTACTATATGCTTCGCACCACTTGACAAATTATCAAAATTTACTTTTTATATGTTTACTTTAATATTCGCTTAGACCTTACGTATATTCTCTAAGTGATGGTGAAAACTGTATTCAAATTCGTGGCGTAGCTTTGTAGAGCAACGCAGTCTGACAGACAGATACGAAAAATTTTCTTTAATTTATAATATGTATATCGTCTGTTTTGCTTATTAAGTTCGGTAGGTCATCATCTCATCATCTGCCTAGCCTTTTCCCAAATATGTTGGGGTCGGCTTCCAGTCAAACCGGATGCAGCTGAATACCAGTATTTTACATGGAGCGACTGCCTATCTGACCTCCACAACCCAGTTACTGGGTAATACGATACCCCTTGGTAAGACTGGTTGTCAGACTTTCGGGCTGCTGACTACCCGTAACGACTGTCAAAGATCCACGAATGACAGCCGGGACCAACGGCTTAACGTGCTTTCCGAGGCACGGGAACGGGGGTTATTAAGTTCGGTAGAGTAGTAATACAAAAAGTAATTGTGTCTCATTAGTGTCATTTCAGCTCACATAGGAATAGAGATAAAGAACGAAAACGTTGATCACTTTTGACTTTGACACATTAAACTCTTTACTTGCCAACTGTCATTTTCACTTGTGCAGTACTTCTTTGATGCTTAATTTTTATTATGACAAAAGGTCCATAGTATGTACTGTATAAAGTATTTTATTATTTTAATTATTGTGAATGTGAGGACTATGTGGGTCATTGTTTCCGTTTTAATCATGGTCTGGCAGTTTTAGCATGGTTTGAGTAGTTTATGCGGCCTACCCAAATGTCCTGTTTTTATTATTAGGTATTAGTTACTAGCTGCGCACCGCGGTTTCAGCCGCGTAAGTGTCGATCACGTAGGAATATCGGGTTAAAAAGTAGCCTATATGTTAATCCACCCTGGAGTCGGCTACCTCCATACAAAATTTTATCAAATATGGTCCAGCCGTTTGAGCGTGAAGAAGTTACAAACATATAAACACACACACAATCACAAACTTTCGTCTTTATAATATTAGTGAGATGATGTTTGACATAGTATTGAGTCAGTAAATAATATAATTTATTCTCAGTTCCAGGTGCATGCTGAGTGTATGGGAGGTCAACATGCGAGCTTTACTTTGTCTGCTGCTCGCCGTCAGCTGCGCGTCCGCGTCGGCTGATAAAAATGATAACAGGTAAAGTATTGAATTATAAAGTGATTCTATAATTGAAATAGTAGAAATAATGTTAGAAAATGATAAAAATAAAATACAGATAGAATAAAATTTAATGAAAAACAATATAATCATTTGCCTCGAGTCGATTGAGTGTTACAATTTTATTTCTAGTTCTATTTCTTACGCCTATTTTGCAACTTTTCCAGGCGCAACAAACTACCATTCGTCGCAGACGCCATCGGGAACTCGTTGCCACCGCCATCCAATGTGCCAGCCACCGTTGGAAGTCCCGTGAATCTTCTCACACCAGACCGCTACGAGTTTTACACATTCGACGAATCAGGAGAACTTGTAAAGAGGCTCATGACTCTGGAAGAAATTCAAGCAATTGTTGCAGCCGGCGAAGAAGCTGAAGGCTTAGTAACTTTCGCAAATGACAATCAACCAACTGTTTCTTTCAACATCAATCAACCACCATATACAAAAGTTCATAGTGTTGTCACAAATGTACAAAATGTTCTCAAAGCGCAAATGGAGGCTCACAAAAACAAACCTCATGTCCAGCCTACGTTAGATACGCCTGACGTTTCCGATTCTTGGAGTTTGATCTTGCCCTCAATTTTTGGAAATACAGGAGTTGATATAGTTCTTGACAAAGCATCTGGCTCAGTTACACCGCCAGAAACAGACACATTGGAGGAAAATGTTGAAGATGAAGACAATTCTTTGAGCAAAGAAGGAAGTAATCAAGTTATTAGTAGTTCTACAACCTTAGGAGAAGACAAAAATGTTGGTACGGAGAAATTGCCTACGACAGCAGAAATTAAAGAAGTGCCATCAACGACAAGTACCACAACTACGATTACGACCACCACTACCACTACTACCACCACACCTAAACCAACAACAACGACACATAAACCAACGACGACAACTCGTAAACCTACAACTACGACGCGAAAACCTACTACTATAACCCGCAAGCGTACAACTACAACTGAAAAACCAAAAACCACAACGGAAAAACCAACAACCACTACTGAAAAACTAACAACCACTACTGAAAAACCAACAACCACAACTGTAAAACCAACAACAACCACAACTGTAAAACCAACAACAACCACAACGAATGCTCCAACTACTACTACTACTTCAACTACTACTAAAAGACCAGTGGCCAGTTCAACAACCACAACAAAAAAACCGACTACTGCAAACTCTCCGACTAGATTAAACTCGACCGCAGGTGTACCATCAACTAAAGTCACTACTAGCCCACGTCCAACTACAACAACTGTTGAACCAACCACACCTAAACCAATGATTAAAACAACTGCAAAAGTAACCACAACAGAGCCTGAAGTTACAACTAAAAAGCACAGCGTAAGCATTTTGCCAGAACAAGAAGCTGAAAATATTAAGGTCCAAAGTCAACCTAATGCCAATGCAGTTTCTTCTACTGAAAAAAATGAAATAGTATTCGAAAAAATAAGTACCTTTATTCCAGTATCTACGGTCAACTATATTACTGACCGCACAACGCGTAAACCAATAGTAACCTCTAAGCCTCCTACCATTTATACAAGCACAACAAAGAGGTCTGTCACTACTACGACTCTTACACCAACTACTGAGGTACCTAAAATTCAAACATTTGCGACTACAAGTAAACCTGTTATTAGTACATTTACTTACGTTTCAAGCACTCTGAAAGAACAGGACATCGATAAAATTAATGTAACTACTATAACAACACAATCTGTATCTCCATCAACAACTATGTCATCTACAGAAATAGTGTCTGCTGACAATCTAAATACAGATAAACCAGCTGATGGTGATAATGATGAAAAAGAAATAAATGGCGAACCTATACTTCCCCTGTTTGATGTTGCTCAAAGCATTAGTCAAATAGCTTCCGATCTCGGTGGAAATTATCAACCAATTCCAACAGCTAGCAATTTATTAGATACAACAAAAATCAATGGGTTGGATTTAGAAAGCAAAGAAGTTCTAGATATGGATATACCATCTGGTGTTGGAAATGACACCGATGTTAAAACACCTGAAACTTCGGATAAAAATACTGATAATTTTGTTAAAATATCTACAATAGATCCCCATGGGCAAGACAAAATCAAAGAAAATAGTGAAAAAGAAAAGGAAGACATATTAAAAGAAACGGGAGCAAATAAAACGGAGACAAAAGAAACTGATGTTCAAAAAAATGAGACAAAGGAAACTGATGTTCAAAAAAATGAGACAAAGGTAACTGAAGGGACAAAAACTAATACAAAAGAAACAGAAATAACTCAGATTTCAACTGATGACAGTAAAAAACCTAATATTATTATGAATGACATTAAAAAAGTAGAGTTATTTACTACAACTGCCGCTACTGAAGCCACTACTATTGACCCAATTTTATCTGAGTCTATGGGCGACTTACTATCACAAGTAGCGAATGAAGCACCACAATCTATGGTCAATTCAGAAGGTAGTCCCGAAAAAGATATTAAAGTTACTACAACTGAGAAGAATGTTGAGCTTACCACGGTAGAAACCGTGCAGACTTCCAAAACAACCTCTGAAATATCCAACAAAGTGAAAAAAGAAACAAGTTCAACTACAGAATCACCAGCAAATTCACTAATAGAAGCAGTTCAAACTAAAGGCAATGATGTTATCAACAAAATCAAATTGCCTTCTGAAAATAACAAAAATAAAATAACTGAAGTTGAAGAGAAGAAACTAATTGAAGTTTTGGCCAAACCAACCGAAAATAAAAAAGGCGAAAACAAAAAAGGGGAAATACCAGAAGATAATAGTAAAAACTTTGTACAGATCTCAGTTTCAACTAATAGCATTAATAAAAATAAAGTAGAATCGGGTCCCACTGAAAATAACAATAACATTGATAAATCCACTGAAAACCAAAATAATATTGACAAATCTATTGAAAAAAATACTGATGTAAAAAAAGAAAGTGTCGAAAACAAACTCGAAAAAGAAATGACAAAAAATGGGAATAAAACTACCGAGACTGAGACTGACAATGTTTCTAGTAGTATAGAAAAAACTACAACATCACCAAATCTAGATACTACATCAATCACCACTACTCCACATAAGATAACTCAATCGAAATTCAATAAAATTAATTTGCCTGAAAAAATCAATATAAATAATAAAAAAGAAAAACTTCCTGAACCATTGCCCAAAGTTGACGACTTCAAGAAAAAAATACATAAGGTAAATATCGATGAAGAAGAATTGGTTAGTGAAAGAAATAATTCATGGAAACTTATACCAACTCTTTCTCCACCAAAGGCAAATGAAATTCCAAAGGATAAGGTCAAGTCTGAGAACCATTATATTCCAGATAACGAGAATAAAGATATTGTTTTAGAATTTTCGAAAGAAAACCAAGGATTGGAAGTGACGACAAAGGATTTGGGTGAAGATCTTGCACGCTTTTCTGAACTTTCCAATGAATTAGCTTTTAGATTCTGGAACGTAATGATTGACGATATCGACAAAAAAAGAAGTTTTGTTTTATCGCCCTATTCCATATTTTCGATGTTAGCCATGATATTTATGGGAGCCAGAGGCGCCACCTCAGGAGAAATGAATGAGATTCTGAAATTAGATGACATGGTAACATTTAATCCCCACTTTACACTGAAAAATATTTCTGATTCAATTGAAACAACTCCAGAATCCGGGGTAGCAGTGTCTGCGTTTATTAGAGAACTTTACAGTGATAGGAATAAGGGAAAAATCCTAACATTCTACAAGGAAAGGGCTCAGCACTTTTACAATGGTCATGTTGAGGAGATTAACTTTAAATTAATTAGTGACATAATAAGAAGAAGGACTAACTTGCTTGTCAAGCGGTATACTTGGGGCAAGATTCCGGAATTCATGAAAACCAATAACATTGTTATGCAACCACCTTTAGCTGCGTTTACGGCAAATATTTTTGAGGTAAGGGTTTTTTGTTCTTAGTTTTTAATGGAGCATGCTTCTCCAAATTCTCAAACAACCAGCTTGTGAAACTGATAGTATAGTGTAATAATAAGACGGGGCATGAAAGATTATATCAGTGAACGAAGGAAGATATTAGACAAATAGAATCGTACGTATCCTGAATCCTGTGTACCTTTCATGGTCACTTGGACGTCGCTTAATATCAATAGCTGTTTTTCGCCAGTTGAAGGGCTGGTTCTAAATAAAACGAATTATTACTTTTTGGAGACGGTCACAAACATTTTACTTCTATTATACTTTTATAAACGCCGATAACATTTAAACGTGGCACTACTAACAAATCCTTTCAATTCCAACTAGCACTCCAAAACTATTCTTAGATTTGTGTTTTTAATCTTTCAGACTGACTGCTCAGGAACATCGGTAGAAGGCAGAGATGGTGAGATGTACTTCGTGGTCTCACCAAACGTTCGTCAGCGACGGCTCGTGCCTGTGCCAGCCGTGGTTTACAAGAGCGGGTTTTTGGCTGGTTACGATCCAGTACTAGACGCCACTGCAGCCGCCTTGGGAAACACCAACACTATAGTCAGCACGCTGTTCCTAATGCCTGGTCAGCAAGGAAATGTTGTACAAGCTGATGATTTAGAACAACTTGAACAAAGACTACTGGACGCTTTGCCAACGACTCCTACATGGAATCGAGTATTACGCACTCTACTTCCTCGGACCGGCTTGGAACTTCAAATCCCAAGATTCTCTCACAAATCAACTTTCAACGTTTCATTGAGCTTGAGGAAAATGGGGTTGAAAGACCTATTCGATGGTGACCATGCTGATCTTGGTGGTTTGAATGGACCTTCGAAGGATCTTTACTTGTCGGACATGGTTCAGCTGAACACATTCGCCACTTGTGGTGAAGATGGGATTGGAGAACAGCATCACACTGAAGAGTATCCTGAGACTTTGAGTGTTTCACAAAGACGTCGCACAAGATGGTTAAACGATTGGGATGAGCCAAGAGACTACCAGAGAGCGTTCCACGATCCTCATGACGTTGGGGACGCGATGCACCTGCCGCTGCACCTCCGGCCGAGACAGGCGCGTCTGCCGGCGCGGAGTGCGCTGCCGGCGCGACTAAAATTCGACCGACCTTTCCTCTACTTCGTGAGGCACAACCCATCCGGAATGATATTGTACTTCGGGCGGTACAACCCTCGGCTTCTCCCTTGAAGGCGTTACAAAGACTGTTAGCTTAGTTTAAATAACATTCCTTAAAGGAAAGTGATAAGGGAGTACTGGTGAGTGTGATAATGAAAGTTCTATGAGCATTTACGTGACAGTATTAATAAGTGTATCAGTACGGAGTAGGCTCGTTGAACAGTACAATAAGAATTGTACGGCTGGACGTACTTTTACTCTGTCTCATATCATGTATGTATAAAAGAATTCTAATGATGAATTATTGTTGAATGTATGCATAAATTGTACTGTAATAGCTAATGATTAAGTAGTGTAAGTAAGTATGTTTGACGTGGAATATTGTCATTTCACTGTCTTATTAGTTTCAATATTAGAATAAATGCGATGTTTGAGTAAGTGTCCATTATTTTATTTACCTTTTATATTACCTATTTGCATATCTGATAGTATTAGACCATTTGTTGATATTAGACCATAGAAAAAAATGTTTCGAAATTAATATTTTATTGTGTTTTATTTTCTTCTATGATAAAACTGTTTACATTCTTTTAAGAATTCCTTCTTCTCTAGACATGCACTGGTTTGAATGTAAATTGGACATTCCTGTAAAAAAAAATATGGTTACAGTCTGACGACACATAGGTACTATATATTTGATTTATGTTTGAAGATATGATTTTTTACTGAAACCGTAATTAGAATAACAGAGGGGCAATTCTCGTAATTTTAAGAACGTTCATAGTCTGAGCTCAGTCTCAATCTGTCAAAAATTTCTAATTTTCCAAATTTTTACAATTTTGTCGCTAAGGTGAGATTGCGACTAGATTTTGAAAGTTTCTAACTACGGGAATCGGCCTTCTGATTTTCTTAATAATATATTACGATGTACTTGAAAGTATAAATGAAGTCATTAAAAGTATAGGAGACGCAGTAATTGAGAGAGCTCGTATTAGTTCGGACCAACTCAATATCCGTCGGTTCTTAAAAAATAAGTTGCTAAGCGAGTACCTATAGAAGAAAACGGGCAAGAAACTCCACGGACACTCTTTTAAATTATATTGTTAAAAAAATATTAGTTACTTCATCGGAATACAGTAATCAGTCATGTTAAACACTTACCATTTCAATATAATTTCTGATACATGCTTGAAAATTGAAGAATGAGCAAGTATGCAAAGGTAAAGAGGGTCGATATTGGTCCTTGCAGAACACTTTAGCTTCGAGCATGACGTCAGAAAACACTGGGTTCAGCGACACCCACAGATCAAGATGAGTATAGTATTTGTCGATATTAAAGTTGTCTCGTGAATCCAATATAGCATATTTGTCGAGGACACAATACCAATACGTACACTGAAAAACATGTTACATTAATTACAGTCTCCTTAGGCTAAGTACGTAGTGACAGGTGACAGGCTTGCTTGAGTGTGGAACCTAAGATAGAAACATGCTTGTACGATACGACTACATACAGAAAGCAAATCTAATAGAAATCTCAAGGGGCCTAAAACGGTCACTTTGGCAGAAACACCTATAGGTATAGGTATACCTGAAGGAGAATGTTAGGCACCAAATTAAAGCCAGGTAAGGTGCAATTGGGTATAATAAAAAATATCACAATAAATAGAATAAAAGGTAAAAAACACGCTAGCCCGGTCGCTAGCCTACCAACAACAAACAAGACCTTAGCAACCGGGTTGCCAGATCTGTCGCCAACATCTAGGCAGAGGTACAGTAATGCTGTCTCTTCTTGGACCTGCACTATCCATCCGATCCATCCCATTTAGCTAAAAATTCACATACCTACGTACTTATGCCTAAGTACTACAGGAAATTTTTGCCCTCCTGGGTTGATCTACCCCTACTTAGGCAAAAGTTTCACCCATAGAATTCTATTGTCTTGTATGTCATCTTTGTAAATATAATATTATAACTTTCGCACACTGTAGGGAGTGGAGTGTCGTGAAATCTTAAAAAAAAACATTCTATATGCTTACATCAAAAGCAATCCTTCTAAAGCCAGATACATTATTCTTTTCGTCATAGAAATCTTGAAGTAAAGCTCCTCCACATTCCTTTGAAACCTCTCGAGTGAAGAACGGGGGGAACACACAGCAAAGTCGATACTAAAATAAAATACAACTATAAATTCGCAGTCGCACAAGAACCAAACGTGTTTTTTTTTAAACTAGACATACTGGGAATTTTTACAATGTACATGAACAAGCTACTACTTTGGCACTAAAGTCACGCTTTGGGCTTGGCCAAAACCACATGCACATCATTTGAAAACTAAAATGTTCAAGTCTTAGTTTAATTTAATTCACCAAGTATGGAAACTAGCGCCCTAACAAAAATGCCGAGCAACCAGTCTCTAATACCAGTAACCGTTGCCAAAGTTCCGTTTGATAAAGCTAGATGGCGGTAAATTAAAGAAATAGTTTTGTTATATAAAATTGAAGTAAATCGGAAAGAAAAGTGTTGAATTTAAAGCATACAGCAAATGTATTTATTTTATTTTGCATGTCGCCAGTCATATATAAACGCTTACCGTGGTCATTCAAAGAATCGAACGTAAGTTGAATTAAGAAACGGCTAAAATCCTTACTGGTGAACAAGGCATATTACAGTACTTCGGAATTTATAATAGACTAAAATCTAATGGCAGAATGTTGACCTGCTAATAAAATACATGTAGTTTTGTCCTTGACATAAGTTTTTTGTTTTTATGACATCAGTTTTATTTCATTAGCATTGTTTATTGACATAATCTTTATATGTTGACATACAATGAATCGAAAAAATTTTATATTTAAAAATCATATTTGTAGTGTGTTTTTATAATTGTTGTTTTTACTGACCAGGCTTATTTTATTTTATTATTTGGACTTGGTTGGCTTGATTTATAAATTACAAACATTTGTACGCCCTCTGGCATAACATAGTGAACACTATAATATCTTTAGAAACCATTATTATTATTATTGTACCTATGTTAAACAAATGAATAAAATATCACATGACTTATAACTTAAATAACGCAAAGAACGTGGCTGGTGGTGGTGGTAAAAATGAAAGGGATTATGATCAATTTTCAGTTTGTATGTTCAAAAAATCTGAATCAAAATATTTTATTTCACCTAAACATGGGACTTATGAAACGTCAGAAGCTAGGTGAATGGTTCCAACTTGTCGTTTCCTATAGAGAAGAGACGGCAAGAAACTTCACTTTTACTGTTTCAAAAATGGATTTTACAATGTTTTTTAATCACATGACAGGTATGGGACGACAGCGTAGGCCTGTCAACAAATACCATAATAAACTAAAAAATGGTCTACAGATCCACAGTGTACAAGGCATGCAACGTCCTCAAATTTACAAAATATAAAGGAACCTAACAAAAAGATAAATAAAATATTAAAGTTTATTATTTTCGGATATAGTTGAAGTTTAATAAGAAACCGAAGAATGTTTTCGAATAAAATTTTAACCGGCTATGGCAACTTGTTATAAAAGCGGATACTGTTTATAAGAAATGACTTGCTAGTTTTAGTTAATCTAAATTTAGGTATCACAATTTCATTTTTCAAATTCCTTTTTGGTTTCAAAGTCCTAAGTTTTGTTATGAAACACGAGGCTTGTGTCCTTGCAATGGGAACGTTATGGGCTGATATTTTACGTTTAGTGATAATCATATCTTTTTACCAACTTACCAGGATGTCTGCATTTGCTGCGCACTTGTGTACATTGATTGGATCTTGTTGACATTCTCGTAACACCTTTTAATCAGGAAATATATAATTTGGGATTAACAGAACTGATTGAAGAAATAAACTAAAATAAACTATTTAGTTGCAAAAGTTTTGCCACGTGAACGAAGCTTATAATTTTATTACTGTTATTGCTAAATCTTCAGGATATCGCGCCTTTATATCGTAACATCATTTTCGCGCGTATTTCATCGGAGTTCTAACCTACCCTGATTAATATGTATGTATTGGTCGCATGTGGTTTGTCACAGTTCCAACCTGACTTGTTTGGTTGAGGTACCCTAACTGCGATAAAAAGACGCACAGTAATTTAAAAAGGTGTGCATTATTAGAAGCGCAAACATATTTTAGAGGTTCATTAATTTAAAAATTGTGCATCGTTGGAAGGTTTATAAAGATTCAGTTAAATATTTCCCTTCAAATAATACTTACATAAATGAGAAACGCTATAAAAACCACTGATTTCATTAGCACCACTGGTATTACAACACTTTCAAGACGATTTTAGATAAATTGCGGGACTTAGAAACTTTTTGCAAATAGTATTTTTTCCTTGCCGTGGGCTATTCGGGTGGAAGCAATGCAACGAATGATCCATATATCATGTGAAAACCGCGTTTTTGTACTGTTACAGTAATAAAAGAAGAAGTTTGTTTTGAAGTTACTACAATAGGCATAGTTTCGCGTTGCATCACAAATCATAATATTTTGGAAGTTCTAGGTTTTCTACGAATAGCTACAGTAGGCCACAAGTCAGTGGTAACAAAACCAGTATAAGCTGACCAGTTATTCTAATGAAACTCGGTGCTACACGAGGCCAGCGGTCAAAGTGTGGCCATCCAACGTGTGGCCGACTGTACATCCCAGCACACACAATTTAGTGTTACTGACTTTCTATTGATCATACGTCTCCAAGGAAAATGTAGCGTTTTTTTTTAACACCTACTCTAAACAAATTGGTTATGGGAACTTTTTTCTTTAGTTTCCTGATCACGCTAAAATTATGAGGAGACAAGACAAAGCGGGTGTCATGTGGTGAATTAAAAGAGTACTCATCATATCAGTAATTTTAGTGTCGCATAACCAGACTCGCATCTCAACTCTACCTATATCGGATGATTTTTTTTACCGATTCCAAATTTTTACAAGATGTTCTACCTATGAATATGAATTAACAACTTTCACTATGGGACCAATTCTGAAATCACAAAAAAAATCAGCTGTTCAATACAAAAGTTCAATACCTTTACTTGACCAAAATGTATGAACCGGCTGATTTTTTTTCGTGATTTCAGAGTTGGTCCCAAAGTGAAAGTTGTTCATATTCATGGGTAGAACAACCTGTAAAAATTTAAAACCATAAAAAAAACATCCTGTATAGAATAGACATAATTTACAAGCATAGAAATGGAAAAAAATCTATGTTTACAAGTGAAATAATAATAATACAATATCTTTACATCATTGTTATTATAATTAAGTATCAAAAGCATCTGTCGTTGACGAGTTGTTGCTAAATGTAGTTGTTATTAAATGATATAATTGCTCGTAGGACAGATAGCCGGTGGGGCCGAAAGGTTCTGGAGTGGCGAACGCGTACCCGAAAGTCGTTGGAAAGCCTCCCACAAGGTGGACCGATAACCTGGTGAAGGCCGCAGGAATCCGCTGGATGCGAGAAGGACTGCAGAACCGGTTGAAGTGGCGGTGCTTGGGGGCCTATGCCCAGCAGTGGACTTTTTACGACTGAAATGATGATGATGATGTTTTCTATCTCTATAGTTTCTATTTTTTTATCACTTAGTTTATATTATTACCAAAGTAAAACAACTTCAAGACCTTGTGACATGAGATTTTATTCAAATGTGGTACACACGGCTACACATCAAGCTATTCATTTCCAGTTTTGGCTGACCTCGCATTGTATAGGTTTTTCGTACAATCAGAAGTCAGCTTATACTGGTTATGTATAGCTTGATGTGTAGCCGTGTGTACCAAAATTGCACTTTGTAATGAGATCAAATTGTATGTTGTAGTAGGATATTGGAATAACTTTTAGTTTTAGGGCTGATTTTTCCAACGCCATTTATCTTTATCAGAGGAATAATTTTGAATTTTTGACAGTTCTTCCATACAAAAACTGTCAGACTTAAATTTTATTCGACGAATAAAAAATATCTGACGATTGAAAAATCATCCCCTTATAGGTATAAAAAAACTGGGTAAACAACCTACTATGTTGGTCGACTCTTCACGTGACCACATCAGATTACGCCTGGCCTATTTTTTGGCAAAAGAGCATCAGCATATCCATACAATGTGGCAATGCTGCCAACCTTTGAGCACTATTGCTGTTGATAGCGATGACGAATTTTTTGGGCTTATTAGTCGATTCGCACGAATTTCCCGAAAAATGCGAATTGTCACTTTTAAATAATAACTATTATGTTTTCTTTAAGTGACTCGCACGAAGGTAATTTATTTGCAACAACGTGTGCTTCTTCATTGTATAAAATTCACAAATAAATTAAATTCGTGCTTTTAATTAACAATGATAATTATGGTTTACCTTTTATTTCAATTTCGTAAATACTAAGAAATTTTTATTTTGTTTGATTCTGTACAGGAATACCTATATGTTAGTAGTTATTACCATAAATGGTTTGTTAATTACATAGTTGAATGTTGTGTAGATATAAAAAAAACGGATGGATAAAAACAAATGGTTGAGTCGTTTGAAGATATCACAGATAAGATCATTATTGCACTGTGCTTAAATTATATGTTTTTATTGGGGAATCTGAGGACCTACACTTATTCTTCCTAGCTAGCATTTATTTTGTAAATATTTTATATTTTATCAATATGACTATTTATTTTTAATAATTATATTTAAACGCTTTTGTTTCTATTGGCGACTCTTTCATCATAACCTTTAGGTTTCATATAATATGGTTTACATTCATCCATGTGTTTTCTTAGACGCTTGCATTCTTCGAATTCTTTTAGTTTACATTCCTGAAAAAAAAATTGAACTATAACATATTTACCTAACTTTGATCTAGATAAAATTCATAACGTAGGTAAAATTGAAATTACTGTAGGTACCTAATGAAGATACATCGACAACAATAAAACAATCGACAACTATAAAAAAAAATTAAAACCTAGATGTGCTGCTGGAAAATAACAATGTTTTAATTTTAGGAAATCTTACCCATAATATGTGAGACTGCAGACACAAGAATACTCTATCTGGGTCACACAATTTTGGCGGTTCGCCTATATTCCAAAATGCTCCTTTTGGTTTTGCACATAATGGTTTGGCTGCCAATATAGCTTCAGTAAAGTCTGGGTTGGCAGCTGCCCATTTGTCTATGTAAGTCCGAAATTTTTCGTAGTCAATACTGCCATTTGCCATTAGTAAGTTGGTCTTTGTCATCAGACATGTGCCATCCTGGCAAGGAACCTATGAAAAACCGAAGGTATAAGTCAATTTGTATGCGAAACGTCTGAGAATCGTCTATTTGGCGTTCTTTTTCTTTTAGAATCTATGATACAAACTAAAACACAAACCATTTATTTCAATTAAACCGGTCAGTTAGTCAGAAAGTTGAAGCTAGTTGCCCATTTCAAAACGTAGATATCAGAAGAACGAAGAAACTCCATTACAACATTTTAGAATACTTTGGCTCAGTAGTTGGCAACGCTGATAGTTCGGTAGCGTTCTTTACTTCCTCAATTGTGCTAGTTCCCCATTTTAGGTGTGTAATTTGAGTGCTTTTCATATAGGCAGATGTAACAGGGGACGTGTGGTGGTAGGTGTTATACTCCCCACAGCTTACTTCTCACCTTAGGTGGTATTTTGGCTGATACCACATTTCGCCTGTGTGATGCCAATGTGATGTTGGTGTGTGTGGAAGTTTTGTAATAGGATAACATGAAAAACATTTGTTGATACTTGATAGTAATACCTACTTACTTTTTTGCTTTTGGTTCCTGGAATGTTTGAGTGTTTTTCTGGCTGTTTCTCAATCCCACAACTATCCAAAACTTCGTCAGAATATAGACTTGGTTTTGGGCAACATTTATGCAAGTCTATCTGTAATAAATATTTTCAGTGAACATTTTGCTTTCATAGAAATTTAAGATTTAACTTTTATTTAACTGACAGCAGCTGAAAGCTTGTTAAAGTCTACTTTAGCATTACTTAGTGTGAAATCCCGCGAAATTCAAAATAGATTTGTAAAAAACACTCGAAATTTTGAATTTCGCGGGCTACATTGCAAGAATCACCGTAATGCTAAACAGCGGGTACAGAAATTGCGAGGCATGCGCAGCGCACGGACGTTCATATTCGTGGTGAGGCATGTGGAAGCACACGCCTCACCACGAATATGAACGTCCACACATTTCGAATCATTGCCTGTATCCGCCTTAATGTGTTCTTTTCTTCAAATTCTCAATTCAGAAACTGGGTGTCAGACCCGTAATTCAGGGGCATCTGCCCCTGTATGATAACTGTCACTTGGTACTTTTGCAGTCCACTTAGCATATCTAAATAAAGAAAAAAAACTACCCACATTACGTGGTGCGTACCAACAATGACGCGGTACCATCTGTTGATAGGGATGAAATATACCAAGGTCACGCAGCTCGCGTGGTATTTTGCCAAATATCACCTGTAAAAGCCATACTTACTTTATTATAAAACGTTTTGTATAGGATTTAATCTCAACAGAAAAAAGGCGATAAATGCCCCTCATCTCCCACGTTGCTAATCAAAAGTACTGTTTTGAAAACTCAAATAACCAATGAGGAGCCAGAATGTCACAGGACTAGTACTTCAAGGTCGTTATTGGTTATGTTCTGGCCGAAAAAAATGGATATCGAAAAGTAAACCCGTTTGGGGCCTCAAAAGGCCACTTTGGCAGAATCATAGAACAATAAAATTCATATCACGCAATTCATCTGTTTGACAGTTTCACACTTATATATCCCTGAAGGGTTAGACAGAGGTGTACCTATAGCGTTTTACGAATCTCCATACAAAACTGTCATACAGATGAAATTGCGTGAAATGAATTGTTTTATGATTCTGCCAAAGTGGCTTTTTACGCAATTACCACCCAGGGTAAACCCGCACAAAAGGGAGGAGGTCTATTTTCTCAGCAATAATGATGAAAACTATATATTTTTTTATTCTTACCTGAATCACAGCAGCTAACACTAAACAGTTACAGAATCTTGTCATGGTGCAGTGCTCTGGTGAAGTGAGGACATGACGTAGGCACTAGCTGTTTTATACCAAGTGACTACTGCCTGTGAAGACTGTCAACAATAACACAGAGAAGATCATCGTAAACAAAATTCTTCGTCCCATTTTGCGTTGGGAAATGTGGCCACATCCGACCAAGAGTTGGAATGTATTACGTTTGTTCTTTGTGTTGTAGGTAACTCGTAAACAGCTAAGCACGCTATTTTCTCACGTTCATGAGGTATGTTTATGTCATTAAACACAAGTTTGGAAAATAATTTACCAGAGTACGTCAGTTACGTGTTTACTTAAAGCTCAGTTGAAACTGTTACCACTCCAGGTTATTTGATCTACCTAACCTAACCATACCTAAGTATTTACTTAGCAGTGTCTGAATGTGTGGCGTCACATGCAAACTATGTATCAACAACAAATAGATTTGCTATTGTGTCTATGCATAAAAAAACCGGTTTAGGCGCGTTATAGTGCCATTTACTTAAATGAAATTCGATCCAGTTTTGTAACAGATGCACATATTTGTATCACAAAATAGTTTACAAGCGGCAGCGGAGGAATATACGTTTTAGTCGAACACACGGTAACAAGGGAGTTAATAAATCACATGGAGTGGAAATAGAGGTTTTCATTCAAATTCAAATTCCGACCAACTGGTTATCTCCATATCCATAGACATCCCACTCTACCCACCGTAGTCTTGTCTTTTATATCTAACAGTGGGAACCATAGCCACTCAGCTGTCAAATGCCGATGTTATAACGGCAACAGAAATACACGTTCTGTGATGGTGAATGTTCTGTGAAATTTCAACTGTCTAGCTAACACGGTTCATGAGATACAGCCTGGTGACAGACGGACAGACGGACAGTGGAGTCTTAGTAATAGGGTCCCGAACCCTAAAAACCAACCAGATTGCGCACCAACGGTACCGCACCCTAAAGAACCAGAGTGTAGTTAAAAATAATAATAATCAGCCTGTATTATCACTGCAGGGCAAAAGCCTCCCTTTCCTTTTTCCACTCAACTCGATCCTGAGTCAAAAAAAGATATACCTATAGCTAGATAGATAGAAATATATAGAGTTACCTAAATATTACGGCTAAAAAGATAACAGCCCTCTGTCAGGCAGCCGACGTAAGCTTAGTAATATGATACCTACCATTGGCACCCTTTGGGTAAGGGTCTGGTACCCCAAAAAACACTTTGCCTATAAGGCTGTCCTGTATAGTTTTCAAATAATACCCGAAACCCAACCCAGTGTCTGATTATACAAAATCTGATATTTGTTTGCTCTGAGCGGCAATCAATCTATTTAAATAAAATTCAAAGTCCTGACTGACTGATATATCAACGCACAGCCTAAACCGCTGGTCCTAGAGATATGAAATTTGGAGGTTGTGTTCTTTGTGAAGAGTAGGTATCCACTAAGAAAGGGTTTTTAGAAATTCCACCCCTTAGAGAGTGAATGAGGGGAGGGTGAAATTACACGCAGACGAAGTCGCGGGCAGAAGCTAGGTAGAATATAATGAAATAAAGAAAATACGTTTATTTGCGGTAAACAGGACGCAGAAAAAGAACACAACACAAAAAAAAATAACAAGTTGGGGGAAAATAATAATACGTCACATCCACGCAGAAGTTCTCTCGGCCAATGTACCACCGTGCCTTGTATTACAAGAAAACTGTCACGAAGGCCATGAAGCTAGGCTCTTTTAACTTGACTCGCTAGTTTACCCACATTTGATAAGGGGGCTCCGTCAAACATCAGTTTCGCTCTCGATACTATTTTACTGCAAATAAGGCTGTTCCGTGAACATATAATGACGATTTGCAGCAAATATAATTTTGTTAGCTTCATTAAAAACTAAAATTGTATAATTGCCGCTAAATACATTTTGTTCAAAATACTACGTAAAACAGCGCCACAAAAAAAGTAGTTTAGAATTTCCTAGGCTAAATTGAAGGAATTGGGTGGCCAAATAACATCAACTTACATTATGTCATAAAGCAGGCGGTCCACCTAATGGTATGGGATCATCGTTACTTTTAGACATCTTGAAATCGGAACCCAGCAACACTGATTGGTGGTAGAACCTATGGTGGCAGTTTAGGGCGACTATCATCAGTCTGGTAGTGGAAGGCAGCAAACAGCATTATCCCCATGATGGGCAGCCTTGCCTCGCCAGCTACTGCTGAGATAAGGCCTCCTCCCTTTTGTGTCATGCTTTCATGGTCTGCGCGAGTCTCAACCAGGACCTTCTACGACTCATACTGTGGTGCTATTCTGTAAAAATCTCACCGTGATAACTTGGGTGAAGTGAGCATAATGTGAGCTGTGAATCCCTAAACATCAGATGGAATGACAGCTCACTTCACCTTACTTATTCTCACGGTGAGATTCTAACAGAATCGACCGGCTGGTTCTTTCATTCAACCAGAAGCATTCACGTCTCATTAACCTATATTGTTCCTATTTTTTTAATAATTAATTAGTCAGTTTTAAACAGTCTAGTGAGCAGTGGTGCCTATTGGTATCAATCAACCCCAACTTACGAGTTGTAGGTAATGAGTTCGAACCCAGGGAGGCACTTTACTTTGTGTATTTTATTTCATCAATACTGCTCTCAAAACGGTGAAGGAAACCGGCATGTCCTAGAACCAACAATTCTAATACATGTGACATCCACTAGCTCGCACTGGGCCCGCGTGGTAAATTATGGCCTACTCTCTTTCACAGAGAGGAGGCCAGTATACCAGCAGTGATTATGCTTATGATTTTACATAATATTGCTTTATTTATGGTCCGGTGATATATCCCTAAGAGTGTCCACTTGTGATGCGCCATCCCACTGTTACGCTGCTGATATATGCTGCAGTTAGTAACTTACTCATAACTAATACTAATAGGTATCTAATTCCATTTCGAGGTTATGCACCATTTATTAGGAGCTCCAGTAAAAAGAAGCTTCGTTTTCTTCCAGAAAAAAGAGACTTTTATGTATTTGGATGGCAAAGAAGTCGATAGCTCGCCACATGCGAACTACGCATCACACTGTCGTCATGCCAAATCCTTTCGCAAGCAGAGTTTACTGCGCAACTTGCATCATTTACATCCCGACATCAATCGTCGGTCAGTTGCCGACCAAACACAACACCTGTCTGGTCGGAGGATCCTTCCTTTTCTAAGGAGGATGACTGAAGCTTACACCCATAGGTGGGGGTAGGGTGTAAAGTTCACAATCTTCAGGTAATAATCTTATGTTCGTTACCTTTAAAATTCTTGTGCTCAGTGAAAACGAAAAACAAAAATGTACATGTTGTGTTGTCATATAAATATTTTATTAAAAGTCGTCGTGCCTTATGACATGGTTAATATTAGGTAATTATAATAATGATAGCCACTAAAGTACATAGCGTAAATATAATAGTTGAAAATGAAAAAATGAAAAATGAAAAATGTTTTATTTGTTATAACTACAAGTAAATTTAACAACTAGTGATTGGAGTCTCCTTTTAAGCATAAAAGCCTGTGTTAGGAGACTCCGCTCTTCCAAAACTTAAAATATTAACATAAAATTACTTGTTTAAAGTGTTATAAAAACAGGCAATTTAAGATAAAAAGAGAAAATTAAAACTAGACAAGAAGCATGCAAATGTGTGAGTGAGAGTAGGGGTGTGTGAATGTAAGTATGAGGGTGTGTGAATGTGACTATGACTATGAAGGTGTGTAAATGTGAAATGGGGGTGTGTGAGTGTGAATACTAAGGAGTGTTACTGTGAATGTGAATTTGAATGTTGAATGTGAGCAACTGTGTGTATGAAAGTTAAGTGATACTGTGAGGGTTTGTTAAATTTAATGTAAAATACAGAGTGAGTGTAAGTGGCAATTAATGAATCAGACTGTATACGACAAGTACGAAAGGTGAAAATAGAAGAAATAGTTACTACTACGACATTTTATTTATTTACATGATAATAAAATAACATACAATACGACTACATTTTAGATTTTTGTAGGTTTACTACTTCATGCTCCATCTGCTTCCAGTAATACGGTCTGCACTCATCCATGTGAGCCTTTAGAGTCTGACAGTCACCAGGAACGTCTACATCTCGTAGATTACAGTTCTGAAAAATTAAAAACAAGTTATTTTAACTAAACAGGTAAACCGACCCCAAAATAGTTAGTAAAAGGCTACGCAGATTGATTGATAGAGTTTTTAACCAGGTATTGTACTGTTGCATAATTTGTACTTGGAATACAAAGACAAACTACTGTTATAAACTTGTATAACCCGAAAAAGAGTCTCTTACTATTATGTTGAATTTGAGTATGAATGTCTGTGTTAGAAGATATGGCTTGAAAAGCCGACAGAGATGCATAGAAGAAGTCGATATGTATGCTAATAAAATGCGTCTCTCCCAAAATTATTACAATACCAACAAAAAAATCGTGTTGGCAACACACAAACAGTATTGGCCAATGACATGCCCAGACAATAAACACACTAAACTGGACAAGAACAGGGCCAAGTGACACTGTAATTAGAAAAAAAAAAAAAACTTACCCATAATACGTTTGAAGTGAGGCAGTAGAAGATTCTATCTTGCAAACAAACCGGTGGCTCTGAGGGTCCTCCGTCCTTTACACATATCTTCTTAGCTTCATTTATAGGTACAGTAAAGTCAGGGTCTGTAAGTGCCCATTTGTCGACGAAAGTCCTCAATTTTTCATAGTCAACGCTATGATTTGCCAAAAGCATGTCAGCGTTCTGCATCAGGCAGATACTTTCTTGGCAGGGAACCTGATAACGAAAACAAGTAAATAAAAGTCAATGAGCTTGTTTGCGAAATATCTAAGGATTTTTTAATTACATCTGTTTTTTGGGCTATTCTTGGTTTATAATGTATCTTGAGGCGATATTGGTTTGAAGTTTAGCATAAGCATAATCAGCTTGTTATGTTCCCACTGCTGGGACACAGGCCTCTTCTCTACGAGAGGGAGTGGGCTGTAATCTATCACGTGGGCCCAGTGCGGGTTGGTAGATGTTACATGTCTTCGATTATTTACCGTTTTGAGAACAGTGGTGATGAAATTATTTACACAAAGTAAAGCTACTGTCTGGGTTCGAACCCACAAGTTAAAACTCGTTAGTCCGATCCCTTACCACTGCCCAACACCGCTCTCTTCTTTGATGTTTATGGGAACTTTTCTCCTGTGTCGACACCCTCGCGCTATCCCATCTTCCTAGCATGGTGGGCTGTGCTGGGGCGACTGTTACAGGAGCAGAAAACCTTAAACGGCGCAAATATAACAACCTTATTGTGAGCTAATGTTTGAGCCGTTTTGGGTTTAAAGACTAGAGTCTTGGGGTCCGAGTGCTCATCGAATATTTCGGGACATCGCCAAGCGTTTGGTTGACGCTTCACGTGACCAGATTGCTGGCCTATTTTTACCCCAAAGAATCAGCATTGCCATCCAACGTGGTAATGCTGCCAGCCTATTGGGCACTTATCCCATTGGCAGCGATACGGACTAATTTTTTAATGCTCAATGAGCTCCTGCTTTTTTTTTTATTTTTCTATTATATACTTCTTTTTAATATGGTGACGTAAATAAATTCAATCTATATTTTGATTAATTTGCATGTAATTGTGCAAGGTAAAATGTGTCCTGCACTTATCTGTAACATCCTTTATATTTACCACATTTTATGTAAATAAAGAAAATAACTACTTACTTATCTAAGTCTAAATATTTCTTTGACTGTATTAGCCTACTCCAGTTCAGGTTAACCAAACAGAAAAATATGCGAAATAAAAAACTAAAAAACAGAAATCGATATATTCAGATGGTAATATACTTACTTTGAGTTTAGGTGGGCCATTGGATCGATCTACTAACGCTTTCTCAATTCCACAACGATCCATATCTTCATCAGAAAATAGCCTGGGTATTGGGCAACATTTGTGAAGGTCTATCTGTAATCAAAATGAAGGACAAGGAATTTACATAATGTAGGTAAAATACAACTTATAAGGAACAGGGCAGGGCTGTAGGGGAGACCTTTGACCAGCAGTGAGACAATGCAGGTTAATAATAAAAAAAATACACTTGCATAGTCCATCACTGGCATTTTTTTCCAGCGGAGAACGGGAAGACAGACAGTGGAGTCGAATCAGTAAAGTAAAGCTGGTCTCGCATTTATTTATTACAAATTTAAGCACAATAAAAAAATTTTGTACAAGGGCGGCCCATTTTCTACCAGACAACCGATGATGGTGATGCATTAACAAAACATAGATAACTCGTTAAAGAATAAATACCAACACATACATACAAACAGAATAAACAATGTCAGGAGAAATAACGATAGGTAGAGGAGAAAACGATACCAGCAATTCAACGCTGATAAAGCCTTCATGGAAATCAGTTACGTAGACATATTAAAAAAGCCTTCAAGGAAACCAGTTACGAAACCCCGGTTTCCTTGAAGCCGAAGCGAACTTCTTACGCATGTGTTTACGGAAATTCACTTTAAAAGATAACTTACTGGTTACCATTCTGATGTTCAGAGAGCGCGCATTTAAGAAAGAAAAGAAAGAAAGAAAATACGTTAATTTTAAAGATTTATCCTCACCCCTGAAAGGTATATAGTTCATCACTGGCCTAATAATAGATTATTTTACAGACATGCCTACTATCCTTTCGTGCACTATGAAGGATTTCCCCTGAAGCCCTGAAGGGTTTCCTGTGAGAATATGGCAAAAAATAAATAAGATACTTACCCCAGGAGGTGGAGACCGGCAGTGGTCCGGAATAATATGCATAAATCCGTTTTGATCATTTGGAGCAGGAATGGGTACCGAAGCTAAGACGGGCTCTTCACCCTGGCCAAATATCACCTGTGAAAGAATTTTAATTATTATAATTGAGTCTGCTAACTGAAAGTATTTATCAATGTATTGGCACAGGTAAATAAAAAAAAAAAATAAGGAACCGGAAACGGGAATCCTTAATCAAGATTGTTTCGGATGCCACTACAAAAAAATGATGACGATTTTCGTTTCCATGTAACATTAGACTATGCATTACTTTCCTTAAAATTTAGCCTGAATCACTAAAGATTTAAAATTGAATTACATTATTGATCATGAAATCAAAAAAGTGAGTCTTATTTTTGTGACAAATCTTTGTACTTAATATTGTTTCTTTTCTTACCTGAAACAAAGCAGCTAACACTAAACAACTACAGGATCTTGTCATGGTGCAGCGTTGGGGTGAAGTAATGACATGACGTTGGTACTAGCAGTTATATACTGCCACTACCGACCGTGACCATTGTTGTCAGCACGGGAAACCATCAAGGTGTTGTTCATAGAGTATGTATGAAATTGTAAAGACAAGACACTGTTGATCTTATTTGGTGTGACTGTTTGTAAATGGTAGTTATTTAGGAAGTTAGTTATAAAATATACCACTTTTACAGAATTATAATACCCTAGAATATGTAGTGAACCAGGTTGGCGTCAGGTGTGTCTTGCGCAGCGGGATTGTCCGAAAGGGTTACCGCTACCCCGGAACATAAAGGGCTAAGGAAGGAACACGGATGGGTTTTAGTCAGTAAGAGTCTGACACTCCCTCCGCTCCACCCAGAGCGGGAGGGGCCATTGGATGATTACCCATCCTTAAAAAAAAAAAAATTTTAGAGTAAAACAAATGTTTTATAATTATGTATTATGCTACCATAACAATTATAAACATTGTTATTTTATATCTATAACTAGCTGTTGCCCGCGACTTGGTCTGCGATCAAGACAAAAGACACGTGGAGCCATCTATTATTATAATAACGTTATTGTTGTTTTCCTCGGGAACAGTACTTTTTTTCGGGATGAAAGGTGTACCTATCCCTCTGTCCGTTTTTGTACACCGTTCAGTGATTTGGCGTGAAAAGGTAACATACAGACAGACAGACAGACAGAGTTACTTTCGAATTTATAATATTAGTAAGTATAGTAAGTATGGATAAGTTAGGATTAGGGTTATCCATTGTTTTTGGCATTTCTGTTCATGTTTACTCTGTGATAATTATTATTAATAAAATGATGTGCAGTTGGTAATGAAAATCGTAATTATAAAAACAAATTTCATGATTTTCTATAGGATTCCGCAAGATTTTTGGTAAGCCGTTTTCATTTCATTCATAAAAACTATTTTTATATTAGAAAGTACTTCTTTGCTATGCCTAGAAAGGGGGTGACTACCGAGATAATGACTAATAGACAAATATGGAAGAAAAAGACATGTTGCGCCGACCATAAATAAAGTTGCATGAGGGAATATCCTTAAGTATTTCGGTACACTTATTAACGCTAAATACTTCAAGTCTTGATTTTGGTAGTTTCACCTTCATGAGAAAATTCTAAAATAAAACAAAAAAACACTTTGAATAATTCATTGAAATATTGCAAACGAATATCAAGTGTAAGTACCACACCAAAATAGTATAGTATTTCATGTGGGTTTTAATAAAACACCAATCCATCATATTAAAAAATAATGTTTATCGTTTAGTAAAATATATGAACCCGGAAAATTATAAAAAAAAACGGATGAAGAATGATCCATAGGAATAACATGAAACGATGCAAGATGATCATCAAATTAAAATATTAAATGGACACAAGCAGCTTCTGGGGTATGAATTAATTGTATCACCGTTCATTATTCATTGTTCAGTTTGCCTTTATGATAATAACTCATCCTGTATTAAGTACTACACCTTAATATTATATCAGTTCCTTTTTAACTGTACTCTAATCTACCCCTTTGTTAAAGCAGTGCTATTTATGGCGTGAATATTATCTACAAAAACATAATTATTTGCGATCAAAATGCCTTCATTTACCAAAATCTAAAGATTCGTCCTACCAACGTTTCGAGTCAAAGCTAGTAGGTATTAATTAACAAACCACTAACTGCAGTTTTTATTGCACTTTGAAATGTAATTCCTTAGTTTTTACTCAACATAGTTGCAGCAAATGGACCATTAAAAGCCACCCATAGCATTCTCATTAGTTCCAATAATGACTCCCGGCTGAACGTGATCCACATTTCTACTCAGTAAATCAAGTCTTGCGTAAGTGTCTTCCTTCATTCAATTTTAGACTAAGTCCTTAATCAGGGGTCATTCGGCATCATCGCGGACGCCTGATCATGGTTGTATTACGTTGGATATAAGACAACTTATAATATGCATTCTATTTAAATAATTATAGCTGAGTCAAGGACTACAAAAAAAATATTTGTGTAACAACAAAATATTATTAAATACTTAAGTAACTATAAATAATCTTTTAAAAGCACCACAATTTGTCGAGTCTACAGGATGTATTTTTCAGTTATCGCTACATCTCTGGATTGTGCAAGCAGTAATTACACCACTGCATGCATCTAAGAGTATGTAACTGCAAATTAGTTCATGATATCATCTTGTTGTAAACTGTGTATTGTTTTGATTTGATTGTAAATTAAGTTCAAGGGTAGTTAGTATCCATTTATGTCTAATAAACATAACAGTATATTTTAATTATAATAAATTTTCACTTAAAACCTCATCAAACCAAGTTCTCGTAAATGTTGATTATTTACACAGGTTTCATAAACATTATTATGACAATCGAAAGCCGACAAAAATCGGCAGTTAATTACCATTAAATCGGACATAATAATAACAATAGCCGTGGAAGTATGTCGGATGTCCTCAAGGAGGCCTGCGATCAAGCTGAGTGAATCAGTGTCAAGTGCTCTTAAGACCTTGAATGCTGTTGACGACGTATAATTACAAAGGTACAATGAACTAACGGATAATGCTGGGTTATGGACCCACATAGTACTTGTTGTTGAAGCAATAAAGATAACGCAATCGGAGTGCCACAAGGATCTGTTCTTGGTCCTGTATTGTTGTTTATTAATCTGAGCGAAGTACTATATGAAACGTGGTGTACTGTGCATCAGTTATTATAATAGGTAACAGCGGTGCATTGCATTGACAATTAGCTGTGATAATTACATCAGACCTATGTATCTTGCATAGACAATACATTGGCAATGAATCGATGCCACAAGACTCTGAAGAGTCTGCTAGATTAACCAACATTTGCTGGTGAATTTTTATAAATAATAATAAATTATGCTGTATCATTATGATTGTTCTCATTTCTATAATGTCTTATTGAATAATGTATCATCGCTTATTATATTCGTTCTGTAAGGGCGCATTCGACCAAACTTTTATACCTAGAATAAGTCTTATCCTGAGAATAATTATTGAATTTTTGACAGTTAGTCCATACTAGAACTGTCAGTCGTTAATTTTATTCAAAGAATAAAAGTTATCTGACTTTGGTAAAATCAGCCCTAAGTCATAAAGGAAGAGCAAATTAAATTGATCACTATTGGCACTGGTGCCCATAAATGTTTGCATTGTGTTAGATTTAATTGATGTATTGACAACTTCTATGGCGTTGGAACTAAACATAGATACGTACTTGTATTAACAATGATGTTACCTTTCTTTGTCGTCTTATTTGTAAAACAACTTGAGTATAATTATTTTGTTGGTCATAGCAAAGTATATCTTACTAGTAGGATATGTAGTAACATTTTCATGCTGCATCAGAAAATATTTTCTGAAATGAAAAGAATCGCGTTCTCAAGGGAATATTCACACTGTCTGTTTACAAATAATTGAATCTTTCTTTCATAGCACGAAGATGAAAACATTTTGATTCGATCTCGATAATTGACATTGACGCTACATATTGTTAAGTTTTTGAAATCTTATGATCGTTTCTCATCTACGGATTTGTTTTGGAGACAACGTTATTTCGTTATTTCTAAAACGACTCAAATATAACATAGTAAAGCGTCAGGTCGGCATTAAATTGTAAGGCATAATACCTATTGTTTGGCATAACGGTTTCGCACAATTTTTTTACCATAATAATATTGTGGCTTAATAATACTTTGGCATAATGCAAAGGTTAGCAAAACTATCACATAATCATAATCAGCCTATAATGTTCCCACTGCTGGGACACAAGCCTCCTCTCTGTGAGAGGGAGTGGGCCGTAATCCACCACGCGGGCCCAATGCGGGTTGGTCTACTATCATTTGGTCTAATTTGTTTTAGCATAATTTGGATTTGCATACATTTTTAAGGCTTATTATTTATTCGTCTAATAATCATGAGCCACAAATAGGTATAAAAAGGGTGTCCTGTCATTTGACCAAAAATGAATCACAATATTTAATTTAAAAAATAACGTTAGGTATATTTATTTATACTTGATAAAGTTATCACTTTACAAACTATTCTTTCTGTAAATAACTCATTTGACAAGTAATAGAAAGACAATTTTTCATTACATCAAAACATTTACACAATATTTGAGAAACTAATCTTTTTATAATCATGTTAATTGGCAAAACAACGCAAAGCATAAATAACGTTTGATGAAATGCGTTGCTTGATAATTACTTACTTTTTTTATATGAGAAAAAAGTTTGAGTGTCGGTCCAAGAGCGAGCGAAGCGAGCTCGGGACTTGGGGCACTTCGACTCGGACAGGTCCGAAAGGAATGACGGTTGCTCGAGCGAGCGAGCAATCTAAATAAATAAATAAAATAAATAAACCATTCTATTTGTACCCTTTGAGTAAAAAAACTAACTTGTCCAAAGAAGATGTTGTTTTAATTCATTCATTCTACGTAGCATGTTGTATTAAACTTTTTGTAGTAAAAACTATCAGTTTCAATTCAATTTTATTCGTCACTTATTATTTTTTTGATTAGGAGGAATAGTGGGGTGCGTCTTCGTGGATGGCACTATCTGTACATCAATAGTTATATACGGATATAAATTTGCCGAACGGCACGCGCCGAATGAAAGCCGAATATGTGTAGTAAAGCGTCAGGTCTGCTTTAATATTCAGCAAATAGGTAATACCGAATCGAATGTACCGACTCGAAAATATTTGTAGCACCTCTTAGTGACTAAGTTGTTTGTACGCCAAGCATGCTACGTTTTAACAGAATGTTGTTCGCTATAAACGTTCTATTTAATTATCATCCAGGGATAGTCATCCCGCCTTCATTCGTATATTAACTAAAAGTAGAACTAAGCAATACGTCATAAGGTCGGCAGTACAGCGTTCTTTCTATGATTAACAACAAAATGCGAACACTATCTGACTATATTTGTTTTCTTTCACTGCTCATTACAGAGGTCATTTTGTTGCTCAAGTTCTGCTGACAGGGGTCGTAGATGATGAAAATAATAATAATATGAAAGACAAATAACGAATGACTCATTTTCTAATCATACGACATCGAGATGAAGTGCCCTAGAAACTGTATTATCACAAATTTATTGCAATAATAAACAAAATGTTGTAAATGTAAACGGAGAAACGTTGCAATAAATATGGGCATCTTAATGTCAAAGTACTAATTAATCGTTGTACTTGACGTGGGTAACCGGGAGATACTGCTATAATTAATAATACTTAGATAAAAGTAGAGTAAAATTAAATTATAACCCTAACGATACTATTGGTTGATGTTTATTATTTAATTTTGAATTTTCATCCCTTGTTTAAAACGACGAACCCACCAGACGGGAAAATTATCATAAGTTCGGTTCATGCGAATAATCATAAAAGTAGTCTTGGAGTACGGGGACACTAACAGTAATGATTTGTGAAACATAAATAACGAATACAAATTTTGAATGATGATATTAATATGGTTAGAAAGGGGGTGACAACCGAGATGACGATTAATAGAGAAGTATGAAAGCAAAATACATGTTGCGCCGACCCCAGACAATTCAGAATAAGAGAGAGAGCCGCCCGTCCCAGCCGCCGCGGTAGACGCTCCGGGCGTCGGGAGCCGCGTGACGACTCCCGGCCACCGTAGGCGCGGGCCTGCGGACGGCGAGTAATGGGTAGCTCGCCGTCCGATCAGGACCAGGCCCGTGCCGGACGGCGCGTATGTGTTCCACGCGCGCCTCAAAGAGATGTCAGCAGACATGGAGGGGCCCGTTAGGGCCGAAGCCTGCCGGGGCAGCGGGATTGTCCGAAAGGGTTACCGCTGCCCCGGAACATAAAGGGCTAAGGAAGGAACACGGATGGGTTTTAGTCAGTAAGAGTCTGACACTCCCTTCCGCTCCACCCAGAGCGGGAAGGGTCATTTGATGATTTCCCATCCTAAAAAAAAAAAAAAAAGACTAAGAGAATGATAATGAAATAACTAAACAAATTCCGGGTTCAAAACAGTTTATCCTTACAACAATGATTAACAAGTTAATGATTTCAATTAGGTAAGTTTCTTCCTTCACTGCTAACATTTCCACGCTGCCTCTGGACATTTCTGTAAAAAAAATATGGAATTATTACAGTATGTTATACTTAGATGATGTCGAAAAGAGAACAGAGATACTTAGATAGGGTGCTCAAAAAAAACTGGCTGCACAATACCAAGGAGTGTATCGATGCAACAGAGTGGAAAAACATCATAAAGCCATTATAGAAAATATGTCTCATGGGCCAGTAGTTTGACCACCACACAAACTGTCTAAATCAGAACATACGAATGCAGTTCGGCTGGAAAATTAGGTTTTTATGATAGTACTAGCTGCGCCCCGCGGTTTCACCCGCATAGTTGTCGATCTCGTGGGAACATTGGGATAAAAAGTAGCCTATATATTAATCAAGGATGTATCCATACAAAATCCATACAAAATTTTATAAAAATTGGTCTAGCCGTTTGAGTGTGAAGAAGTAATAAACACATACACACACAGACTTAAAAACTTTCGCCGCCTTTATAATATTAGTATGATCGGCTACACATCAAGCCATACATTTCCAGTTTTAATTGACCTCGCATTGTATGGGTTTTTCGTACAATCAGAAGTCAGCTTATACTTACAATCAGAAGTCAGCTTATACTGGTTATGTATAGCTTGATGTGTAGCCGCGTGTCACTATCAGTTGCAACGGCTACCATTTTGATAGTTCAACAACATTCATTGCGTTATTTACGTTATTGAGTAGACGATTTTTTCGAACATGTAAAGCAATGATTCAGATTGAGATTGATAGTCTGTTACGCAATTAGTGTGCTCGTGCTGTTGTGATTGTAGAGATCTAGGCAGGCAGCCCATGTAAAATACTGGTATTTAGCTGCACCCGGTTAGTCTGGAATCCGAACCAAATATAGTAATTGGAAGAAGACTGGGCAGATAATGATGACTAAACTATCCTAACTATCTTAACTAGTCCTAACTATCCTAACTTCCGGGAAAGTAAGTTTGTTTGTTACCTTTTCACGTCTATAACCACTGAACCGATCATCCTGAAATTTTGCGTAGGTATACCCTACGTTGTCAGGTGTACAGAAACGGACAAAGGGTTTTCATCCCGAAAAAAAGTGCTGTTCCCGAGGAAAACAACAAGTACGTTATTATGATAATAGATGGCGCCACGTGTCTTTCGAGTCATGATTGAATTTTATTAGAAACTTTAGTTTAGTTTTTTTTTTTTATATAAACCTAATACATTTTGTGAGTGTCTATAGACCGGTTTTTCATCCTCCTAACTATAATATTATAAATGCGAAAATATGTTTGTTTGTTACGTTTTCACGCTTAAACGGCTGAACGGATTTGAATGAAATTTGACACATGGGTAGACCATGACCTGGAAAAGGACATAGGCTACTTATCATCCTGGATCGCAGACGAAGTCGCGGGCAACAGCTAGTACAAAATGCAATAAAAATCATTCCTACCTTCAACATAGCGATGCCAGTGCAAGTGAAGACATCATACGCCTTGCAAGGGAAGTCCAAGTGTTGCCTCGGGTCGTTATCAACGCAGTCCTTAATGGCTTTGTCCACAGCAACAGACCAGCCTTTATTGCTTTCTGCCCATTGGTGCAGATGGGTTTTATAAGCTTCTTTGTTCAGAGTATTCCTGTCAGTCAGGAAACCAGACTCTTCAAACACGCATTGGACGTCGTTGCACTGGAAAATAATGCTTTTATGAGCTTTTCTTGTTGGTCTTCAATTTATAGACTGAGTGACTATGATTTTTTTCTTGCTGTAAGAATTCCAATACTACATCTTTTTCAAAATATATTTATGAAGTCATCATCAAGAGCAGTAGTGGCCCAGTGGTAATGGCCGCGACTTACGAGTTGTAGGTCGTAGGTTCGAACCCAGACGGGCGCTTTACTTTGAGTAAATTATTTCAATACCACTGTTCTCAAAACGTTGAAGGAAAACATCGTGTCCTAAAACCAAAAATCCGAAGACTTGTGACATCTACCAACCCGCACTGGGCCCGCGTGGTAGATTACGGCCGCGGCCCACTACCTTTCACCGAGAAGAGGCCTGTGTCCCAGCAGTGGGTACATTACAGGTTGTTTATGTTACATATCAAGTATTCGATATTACCTGGAAACGCAGGAAATTTACTCCTTTATTTATAAACGTTGCTTAAAGTTAAGAGACGTTTGACCGTCAGATGTATAGGTATGGTTAAACAGTCGCTAACCCCATGTTTAAGAAAATTTACACTCTACGTCAAATTGCTGTGTAATCACCATTCCATACAATTGACAAAGAATAACAGAGGAGCAATTCTCGTAATTTTAAGAACGTTCACAGTCTGATCTCAGTCTCAATCTGTCAAAAATACCTACCTCTAATTTCCCAACACTTTTTGACAAGTTTTTGACATTGATTGTCGCTAAGATGACATCATTATGTGACTAGATTTTGAACGTTTTTGTTCTGTTGTGATTTGAAGACCTTATTTGGAAATTAGCTTGAACTTTCTGACTGACCGACTCCTTGACAGTTCAAAAGATGATGTTAATGGATAAATTTAAATATGTTTTTAGAGTTTAAGTTTTAATTTACGGATAATTGAACATAACACAATTCATCACGCCTTGTTTTAGCCGAAGGGTTAGACAGAGGACAAAGAAAGGATGGACAATTTAAGATAGTAGTCAATTTAGTTAACAATTAATTTCCTTGACTTTGTAGCGGTATCTACAACGCTACATGCGAAAAACGCGTCATACTGACGTCACGCAAAATCCTGCATTTCGCAAGCAGAGTTTACCGCGCAACTATCATAGATACAACGGCCCGACATGAATCATCGGGCAGTCGCCCATCAGACAAAACACCCGTCTGGTCGGAAAATCCTCCCTTTTCTATACAGTATGAGTGAACTTTACACCCTGTTCCTCATACGTCTATAGCTTTATTTCATGAGTACCTACAGCAAATGTTAATTCTGAAAAACTCACCGGGCCCGGTAGTTTAGGGTTTGAACATTTCGTCAGATATTTTGGATCACCGAGCTCTGGTATATCACAGCATACAGATAATGGTTTCTGAAAAAAATAACAAACCATTTATTTATTTTCATGATAAAACAAATATTCACCTTAAAAACAATAATAATTCGTTTTATTAATTACCAGTGTAGCACCTTTGTTTTCTCTTTGATTCAAAAGGTCAGCGTGGGATGCCTGAAAATACCAATAATTAAGTAAACATTCTCACAGTCACGTTATACAGGTTCGAAAAATTGTAAACAATTTAAGTTTAAGCACTACTTATTAAACACTCTGGCAAAAAGTTTGAAACGAAATGTGGATATCTATTCAAATTGTCTGCTGAACACTATGAAGGTTTATTTTAATTACTAAAATCTATATTAATTAAGATGTAAAATGTGTGGTTTGTCTGCAGGGGGTACTCTTCGGAACTACTCTTCCGATTCCAAAACTTTTTGCTCTAATAGGAAGCAAGCAGTATTGCCAAGTGTCGTAGGATAACTTGATTTTAAAACAAGAAATTTCACGCGGATGAATTCGCGAGCAGAAACAAGTAATTTTATTAAAAAAAAATTTACACTTACAGCAACAAATAAAACGAAAACTGAATATTTAAACATCTTGAACCACGTACGTCCGAGACAGTAGCGTTATTATGACTGCTTTATTGTAAAAAATGGCGATTACTATATAGTTAAACAAAATTGTATCTGTGTTTATAAACATTATATTGTTATCACAGTGTCAAAGAGCAAATTACTCATACGTTTTAAAGTTCTTGGAATACTCTTTTGTTCTTTTTATCTGGACATATGGCGGAGATGAGAATGCTGAGAGGGATGTGTGGTGTTACACGAATGGATAGAATAAGATATGAGTACATAAGAGGAAGTTTGAAAGTGGCACCGGTAACTGAAAAGTTGTGTGGGAATCGGTTGTCATGGTATGGGCATGTGTAACGGAGAAATGAGGAAAATGTCGTGAGGAGAGTTTTGAGTATGAATGTCGATGGCTATAAGAGTAGGGGAAGACCAAAGAAACGATGGATGGACTGTGTGAATGATGATATGGCTAGAAAGGGGGTGACTACCGAGATGACGACTAATAGAGAACTAAGGAAGAAAAAGACATGTTGCGCGTAGCATAAATAAATTGGGACAAGGGCAGGAGAATGATGATCTGGACATATCCACTAAACTGTGATCCTCCGAAAATAGACAGATAAGGCACTTGGACACTGTGTTGTGTTAGGGTGCGGACACTTTTTTTTTTTTCAATTTTTTTTTTTCGGTTGGGTTAGTTAACACTGTTATTAAAGAGAAAGAAGGCTAAGTTATACATAACCTAACCTTCTATTATCACTTTGTAATTTATGTAATGTAGTTATCCTTCCTACTAATAAGATAAAAACTGTGAAAGTTTGTGAAGATGTTTGGATATTTGTTACTCAATAATGCAAAAACTACTAAACGGATTTGGATGAAATTTGGTACACAGATTCTTTATAACCAGGATTAACATATAGGGTACTTTTTATCCCGATATTCCCACGGGATCGAAACTAACGCGGGTGGAACCGCGGGGTGCTGCTAGTTTAATATATTTTTATGTAATTTAGTCACAAAGTGACTGCTCACACACTGGAACTTTGGGAACTAGTGGCAAAATGCACGCGTTTTTGGGCGTGGACAAGTAACAGATGGTGATCAAGGACCATTTGCTTTATCTTCAGGCAACTAAGGCCCATAGACAAAACACACGAAATAATATTTTATATGTATAAGGATATCAGTTATCTGTTTCAAGTTGAGCTGAAAGATAGTCAAATTTATCAGCTCTGCGGAACCTGATTACTTGTTGGTAAGTATTTTAATAAATAAGTCTATGATATAAACATTTTTTTTCTCTTATAAAAACCGTCATTATCAGTTTTTATAGGTATATAATGTAAGCCATTTTCTTGTTATTGTTTGTTGTTATTATAATTATTGTTTTGTGACTTTACTTTTAAGAACTATAGAGATTCCTTGTAAACAGCGCAACTGTGATATTAAAATCTATTTTTTTCCTCTTTTATACTAGGAATAACATTATTTGTTACTCATAATAATTCGATTCGGACAGTTCTTGTTGCAAAACAAAACAAACTGTTAACAGAATTTGTACAAGAATGTCATAACATATTAATATAGGTTAACATCGTGAAACTAGTGTATTTTTTCATAAAATTATTACAAGTAAGCTTGCAGGCTGCACTAAGTGGTATGCACACTCACATCACGTCACAAGAGCGGCACGCATCAACGTCAAAGGCAACTGCAGCCGTCGACAACGTGCCGCTCGTGTATTTAAGTACGGTGCTCAAATACACGAGCGGCACATCGTTGACGGCAGCCGCTGACCCGTCGATTACCTCCTTAGACGTCATTTGTTCTTTGCATTTTTTTAATGTTTATTATTGTATATATATATTTTAATAAGTTAAACGTTTCTGAAACAGTTAGCTTATTGCCAACATTAAAATATTAACCAGTGTCAAAGTAATCATAATATCATTCAAACGAGTGTTATGATGTTGTACAAAATTTCATAACGCAACTGTTCTCCTTTTCAAAAAAATGAACATTGTCATGCACACAGAAGGCCAATTCTCGTAATTTAAAACGTTCAAAATCTAGTCGCAGTCTCATCTCAGCGACAAACAAATGTCAAAAACTTGTCAAAATGTAGGGAAATTAGAGGCATTTTTTGACAGATTGAGACTGAGATCAGACTGTGAACGTTCTTAAAATTACGAGAATTGCCCCTCTGGTTTCACTACCACAGCGGCATATTTCAAAAAAAGAACTTATAGGTTATTCGAATTAACGTCGTATCCCGCCGGCCGCCATTTTTGTACGATATTAGTATTGCAAAAAACTGTTTCAGAACCTTTTATGGAGGATTCATGTCATGGTAAAGACTTGTATGCAACTGTACATTATTAGGTATAAAACACTCATGTGATACCTACTATTATCAAAACCCACATTCGTGTTTTAGTACCCCTTATTAAACAACAGTTGCATAAATAACCATTATGTATGTGTGTATTTATCGTATATAATGTAAATGGTACATCACAGACTACCTGCCAATCCATCCAAAAAGTTGCCTATAAAAGATCGCTTTTAGGATAAGACCGCCCATTGTGTCACCCCTTGTAAATATTCTATAATCTGTAATATTTATGGTGTATATAATAAAGAATATTCTATCTATCTACCTATTTGTTCTCAGCACAAAGTACCTGCATGCATAAAATAGATTATTGAATCCTCCTTACAATATCGTTTCTGGTAAATTGGTCCAAATTCTATTTGTTAACCAACACATACAAAAATAAAGTATAATTAGTGCATTTAAATGCAGGAGACATGGAAGTTTTCCAACTATTTAGATAGTTGCAGAATTTTCAATTTTCACTTAGTTCAGTTCACTGTGGTAGGTCCACAGTAGTAGGTAGGTATTCTCAAGAGAAAGCGTCAGGGTAGCCAGCGAAATTCAAAATTTCTTACGTTCTTTTGATTCGCGGCCGTCGGCCGTATCAAATATATATTTTTAGAATTATAATCATAAAAATCATCAGTACAACTCTACTCTCTATGTTGGTATTACCCTATTGAATGAATATTTCTGATGAATATGAAATCATGGAATTTGAGGCCAAAACTCTTGAGTTTTTGAGTTGTATTGCTGATCCTGTGTTACGGTCGTGAATCATATTTTAATCAACATACAACCTGATCCTGACCTAAAAATTGCAAAAAAACATAAATTAATTTGAATTTTACGGGCTAGTTTTACGCATTCCCCTTAATGTGAAGTTACATACACACGTAGCTGTGTAGGTGCAGACGATTTAAAATCAATCGTTATATACCATCTGCAATTTTATTAAAAATGAAGCCATTGTCTTTGTTTTTCATATCATATACATTACATTCTCCTAGAATTTTAGACTATGAATACCTCCCACAAACAATTTACTCGACTGGGTATCGAATCCAGGACACCAAGCTCGGCTGATTACTTGAGCAACAAGGCAGTCAAAATGTGATTGCTTTAAAAAATAATAATGGTGTCAGCGTTTTCTCTTTATCTGTGAGTCTGTATCTGCCTCCTGAACCGATTTAGATGAAATTTGGTACAGAGATACTTTGACTGTCTCGGTAAAGTAAATAGGATAGTTTTTATTTCGATATTCCCATGTGATCGAAACTTATGCGGGTGAAACCGCGGGGCGCTGCTAGTACGGAAATATAACTCAATTTAATTACAATTAGCGCTGTCAAGGGTCAATAACGAATTTTATAATTATTTTATTTTTAGTCCACAAGGTGGACCGATAGTCTTGTGAAGGCCGCAGGAATCCAATGGCTGCGGAAAGCATAGAACCGGTCGAAGTGGAGGTGCTTGGGGGAGGCCTACGTCCAGCAGTAAACGTCTTTCGGCTGAAATTTTAATTATTATTAATTAGAACGGTTGTACACCAGTAACAGTAATTAATAAGAAATAATAAAAAATCTTTTATATTTGTACCTACATCTAATAATGTTGTTTATGTCGTTAATTTTAATGTTTTATGCTGGATTATATTCGAACGCAATGTGAATTGTTGTTGAACAAAATTGAATTGAATTGAATGTTAATGATTATTTTTAGATAGATACCATGAAAGTTTTTTTGGTAAGTTACAATGCTAGTATTTATAATTTTAAGGAAACCGAGACGATTAACTATTACATTTCTTTTTTTTTTTATGTATGACACAAATAACAAAAATTGATCTTATGGGTAGATTAATTTCACAGTCTATTCGATTCAAAATTGAACTGCCATCTTTTTTTTTTCAATACAAAGTTACTGCCATAAAGCAACCCTCGTCTGCCTAAGATTTTATTATGCGAAGTGATAGATTGTCAAAAGACTGGAAGCTTCTAAATCTTAATTCACTTACTCAATTCAAATCATGTTTGAAAAGGAAATCTAAAAAAAACGATTTATTCCGGTCTGATCTCCTGAACCCCCCTCCACACCCCTCGATCCCCTGCTATTTCTTCTTCTGTTTCAATCTCTGTCTTATCCACAGGTTACTCTTTTTGACAGGTAAGTACAGTCAAGAGAAAATAAACGTTTATTTTTTTTGCTTTACAAAATTTAATAACGAATTTTTTTATTAATGTCCCTTACGTTCTCGATGTGATTGAGGCCACGGCAATACCCAAATGTTTTCCATTACTCTCTGGTACTCTGAATACCGTGTTAATTGTTAAAACTAGTTTTTCGTTTATCTTTTCCTCCGGAACAATCTTATTTTCATAGTTAAGGATGACAATAATGTACAGGGATCGTTAGATTACATATATGTGTTATACCTTTTCAACCCTATTCATTTTTTATCAGTTAGGTGTATGGGAAGTTGCTTTCTTGGCATCCAAGCAGTTGTGTTCATTTTAATAATAATAATCAGACTTAGATGTAGAAATATCAAATGCAGTTTCCTCAATGCTTTTCCCTTACGAAAATACGTTTTCCCTTACAGTAGAACAGTTACTTGCTGACACTAAAACAGCGATTCTTTACTACCACTTTTCTTAGTTAAAAAAGCAACAGACGCATCTGATTTCTATCATTTATATTGATTAAGATTCATAAGCCTCTCGGGCCTCCTATAAATCGTAATGTCTCGCGAATCTAAATAGGGTTTCATTAGCTGCCCATTCAACCCGCACTCACAGCTGTATCACAGTAATTTGTAATGATTAGGACAAAATAAAATTTAAAAACATTTTGTCGTTGTATCAGTCTTTAGATAGATGTCATTAATTTGTGGAAGGGTTAAAATTGGAGAAGATGTTGGTGAAAATATTAATTTTAGATTGGAAGAGTCTACTCCCTGCTTGGGTAAACAAAAGGTACTTACTTGTGTTATATAATGTGTAAGTTTTTCCATCACTTTTCGTCAGTTTAATAAACTTATAGTGAAAATGGAGTACAGTCGCGGGCAGAAGCTAGTACCTATTATATAATTGCATAGCACACGTGTGAGCACTATGTACCTAAACTATAAAGCTACCATTTACTGGGTACGTGTTTTATTGATTTGAATGTGCCCTGGCGGCTGAGAGCATGTCATGCGCACTCAAATGTCTCGTTGGTGATGGCGTGTGTGTTGGATCATTAAGTTCCCTTCAAAATGGTTAAGCTGAATGGTGCTGATCCCTACGGCATGTTCGTGAACGGGCGCCGTCAGCAGGGGCTGGTCATCTCTTAGACGCCACGGCTTATTTTAATTTTATCTTTTTTAGTACGGACATTTACATTGTTCTCACATGTATGATTTCGACATGAATGATGTAACCAATATTTTGTAACAATTTTATGATTTAAAAGAGTGTTCGTGGAGTTTGTTGCCCGTTCTTCTCTATAGGTACCTACTACGCTTTAGAACGGGCAATTAGCTTCATCTTTCTGACTGACCGACCCCTTGACAATTCAAAAGTGACTGTAATTGGTTTATTTGAAATCAATGCTTTGAGTTTGAGTTCTGGTAATCGGGTAACGGCGGACCCTAATTACTGTACAAAATTGAACCCTCATTATCGTCATTTCTTAATTAATTGAAGTACAGCAATATTTTCAAGTTAGAAATATTTTTCAGGTTAATGTACTTACAATGGTAGCGCTAAGTGATGGGTTTCCTGACGCCATTAATACGCTATATGTTCTCGCACATTTCGGCATTGAGACCCCGTGACAGCTGTTGTGAGACGGAACCACAATAGTTTCACATTGAGTTGGCACCTTCATTGTCTTAGATGCCACTGTTCCTAGTCAGGGCCATGTTTTTGAAATAATTATTGATTTGTCTTCTGTGACGAGGAATACAGGACAGATAAATAAACAACGGGAATAAAATGAATACGTGCATATTTGTGATCCCTAGTTGTTAAGGTAGGTAGTTAATGCACCAGTCGGGGGTTGCGGAAGGATCGTGCGTTCCCGCGACAATTGCTATACAATTTTTTTTCTTATTGACTGATTGTTTTTTTTTAATCAATAATACTTATTTTGTTAACCGTCTTCAAAGAAGGATTCGGTTCCATGTTCGTTCGTGTTTGTCTGCTATGTATGTCATCATCGATAGTTTCACCGATTTTGAAAATTATAATAATTAGACAAAGTCGAGAACAATTTGGATTCGGAGATATTTTGGAGGCGGATCGAAAGATAAGATCGTTGTATATCTTCTTTCTCAAATTCATTACAGCGTTGTCGCCATAAAAATAAATGTTTCTACTACTGCGACCATTCTAATAAAATGTAATTCATTCCTGACCGCCGACTTTTTATTTTTTTATCCCAAGTCGCCAACCAAAATGGGTGATCTCCTTTATTAACATTGCTTGGGTAGTTTTTGTTTTCAGAGTTTATCATTTCACTCAGTCCATGTCCCAATCACAGTTTACATAGCATTGAACGTTGTAATACGTAAGAGTGATCACTTATTGGCATGAGCTCACGCAGTTTATGGCTCATAAACTGAGGCCTTTGCCAATCGGAATGAGACGAGTGAGGGTTTATGTGGTGACACATATCCTTTACAAATTAGTCACGTGTATATTAGGGTATTAGTGGGGAATTGTAGTTTATTGCGGAAAACAAGTGCCAGAGTAGCCCCCGCAGTTCACTTTTTTTTTTGTGTGGAGAAATGTTAAATGTTTTTTATTACCACACTAAAACGAAAAAAAGAAAGAAAAATTGTTTTTTTTTTCTTTTACTAATTGATTTAATAATGCTTTACTTAGTTTCATGTAAAAAATGTAAAAAATACCGGGTTATTTTAAATTGGCTAGCTAAATTCCGCAGACGCGATGGGTATCGATTTATGTAAACATAATAAAATAAAAAAATTAAATGTTTTTTTCGGGAGAACTTTTTTTTACTAGGAATGTCTCTTAATCTATGATGCACAGACACACTGCGTGTCCTGTCACCTGCACGTTACAGAAACTGATGGACGCTGGTGATGGTGACAAACAAGTAGCCAAATTCTGGGCATAGTCCGTTTAGATTGCTATCGACACGCTAAGAAGAAGAAGACACACACACACATCTCTTAAGCATGCGAAACTAACTTACGAGCCGTCAAGCAAAAGATAATCGTTAAACCACTGTGCCAACTGACACCAGTGTAAAGGGAAGATCGAACACAAATTCTGAGTTCTTTTAACACAGAGTACTCCTGTCATCCTTGGTTTATTATTATAGCATACCCCGGGCAGATTTTTGCAACGTCAGATATTTTTTCTCCGTGGAATAATATTGACGTCTGACAGTATTTCTGTCGAAAATCTATCAACATATCAAAATTATTCCTCGGTTATAGAATCCTGGCGTTAAAAAAATCTGCCCTAACTGTATTCGGTCACTAGAGTCAATCTGCCTAGCTTTTTATCAACTATGTTACCGTTGACTTCCAGTCTAACCGGATGCAGCTGGATACCAGTATTTTACATGGAGCGACTGCCTATCTGACCTCCACATCCCAGTTACTGGGTAACACGATACCCCTTGGTAAGACTGGTTGTCAGATCTTCGAATCACAGCCGGGAACAACGGCTTAACGTGCTTACCGAGTCACGGAGGGGTCTCAATATGTTATGATTCGACTCGGTCACTTGAGCGTGGTTCGAAAATAACTTAATGGAATCTGCACTGTGTATCCAAATGTTAATCTTCAATTCTTCTTATGTACGAAGCCAACTGAAGCACACCTTCGAGTTTCAATTTGATCTCCTAAGCCGTACCTATCTATTTAAAAACGATTTGTTGCATTAATAAAATTTTCAAAAGCTCTATAGAGGTACCAATTACAGACAGTGAGAGTTGCTCTCAATTAATTAGTCCTCGGGATGGCATTAAGTGCAGTCCAATCCAGTTATAATACCAATTGAGCCCTCAATAGCAGGACAGTGCCAATTGACCTGATTTTTATGAAATATTGATGCAGTATGTGACAATAAAATCAACAATTTCTCTTTAAATCAGTTTAGTACTGATTTGGAGATAGTAAATTATAAAAGTACTACAATGTAAGTAAGCAATTTTAGAAGGTTATAGGGCAATTCCTATGCCTTAAAGGTTAATTTTGCGATAATTGTCGATCGAAAATCCGGCCCTTAGTAAACTACCTAAAATAATATGTTTCGTAAAATAATAAGTCCCTTCGTAAGCCGGAACGTGGATCCACGCGAGACACAATGGCTTTTTTATTGTTTCTGTAATTACGGCATTAAACCGGTTAAGTTATACTAACAAAGTTATGGTATAATATGGTAAATATTAATAAATAAATATAACATAATACGTAAGTTATTTAGACTTAAAGCATAGGAATTGATATTTGAACATTTTCCTTTATAGTAGGTAGTCATATAGACTTATATAAAAAAAGATGAACTCCACGCAACGCATATCGAAAGTGAAGCACCGTACCGATCTATGTGTGCGTGATTAACGATTGACGTTGTCGTGTCACGTAATGGCGGCCGCTTGGCATACTATGATGTAAATGTGAGCGTGAGGCGTGTTTGTACAAACGGTCAAGTTACTTAAGCACATTTTCAAAAAATAGTGTTACAGCCAAATAAGACCGATTTTAAAGTTTCCGTAGAAACAGAGATTTCCAGTTGTCTTTTTTTAAATATTACATTTCGAAAATGTTCTTAAGTAACTTTTTAGACCTTTGTATCCTGCTTATGTGTATGAAGTTTCATTAAAATCAGTTCATTCATTTCGAAAAACGAGGGCTTGAAATTTTGTATGAAAATGAAGCGAAAATGAAGTACCTAATAGCGTGGGCGGGCGATGCGCTGCGACGCGGTGGGTCGGATGCCGAAATGTCACGGGCAGAAGCTAGTACTCCACCGGATGGCAGGGACATCGACACTCAAACTGTACAAGTAACCAAGACATCAGCACATGAATTCTAGACCCCCTAGCGTGGAAATTGTTCGTCGAATCATTGAGTCGAGTCATCGAAAAAAATCTGCTGTTTAATAGAAAAGTACAAATACCGACGCGGTCAACATGAATGAAACAGCGCGGTCTGCATGCAACAGTCAACAATTTTTCTAGCAATTATTTTACGTAAACAGCAGACAGACATGACAAACATTTTATATTCGCCGTTGGCGGTGTGAATTTGTAGAAGAGGTTTTGCTCTTTTTTAAAGCAAAAAAGGTTTATTTTGCTACATTTTCTAAAATAAACTTAGATTTTACGAAAAAATCTCTTTTATGAATACTTTTGTGTTTTCGTTGAAACAAAGTTACGGTTAAATAAAATAATACTAAAACTTGTTTCTAAAAATAGTCCACATAAGTCGCCACAGGTATGACACAAAAAAAGAATATTCTACATTAGAAAATTGTATACGGATTTTCTAATAAAACCCTAGCGAGCTTTGTTAACCCTTTGACACACCATATTCCTCAGAGGTTTGCATGGGATCGAGAGTTCCGAAATATTAGATATTTTGGTAATATGTTTTATTACTGTGCTTACCCGAATTTTCGTTATGTAAATTTACCGTTCGCATATCGACTAACCTGTGGATTAAAAGCCCACATAGAGGAGTCCAGTCCGTAAAAACGACTGTGAGACGAACTATTTTTAGTAAAGACATCTGTTATAACTATGCATTTTGGACATCATTAATATAGTAATTGCCCAGCTGTGTGGTGTATCGTTCATGCAAGTGTAATTTCGCGCAACTGTCCATTCGCGCAAGTGTCCTTTCGCGCAAGTGTCCATTCGCGCAATTAGTGTCCTTTCGCACAACTGTCCATTCGTGCCAGTGGCCTTTTGTGCAACTGTCTACTCGCGCAAGTCCATTAGCACAAGTGTCCTGCTTCCGGGTGTTACAGGCTAGAAAAGATAGAATTTTATTGGGAACGTTCATACGTTTCTGATTAATTCATCTTTTCGAAAATATTATCTGGTTCAAAGCAGAAACGGATATTGATAAGATTGCACAAGCACTCAGATATTTGAACCACGAAACAGTTTCATGTTGATTAAAAGATTATAGTTTTTAACACGACTTAGTCCTCACATATTTGTTTTTCTATAGTAACTTCATTGAATGTTCAATAATATCTCGAGAGTCGTATAATTAGCCTATAATGTTCCCACTGCTGGGACGCAGGCCTCGTCTCTGTGAGAAGCAGTGATGAGCAATAATCCACCACGCGGCCCAGTGCGGGTTGGTGGATGTCGTCTTCGATTTTTTGGGTTCTAAGTCATGCTGGTTTCCTTACGATGTTTTCCTTCACCGTTTTTAGAGCAGATGAAATAATTTACACAAAGTAAAGCGCCTGTCAGTGTTCGAAACTAATACCTACTTGTAAGTCGCGGCCGTTGCTACTGGGCCACCACTGCTCTATGATTATATAGTTTACATAATAAAGCCTTTTGCCTACTTACCTACATTCCTAGAATTAGAAGAACCAGTAGAACTATGAGTATTTAGCTACTTCACGCCTAATCGGTTACATCAAACATGCGAACATTGTGTGTTAGGAATAGAAGACCCTTTATGATATTTTTAAATGCTACATATTGCCATTTTTTTTAAATTTCTTCTTCTTCCTTCTTTTCAAATTTTTTTTTTTTTTTTTTAACTTGACTTCTACCGAAAGAACTGTCTTTCGGTAGAAGTCAAGTCCATTTTCGTCTCGGTGTTGAAGTTGGGCCTCTCTTTCCCTTTTCTACACAAAAGGGAAAGAGAGGCCCAGCAATGAAACATTACAGGTTAAGTAGATAGATGAAGTCCGTCCCACGAAAGAAGTATTGTAGACGCGGCGCTACGGGCATGAGGCACTCACTGGTTAATAAAATGCATAATCTTACACACAGGAAGGCGTCTGAGGTAGGAGGGTTGTTGTAAGAATGTTGCTAACCATAAAATAATACTTAGTTCCACTTATAGCCGCGAGACTTGTTTCGTGAGACGGACTCCAGGTTCCTTTTTTTTATTCAGTCATCTCCACAGATGAAAAAAATAATTTAAGCACACGAGTGTACAGGCCTTCAGTGTTACAGGTCATAACTGGTTTATAGCCAGTAAACGTGTCGGTCTAAAGTACCACACGCACATTGACGTCGAGACAACCCTCGCACTGCCCATCACAATTTTTATTACTATTTATCACGACCATTTCGTTTATGAGACATAACTTATCTGCATTTTCTATTGCATTAGGTTTAATTTGTTGAAATGTTATTGCTTCTACTCGTATTTATTTGTAGTTTTTTTTTGGCATTTTATAGTGAAATCTCAAGAAACTTCATGACCAGTTAAAATAAAGAAGATGCAGAAACATTAAGAAATCGATGTAATTAATAGATCCTTTCTAAATAAATATTATCAGATTGATGAATGTCTTCTTATATGCCTTTACGTCTACTTATATTTTTTCGGTTTGACGAAGCTGAAACTGATTGTCAAACTTGGACAAATTGAATCTGACTACCCGTAATGACTGTCAAATCGTTGGGGATGAGGATTAAAGTGAGGGTGTCTACTTTAAAAGCCCGAGCGGGCCAAGTACTCCTGGCTGAAGTTAACAGGCTTTAGTAATCACGCTACTGCTGTTCTGTGTTCGCGTTCAGTTTCATTGGTGAAATTGCTACTAAATCAAAATCAAATTTCCGTTTATCTAAAAACCTTGTACTCTCATGATTAATTTCAAATATTTCATGATGAATTAAATTTACTTTATTTTCTGACTCAATCTACCGCCATCGACCCGTCAACATTACAATGTCTGATATTTAGTTGAAGAGGCTCACCAAACAAACGACGTGTTTGGGTGAATAATTGGAAATCACTGCTTCCACGTATTTAGTCAACAACTGGGCTTGATAATCGATGAGATAACGATTATTAAAATGCTAAACGGTGTACGAGCGTAATTTTTCTGTGATTTGTTGTAAAAATTTTGCCATTATCAGCCCGTAAAGTTCCTGGGAACATGGGACTTCTGATATACCGCTAATCATAACTGGACTGAGGGTAATTTTGCAATGTCATTAAAGTGACGAACTGGCTGGTGAGAGTGTCATGTTCATGGAAAAGATAAATGAGCCCACCTCTTTAATCTATGGTCATGTTGCTAGCTGATAAGGGAACGGAATTTCCCAATCTTCGGTGGTGGATTGGTATCGGTACGTCAGCATGCAGCCTTTTCGTTTTATGTTGTTTTTTGCAATCATTTTATCATTTACGGAATACGGGATGTATTTTTCTATTTTTAATTGTAAAGTTGGGCGATGGGACACTTAATATCGTGTCCTGCGTGTTCTGTCAGCTGCACGTTACAGGAACTGATGGACGGTGGTGATGGCGTCAAACAAGTAGCTGAATTCTGGGCCGAGTTCATTTAGATTGCCACCGACACGCTAAGAAGAAGAAGATTGTAAAGTTCGACACGACACGACGTTACCTCTAAGTTACGAAAATTGGACTCTCTCTAATTAATAACCAAAATCTACTTATCCATACGATTGTTATAAATTAATGAGAACGTAACTCTGTCTGTCACCATTGCATGCCTTGACGAATGAACGGATGTCGATAAAGTATGGCACACAGATAGACCATGACCTGAGTTAAGGCATTGGATATTTGCGGGCAAAAGTTAACCTAACATAATAATCAGCCTATATTGTTCCCACTGCTGGGACACAGGCCTCCTCTCTTCGAGGCGGAGTGGGCTATAATCTACCACGCGAGCCCAGTGCGGGTTGGTAGATGTTCACATGTCTTCGAATTTATGGTTCTAAGACATACCGGTTTCCTGACGATGTTTTCCTACACCGTTTTGAGAGAAGTGGTGATGAAATAATTTACACAAAGTCAAGCGCCTGTCTGCTGGGTTCGAACCTACGACCTACAACTCGTAAGTCGCGGCCGTTACCACAGGGCCACCGCTGCCCTGTCAGCTATACATAATAAATATATAGGTCCAGTGAAGGCCGTTATCACAGGACTCATTAGCCTAGATTAATTGCCATAGCAACAGGCGGTACCTAAGCCATGACGCTACCCCTTTAAGAAAAAACGCGTGAGCGTATATTACAGTCTAAGATCGTTAAACGTTTTGCGATCCACTCTGGGGCTTATTGACCTATCTCATTTGATAGCTTAGTGAATCACCAGTCGGCGTCGGTATTACATCACAGCCTTACTTAAAAAACTCATCCTGAAAGCTTGAGGGTTAAACGAAAATCGAGCATCTTAATGTACGATTCGTTATTTGTGTTAGTCGTTGATTTATTTACTCGTGTATGTAACATGATTGGCTGATATTAGGAATCAAAGATTATATTAGGAAACAAGTTTTCAGGTTCAAATGACCGATGTAGATCGGTAATTATTCCCTTCCATGTGCAGATGGTGACCACCGTTGGGTAGTTCGAGTGAGGTAAAAATCCCACTCACCACGATCTTATCCCCAAAGGTTTGAAGGTTCCCCCCGAGAAGAAAATGGTAATAATTTGGGAAATAGATGGACATTGACGTCACATCAGGCTGAAAATCATTACAGATACCAAAGGATTCTGCAAATATATCGCATAAAAGTAGGTATCTATAGTGTCCGCAGTACAAGAACCCATTGAACTTGGATAGACTTTCACCGAATTTGGTTAGATTTAAGCTTCGTTGTTACATAGAAGTTACAAGAAGCTGATAAGGAAACAGTCTGTTTTAAGATGTATCTGAAAGCAGACATTGAAAAGGTCTGCAGGATTGTAAACATGCCATTTAAATGTTATATATCTTCTTAACGGATGAAAATATGAATTGTGGATAACACTAAAATCAAATAACCAAGGTTATTTTTCAAAGGTTACATGTGGATACCTATCAGTATTTATAAATTGCCCTCAGACTAGCATTACTTCTGCATTGTGGGTGTACTTGGAGAAGCAAAGCAAACTACCTGAAACTACTACCTATTAAAACTTCACAACAAAGGAAACTTAATTTCCTCATAAAGTTGCCCAAATACGAAACGCCAAACCCGATACAATTAATTTCTTCACCTACAAACTAGTATAATGTATTTTCTCACCTTTGATATGATAGGAAGTCTGCCGTGTCGGAACTTCGTTATCCGACACCTTCGCTAGCCGACTTGGGACGTGAGCGTCTTATCGTCATCCCGCACCAATCATATTTCCTTTTGTTTGCTCACAGTCTCCCCATAGTCGGCCGACGCCATTCAGGTCAGAAAAAATAAAAAAGCCCTACTAGAGGTTAGCGTGTGTTCGAGTTTTTGTGAGAGAATTTCTTCGAGGATCAGACAGTTGTGGGAGATTTGAATATTTGAATCTGTAATGTTTGGTAAAAAACCGGCCAAGTGCGAGTTGGACTCGCACACAAAGGGTCCCGTACCACCATACAATATTTAAAATCACGTTTGTTGTATGGGACCCCTTAAATATTTATTTATTTCATTCTAGTATTTTTTGTTATAGCGGCAACAGAAATACACATTCGGTGAAAATTTCAACTGTCTAGCTGTCACGGTTCATGAGATACAGCCGGTGACAGACGGACTGACGGACGGATAGTGGAGTCTTAGTAATAGGGTGCCTAACCCTAAAAATGGTGTCTGTTTATCTACACATTTAATAAAATCGTAGCGAAGTTAAATCAGTACATTTTCATTTTTTCTGGGAACAATTTTTATACCCAAAAAATAAATAATTCACTAAAAACGAAAAACTTAGCAAACCATGGGAAATTACTACTGAAGGCTGCAGGTGTCAACCTCAGGACGAGCTGCTTCTCACACGGACAACTGTACGTCGCTTGCTCCCGCGTCACCAGTCCTGAAGCTTTTCATATTTTGGCTGCTGAGACCAAAACTATAAACGTGGTATACTGGCAAGTTTAAAAAAAATGTGGCCGTTATTTTAGTAAACTGTGGTGTCTTACGACTACCACACGAACGAAGTCGCGGGCAGAAGCTAGTTGTGTATAAATATAATATTAAGGCGCTCCCTCACCGGAAGCTTTGTTTTGTGTGTTACTTCGACCTATTTAATTATATGCGTTAACCTATCCTGCTGGTTTTAATTATCTCTCTACACTATCCAGCAGTTGACGGCCTGCTCAGTCTACTTGCAAAACCCTAGACGTTACAGTGGAATCTTCGAATGTTACGGTGAGGGAGCGCCTTTATAGGCCAAAGTAGTCCAACACGAAGTAGATGACGCCAGAAAATGTGTTTAAAATAAATAAAAACAAAAGAAAAGGTGGTGCAGGAAACCAAAAAACCCTCCTAAATTGTAATCCTGGAAAGCACCTACTAATTAATTCCTTAAATTACCATACATAAACACACGCCTTTTTCCCATGGGGGTAAACAGAAACTACAGAACGCCACCAGCTACGATCCTTCATAATCCTTACGTAAAATTTTGAGCACGTACTATATTCTATGAAACAAGTACCTCGAGTTAGATTCAAAATTACCTGTGCTATCTTTACTTGAAGTCCCCTAAAAGTCCTTCCCGAAATAATCACGAATTTCTGTTGTAGTAGCCACTGTAATTTCACAAATACCAAGCAATTTGCGGCTCGTTGGATCCCGTCCGTCATTTAAAATATTCCTCTTTAAGAGTACCTGTGGTATTCTCAAAAACAAGATTAAATTGTTTTAAACTCCTTTGTCTAAATCTTCTGGACAATAATGGTTCTTTATTACAATTCTTAAATATTAGCTATCTAACTTTCTTGAATATTTACTTTTGAACAGGCCTTAACTTTTGTGCTTAGTTCTTTTTCTCATTTGAGAAAGTTAAAACCTAATTTCTGTTTGACTGTTGAAGGTATTTTGTTTTGAATATGTTCCTTATAACTGTGGTATTTTTAAATTACGGCGAACTAAACTCTTATTTAAACACAAAACAATGGGGCTCCACAAGTGGAAGTTCTTTAAATTGACAGAGAACTCTTTCTACTTTCCTTTAACTCCTTTTAGGCGGATTTACTAGTGATACCTTCGTGAGATCGAACCCAGACAGGCATTTACATTGTGTAGTTAATTTCATCACCACTGCTCTCAAAACGGTAAAGGAAAAGGAAACCGAGCATCTCCAGGAACCAAAATCGTAGACATGTTACATCCACCAACCCGCCCTGGGCCCGCGGGGTGGATTATGGCCCACTCCTTCTCACTGAGAGGCAGTCGGTGGCTCAGCAATAGGACAATTATAGGCTAATTGTGTGTACACACCAGAAGCGCTTTTGGGGTCGGCTTCCAATCTAACCGAAAGCTATTTTACATGAAGCAACTGCCTATCTGATATCCACAACTCAGTTACTGGGCAACACGATACCCCTTGGGAAGACTGATTAGCAGACTTCTGGGATTCTGACTACCCGTAACGACTGTCAAAGATCTACGAATGACAGCCGAGTCCAGCGGCTTAACGTGCATTCCGAGGTAAGGAGGGGTCTCGAATCGACCCATCCACGAACCGACCGCGGCAAGCGACCCGTGCGGCTGTTGTTATTTAGCCACAAGCCCCCTCTCGAGGTAGGGATAGATAGTAAGGGACGTCTAATGAAATAGATAACTATGTAGATATAAATATATTTGTGAAGTAACAATTAGCGAAGCTCATTCATGGGCACACGTATGGTGAGAATGTCCCATATTAGAACCATTGGCTATGTCGTCTTATGGCGTAGTAAAAGTTTGCCATATTAAATTATAAGCACATAACATTTGTTAGCCGTTCATTATTTTTAGGGTTCCGTACCTCAAAAGGAAAAAACGGAACCCTTATAGGATCACTAGTGTGTCTGTCTGTCTGTCTGTCTGTCTGTCTGTCTGTCCGTCTGTCACAGCCAATTTGCTCCGAATCTTATGGACCGATTAAGTTGAAATTTGGTACACATATGAATCTCTGTGACCCAAACACAGACGTGTAACGTAAATAAATGAGTTTTGAAAATGGGAGTCATTTTTGAGGGGTAAATAGACAATTTAAAAAAAAAGATTCATAATCTGTACCGTGTGACATATCAAATGAAAGGGCTTATCGTGAGGACCTCAAATTAATATTTTTCATAATTTTAAAATAAATTGTTTTAAAGTTATTTAAGATAATAGACGGAAATTTACCATTCCCCCCCCCTTATCTCCGAAACTACTGAGCCTAAAATTTTGAAAAAAATACAGAAAATAGTTCTATACCTATAGATTACAGGAAAATTAATAAGAAGTCTATGATCTTGAAACAACATGGTAAATCTCTCAATATTGTGCGTACAAACTTACATTTTCAGTTGGAATGTATGGGAGAACATGTTTTTCAACTACAATGTTAAGTTTGTTCTTGGGATAAATTCATTCCAACTACGGAACCCTTCATTGTGCGTGGTCCGACACGTACTTGGCCGGTTTTTTTATTTCTTAATAGCTTTGCGTACATATTTGTGGCCAGAACTTGAAAGGTGATTTAAGGACCTAGGGTGCGGTCACACTAGCCAAACAGTTTTCGTCATTTTCTGGAGATTTAGGACTATTACTTAGCAGTATTCTATTATTATATAGGCCTACGTTTGTAACCTACTGTGTAAGCAATATTTGTACGCCTTGCAAGGCAGCACATACTGACATAACATATTTTATTTTATACCATCATGTACCACTACATTACACCTATGTGTACAAATAAATAAATTAAAATTTCAGTTTTTCAACTGCGTAAACGTATTTAAAACAGCAATTGAGAACCACGAACTTTTTGCCCAGTGCCGATAATTAATCTCTGGAACAAGGTCAGATTTGAAAAAAATATTTTTGCATATGATAGCCAATTCTTAAGGAAGGCTGACTATTTAACATCACGCTATGAGCCTTAGGAGCAGAACAAAAGGAAAAAAGTCATTAAAAACGCTAAGCGAAAACAAAGTGAGAGCGCGGGTAGGTGATGCGATGCGACAGGGTGGGTAGAGGGAGCGAAAATTTCACGCGGTCGAAGTTACATGCAGAAGCTAGAGATCAATATTTTTGTTAGGATCGCTTCATGTTATCTCGCTTTAACCTTCTGAGAGGTCCACCAGTAAGCACCACCAGAAATAAAGTACCTACCATAAAGTATTTTGTATGGCCAATATACCATTCAACATTTTAAATTCCTGAGATCACCTTGTACTAGAAAATACAGTATTTATTAGTTCCAGAATCTCAACATTAGCAGCTGAAGACCTGCACTTTAGACACGGACACTAAATTGCAGTGCAGACTCAAAACGAACAAAATTGACCGCAATTTTGTTCGTTTTGAGTCTGCACTGCAAGAACTACTGCACTAAAAGAAAGTAAAAACCAGCAAAATCGAATGTCTCAATATTGAACATGTGGCACGTTTTATGAAAACGCGTCTTTTAACCCAGGTCTTGTTTGGAATTTCGACTCTGAAATCACAAAAAAAAACCGGTCAAGTGCGAGTCGACTTCGCGCACCGAGGGTTCCGCACAAATTTGTCAATAGTTTAATACGAGATTCTTTTTTTTTTAAATTTAACGAAGTACATATTTACGGTTTTTGGATTTTTTCCTTTATTTGTGCTACATGATTACTTCTTGCCAAATTTCATGATTCTAGGTCAACGGGAAGTACCCTGTAGGTTTTGATTCCCTTGCGAGTGTCGAAAATTTGAGGAAATTTGCGGCATAAACGGCTGTATCTTTTGATTGCATTGGCTTAGAAGTTTGATTTTTTCACAGCTCCAAGGGGCAGTAGATCTGAGTATTTAAAATAAATTCCAGTTTGATACCGCCTCGCGTTCCTGAGAAAAAGGGTCTTGACAGACAGACAGACGGACGGACAAGAAAGTGATCCTATGATAATGGTTCCGCTTTTTCCTTTAGAGGTACGAAACCCTAAAAATCTGCTGTTTCATACATTTTGGTCTAGTAGGTATTGAACTTTTGTTTTTTTGTGCGTGATTGAGTTGGTCCCATAGTGAAAGTTGTTCATATTTAAGGCTAGAACACCCTGTAAAAATTTCGAGACGGTAATAAAAAACATCCGGTATGTTCGACTTTATGTATGTTCCTTTTAATTCATTTTTTAATTATTGTTAGCCTATGTTGTCCCACTGCAGGGCAAAAGCCTATTTTTCCTTTCCACATCTCTCTCTCTTGAGCTAGTATGGACTAATCCTGTCGGCAGGAATCAAGCTCGTCCCGCCATTTTCTCATGGGTCTGTCTCGATGTCGCAAGACATTTTCTGGGACCCACATGGGACAGATCCAATTGAATGTCTGGAAATCTTTGAGATTATAAAATGCCAAAAATAAGTATAATTTAGTTAAATTTAAATCAATTTCCAAATCAGTTTCAGGCTTACTTTGTGAAGGTCGAAAGCTACAAATACAACCCCCATAACGCCCGCACTTTCCATTGCTTACACTAAGAAGTAGCGCAACAAATTCCCCAGCAAAGCCACATTATTGCAACTAAAGGCGACACATTTAGTAGAAATCATGGTCACTGTTGAAGCTACCAAAACAATTAATTTTACTATAACAAGATTTTGTGTGTATGTGGGAAATACCTTCTAGATTTGTATTAATTAAGATGACGTCTTATTGAAAAATAATCTAGTATTTTTGTACTAATATAATTAACACAACACGGAGTGACGCTCCAAACCCAGATTTACACGATGCGACTTCATTACCTGTGACATACCATAACTTGAAGCAAAAATAAAAATAGCACCGTCTAAACAAAGTTAAAACGATGCAAGTCATCTGTTGCTTCAATTTTATCGTACATATGCAAGGAACTTACATTGTGTAACTAAACGTTAGGTATGCTTCTTAGAGATAGAATTCTCTCTCTCAAAGGACACCCGTTTGTCCCGCAAAGTGTACGCAGTAGGTAAGTCTGTAGTTATCCGACACAACCCTCTATCTTCAGAGAGAGGTGACCACGACGGAGTTCCCACAAAGAAAAAGTTGTACTTGAAATTGAACTAACATCAGTTACCAGAATAGTTATGGTCGTCTTATACAACTTGTGTGTAGTGATAAGCATCTTTAAATCCCTGATCAGGTTGGTATTGATTGTAATTAATTATATTAAGTACTTCAATAAAGTACCTCCTTAATATAATTCATTATAGTCATCCACCCACATAAAGGTTACCTACTACTCTAGTCATGACAGCTCCTGAGAAGAATCAACTCCTCTTATGTAAGCATTGACTGCATTTTAAGATCATGCTTACTAAAAGATGGTCAAAATCAATCAATCTTTTGGGGTTGGCTTCGAGTCTAACCGGATCCAACTGAAGATCAGTACTTTACATGAGGCGACTGCCCATCTGACTTCAAAAACCCAGTTAGATAGATAGAAGATAGATATATAGAATACTCTTTATTATGCACACCATATAAATCACAGATATAAATGTAGCCCACCATGCCCGTAGTAAAACTGGTAGTCACACTTTTGGAATTCTTCCCGTGACAACTGTCAAAGATCCACGAATGACAGCCGGGACCGATGGCTAAAGGTACTTTCTGAGCCACGGAGGGGTCTCGATATGATAGATGGTCTCGCATCAACGAACCGACCGCGGAACGACTTGACACACAGTCACGTTGATAGCTACAAGCCAAAAACACACCTATAACAGTTACCTTTCATTCCCTTAAACACAATAAAGTTACTAGCAGGTTTAATAAGCTAGCTATAATATAGCGCCTTGTATCAAAGTCCTACTGATACAATTAAATCAATGATTTTATTTGCAACAATAATAAAAGTTTTCCGAAAGGAAATTTTTTCAGGAAACATATCACATTTATTTACTTTTTTTACGCAGTAGCTTTACTCGGAGGTTCATATTTTACAGTTACGCGAGTCTATAAAATTAAAAGTACACGAAGAGATGTATGAGCTAACCAAATACAAAATTATTGCTGCTTATGTAATAATTTCTGCGTTTTGTTTACAAAGAAACGTATCTTATTTACATTAAAAAAGCTTCGGTCATTTTACGTAATAGCTCCTAAAGTTAATTCCCGTAAAAAGTAATGTCCAGCGATTAAACTTACTCTCCTAAACATATTAAAAAGGTCTAACCACTTCGCAAAATACGTGATCCACGCTCATACATTTAAAAAGCTAAATATTTTCAGAGAGAAATCTAACCTAACATTTCGAACATACGCAAAAAGGTCTAAAAGTGTAAAAATAAGTATTAAATTTAATGTAATTTTACAATTTTGTTGCCTAAAATTGAAATGCAAACTATGTTAGTAGCATTCCGGCGATGATTAGGGCGGTGGGCGGGTAGGGCGGCCGCCGAGCGCGCTATATAAGCGGGCGCCTGGGCGGCAGACTGCACAACACCACTTGTTGCCGACGCCTGTGCCTGCCTGTTGCCAACGTTGCTGAAAAAACACTTCATACGAATCAGGTAAGTGGAAAAAAATAATAGTGAACAGGAAAATATAGTTTTAATTTACCGCAGAAAGTTTTTCTGGACGAAAAATGCAGTTGTTGAAAAATAAACATAAACAAATGTAGAGGAGAAAATAAATAATCTATAAAATGATACCAGTAAAATAATTACTTTTATTATAGAAATATATCATTAAAACATACATTTAGTTAAACAATATACGCGGCTATCAAAAGTGTATTTAAAATCATTAACTTGAATACACGTATAACAATAGTAAGTTTAAAAAGTAAATACAAAATTTTTTAAATAGAACAGTTTTAAACTTTTAAAGACCGAGCCTGTGTTTACTGCGCAGAAAGCAAAGCGGCTTACTTGAAAAGTTTTGGTGGCCCCGTTTTTCAATTTAAACGATATTATTTTGACGTTCTTTACTTTTTGCGACTTATATTCCCAAGACATCGTTGTAGAAATATTTTTTTTTATGTTTTGTGTCTGTAATTCATTTTAATTGTATTATTGAGAACTGTGATTACCTACGTCATTATTTGTTTACTGAAATAGGCAATGTTTATTAAATCCTCTAATAATTTCAACAATTACATAACCAAACAATTTGCCAAAAAACATACGAACGTAATACTCAAACAAACTAAAATTATATTTCCAAACTTTATATAACAAAATCTGAATAACCTTTTAACTTGAAACCACTTTTAAACGTTGATTAAACTAGCGTCATATGATAATCGGCAAAACGACGTAAAAGATAATCTTCTTCATTTAACAGACGAACGTAACTCTAAAGTTCCATTATTATTTCATTAATGACTCAAACTTAACTTTCAACCGTTCAACTTCGAGTTGTGAACTAATAAACTCCGTAACACTGAGTTGGAAAACTATAAAAAGTTTTTTAAACGTTACCAAAGTGATTGTCGGGAAAATATTAGAAAAGTTACGTTTAAACTTTGGTTAAGCCCCTTGATCAAGTCATTTAATATCCTTAAAAAAAACATTTTGTACAATATTTAGTTTGGAAGTTGATTATAAAAAAACCTTTGAATTTTGTAAATAGTTTTAAAGTAGTTAAGACGCGGTATGAGAATTAATTTGCTTTGTTTAACTTTCGCTTTTCTACGGTTTTAAGAACTGGAATTTTTTTCAATATTTATTGCAAAAAAAAAAATTGGTTACGTAAGTTTTTGAAAAAATATTTTAGTAGGTAACACATTGTCCATTTTTCTACTTATGCCATACCTACTTACATTACTCAAGTGTGCTATGCTCCTCAAAGCGACGACAAGTATAAAACACCTTGGCCAATAGTGAAAACCTTATTCTAAACAATGTTTCTCGCTCTCTTTTCAACAAAATATTTGTTTTAATAGTCTCTTAGATATTGTTCATAACAAAACAATACAGCGGCAAAGAATTGATTAATATCATAGCATTCAAACATGAAACCAAAGATTTTCCATTTTTCGATAAAAAAAAATGTAAAAGGAACACAGTTTTTGTTCCTGAAAAATATCGGTATTTCTTATCATCAAGACTTGAAAGAAACAAGCGTTCGAATTTTTCATTATGTTAAAATTATAAAAAAATATTAAACATGAAATTCTGAGTATCTAAAATAGGAAACATTCTTGGGTTTTTTAACGGATCTGCTTTTACTTAACCAAGATTAAATTCCTGCTTAGATAGTGGCTTGTGTAAAATTAATTAGAACGCTTGTGGGCTAACTAACCACTAGATTAACCGACGTTTTAACTCCAGCCTGAATTATATCTAGGCTTACAACTTACCGCGTTGGTAAACCTACCCCGTTCAGTGGAAATGAGGTTTCCTATACACTTTTTATGAACATTGTTGAGCGAAGTTGTCGATGTCGGTGGTTTTAATTCAACTGAGTGTAATGCGTTTTACGTCAGAGGCTGCCACAGCTTTTGGGAAATGAAATAATTGAAATCGTTTTGAACTACGTTGTTGATATTGTCTGTGTTCTAAATTAAAATGAATCTTTTGTGCAAAACCAGCGTTACTTTTCTTCAAATATGACTTTAACTAACTTTTGCCCATTTTCCTCGTCAAAATTAAAGTCAAAGTCAAAGCATTTATTTCAAATAATCACATTAAAGGCACTATTGAACGTCAAAAATTACAAAAAAAACAACAACTGACTTCAAAAAAACACATAACAAAGTAAAAAATAACTTTAATTTTGGAAGTCAGTCGGTGTCAATAAATGAAAATGCGGAACCAACGACTTAAAGTTATGTTTCACTTTGTAGTGTTTTTTTTTTGGAATTCATTTGTTTTATTTTTGTAAAAAAGTTTTTATTTTTCAGTTTTTAGTTGTACCTACCTACCCCACACAAATTCATATAACACTACTTGCTATGTAAATATTAGTGACAAGAAGATATTAAAACACTGCTCATCACGTGTTGCATATATCGTCTTATAAGAGTCACATAAACATACACTTCACTAATTACTTCCCTTATAGCCCGGTCTAAGGTATCCCCTTCAAAGTAATCATCTAGTTAAAGTCAATAGTGTAAGACGAAGCGTGGTTTCTTTCCTTGTAATGTTTATTGGACCATTTCCCTTAACAATATGGATGTTACGATTATGATCCTTCAGTACAAGTTTATGTAGGTAACTGATACGTGATTGGGTTCTTTTGTCATCATAATCATCTGACTAACCTTTTCCCAATTATTAGGGGTCGACTTCCATTCTAACTTGATGTAGCTGGATACCAATCTTTTATATGCAGTAACTACCTATCAGACCTCCACAACCCAGTAACTGGGTTACTTGATATTCCTTGGTTAGACTGGTTGTCAGAGTTTTGGGCTCCTAACTACCCGTAATGACTGTCAAAGATCTACATAAAACAACAAAAATATTGAGAGAAACAGTTTCAAACATTTATCGTCTAAACTACTTTTAACAATAAAATAAGTTGGGTCATCAGCACAGCTTAAACCGAATACTTACAGTATCTACTATAAGACCCACATACCAAATTCAGAAACTTGCTCATTTTAAACTATCTATTAACATAAAATACCAAGTTGAAACTTCAGCATTACTTAAGACTACAGTACTACCTAACTGGATTCGCATAATTTAGAAACATGTTCACAAAACTATTTGTTGTAAATAGAATTTATGTTTAGTCCACGGCAATCCAATATACCATGAATTCAGCATATTATGATTCTAGGTCAAATTTTTTCCTGTATATGGCAACTAAATATTCTATTATTGATTGATTCTTCACCTCATTAATTATTCAAGTTCATACTTCTTAAATTTTTACATAAATTTGACCTTACCAAAGGCTTATTTTTCAACCGTACTTCAAAAACCTACTTCAGAATTAAATTACATTCGGCTAGTATTTTTTTCATGTATTTGCTTGACGATTTGGACTCGATCCTGATCGATTGGCCGGAGAAGGTAAAAGATAAGGAAAATTTTATTAAATTGCCCAACAGTGGGTCAAAACAGGTTAACAAAAAAAAGCACCGATTTTAAATACTTATGTGAATTTCTCTTTATATAACATTCCTTCTTCACGAATGATTTTCCCACACACAATATTTCAATGTCATTATTATGCCAATCAGTGAATGTAAACAAATGATATAATGTGTCATCTATTCATCTTTCACGCGGAAGAAGTAGGTCACTTTCGATACAAGAACGGTTCACAATGCGAAGTGACGTATGCACCAGACTAACATACTACGTTGCTAGTCTGTCTGAGTAGTCTTCAGGGACTAATTTAGATTCGAGACTGAATATTAAGAAAAGAAAAATTGAATATTTTTAGGGCTTAGAATACGGGGACATGGAAGGATAAGAATAATAAATAAAAATAGACTGCTATCATTTTTCCAGTTAAACTTTTGATATAAAAATAACAGCATATTTCACTATTTGGGATGAAAAGCCTTTGATTTGTCTTTGTCACAATATAGGCAGATGATATTTATTGCCGTCTTGAAAAAATTGGGTATAAAAGGTGAACGGAGTTAGAAAAACAGAAATTATGAAAAAAATATATACATATTCATTAAAAAATATCAAAATTCAAATTAAACGCACCTTATATTTACTTACTAAACACCCAGAATTTTTCAATGAATTCGTAGCGCGATCATATACTTAGCTTGCAAATACTTTCGTGTACGGCTTTTGTTCCACTTACACAACACACCACATTATTTTTGAGACAGTAAAAAATGTCATCCGGTATAATGATTTTTTTAAAGTGAACCACGTACAGGCGAGATAAGCTTGAGTTCTTTACAGGCTGAAATTGGGAACTCCTTGCACTCGTTTATCACAATAGCGTTGGTAATATATTATGCTTGCGATGCTTACAATGGTTACGCAAAAGAAGGAAATCGATTACCCCCAAAAACATATTTGCGGTATGAAATTTATACCTACACTAACAGCGCCCCGCGGTTTCACCCGCTTAAGTGTCGATCCAGTGGGAATATTCATGTGTGTATATATGTGGTTTGAGTCCCGGGAAATTCATATTACCTTGAAACGATGTTTTGCATGCAAAAAGCATTTCATTAAAATACAGGAGAATTGTCAATTGAATTGAAACCCACACACGACTTTCGCTCTGAAGAAATTAAAATTTTCGGAGTTCAGAAGCCTTAGAAATTATTTTAATTTTTCCTGTTCTTATGATCAGAGAAGATATAAACATCTGTACATACTGGAAGCAAGTCAATAATTATTCTGAAAAATAATAAAAGTTTAACTAAACAATTTCTAAGAATGCAAAACTAGACTATTAAAGTTAAGTCCGCAATAAAAGTTGAGTGAAAACTGTGAAAAGCTAAAAGTAGTTTGAAATAGAATTGTTACAACACTATGCACCATTGTGGTTAAATATACAGGTATTACTCGTTTTGCACAGTATTCATCAACTGCCTATATAGCCTTTTCCCAACTATGCTGGGTCAGCTTCCAGTCTAACTGGATGCAGCTAAATACCAGTATTTTCTTTCGGACTTCTGACTACCCGTAAAGACTGTCAAAGATCCACGAATGACAGCCGGGACCAACGGCTTAACCTGCTTTCCGAGGCACGGAGGGGTCTCGGGTATGTAAAGATTGTCACCAATCCACAGACCAACCGCGGCAAGCGTAGCTTAACCTTATCTATCGACCTGTGCGGCTGTTATTATTTAGCAAAATTGAGCACGTGTGTAGTACTGATTAAGATCTTTATATTGGTATTACTATTATTGTTATCGTGTTAATATTGTTTTAATAATAAATATTTTATGCGGATACGTCACTTCGTGAGATCTTAGTCCAAAATGTCAGATATGTCAGTTAGATTAGCGACGACATAACATACATGGCCGTTGTTTTAGGTTGGTACATAAATTCATCCACATTCTTCTAGCAAGTTATTTTAATTGAAAAATTCTAGCAAGGGAAGTAAATTTAGGTGATCCTTCAGATGTACCTAACCCGTAATGCGGTAAATTGTACACACGGTTACATATCAAGCCATACATTTCCAGTACCAGCTGACCTCTTACTGTACGACAAGCCGAACCAATACGAGGTCAGTTTATACTGGAAATGTATAGCTTGATATGTAGCCGTGTGTACAGACGCCAGCACATCAAGCTACTATAATCTGTTAAATTTCTTTGATAGATTTTCAACTTTACTGCTAAAGCATAAGGTTCAAAGTTGATTGGGAATATTTGACAGTTTCGTGTAGGTTGATGTGCTGGCGTCTGTACAACAAGTAATATGAAAAGTTTTAGGTATTTATTTGAAAGAAAGAAAAAGTATTTATTGCGACTCGTACAGGAGGATCAGAAACCAAACTAAACACAGTAAAAAATAAAAATAAAAAAAGTAACGAAAGAAACAGAAAGTCCTATACGAGGCCAAAAGGCTCCTATCTCAGCATGATTTTTGTAGCTTTTTTACCACATTTAAGTTACTAGAACCTTATGGTAGGTAGGTATGACGTATCTGCTAGTATGTAACGTATGTAGTACGTGTTACGTTACAGTTTTTGTTGAAACCCCTGTTTTGACAAAAAGGTCGTTTGGTTTTATATTTACAGTAAAAACAGTGAAAACGTTTTCGTCTACTGTTACTTGTGGGTGATTTCAAGTTTATGTTATTTAAAGATAAGCTTAAAACCTAGTATATTTATTCTAGAACTAGCTTCTGCCTGCGGTTTCTACCGCGTGGATGTGGATTTCATGGGTTTTATTTTTTTGCGCGGAACCCTAATTCTTTTTCTACAATAAAAGTTTAAGGTACTCCTAATAACATCAACTTTCTGCTAGTAAGTCCCGTCAAAATCAGTCCAGCCATTTCGGAGATTAGCCGGAACAAACAAACGGACAAAAATTTTAAAAATATAAAGGTTTTTTTTTGTTATGAGTACTTACTAAGTAGCTTTCTTCATAATTGTGCATTTGGTAAAAAAAAAATATGACATTAAAAACAGACACTTCAATTTTATTTATTTGTATGTACTAACTTGAAAAGGTATTAAAGAATGATTACGCTTAAAATGTGGGCGGTTCCCAATTAGGTCACCATTTTGTTTTATTAAGTTAGATACTTCGTGTTGTCATACACTAAGTTAAATATTAAAATTCTGTGCTTACTTAATTTGTCATTCTAAATATTTAAAAAATAATCTTACCTAAGTTACGTAGGTAAAGCAAGATATTATAATTTCAAAAAGGTATATAACTACGTGGAATTTAAAATTCAATTATATCATTTGAGTCAGTTTCAAAGTATTATTTAAGGTAGAGCAGTGGTGGCCCATAGATACATGTCTGCCTAAACTTTTACGCATGCAATGCTATTTACGTAATTTCGGCATAACGTGGCGTCAGTAATTCAAATAGCATTGCAGGCGTAATCATGCCGAACTTCGGTCGCGTATCTTTGGCATAGTGTGTTTAGACTCGTAGGTTTATACACAAACTATCTATAAAACAAAAAAAAAACAAACGAATATTATAAACTTTCATTCAAAAATCGAACCAATTTTATGAACGATTCAGTTAAAGGCTTAAAATGTCACTCAATAACGTAACAATACCAAATAAATTGAATTTAATCATATTATAGTGGCAGTTGCACATGCTGCCGGGGACGGCCGCGTCAATTTCACGCGTCCGCACTTCTACACCCAGCTTTAATTATTATATTATCCATTTCACCCTCCGATATTTTACATGAACCCGCTAATTTACGTACACATTACTCTTATAGGCTTAACGCGCCTTAATAAGCTACGAATAACCGTTTATGTGCGTAGGTACAATTAAAAATAATTGTGTCAAAATTACTATAATTTCAAAATTTCGAATAATACCTATAAGATTCGTGTCAAGTTAGGAATTTCTGGGCAAATATGAGCTTTATAAGCTGAGTGAAGTTTAGCAATAGTTAGTTCGCACGATTGTACAGTTTCTGTCCTTTGTCAAGTTTCTTAGAAAATAATTTTAATTGGAGTTCCAATATTATTGTATTTGCAAACATATCTAAACTAATAATATTATAAATAGAGACGATATAATATTTTGTGTGTTTATTTATTACGCTTTCACGCTAAAATGGCTGCAAGGACTTAAATGAAATTCAGCATAATATTGGTAGACGACCTGTATTATGACATAGGATACTGTTATTCCGATATCCTCACGGGATCGAGACATGCCGGGCGCAGCTAGTAGATAATAATTATACAACCTCTTACATAAAGTGCTTTAATTTTAATAACATAGTACTTTAAGTACAGAACTTTAAGTTCTCCTCTTAAATAATACTGACGATAAAAGACAACAATCTATACCTCTGTGATTTCATGTCTCTAGATCTATATAGGTATCATACAATATTATAACACACATGATCATTGACGATACAAAGGTTTCAATTTGAAACAAGAGAAGTTGCTTGACAATCTATACGCTATACATCTATCTATATCTACATATAATAAAATAGTAGCGAAGTCACAACTGTACCTACATCAAATATTTTTGAAAAATTAAGTAATTGCTACGATATGTGGGAACCAGTTACCAACCCGCACTGATACGGAATGAGCCTAAAAAGAGAGAGAGCAAGTATAATTCCTAACGAATCCTCAATTTTCGAAGGCCTATATAAAATTACAATTCTCGTAGCTTTCCCTACACAAAAACATTATGAAGGAATACAGTATCATTACTCTAATGTTTACCGTTCAGTAACAGGCTTTACCCAAAGGGTTTTGCAAATTATTCTAAATCTAAAGGAAAAACGTAGCAAGTCGATATTACTGTTATCGCATTTACCTTTTCGTATTCTAGCGTAAAATTCAAATGATTTCTTGATCTTTCTGTTGGTAGCATTACAAGTTTACAGAAGGAAGAAGTAAAATTGTTTCTTGTAGATAATTTAAAAGGAACATCTTTTTAAAAGGGTCGCAACAATTCACTGAGAATTAAACGAGTTTTCTTTTTTGTGAATAAGTTTGTGTACAGAGGCCAGCACATCAAGCTACCCCAATCTGTCAAATTTTCCCAATTGAATATGAACCTTATTCCTTTGTAGTAAAGTTGAAATTCTATCAAAGAAATTTGACAGATTGGGGTAGGTTGATGTGCTGGCCTCTGTACTAACTCACCTACATCTTCTACTAGTACCTATAACTATGTTCTATTCATACTATAAATTAAAGTTGCTTTTCGTGTCTGTGTGACTGCGTTTTTCTTCTAAACTATGCAACAGATTTTGATTACGTTACACAAACATTTTGAAAAAAAAAAAAATATGTGTGTATGAGTAGTGTTACATGCGAAATCTCGATTTTTTCTCAAGTCCTAAGAATCGTGCGAAGCAGAGGCGTGTCGCTTAGTATAATCAGTCTATAAAGTTCCCACTGCTGGGACACAGGGCCTGCTCTCTGTGAGAGGGAATGGACTATAAACTAACACGCGGGCCCAGTGCGGGTTGGTAGATGTCACGTGTCACTGGTACATGTATAAATTGATCACAGTCAAGACCATCGTACACTAAAAGCATTATTATTATTTTTATGAAAGTACTGTAGTACTAAAATCCGTATTGTTATGACGTGTTTTGTTATACATAATTTATTTCAACAAGTTTTTTTTGCACAACTTGTGTTACATAATTTCCAGTATGAACAATATTGATGAAATAACTTAAGAAAGTTGAAGGTAAAATACAGACACCAGTGAATTCAAATATTAATTGTCGGTAAAAATAAAATATCGTTTCTTAAGAAACAACAACTGGGTTGTAGCAAATATTAGTTTGGTCCCCAAGGACAGTAGTGGCAGATTAAAACAAGCTAGCGGAACTCCGATATTCCAGGGAGAGACTACAATGGTTGAGAAAATGTTCACCACTCCAGAAAATTATAAGAATTCGAGTTTGTTTACAATTATTATCAACATCAAGAATTCTTTATTACCTATATGTTAGTTTAATTTAAAAAAAGTATACATATAACCCTTCCGGAATTAATTCTCTAAATGATGTTGTAGCAGTGTCTACAACTCCACATACGACTTCACGCAAAATCCTGCATCTCGCAAGCAGAGTTTACCGCGCAACTAGCATAGATACAACGGCCCGACATGAATCCTCGGGCAGTTGCCCGCCAGACACGACTCCCTTCTGGTCGGAGGATCCTCCCTTTTCTATGGAGGATGAGTGAAAGAACAACGTGGGCACACAGACAAACAAGAAAAGTGACGTTAATTTATAATATGTATAGACAGAAAGTAGCATCGCCATTTTAGTGCTCACTGAATTTCGGAAAAGGATTGCATTCTGCGGAATAATGGCGTCTTTAAGAGCGTTTACGCCATACGGCATTTCATACAAACTTTCAAGCCGTTGTTATTTGAAATGAATATATATTTGAAATGAACGATTTTAATGAAATTTCATACGCATAAGCAGGATACAAAGGTCTAAAAAGTTAGCTAAGAACATTTTCGAAATGTCTTATTTGAAAAAATATAGAAATCTCTGTTTCTATGGAAACTTTAAAATCGGTCTAATTTGGCTGTAACACAATTTTTCGAAAATGTTCTTAGCTAACTTTTTAGACCATTGTATCCTGCGTATGCGTATAAAGTTTCATTAAAATCCGTTCATTCATTTCGAAAAACAAGGGCTTGAAAATTTGTATGAAATGCCGTACGGTGTAAACGCTCTATCTTGCAGTGACAGTCAAGGATAATAGAGGATTTTTGATTTCAATTACATTTGAAAAGGAAATAGAAAATGGAGGACTTGTTTACTTTTTGGGATTCTTGACGGTAAAATGTTTTCTTGTTATAAATGATTTTGATGACAGTGTATAATTTATAATATTTATAACTTACAGAAATTAATTTTCAATAGTTTCGCCAGTAAATAATAATTTATTCACACAATACAACAAAATTAACGACTGCAAATAATTACAATAATAATATAAAAATTCTTGCATGAACGATAATCATCAATTTCGCATCACAGAAAATGGTTTGAGTTTCACTAATTGGGGTTGCAATTAAATTATGAAATGCTTTAATTTATTTAATCAATCCGGAAACACATATTGATGTCTAATTTGAAATTAACGCGGCTTTTAAGTGAATTGACATGATTAAATAAATCATTTAATGTTCAGGTACATTCGATATGAGTTTGATTTCATCAAATTGTTGGTGTACGAAAGCCAAACCATTTATTGAATGATTATAATGTTATATCCATTATATCATTCAATATATTTTGCTATGAAGGGGTGAACGAACGAATGAAGCGTGAAAGCGGAGTGAAGATGATTGATGAGATGAGGTGAATGATACACGAATCCCGTACGACTGCATAATTTGCGTCTACGTTGATTTATATTTTCGCTATATTGACATATCTGGTCAATGATTTTTTCTCTTCGTTTCATACAAATAGGTCAGCTTATAGATAAAATAGCCTCCACCATTTTATTATTTAAGTTACAGTATCAGATTTCATATTGCAGTTGGATTTATCAAGGCAGCATTTTCTCTTACAAAATGTTGTTTACCCTCTTTTGTGTCAATGTCAAAATTCTGTTCCTATTCAAAGACAATATACATAGACACTGCTTGCATAAAGACACGGGTTCCCGGTAAAGAGAATTCGGTACGATTCGCTCACACATAAAGAAACAGGTAAAAAAAATAATGTAACCGATTATTTCCGTAGTTCAACCTGCAGTGATCTGGTTCGGGAAACCCGCTGTTTTAAGGAGACAGGCCCGACGCGACAAAGCGACGAGGCACAGCGACGCGACAGAGCGACGCGGCTCTAGTAGAACAATTTTTATGAAAACTTCATGGTAACTGCTCTAAAAGAATCGCGTTGCACCGTCACGTCACGCCTGTCTCGCCTTTATCAAAACACCCTTATTCTGAAAACAAAAGTTTACTCAGTAGTAAGTTAACACAAAATAGCACAAATTAAAGTTTTACAGAATATTACAAAGAAATCTGTGTCAATAACACTTTTTACTATCCTGTGCTGAAAAGTTCACTGTGTCTCAGAATCCAATATCCGTCACCTATATTTGATTGTGTACTTGCATTTGATAAAATGGCAACCCTAGGGAGGTCGACGTCATCCATTTGTGGTTTAGTCGATTCGACGGCTGAATTCGTCGTCGCCTTTGCGGTAACATCGATTCTTCTAACTATATTAGGTACCACAGTCGAATCTCGTGGTATGAGTTTCACAAAATTTGTTAGAAAGATTGCGTTGTTAGAAATTGTAGAAATCAGATTTTTTATTTGTAGAAACTTTTAAAAACATACTTCGACTAATAAATGTTAACTGAAAGAAAATTTGTATCTGCGCTAGATGTATTTTTTCTATTTAAATTATTTTTATGCTAATTACTTAAAGCAATTTTTTCCTTTCATGTATTTAACGAAAACCTAAATTCAAACGGTTAAAGGTGTTTAATTTGGAAATAATTTAAATTCGCTCCTCAGAGATTTCTCAAACTCTAGATTACAAATAAATATGAAAGTAAAAAATTGGTTACAATATCTAAACTTGATTTGAAAGTTATCAAAACTAAACAATAATTAGGTATCGAACAAAGATATTCAAAGAAAGGAAAATATTGTACGTAAGAATATCCCCGGGAAAATAATTATTAGATGAAATGGAAAACCATGGTTGGTTTAACTTTGATTGTATAAAGTAACCATCTGTATAAAATAATAGACCCGCAATATTTAAAGTAAGAATAATTTGATAATAGAGAACCATTATGAAATGAGGATGTTTTTTAGAACAGCCTCAAATGCTTTATAAAACCTGAAACTTAAATTATAGTTATATTTTAAGGCCAGTACTACCTACTTTACGGCCATTTTACTCTTTTTTTTTACTGCTTTGGCAGAGTTCACCATAAAATGACTATTAAAAATATGGGTAAACCTCTGTTATTGTTTGTGTTAATTCGTCGTCTGAATTTAATTCATTCAACCAGCCTTTCAAAAATACATTTCTGAATTTCTACATCAGTGTTGCTACATACTCGTAAATTCCATTCAATTTGACACTAGTTTCACAGAAAGTTTCCTCAGAGGGCCAACTAGAACTTTATATAAATATATGGAATTCCTATTATCTCACCCTATGTGCCCATAAAGGCAAAGATTTGTTGAAGTTCCCAAACCGAGTGAAATACCGAATACTTTAGTGTTGTTCAGGATGTTCTGGAAGTAAAAGTATAAGTTAAATCGTTTTTCATTGATGTAGGTTATCTAGATAGGGTTAAAGATGTTACTGCAGACTCTAGGGCTGTAAATGACGTGTTTGGTTGTAATGCAGGTGGTAAGATCAGCTTTGTGAAGGTATAAAGGAAATGTCATGGGAAATGTCGTAATCGTTTAAACGGAACCTAAACAGTTTGATTCATATAAAATTCTTTTTTTTTTGTTAGCCTGTACTGTCCTACTGCTGGGCAAAGGCCCCAAATCCTTCTAGGAACTCTTCCTTCTCGAACCAGCCCTCGTGGTACGCGTCCAGGCCATCTCGCCATCTCTTTCTGGGCCGGCCTCGGCGGCGCCGTCCATCTTCAGGCACCCATTGTGTGGAGATTTTTGCCCACCGGTCATTGTACATACGGCTGATGTGACCCGCCCAATCCTATTTGAGCCTGGCAGCCTTCTTTCCTGCATCCAGTATGCCCGTTTTGTAACGCAGCGTGGTGTTCCGAATTCTGTCCTGTATAATTCGTTAGTATGTTAAAACGTTAGTTTTTACAAATTTAAAATTTAGAATACTTTTGACACTATAAAACAACGTAAAATAATAAATTTACATGTTGCCCGTTCAAACCTTAAAATAAAACATGAAGGGTCAAAAGCCTACAGACTAGCCATTTCAGTGTTTGTTTCTAGAGAGCCTTTATTCATGTTGAAGGCTTCATAAATACCTAGATATAACTACATACAAACCATTCATATTTTTAAACATCAATAGGTCAGTGGGTCGTCTTAGGGGCGGATCTTTCGAAGTTGGAGTCATATATGAGCAGCAAAGATAACAAAAAAATGTTTTTTGGTAAATAAAAAATTATACCTAATTCAAAGAAGCGTATTTATTTTATTATTTATTATTGTACACTATACACTATATTGTACACACAGAAAAATATACGATAAATTATATTTGAGTACAAGGGTTCCTATTGCTTGTTTCACAAGAAATTTCTTCCAAAAAATCTGCGAAAAGAGAAATGAAAAAGACAATCACGGGTTACAATCTTTAATTGTCCCTTAATTTTAAGGTTTACAATCATTTTAAATTAAACCAGAGTATGACAAAGATAAAGGCGGCTAAATTCCTAACAGTGGTAATTTCCTTTTTGAAAAAGACTGAAATGAAAGGCCAGTCTAAATTCCTACTCCAAAAAACAACAGGTTTTCTCTATGACATTTCTACTTTGCCGTTGTTAATAATGCCCTGCATTTCGCTATGGTTACATTATCTATAATCACTATCAGCATCTCTATTTTAATTTATATGTATAATTTTAGAAGATGTTGCTTTAATGTCGTGTACACCTGTAATTGGTCTATACACCAGAACATATATTATAGCTTTTATCGAGTATATATTATGTACTGTTGGCATACCTATTTTAAATAAATCATTTTGTTATACCGAAATCTGCTTATACTAAAGTGTTTATTCTTTTTTCACTTTCGATCGACGAATATATTGTAATCGTTTTACATTAACCTCGTTTTGCAACCTTTTATCATTATTATTGTGTACAAGAAAACTCAATTTTATGATTATGTTGAATGAAAACCATGCACTTAGGACCAACTCATAAAATATTACCCAAAGCGAGAGTTTTGGGTAAGTTTGAGAACGTTAAGTATTTACGGAATGAAATAGCAGAACTATGATATTTAGGTAAAACCGTGGTGTTATTCTCTCGAGACGGGATAACCACATAATGTGACTTGATCATACATTATCGGGATGTTATGTTCCTACAGCTGGGACTCAGGGGTCCTCTCTGTGAGAGGGAGCGGGTCGTAATTGTGCGTTTTGTCTTAGTAATTTCTTTTGCCTTCACCAAGATGATAGCGAGGTTGACTGCTCAGCAGGATGCACCGGGCGTACTACATATACACGTGGAGACTTTTTAATTATATCCTCCAAAAAGGAATTTACGCCTTTACGGCAAAGTGAACCACTTAAAACTACACGTAATGAATGTTTCATAAAATTGATCTAAATTTATCGGCGGAAACACAAAGGTTAACCTTATTTAGACGCAATTCTCGTGAACATCTTATAAACATAATCCTTCGGTGTCATAAAGTGAAATAGTAAACTCTCTAGAGAACAGTAGAACAGCACCTCAGTAGACTATTGATAACAATAATAAATTGTGTGAAGTTAAATAATATTAAATTAAAAACCCGAGGTTATTGATAATTATAGTTTCACTATAATAACGAAATGAAACTGATGAGGCATCAATGTTTGATGCAAATGTTAGCCTAAATAAAGTACAAAAAATGTAGTCTGCCTTTAATCCTGAACTATATTGGCGTCCTATTGTACTTCTCTTTCAAATTGTCATAAAACGTGACAAAGTCTTTATTAAAATAAATGGTTAGGTGGAATAAACAAAGAAACTTTTACCTGAGTTTTATTTAGATGACAAGAACAATAAAAATTTCAATAAATCTAACCCAAAGTTATAAGCTAACATAATAATGGAATCAATTAACTTTTCTTACAGAAGAAAAGAAAAAATATTTTAGAAATCACAACCCAGACAGGACAAGTGCTTCCTGCAATTAGAACAGCCATAATACTTTTGTTCTCCTATATCAGCCCGTACATTTCTAGCATTTTCTCGGGCTAGTTCCTTCATATAATTTTTAATTATTTTTCAAACTTGTGCAGTGAGGTGTCGAACTCGTTAGTCGACGTAACGGCGCGTTCTCCTTATTGGATTACCGTTTCTCGGAGAGGCTCTTACCTACCGCCAGGTGTTTATCAACCTAATTATCTTTGGTATGTTTATATTTTTCTAGCTTTAGGTGAAATAATGTCATTTTATACTTTTTGAGATTGTTTTTTTTTATGACAGTGTTATTGTATTTATTCTAATTTTTATATTTTGCTTTTGTCTGTCTGTCTTTACAGTTGAACAAATAATTGTCAAAGATTAGAAATCTCATCCACGAATTCCTCCAATTCGTGTTAAATCGGTTTTTATACGACGCGACGTCCTTTGTTTCATTGAATAAAATAATGTCTAATTAATTCTTTAGCTGTTTTTAAGCTAATCTTGTTTTCTGAAACATTGATTTTGGTTCCAAACAAAACAATTAATACCTTTTTTTTGAGTTCTTGAACAGTTCTGTGTTTGTCTACATAATACTATCTTCCCTGGCCTTAAGTACGAGTGCGACTTGCCCTTAATATCATGTAAAGGCGATTGCATACATAAACAAAGCCAAGTGAAAGACACCATGTGTTGTCCTATTCATTTATACGAAGTGAATTTATTCAGTCTTACAAAATCCAAATTCTCTACGGAGAATACGTTTCAACTACATTATTGGAAAAGTTTTATATAGTGACTATAGTCCTTACGAAATACTACGGTAGTACCTACATTGAACTAAATCCCTGTGGAAAGAGTTTAGAGTAATTTTATTGATGTACCTATTTGACAGACTAGCATATCAAGCTACTACAACCTGTCAAATTTATTTAATAGATTTTCAACTCACAAGCATAAGCATTATGTTTAGTGTTGATTGGGAAAATTTTATAGCTTCGGGTAGGTTGATGTGCTGGCGTCTGTACATGTGTTTAGTATCGACATTATGTAATTACATGCAATGTTGTCTCCCTACGATCCAGAAAAAATCGATGAGTGATCTAAAATTTAAGCGTTATACCTCTTTATTCATAAACGTTGTTTAAAGTAAAGTAGTGATTAGCGACTGTTTAACCATACATTTTTGACGTTTGAACGTCACGTAACTTTAATCATCGTCTATAATCATCGTATATTTATGTACAGATGTTGTAGGTTCTAAAAATTTTGTGGACAGAAGCAAACAATCCTGTAACTGTTTATCATGGCAATTAACTTTTGCGGCGATGCTCGCAGAATATTTTGTGACCGCGTTACCGGAGGACTACAAAACGAACGAATTTTGAGTTTTTCGCTTCACAATTTAGAGTCGAGTGACCAAACTAAAATCTATTTTATTAACACGACCGTAGAGCTAATGGCTGCTAAAGTGGAATGTCACTGATTTTGACGAAAAACCGATGTTTTTGTGGCTCAAGCATTAGGGTGCCGCAAATTGATGGAACAAACAGCCTTACTCATAAACTACCGTTTTTAGCGAGTTTTAAATTAAAGTATAAAAAGTTAGAAATGGATTCTAGTAAAATGTTTTCAGGGAATATCAGACTAAAGTTTTCTCTAAAAGATAGTATAACAAGTTTTTTTAAAAGAAAGAGTTTTTACGTCTATATTTTTTTAAATCAAAGCCAGTATTCCAGTTTACTTATTGAATGAACTTCTGAACTGTCAAAATGTTGGGCAGTTGTGAGAAGTTAAAAGTAAGTGGTTCGTCAATAATAGAATACATTGTCATTGATTTTGTCTTTCTTCTTATTGGACTAAATAAAAAAATTACACACGTTTATTGGTCCATAAAATACAATCCGGGGAGTAATCTGTTCCATTTTAGGATTTTTTTTCATGTCAACAGAGAAATTTCCGGGACTCTTATCGTGTTTGCGAGTGTTTTGATTGTGGTGTTATTTATGATGATTAAGACGGAAACAAATTTTGTTGAAATAGGCAGTCCGTTATAACAGTGACTTTTTCATTCAGTGGCTTTTTCATACATTGAATGGTAAAGCCGGTCCAAAGGGTATTTTTACTTTTTTGATAGCAATCAATCTGTACATATTGTAATGTATGGCTTATTCCACAAATACCCACTAATAATTCCCCCTGAGGGGGATAAGTGGAATAATGTAATATGGACAGGTTCATGATGTACTCTTTTTTAACCTTAGACACAGCTCCAGCTTTTGATAACGTTATGAAGAAACCTTAACAGAATTTTGGTTTTTATTTCCACTCCCCTTCTGACTACAGATAACCGGCTGTCTCGGTAACCCAAGTAGGTGGCGATGATTTCGGTAATGGATCAGTAGGTACACGACAGGGCACTTCGGTGTATAAACAACAATATTGATATCCTTTCGAGATAAAATAAAATAAATATTCTATAATGTTTTAGGTTGCTTACTCCGATAACTCTTTCATTTTCTTTTCTTTCATCCATAAAATTTACGTTTTGTTGGTTTAGCTAAATATCTAACTAAATACACAAATAAATACAAAAAATCATTTTGTTTTTTGGTCATTTATTTGTCGAAGTACTCGTCCGCATCGCTGTTACCAGAAAACGTGCCCAAAAGACTGGCAGCATTGCAACGTTGAATGGTAATGCTAATTATTTGGCCAACGAGCCAGCCCTCTGGTCTCGTGAAGTATCGACCAGTTGGTAAGAAATTTTCTTAAAAAGGAGACGCTCATTCGGGCCCCATGACCCAAATATTAAGTAGGTAACTGTAATGATACAAAGATCGTAATATTTTTTATGATAGTTCAATACGTAGTACGAAATCAGAAATTAGAAAAGAAGCCCTGACATAAATACTTAATAATGCTGTTTCGTAATAATAAGATCCTTGGACTTTTCACACAACGCCATTTAGTCCCAAGCTAAGCAACCTAATGCTTGTGTTATGGTAACGAGATGGCTGATAAACTACTTATATACTTTTTTTTTTGTAAATACATACATATTATAGATAAAACACCCAGACCCGGAACAAATACTTGTAGGTCGTACAAATATTTGTACCGTGCGGGAATTGAACCCGCGACATGCTGCGCAGCAGTCAATCGCTCAACCACTGCGCCAACCGTGTCGTCAATACTAACACTTTGGTAATATTAACACTTTGGTATTTAATTTGTTTCTCTTTGTCATAACTTCAATTAAAATTAAAGAACGTTTCTCGCTAAAAAAATTGGCAATAATTGGTAAAATGAAATGAAGGCTTTTTGCTCTTTGATATTCCATATCAAAAAAAAAAGAAACTGGTTGATGAAATGTGGTTTTTTGCCCAATTTACACTTAAGTACTAGTAGTAACGTAGTTCTGATTGAATTCCGATTCGTGGGTAAACAGGGATTTATAATTAGAGATTCATAAATATAATTTTGTACAAAAGTTTCAAAAGTTTTTCTTTACGTTATGTCGTTTGAAAAATATGTATTAAAATCAATTGTGATTTATTTGTAAACACTTTTAATTTAATATAAACACAAAGGATAATTTAAATCAAATCCATTGAAAGCAAATAATTTAGTTCAATTTCGTCATCCATTTTGTATTAATTCGTTTACGAACATAGGTAACACATATTATCATAATATCTAAATAAACACTTTTAAAGGTACCCTATGTCCGTTTCTGTACACCTGACAACTTATATGCAAAATTTCAGGACGATCGGTTCAGTGGTATAGGCGTGAAAAGGTAACAAAAAAACTTTCTTCCTCATTTATAATACGACTAGTTAGGACTAGTTAGGATTCTGGAAAGAGTTGCAACCTAGGTCTAAAATATTTTGAACGTTTTATCTCTATTCTATATAACATCGAGCCTGTACTCCCAGAAGGGTTTTGCAGAGGCGTAACTAGTACACGCACATTTCACCAATTATGTTCAAGTCCCATATAATAGGGGGCATGCATATATTGCCATCATCCGGCCACTAGTCCAGACTCCAGGCTAGAACTGAGGAATTCCTGATGGAAAAAGCACAATAACACTTTGACCGACCTGGGACTCCAACCCACGACCACATGCTCAGCAGTAGCGCTTGCGACCCAAGATCAACGAGGCAGCCATCTCTCTCGTCATCATCGTCTCTTTAACTACAGTTTACTTATTAGGTAAATGCTAATTCGTTACGTATTCTATTATTGTGACCAACACACATGCGCGACATGACCAATACACGATTTCATCGTACCATTAACATCATTCTATGCAACGAATATGCCAATCCAAAGGATGAAGGAAAAATTCAAGCTGGTACGTGACAGGACGAGCTATGCTGACGTCACACCCCAGACATATTATATTTTACGACCATCGTTATTAGCTTTTAGAAGTATGAATAAAGTTAACTCGCATAATTAGTATTTTATTTAGATGAAAATGCAGCAGCGTATGGATTGCTAAAAGTAGGGACCTATCTGATAAACGAACCAGTTTATAAATTCTGAATTCGATATCTGGCACCTTCTTACTTCTAACAATTGTTGTGTGCTCTCCGGTCGTGTCGGATTGCCGTCTCATCGGTCTATGAGAGTTAGGGAAGAGTGAGTGCACCTGTGTCTATGCACAAATTTGTACACTAGGTATAATATCTCCAGCGTATATGGCTAGTCTCCATTGAGATTGGCTGTCATGGCCGAAATTCGGGCAGAAGGACTATTATTATTCTTTATTATGTATCATTATGAACCTCGTCAACAAGGTGGAAGAATTTTCGATGTCAGACTTCGTCTTTAACATTAACCATAATTTATGCCAAAACTTCATTCTATCAAAATACTTGTCTTTAATCTTGAAAAGTTTCCCTTGTTTTCAAACCTTATCTCGTAAAGTCAGTACCATTGGGAGTGCATTAGTACTAAATCGAATTATGTTCAGTCGTAATTAAATAAGTGATCCTATACCAATGTTAACTTACTGGTTAAATTGATTGCAGATGATGGAGTTTGTGGACTACAATCGAATTAAATCGTTTAATTGTCATTTGGAGACTTTTGTCTCTGTAGGTAATGTTGGTTACAGTAATACTTACTAAGAGTGGTAGCACAGTGGTAGTTTGTACCTAGGTACATAACCTTTTAATTGTTATATTTGAAAATTCATCACTTAAAGTGACTATTATCAAGTGTGATTTTACTTCTTCATGACATATTTGTATGTCAAAAACTTTTGAAAGTCCAGATAATCATAGTTTAGTCACAAAAAACTGAAAAGTAACTGGATGTTTTGTAACTATTTGTTCAGAACTTTTAATGTATAAGAAACAATCCAATCTATTCTGACACAAGCAGCACACTTACTTGAACGTCAACAAAAACGTCAAAGTTCGTTAATAAAACAAAATTTTCCATGTTGCCAAATTAATTTTGAAAACTTTGTATTTCTCATTTCACCCACCGACAATATTATTCAATTTAAATTTTAATCAGGACAATCCGACAGCCCTGGGTATGAATGAATTAGTCTTGCAGAATTTATAAGCTGCTCGACAGTTATGCGTGAAATACGTAGGCCTTACATTCCTGTATATTTATAAATTTTGTGTATTGTGCAAACAGAGAGACAATTTCCGTATTTTTAAGAACAATCTGTCAAAAATATCTCTAATTTTCATATATTTTTGACAAGTTTTTGACATTGATTGTCGCTGAGATGTGATTGCGAATAGATTTTGAAGGTTTCTGCTGTTGCTGTTTTGCAACAGCAACAGCAGAAACCATGCAATAAGCGAAATCTAATAAATTTACCAACATAGATTTTATACCCCAAAATATTGAGTGGGTTTTGTACGCATATTTGTCAAATGTTAGTTTATATACTTAAAAATTAATGAACTTAAATGATTTCGGCAACATAGTTTAGGAAGTAAATTAATTCAGCACACCACAACAACATTTAGGTCGACTAGGTATTGGAGTTTTGTATGGGGCAGTTGATAATTTTCCGCGATTACGATGTTGGATGGAGAAAATTATCCAGTTCGATGGTATGCACCACACCCTTAAGTTTAACAACTCCTTTGACTACACCTATGCTGTATAATCATTTTCTGAAACTTCCAGCTTTTTTCTAACCCCCTTACTAATAAACGTATTTTATCAGATTAATAGTTACACAACGATTGTTCTCTTTCAGTCGTCAGTAATTTAAATTTCGAAAGAAGAAGACATAGCGTTGTATAACTGTTTGTTGTGTAAATGTTTATTACTAAGGGGTTAGAGGTTTTTCTGCCTAATCTAATGCTTGTGATTCATCATTAATAAAAATAAGTTATGGTACACGGGATACAAAAACCAACTGAACTTAATCAATCACGTATTGATGGATTGATCAGTTATAAAGTCATTCGTAAATGTTGTTCTTGTTCAAACATACGTAGGCCAGTTTTATCCCTAATTTCGAGTCAAGTTTTTGTATGGGTATCATCTGGCTCATGATGTGTGATGTGTGTTTTTTTTGTTAATTTTCTTTTAGTACAAACAAAAACATTACACCTGTATTCTGGTTAGGCAGAAGTGCACCCACATTTTGCCAGTTATGTTGAAATCTCATGTAACAGGGGACGAGCCTATTATCATCAGCCGGGCTTACATTCAGATCCCAGACCCGGTACTTCGCCTTCTCTTCATAAATATCTTAGAAAGTATTTTGTATGTTCTCAAAAACTTTGAACTTTTCAAAATAAGAGCGATTTCCATAATATAAATACACGTAGTAAAATAAAAATTGGGATACCTAAATTTAGATTAACTAAAGCTAGCAAGTCCTATCTTATAAGTGCTTTTATAACAAGTTGCCAAAGCCGATCACAAAACTTAGCCATAGAAAGTTCAAAACCGTCATCAAACGTGTCCTAAAAAAGCATATTAAAAGATTAAAAACTACTTTGAAGACAAAGTAGTTTGGCTGTAATTACAAACTTTCGCCTTTTATAATATTAGTGTGATTGTTTGATTATTTATGTATTCCTGCTTACTGTATCTTTCGCTACTATCATTTTTCTGTAATTAACTATGAAACACTGCAAACTGGTGGTAATCTTTTTTACTTTGAAAGCTGTACATCAGAAAGTCTACTCTTCATAAATCATTTTTAATACTTGAGAATCTTCGTATAGTTTCGGTGCGTTTCTTATATTAATTAAAATTAGGTGCTAAAGGTATAAATTCTGAGACTTCCCAGAAAGTAGATCAAAGAACTAGATGTTGAAAGACTTCACACTTTGATCATTCACTCTCAAATATCGTAATGCCTTAAGAAAAAATATTCCTTATTCCTTTCTTTGAAAATCTGGTCAGTGGGTCGTCTTAGGGGCGGATCATAATTCTAATAACTCACCTTCACGCTAATTCACCTTTTCTGCTGTCCTAACATCTACAAAAGACAGAACAAAATTTATAAAGAAACAAATTCTCCTCATCCTCATCAAAAGACACCAACAAAATTGTGATCAAAAGCATAACTTCAATAAAATACTTTCACTCCAATAATCTTATTTGCTCAGACACTATTGACACATAAGACTCACAAGTTTACACACCTAGACAAGCTTTCACAGATGTTCAAGGAATAATACAATTTTCAAAAATACCTTCTATTACTGTGGTATATAACAGAGACAATGTTTTCATTTCTTGTTAGAAGGGAATTGCACTCCTGCACCTTTACGCGAAACGGAGTCAGTTTTACGATGTCAAAGTGAAAATAAAATAGAGTTTTTATGATAGATGTAAATAAATACTGTGTGGTTTAAAAGAGTTGGAAATATAATGGAGTGTGGCTTGTGTTAACTAGGTACGTAACTAAAAGTTTACGCAGCTTGCAACGAATTAAGTTTGCTATAAAAAACCTGCGTGGGTTCTACCACTACACACACACAATATGAAGAAAGAAAGAAAGAAATAAAATACGTTTATTTGCGGTGAACATGACGCAAAAAAAAGAACATAAACACAAAAAAAAGAAAGAATATAAAACAAGCCAGGTGCAAAATTCTGTTAGAATAAACAAACGTACCTAATCAGAAGGGCCCAATTAATAGTAATAGTAGTCATACTCAGGTGTTAAAGGGAACACCTGATGCCTGTTCACTATTAAGGCAGGCCTTCAAAGCAATAGTGAACAGGCATCTTCTGGGCACGCTCGTTCTGTCTTAGACCTCATCCACCGCTTTTCATAGCTTTTCATGATCGAAGTCAATAGAACCTTATAGGAAAAGAAAATTTGTAATTAAAAATAAGTAAATGGACATCAAAGTTAGTATGTTATTCTAATATATAATAAGCATAATCTTTAAAAATATCTACCTTCCAAAAAAGACACCCACACTTTTACGCTTACATTCTTTATAGTTTTTTTATTTATCACCGCAAAGCCGATTGGAAAGTTTTGTTCCAATGTATTAAAAAGCAACAATTTGTGATTCCCACTCAGAAAAACATTTTGTATTTTGTTTTTTAAATAACGAACAGGCCAGTTTCTCTCATTAACAGCCAGTATCCCCCCTCATTGTTGCTGGTGGGGGTGGGGGGTGAGAAATGCGCTCACTGCACACCATTTTAAAAGCAATTAGGATTTTCTCATAAATACAATCTGTTTACAAGTAATTCAGTTATTCTCGTCTTTTGCTAACAAGTTAGGTAACTTTGTTTGTTATGTTATTTAAGCTTACAAAATGGCAAAAGAACATATAGGTAAATTTGTACAGACAAGAATATTTCAACGTATTTACACTAACCGAGTTGTTATTTATTGTTTCAAGCAACACCAGAATTGTGGTAGCACATATTTCACAAAACTTTCCATTTACAACAAAGCTCGACTGTTGGTTAGGTACGAAATAATTTAAAAAGAAAAACGTGAACAAAACGAGAAATGCCACAAAAAAAGAACAGCAGTATTCTGTTGTTTTTACGCTATATTTGACTGTCATCGTGCCAACGAACCATAACGACAATATGCAAAATCTCTTTTGAATTCAAAATCACAGTAATCGTAAAAATATTGCTATTTTTTATTCCAATAACGAGGTAAAGAGAATTTTTTAATGAAAGGAAAATCGATTTCCTGAATTCGTTTAGTGAGGAGCTGCAGTAGAAAATATTTCTCAAAGAACGTGTCCTTAATGTACTATACTAAAATAAGCTTTTTACGCTATTTTCTACAAGTTACACACATAAAAACAAAATCACATCTGTAATCCTCGAAGAGTCTGGTATAGGGGCAACTAGTACAAAAATTCGAAGACTCCCCTCATAGATAGGAAGCCTGTGTCCCAGTAGTGGGAACATTATAGCCTGATTATGCTCCTACTTAGTGCACCTACGTTTTCCCAGTTAAGTTTAAGTCTCATGAAATAGGAGGCGAGCCAAAAGCGCGACGGGGCGGGTACAATTTCTCGAGATAATCAGAATGTGGACAGAGTAACTTGATCATCATTATTTGGCAGCTTCTACTATCTGCTGTACGGGTTTGAGGAGTGTGGATGAACATGGATAGTACTAGATAAACACATATTGGTCTTCTTTAGTCCCAGCATTAGTGGCAGTAACCATTTCATGAGGAAACCAGCATGTCCTAGAACCAAAAGTTTGAGGGCATGTCACATATACCAATCCGCACTGAGCCCGCGTGGTGGATTACGACCCACTCCGTCTCACTGAGAGGAGGCCTGTGTCCCAGCACTGGGAACGTTATGGGCTAAATATTGGTAGCAGTAGCTTTTCAAGATAATTCCAAATTCAAATGCGAATTTCTTTTTTTCTTCTATTACCTATTTGGGTACAGTTTTGAGTAGTATGCCGTATTGGTAACAAAAGCTTTTCTATGTAGTTTAATCATTATTTCTTTGGAATGCAATTTATAAGCATAACGGTTACATGTCATACGAGTACAATGAAACACTGCGAAAAGGCCATAAATCGTTTTAGCTGAGCTAGCGTGAATAGATAGATCACTTTTGCACTGCATTATAAATTCTGAAACCTTTTAGAACTAGGCTTTTTTGACAAGCTTTTACTGTGCCACTTTTTGCAACCTTTTTTCTTTTTGTTTTTATGGCAAAAGTGCGTAAACTACAAAACTTTCCGTAAAAAAATGAATATGTAGGTAAGTACCATGATGTTGGGGGTCCTAAGAGGTCATAAAAAGGAACCAACATGGCATGGTTTTAAGAACTTTAGTTTTTTATTGTATCACTTCATTCAACAAATACATAAGTGATTTAATTCAACTGCTAACAATAATTCAAATGGAAGATCTAAGCAGCTGAAATATCTTGAATATAGTTTGTATGTAATAGTTTGTATTTCTCTGTTGGTTCAGGTAATTCACTTGCGCGTTACAGTAGCTTAGCAGTCTTTAAGTGAAGAGCTACACACGCCACACAGCGAGACACCCTTGAAGTCAATTGCTCGGGAACACTGACACGTAGGGGTGACATTTATAGAACAAGGGGGAGAACGAGTGAAAAGTTTAAGCGTTTACATGTTATTGTATCGTTAAATACGTTCGAGGGGCTCGTGGCTAAGTTATACCGGGCGAAGGTTAAGCTACGCTTGCCGAGGTCAGTCTGTAGATGGGTGACGATCGATTACTTAGGTACATACCGAGATCTTACCGTGCCTCGAAAATTCCTAGTAGTCATTCGTAGGTCTTTGACAGTCGCCACGGGTACGCCACACCGAACTCAGAAATCCGAAAGTGTGACAACCAGTTTTATGATAAACTAGCTGCGCCCCGCGGTTTCACCCGCATAAGCAATTTTACCCGTTTTTTTTTTTAAACGCATGCAATTTTTAAAAAAATTCTCTCCGTAAGTATCATCGTCGTACTTCAAGGAATATTATAAAAAAAGAATTAGCGAACTCGGTTCAGCTGCTCTCGAGATTTGCGCTTAGCAACACATTCAGCGATTCATTTTTATATTTAAGATGATTTTATTTTTGTAAGTAGTTTTGCACAAACACTTTTACACGTCAACCATATTTTTTTTAAACTAGTCGAGGTCGGCGTTAGAAGAAATGCCGAAACAAACTCACAGGTCACAGTCTCTTTTAAAGTCCAAACATAATCTTGGTCAGGTTATATGAAGACCATGTAGATCGATGTCTGAGATGGTATTTTGAGGAAAGAACCGCACGGATTGAGAGGACCTGTCCAGTCAGTGCACGCATTTGTCAGAAATCATGCAGCTCAACTCAAAACTTAAGGAGCTCAACGATTTTTCTTTACCAAGGGGTATCGTGTTACTCAGTAACTGACTTGTGGAGGTGAGATCGGTAGTATTCAGCTACATCTTTGCAACATAGTTGGGAAAAGGCAGATAATGATGACACGAAAAAAGGACTCGTTGAAAAAAATTGTTTCTTCATGTTGTACCTATTGTATCTCTATAAACGCGTTACTGTCTAAGTTTACCGCATTTGTAAGGAAAATTGAAATTGGTATTCATAAGTGCAAAATTATGTATATCTCGGTAAAGATTTTCCCTTACATTTGCATTTCCATTTAATAAATTAAGGCTGATGGACTTAAATTGTACCCGACAGTTCCACCGTCCCTAGATAAGCATTGTTGTAAGCTAGATTGGAGGAAATTCTGGCAATGATTCCTGTCCTTCTTAGTTTTGAATTCCCTACCCAGCCACATTTTTTTTTACAAAATTAGTTGATTTTCTACCCCATTGTAAACATTTAACGAAAATATGGGTTAATTTGAATTTACTTTCTATTCGCACGTCGAGGGTACACCATGTGTATTGTGTACCGATAACAATAAAAGTTATATTGTGTCTGTTAGACGCGCGACGGGTTAAACTTCCTTAGTCCTTTATATTGGAAATTAAGAAGGTTTTTTTTTATTTTAAATCTTGGTGGTTTTGTTATTGCAAAAGGACACCAGAACAGATTATTTTTTTTACTGTACAGGTAAGTATGGCAGAAGAAATTAGAGATTCAAACCTGAAATGATAATGATGATCGTTTGCAATAAATTTTCTTGCTGAAAAATAGTCAGTCTTCCTTTTAAAGCAGCTAAACCACACCTACTTTATTATTCTTTTAGCTGATCTATAATTGGTCAAAACGGCTACGGTTTTAAGTGTACAAGGAAGACAGTTATGACAGTCCCAGCTGCAAAAGAAAGTAGCGACAAAGCACACATGCACGTTATAAAAACAAAAACTTTCATGTTCGCTATTCACGAGAAAATGTTGCCAGTTTTTCTGCAAGGCACTGAAGTCTGAACGTATGTTTCTGCCAGTAAGTTAGATAGGTATTAGGAACTGTTCTAGGATTTATATTTTTAATAGAACACATTCATGACATTGTAACGTGGATTGTAATTATCTGCAGTACATTTTAATTTACTTTTCTTTATTGTAATTATACAGCATTTATCGAAAAGTGTGGTCAAGGGTACTGACCATCAAATTGAACAACTTTCTCCATGGGACCGACATCATAATCTAGAAAAAATCTCAACTGTCCCGTACAAAACTTTAATACTAATTTGACCCAAATGTATGGGACGGCTGATTGTTTTTTCGCGATTACAATCTTGGTCCCATGGAGAAAGTTATTCAGTTGTACCATACCCTTAAATTTAATTACATATTTCTGATACACGCTGTATAATATTCATGTTTTTGTTATTAATAGCTTTATTTTATTTGTAAGAATTGATATCTGGGTTATATAAATAATACAGTTGTAGGTACCCTTATCGTGCAATATTTGGTCCAGTCTAGGTAACTATAAAAAAGTTATCACTGCCGTGCAACATTCTAGACTTTTATTACTCCTGCGTGAGCTTACTTAAAAACGATTCCTTTTTTTTTTTAAACTTAATTTAAGTGACACTGCGACACCTTTTAATACCAACATTATAGAAACCAGAATCAGGGCTCGTGGCTAAATAACTACGCCAGCTACGCTTGCCGATGTCAGTCTCTAGATGGGTGATCGTCTTTACATACCAAGACCCCTTCGTGCCTCGAGAAGCATGAAGCTGTTCGTCTGACAACGAGTCTTACTAAGGGGTATCATATTAAACAGTAACTGGGCTGTGGAGGTCAGAGAGGCAGTCGCTCTATGTTTAATACTGTTATTCAGCTGCATCCGGTAAGTCTGGAAGTCAAACCCAACATAGTTGGGAAAAAGCTACCACTAGTCAGATAGAAACCAGATTAATCGATCTCAAAATTAGTCAGCACTAAATTTGTAGGAGAAGCTTGTCGACGTAAATCTGCCGTAATTTCATTTAACATGGAGTTCTAATTTTTATCTCCGGACTAAAATAGAAAACTGCAGCATGAAAATGGATGTCAAAAAAACATCTTATTCGGATGTTTTTTTTGACATCCATTTAACCCGTAAGTAACGTAAAATCTAGAAATGTAAATATATTTTCAAATACGGCGGGCGACGACGGAACGACCGTCCAAATATTATTAGCGCACGTTTAAATGACAGTTGTATGTGATATAACTAATTAAAAGCTGTTATCGAATCGGTCAGAATGAACGTCTATTCATTCTATTTCGAAGTTTTAATAATAATAATATTCTTGGACATTAAATATATTGTTGCTTTGATTTTTGCGTTGGCTACCTCAAAAAATAAAGCTAATAGAGCAGTGGTGGCACACTGGTAACGGCCCTGACATACGAATTGCAGGTCATGGGTTCGAAACCAGGCAAGCGCTTTACTTTGTGTAATTAATTTCATCACTACTTCTCTCAAAACGGTGTAGAACTAGAAATACATCGTGAGGAAACCGGCATGTCCTATACCCAAAATTCGAAAACATAACATTTACCAACCCACACTTGAACCGCGTGGTAGATAGCCTCTTAAAGAGAGGAGGTTTGTCCCAGCAGTGAGAATATGATAGGCTGATTACTTATGCTGTTATGCTATCACGAAAATCAATTTTACTTTATAATCTTTGACATCATACATATTTATTAGTCTAGAATTCACTCACAGATACTGTTCTGGGTAATCTATTCAATTCAATCGGCTTCACTGCATAAGACAGAAGTAAAGCTAGGATTTAATAGTCCATACATATCTTCTAAACTTGATAAAGTTTACAAAGCCTTTAGTAAGTCATTGAAAGCAAGTTCAGCGTTTGACTGAATCAAACTAGTGCTGATACTTCGTCTGGCAACTTATAAATGCATACCAACAGCTATACTACGTTGGGTTGAACGACATTGGTCAAATCTGATATTCGTCAAATCGGCAATTCGTCAAATTTGAATCAATATATTTTTCTTTTAAATTGTTTTTGTATTATTTGATGTTTTTTTTTTTATAGTGTTATATCACGCTAAGTGATAGTGCCGTGCTTTCCTATAATTTAGATACATGCATCATCATCATCTGCCTAGCCTTTTCCCAACTATGTTGGGGTCGGCTTCCAGTCTAACCGGATGCAGCTGAATACCAGTATTTTTTAGATACATGCGAGATCTATAATTATATTATGACAAAGACTTTGGGTAATTGCTGTTTATGTGTTTAGTTGGTAAGACTTTATATAAATAAATAAATACCTCTTTAGCTGCATCAGACTCTTAGAGTTTTCCTCTTGACATAACGTTGTAATTCAAGTAAGAAATCTGAAATCTAGCTAGTAAATCTCCTCCTTTTCTGTGTGTCGACGATTCAGTTATCGAGCATAAAAAACATACCTTATAGTTACGCAACATTGAAAAGTTATTTCTCGTGAAATAAAAATTTAAAACTTTATGAAAAGAACTATTTCATAAAAGGTTTTGAGAATACTATGTTCATAACGCAATAAAATATCCATCAATACTTTAGGAGAAATTCGCTTTTCAATCTTGCGTAAATGTCAGGTAGGATATTGACTTTCATTTGACGTCTTTATTTATATTTTTTGAGCCCAATAGTTGGCTACGTCAATTGCGTCATCAGCTAAATCTTTAGGTCATTAAACGTCGGGGCAGCGGGATTGTCCGAAAGGGTTACCGCTGCCCCGGAATATAAAGGGCTAAGGAAGGAACACGGATGGGTTTTAGTCAGTAAGAGTCTGACACTCCCTTCCGCTCCACCCAGAGCGGGAGGGGTCATTTGATGATTTCCCATCCTTGAAAAAAAAAAAGGTCATTAAACGTGCGAGTGGACGGGCACTTCGGACTCTCCAGCAAATGTGACGTAGTCTGACCAGAAGGGTCAGGGGTCAGGGTCTGGGTGTTAGATAGGTCGATAATCCGCCACTTCATAAAATTGTGTAAACTACTTATTTATTATTTAATGTCACTTCACCCATTCTAAACTTAGTTTTTGTTGTAAATACAGAGAAAAAGAGAAAACTAATTCTAATTTTAATTCCCAAAACAAAATGACAAAACAATTATTCTTAACGTAAACATTTATCAAGTAACATGTCAGGGGACACATAAACTACATTTAAATTACTCGAATCCGTGAAGCGACCCTTTTCAAGTTGAAAATTTTATGTCAAGTTAAGTTTTCATAGAATCTTTCGCGTGTAATCTTTGCACTAACAAAAACTGTCAGCCATGAGAACGGATAAAATGAAGTGTCATATTTTAACATGGGTTTAGTGGACTACTATTTATTTATTTATTTATTAATTTTTACTTTGATGGTCCTAGTCTATCATTTGTGCCTTCAAGTGACAGCTATGTGAACAGAACCCAGCATTAAATATGTAAGTTGTTACGCCCTTTATACCTGGAGGCTTTTATTTAGGTAGTTTTTATTTTTATTTTATTACTTTTGATTTAGTATTTTTATTTTAGCTTGAGTACGTATAGATTTTTATGGTATTTGTTGGTATATTGGCGTGGCTAGCTAACATATGGCAAATAATTTTATTGAATGTTCTGTGTCCTGTAATGTTAATTAGATACTTTGCAGATCTAGTTTTGTATACAGTCGAGTATTTTATAACTGAACAGACAGCTGTGCTGCTGGGGAGTTTGTTGCGCCACTTCTTCTCCCCAGCGAAAGCACTAGGAAGTGGTGAAGGGCGGGCGTTTTTGGGGGACTGTCTTATGTAATTTTGACGTTCGAAAAGTGCTGATTCTCAGCCTAGTTTGAATAAATGACTTTTAATTTTGATTTTGATTTTATGTAGCTAGTTTGATATTTCCATTTTGATACATCAATACTGAATTAATTTTTATTAATTTGCCTTTTTTTAAACCTACGATTTTCATTTGTTTTGAAAGCAAGAAAAAAATTTCATACTTAACACAAAACACGTGCACATAAGGCCCTTTATACACACGCGTTTTTCTTGCCGTGAAAAACTACGGTTTATTCGCCGTGTATGGATCATCATTGTTGTATGGATCCCTTTGAAAGCTTATTGATTGACACGTTTTCTGCAACGCGGTTTATACGCCGTAATAGATACCCTAAAGAAATCGTACCACGTACAAAGGGGCTCAAGGTCCACCTACTATGTGCAAGTACAAATTAATTTTACTGAATTTCATGGACTAAACATTCCTATTTGAAAAGTAAATAAGTCATAAATACGCAATAGTAACGAATACCGCTTATGTTTGAACAGGCCTTAAGTCGGTTATTAAAAAAAAATCGATGTTTGTTGTTGCTGTTGCATTTTGACCGCGTAGGTCAAAATGCAACAGCATTGGGGATTTTGGGGATTTTTTTTTTTTTTTTGGGGTTTTTTTTTTTTTGTGGGGATTTTTGTAGGAAACAATTGTTTTTTTTTTATTACCGATGAAAAATTTCAACGCAAGGGGTCCAGAATCTTGTACTGAATCCATGATTAGGTACTGGTTGTGCGTCGATGTCTCTTGCCCCTTCCTTGTCCCTGTATTTAAAAGATTAGGCAAGAAAAACTTGTGTGATGAGCAAGCATATTTGGCAAGACGAAATGTTTACAATAGATAAGTCTGAGATTCAGTTTGTTTGACATCTGTTATTGTAACTTACGTAAAACCTCAGACCAAATAAAAAACCAAGACAGAGGGCTGTCAACAGTAAAGTGAAGCCGGTTTCGTAAACATACACTTAGCACATGCGTTCCGTCGCGGATGGTCGATTTCGCAATCGGTCAAATTCATGAAAATCGCAATCCGTCAAAATAGCAAAGCGTCAAAATAGCAAACAGTCAAAATAGCAAACCGTCAAATAGCAAACCGTCAAAATAGCAAACCGTCAATGCACTTAGTGAGATGTAGTTTGATTGTGTGTGTATGTGTATGTATGCACAGAGCGGAGGTGTTGTTTTGGCATGCTTCACTGTATCGTTCTCAGCGCTTGGTGTTTTATTTGGTCTGAGAATAGAACAATGAAAAATTGAAAAGTGATACTATCTAATTAGATAGGTACATGAACCAGACATCAAATTAACCTAAATATCATACTGTATTCGCCGACTATAACTTTATTATGCAAAACAGAATAAAGATCAACTTACTTAAGTTACATAAACACATTATTTTAAAGAAGCTTTTTAACATTGAAACATGACGCTACCTACTGAGCAAAAAAGGTTTTCCTGCCAACAATATCGCTCAAGTTGGAAGAAAAAACAAAACCTTTTTGTCAAGCCCAAAAAGGTTTTGTTTACTAATCTAAAGCAATAATTTATTTTAACACGTCTGGTGCTTATAATTATTGTGAACAGTTTATTACAACTCGTCCTCTTTAGGTCCCCTGAGAGAGGTTCAATCTGTTACCATTAGCCAGTGGCTACTGTGGGGTAAAAGAATAAAATAGGTAGGTAGGTACTTCGTATTTGTTTCTTTAGATCTTGAAGGAACTAGGGTTAGGTTTTATAAAACGAAAGTCAAATAAAAATTGGTTAGGTATTAAAAAAATATACAACGTGTTTATTTTTATAACCCATAACTCTAGGGGGTCATTGTACTCATCGTTATGAACAACTTTTTGATGAAAAAATGGTGTTCCCTACATTTTGACGAGTTATACGAACATAAATGTAGGGAACAGCAGATTTTTGTTTTCGCGATTTCAGAGGGGCAGTTCTCGTAATTTTAAGAACGTTCACAGTCTGATCTCAGTCTCAATCTGTCAAAAATACCTCAAATTTCCCTACATTTTGACAAGCTTTTGACATTTGTTTGTCGCCGAGATGACACTGCGACTAGATTGTGAACGTTTTAAATTAAGAGAATTGGCCTTCAGGTTTTGGCCCATAGTAAAAATTGTTCATAATGATGGATACAATGACCCCCTAGAGTTATGGGATATAAAAAAAAACCCGTTGCATATAAAAAATACTTAATGCAGATTATTTTCCATATCTACTTTAAGGAAAAGCTAAGAAATAATTGTTTAAAAGCAAACTGAGATAAATTAGTGATTTGACACACAATTTCCCATCAGGAGCCCGGAGTCTGGATTGGTGCCCGGTAGATAACAGTAGGATTTTATTCAGTTCGCAACGAGAAACAGATTCAAGTAAGTTAGCGAGTTTTTCTCTGAAACTTCTTGTAAATTCTTTGGGAAGTTGTTCAATTATTTTTGCACCTGAACATTTATTTCCTTAGAGATTGATGAGATGCGAATATAACAATTGTTCAAAAAGAGATTAGACTTTGAAAAAGTTTTCATTCATAACTTATTTTATTCGTATTTTTTTAACAGTGAGGAAAAAAGCTGCAAGTAATTTATATTTTATTGTTCCTTCTAAAAATTTCAATCTGGAAAAAAGTGGAAAATTATTATTAAATGTGGAGTTGACTGAAATAATTTATTTGGATGGTATTGGCCCAAAAAAAAACTGTTGTTTGGTTTATCCATACTAATAATATTATAAATGTGAAAGTGGATCTGTCTGTTACCTGAAGAGGTAACAGACATACCCACTTTCGTAGCGTGAAGGCGCATAAAACGCTGAACCGATTTGGATAAAATTTGGTAATAGAGATAGTTTGAGTCCCGGGATAGGATATCTGATAGTTTTTATCCCGATATTCCCACTTGAAACTTATGCGGGTGAAACCGCGGGGCACTGCCAGTTTTAAATAATTTTATTTGTTTATAATCGTTTGTGGCCACATTTTAATTTATTCAAATTGAATAACCGCAAAACATACTACGCGACTCGGTTGAAGATAAAATATTTTATCACATTAATGTACTTAGCGTGATTAATATTTTAGGTAAGTAGGTACTTACTCGGTATGATAAATGACCCATAGCACGAGTGTACCCAAAACATTTTTAATAAAGTATTTTCCAAAAATAAAGAATTCTGGGGCTGGGACATCTGGGCAGCCTAACATTAGGCGTTATTAGTCTCAATGATTAGATTTTAGGGGTCAATGAGGTATCTTGGAATATACGCTCACTAAGCTAAGGTTCTCGAAGGCTAAGGTACCGGTGGCCACACACACAGCGTCCGCAATTTACTGTCAAATGACGTCATTAATACGTTATTTATGAAGGTAATTTGGTGTGTTACCCTAAAGAGTGTTTTTTGACACCGTAACCCGCTGCCACCATCTTCATGACAGCGTCACAGCTGTCTTTGAATAAACTATAAGCTTCAGCGACAAAACTTGTTGATTGCTAAGATACTGGCCGTTTTAGTCCACTGCGCAACCGCACTACATCCAAAATACTGGCCACTTCAATCAGGCTAGGTTGCCTTATCCGCTCCGGCTCTTAAGAACCAGTTTATCCCAAAAAAAAGCAATTTCAGGGAACAATAAATTGAATGAGATCATGTGTGAAATCCCTGTTGGTTTGTCCGACGCCGATTGGTCTTAATATATTGAATAGTGATATCAATTTTGATTGGAGAACCGGGTTACTCTATATTTTTGGTGTCGAATTCCCATGGTAGATTGTGTTTATTTTTGTTGTGTTTAGAACATACGGACACAGTTTTCGGAATCATATTTTAATAGTGACGCATATCAACATCACTAGCAGGTACTTTTTATCGCCCTATATACTACGCTACTTTTAATTTTTTTGTTCGAACCCAGACAGAGACAGGCGCTTTATTTGTGTAAAAAATTTCATCACTACTGCAGCTCTCAAAACATTGAAGGAAAATATCGTAAGGAAATGTCTTAGAACCAAAAATTCGAAGAGACATGTAATATAGTATCAACCCGCACAGATAACAGCCCTTCCCCTCTCGAAGAGAGACAGCCTGTGTCCAAGCAGTACATTGTAGGCTACTTTTTATCGTATTAGTAGAGATCAAGAAACAAATAAATTAAGTAATTTTTAGTATTTATTTCTGTACAAGTGATTTGTAATCTTTAGAAATAAATGAATTCAAACCGTAAACCTCTAAAATAAAAATGTGTGAAATTGTCTAGCTCAACTTTATAGTGCTCTGTGATTTTTACTCGTGTGAATACTATCATACAACTCAGCCTATAAATTACAGTCCACTGCTGGACATAGGCCTCTCCCAGGCTGCGCCACAACACCCTGTTCTCCGCCTTCCGCATCCAGTCTGACCCAGCTACTTTCCATCCATCTGGCGTCTGGCGTCTGGCGTCTGGGTCCATCTAGCTGGCGGCTGGCTAGCTGGCTGGCTTTAGGGCGTCTCACGCTACGCTTGCCGATACGCGGTCTCCACTCAAGGACTCGTCTGCTCCACCCGCCATCGGTCCTTCGACAAACATGGCCAGCCCACTGCCACTTCAGTTTGCTTACTCTGCAAGCTAGGTCGGTAACTCCAATTCTTTTCCGGACAATTTCATTTCTGATTTTATCCTTCAATGAGACTCCGAGCATAGCTCGCTCCATAGCGCGCTGAGCGACCTTGAGTTTGTGGACCAGCCCGACCGTCAGTGTCCACGTTTTGGCACCATAATTATGCCATGACTAAAATAATAAAAAATGGAATTTTAAATGTATTTAGGATCTTCAACAAAAGATAGACGCAATACTTTACACATCAATAAATATACCTATATGCTTATACCGGTATGGTAAGTTGGTTAGTTCATTTGATTTCACCCGAAACTTTATTTTACAGACATTTTTGATAACTAAATCTCAATTACTGAAGTTCCTTAGTCTTACAAAATCTCTTTAAATGTCCAGTTATTACAGTTAGGTATAAGTACAAAAAGTAAATCCAGCTTCTGACACAAACGGTTTTGTCGGTTGTGTCTTAAGTATTTATATAAGTTGAGTCAAAATGTAGGTTACATTTTGAATATTATTTAACAATCAATCATGATTTCATTAAGACTTATTGTTTTACAATAAATACTGGGTGTTTAATTATATTCAGTAGATTTAAATAACTATTTAGTGTTTTAAATCTGTCTAAAATAAATGAATGTATTTTTTAGTTAAGTAGGTACTTTGAATTTGAACAGCAAAACTAAAAAACAACAAAAATATCAAAATATTATTCAAGGATGGACGTTATTAAAACACAAGGAGCCAGAAACCATTTATGTTTACATTATATATCTTCACTGAATATTTTCTCAACAAACAGAGGTGGAGGTTATCAAAGACAATGTGCGCGGAGGTAAGTCCACCCATTAGATACCGAAATTAACCTAAACATTAGCTTCGAACGAGGTCACATAGACAACACATTGTTACTTATTGTGTTTTCTTAAATAACGTTCATGGAAAAGTTCATGTATGTAAGTATTAGGCATACTTACATACGGGAGCTTTTCCCATGACGACAGGCAGAAAATTCTGAACACGCTCGTTGCATTGTACAGACGCCAGCACATCAACCTACCCGAAACTGTCAAATTTTCCCAATCAACTTTGAACCTTATACTTTAGCAATAAAGTTAAAAATCTATCAAAGAAATTTTACAGATTGTAGTAACTTGATGTGCTGGCGTCTGTACACCCCATAAATCGCTTTCCAAGAAAATGGAACGCCACGATATTCACACACTCCTTTTGCTTCGTTTCAGTTTTATTATTTACATTTTTATTTCTATCTATCTATACTAATAACAAGGCTGAAGAGTTTGTTTAAATCTCTTTGACTCCGTCGTATTAGAAAAATTCTTTTTGATATCTAAATGCTTGAGGAAGGCAAAGCTAGAGGCTAAGAGCCGAGAAAAAATTAAAAAATCGGAAAAACGAAGTAACAGTGCGTGCATGCGATGCGAGGGGGTAGCTCATGGAAACAAAAAAAATCACGCTGACGCCAGTCAAGAATATTGAGAAAAATCAAAGCAATTGTAGAAACTGGTATATATACTTCAGAGTTACTGTTAAAATAGTTCTCAAACATCAAATATACTTCAACATTGATTTCGAGTCACATCGCCTCATTTTGTTGTTACTGGTTTTCTGTGCGGCCCACGCGTATCTGTTTAACGCTAACGTGAAAGTTTGGAGTTATGGGCCTTTAGTATGGAATGGAAGCAACGACAGCTATTCCTTTTGACATGGCGCTATGCTTTTGTATTATATTCTGCTACATGAAATAGTTAAAATTGTATCAAGTTTATACAAATAAGTAAGGCTGGTTTAGTTACTTATATCTGGATACAAGAAACTGTCACAATTTTTGCACTGCATAAAACATTACCTGCAAGACTTAAGGGGGCGCCGACCCACTAGTGGCGCCCTCATGGTTTGTTTGGTTATTTCTTTTATTTTAGAGTGAAAATGCAGAAAATAAGCACGTTAAGTTGTGCTCCTCATGATTATACGTTAATATTATTATAAACGGTAGTTTTACACTGTTTAGTTATATTATAATCATAAAAACGGAAAATAGTGGCCACTATTATCCGTTTTAAGAAATAACCAAACAAACGATGAGGGCGCCACTGCGCGGTCGGCGTTTGGTCGACGCTGTCTTAAGGAAAAAGGTGTAGCCACAAACTTGCATGAAATGCATTCACAACATAATTTGAATACCTTAACATTATCATGTTCATGAGATTTTAAGTCTTTCCTCAATTTGCATAGTTGAATATATTTAAAGTTTCTAATCGCATTATGCTTGTGTTCATTCATATGCAAACCTCATTATGTTGGTTCAAAGAAGTCTTGAAAAGCTTAACAGTGGCGAGACTTGCAAATAAGCATACTTACATACTTACGTAGTTTTTCTAATCATAAACAAACAAATAATAATAATAATTAATATAATATCTTTAAACAAACAAATAATAATAATAATTAATATAATATCTTTGAACATTTCACACAACGCCATAAAGTCCCAACCTAATGCTTGTGTTATGGTAACGAGATGGCTGATAAACTACTCATATACATATTTTTTTAAATACATACAATAGATAAAACACCCAGACCTGGAACAAATACTTCTAGGTCGTACAAATATTTGTTCCGTGTGGGAATCGAACCCGCGTCATGCTGCGCGGCAGTCAATCGCTCAACCACTGCAGTTTTTTTAAAAGTACTCAAGTGTTATAAATCATTATATGCCTAGAATTTTCCCGACTATTGTGGGGTCGGCTTCCAGTATAACCGGATGCAGCTGAATACCAGTATTTTACATGGACCGACAGCCTACCTGACCTCCACAACCCAGTTACTGGATAATACGATACCCCTTGCATGGTAAGACTGGTTGTTAGACTTTCGGAGTTTCTTGAGTACCCGTAACGGCTGTCAAGGATCCACGAATGACAGCCGGGACCAACGAGCTTTCCGAGGTACGGAGAGGTCTTGTTATGTACAGATGGTCACCCATCCACGGACCAACCGCGGTAAGCGTAGCTTAACCTGATTGATCGACCTGTGCGGCTGTTATTATTTAGCCACGGACCCTTCACCAAAATTCTATTTCTAATATTTTCCTAGAAGTCGACAAAATAATTTCTCGTACCTAAATTTCGCCTTAAATTTAATAAAAAAAACGGTTCTCTTCTCATAAAATAACTTTTACATAAATGTATTTTGCTAACAAATCAAAGATTTAATTGGGTCAGTTATTGTAAACAAGTACAACGTCTGTGGAAGTTTGTTTGTATAGTTTTGACAAAGTTAAATAAAATATTTAGGTCATTCAAATACTGATCTTAGGAAAGTATGTTACAACGGAGTATTCCCGTTTGAGCACCTATGCATGGAACTTCAAAGGTATTCCCATTTGAGCACCTATGCATGGAGCTTGAGCACCAATCAATATTTTGCCGTGGTGCTCAAAAATTACAAATAGGTTGTCAGGTTTCTATAAAGAAACTACTTTTATATTAAGCGTTTCATTAATAAAATGACCAAATACAATGTGAAACTAGAATTCAATTATCCATTCTTGTCCATAGATTAACTCTATTAGGAACTTGTTTTCTCTTTTTTCCGTTCTTTTAACTGCATTCGGACGTAAGTTAATTTCGTTGGGAACTGTTTCCAAACTTACTCCATTTCAGGAACTGTAACTGAATTACTGAAACCTTTTGAAATTCGTGTTTCGAGTAAACGAGGACCTTCGAGATTTCATGGACTAGGTGAATGCATAGCAATGTGCTACAAAGTACAAGTCTTTGATGACCGAACATTCTCGTCTATCCATGAACATTCCTGCTTAATTTTGGAATCCAGTGTGCCTATGTATATAAATTTAAGATATAAATTTAAAATCCACTATAGACTAAACAAATTTTAACATATGGGTGACAGTATTAAAGCAGATTTTAATTTCAATAATAGCAATAAATACCAGGATGTATTAGTAATTATAAAGGGGGCAATTCCCGTATTAATGATACGGGTACTAATATCAGTCTTAACCTGTCAAAAATTCCACTAAATTCCGTGAATACATTGATTGTTGTTGAGATGAGATTCCGATTAAATTTTGAACGTTTTTAATTACGGGAATTGGCGTTCAGATGTTTTAATTGTGTGGGCGTATTTACCAACTACGCCCACACAGTGGTTAACTTATAATAACTTACAATATTAAAGCAATTAGTAAGCTGGCAAGTGAGACCAAATCGTGCAAGTAATAAGGTTTATTAAATAACGAGGGATCGCAGGCGCCTTCCAACTTGTCGGTTATATGGATAACTTGGCAAAATTTAATTTAGGTAGTGCTAGTTTCGGAAACTTTGGGCTGCCTACCCACAACGGATTATAGTCCATAGATTAGTTAATATGTTTCTTTCTTGTACAGAACACTTAGTTTGTTATTTAAGAGACACAATTTAATTATTATATTTTTCCACTGCAGGCTGTAAAAATACTTTAGCTATATTTTTTTCATACGAGTCATTACGAGAATTGACCTTCTGATATATGAACGTGAACAAAGCAAAAGAATATAATCGTTAAAGAAACGATTCTTACATAGATAGATAAACCATTTATTTGGCTCACACAAAAGAGCACAGCATACAAAGGTAAAATTAGATGATAATTAAGTACAATTACATACTTCTTTTGTTTCGTTCGTTGGGGGTAGGCAGAAACTACAGAGTTTTCTAGTTTATGAATATACCCCATGAGGAATGGCGTGAGTTTATGTATGTATGTGTGAGTAAAATACATATCTCAATTAAAAAGTTAAATAGGTTCTTTGAAAGATAAAACCCATGCCTCTTGCATCATTTAAATATCAACAAACTTATTGCCTCATACCTACTTTTGCAATATTCTTATCCGAAAGTAATTTAACATCTTCGAAATTTAAACACTTACAAAAGTAACTTTTCGTCCAACGAAAATGAGAATAAAAGAAGAAGAAATGTTTTCGAATAAAAAGGCGGTCAAATACTTTTCTTTAACGATTATTAGGAAACCGACAGAGCGTTGGATTTTATAGCTACTCTAAATACACGAAATTGTAAGGAATTGAAAAGAGTATGATACAAACGTATTTCGTCTATTTTTGGCTGAAATTACGATACGATGCGATGTTACAATTCCATTTACTGGACAATTTTATTTTGTCAATCAAGACTTGATTTATTCGTCTTTAGTACTAGGTTTCAGCTCAACAATGCTCATGAAGTTCAAATGATCAAAATCGTCTTCATCACGCCTCAATCCAAATCTTCTTACAAAGCTAAAATTATTCTCAACTTACCACAAATTCCTCGCTTTAGCATTTTTCGGATTATCTTTTCAACAAAGTTAAAATGTTTGAAGAATCGGCTTATTTCTTTTCCTTTCTATTGTCATTAAATGCTCGTAGACAATTAGCCGCCGCCGCTAAGTCTGTCTGTCAACAAGGCAGGAACGTGCCTCGCATTTGTTTCCATTAATTGTCGACCAAAAATTAACTATTCTAGTCGCAAAATACATGACGCTTGAAAAAACTTGGCTTTGATGGATAGGCTTTTTATACTGATCAAGTTAATTTGGAACCTGTATTTGAGGAATTAGAATTATATGGCCCTCATTTAATATTAGGGGTATTTCTAAGGAAAATTAGCTCTATGTGTATCGCAGTATCGATACTGCGTTCTAAAACTCAAATTGCCGATGTAGGTCACACTGCTGCCAAGTTAAAATGGAACTGAGCTGGTCACATCTGTCGCATGCCGGAGGAGCTATGGGCTAGCTAGAGTAACCACACAATGGGTCCCAAACAGCAGCAAACGGCAACGCGGCAGGCCCAGAATGAGATGGCAGGACGGATTTCCACAAGGATTGGCGTATAACAGTACTGGATAGGGATATGTGGAAGGAGGGAAGGGAGGCCTTTTATAATAATAATAATCCATTTATTTCAGGCGACGCAGGCCCATAGATAAATAAATACCTTAACCTAAACATACATATTTTTTAATTATAAAAAACTAACTAAGTATAGTGCACGCACTTCACTAGCTTCCTCTTGTGCTGTTCTGTGGTTCCTTTGCCCTGCAGTGGGACAGAAATGGCTGATAATATTAAAAATTGCTTGTGAACATTCAGTATCAAGGCAGACAAGGCAATTTTGTACATTAGGTAGGTACAGAATATGTAGATAAAATTGTATAATGTTGTGTTATTTATTTATTTTTATATTGTAAACAAGAATATACATAACAAAAAATACATTTAGCACTGTAAAACACACAATGGGCGGAATTATCGGCTTGTCAGTTCATCATTTGACCTAACTATAGCGGCGCAATAACTAAAACTATAAGCTAAATATACCATAACCACGACAAAACTTTTTGACAACACATCAATCCGTGGAATTACGTTTAGGGTAGGTACAGCCGAGCAATTCAAGTCATGTAATCAGTCACACATTACAAATATGTACGGAACTCATCCATCACAGAGCGACAGCTTGTTATTGGCCACTATTGCACACTTATTCTGTTACAATACTAGAACAAGCGAAATATTTTTGGGATGTATTTTCTGTTGGGTCTTCAGACGATGTTAATGTTTTTGAGGTTTTGGTTCGTTTATGATCTTCATTTGTTTCATTATTGTGTTTTTGATAAAGTTCACTCTTGTTTTTGTAGTGAGAAACATCATGTACCTACTTAGTTGTTTATTTTGGATATATTGAAATCTGATTTAATGATAATTTTATTATGGTAGTCTGTTAAGAAACTACTCCTCTTCACACTTACATGGATAAATAGAGCATTAGATGTAATGTTTGTGTCAATGCGGATTGGAAAGAATCCAAAAATCCTTTAACCCGAATGTTCAAAGCTAGGGTTATTCAACTTGAAAACCTCACGTACACTTTTGAAAAAGGAATTCTTTTTTTGCTAAAATGGGGCTAAAATCCAATACAGTTTTCTATGGCCAATCTTCTATAGGCTACGATTGTGACCAAACTTTCAATGTAATATGTGACACTATAGACATTGCAGTTTTTCATAGGCGGAAAATTCGGAGAGTTTTCGAAATTGCTCAGACGTGCTTTTTTTTTTTCCAACGTTCGTTGGAGATGTTTGAAAACTCTTTCAATAAACGCTAGTGACTTTTTGTCCTATTAACGAGTTTCATTGGTTTTGGTTTTTAGAAATCATAGTTCTTTATTATGGTCTTCTTAATCGATAGAATTTTACCTAAGTACTTTTATATCAGTTACCTCAATAGCCACTCTCATTTCGCATAACGTGTTTGTAAAAAAATAACTAGATACAGCAGTTTTATTAATCCCTTTCGTAACTTTATTTCCATTTCAAATGCCTTCGTTTATTTTCGATTCGCAAATAGAATAACAAAGATAAATGAAATTAATTAGGTTAAGGTGCTAATCTTATAAGGAATTCAACTTTGAGATTAGCCAGGCAGTTAAAAGGGGATTTTCTAAGACATTTCTTTTGATTTAACAGATGGATACACCTTTCTTCGTTTTGATGCCTAGGTACCTACTAATTTGTTTTAATATATATTATAAATTTCAATTCACATAATCACATACAACTCTTGATAATGGCTTAGAAGTTATTTGAAGTGAAGCAAAAGATGAAAACATTGATAAAGTCTGGCTCGGACTGAACAATGCTGTCCGAAGAACAATGTGAGCTGTAGATGTAGATAGTGCACATTGCACAGACAAGCATGGCATGGAAATTAATGAAAAATATAAACTTGAACATGTACTTTTTGAACCTGTACTTGTTGGTAAAGTTGTGCCTGTTGGGAAATTGAGTTTATGTAAGTAAATAATTTCAAACTGGGCCAGATTGTTCAGTTAGTTAATTTTTTCATAAGTAAGAAAGCCCTGTTGTGTATTTGTTGAATATTATGTCTTTAATAATTAAGTTCTACATTGAAAAAATCTACACTTATTTAAATTGTATTTCTATCCGCTACATAGAACATATAATCACATATTTGGCACATTTTTGTGTTATACCAGTTTATGCAAAATCTTCTGAACCTTTTTCAGCATTATTAAAACCAATATTTCTTCAAATAAGGTCAAGAGTTACTTAATGTCTTTCAATACAAACGACTATTCAGTCTGACAAAAGATTCCCTTGCGATTGCGGGGGATCCCAATTTACGAGATCCGTCTAAAAGATATCCGAACATATATCATTGTGACACACTATCTCGTTATGCTTTTCAGAAATCGATATGTATATTTGTAACCTTTAGTACTATATTACAGTTACTAAGCATGTACCAGTTTCTGATTAGATTGCTGAATTATCTAATTAATCTATTTTTGATGTCACAATTAGTTACCGATAAGCTATTCGTACACGACCTAAATGTTTTAATATAATTTATTTGTCTTGTAGGGCACAGGAAATAATTGATTACTGACGTGTTTGAAGACTGTCATGTTACAATTTTCTCATATTATTTCCACTTTAATACTTTCAAGGAATCTCACCTAGGCAACTGCAGAAATATTACTCAGGTGGGTACTTTTAGCAAGAACTGTTTTCGTGACAGTCAATTTATTCTCTTGTCTTAAACACATCTATTTAAAATTTCACATGAACAACAATCGCAAACCTAACCTAACCTAACACAAATAAATCATCTGCTATCACGATCCACGAGGAATGAAGAAAACCTACATAAAAACGCAATCCTACTCAAACACAAACTCAAAACTCATCCAAAAAAATACAATTAAAAAGTGTGTTAAACAACTTTATTTGCTCTACGTTGTAACACGCAAATTCGAGAATCACAAACAACAATATTAAAGGATTCATTAAGGATCCAAATCGTTCCGGGAATGAAATAAAACAGACATTCCAGAATTTATGATCGCGGTTATGAGCTATTTTATGAATAACCGTTTATGATTATTGCTCTGAGATCCGACGATTTTGTTGTAATTTGTGTAGTTTGCCACTTTTAGTGCAAAGAATTTTATCTCGTCTATAATTATGATACCAATCGTTTTAAGTGTTAAAGCACTTGAAGCCTTATCGCTTGATGTATTCAAATTCTTGGAAAAGGATTGCAGTAACATGTAATCCACTCACCGTGTGCAAGTAATAATCATTCTCCTGTCCTTATCCCAATTTTTTGAGGTAAGCGCAGTACGTCTTTTTCACCATACATAACATCAGCCGTCATCGCAATGTTAACTTCCTCCATTGTCATATTACCTATCACCTTTCCATATTCCACAAAAAAATATGTATCATAATCCACATATTTTTTTTTCTTATTGTATTCGTAAGTAGGTACTCTTTAAAATTACTGCCAGACTTCAAAAATATACATGACTAAATTCTTCACATGACACGCAACCCATTGATTAAATAGTTTCGCAATGGCTCTTCTACTTACGTATTATTCTTTTCAGATTGCCACGCTCTTTCACACCAACTTATTGAATACAAACTCATAAGTTCATCTCTAAGGGTTAATTTTCAGCCAACTTCTCTTTTGCTATAAATCAAAATTATGAAGTTCCGACTTAACTTTTGCTACGAAGCTCGAATACGATATCGGATTGCTTTTAAATTTTGATTAACAAATTGGTCATTACCTATACCTGATGAATTAATATTAATTTATAAAGGTCTTCGATATCGAAAAGCATAATAATATTATGGAACTCAAATGGAGTTGGGCAAGACACCCTGGCAACGCGCAGTGATGACAGGTGGACTAAGGCAGAGTGGCGTCCAAGGACTGGAAGACGACATGTCGGTCGTCCGGCGGCGAGATGGGCAGACGATGTTGTTGCCATCGCAGGCAAAACCTGGATTAGGCTGGAACAGGAGTATGGTGATTAGTACAAGAAAAGAGAGGCCTATGCCAAGCAGTACGTAATGTCAGGTTGTGGATGATGATGATGATGAAGAAATTAATCCTGTAACAGAATGTGGTTATCTCACTGCAGGGTAATTTAAAAGACCTCTTTCTCTTCGGGTTTTCACTGAAAATCAGCGCTGTGCTGAGGGTGCCCATCATCATGCTGAGTGGAACACACGACGTACGGCTGCCAACTAATGCTGATGTTCTGTGCTCGTGATTATTTATATCTATGTTTTTATTTTCTTTATTATTCGAGGTAACTGATATTCTTGTTTGCACGTGTTTCTGGAACAAATAAACGTATTTTTCTTTCTTTCTCTTACAGAGAAGGAATAAGATTTTATCACCACACTTTCACAGTGCGAATTGGTGATTCGATTTTAAGTTCACCATGTCAGTTCAGCTGAACATAATTGCTAGTCCTATTGGGTTCATCATATAATTTTTCTTTACTCATTCTCCTGCCTTTGTCGCAATTTATTTGGGGTCGGCACAACATGTCTACTTCTTTCATACTTCTATATTAGACATCATCTCGATAGTCACCCCCTTTCTAACCTTATCATAATGATATTTTTCTTTACTAATATCGGTAATATCTAAGATTAACTTACGAAAATGTGAGTGTAAAGAAGTATAAATGGGTTCTTAGGTATACCTACCGTGATAGATTCTGAATGAAGACGTGGTGGAAACTCTAAGTACTTTTATAATCTACTTTAGATGAATTAACTCATTAAAGCAATTAAAATAATTTTGGTATATTACGTGGGTCTTAAGAAGAAAGCTAAAATAACTAAATTTATTAATAAAATAACTCAAGCCACAGTTGCTTACAACGCAAAATCTCTAGCAGGGGTTGTCAGTGGTGCAAAATAATAAACCTAATATAATAGATACATAGATATATAAATATATGCTGTGTAATAGATACTAAATATACATATAAACAACGAAAATAAAAATGTCGACTATAGATACAATCTTCTTCTATCATTCAGGCTGTAGTAGGTACTAGTAGATAACTTATTTAGCACACCAGTATTCTAAAGTAAAGTTAAGTTAATTTAACATAACATCACGCTTGTACTCTCCGAAGGGTAAGGCAGAGGTGTACCTGTAGTACCTACATCCCACATTTCACCAGTAGATTTACTTAATTAAACTTAACAATGAACAAGCTTTTCTAAACTGGAAAACCAAAACACTATTAATTTAATAGACTCTTAGAGCTCTGCCAAGGACCAATCGGTATTGAAGGAGTCCAGCTCTGCTGAACGCAATAAAATCATGTTTGTTTGTGAGCACACAATATTCTAAGAATCTAAAACCTTCAGTGACAACAGAAATTTTTTAGAGGAAATTATTACAGTCCAGCGACCACAAAGCGACTGTACCGCCACAAAGGTATCATAGACTTTGGAAAGTGACACTTCTCTTGAACGAGAAAAAATTCATCGGAAAGTAGTTTCACAGGTTTTATTATTTATCTTTTCTGAGTGCATGGACAATGGTCTTTTAAATTTTCTTATATATTTATTTAAAGCCCTTATCTACTGCTATGGCAAAATATGTTTTTTTTAAATTAGATATTATTATCCCACTTCTGGGTAAAGGCTTCTCTACTCTCTTTCAACTTCTCTTTGTACACAGCTGCTAAGGAGCAATCTTTATAAAAAAAAAAATATGTAGGCCATTATTTAAAACTGAACTCCTTACATTACAAACTTGTTAATAATTTGTAGTATACTCGTTTATACTTATATTTTTACGAACGAATTATAATTTATCTCTTAAATATTTTTTTGGTTTCAGCACACTGTCAGTTTTCAATCGCAATAAATCGTGAACAATAAAATAACTTCAGTGCTAGATCATCATCTATCTTTGATAGTAAGCCGCATTTGAACTTTTAAAATCACTTGTTTCACTTTACTAGTGGCATACTGTTCCACTGTTACAGTTTCTATGTATATAGCCTCGTTGAGTCCCACTAGCCTAAAGCAAAAAACTCTTCGCTCGTTAGTTAGTATGAGCCCTTCCTGTACATTGTCCCGCGCAGGTTCGTTTGCACCTTTGTATTTGAGTCCAGTTTCAACTGCATTGCTGGCAATGGATGTAGGTTGAAAGGACCTTAGTTTTGTTTCATGTTCGATCTCCTTTGCTTGATTTTAGTTCTAAAAATACTTCTGTAAAAAAAAAATTGTAAAAACAATGCAATTTCTATCACAACTTCATCCATGTCGTTCGTGTATACCTAAGACTGTTAATATTCGACAAAAGTCCAATTTTCCCTTGACAAAATAACCCGGAAATACGCAATACAACCTTTTAATCCTATTAAAAGTAATCAGTTTAAACTCCACCACGGCCATGTGCTTTCGTTATCACCGGCGATTTCCTTTATCACAATCATGTAATTGTTGAGTTTTACAACATTACATTGAACCATGACGCAAAACTTAGTCATGCGTACTATTATTACGTCACCGGTTTTCATAAAGTCTTCAAAATTAGATTATTATTTTTTATCAAAATCTACTGAAGCATTTTTGACGTTCAATCGTGGGTAAGCAAAGAGAGTTACGCTCCAGTAACGAATATATTCGAATGGGTCCGTAATTCTGAATTACTTCTAAGATTCTCCAGCTTAAGACAGCTTTTCCGAATGAGTTAGTTGCCCGAGAATCACTAGTTCGTTAAGAACTAAAGGATAAGACCTGTGATGAGGACTAGGCAGTGCTTTCACGTGTGAAATAATTAGCTCTCTCTATGTTCTACAGGCGTAACACCTTCATAGTTTTAGAGATAAATCTTTGCTCGAAACTCATACACTTTATTTCTTAAAGCAACAACATAATTTGGTGTTTTTGCAACTTCTGTACTCATGTAAAGACACGGAATGTTTATGATTATTTAACAGCAAACATTTCATAAATGCTACACCTGGAAAAATTACGCCGTACGAAGCGATAAAGTTAATGTAAATGAGGTTGTTACGTGAGGCAATTTAGGTGCCTAAAATGTCATCGCAAAATACGGTGCGAGTGTGGCAAACCATAATTGACATTATAAAATATTTTTGTAGTGCGATACTGTAGGGCTTGGATAATTAAATGCTTTTTAAATCTCCACTCCAAAATGTGGTGAACTTTGCGAGTGATGCATGCTATTAAATGACAGGAAAACCACTCAATTCAAAAACAAAATACCGAAAAACAAAATCAAAGACGTTTTTAAGCTCCTTGATAAATTATATTTTTGACTACATATTGGTTTAAAAAAAAAACACTTATATTCGTCATAAATTAAAACAAGATGAGGTTTGAGTTTTCTATTCGACTACTGTGAAGAGAAACACTGAAACAAACTCAGAGGTCCCAGTCTCTTTTCAAATATAATCGTGAAGGTCGAGGTGGTTAATATCGTGAGTGTATACTTCATCACTGAACGAGTATTCAGTGGTGAAGCTTAGAACTTAGTAGGTACCTATAGACGAAAGCCTCGCGGCTGTTTACTGCTGACTCCAAGAAAAGTAATACCAAACTGTATTCTAAATAATTACGCCAAAATGGCAACTTGAAAACAATAAACAGACTTGGAATGCACCCAAATAATTTAGCTAAAATGTTTCTCCACCTTCTTTAGCTGCGGTCTTAGTCTGTTGTACTACGTCTATTTTTGAATTCATTGTTTTAACGACTTGAACTTCTTCAGTAATTATTGAAAAAATTACGTGACACGTTTTATATTACAAAGGCCAAGGAAAGGTCAAAATTGGTAGTTCGTTAAAACTTCTTCGTAATAGATTAGTTCCTTTTTATTTGGACGGCGTAAAACGCAATTCAACCACTACAAATCCAATCCCAGCCTATCTTAGAATATTCTATCAAAGTAATCTATTCCAGTCAGTGTGTCATGTGGGTAGCCAGACTAATTATTCAATTTTCTCAGGTACCACGGTATCAATCAGGTCAACATTTACACAAAGTATGAATGAAGGCCTTTGGAAAGCCATGTGGACTTTCATTATCTCGATTATCTACATCTCGAAAGTTTACTCTACCCTATCGAGTGACCAAATCTGTTACACGTAACACCTTGTTCTAATCGAAACGTCCTCTAATTACTACCTGAAGAGCTTTGTCAATATTCCGCTTGATCGGCTCCACAATGATAATGGTAATGTTAGATTACCGTTACAGTACTTTATTTAAGTTCTGAATTAGTTGGTGCTACTGTATTTTGATTTGATTTTGTGAGTCAGAATTTGGTGTTCGTTTTAAAATTTTTGGAATTGAACAACTACCTACTCCGCCGTCCTACGTCTTCCGCGTACTGGAAGGCCTCCCACAAAATGGACCGATGAGCTGGTGAATGCCGCAAGAATCCGTTGGATGCGAGAAGCACAGAGCCGGCCGAAGTGTTGGTGCGAAGGCGTCCATTGCTGGACGCCTTTCGGCTAAATGATGATGATAATGATGAACAACTATTCTGTTATTGCTTTTGCACTATACAACATTTGTGTCGAAAAACGATTTTTTCTTCTTCATTTCTGTAGTGTTTAATCTGACATTAATCTCACTTAGAAACATTACAATAGCATTTCTCTAGCAAGTTGGGTCTGTTTACAAACACAATCAACACCAAAACCCTATGTAACATGTAAATAATTTTAAAAAAGTTCAACCTTTAAAACTTTTACTCCTTCAACTTCAATTAAGTGAGCATATTGTTCCTGCAATGTTTTTCTGCTGTTCCAACTGAAAAGTGGTAACTAATTTACATCACCAGAAACAGAACTTCATACTCATGTTATTATATCCTCACTTTGTGCGTAATTAATTCAAATCAAGTGTAGATTTAATTTAGAAATTGTGGCTTTAGTTTCGGTAATAATGCATACATGAATTAGGTTTGAAATTCTAAGCATAGATATGTCCTCTTTGAATTCCGTCAAACCTCTAATGAGATGTTTACCGATGTAAATTCCGTTTAGTGAGAATCTACACTCTATTAGTACAGTAAACGCTATCCAAACTTCAATATATCTTTCAAAAACTGCTTCGAAAATTGTGTATCCTGCGTTCGCGATTTATTTGGCAAAAATGTAAACAAAGGGAAAAATTACTTCAATTCCTTCACAATAAAGTTCAGTTTACGCTACAACTTCAAACATTTTTATAACTTTTTCAATAGTGCTAATCACTCCGACATCAACTTAATTGCCATTAAAATAAAGTTGATATTTGTTTAACTTGACATAGGATAGGGATGTGCAACACTGCGCACTGTATTTACCTCATCATCATCATCCACAGTCCGACTTCAACACTACTGGGCAAAGGCCTCTCTTTTCTTGTACGCTCCTGTGCCAACAACGTTTTCTTACCAACATACAATAATTATAATCTCCTAAAATGAATCAAATCGAAACTGCAAAAATATTACCCTTTTTATGGCGTCCACATTTACGCACAGTTACGTAACAAAACGTTTCCTCAAACCCAATTTCTTTTAAACGTGACGATTTGTTGTACTAATTACTTACGTAACAATCCTTAGACACTTATGTAGGAACGTGTTTACGTTTGTAAATCAATTAATATAAAACTTTTAAGGAAAAAGACTGAAAAGGGAATTGAAACTGGGTCAATCGTATACCTAAGTATGTAACGGTGTAGTCGTAAACCGTAGTTTTTTCTGAAGAGCTGAATTAATTAAAAGTTTGAGCGTGCGAGAGGCGGTTTGTATGTTAATCTTTACATGTATGCAGGGCTCTCTCTCATAGCAGTTTATAACAAGCACTCAAGCAGAGTTCTTTTTCGGAATCATACGTTCTCATAAAAAAATTGAACCAAATACTGGGCACTACATAGTCAAAATAGTCGGTATTCACCATTCTAACAAACGGGCTCGCAATATATCAGAATTTTCCTCCATTTTGTATTGGAGATTCACGTATATTTGTAACTCGACCCACGTTATAACTATCTTTTGAGCACGAAAGCTAAACGAGCTTGACTATCCAACAAATCTCTTGTGAAACTATTGTTATAGTTTATAGCCAAAATGCGAGAATATTCCATTCAATTGACAGTAAAAGCTGGAAATTCATCTTCATCCGTATGTACTGCTTTGAAGCTTATTTCCGGCACAAACTAACAAACAACACTGGACAATAGACTTAGGATAATGACAGGATTATCTCTGCAACAAATCTTAGTACAACATGTTCGTTGTCGGTGTAATTCAATACAGCCTGATAAGCTCTCGATGCAGCTCAGCAGGCTTGTTATCAACACAAATTAACCCCATATGGGATGGGGTCAGAGCTGTTTGTATAATGTCCGACGTAATAGACTGGTAAGCGAGCAAGGCTATTCAGAAGCATAAGCTAATTATCCGGCAAGCTCATTGAAGATGCTAATATACTTCTCAAGTTGGGAAGCGTGTACAATGGACTAGCTTGTCAAACTAGTGGGGTAATCTTGAATTATGATAATGTTGGTAATTTGTCAGACATGAATAAGCGCACAATCGAAAAAGTGACAAGACTTCAATGAAAAAACGATGAAAAATTGCGCAGATGTTAGTCTAACTTTTTATCTGAACTACGAGTATTATGATGGAATTGTGGAAGATAATATTTCATCCAAAAAAGTTTTTGATTGATTGATTGCTGTCTAAGGCAATTTCCTATACCTATCCATATATGGTCCGTATAAATTACGAATTATTTGATATTCAGTACGTGTCTCAACAAAATCCGTATGTAGCAGATAAAGACTTCAAAATCTCCAAATATCTGCGTACATTTGCGAAATGGCAAACAATTTATGCCATCTACATCTATGCGTTACTTGCCCTATCGTGTATCTGAGCTAAAAGGGGCCTTTTGCGGCCAATCGGCGGGACATCCAACTGCAATCCGATTGTAAGCCCCACTTGGAAATGTAGGTGGAACTTGAAGCCATTAAGTGCAACGCAACAATCTTTTATACAGATTACTATGGAAGCTAAGCTTGAATGGAAGCTAAAGTTTCTACAATAAAATTCGTAAAACCTTTTGATAAGGCATTGTGTTTTGTTGTTAAGCGAAATGAGTTGGAACGAGGATAAGAAATGGGATAAAAGTCTGACGATATATTTTTGATGCACGTACTTATTCGATATATTATTTTATATGTCGATTTTATTGACACGAGATGTCGACACGTTTACTTATTGAACGAACTTCTCAAATATTAACATCATAGTCCTGATTGTGTACGGTTAAATTAACTTTTATTATTATCATCACGATAATTCCATCTTGTATCATAATTAATCTGTTTTCCAATGGTAGGTACACTTGGGGCTTAAAGTATTTTATTTATTAAAATCTTTGTTCAATTAAAAAAGGAACAATATTGTACATTTCGTATGTGTCAACCCTATTGTGTTATTTACCCTAGGATGTCTCTACTGCTGGAATTACAGAATTTGTGACCTACAGAATTATAAATAATAATTTTATGAATATACGAGCTTCTGCCAGCGACTGGTCCTGCGTGAAATTTCTTGTTCCCCTGATCAACCCTTTTTTTTTTAGGATGGGAAATCTTCAAATGACCCCTCCCGCTCTGGGTGGAGCGGAAGGGAGTGTCAGACTCTTACTGACTAAAACCCATCCGTGTTCCTTCCTTAGCCCTTTATGTTCCGGGGTAGCGGTAACCCTTTCGGACAATCCCGCTGCCCCGTCGCATCGAATCGCCTGCCTGATTACTTCGTTTTCGCGTGTTTCTTTTTGTTTTTGTTCGTCTCCTAAGGGCCCTAGCGTGATGTTAAGTAAGCCTGTAGCCTCCTTTAAAAATTTCTCTGTCAAATGCAATAAGATTTTTTTAGATACCACTGGCAGTTCCAGATATTAGTGCGTTCTACCAAAAAAAAAATAACCAACTCTTAGATTATAGTACATAGCAGCGCTTTCACCGGCATAAGTTTCCCGTGGGAATATCGGAATAAAAAGTATCCTATGTCCTTTCCCGGGACTCAAACTCTGTCTACACCAAATTTTATGTAAATCGGTTCAGCGGTTTAAGCGTGAAGAGATAACAGACACACTATCACATTTATAATATTATAAGTAAGTACATAAGTATATCCATACTTATTATTATTTTACTTCAGAATTTTAATGAGTGTCCATAATATTCATTAAAATTCTGAAGTTAAAACTATAAGAGCATTATAATGTTATATTCCACTTTTCCTATAAGTGGTAACATGGATCCGACATTTTATTTTATCAAATTCAACAGTCTGCACTTATCAAGAGCATTTTAACTCGATGGAATGCGACGGGTTTTGACACTACCACAAAATTGAAATTCGATTTTAGTAAAATCACATTACAGAGTTTCTTGTGAATAAAATAGTCAATATTGACGTTGATTTCGTTAAAAGAGTTTCCGTTTTCTTTTATTTTTGGACATCAAGCTTATTGAAAGGTTTGTTTAGGATATCGATAAATTTTTTTAAAGGTTTTGTTTCGGTTTCTTTATGGATAGGTAGGTTGTTGGAAATAATAATCAAAGCAATCAGCTGTTTCATACATTTTGGTCTAGTAGGTATTGAACTTTTGTAAAACAGCGATTTCAGGTTTGGTCCCATAGTAAAAGTTGTTCATAATGATTAGTAAAATCTCCTATTTCGATTTGTCGCATGTTTTCAATTTCACCCTGTATATATATTATTTTTATATGTCAGACATTTCCTCTCGGATCATATCGCATGTTTTATCCATACTTTACTTTTTAGATATTAACCAAGTTTATGTTCTCTTGTTCCAGGATGGTGCGTGCAACCTGCCTGCTAGCGAGCTGCGTGCTCTTCGCTGTACTCCTCATCGTGCCCGCCTCTGCTTACCCCAGGTAGTGGTATAATATACAGTTCGAAATCTCCTTTATAAAACCTTACTGAAATTATTTTTGTCTAACCACAAACAACAGGCAACCTTTGCCCAGCAGTGGGACAGTATAGGCTAACAAAAAAACCCACAAGCAAGATACATAGTTACTCCGTGGGCATACCGTCTTAACAGACTCAGTCAACAGAGAGTGTTCGCATGTGGAACGTGTAGATGCCGCCTCAACGTCAAGAATTACCATTATTAATTACTAAGATATTATCAGCAAGATCAGAATAAGCCTATCGGCTAGACAGAATGGCTAATGAAAAGTCAATTATTAAATGATAGATAAAGCCAATTGATCTTTTAGAACGGTTTCACGGTTATAAAGAAGAACAATTTAGCAAATTGTGCCTAATTTTGATAGTTCTCCATAAGCTTAATCAGCCTTTACTATTCCCACTACTGGGATACAAGTTCCTTTCTGTGTGAGGAAGTTGGCCGTAATCCACCACGGATGCCATGTGTCTTCGAATTTTTGGTTCTAGGATAGGTTTCCTCAAGATGACTTTATAATATTTTACCTATATATTGTTTTACACAGATAATAATTTGCACAAAGTAAAGCGCCTGTCTGGGTTCGAACTTACGACCTACAACTTGTAAGTCGAGGCCGTTACCACTGAACAACCACTGCTCTAGTTCCCAATACTAACGTTAAATGTTTTACCGTTTTCAGTCCAAACAACTACTTCCGCGAAGAAGGCCAATACGAACCCGAAGAGATCATGGATATGATGAACCGCCTCGGGAACCTCATCCAGATGGAACGCAAAATGGAAAAGTAAGTTGACGAAAACATTGTCATTATGACTCACTAGCATCACGTTACGAAACACATTTCAAAAAGGAAGATTGAACCAGACTAATGCATAGGGTCAGTTCATTCAAAGTTCTTCAAAACTGAGGGGTTTATTTATTACCGTTGCTTAAAGTTAAGTAATGATTAGCGACTGTTTAACCACACATTTCTGCCATTTAAACCGCGACTCATAACTTTAAGCAACGTTTATAAATAAAGGGTTAATTTACATAAAATTTTCTCAAAAATTATTTCACATCAAACTGTCCATAAGGAAGCTATTTTGTTGAGTTGAAAATTATCAATCTTCATTACGCTACATTCAGAGCCGTCACATATTTTATCGATTCCAATGTTCTGCATGATTTTTAATTGATGTGTTTCTAAATTTCAACATTCCCATTGAAATACAATATTTTCCATTTACTTATTTTATTCAAATTATAAAACTGAACTACCTTTTATTTAAAACCCACACTTTTCTAATTAATTACGTATAAAAAATTAAATATTCTGAGAACTCTTAGAAGATTCCATCGAATCTTTCAGAAAGGAATCTAAATACTTATTCTGTTCAGGTTTTTGGTTTATATATACTAAATTCCGCTGTACAGTATCATTTTTTGACTAGAGTAACTTTATCACCACCTACATTTTTATCATCTACTACTTGTGTAATATCTGTTTTATTTATTTACAGCTATAAAGAAGACATTACTAGGTACGTCTGTATGTCGTACTTAGGCTACCTTAGATAAGTGTGCTTATCTTCCTTTTTTCGTTGCATTTTTATTTTCAGCTGTTAGAAATGTAATTATCACTGAATGTATTTCATGCATGAAGTTATTCTGTTTGGCTTGGATTATAAAAAATTCTTATGCTTCAGTATTAAGTTAATCAACAAGTTAATCTTTTAGTTTTATTATATTAGCTGCTGTACCTGCTAGCATCTTTATCGCTTGATTATACGAAGTATTCGCTTTATTACATCGAGGATTATTGCGAGGAGCTCTGGAGTGGTACAATTTTCTCATATTAAGTACTAACAGAATCTTCTTCTGTCATATTCATTTATATTTTATAGATTTACTTTTACCGAGTAAATAATGCTTCAAAAATTATTCTAAATTCAATGTTACTGAACTCAATGACGCAGTTTTAATTTATACACCTTTATTTTCATTAGAATAATGTTTCACGAGTAACATTTCTATAACAAAATACTGTCGCCAAACAAAAGTAATATTACCAAGACGATTGCCCTACTAGAACCCCTGATTTGAACTTCAGTAACTCTCGGTAGTACTTGATAAAGACAGTAGATATCTAGAAACCATGTTTTGAATTATCATGAATATTTATTGTATTAGAATTTATCGTTTTACAACTTCTTTTCCTTAATAAACAAAGGAGAATGATTTACAATGAAAAGTAAAAACGATTGACTATATTAAATAAACAAAGCGAGCTTCATATAACGTAGGTACTACTGAATGACAAAGAGACTGTCGAACGAGCATTGAAAAAAATAGCCTGCAATTTGTTGCAAGCATTTGTATAAAGCTACATAAAAATGTTTCAAGCGCTTCCCACAAAACAATCTACAAAATTCAAGGGGTGGCATTCACGTTAGCATCCCGGACCACGTGTACGTTTACATTGAAGTCAGGATTTTTACGCCCATTGTTGAAACTGTTGTAAAAATGTTTTAGATGACACAGTTATTTGTACCTAGTGATTTTCTTAGTTGTTTTGTGGCATCTATCTAGTCTTTGGTAGCATAATAATCACTATTAATCCACTTCTCGGGTAGGTACCATAGAATGAATGTGATGCGCCAATTGATAACTATTAAAACTGCTTCTAGTTTTGCTTAATTTCTACCTACCGGCTACCTCATTACCGTAACTAACCATTATGTCTCTATTTCCAGCGAGAAGCGAGCCCTCGACCTCGGCCTCAGCCGCGGATACTCCGGCGCCCTTCAAGCCAAGCACCTTATGGGACTCGCAGCAGCCAACTACGCCGGCGGCCCCGGAAGGAGGCGACGAGATGCTCACTAAATCCTTAGCATAACCACCCGAATACTGCACTGAGGTGGACTACAATACAACCATTATAACCTTTAACCACATCTCTATGCAGTAGTCAACTTCATAAGCTTTGGTCAATCACCCTGGCTGGCTCCACTGCGAACAAACACGTCATCCATATAGATTATAATCAACTTTATTCAAATTAACGCTTAACGTGATATACATATTTCTAGTCAGAGATTTATGATAACATCCATGTTATAACAATGATGTATTTTGAAATAGATTTTAAATAATGGTCTGTTATTCGCTTGTAACGATTCCAATACAGTCTTAGTTGAATTTGATTATATTCGTTAGACAGTTCTATAAAACTTTTTACATTGTGTTACTAAACTCAGTAATTCAAATTCATTAAAAATATCCCAATTGTAATTATTTAAATACAAATTTAGCTATTTGAGATATAATATTTGGACTACCTTTATGTAAAATTCAGGACAAAAAGTTGCCACCACAACCTTGTAGTTAAATATTTATGAAAGACAAAAAAATATTTGACTGATTTTGATACATTTCTAAGTGTTCTGAAGATGAACCTTAAACTATTCTAGTCATCACTAGTCGTGTCTACCTACTTCATGATTTTCATTCCATTTCGGTGTCAGTATTCCTTCAGTATTAAAATATCATTAACTATCTTTCAACTTGTAAGATTTAATCACGAATGCTGTCTTATAACGCTTAATATTTATTGTAAATTAGAACCTACAGTATTCCTTATAAGAAATCCCACCTCTAGTATTTGTAATAAATTCAATGTTACCATTCCTATGTATGTACGTGGCAAATTAGTAAATAGATAAAAATTAAGTGATAAATACCTCCTGTCTAGAGTTTATTGTTAAAAATAAAGAGATATTCATATTTATATAAATGTGTTTATTTAATACTTCTTGTTATTTAATCTTTGTCTTTAATGTAAGTAAGTCTAACAATATCACTTATAACTGCAATAACAAAGGCTTTTCAATGAAATCCCCGAACACATAATGATAAGAAATACTTCCTATCAACAAAGAAATCCAAATAGATCTCATTTTTACACAGACAAACAGTTGCCTCAACATGCATTTTATTGAGTTTGAGAACAGCGCCCTCTGTTGGTTACACCAGCTAACTATTTGGCACTGATAGCTGGCGACATCTAGTATCCTTATGATTACACTTTTAGCACACTGATTATTTTAAAATTGCGCTCACTGCTCACTCTGATATCTCTCAATAAGAGCGTTCCGTTACGACGAAGTTATATCAAAGTTCCCTAGATGTCGGTGCAGACCCCATTCGTTTTAATATCTTATTTATTCTATGAACCATTTTGTAGAATTGAAAAGCTTTTTGCAAATAGATAACAAAATAACTAGGATGAAATACATTTATTTAAAAAAATTGAGAAATACAACCAGTTGCACAGTAATTATTGTCCATTATCAGTATTGGGTATTTTGCATTTAATGATTTTAAGAGCCCACAAAATATAGAGAAGTTTTGTGTTGAAACAAAAGAATTTCGGTAGGTAATGCTATTTTACAAAATAATCATTATCACAAAAAAACAAAAGAAACGTGACATTTAAATACGAGAATTATACGTTGATTTTGATGTCTCTGTCAGTATCCCGTATGGTCTAGTGGCTAGGATACCTGGCTTTCACCCAGGAGGCTCGGGTTCGATTCCCGGTACGGGAAAATCTTTTTAATGTGCTTTACTCTATTTTTTTTAGATTTTAGGTTATCTCTGTAGTAATTTGTTTCATAAAATAATAGTTGCTCTTGCTATTAAAAGAAAATAACTCCAACAAAATATTGATTCATCATAAACGTCTGCACTGGAGCTAAAGAGCAGTGCCAACAAAGGTGGCACGAGCAACTAAAAGCAAAAACGTCCACTTTAACAAGGGCCTTGACGCTAGCAACTTTCTTCCTACAACACTCAATTTCATTCAGTGTTCGGGGGTCGAGGGAGGCATAAATAAACTGGATTGCAGCGCTGCCTGGGGTGAATTGTGTATTCGGATGGATGCCCATACGTTTTTTCAACATGGCCGCTCTCTGATAATGATGGTAGGTATGTATTTTAAAAAGCACACGTTTTCAAAGGTGTTAGACAAACAGATCAGTAAATAGACAAAATAATAATTCTGGTGTTTTAGCCAGTTTTAGTCACTAGAGGTTGGTTAGTGGATATCGTTAGCCACATGTAAAATAGTAAGGCGTTTTTTATTTTTGCCGATTCCTGTATGTTTTTAGTAGATAAATAGCTATATATATTATTGTCTAATGCTCATAGGGGTAATCCTTGTTGAAAGTAATTGTAAAGGTGAGAAGTGTTTGTTTTTGTGAGAGAACCCGTCATATAAAATTGTAATTTCTGATTACTTTCCGTTCACAATAAAATTATTATCGTAGCTTTATGGTAATGTCCGTTGATGTTTAACCACACCTGAGTATACTGAACTCTCTACTAAAACTTGGAAAAATTAGATAAATATTAATGTCGCTGGACGCTTCGTGAGGTTCTAATGAATATGGGCATAAGTTGCATTTGATTTTAGGGCCCATTCACACATACCACAACCACACGCTCAAGCTGTGGTTACGTGTGCATAGAGTCGCTGCGGCTTCTTGAGTTCGCGGTGTCGCTAGTGGTTGCGTTGTAGTTGCGACGTGCTGTGATGTGGTCGGTATCACACACGCGGTCAGTGTGAATTTAACTATTAATTTTCATACAAATTAGCGCCCGACCACGTGTTGTGGTTGTGGTGTGGTTGTGGTACGTGTGAAACAAGCCTTAAGGTCGCAAGATCTACATACTTACAAATTAAAGTCGTTGTTCGTACTTATCGGTCTGTGTGACCGCGTTGTTCTTCTAAATTACTCAACAGATTTTGATGCGGTTTCCACTCTTAATCGCTTAGAAAATGTATTCCGAAAGGTTCATGTGTACCTACACTACATTCATATTAAACTAACATAGGGATAATAAATACATAACGATGTTTTGTCAAGTCGTACTGCCATTGTATTTTAAGACAGTAAAGAAAAAGAAAAAATAAACGTGACGGTTCTTCCATTTTGTTTAGCATCTACCTGGGCTTAGCACCGCGTTTAACACCTACGCAACATATTGTGGTCGTGTGGCTATACCACGCTTCGTAGAAGGGGTCAGTCATGAGAGTATGATGTGGTTAGTTCACAGATGGTCGCTGCTGCTCAAATTCCTAGAAAAATCCTTTGGCGTATGGTTCTTTGTGTAACCTGGAGTCATTCATGTAAAATGGTTATTTAATAATAAAGCATTTGTTTGAGAAATGCTATGCTGTTGGCTATATTGATATAATTTTGCGAAAGCATATGTAGGTACCTACCTAATTATACCTATTCTAAGATAAAAAAATGAAGATAAATATATCGTATATATACAATCTTCTTTCCACTCATCCTACTATTAGGTACTGATTGGCAGTCGGCATCCACACAAAAGAGCCCACAATTAAAAAGAAATTCCATTCCTGTCCGGCCGTCGAGAGAATGCGTTCCTGATACCTGTCAGTGCGAAAATTCTAGTAGCTAATAAAGATCAAATTCGCAAAACACTACGTATTCGTTTGTCGCCCTATTACTCCATTTTCTGCTCCCCTTATTGAGCGTTACTTGGCAATCAAAAAGCCGAGTCACCGAGTTTTACTTCACTTCTGATGCTGATATATCTTGGTCGTTAGCCCACTTCCAAATGCTATCTTGTCCCATATATAAGACTGTTTTTCAGTGAGCCAAGAGGCTGACTGCATGTGAATTTGGGGCGATAAAAATGAGACTAAACGTTTGGGTATTAATTAAATTACTCCTGTCAATATTTTCTCTCTCTAGCTAATGAAAACGTCTAGGAAAAATATGTGTAAGAAAACCAATGATATACTAAAAATCAAATATTTATAACACAATTTTTCCTGTACATTTTAAAGGATTTCCCCACAAGAAAAAAGGGTAGGAAAAAACGTTATAAATAATTATTGTTACATAACCCCACTTCCTCGCGCGCCTCTATGAGTGGCGCGCGGAGGCACTACGCCGGGGGGAAAACCCGCTTCCGCGGCAAATTGCTGCGGAGCGGACGGACCTCCGGCGCGATCTCATGGCGGCATGGAAAGCGCGACTGTCGCAACCCAGCGCAGGGCACGCCGCGACAGCGGCGGTAAGGCCCCTCTTTGAGGAGTGGCTAGAGAGGCGTCACGGCGCCCTCACCTACCGCCTGACACAGGTCCTCACCGGACACGGATGTTTCGGGAGGTTCCTGCACATAATCAGGCGGGAGGAAACGCCCGGGTGTCACCACTGCGAGGATCGCCCAGAGGACACGGTGGAGGTCTGTCCCGCTTGGGCAGAGCACCGCCGTATCCTCGTAGAGGCGATCGGCAGCGGCGGCGACCTCTCGCGCCCGGCCCTGGTCCAAGCCATGGTCCGGGGCGAGAGGGAGTGGGAGGCAGTCACCTCCTTCTGCGAAGCAGTCATGCTAGCGAAGGAGGTGGCGGGATGGGCGAGGGAGAGAGCGGAGAGAGCCGCCCGTCCCAGCCGTCGCGGTAGACGCTCCGGGCGTCGGGAGCCGCGTGACGACTCCCGGCCACCGTAGGCGCGGGCCTGCGGTCGGCGAGTAATGGGTAGCTCGCCGTCCGATCAGGACCAGGCCCGTGCCGGACGGCGCGTATGTGTTCCACGCGCGCCTCAAAGAGATGTCAGCAGACAAGGAGGGGCCCGTCAGGGCCGAAGCCTGCCGGGGCAGCGGGATTGTCCGAAAGGGTTACCGCTGCCCCGGAACATAAAGGGCTAAGGAAGGAACACGGATGGGTTTTAGTCAGTAAGAGTCTGACACTCCCTTCCGCTCCACCCAGAGCGGGAGGGGTAATTTGATGATTTCCCATACTTAAAAAAAAAAAAAACCCACTTCGGAAAGTGGGTAAGTATACCTTTCGTCTGGCGAGAACTGGGGTTTTGGAACCGTGGGTTTTTAGCTGGTAGGAACCAGTTACAAACCCACGGTTCCAAACCCTACCATGAGTCGAGGGCCCGACTACTGACTATAATAATAATAATAACTATCCCAATTATTTAGATATTTAATATGTCATCGGATTCAAGATGCCTTTTAAAAACACCTATGAAAGGATGCCTCAATGTTCCCGCCCCTTTTGAAGTCACGTAGGCGTAACGACCCCACAAAATCGCGTTCACAGAAAAACGTATCTGCCATAAACATCTTTCCTACGTTTCCCGGGATTATAAGAGCGTACCCAACGAGGTCAACGACCCGGATCGATATTGCACCTCCTTCAGGCGAACGCGAAGAGCCAGCCACTAATTAAAATGCTTTGTGCCTTGCCTTCGTAATAGCTTACCTGAGAGCAATAATAACTCATCTTTGAGCAATTTAGCTTAGGTTTCAGAGCTATATCGTTAGTTGGGAACGGTGAAAGTTTTATAAGGGAAGGCGGTACAAAAGGTGTGCAAAAATTGATAGAGATTTTTGACTGAGTTGTATTGTCGTGTATGAAAAACTAAATAAATTGTGTGGAGGCCAGTTCGATTTATTCTGTAAACACGCCACCTTAGCGAGACATTTGAGTGAGCCACAGACCAAATAAAAAACCAAGACATAAGGATGTCAACAGTAAAGTGAAGCCGGTTTCTTAAACATGAGTGCAATTAGTGAGGTGTAGTTTGATTGTAAATGGTTGTAAATGTGTGCGTGTGAGCGTGTATGCACAGAGCGGAGGTGTAGTTTTGGCATGCTTCACTGTATCGTTCTTGGTTTTTTATTTGGTCTGAGGAGTGAGCATGACATAATTATGAGTGCGCTCACGTCAATATTTCAAAGAATGGTGTTCGAACTCACACATTGTTGAAAGCATGACGTCTTTACTTTACTGATATCAATCTCGATTTCCATTTTCCAGTCACCTTTTGTAACGCCCACGTTATGAGATGGGTGGCTATTCTGAGAAAAGGACAGCACAGTCTTATTAAAAGGTTACTAAAGATAGAAATGTATATTATATTTTAAAATCAAGATGTAAAATGCTGGAAAAAAAAGGTTGACTTTCATATATTATCCATGATCAAAATAGGTAACCTTTTGTTGTGCGTTGACATTTACATGCAGAAAATGTATCGTGAATCGGGATGAAACTTTAAATTGGATTTGAAATAATATAGTTTGTGTTTGTTGCCAAAACGGACACTTAATCGTTAATTATAATACAGTATTTACTGTCAAAAAGGACTCTTATATTTATAAGAGTTCTTTTTGACAACAAACTATATTATTTCAATGTTAAAATCCCTTTTAAAATTTCGTCCTGATTCGCATCCGATCATAAAATTGTTATTTCAATTAAGTTTTTTAGGCACAATAATTCTCTCGGGCATTCCTACGTGTTGTAGATATAGAACCTGGGGGCCTAAATAGGCCACTTTGGCAGAATCATAAAACAATTCATATCACGCAATTTATCTGTATGACAGTTTTGTATGGAGATTCGTAAAATGCTATAGGTACCTCTGCCTAACCTTTTATCGATATATAGGTGTGAAACTGTCAAACAGATGAATTGCGTGAAATGAATTGTATCATGATTCTGCCAAAGTGGCCTTTTTAGGCCTTCAGATCACCAAAAGCGTTGTAAGGCTGGTTTCACAGCTGTCCGGGAGACCCGTACGGGCCGACCGTACACTCAGACCCAAACGAAAAAATCAATTTAACATTGATCGATTTTTAACTGAATTTTAATTGAATGAATCAATTCTTTTGTCACATCACTATTTAAATTTCGTTAAAAAGTGGTAACACGTAAGCTGTCATTTTATTGCAGCTTATAATTAAATTTTCTCCGTGTACGGGTCGGCCCGTTTGACAGCTGTCCGGACAGCTGTGAAACCAGCCTAACTAAAAGATTTAACCTTTTTCATTAAGTATTTTCTTTTGGATTTGACTAACAATATTCAACATTTTATTAAGGTCACCTAAGGCCAGAAGATGTCTCGTGTACCTACATAAAGAAGAATAATATGAATTCACCACATATTAAACTCTGAAGAAAATACGTCGCATGGTACATTTGTGCAAAATAAATATACAGTGGAGCAGAAAAGTTTTATTAGTTAACTTAGGTACCTACTTGGTTTCTATTAATTTTCTTTTCTTTGCTCTGTAAGGTCATTCTGTTATATAAAAAATCGGATTAAAATAAATTAAGTAAAGTTTAACAAATAAGTAGCTTACTGAATTACCTACCTATCTAGTTATTTTTTTTTACGTTTTTTACATTTTCTCTTTCGGTATCATAACATGCGCCTGTTGCCCTGAAGGCTTGGATAAATGTGTACACCCAATGTTCACCATGTTGCACCATGTTTAAGGCAAAGACTATCTACAATAGTATACTGGCTAGTTTAAGGGGACTACAGGATCTAAACGTAAAAAACGCAAGTTTTAGAATGCCTAAAAGTATATTCAGATCGACTACAGTAAAAAAATCAGAAAAATATATGATACTAGCTTCCGCCCGCGGCTTCGCCAGCGAGGTATGTCGATAAAGACTATCCTATGTCCTTCCCCGGGATGCAATCTATCTCTCTGACAAATTTTATCGAAATCCGTTCAGTGGTTTAGGCGTGAAAAGGTAACATACGGACAGACAGAGTTACTTTCGAATTTATAATATTAGTATGGATTTCGAAAGGATCGTGGTCACAGATACCTCCATCGACTCCGGTCCAAAGTTGCTACACCTGCTGACATTTTCTTGAGGACGTAGCTTCTTACACACTTCTTAAACAGAGATTTCCATTTTTTTTTTTTTATATAAGACATTTCGAAAATGTTCTTAAGTAAATTTTTAGACCTTTTTATCCTGCGTAGGAGTATGAAGTTTCATTAAAATCGGTTCATTCATTTCGAAAAACAAGGTCTTGAAAGTTTGTATGAAATGCCGTACGGCGTAAACGCTCTTAAGTTGTCGGTGCATAACCTTAGAACTGATGACCGTTGGGGTAGACGTGTTCTTGAGCGGAGATCGCGAATCGGCAAACGTAAGGTTGGACGACCTCAGATTAGGTGGAGCGACGATCTTGACAGAGTGGCTGGTAGCAGGCTGTATGAGGGCCGAGCTGAATGGCGTACAATTAGAGATGCCTATGTCCAGCAGTGGACTGCTCGTCATAATTATATAAAGAAATCAAAGTAAGATAATACTTGGTGAAAAATAATACTGCAAACTTTAGTGCAGATTTTCAACTTTCGACACTAAGCCGAGCGGTGAAAAACCAACATTTAAGGCATTAATCCTCTTGGATTTATAACATCACATTGACATTTAATTGTGACGTAGGGCAACGCATTTGGCAACAGTATTAGTTTCTCAGATAAGTCTTAAGAAATAATTCATAGACTTTTCTTTGGACGCTTCTCTTTCTTCATTATAATGGCCAATTCTATCATCAAAAAACAGTTATGTTTACAGACACAACATACACATAGAGCGCGCAATCAACTCAATTGTGCTATTTTCCTCTGCAAACGGCAATTGTGGCCCAAATCCGATTTAACTGTTAGTTCAATCATCGGTTGGAGTTCCAACCGTGATTAGTTACTGCGAAACACAACAGGTTAACTTAATAAAGTTTGTGAAACTGAGTATTGTTTGAACCCGTAACTAGCAGGTTGGTGCTAACTGCATAACCTGAAGTTTTTATTACAATTGCTTTATTCTGTTCTTTATTATTTTGTGCATCGTTGGTACTTTTGTTTGCCTCATTCGGTCTAGTGTTGGTTAGCGCGACTGCAGGGAATGTGGTTCGGGTTCCGATTCCAGGGTCTGGCAAACTGTTATTGGGTTTTTGGACTTAAACATAACTGGCGAAAAGATGACGTGCTACTTAAGTCCTTATGTCCAAAAAGGCGTGGTGTTTAGAACAACGGCAAGATGGTCATACGCAATCAAGAAGGTTGTTGGACGCAGCATTTACCGAGTGGTCAATACTGCAGAAGACCGCTTATCTTGGAAGGGCGTTGTGTATATGGTCGCGATCCTCAGCATTGAGGAAACGACAAAGAAGTGTTGAGATCTGTACTTTTATTTATTTTGTACTGAGAAAATGACAACTATAGACCATAACATAACTATATTACACTCATCTTGAAATTGTCCAACATAAATGCTTACAACACGATCTTTTTCCATAAAATGGGATTATTTGAAGTCGCCCCATAAATAAGACTCCCACATCAAACTGAATGTACAGACGCCAGCACATCAATCTAATACTATCTGTGAAATTTATTTAATAGATTTTCAACTTTATTGCTAAAGTTCAAAGTTGAATGGGAAAATTTGTCAGTTTCATAGCTTGATGTGCTGGCGTATGTACCAAAATCACGTACCCTATATTAATATTGTTATCTAAATGTTATGTCGTTTATCTATAGAAATAATAATAGGTATAAATGATTATACCATACTTGCAGCACCGCGCGGTTTCACCCGCGTTAGTTTAGAATATCGGGATAAAAGTATCCTATGTGTTAATCCTGATCAGGCACAGAGCCAACGGCTTTCACATTATTCAGCTCTGTTCAGCTTTTGTCCATAGAAAATAACGATTTTGTATGAGATGCCGCGGTTCGTTCATTCGTTCAGCCAATCATTCAGCCGCGGAAAGCTGAACGGACTCCATAAAAATCGTTGTTTTCTATAGGCATAAGCTGAATAAGTGTGAGTAGTCCCTAATGTGCTTGTGCGGGTTGGTAGATGTCACATGTCTTCGATTTTTTTTGGTTCTAGGACATGCCGGTTTCCTCACGATATTTTTCTTCACTGTTTTGAGAGCAGTGGTGATGAATTTATTTACACAAAGTAAAGCGCTGGGTAACATTATCTTCCTTTAATTAAAGTTCATCGCACAGTTTGTCAAACTGTCACACATCGAGTGACCTAGAAACAAAAGATAGCATCACAACGAAGTCTGGTTTATTTATTCCGGGCTCTTCATTAATATTCGATTCCCCAATTCGGCTGAAAGGCAGAATCGAGCGAGCCTTCAGTTTGTTTGACATTTATTATGTAACATCGAATATAAAAATGAAGGCTTTATAATCTGTTATTCAGCGATTTCTAACTGCTTTATTGGTTTTTGCATAATGCTATAAAAATCTGATTGCAATTTGGAATTTTTGCAGTATAACACAGGGTGGTAGGGACATCGATGCGCAATTTTTTTAATTTCCGACTACTTTATGTGCCCCTGCATATATGGTTCAGAACCATGTACCATCGCGGCCTTTTCCGCTTGATCACGCAATTAGTTGCAAGCCACGCCCCCTTAAAGTTTTCGCTTATTAGGAAAGCGATAAGTAACGCAATTAGTTGCAACCTGCACTGCGCAACTTAATGACGCATCACGTGTACTCCCTTTGTAAATTTTATGGACCAACTATTTGCGCGCTTACTAGAGAGCGCTTCTATTTTTTTAATGCATGCAAAAATAAACTTAGTGGTGGTCAGGCGGGGGTGACTGCGATAGTACCTACTAAATACATGGTTTTGTTTGGGAAATGTCGTTGTTACGTAATTTCAACAAATTCTCTAACCTAATTTAGTACTTCCTATTCAAGTAAGTACTACCAAGTACCAACTGTATTTTAGGGACGTTGGGCTTTAACTCGTTGGAGGTGAGAAGAAGAATTGATTAGCTCATGGTGACCTTTAAGACCTTATGAGGACGTATCGACTGCCTAGAGCTCCATGACCTTTTTTAACCGACTTCAAAAAAAGGAGGAGGTTCTCAATTCGTCGGAATCTTTTTTTTTTAATTTATTTATGTTCCCCGATTTCTCGAAGACGCCTGGACCGATTTGGAAAATTTTTCTTTTCTTTGAAAGGGTATACTTTCCAAGTGGTCCCATGTTCATCAGGTCAGGATCTGATGATAGGATCCCAGGGAAATCGAGGGAAACCCTCAAATTTTATCGGCAAACCTATAGCGATTTGGATATTTTTTAGAGTTATTTGAGCATTTGCTCTCGGAAATCATCATTTGGTAAAGTGGAGCTGATGATGAAGACCACAGACGGCCATCGGAACTACTCAATGATAAATATTTTACGGATTGCGATTCGATTACTTCAATAAGGTTGCTAAGCAATTTATGCTGGTCACAATGCTTATGGTGAATGGTTGTTGAGGAGTTCCTCTGGTTCTTACCAGGAGAACTCCTCAACAATTAACGTCCCAGCATTGGGAAAAGCAATATTTTGTAAAAGGTGATGAGCAGTTGACGTTAGGCTATTGTAACTTAGATAAATCACAAACTCTCTCACTAAAAAGTGAAAAATAAAATCTTTTTTTTATAAAAAAACAACCGACTTCCAAAAAAAAACTACAAAGTGATAAATAACTTTAATTACGGAAGTCGGTGTCAATAAACGAAAATGCAGAACCAACGACACCGACTTCCGAAATTAAAGTTATTTATCACTTTGTAGTTTTTTTTGGAAGTCGGTTGTTTTTTTTTGTAAAAAAGTTTTTGCTGATTATAAGCACCCGACAAATATAATATCGAACATCGTCAGAGCCGCCAGCACTATCTGTTTGCGCAACTGTCGTCCAAATCGCCAAATTACTTGCCAATACTTATATTGGCAAGTAATAATAGTTTCTATGTTAAGAGGAGCGTTTACGACGTACGGAATTTCATACAAACTTTCAAGCCTTTGTTTTTCGAAATGAATGAACTGATTTTAATGAAACTTCATACGCTTACAGGATACAAAGGTCTAAAAAGTCACTTGAGAACATTTTCGAAAAATTGTGTTACAGCCAAATTAGACCGATTTTATAGTTTCCATAGAAACAGAGATCTCCAGTTATCTTTTTTTAAATGACATTTCGTAAATGTCTCTTAATTAAGTAGGGATATTTAAAGTTGTGTTATATAACACTTCAAACATATTTTCGTAAAAAAACGTCAGTAAAAGTTGGAATTTTGACCTTGAATAGGTATCTCCTAAACCAGAAGATATGGTCCAGTACAAAAAAAATGATGTTTACATTGACGGGAAGTACAAGTGACTCTTGTCTTCGTTAAGTGTATTTTTATAAGTCTCATTAGGTACTGTACAATATCAGTGTGTGTTCTACTCGTCATCTCCTAAAGGTTTGAATAATTTCACGGGTCGCCTCCTAAAAGCAAGGGCGAAATTATAATTTTATTATCTAAAAGATAGGTACGAGTATGCAGCTACCTGCGGACTTTCGTTTAATATGGCGTGGCATTTGTAGGCAGGTTTTTATTTTAATATTAAAGAAAATTGTTATACAAAAGAAACGTTAGGTTTTTATATTACTTATTGAGTAAGAGTCAAAACAGATATCATCTGAACAGACGTCAAAACCCACGTTAAAAGTTACAATCAATTATTGTTTATTGTGCTGAAATACTAGATATATGTTTAATTTTATTTTTATTGCAACCTGTGAAGTTTATTTTCTTTCACAATTTCCACTCAAACGTGACATATTCGTAAACGTCGTATATTCGTTTATAATACACATAAATAAATTTCGGAATAAATTTTTCAAATAATGGCGAAAACCACATCAAAATCCTTTGCGTACTTTACAAGAACAACGCATAAGTTGTTGCAATAGCACTTGCATATTTTACTACTTTTACCTATTTATTATCAAAATGAAATCCTTCCTATAAATTCCAGTTGTATTTCCCCGGTCGAATGTAAATTTATTCATTGAAAATTAAAACCGGATGAATTCCGGATCCGAAATTATAACATTTGGAAAGATTAAACCTGAGTACATTCCACACAAATGTAATTTATTATTGGCATTAGGGAAAAGAAGCATTTGTTTCTTCGAAAAAAAGATAAAGTATTTACTGAGACTCGCATATGAATACCATAAACTACATTGTGAAATAAAAATATAATATAATATTAAATTTTATTTTATTATTTATTTATTTCTGTAACTATCCGTGACATCACAGCGGGCCCTATCATAATACCAGCGTTGCGATATTTATTTTTGAAATGTCGCAGCATCATGCTGAGATAGGAGCCTTTTGGCCTCGTATAGGAGTTTCTGTTTAATTTTTGATTTTGTTACTTTTTTTTGTTTGTGATCCTCCTGTACGAGTCGCATTAATACTTTTTCTTTCTTTCTTTAATTATAATGAATGAAATGAATTGAAAAAATTTAGTTTATAAAAAAAAAGAAAAGAAGAAAAAGAGTTTATAAATAAAACCAAAAAGTATTCTCCATAAAATCCAAAGTAATGGCATACATAGAATAAAACCGTTAACAATTTCAGTTCATCTCTTTAAGTAGCACAACTTACCAAAAGTTACAGATCATTACACTCGCTTAGTTTCGTTAAGAGAAGTGGTTTTCCTCAACACATAAACATGTTGCTGAAACAAAGTTGTGAATAGTTTGTGCAATTAACTTCCTGTGCGAGACCCAATAAATATTTTTGGAACGGAGCTTGCGGTAGGAGTAAACTTGTAGAAATCGTCATCATCATACCTAATCATCCTATAATGTTCCCACTGCTGGGACACAGGCCTCCGGTCAGGTTCAGGTCTCAGGTCTCTGTGAGAGGCAGTGTATCGTAATCTACTACGCGGGCCCAGTGCGGGTTGGTAGATGTCACATGTCTTCGAATTTTTGGTTCTAGGAATGCCGGTTTCCTCACGATGTTTTCCTTCACCGTTTTGAGAGCAGTGGTGATGAAATAATTTATACAAAGTAAAGCGCCTGTCTAGGTTCGAACCTACGACCTACAACTCGTAAGTCGCGGCCGATACCACTGGGCCACCACTGCTCTAGAAATCGTCACGTAGCGAAAAAGCGTTATGCTCCCTCCATGGGACTTTTATTATATGTATGTAATAGATAGACATAGAGAGATAGTTTTCATGGTTTTCGAGGGAGCTGAAGTCGATAGTGCGGTAAAAATAAAATGCAATTTTTTTTTTGGTTTTTTCTTTTGACTTTATTTCCAGTGTATTCAGGCCTTAACCGTCCAACTACATCGATGTGCACACATTATAACCTTGTTTTCGTTTATTGACTCTCCCTCTTCTCCTAGTTATCACAATAGAAATCTACGCTCCTCACATAATCGTCTTCGTCAATGTCCCACTCATCGCACTGACGTCATACACTCTTCCTTCTTCGTTCAGACTATCTCTCTGTGGAATACACGCGCCTAGGAAATAAGGATGGCAACCAACCGACTGTCCCTTATCAAGTTCGCGAGCACATTCGTAAGAAGCTGACAGTGCTTATCATCACAACGTTAATGTTTAACCATTGTTTGTCTTATTTATTTTAGGATATGTTTATGTATGTGTATTTTTATTTGTGCTTTTTTTTATATGTAGGTAAATTATATTATATTTATAGTTCTTAATACTTACTTATATCTAAACCTGCTACTTCTCGCGTGAATAACGGAAATTATCTCACGGGGAACGTGCTATCGACAGAAAGTGTCCTTCCCCAGGATGCCATCTAGGTATCTCCTTTCCAAAATATATTGAAGCTCGTTCAGTGGTTTAGGCGTGAAAAGGTAACATAAAGACAGTTACTTTCGAGTTTATAATATAAGTCTAAGCCTAGCCTTTTTCCCAACTATTTTGGGGTCGGCTTCCAGTCTAACCGGATGCAGCTGAATACCAGTAGTTTACATAGAGCGACTGCCTATCTGACCTCCGCAACCCAGATTTCTGGGTAATATGATACCCCTTGATACGACTCGTTGTCAGACTTTCGGACTTCTGACGACCCGTAATAACTGTCAAAGATCCACGAATGACAGCCGGGACCAACTGCATAACGTGCTTTCCTAGGAACGGAGGGGTCTCGGTATGTAAGGATGGTCACTCATCCACAGACCAACCGTGGCAAGCGTAGCTTAACCTGATCGATCGACCTGTGCGGCTGTTTTAATTTAGCCACGGGCCCTCTAGTTTATAATATAAGTATAGATAGATATTTATTTCTCAAATTTTACCCTGTGGTAAGTGCAATAACGATAATTACCAGTCAACTTTTGGGTGATGCAGAGACAAACGGTTTTGTCTCTGCATCACCCAAAGCTTGACTGGTAGACATTCTCTACCAGTCAAGCTTTGGGTGATGCAGATTATGACTTTCCTCTGTACATTTGTATCTGCATCAATTGGATACCCTACTCCAGTTGCTAGATGCTTTCAAGGGGGGTATCCAATTAATGCAGTCCACTGTACATAAAAAAAATATAACTTCTAAAACTGAAAATCACTCAAACTATTTTTCTTCCCGGAAAATTAAAAACTCCCGGAAAATTTTCCACTCGAGTGACGCCGCGGGTTCTTCTAGGTCTGTGTGAAGGGTATTTCAGTTAACCACTAATAGCTTTTACTGGTTCACTGGGTTACAAATCGCTTTCAGAGGTTTTTCCTGGAATATTTGTATATTAAATGGGTGTCATGGGACATGAACGCGCAAACTTAAACCAAACGCTACTTTTACCATGAATTCAGCACATTATTTTAAAAAAGAAAGCTTTCGTCGGTTATTAAAAATTCACAGATTTCGTGCCTCACACGACTATCGAGCACATTGGAAATGAATCTACGGAATTCAAAAAAATATTGACTTGAGCGACGAGAAAGTCGGGATTAGGAAAAGGTTACAAAATAAAAACGTCAAAATGTCGTTCTGACTTTTTTCAAAAAGGTTAGGCTACAGGGCAAACCCTTAACCCAATCGTCTTTATTTTAAACTCAAGTTGTAGCTGACTAAATTATCCGGAGGATTTTTTCTCAAAATTTTGATATCATTCTTCGTTCACAAAATATCGAGCGCCAAAATTAAAAATACGGAAAAAATTGTTTTTTTTTTTTCACTATTTCGGCCATAAGTTATTTTAGTTTTTTACTTTCTCGAATAATTCTTTTTGCACCTTACAGCTCTCGTGAATACGCATCTTTTGAGCGGTTTTTTGAATATCATATCTTCACAACTCTCCGAGATTTAAGGAGATCGCTCTTCTTCGTGAAATCGGTGTCTATACTGGAACGAACGAAAAGACATTTCCAATGTCAAAAAATAAGTTGCTTCAAATCCAACTGTTGCAATGACGCTTTAGCGCTTTGTCAAACAAGCATCATCGACTAATGAATCTGCCTAGCCTTTTCCCGACAATTTATTTATTTTATTATTTATGTACACGCAGTAAAATGGATACAGATACGACATAATAGAATTGAGTACAAAGGTACTGCTTATTTCTTAAGAAAGGAGTATAGTCTTTCTTTATGAGGGTCCATGCATTCTGTTTAGCGTTGAAAACAGTGAGGTATTCCTGGATTGAAAGAACAACCTAACTAAAGTAATTTAATGAAGAGAAAAGTTTAGATTTTGTATTTGGATGGGCACATGAGTAGACCATGGCCAGGATTAGGACATAGCATACTTTTGATCCCGATATTCCCACGGGATCGTAAATTATGAGGGTTAAACTGCTGGGCGCAACTAGCTCATCATATTTAAAGAGAAATGATAAAGTTTTCTGCCACACTACCTTTCCTTTAAAGAAACATGCTGAACTCTCAACCAATTTTCCATTCATGCTGAAAACTATATCGTTGTCCTATTCAAGATAGACTAGACGAGTTCTAAGTATACACCAGTGGAATAGACGGTCGAGTTTACTTCCAGTACAGTGGACAGGTTGAGGGGTACGAGGGGGGAATGGGAGGGGAAGGGAACTGAAGAGGGACGCGGGGGTTTTCCGAAACAACGGGCATGGAACGACCCTCCGCTTATAGACTCCTATTTACATAATCCGATGAGACGCAACACGTATATATTTATATAACCAACTGTTACCGCGTACTTTCCGTGTCGTTTTTGCTTATGCTAGTCTGGTATTTAGGTTTGATTGGGAACGGTATTGTAGCGCCGTTGGTACTTAAAATTACTTATTTAAAATATGGTTCTAGTTTTAAGCCTATTTGTAATAGTCAAATTGTTCGAAATCTGAGCAAACTCTCTTAGATTCTAGACAAAAGGTTGCCTGTAGTTTAGTGTTTAAAAAAAAGGTAGCAAATTCAGTCATTAGTATTTCCTGGAAGCTGTAAGTATTAATAAAATCAGAGGTATAGTTTTTAACTCTCACATAATATCAGCTTTTAGTAATCTAAATGCTTAATGCTAGACAACCGATGAAACGAAAGGCAACCAAATGACAGTTTGTAGAAAAATGGTACGGCGCGATGTCAACGTTAAAGAACTTGTCACTTTGTATAAGATATAAGAAGAGATTGATTGTCTATTTTTCGTAGAGTAGAGATACATAGAACAGATTATGCTACAAGTGCTGTAATCAGCCTTAGCATAATGAATACCCCGGTCTGTGATGATAAAAAGGTTCGACTTACTATCTGAAGAAGTTCAAATAATAACAAAGATATATATTTTTTACTTTTAACTTTGTCCAAAACCAGCAAAAGTGAACAATGGAAATCATATTAATTCAAACAAATAAGACACATAAAGAACTCACAGTAGACGAACGATAAATTCTTCTCTTTTACGATTTGGCCTTTAGCTAGCTAAAAACAAGACATTTTTATCGCAAGGATCAACTTCTTGCTGGTAAAATATTACTGCCTTCTTCGATTTTCGATATAATCGCAACTTTACTGCCAAATCTTGAGATATTGAAAAAGAATAAAGAGTTTGGAATTTATTGTCAGTTTATTGGATTGGATAAAGGGTCATGGGAGATATATAGAATGGGTTAAGTTTTCGGAGTTCATTTGTCATAGTAATATTGATAGAATCATCATTATCTATGGCTTTAAAGCTGCGGGTGGGCCATAACCTAGTCGAGTCATATGTCATAATTAGCCTATAATGTTCCCACTGATGGGACACAGACCTCCTCTCAGTGTGTGTGAGTGGCCGTAATCCACCACGCAGGCCCAGTGTGGGTTGGTAGATGTCACATGTCTTCGAGAATTTTTGGTTCTAGGACACGTCGGTTTCGCGATGTTTTCCTTCACCGTTTTCGAGAGCAGTGGTGATGTAATAATAAAACGCATGTCTGGGTTCGAACCTACGATCTACAACTACTAGATCTACTGCCTAGTTGAGAATATCTCTCCATTGTGACCTATTTCTGGGCTTTCAGAAGCGAGGGTTCTTTAGGTTCATTTTGCGCTCTTTCTAAACAGTGAATGAAACTTAACCGACACGCTCAGGTCAGTGACGCGAGGCACGAATACTCGGCTACACTCGTAAGTTTTCTCATCCATCGTGTGGTTATAAGCACACACCAATTTTTTCTCACTCAGTTCTTAAATCTTGATAGAAACAAATATAATTATCGCCGAAGTTTGTAAACTTCTACTGCTAAAAGTTCGTCAAAATAAGTGCCATTTAGATAACGATTACAAAGAACAAAACCCTTATTCTCCAAAAACGACTAAGTACCCAAAATAATGGTCGTTACAAACATCTGAACTTAGTAAAAGACGCAATAAATTAGTTTCATTACTTTACTTGTTAGTTCATATTAAAATGCTTTATTTTAGCAACACCTCCAGATTTAGGGCACGCAGGAAATAGGTCAGCTCATCCAGTGACCGACAATTTTGTTTGATAAATGTCCATTACACAGAGTAAATACGTGCAGAAGGATAAGACTAGCGCTATAACAAATTTACCGTGAAAACTAAGGTGAAGTGAGATTCAAATGAGCTGTCAATCCCTAGCGGCAGGTGGGACGACAGTTCATTTAAAGCTTACTTTTATAGATTAAGACTGATTACATTTCTTGGTGAAGAACATGCAAACACAAACGCTGGTAAGAGAAAATATGGGTAGATCAAGCATCAGTAAGAATTATGTAGTAACAGAAAGCAAATAATTATACTATAGTACCTGTCAACTTCAACTGCACATGGTTCTCTAAACTGACCTCTGACAAATAGGCTTTGATGATTGATGACGAAATTTGACAACATCCTAGATTATCAGCCTAAACACAATAGTCTGAAAAGACTAGCTTCAGGATTTTCAGTCGCTCTCAGCTAAGTGAATACGGGATTACAATAATTATGATTACCTATTATACGTTGATAATAAACAGCTATGAATTAGAGTCGATCGGCAAGTTACTTGAATCTTTTGTTCTACCAACTCTTTTTAGCATCATCCGCGTATAGTGTTTCTCTGCATGTTGCTACTCTGTGTCCATGTTGACATCCAGTCCACTCTCAACTCGGCTTCATAATGAATGCGTCGGCAGTGAATAAACAGTGCTCTACAGTTGAAGTTATCACGAGAATTACCATAATCAACGACGGCAGCGCCGGCGCCGGCGCGGATATAATGGTGGAAAAGTATTCTGTACCGTGTCTGTCCTATGTTCTAATAAATTTACATTTTTTTATTATTCAGGGACGAAGAAGTATGTGAATAATAATAGGTTTGTCAATTACTTTCGACCTTCCTCAATAACACCATTTATCAAGTAACACAGCCGCACGGTCGATCGATCAGGTTATGCTACGCTTGCCGCGGTTGGCCCGTGGATCGGTGACCATCTTTACATAGGTACCCCTCCGTGCCTCAGAAAGCACGTTCAGCCGTTGGTCCCGGCTGTCATTCTTGGATCTTTAACAGTCGTTACGGGTCGTCAGAAGCCCGAGTCTGACAACCATTGTTACCAAGGGGTATTGTGTTACCCAGTAGGTTACTGGATTGTGGAGTTTAGATATGTAGTCGCTCCATGTAAAATACTGGTATTCAGGTGCATCCGGTTAAAGTCTAAGCCAACCCCAATATAGTTGGGAAAAGGCTAGGCAGATTGATCAAGTAACACGAACTGCATTATTAAAATGACGTTGTGGATGGCACTTTCCATCAATATTCTAATGTATTTAGAAAATCACAAGAAGGTATATTATATTTTCATTTGTTTTCTAGCTAAGTTGGCCAATGTTTTATGAAGTTAGTTATATTCATGAAGATCTATTTTTGAATTTCAATCCATTTATAATATCCTATACACTTTACTATGAGTTCATTATGTTATTAATAATACTAATGGATTACGTAGGCAATTACAAACATGAATGATCGTATTGTAATTAAGTAAAGTACTCGCATGTAAAACTATCGGTGATGTAGGTATAATTATGTGCCATATCTAATGCCGTATTAGGTACAGACGCAGCACATCAAGCTACTACAATCTGTCAAATTTCTTTAATAGATTTCAACTTTATTCCTAAAGTATAAGGTTCAAAGTTGATAGGGAAAATTTTACAATTTCGGGTAGCTGGATGTGCTGGCGTCTGTGCAGTACTAGAACTTCTTGTAGAAAAATAAAGAATAAAATGAAAGTTATTTAATTATTTTAAAATGAAAATACTTACTTTAATGCACATAAACCTACATGGGCACTTATGAAACGTCAGAAGCTAGGTGCACAGTTCCAATCGGGCGTTTCCTATGGAGAAGACCTGGCAAGAAACTTTTGCTCTTTTAAAAATAAATGGCTTTTACAATGTTTTCTCGGTCGACTCCCCAGCTCTTTCTAGGCCGGCCCTCTACGACTACACCGTCCATTCTCAGGCACCCACCGTGTGGAGACAATACCTACTTTAATTTAATCACAGAACTATTTTCTTATTGAAGTTATTTTAAGTCTGTATGTAAGTTAACAACTTAAACGCCATTTACACTTTAAAAGGCAATTTTAAGTTCCTGTGTGAATTGTATTTCAATTTCGAAAGGAAATCAGTTTTCAACATAATTTATACTTAAGTAGCCAGTTTAAAACGAAAATAAATATTTCCGTTTCAGTTTAGTATATTAAGTATAATTGGAACGTAATAACTGGAGGCCTAAAAAAGCCACTTTGGCAGAATCATAAGGATAACATTGTGAATCATAATAAAAGTCGTAAAATTGTCACAAACTGACAATCATAATATTATTTGCGTACCTACAAGTGTACAATTCATATCACGCAATTTATCTGTTTGACAGTTTCACACCTATATATCCCTGAAGGGTTAGGCAGAGGTGTATCTATAGCATTATACGAATCTCCATACAAAACTGTCATATAGATGAATTGCGTCATATGAATTGCGTGGTTTAAATAAATTTGTTTCAGCCGGCACTAGAAAAACATTGAGCTAGTTGAGTTCGTCTCTCCTCTGCGGATACCCTCTGTAATGCCTTTAATGACTCCCTTACACGGTTACCGAAATCAATATCAACTAGAGTCAGCAAACGAAGAGATTTCTTCAATATATCTGGAGATACGTCTACCAACGATTCTGCAACGTTATCCACAATCCTCTGCCTGTGTGCATCACTCTCTATGATTTCATTATAGAACTCTGCGACTGGTTGCAAATCAACAGCGTTTCTTTGTAATGGAAGCAATCTCTCTGTTGGTCGTGCTTCATCCACGTAAGGCACGGGCCCGTTGAAAGAGTTCGGAAAATAGTTCGGTGCATCCTTCATATTATTCCGCACAGGTGGCTTCCCATCACGATTGTAATTACTGTCATATAAAGGAGCATTTAATCTTGAATTTGCATGGTTCACTCCCACACGGTAGTTTTGCGCATCTGGATAAAAAATCCTTCTTGCTTGGAAAACAAGGTCAGGCGGTCCTGTTATACCGGGGACTAAGTTGTCTGGACTGTATGCGCCTTGCTCAACATCTTTGAAATTATTGTCTATACGACGATTGAGAACTAACCGTCCTACTGGCAGTGTACGATAGGTTCCTCGTTTCCACAATCTTGTCATATCAAATGGATCGTAATCAATTCTTGATAAGTCATCCTTTGTTAAAATATCCATTTCTAGTCTCCAAGCGGGGTAATTATTCGCAGCTATTGCGTTATATAAATCTCTGTTGTAATAGTCAGGATCTTCAACACCTATTGCTGCCGCTTGCGCATTTGTCAGATTAACCATACCTATCTCGGATCTATAATTAAATTTCACATAGAATCGTTCTCCATGTTTGTTGTAAACTTCATAGGTGTGCAATGGGAAATAATGCGATTTTCTATATCCATCAGGTATTCCAAGATCAGATTGTAACCATAAATTCGCATGCAAAAAGTCAGGTCTCAATGTGATAAAGTCCCATCTTGCTGTGTTATCAACTATTCCAGTGCGAGGGTTTCTTCTGACGGCGTGAACAAAAAAACCAAAGTCAATTGGATCTTTATACAAAAAGACAGGTATGTGGAAGCAAATCATGTCTAGATTGCCTTCGTTTGTGTAATATTTAACGGCTATAGCCTTTGTTTCTCTAGTAACGTCATTCCCGCCAATATTTTGTCTTGCTGTTGAAAACCGTGTTGCTACTGGTGTTCTCTTGCCGATTCCATTGAAGACATCTGATTTAATGTATTTGGAAACGTCATGTGTGACTTCGAAGTATCCGAATGCACCATATCCTTTAGCATGCACTAGACGCTCGGGTATTCTTTCTCTATCAATATGAGCACCGATTAAGAAATGATGTTTGTTGTTGAATATATCCGTATTTAGCGTGATTGTGTCTCTTATGTCTATAGGGTCTCCTGTAAGCTTGCTCCAAACTCCTATTGGTCTCTGAAATATGAAACAAACATGTTTAAATACAAAGCATATTTTGAAATAAGATTATATGAATTAATTCAGTTTACTTCAATTCTTCCAATCGTGTCGTGTCGTGGTCATGTAATTACTTTACATTATAACAACCAACATACCGGGTGTAATTGTCTAAACTCCACCAACTGTTGCGAAAAAGCATCTATCGTCTCATTTTCGCATCTAAAGGCAGTCACATGTTCAATAATGGCGCACAAACAAACACAAACGATAAGTTGCCTCATCCTTACGAAGTGAAAACGTTGCATAGGTTCATCAACTTTATATACTTGCGAAGTAATTTGTACAGACGCCAGCACATCAAGCTACCCGAAACTGTCAAATTTTCCCAATCAACTTTGAACCTTATGCTTTAGCAATAAAGTTGAAATCTATTAATGAAATTTGACAGATTGTAATAGCTTGATGTGCTGGCGTCTGTACTTAAGTAAAGGAAAACGTGAGTTATTATGCTCTAATAACTCATGTTTAAAATTATTATTTGGCTGCCGACAGTTTTATTTCTACACTAGCTATGCCCGCGACTTTGTTTGAGTGGTGTCGGAAAACAATAATGTGTCGCTTCGGAAAGGTGTAATTATCACTCCTTCATTGAAAAGGAAGAATTATCCGATTTTGCCTGGTGGGAAGCGTTACCTTTCTGGGATCTCTACCATTGCCCTTTCGACTGCAGTCACAGCGTCTTCAGGATTCATAATTTCAATGCGAAGCAGTGTCACTTTGATTTTTGAGAATAAATAAAAATGAAAGCGCCTGGTCGAGGCTGATTATCTGACCAAACAGCCATATGTCTATAAAATATCTTAACTTTGATTTCGCCAAGATAAACTTTGATATAGAGTGTATTTATAAATTCAAGTCGTCGTAGAATTCAAAATAGTTTTTCAAATACGGCCTTCAGGGCTTGTATACTTTTATTTAAATTTCAACGTCCGTGATAAATGCTACTAAAGCAAATACTTTCTGAACAAATAATTTATAAAGAAATAGTATGAAGAAAGACTTTAAATCTATATTCCTATAGATTAGTTTAGATTTAGTTTTTTTTTATTTTTTTATTTAGGCTTCAGCCAAATCACCTACCTAATTCGTTCCTAACTCTGACTTACTAAAACCATATCTTTACTCATAATAAGATAATTCAGATAATATGGATTTAACGCAATTTTGAGCTATGTTATGTATGAAAATAATTATTAGTTATTATTTTTGCTTTGCGCCATTTTAGGCTCTATTTTTTATTTAACACAATTTTACAACGTGTCACGAAATATAACACACATAAGTATTGAATGTTTAATTAAAATTCGGATTTTTTTGTATATTTATATTTTTTTGTGCTAAACATTAAATTTATTTGTAATTTTTGAAGTCCATCGGTTTTATCAAAATGTCTGTTCATTTGACACTAACTATTGTGAATTTGAATTAGAGAACCATTTTAATTTAGAAATTCTACCTTGATATTGTCCTATACATTAATGGTGATACTCTTAAATCGTACTGAAGTTTATCTGAAAAGTAGTTTGAAGTCTTTCTTAACTTTTTCTGTAAACCTCTGCCCACATTTGCATAACTCTCTTGGTGGATAGCCTTAAGATATCTTGAAGGTCGATATGGTTTTAACCAAGACAATGGTCAAAAAATTTCTCGAAGACATAATCAATACCTTTTTATGACATGGCAGTGCTACTTGGGTGTGCACCTGCCGTACCTTCTCAATAAATCAACTGCCCATCTGGCGGAGTGTGCTGAAGCTTTATCATGGTGAAGAAGGTTAAAAAAATTCGAGAAAAAAGGCAAAAAGCGATGAAAGTATCATGATCTTAAGTTGGTTTCACGATTTCATGCATAGACAAACTTTTTGGTTTTATATTGAAAGTTATTTGACAGATCATAAATAAAACTAGTGGTACGACGGCGTCCGATTTTAAGTGTTTTGTTTTATTTTGTGTACTATCTACGTTTGAGGGCAAATTTCACCATACTTTTACACCTCCAACAAGTTTTACACTGAGAATAAATTTTGAATGTTTGACAGTTTTTCCAAACTAGAACTGTCAGACGTCTTGATATTATTCCACGGATAAAAGTTATCTGACTTTGATAAAACCAGCTCTGATACATTTAGTGTGATAACTTCAGAAGCAATAATAACAGTGATGATAGGTGTACTTATTGGCGTCAATGTCTATAGGTATAAGTATGTATATTATTTTTCCCTTCTTTTTTATTTCGTTGGTAATTTTATGTGATTGACTACTTTTTTTGTATAATTGTTTGTTTTTCTTCTCATGGTTCATCTTAATATTAAGCTGTGTGGCAGAATTCGGCTAGATTTTTTGGACATTATCTATAATGTTAACTTACTACGTAGGTACTCTCATTTCCGTTCAGAATCAAATTATGTTTTACTTTCTTCCTTACTTCAATTCCATTATCCTCACTCCATTCCTACCTAAGTCTGATTATCGTTTTCTTGTTTATAATGCAGTTTTTAACGAAGGGTGTTAGTGATTTCTTTTATTCATAAATATGATAAATCAAGAATAAAACAAATAATCACCAATCAATGTTTTATAGAAACAGTACAAGAGTATCAGAAAAACACAGGAAGACATGGCTGTATACATAAGATTATAGACACAATTTATTTATCAGTGTTAAATGTTTTGTAGGTACTATTTATTTGAATACTTATTTTTTATTTTATATACTATGCTGTTCTCATTTACGTTGGCTATGCATTGTGTGATTTGTTCCAGTCTATCCTGTGGTACTACAGCCCTCAATGCTGTTAACGCTGTTCTTACTCGACGGCCTAAGTCGATATCTACCAGAGTCAGTAAGCGGAGGGCTTTCCTTTCCACATCCGGAGGCACATCTAACAGCATCGCTGCAAAGTTATTAATAATCCTCTGTCTGTGAGCATCAGAATCCACTATTTCGTTGTAAAACTCAGCCATAGGTTGCAAATCAATAGCATTTCTATGCAAAATTAATAATCTATCCGTGGGCCGATTCTCATCTACGTAGGGCATCGGTCCATTGAAGGAATTCGGGTAATAGTTTGGAGCATCTTTCATATTATCAAGCACTGGAGGCATACCATCTCTATTGTAATTCTTGTCATACAAAGGAGCGTTCACTCTAATGTTATCATGGTTTACTCCCAATCGATAGTTTTGCGTATCGGGATAGAAAACCTTTCTAGCTTTAAAAACTACATCAGCTGGCCCCATTATACCAGGAACTAGATTATCAGGATTAAATGCAGATTGCTCGATGTCTTTAAAATTGTTATCAACTAGCTTATTGAAAACCAGTTGTCCGACTGTCACAGTACGATAAGTTCCTCTTCTCCAGAGTCTTGTTACGTCAAATGGATCATAATCTAACTTATCCAACTCGTCTTTTGTTAGGATATCCATGTCTAGTCTCCACGATGGATAATTTCCTGCAGCGATTGCATTGTACAAGTCTCTGTTGAAATAGTCAGGATCTTCAATACCAATTGCTGCCGCTTGCGCATTTGTCAGATTAAATAAGCCTAAGTTAGTTCTGAAGTTGAATTTGACATAAAATTGTTCACCCTCTTTATTGTATAATTCATACACGTGAATTGGGAAAATGTCCATCTTTCTGTATCCATCTGGCAATCCAAAATCAGAGAGTAGCCAGAATATTGTATGTAAAAATTCTGGTCGTAAATTAATGAAATCCCATCTCACAGTATTATCTAAAGCGTTGGTACGGGGATTTCTTTTGAGTGAATGCAGAAAACTGAGGAAATCCAACGGATCTCTGTATAAAAATATAGGAAGGTGCAAACATAATAAGTCCAAGTTTCCTTGTCTGGTATAAAATTTCACAGCTAAAGCTTTTGTTTCTCGTAATAAATCAGATCCACCAAGATTCTGTACTGCTGTAGAAAATCGTCCAACAACCGGCGTTTTCTTCCCAATTCCATTAAATACATCGGCTGTAGTGTACTTGGAAATATCGTTTGTCACTTCGAAGTACCCAAAGGCGCCATAGCCTTTGGCATGTACAATGCGCTCTGGTATCCTTTCTCTGTTGAGGTGAGAACTGACACGGAAATGGTGTTTATTGTTGAAAATGTCAGTGTTCAGGGTTATTGTATCTCGTATATCTATTGGGTCTCCTGTTGTCTTAGTCCATACTCCGACTGGTCTCTGAAAAAAAAAATACCATCTATTTCAAGTCTTGCTTATTATAGTCTATTAAAGAGGTTTATTATATTTATGTACTTACTGGATGTCGTCTCCGAAAGTCAGGCAACTGTTGTGACACAGCATCCCCCACCGTCTCATTATAGTATTGATAACTGGTCACATATTCCACAGCTACACAAACACAAATACAGACTGCGAGTTGCCTCATCCTTAATAGCCGAATGCCAAATTACTTAATAAGTACGACCGTTTTATAAAAGTTACTGCAGGAAAACCAGTGCTATTACAGACGATAATTTCAGGATAATTATTTAAGCAGAATAAAACGCATATAATTCAAATCGATATGATTGTATGTTATTCATTATTGATGAAAACCACAAACAGGAATCTGATACCACCCAATATGTGGCGCACAACTATCAACGCAACGGATAAGATACATACAGGCACAGCTTCTTAAAATCGACAGCGTCTCTACCAGGAAACCCGGCCGAAGCACGTTGCAAACTGTGGAAAACTTTTCCACCTCCAACTTACTATCTACCACCAAAGGAGGATCTCCCTGCAGGACTTACCTGTAACCTTTCGTGGTCCACTTGGAAGTCTCTGAACCATCTACGGACACAAGTGGAAAGATGTACTTAATGTGGTAATGTGGGGATACCTCGACGGAACGGCAGCAGGGTGTGAATGTATAGCTATGTCGTAAACTATGCTCCACCTTCTATCCTGCCCTCTGTGCCCCTAAATTTGCAGTCAAAGTGAAAGTGAAGTGGCGAAGTTTTGGGACAACAAGATCTAAGAAAAGTCGTACCAGCGACACGGAGAAGATGATTGAGAATATCGTACTTGTCTGACATTTTCGTCATTTTTTGAGTCAATTAGAATCCGTGAATTGGTATAATTTTCAATATAAATTATAATAAATAAAGTCCTTAGATTCTCCGATACTGTCTATGGTTGATTATACATTTAATTATATACGTTGATAAATGCCTGTGATTAGCATATCGAAGTATGTGTTATATTCAATTTAGTAAAATAGAAACTGATGAGTTGGATGTTCCAATCGTAATGCCCATGGAATGGCGGGTAAGTATTATTATCCAGTAATGTGTTGCTTCCCACTTTGTGTAATCATATTATAATGATATACTTATCAATTATTTACAATGAGACCGTTGAAAGTACCTAAATAACATCCTCCTGGATCGATCGACCTGCGACATTGATTCTGCGGTGTCGGAGTAGGTTATTCGGAGAAGATCATCAATTCGGATGTTTATTATTTTTTTAATGCATGGTATACCGCAGGGGGTAGTAGGAGAGTGATCAAAAGTGGTCTATGAGCGAATAGCGATACTGTTGTGGTATTTGTGTGGGTATACCTCCCTTGTGCAAAGTGGCATCAAAATCTGACCAGTGTTGAGAAATATAATATTTTAGAATACATATTTCTATACTACATTTTTATTTTAAAAACGTTTTAACGGGTATTACTGACTTTATAATACTTAATTAATGTGTTTCTCTGCTAGACAAAGACACTTGCCACCTCGACAGTGCCGAATTTCAGGATTTTTTCGTTTTTAACTGCCTTCTAAAAAAGGAGGAGGTTCTCAGTTCGTCGGATTTTTTTTTATATATATCGCCGGGTTAATTCAAAAACCAACTAACTGCCCAAATTATGATTTTGTGGTAGGGCGTTTTGAAAGTTTGTATCAATAAATTTCATCTAGTTACTATCTTAGATAATGTTATTAAAAGAAACAGCATCTGATTTATAGTTAAATTACGTATACGTTGATTTATACCAGTTCATAGAAAAGTAACAGGGTTTCACATAAAATTGCATTTTGTGCCCTAAGCCCCCTTATTTATACCCCCCTTATTTTCCCCTTATTTTGGGTTTTAGTCAGTAAGAGTCTGACACTCCCTTCCGCTCCACCCAGAGCGGGAGGGGTCATTTGATGATTTCATTCAGTTTGCACTCAGTTGGACAGCTTACAAGTGACGGCATAGTGCTGAATCTTATTATTTTATGCTCTTATATCGTCCTATATACGTCACCTGGTGGTTCATGGTGGTTCCTGGGTGTCCAAAAATGGATGGGTCATACCCATCCATTTTTGCACATGGGCCTGTAGTAGACTACCGACCGACACCGATACCATTGAATAAATCTGCTTTAATATACCTTGATACATCGTTCGTCACCTCAAAATATCCGAAAGCCCCGATTCCTTTAGCATGTATCACTCGCACTTGTATTCGTTCCCTGTCTAGGTGAGATGTAAGAAGGAAATGGTGTTTCTTGTTGAAAATGTCTGTGTTCATCGTTATCGTATCTCTGATGTCAATTGGGTCACCTGTAGCTTTAGTCCACATGACTATTGGTCTCTGAAATAATAAAATTGAATATTATGTATCCTAGTTGCTGCATTTTTAAAAAGAAAAAAAAATCGAAAGAACGAAGACAAAAGCCTCGTACTCAAGCATATAAAATGTTGACAATTTTGTCTATTGCTTGATGTCAGGGCCAAAGACAACACACATTAATTGACATTGACTCTCTGTGACATTGACAATACAAATTCGTATTAACCCATAAGTATATATGACGCTGGCAGAATAGTCGACATCGGCTCAGTTGCCATTTAAAAAAAAAAAAACTCCGCCGCTATGCACATACAACCACAGACGACTACCAACCTTATCGTAACAGGCGGAGAGACCAAAGAATTCTTCACTTCATAGATTTTGTCGCCGTTGACGAACAAAATGATCGGTTGCTGTGGCGCGTATACCCCGCGTTAATGCAGTCGGGTTTTTATTTTGTAATATTTGTTATATCCTTTTGTGTGTTATATTTTTACCCCGGTTATTTAACAGTTTCATAAACTACTAGTTCGATAATCTAATTGGTTTTTATTACCTCGCAGTAGGTGTGAAAAGTAGAGTATTCTCCGCGAGGATAAAGGTGTCTTCGTCTTGGACAAGCTTGAATCCCTCACTATACTCTGGATTCTAGTCTTAACTCCGTCGCATCGCTCAGAAGTTAACTCAGAGCCCTAGAATTCTTCGTTGCGTTCAGGATTCAAAATAGCGCCCGCGACATTAAGACACTGCTTTATCCTCTAGGCTAGGTACTATTCTATCACCGGAGGTGGTGCCACCTTTTTAAATGCGTTTTACATACAAACGTTAATACCAGCTTCCAATCCATTGCAGGGCAAAAAAAAACTTCTTTCACGACTGATTGGCGATTTCAGAATTATAAATATTTACTTATTATAAATTAACAGCGATAGCTAGGTATCGATATCTAAATATAGATCCCAACACGCCTGCGGAGTTTTGCTAGCCAATTTGTAAGTAACCCTGGTACGTATGTTTAATATTTATGTAAACACACACATTCCGGAATAAATTATCTAAATGCTGGTGAAACCCTAATCAAAATCCGTTGTGTCAAAGAAACAGACACGCAAAGCGAATTTAATTTATAGGTATACATATGGATTTGGAAGTTAATGTTATCAAAATAAACAAGGAACTAAGTAATTCTACCAGAAACTTCGGCTTACTTACATGTATTGTATCCAACGGCTTAATTTCCAATCTCGTTAATTCTGGCCTAGACATGTTTAAACAACAGTGGTTCAACAGTTTAGCTTTGAATAATTTTTATTTATAACAAAAAGGGGCTCGACGACAGAATTGTAATGACAATCAAATCGTTACTTTATGGCATGGCTATAGTAATATAGTTCAGTTGGCACCCTTTGGGTACAATGTATAAGAAACATACTGTTAATTCATAGCCGAATGTAAGGATTGATAAACTATAGATAGAGAACTGGGGGAATAGCCCTTATTACACGTACATTTTTAAGGCAAAGCCCTTCACCATAGTCGCGCCTCTCTGTAGGCTTTCTTGCAACGCGCGGTTATTCACGCACAATTGTTGTCTCACACACTTTTTGTCAAATATTAACCAGCTCACCCTTTCTTGGTGTGTAAAACCGCCTAATATTTGACAAAATGTGTCATATGAAAGTGTTAAGCGATTTTTAACCATATTTATGTGGTGTGCTATCCTACTGTTGCCTTGATCTGCCTTGCGCTTAAACAAATGCAAATGTTGATGTAACATACGTTTCCTGGTAATCACAGAATAGCAGTAGATTCAAGTCTCTCAAAAGGTATTTATTTCTGTAAATTAAAACAATAAGTAAGCAAATAAAAACGAACACCTAATTAATTAATAAAAATAACAAAATTAAATCATATCTTTACTAAAACTATACACAAACTAAAATATAGCGTCGAAAAATTCATCCGCATCGCTGTCGACTGATAATGTACCCAAAAGACTGGCGCCATTACCACGTTGTATGGCTATGCTTAGCCTTTTTTTTTTTTTTTTTTAAGGATGGGAAATCATCCAATGACCCCTCCCGCTCTGGGTGGAGCGGAAGGGAGTGTCAGACTCTTACTGACTAAAACCCATCCGTGTTCCTTCCTTAGCCCTTTATGTTCCGGGGCAGCGGTAACCCTTTCGGACAATCCCGCTGCCCCGGCAGGATGCTTGGCCTTTGGCCAAGGTAAAAGCCAACCCTTGGGTCATGGGAAGTGGCAACTAGCCGTTTCGAAATTTCCTTAAAAAGACCATGAGCACTCGCACGCCACGGCCCGCGGGTTTCAACAAAAAAAAAATTGGTTGAATCAAGAGACGTAATGCGTGCAGGTATAATATAAACGTCTTTATCTGTTCTGTGATATAAACCATCACAAGTAAAGATGTCTAATGCAATATATTGAGCACTTTCAATACCTCGCGGATTTGATAGAATTGGCGCATAGAAAACGGTAAAGCATTATATTATTCTGTTTTCTTTCAAAGGTAAGAAACTTATACCTCTGAAATTACTGATGAATTATTTTCTAACCAGCCGATACACATTTTCATAACTACAAGAGTTAGAAACAGCGTAAGTCTAAACATTCCTCCTTGTAGCACCCCCTTAAAACACTTTCCTTCTTAATCATTTTGAATACTTTTGGTAGCTTTGAGAAAAACGTATTTGATTTAAGATAAACTCAAATCTTTTAATCATGCAGTTCTCATTAATTAACAAGCATCACAGTTATGTCTTACTTGCTTGACGCCTCGAATTTAACGAATGAAACAAAAACCAATTTTTTTTTTTTTCTTGATTTTCACTTAGGACTTTGGACTGTCTTTCATTATTGTAATCCACCAATTTACTTGATACTAACTAACCTGTTATTTCCTGCAAATGTACCAATTAGTACCGCTGTTAATGCTAAATCCTATTCAACGAATGTATAAATTGCACGCCATGTAATGCAAATGAAATGCATAAAAAAAGTAAATGAAAAAAATGCATTTGTAATACCCACTCAACTGTCAAATGCCGAAAATCGACACGGAAGGAACATGGCCGACTGTCCCGGCTCCGAAAATGGACACGAAATTTTTTGCGCGCCCGTTCACATTGTCATGAAAAAGTCAGGTGGCCCAGGAATACCGGGCACCAAATGGACAGGATTAAACGCTCCTTGTTCTATATCTCTAAATTTATTTTCAGCATTCTTTTTTAATAACAAACGCCCAATTTGCACTGTGAAAAATGTGCCATTCTTCCACAGTCTGGTAACATCGAAAGGATCGAAAACAACATTTTGTATGTCATGTGGTGTCATCATGTCCATCTCTAATTTCCATGCAGGAAAGTTTCCTTGGTCAATAGCATTGTACGAATCTCGGTTGAAGTAATCCGGATCCGTACCTTGTATCACAGCTGCATGAGCAGACGTAATTGCTGAGAAACCCTGCTCAGTTCTAAAGTTAAACCTTACATAATGTCTCTCCCCATTCTTATTTGAAATTTCCTAAGTATGAATGGGGAAACCGTCCATCCTTCTGTACCCATTCGGAATTCCGTAATCAGCTAATGTCCAAAAGAAGTTGTGGTTGATAACCGGTCTTTGTGTCGCTAAATCCCAACGGGCTGTGAAATCGAATAGGTTTGTCTGTGGATTTCTTTTGAATGCATGTACTAGGTTCAAAAAGAACATGGGATCCCTGTACAGATAGACAGGCATTTGCAAACACAAAATATCTAAATTACCTTCTTTGGTATAAAACTTTACTGACATTCCCTTTAATTCTCAGCCGAGGTCAGAGCCTCCTAGGTTCTGCAACGCTGTTAAAAACCTGACAACTAATGGCGTTCTCTTGCCAATTCCGTTGAATACATCTGCATACGTGTATTTGGAGACGTCGTTTGTGACTTCAAAGTAACCAAAGGCACCGGTACCCTTAGCGTGGACCAATCTTTCAGGTATTCTCTCTCCATCAAACGTCAACATCGTATCTAAAAGTAACTGATTGTTAAATTGGTCGGAGTTTATTATTAGTGTGTCCCGTACTTCTGTTGGATCTCCATTATTTTTCGTCCATAGTCCTATCGGTAACTGCAAATACAAATTTCTATTAAAAAACAGACAGTATTGAATACTTCAAAAGTCCTTCGGTCGCATTAATTTTTCTTTCTGAATTTTATTACTCAAAAACTCAAACATAATTTCGATTTTACTTTTCGTTTCAAAATCGGCGTCTATAGCATTGTTAGTATGTTGATGTTATTGTTGTTGGTGTTGTTGTTGTTAGTATGTATTGCTCATATTTCATAGCTTTTTTTTTTCTAAGTTTATTAAATTACATGCATGTCTTTTGTATTTTTTCGTAAATCTTTTTTTATATCAGTAATATTCCAACGCAAGCGTTACTGCCGAGCATGAGGACCTGGGTGCAATTCCCGGGTCGGGCAAAGTGTTATTGGGTTTTTCCATTTGGCTTATCTCGATGATGGCACCTTATTAAAGAGGCAAACATAACTGGCGAAATGTGGGTGTAATGCTGGTTGCTTTGTTATGTTATTCTATCTAACTCTTACTGAAGGCTTAAATTATTGAGTAAAATTGAGGAAACGAAAAATATTGGTACCCACCGGATGGTCCCGTTTAACGTCCAGCAGCTGTCTTTCCACGGGTTGGTACGTGACATTCTGGTGAATACTTCTGGTAAAATAAACACGACAACGATCACCTTCATGTTGGAAACCGACTGCGTGTTCCGCACTGGGCCTACGAAACTTGCTTATATAGCCTTTGTTATGAGTAACTAGCGATTAGAGATCAATTACAAACACTTAAAAGGGTTTTTAGTTATTATGTTGTACTGAAATTCCATATTTAATTACTTGATTATGGCTTTGCTGCTGATATTTTGGCTTCATTGCTTTTCGGAGTTTAGAACTTGATTTTCTTCCTTCATAATCCCAATTTGAGTTTTCCCAATTCCCAATTTTCCCAATTTCTCTACCGGTCAACTGGAAATGACAAATGTGTCATTATCGGTTGGCATGCGCACTCCTCCTTCCTCTTTTTCCATTTTGTAAAATTTTATTTATCAACAAATGGTAATCACTACAACCCGAATTATTTTTCATTGTATTCTTTTGAGTTTATCTTTGATGTTACTAACACATAGTCAAGGAAAACATTGTGGGGAATTCTGAACTCATAACTTACGAACCTAACTAAGCTTCTTCTCATTATCATAAGGAACGACCTTCTCTGTACGAGAAGAGCTTTGCCCCGCACTGGTTTAGTTACAGATCAATAGAATTAACGGGTAATCAACCAAAATTACAAACGGCTCGTTCTTTTTTCGTCTATCTAAACACTTATCGTGCCAATCTCCAATTTGAAGTCAATCAAGTAATTCCGGGATTCACGCGTTCCTACCCAGATCCTACCAGGCCCTACCCAGGTAACCTACCTAGGTCTTTATAATATATTGCTCAGCAATCACAGCAAATTGTAATCAGTGATGAAATTGATTTCATGTCTTATATAGCAATAACTATATCAATTATGCTAATAATTATTTGTTGAAAGGAAATACGTGATACAACCCGACAAATACAACGAAAACTGGCTGAAGAATTGATTTACCTGCATTCATAGTAATTATCGACTTGGAACACAAAACTGTTTTGCATAATTATAATATCCCCTTTTAGAAGATAATTAGTCTATTGCTGTCGACCACTCCTTTATCTTGAATTATTCTTAGTTCAGGATGTTCCAACAAATGCAATCTTTTTCAAAAACACGCAGCCCTTTAATGTACTCTCCGATAAAATATTATCGTAACTAGTGAAAAAGCTTTTTTACAAAAAAAAACAACCGACTTCAAACAAAAAAATAATTTTCCAAATCGATCCACAATTGACGGAGAAATGGTGAACATACAAAAAAAAAATACATAAAGTCGAACATATAACCTCCTCCTTTTTGGAAGTCGGTTAAAAATAATACACAACTGGTTTTATTTCTGTAACTATTTTTATTTAACACTAGGTCCTGACCGCGCCTTCGTCCGCATCAAATTCGTTGTTTTTGTTTTCGCAGCGTCGTTTTCATTTAGCCTCCTTTTTCTTGGCTCTTACGGGTCGCAGCATGATGTTAAATACATATAACCGAGGAAGGTAAAAGTTTTAAAATAAAAAAAACTATTTGTTTTTGATACAAAAAGATATTTTCAAATCGGACTGGTAGTTCTATATTAGCGCATTGAAACAAAAAACTCTTCAGATTTATTCTTTGGTCTTTCAAATTGCATGGCCATTAAACCTGACACTTAAAAGGAAATTTTCTGGTCTAAGATTAAGAAACCTTACGGAACGCACTTTCTGGTCGCAAATGAACATTCATTAACTCCCTCATTTCCTTCACACCTAGAAGTTTATCATAAAACTATCTTTTTTCTACAAATTCTTGATTACTCCCACTCCCTACTAACCTTTTTAATAATATTGGCGCATTAATTACTTTCTGCTACTATTTTATCATAGGGACTCGTGGCTAAGTAGTAACAACCGCACAGGTCCACAGGTGGGTTATCGTGCTTTCCGAGGCACGGAGGCATCTATGCCTCCGTGCCTCGGAAAGCACGTCAAGCCGTTGTTCCCTTCTGTCGTTCGTGGTTCTTTGGCAGTCGTTACGGGTCAGAAGACTGACTAAAAGTCCGATAACCAGTCTTACCAAGGAGCATCATATTACCCAGTAACAAGGTTGTGGAGGCAGTTACTCCATGTAAAATACTGGTATTTAGCTCCATCCGGTTAGACTGGAAGCCAATCCTAACATAGTTGGGAGAAGGCTATATAGGTAGATTGATTGATTGATGCTACCATCTTATCATATTGCAGTAGTAGAATCAAGTTTGGAGGATATAAGAATAGATAAAAGCTTGGAAACGCAAAGTCATGTAAGACTTTTAATTTGATGTGTAAAGTAAATGTTCAATATCGAAAACCGCCTTTCACGTGAATCGTAGGTTTGTCAAGCAATGAAGAAAAAATAAAGGATTGGCGAGAGAGAAAACCAAACAATTGACGATTAATATAAAATACTATATTACTCCAGCATTACACATTTTATCACATAGTATAAACTAAGTACACCTTTTTATCATATCTACCGAAACCGATATCAATTATTATGCATGGTTTCTTAGTATTTAAATTAATATTAAATTTATAATTGACATTACAAAGAAAGGAAAAAAAGAAAATACGTTTATTCGCGGCAAACTTGACGCATCAAGAAAACACAAACAAACAAAAAAACAGAATAATAATTTGGGAGCAAACTTCCACGCAAGACGGCCATCGTTCAGCATAATAATACTAAGACCGACGAGACAGCGCTGGTTTTCAGCGACAGCCTGCGTTAACGTGATAACGTCAATCAGCGTCAACATTACACTTTATGTATGGTTATCTTGTGCACTATTAGAATAGATTGGTGTCTTAGGAGCTCGTTCTGCATTTGGTGTGTTTCTTATAGGTACTGGTGGTGGAGTGGCCTGCGCTGCTGCTTGTTGGGCGCTTCTCTGTGACAGAGCTACTTCCAACCCAATACTCGCCCGCGTGCCTAAATCACGATCAATAAGATACAATAACTTTATAACTTGCTGCACCACCGGCGGTGTGACTGGCACAAGAGATAGAACTAAAGTCTCAATAAACCTCTGTCTATGTGCTTCATTTTCAAGAATGTTATTGTAGAAATACCGCAAGGGCTCCAAATCAATAGCATTTCTTTCCAGTACTTGTATCTTCTCCCTCGGTCGCTTCTCGTCCACATAAGGTATTGGACCGTTGAATGAATTTGAATAATAGTTTGGTGCGTTCTTCATGTTAAGTCTAGTAGGTGGTGTCCCATCACGAACGTATGTCTTTGCGTACAATGGCATATTAACGAGAATTTTGTTGTGATTTCTTCCCAAACGATAATTTTGTGAATCCCTGTAGAACATTCTTCTGCCTCTAAACAGAAAGTCAGGTGGCCCAGGAATACCGGGCACTAAATTAGCAGGATTGAACGCTCCTTGTTCTACATCTCTAAATTGATTTCCAACATTTTTATTTAAAACTATACGCCCTATCTGCACGGTGGTAAATGTGCCATTCTTCCACAGTCTAGTCACATCGAAAGGATCGTAATCGACTTTTTGTATGTCTTCTGGTGTCATCATATCCATCTCTAATCTCCATGCAGGGAAGTTTCCTAGTTCAATAGCATTGTACAAATCTCGATTAAAGTAATCCAGATCCGTGCCTTGAATCACAGCCGCTTGAGCATTAGTTATATAACTGAAACCTTGCTCCGTTCTAAAGTTAAACCTTACATAATGTCTCTCTCCATTTTTATTTGAAATTTCATAAGTGTGGATGGGAAAAGAATCCATTCTTCTGTAGCCATCCGGACGTCCATAATCAGATAATGTCCAAAAGAAGGTGTGCAAGGTACTCGGTTTTTGCGTGACTATGTCCCAACGGGCCGTTAAATCTACCAATATGTTAGTCTGCGGATTTCGTTTGAAAGCATGTACAATAGACCAGAACAAAATGGGATCTCTGTATAGATATACGGGTGTCTGTAAACCCAAAAGATCTAAATTGCCTTCTTTGGTGTAAAATTTAACTGACATGCCTCTTAATTCTTTGCTGACGTCAGTTCCTCCGACACTTTGAGCTGCATTTGAGAACCTGACAACTATTGGCGTTCTCTTACCAACTCCGTTAAAAACATCCGCATATGTATACTTGGAGACGTCGTTTGTGACTTCAAAGTAACCAAAAGCACCAGTTCCCTTGGCGTGGACCACTCGCTCGGGTATTCTCTCTCCATCAAATGTCAGCATTGTATCGAGAAGTAACTGATTATTAAATTGATCGGAGTTTATCGTTAGTGTGTCCCGTATTTCTGTTGGATCTCCATTATTTTTAGTCCATAATCCTATTGGTAACTGAAAGAGACAAGAAGTTTTTAGCGTATTCATAACTATGTTATTTTAAAAAACACTTATCTGCGTATTGCATTGGCTAATGATAAAAAGCTAAGTACAAAATATTAGTATGACTGTATTTCAGAAAAAAATATTTGGTAATAGGACTTGCTACACGGATTTTACTAAGGTTAGGGTACAAAAGGCTATACAAAATTGACTATTTGTTCAAAAATTCTATCGATTTCTTTCCTGTTTATCCAAGGACTGTTATAGCATTATTGTTACCTACCGGATGATCTCGTTTAAAATCCACAAGCTGTCTTTCCGCTGGTTGGTACGTGACATTGTCGTATATAACACTTTCCACATTTAATACCACGCACAACAAACACGCAACGATCGCCTTCATGTTGGGAATCGGCTGCGTGTTTTGATGGTTTTTTGCTAAACTCGCTTATATAGCTTTTGATTAAATGTTTGTGAACAATTATACCTGTTTGTCTGCATTTGGATGCATTCTGATTCAATAATCGTAATTTCATACGTAATAGCTTCTTCCTAAAGTATTGCATGATACTCTTTATAATTAGGGATTCCGTTTATTTTTGTATTTTTTTCATGCCATTAATTTGTTCTGGGCGTGATTACATATTTTTTTCATCGTTATCAATGTTTCTAATTTATTCCTGTTAGCAAACAAGGTAGTACGCTATTTTATTGTATTCATTTTTGAAACCGATTTTATTATAACTATTGTTAAGGCAGTATTACTTTTGGTGATGAAGTTTTTATGTAGTTGTAAGTGGTTTTAGCTGCCTAAATAGTCATAAAAAAAATATGAACTCTGTCGGAGTTCATTACATTTGTAGCTAAAAATAAATCAAACATATTTAACAATTACTACTAATAATGGAAGGAAATGCGTGTTACAGCCACACCTGCTATTAAGAAACTAGCGTTGAAGTGTTTAATTATAGTGTAGTTATTTTTTTTCTTTTAATACTAATTAAGTATCTGTAAAAAAATAGGGCTGCAAGTAATTTTAAAATACTAAAGGTACTGATTCGTTATAATAGTACTTAATACCGGCAGCCTATTATTGTCCCACTGCAGGAAAAGGCCTCTTCTCGTATAGAGAAGGCACCGAGGATTGATCACCACTCTTGCTCAACACGGTTTGGCGATTTCAGACTTATAGAAGTGGAATGACTCTCACTTGAAACTCACTTCACCCAGTTTTCACGGTGATTAGTTATTTTTGTTTTATTTTTAGGTTCACATAAAACTACTCTATCAAAAGGTGTCAATCACCGCAATAATTTTTAGTAACAGTAATCAATATTCTACCCAAAATGGCGGCACATTAATGGTAGACGAAGATATCAACCTGTCGCCAGCAACAACCATTGGAAATAAACTACAAGATAACCTTGACTGAGAACTTTATTCGTTTCTTTACGATGTCGTATATAAAGACTAAGGATGTCAAACATTGAGTCCCGGAAATTCTGAAGCAAAATATGTCGAGTTTTATCGAGTCGAACATAATAATAGAAAACTAAACAAGTTTTGTATGGATTATGAAAACAGTAAGTAAAGTAGTTTCACGTTTGAATCGTACACGATAACGTTTTTATTAACTAATAATTAATAGGTATTTAATAATCCAGCGTATGGCACACGTGGGTTGCAGCTGAAAATCAGCGTCAGGTGGTATACCTTGTGTTGTCATCTGACATCATGCTGAGCTGAGGCCCTTTTGGCATTATAATCTTTGTTTTCTGTTTTTATAGTTTTAATGTGTATGCTGTAATGCCAATAAACGCAAATTTCTTTCTTTCTTTTACCTTACGTTTTGTTGTGTGATTCCGTCTTTTAACATACAGACATACAAAAATACATCGTAGGCTTACTAAAAGATTCCGATTGACACGTTTTATATACCTACGGGACTATAAAAAGGAAACTAAATAAAATCCCGGAGAGGGAATTTGTCATCTGCCATCCCTAGCTGATTGATTGAAGACAAACAAATGGGACCTCCCCCTTCTATCGCGTTTTATTTATTTTTAGATCGTTACCTTCTATGTAGATCTTGTCATATTTGTTTATGTATTTATTCGGAGGCAGTTGAAATATGTGTGGGCCCTTTTGGATTGTAATTTGATTTGTGGGTCACTGTAGATACGACATCTCTTGCCGGGAAACAGTACATTCTCGTATATATTTTCGGTAGAATATTTTACTGATTTTTGTATCGAAGATGATTCTCCTTGAAATTTTTGTGTAGTTATGAGAAGAAAAGTTAACTAGGCGTGTCATGTTGAATATGACTTATGTTTTGGGTTAAAAATTTGTACTTAAGGACATACGGCGGTAAGTATCTATTTTTGTTCCATCTAAATTTACCAACAAACATTGTAATACAGGCTCACATACCATACCGAAACCGTTGGTAGTCACAGTAATTGTTTAGCAGTACGTTACATTTTTTTGTTTTTACAAAGCTGTAGCAAATAATATAAGTACTACTTACTAGAGAACTGCCCGCGAATTCCCATAATTTTGCAAAATTTTTCAAAACCTGAAGATTTCTTATTTTATGTAAGGTTAAGTATTAATATAATATACAACCTTCTTAGACACACAAACCTTCCTGAATAAACTTCTAATTATTGCTGGAAACAGCATCAAAATACAGATCGACGCGAAAGTCACACTGATAGACACGAAAAGCGTAATTTTTTAATAAAAATTTATAGATTACTATGTAGTTTGGTTGTGGTTTGTTTTTCCCGCTAACATAATTCCCTCTACCAACACACAAAATAAACAACTGCCTATACTAACATAAATATAACTGTCGTCGTATATCTGTCGTTTCGCGATCATAATAAGTAAGATCTGCAAAAAGGCATTTAGAAACTTGATGTTTGTTCTGAGGCAGACGCGAGTCTTTATCAGTATCACAGCCGTCAGGCTCTTGTATGACGCATTAGTCAGGAGTCATCTAGAACATAGTGCTGTCATATGGTCTCCACATCCATCACCACCACTCCGCATCCACATGAGACTAAGTACTCAGTGATGTTGGACCGAGTCCAGAACAAATTCACGCGCCACCTATACAAGATACTTCATGGGTTATACCCATTTTACCCTTTGATGTACCCCACTCTATTCGTACTGGGTATATGGTGGGGTACAATCAACTCGGGGTGCGACGGAAATTTGCACTAGTGTCGTACATGGTGAAACTGCTCCGAGGCATAAGGCACAACCCGAGAGTGCTGCAGCGGTTGCTCTTGTACGTATGTGTGGAGGCGACGGCCCCCGCCACTGCTGGTCGTACCATCAGCCAGGACCAACTTGCTGGCTGAAACCCCTCTGACTCGACAAATTCGCACCATCTTCCGTTCGAAATTTATATACATATTTACATTTGTCACTAGGGTGAATTCGCAAAAGTACAATAGTACTTTAGATCAATGTGTGTAACATAGTGCAAACAATAGTTTGCACTATGTTACACACATTGATCTGTATGATCCTGAGATGTATTTTGTGCTTTAATTTTGTATGTTTGACTTGGCTATCGCATTAGGTTTTGACCTGTAATGATAGTTTTAAGGCATTTAACTAAATAACCAAAATTGTCAACTACCCTGCAGCAAAATTCATGGCAACGTAAATGACCGTTACTTTCAAACTAATTCATCACTCTCGACATTCTAATCGAACGTGATTGATTGAGCGAACGAATGTGTATACGATCAATTATTTTGTACATATCTGGTTGTTTACTTACTTATAAATGGTTTTATGAGATTAGGTGATAGACGAAGAAATCCATTATTATAAGGTACAGTCAGCAGTAATAGTCTTCTGTTTTTGGAACGAAGTTCTTTACCGCGGCTTGCGGTAGGAGTTAACTGGTAGAAATAGAAATCGTCACGTAACGAAAAAGCGTTGAATCCATGCGACATTGTCTCTCTCTCTCTGGCTTTCTAATATTATACGATTGTGTGTACGTGCGAGTAACGTTCCTGACGGGAGTCCCCTGACCGCACACGCTTAACACATTTTAAATCACAATCCGAAAGGTTTTAGAGGAAATTGCTAATCCATACTTCATAGTGTTTGAAAAATTCGTCCGCTCAGGAAAGTAAATAACGCAATGAATGTTGTACAACTTTCAAAAATAACCGTCGCAGGTTTTCTTCTACTTCAGTTTTATTAATCTTAACAACTGAGTTAAAAATTTAATAAAATCGGAACCGAAACCGGAATCGAAAAAATTTAAATCATCTTTTGATATAAAGTTTTTATGTCAACTAAAAAGTGCCTATTCGAAAAAAGAAAAAGACATCAGTGTTAACACTTGCAGTATGAAAATCGCCCTTACTCATACGACGTAAAGGCGCTGCCAATATACATATACAGGGTTATTGGAAAAACATCAACATTGTATTCATCATTATGAACAACTTTTACTATGGGACCAAACCTAAAATCGCGAAAAAAAAAACAGCTGTTCCCTACTTACATTTTGACGAGTTATACAAACATAAATGCAGAGAACAGCTGATTTGTTTTGAACCTGCCCACCATATACAGGTGGGCAGGTTCAAAACGAATCAGCTGTTATATATATCTGAATAAAAAAAGTTCCACTAATGTAAAGTCATTTTTGTTTTTTTTTTTAGAAATCCATTAATATACTTAAAGTAAAATCGTTTAAATTCAACATTACAATATGGAGGTATCGTTGGTTGGTCGCAAACTAGGCACAGTGCATCTTGGGGCACCATTACATAAGTACAACATTTTGATAATTTTAGACAAAATAAAATAAGGAAAATAAAGGAAGCGTTGGAAGGACTCCCACGAGGTGGACCGACGACCTTGTGAAGGCCACAGGAACCCGTTGGATGCTTGAAGCACAGAACCGATCCAAATAGAGGTCTTTGGGGGAGGCCTATGTCAAGCAGTGGACGTGTTTCGGCTGAAATGATGATGATGACGTAAAATTACAGTTGAAATTGGCTACAGTTACGCTAGTTAGCCTCATCTAGACTACAAGACTAAATGTACAATCAAATAGACTGACAAATTAAGGAAAAAAACTAAAATGATATATTACAAAAAACAAAAGATAAAAATGTGCGGTTACTATATCTAAGCCAACCTTCTCAAACTACAAAAATATCAAGAGTAGTAGGTACTTCGTAGGTATAACACAGAGGTAAATTGTTAATTGATGCAAAGTTAATTCAATTCTGCCAAATGAATGGGACGGATTCAATGGGACATAGCATAAAAGAATCGATTAACGTGGCATGACCTACTTATGACCGATTCCTATAATTTACGAACCTTTCTTGGTTAAATTAAGACTCTTGTAACTTTACCAATAATGAAGCAAAGATCTCATAGCTTTGGATAATTGCCCCTCCAATATGAAAATAGTTATCACAGGTAGTTTACGAATCTATCTATACGCCCAGTTTGGAAATAAAAATGCTATCATTGGTAAGCAAAACGATTTGTTTTTGTTGTTAAGAACCGAGAGTTATAGTGAAATCTACATTTAATACATATACTTTAAAAAAAAGATGGACTCCGCGCCACACAAATCGAAAGTGAAGCACAGTAAGACTGCTTGCACAAACACGCCTTACGCTCACATTTACATCATAGTATGCCGACCGGCCGCCATTACGTGACACGACAGCGTCAATCGTCAATCACGCACACATAGATCGGTACGATGCTTCACTTTCGATATGCGTGGCGCGGAGTCCATCTTTTTTTGTAAGTCTATGATTTTATAAATGAAATATATAAGAATGACAATGTTAGAAATCATATTATAGCTTACAAGACTAAAAAAACTAATAACTATTTTATCTGTATTTTTTCTAACAAAACTATTACCTACTTCAAGCCACATATCTAATAATAACGCTCCCAAGCATTCACAAGGATATAAGCATTAATTTTATTATAGGGCAATAAAATCCACTTTATCGCCAAACCCACTAATTCCTTCGATAATGCCGACCCCATTAATATTATATCACCTGCGACCTGCATAGAACAATCGATGTCGAATGTCTCGCGATTCTAAATCAGGAACAAAGACCAACAACTCAAAAATTTACTTTAATGCTAATGGCATAAAGTTGAAATTTAAATGGAAACACAAATACATATTGACCTGAGTCAGACCGGGAGCAGAAATAGGTCAGGCGTGGTCGCTGTCTCACTCCAGTTCTTTTTAATTGGAATGTACCTTTGGAAGTAGTTGCGATGTGGATTTCACCTGTGGATTGTAGAACACTGGATGGCTTAGATCGAATGTAAATTGTTTGTCGTTGGTTTATTGTATCTGAAGCTAGAGTGGTGAGCATTGGGTCAATTTTATTTGAAGATAGAGGAAGGTCAAATATGTAGTATTACAAAGAGAATCTACTTAAACCACAGCCGGTTTATTCTGTAAAAACTCACCGTGAAAACTTAGATGAAGTCAGGTTGAAGTGAGCTGTCATTCCACCTGATGCTACTAGAGATCGTCTCTATTGACATCTCAAACTCACTTCACCTAAGTTTTCAATATGAGATTTTTACAGAATAAACCGGCTGGAATTATAAGTCACTAGCTTCCGCACGCGGCTTGTCCCGCGAGGTATGTCGATAAAAAAACTATCCTATGTCCTTCCCCGGGATGCAATCTGTCTCTCTGCCAAATTTTATCGAAATCCGTTCAATGGTTTAGGCGTGAAAAGGTAACATACGGACAGACAGAGTTACTTTCGAATTTATAATATTAGTATGGATTTCGAAAGGATCGTGGTCACAGATACCTCCATCGACTCCGGTCCAAAGTTGCTACACCTTCTGAAATTTTCTTGAGGACGTAGCTTCTTTTACTTGGTCAAACCATCGTGTTGGCGACCGGCCTCGTGCTCTCTTTCCTTCGGTATTGCCAACAATGACCAGCTTTTCAAGGCTGCTATCTCCCCTTCGCATTATGTCGCCGAAACAGGCCGCAATAGGATAATTATTACAGCAGTAGCGAAAGGAGTCATTCATAACGTCTTTTTCAAGACTTGAATTATTACAAACTAGCTTTTGCAAGAGATTTCGTCCGTGTAGTTGTATAAAATTATCCCACGGGAACGTGTTACCGGGAAAAAAGTAGTTACTCCTTATAATATCAGCTGTCTGTCAGTGAAAGTCCCGTCAAAACGGTCCAGCCGTTTCGGAGATTAGCTGGAACAAACATACAGACACACATAATATTTAACATTATTTGTTTTTATTATATGAGCCGTATATTCTTTCATATGCATTTAGTAAAAAGCTGTTATTTTGACATTACAAACTGACCAATTTCAGCTTACCTAATTATTTTCTATACATACTGTGACACAAAAATGTGTGTAAACACATCAAAACAATGACCGGCTCAAAATCATTACTCGAGACAGCGATCAGACAAAACTTAATTGAATAAATAAAGTACCTTCTGAATAAAGTCAAGATGAATTTAAATTTCATTTATAATAGAAAAACGAGCAATTCGGGGTCGTTGATTTTTCACAGAATTGTTCCGCTCCTAAGGAAAAAAGATTTCAGGTGTAAGACATTTGCATTTTAACGAAATGAAAATACATTTCAATACACAATTTGAACTCGGAAACTTAAATAACTTTCCATTTCCGATTTGTATTCTCGTTAAGAATGAACCTGAAATTTCTTTCGTAAATAAATTAAAATTGGATGTGTATGGATTAAGGTATTAGGTAGGTAGGCTTACAGAGTTTCTTTATTATATATTTCGTTTCATATATAGGTATGTAGGATGTTATTTCGGAACGCATCATAATTTAAAGAAAATAAATTGAATATGAACGCAGCGATGAATGAATGAGAGAGTATGTGTGGGAAGGAGAAAGGGGAATGAAGGAAGATGGCGAGCGAGCTAAGACGTTTCTAATTTTATAAGAAGTTTTAAAATTAATAAAAGAAGTTATCAAGAAGTGAAGTTTATTTCGGTCATCTACACACACCCCCTACATATATATCATAAAATAAACTTACGCCTTCTTACCATGGGGATAGGAAGGTACAGACGCCAGCACATCAAGCTACTACAATCTGTCAAATTTCTTTAACAGATTTTCAACTTTATCGCTAAAGCTTAGTGTTCAAAGTTGATTGGGAAAATTTTACAGTTTCGGGTAGCTTGATGTGCTGGCGTCTGTACATGACTGCTTTTGCTTAGTTCATTTATCTATTAAAACTATAGGCACAAATAATAAAATAATGTACAATGGCGGAATTTTCTACCAGTCAACATTAGGGTGATGCAGAGACAAAACATGACAGGTGCAACATAAGGGATTAATAGCTAGGAAATTACTATAAACATAAATACTATAAATATTATATACATAAATATAAACAAAATGAACTGTCAGGAGAAAAGAAAATATCGGTAGAGGAGACAACGAATCCAGCAAAGAGTGCTACGCACTTGACTAATTCATATTCATGGTTTTTCACAGATTTTCATGACATTGTGTTGTAACCCATCATTATAATGTATAACTTCAAAATATATGTAGAGTGCACTAACTTGCAATATTTGTATAAACAGAATAACTAATCCAAGCATCAAAATACCGCTCCTGTTGTCCTTATTTATCTCTAAAATTAGAATAGCTAAGCTTTTCATAATTACAACTGAAAGACACTCAGCGTCTTTGAAGCTTCGTACTAAACTGAGAATAAGCACCTTCAGAATTACAGAACAAAAAATTAGCATTCGGAAACCCAATACGAAAACGTAAACGCTGCTTCTAAAATGAGACAGTTGCCATCTAAAATTTCAAAAGCTCCATCGAATCACTAGGTATCCAGTTTACAATGACCTCCCTCCTTATCCCCTTGGAAAGCAAACGGAACGTAACAGGGGGAAGATAATAAGTTCGTACGGTTCAAGTTTTAATGGTTTTTCGTCACGTTTGTGTAGCCAAGTCGTAAAGACCGACTGCGTTTACACCGTAACTAAATTTTATTGCACTACGAGACAATAATAAATAAACAATGTAAAAAGTTTCAGTAATATGTTTTGTATTGTATATTCTATTACATAACAATAATTTATAGATTTATTACTTACATTCATTTTCATAATTCATTTGATTTAAAATGCATAGTTATAATATTATAATATTTGTTATTTTTTTATTGCTGAATGGTTCTGCTCTTGACCTCGATCACGCTCTATGGAAAGCGATGAATGAGGTGATTTTTCTTGATAATATGATAAGAATTATGATGTTTTGAAATACTTCATAAAATATATAATATTTTTAATACTACGTCGTAAAGTTAATAATAACTAATTAATTAGTAGGTTTATTGTTAGCTTGGACGATGCTAGTTTTTCTCATGATACCTACTTTGGTACATAATTATTCATAGTAGTTTTTAGCTGCATTTAGGACTCTATTTATCAGCTGTTCGCCGGTGTGGTCTCGATACTCAGCAGCTTAACTGTCCAGTGTCCAGTCATGTTACCAGTGGAGTAATTGCGTAACACACTAACAATGGGGATTGTCCAAAATTTCTAACAATTAGATTTTATTTTTTGAAAATTTAGAGCATTTTGAGAAACTAATTAGAATATTTTGATGGTTGGCTCAATAGTTATTTTTTTATAAATATTTAAAAATTTAAAATTTTTAAGGTAGGTTACGTCATCAGTGGCACTAAAAGTGCTGTTGCCTCACTAGTACATAAATAAAAAATTTCAATCTGTCAACACAACGTCATCCACACCTATCAAAGTGTCAAAGTATCAATCTATTAAAATTTTTCATTCCATAGCATTTCATTCCATTTTTTTTGTATTCTTTAGCTTTTCCGATATATTAAATATTGTCGATTGTTGAAACAATGTAATCAGATTTATAAACGAGATGAATAAGAGGCAAGTCGGAATGTTTAAATTTAATATATTTTTGACATATTATAATTTTACACTTGACACTGACGGATTGTAGACAATACTTGCCACTTACTTTTGATTTTATTTTTGAGGTAACAATACTAAACTGTACGGTCGCAGGTGACGTAATTTGAAGGGCACAGAAGGTCAATCGTATTTTATCAAAAATATCAATAAATATAAATATTTTTCGTAAATTAATTAGTCCATATTGATTAGTAACGCTATTCCTCGAAATGGTTTTTCAATTACAACATTAAAAAAAATATGAACAATGCCCATTGCAATGGATCTCACTTTGACAATTCTACAACATTCATTGTGTTATTTACGTTATCGAGCAGGTAAATTTTTCAAAAAATTTAAGCAATATGTTAGGATTTTTTTAAAGCAATCCTTCTGATTGTGAAAGAAAGTGTGGTACGCAATTGAGGTGCTGTTCATAGGATGAATGAAACGTTATTTATGGCTGCCTGTCTTTACTCAGGACTGGAATGAGGTGCAGTATGTACCTACAGCAAAGAAAAATGACAGGTACTAATGGATTTTTGACGTAACGGTGTGACAGCCAGCCCTTTTAACGAGAACTTTACTGCTATAAATGTCTGGGCTAACTTTTGCGATGCCGATTTAAATGAAAATCATATTACGCCTTTATATTTCAATTAGACCCATTACTTGTTTATGTAAAGTAGGTATAATATTCTCTTGCCAATATTAGTACTTGCCAGAAAATGTTCGGGTAGTAACTTTATTTTAAGAAAGGACTTTGTGAATTCAGCAAAATCATTGTGCCTAAATTGTTTTTTGTCTCTGAACCGTCATAATATTCTTTAGAATACTAATCATAATAATTTGAACTTAAGTGGCTAGAAAATGGGTATAGCAGATTTTAACTTTGTTAGCTTATTTGTTAATTTTATTGTGCATTCATTAGTCAATATAAGTGAAGGAGTGCATCTACTTAATACCTGATGTTACCATATACTTATGTGTCATGTATTGTGTACATCTTTTGTATAAGATCCCAAACCAATAAATAAATGAATTACTGGATTTCTTAAGAAAATAAAACCCACGTGTATTGACAAACTTATGAAGCTAATTTTCGCAACTTTTAAAAAACAATCCCTATAATAATAAAGGGCTTTCTTATATAAAAGTCTCGTGTTTCGTAGAACCAGTTACTTACACAATTTTTTTTGTTCCGCCACCCCACGGACTGTTTTGAAAGGGTTATTTTTGTTGCCCCTCATAAAAAATACATAATGGGCAAGATCTAATACGGTTTTCAAAAAAGGTTATTGCATAACTTTTGGCCTTTTAGAGCTGACGAAGGCACGTGATGAATTCATAAAGTTTGTGATTAAGCTGGCCTCAGAATATCCATGTAGAATGCATAAAGATGTTTTTGGGATGCATGATGATGATGCATTAATTTTATTTTATTAATATTTACTTTTTTATATAGTTAGTATTTGATGAGTATTTTATTTATTATTATTACATAAAGTATGTGTTATAAAATATATTTATACTATATACAAGTGTTTAATAATTAAAAATGTAAAGAAAAAGGCAGGAGCTCATTGGGCATCAAAAAATTCATCCGCATCGCTGTCAATGGGATCGTATTTTAATTTAGTACTTAGTGTAAATAGGTAGTTATGAGATTATGAAAATAAAGTATATATTTTTTGAGACGACCTACCTATATTTTTCCTATATATTACAAGAAGATACGTAAAATAAACCCTTGAACGTTATTTTATAACTCGTGATCAAAAGTTAACACTTATAATAAAAACAGATACTAACCTTCCAAGAATAGTGTATCTATGGGAAAATTGGTCAATTTATGGGATCTACCTTTTTACAGCTCGATAAACTCTCAAGTTACGGCGTATTCTTACTTAAAGACGTTTTCGCGTTATTTTTATGCCATAAAACGGGATGTTAGGTTAAGTTTAGCCTAATCTATTTGATTAGGCTAAACTTGATTAATGTAATATGAGTTAGAACGCTGTTACTAAGCTGTTTACTGTCAGTTATTTTGTAAACAAAGTCGATCAGGAAAATAATCGATTGTTGTTTACGGCATTTGAACGTAGGGTCCTGGGTTCGATTTACAGGGCGGGTAAAGTGTTCTTGGGTTTTTTTATCTGGAATTACGCAGTAGCAGTCCGGAATCCAGATTTGAGCCCGGTTGATGGCAATGGGCTCGCCCCCTATTACATGGGACTTAAGCATAACTTGCGAAATGTGGGTGTACTATAGGTCACCTCTGCCTAACCCTTCGAGGAAAACAAGCGTGATTTTATGTAATCTAAACAAAATTTTCAACATCGAATCAAGAAACTTAGGCAAAAGAACTCGAATTGGGTCCGAAAGTAGTCGCGCTGCATGTTCACAAAACTCACTAACGATTAAGTACTTGGTCTTTTAAGAGGAACCGGGACCATCCCTATGTGCTGATGGTGATCACCGGGGTGATTTTAGTGAGGTAATAATCCCATACCCCCCGACCTTCCTCCTCGGAGGTCGGGTGCCTTTTGTAGGTTTCCCCCCGAAAACAAAAAACAAAAAAAGGTATCAATCAATCAACTCACTGCTAGACATAGGCCTCACCCAGGCTGCGCCACAATACTCTGGCCTCAACCTTCTCCATCCTTCTTTAGATCGTCGGTCCATCTAGCTGGGGGCATCTAGCTCTACGCTTGCCGATACGCGGTCTCCACTCCAAGACTCGTCTGCTCCACCGGCCATTGGTCCTAGGTACTCTCCTTACTCGCCGAGCGGGATCGGGAGAGGGCTGATCCTGCTCGGAGAAGGAGGCGTCGGGTTGGCAATCGCCTTGGCGCCTAACACGCCGAAACCAGCTTACTAAAAAAAAAAAAAGGTAGGCGGACCTTTGGGGTCGCCGGCGCACAGAGTGGGGACTCTGTCCGCCCACCAAGTGACCCCAGGGAAGACGGTGGTACAGTGGTCACGTGCTGCCGTGCATAGCGAGGCTCAGGAGAGGCCCCTTTACAGTCTCCCCAGGGATGTGCCTTACAGGCGTTGCACGGGGGGGTTCCGGAATTGGTCTTTTAAGAGGAACCGGGACCACCCCTATGTGCTGATGGTGATCACCGGAATGGTTGGTGGACCGGGGTGGTTTTAGTGAGGTAAAAATCCCACACTCCCCGACCTCCTTCCCCAGAGGTCGGGCGCCTTTTGAAGGTTTCCCCCCGAAAACAAAAAAAAAAAAGGTACTCTCCTTACTAGGTATAGTTGTACTGAATGGCTCTAAGTACTTACACACAAACATCGATCACAGTACTCAACAATATTAATGGTTTTCCTCCACTACCCGCCATTACTTACAGTGTAACACAATCTACACATTATTTATAGTGTTTCATGAAAGAAATAAATCACAGTGGTGCTGATTTTGATTACTAGGGCGAGTAAACAAGAAATATACTTCATCAATGTAAGAAAACAGTAAAGAAACAGTATCATAAGAAAATAGGAAAAAAATATGAGCTTTCCAGAAGCTTACGTCATTCTGGTTTGCATTTTAAACGTGTTCAAAGAATATTGGAAAAAATTGAGCAGTGAGCGACAGTGATTAAGTTTCGATATGGAGGCTTAAAGATGCCTTTGAAAGTGGAAAAGTTGGTCTTTTATGATTAAGTAACATTGCCTTTTCAATAACTGGGTAAATAGTAAGATAAAATCGATGACCGTGGTGATGTAAAAGGGAATTCGGAGGAACGGAACGAAGCATTCATTAGACATTAGAGAAATACTCAAAAGTGTATTTAATTGTCGGAAGAGAAATGTGAAACTTTTTTCCTTTAATCAGTAGCTACAGTATCACAATGAGAGTTGAAACCTAGCTAAGCTGTAAGTTCAAAAGATGACTTTTCACTATCATAATCAGAGTATAATGTTCTCACTGCTGGAACACAGGCCTCCTCTCTTTAAAAGGGAGTGGGTTGGTAGAAGGTAGATTCCAAGACACGTTTCCTCACTATGTTTTCCTTCACCGTTTTGAGAGCAGTGGTGATGAGTTTTTTTGTTCAAAGTAAAGCGCCTGACTGAGTTCGAACCCACGACCTTCAACCTTCAACTTGTATGTTGGGGCCATTGCCACTGGGCCTGCACTGCTCCAATTGATCAGAAGTAACATTACCAAAAAGAGGGTTTAAATCCGCTTAACTGGGAGTATAACCCAATTAAGACCCAGATTAGACGGGATTGATGCTTAGGTATGATTTAGCCTACAATAAATAAATCTAAAACAACGAAGGCAAAAAATATCCACCAAAATAAATTATTTCAAAAGGATCCCGTCAATTCTGCCAAAGGATATAAATTACCATTTAAACTAGCAGGAAGCTTACGAAGTGAACTCTATTCGTTCACACTTCAGTATTACGGAATACTGAATTCAGCTGTTGTCTTTGGCAAGCTTAGTGTAGAGCTTTGGTCATACTAAGCGCGGTTCGGGATCCATAAGAGTAACGGTGGCGACGATAATATGCCTTGTTTACACGACCTTTCGTACTTCTTACTTATACTAGGTTTCTATAAACAAAACCAAACTGCCAAACTGGACGTATAAATAGATTTATAAGCAAATTTTTCCTGTGATAGTCTACTATACAAAGCTGCGAGGTCTTTGCTTCGTTATAGGTAAAGATGACACTTAATTAATAATAATGGTCAATAATAAATTAGACATTATTTAAAAAAATCGCTAGGTTATAATGAGTGTTATTATTTATCTAATTTGTGGTTCAGTAGTAGGCACCAAAATAGTTGAAAATTAGAGGTAACTTTGCATAGTTTTTTATAGAGAAAATTTTATTGTATTAGGTTTTCGTCAGGGTCGACCATTTATAATGAAGTTTCCTGCCATATTTTAATATTTTACCCAATTTAAACATGATTTACTACTGTTTAATTCTAATCAAAGATTGAAGATTTTCCTTTGGGCCCGTTCTTAACCAATCATGGTTCGCAAATACTAGGAATCGGGCATTAGTCGCCAACCATGTCTGCTTGTCGCTAAACAAAACATCGGCTTCTATTTTTTCACTAATACTAGCTAGCTTTCACAGCGTATTAGTAGAATAGGTAAAGATGTATTGTGCTCTAAGCTAATGGCAGAAGTTTAAAGCAAAGATTACTTGAGCAACAGATCTATAGCTTGGGTTAGCAATAAATAATTACTCATTCTAAAACTGACCCAATTAAATATAGCAAATGTATCGTGGGCTTTAGCCATATAATTATTATAAGAGTCATCTCACTGATGCCATCTCAAAGATGTAACCAATATTTTGTAACAATTTTATGATTGAAAAGAATGATTGGAGTTTCTTGCCCGTTCTTCTCCATGGGTACCTACTACGCTTTGGAATGGGCAACAATTCAAAAGTGCCTGTAATTGGTTTATTTGAAATAAATGCTGTGACTTTGACTGAATAAAGAATGTAACAGACATACTACAAGCATGGAACTCTTATTTATGCCATGACCCAAAACATTCACCCACCGCTATCACTCTGAACCAACCCACACTGCCCGCTCTCGCTGTAACCACGACGCTTCTCTAAGCTCGTCTTTAAATTTGGGTACGTGGGCGTAGAGGGTGGAACACCCCGCTCATGACGTCACTCCAAGATCAAGGACAGACAACTACGCTCCGCCATTTTTTGCCTCAACTTAATTGCTCGGGCAAAGGAAAGTTTCGAAGTTTCTTAATGACGCCTTTAGGGACAAGCGGGTCTTTTGGGTCGGCTGTATTTTACGATATAATGTTCATTATGGAAGCATTATATAAAAGAGACGAAAGATTAATTATTATTTGTAGGATGATAAAAGATTTGTCTACTTGGAATTTTTCTCCTCAACAAAACACTAAGTAAGCAATACGATTAGGTACTTGACGATGTATCTCCTTCATTTGTTGAGCTTCATGAGTTGTATTGGCATCTAAAAATTCAGTGCTTTGATTTGACTGTGTCAGTAGGTACTTAAACCCTACTTTCTTGTTTATTTTATGTAAATCATCTTCATCGGTTGAAGGACACTGAACTAGACCCAATAACAGTTTTTTGTTATTCCGCTGGGCGTTTAGCATCCGCCAATATTTGACAATTGAGGTTCATTTTTATAATGTTGTTCATATAATAATTGCAGGAAAAAATTGAGATTTAACAATTGATTTCTTCTAAATACAGATGAATGAGTGATTGCGTAAAAAACAGGGTTTGTTTACAATTTCATCAGATATTTTTTGAACAGACATTATAGACCGACCGCTTAGAGATAGTTGTCACAAGTTGACGAATCACGGAGCTCTCGCATCACGTCACCATACCCCACCCGCGCCGCGCTGCTACCTCAGACAACGTCTCAGTTAAGCGGTCGGCCTATAGTGAAAATAGTAGCTAGTCAGTTAGGTTGGCAGCGGGGTTGACCGTTAGGGCGGGGCATACAGCCAAAAATATCGCCATTCGTGGAGGCTCTTTTATTGCACCCTGTTTGACGATTGTTATTGTAATTAATAGGACAAAGACCTTGTATATTTAGGCTTTACGCAAAATGAATGACGTAATTTCTGACTGCGTGTATTTCGGGAAATGAGGTGAGCTTTTACCCGTAATATCGTTGTGACGTGTGTACGCAATACATTACCTACTTTAATACTTATTTATTTTTGTAACATTGTGCAATTTTTACGCTTCTTATCCAGTCACGAGCCCCTCTCCTCCCGTGACATCATCTAGAACGTCCCAGAACACTATTTTTCTTCAGATCTCGAGTCTTTCATCTTTTTCGCGTCAATCTATGTATCGACATCTGGGAAATAAAGAAATATTTATTATCCAAGTAAGAGATTGATGATTAAGAAAATTAAGAAAAAGATCCAGAGATACGCATAAAAAACATAACCCTGTCTGCTTTCGCGCAGTCGGGAGAAAGGATATCAAACGTTGCCTTCTGATTAACGTCTGTTTTTTTCACAGCTGTAAATACTTAGCCTCTGCAGGTACCCATGTAAAATAAAATTTTCAGAAACGTCAAGTAAGTGATTACCTAACTATCCATTCTCCGAATGAATCAGAATAGTGATTAATTGCGTTAATCGAAGAATGTTAATGTGATATATCTATGGTTTCTCAATACTGCAATTAGGTAGGTAGTACCAACTGACCTACCACATTAAAACAGGTACTTTTAGAAAAAAAAAATGAGTGCACTTTGTTAGGTCTGTACTGTTAGAAACCTTGACCATTCAAAAGTGCCTGTAAGTGCAAGTAAGCAAGTGCTGTGTGTATGTGGTTTATTTGAAACTAGCAGCGCCCCGCGGTTGCACCCACATAAGTGTCGATCCCGTGGGCATATCGGGATAAAAACTATCCTGTGTTCTTTCCCGGGACTCAAACTAACTCTATGCCAAATTTCATCTAGATCGGTTCAGCGGTTTAAGCGTGAAGAGGTAACAGACAGACAGACAGACAGACACACTTTCGCATTTATAATATTAGTATGGATAAATGCTTTGAGTTTAAAAGATGATACCACCTACTGCCTATACCCTTAAAATTTATTTGTCTACGGACTTAAAAAATACCTTTTTTACCCCGACATGCGGTTTCTGCCCACACCTGCCGAAAACAAATTGGCAATAGATACCTACTCCGACAAACACACGATCTAATTTAAATCCGGTTGTAACTCTAACAAAGTGGGTACCTTAATCTTTTTCAGGGGTCCAACAAACGTTTGGACACGGAATTAGCTTATTACATACTTAAACAGTGCGGTTCAATCCCAAAGAGAACAGGGAAAAAGGACAAAGGGATTTCTAGGGACAATATTTTTAATGGATTTCAAAAACGAGCTTTTAGATATTTTATTTCACTAACTGGTAATCTATTTTAATTTAATCTGTGTTTGATTGATTTTTTATGAGCAGCGGTGTAGTACCTATTTAATTAAATCTGTGTTTGATTGATTTTTTAGAGCGGAGTAGATAGTAGGTACACCGACGTTTAGCCAGTTATTTTTATGTCCCATGTAATAAGGGGCGAGCCTATTGCCATCAACCGGGCTATAATCCGGACTCCAGACTACTAATATTCCTAATGGAAAAACCCAACAACTTTGCCCGAACTGGGAATTGAACCCAGAAAGCCACCTCATGCTCAGAATTAGCGCTTGCGACAACTAATCCAAGGAAACAGACATGCTTTTTTGAAGTTCTTTTCAAATGTTACAACAGTAATTTTGCAGTTTAAGTATCAAAATTGATACACAAGTACACAAATACAAGAAGAGTATAGACTTGTATAATGACAAGCAATTGCATGTTTTCATGATAAAACACACTTTGTTTTATGATTCACGACCATTTTATTTACTGTATCTTGTGTTTTTTCCCTAAGCACCAAAAAATTTTTCATTTTCAAGTGCTGATTTTTCTCTTTGTGTGTATCTATTTGGTTGAACCTAACAACATACAGCAATAACAACATAATTCTCTCTTGAACATAAACAGACAACACGAAGGGCCACTTATCAGGATTTCCATTAATCTTCCCTCCTTTTCTTCCAAATAGATAGCAAAACAAGATGTCTTTCACGCGAAGTCAAGGTCATAGTAACAACTTAATGTATTCGAGATTATTTTATTGTAATATTGACGAATCAATATCTGCCTAGCCTTTTCCCAACTATGTTGGAGTCGGCTTCCAGTCTAACCGGATGCAGCTGAATACCAGTATTTTACATGGAGCGACTACCTATCTAACCTCCTCAACCCAGTTACTGGGTAATACGATTCCTTTGGTAAGACTGGTTGTCAGACTTTCGGGCCTTTGACTACCCGTAACGACTTTCAAAGATCCACGAATGACAGCCCGTGCTTTTCGAGGCACGGAGGGGTCTCGGTATGCAAAGATAGTCACCCATCCACAGACAAACCGCGGCAAGCGTAGCCTAACCTGATCGATCGACTTGTGCGGCTATTATTATTTAGCCGGCCCCTCTTATTGTAATAATGACGAATAATACTTATAAATAAAAAGTTTAACAAAAAAAGATAGAGGCTGGTGTTTTCGTACAATGTTTGTGGGACAATGACTTGTCGGCCATGGGTCCATTGAAGTATTCTGCAAGCAGATTTTTTTGCAATTATACCCCCCTCCCCCCTCTTCCTTGTCAGCAAAAGCAAGCAAACCGCTAAGCCCCCCCTCCCATGCTTACGTCAACATTGGTACATGCATTTTTGTAGAAAATCTGAAAAAATAAAAAATTTAATACTGCTGACGTAATCACCGTCACATGTCATCAAATATAATAAGGAATGGCCGCCATAATTTAATATAATAACATGAGTATTTGTAGCAATAAAGATCCATACAGTATTAATTTGACGATTGTTTAAAAAAAAAACGGTTCCATACATTTTGACCGCGCAGGTACAGAGGCCAGCACATCAAGTTACCCCAATCTGTCAAATTTCTTTGATAGATTTTCAACTTTATAACAAAGGAATAAGGTTCTTATTCAATTTGGAAAATTTGACAGATTGGGGTAGCTTGATGTGCTGGCCTCTGTACTTGCACTGCAGTTTTGTATGAAACATCAGATTTTTTTTATTGCCGACGGATAATTTCTACGCTAGAATCATGTGCTGAATTCCTGGTTTCAGTTTGCGCATCGATATCCCCGCCGCCCTGTAGGTATATCAGTCAATTTTCAGACAAGACTCCCCAAGGAAACTGAGATAAAGAATTTGATATTCAAACTGTTCAAGACGTATAACTATTTGTATGGCGCAAGTTTATTTATGTTAATCAACAACGATGTGCCTTTTCTTGTAAACTATTGTTTGATTTTCGGCATCAGAGTTGTAGAAGTCAGTTTTATGTAGTAACTTCTGAGGACACGTCTCTTTAGTTGGTTAACTTTGTCCTCTTTAATAATAATGTTTTGGTTGGTATTGATTTGTTCAAGTATTGGATTTACTTTGGTATTCTCTAATGGATGTCGATGTCATGTTGTGTCATTCTTTTTGTGACGAATGATACTCTTCTTCGATGTTTTATATTGTTTATGCCCAGTAGACGGCCATGTCGATTGCGGTATTAGTGACATCCTTTAGGTCATCCAAAGTGCAGGTGAACGGGCACTCAGGGCACTCCAGCAAGTGGGACATGGTCTGATTAGAGGCACCATACTCTCACTGGGTATTGGGTTGGTCAGTAATCCCCCGCTTCGACTAATTGTGTCTGCAGCGGCCTATTTGGGCCGCCGTGCCATGCTGTGATTCTTGCTGTGTCCTGAACCTACCTCTACCAACCTTGTACCATATCCTACGAATAAATATATTTATTTGGCTTTGTCTTTACATAATTAGCCATTAATATTCGTACTGCCGGGGACAAAGGTGAGAGGGAGCGGGCTGTAATCCACGCGAGCCCAGTGCGGGTTGGTGAATGTAACATGTCTTTGACATTGATTCTAGGACATGCCGGTTTTGCTCACGATGTTTTCCTTTACCGTTTTGAAAACAGTGATGATGAAATAATTTACACAAAGTAAAGTGCCTGCCTGTGTTCGAACCTATGACCTTCAACTTATAAAGTCTGTTCGTATCCATTGGGCCACGACTGCTCTCTGGCTTTGTCTTCACCTGTCATAAATATCTTAATAGACTTTTATTCGAGTTTATTCCTGAATCTTCTTCACATAAAATGACTCATCCACAGATACCTTTATCCTACGTTTTAAACTAAAAACATAAATAACCAGCATAAAAAACAACTTATTATGACCTTGGGGTTTCACCGACGCGACGACGCCGCGCCGTAAAAAATACTAAGTATAAATAAACATAGAATATTAAAAATGTTATGGGATGTAACTCGAATGTATTTTCCAAGCCACTCCCAGTACTAACTAATAAAAGTTTTCATGTCTATTCCTGAAAATACGAACCATTAAATCAAACTGTCGAAGTATTTTTAGCTAAAAGTGATGTTTTTCGCTAAACTATAAAATGAGCGAAAGATATTTAATAGCAATGTATGTACTACAAGCTATTATACCAATACCAATACCTATAGATATTATTACCTTTAAACTCTGCTTCTAGAATGATGAATGATGTCTAATTTAGACCCGGGAACGGTTGTGTCAGTAGGTATAACGTTATCAAAATCAACAATTTCAACAAGAGTTTAATACGTTTGTTTTTTTTTTAAATCCGACAACCCCAATGTGAGTTCCCTTCAGAAAAAAGGGCAAATAACACTGAAACAATTATGCTCAAAAGCCCCGAATCCTTTTGTGACTGCACGTACCTGTAATAGAACTACGATATTACCAAGATAATCAGAAAATAATAAGCTATAAAAAATCAGTCATGTCCCTGGATGCTAAGTAAGGGACTTATCAAATTTATGCCGAAATAAATCTTCTTCGCTGAACAGACTTAAGTAAGTCTGTTTTGTGTTATTCTATTTTCGGGTGCCCGTTTAAGTAAACAGCCACCCGAAAATCAAGGCTGAAATACGTCATTTAGATGTAAGGGTAATTTACACTAATCTAGGCGAAGCTTGGGCCTAACGTAACCCAACCACATTTGTAGAAATCGTTAAGAATTAGTTTGGATCTTTCTCGAAGAAGGTGATTCAGCCAATACAATTCAATTGTAAAAAGTCTGCAATTTAGTAATTTTAACGTATTACCATTGGCTGAATGAAAATAGTTTCTATAGTGTTAAAGAATTTCTCGAACATAAACTGTAATGTTGATATTATAATTGTGCATGCTTTAATATTAAGCAAAACATGTTTGGACTCATTTTATATTGTAACACCTTTTAATACCGTGTTTTTTGCAAATAAATATTATTATTATTACTATCGGGAGTGTTCTTTTCCTCAGGTCTAAGGTATTATTATTATTTCTTTATTTCACTATATACACATATAAATTATATTTTTAAATATTATGATATAAACATATAAAAACATTTAAAAATATAAAAAAATAGTAGCCCACCGGTATCGGGAACAAGGTCCAAGCTACCGGCGGTCAGGGCTCCAGAGAGAGGAACCTCCTAACAATGCGAGCCGTGTCCAGAAGTACCGCTCTCTGAATCAAGCCCTTGATCCAGCTGCCCAACGAGAGCCTCCTTAGGTGTTGGTCGAGGCTCTTGGCTATTAATCCATTGGCTGTTACGACTATTGGCACAATGATTGCTGAGTTTACATCCCACATGTCGACAACCTCGCGGGCCAAGTCAAGATACTTGATTTGTTTATCTTTCTCGGCTTTCACGAGGTTCTCATCATGCGGGACGGTTATGTCAACAATCATTGCGCGCCGCTCTGATCGATCCACCACCACTATATCAGGCTTATTGGCAACAATAGTCCTGTCAGTGATGATGGATCGATCCCAGTACAATGTGATATTACCATTTTCGAGAACTGGGTCGGGCACATACCTGTAGTACGGCACCTCCGATTCCACAAGGTTGTATTTCAAAGCAAGCTGCTGATGGATTATCCTGGCTACAAGGTTGTGTCTATGCAAGTACTCTCCGTTAGCTAGACGAGAACACCCGGAGATAATATGCCTAATTGATTCCCCCGGCCGGTGGCATGCCCGACAGATGTCAACCGTGCCGTCTTTCACAATATATCTCCGGTAATTGTTCGTCATCATAACTTCGTCCATAATTGCACAGACAAAACCTTCGGTTTCTCCAAAGAGGTCACCGAAACGTAGCCAGGCTACGGACGCTAATAAATCTACATCGGGTCCATGTAGGGCCCGGAAAAAGCGTCCGTGAAGCTCCTTACTTTGCCATACCTCCATGCGATCATTAGTGTCAAGCACTACTGGTTTGCGCCAGTTCTCTTTACCTAAGGAGAGCGGGGTGAGGCCCTTGTCCACTGCGACTACATCCCGATGCATTCCCACGTCGGCTTCTAAGAAATATTCCCTGAGACTGCATATTCTCGCGATTGTGGAGAGTCTTAGCGTTTAAAAAGCCTCGACCTCCACACTTTCGCGGGATATACAGCCTCATTACCGATGACCGTGGGTGATGCATTCGATTTGCAGTCAGCAGTGTACGGACCTTCCTATCCAGGGCGTCGAGTTCAGTCTGAGTCCATTTGAGTATGCCAAAAGAGTACATCAAAACCGGCATGACCCAACCGTTGAAGGCGCGCACCTTGTTTCCGCCTGAAAGAAGACTATTAAATACTTTTTTCAGGCGGCCAAAAAAGCGCTCCTTCAACAATTGCTTCATGTCAGTAACATTGATGCCCAACGCTTCCGACATAACCAAATATTTATAGGTTTCGGATGCGGAGAGGGCTCTCAGGTTTGTGGAATCCGAGAGTTGGGTTCCCACGGATTCCACAATCTCACCTCGCTTTACATGCATGACCGCACATTTGTCCACACCAAATTCCATTCTGATGGCGCTACTGAAACTTTCAGTGATTTTCAGTAACTCCATCAGTTGCAAATTGTTGGGGGCAAAGAGTTTCAGGTCATCCATGTAAAGAAGGTGAGATATAACCTGGCCACCTCTCCTCAACCGATAGCCTAGACCTGAATCCTCCAGCAGTGTACTTAGAGGATTCAAGGCTAAGCAGAACCAAAGCGGACTCAAACTGTCGCCCTGGAATATGCCTCGCTCGATCCTTATCGGTTCGCTATTCCTCTGGATATTTCGACGTCCTGGATAGCGAAGGACCGTACTCCATTGCCCCATACACGACATCAGGAAGGTGCGCAGAGTTGTATCTACTTTATACAACTCCAGCACCCTCATGAGCCATGTATGTGGCACCGAGTCATAGGCCTTCTTATAATCTATCCAACATGTCGACAGATCCTTTCGGGAACAACGAACTTGTTGGCTAATGGCCATATCAATGAGGAGCAACTCCTTAGTACCCCGGGACCCATTCTTACATCCATTTTGAGAGACAGACATGATGGAGTTGGTGTCTATATGTTTGTTAATTTTAGCTCTCAAAATGGATGTCAGAACTTTATAGATCGTCGGAAGACAAGTGATCGGTCTATAATTTTTGGGATCCGCGGTACTACCTGATTTATGGAGCAGGTGGGTTATTCCTGTCGTTAGGAACTGGGGCAACGACCCTGACTCTAAGGCTGACTGGAACTGGGATGCCAAGCGGGCGTGCGACCCTTGGAACCATTTTATCCAAAAGTTGTGCAGCCCATCCGGCCCTGGAGATTTCCAGTTAGGCAACGGACAGACTGCATGAGCAACATCTTGGGGGCTGATGATAAGTGCCCCCATTTCTGGTATTAGATCGCACGCTCGTTCAATCTTCCCAGTCATAATAATAATATTATTATTATTATTTTTTCTTTTTATCTCGGGACCATTGAGTCCCGGTCCTTTGGAAGGCGTACGAGGGGCCGAAGCCAACTCGCAGAGGCCCTTTAGGAAATTTTAATGAAATGTGACACCAACCGACGACTATCCCTGTGTGCACTATGCAAGTGCACCCAAGGACAACCCCCGGTTGGTGTAGGACTATTGCAGCATATGGAAAAATAAAAAGTTGGACTATGGGTTTGGGTGGCTTAAGTGGACTGGTTGCCAAGAACTATGGAAGAACTATGACCCCTGCCTGATCAATGTTTAATATATACACGGATAAAATAGCAGGGGGTGACTTGCACACTCAATAATGGGCCCCCGGAAACGGTCGCTAGCACATAGTGACGTAGCGACAAGGGGGCAACATGTCCTGAGGTGCTTATGAGAAGTGGAGAGGTATTCCACGGCTATCAGGACAATCCCGGAAGTACGGTCAAGATCCCTACCAGCATCTTACTGGAATACTTCCTTCCTCCGAGCACGTTTGCTCTTGCGAATCTCCACTCAAGCCAGCCAATAAAGGCAAGAATGAGGTGGGAGCTCTGTTCCTCGTCATTGTTCACTCCAGCCGGCCAATAAAGGCAAGCCAGAGGTGAGGTACAAGACTTCTCCCGGGAGATAGGGTCCGTGGGGTCGCTACTGCCCAACAGCTCGCCACATGCTGCCCTGCGGATTTATTATTATTATTATGTTAATATATTGCTTGAAGAATAATCAGACAAAAAATCAGAATGATTGCATATTTATTAGTAAGGTTTATAAACGATGAAAGGAACTTCTAGATGCATCTTCGTGATTTTGTTCTATCGTGTTCAATTAGTTGTATTATGTTTTAAACACACTATTTAACTAGCATATATCCTGAAGAATATCATATATTTTTTTATTTTGTTTACTGTAGGCGATCATATAATTTTAGACATTATAAAACTTGCGTTTAGGTCCTGTAGTCCCGTTAATACCTATTTACTTTTGAATACGTAGGTATAATCCATCTTCTATCTATCTAAATATATAAGTACCTAAAATCAATTTCCTCACCCCCAAAACACAGCCTTATACGTCACATTGTAGAGTAATGTGCAAGTAACAAAACGTCGAGTGTGGGCTATCGATCTCGCCCTTCACCTTGGCGCCGCCGGGGATCAACAAAAAACGCGCCTATTACGCAATAGCGTTCCTTGTGTCGATTAAAATGTATCTCGGGTTCAATGAGATGTATGGTAGACATATTCGGAGATCGGGTTTTGTTTGATTCTGAAATATTGGTTTGTGCGAATATCTAATTGTCACATGAATTTTATTTGAAGTAGAGACTTAAATTGCCCATGCTATTATGTTTATCGTAGGTACTAATTACAGCCTTAACTAATTTTGATTTATTTATTAAAACTTCATGTAAACTCCGAGATATTAATTGTCAAGCAAATTGACTACTAACTTAATCCTACTAATATTATAAACGTGAAAGTTTGTGAAGATGGATGGATGGATGTCTGTTACTCTTTCACGCAAAAACTAGACTGAACGGATATTGATGAAACTTTACAGTAATATAGCTTGCACATCAGAATCCTGAAGTAGATATACTGAAATCACAAGTGTAATTTTTTGACAGTTGTATAAAAAGGCTATGACATGCCATTTAATTTGATTATACAATATAGGCACAAAAGCGGACAGGCATCTGTTTTTACTTATTATGTGATTTTATGAGAATAATTTACATTGTATTTTAAGCATAAAAAAGAGCACACGACTCATTTTCCACCAAATAAGATTAATTCCATTTCAATTCCACTTACAAAGACCTTGGAAATTTCTCACCACGATGAACAAAACCCGTTCAATTCCAATTCCGACGAAACCCAAGTTTACCTCACATACATACATTAGATAAGTACCTACGTATTCATGGAAAATGCGTATTTAGTAACTTTGCATCAGCCTTACGCTTACGCCTCGGTAGACACCGCCCTCTCAATTACCAAGAAAGTACTACCTACTCCGTAATATTTCGCAACCGAATTTGTGAAACTCGAACTGAAATCGGAGTGGGGTTTCAGAATAATAAACATGATTATAATAACTTTGAACATGCTAACTAGGCGGATAGCTACGCAACTGCTTAGCTACAAAAGTCGAAAAGCTGATAATGGTGTTCGTAAATTATAATCAGTAGAATTTTTTAAATTAATAAACTTCGATTTTATTTCATTTTTTTGCATACCGATTGGTGATCAAATATATTCATCAGTAGAACTTAATCAAAATATAACAAAACCTACGTAGATCGCTATGAGGCTATGAAAGTCGAAAAGCGAATTGTGATTCTTCATTTCTTTTCTTTATAATGGTGTTGTTTCATTTTTCTGTACAATATAACTGGTTATAAAGAAAATGCAAACTGCCAATATAGCTTGACTAGCTGGCGATTGAGAATTTGTGAATTTATCTACCGCCTCTTCTATTGATCTGGACTCACTTCGAGGATTAGCATATTTAGCAGTAGGTCGACACGGGTTCAATACCGCTAAGTTATTATAGCTACTGATGTATGCAGTTGTATCTTTACTTATAGTATTTCCGATCTATAAAGTAGAAAATAGTTTATTGTCCAGGTCATACAGTCAGCAGATTTACAGGTTAACACCAAATTGAAACGTCATGAGTAGCTTACAATATTACCTACAGCTTGGGTTACAAAGTATTATTTACCAGTGAACTCCAAACTAAACAGTTACCCCTTTATTCATAAACGTTGCAGTGAGTAGCGACTGTTTAACCACACGTTTTTGACGTTTGAACGTTACTTAACTTTAATCATCGTTTACAAATAAACTCCTGAATCTTGAGGCTCGGGGTATGAATTCCAGAGTGCAAGAAAAAAAAATGAAAATACGTTTATTTACGGTAAACATGACGCATAAAAATAACACAAACACAAAAAAAAACATAAGAATTTGTGGGAAAATATGCGTCACATCTAAGCAAAAGACCCTATGCGAGTGGAGACTAGAAAGGTGATTTCGGGTGTTGAATATGTGGTATGTTTGTAAATGTTTGACGTGTGTGGTGTGTGTGTTTATGTGCATAGTTGTTCCCATTGAGTTTCGTATGATTCAGTGTCAACATAACCCTAAATTGTTTCTACCCTTGGCTAAAGTTCGTTTTTTAATCTCAGAGACTAATCTGACAGGTGTAATGTCAAACTTATGTACTAAAAAAACGCAAACACAAAAGACTATGTCAGATTAGTCTCTGAGATTAAAAACGAACTGTAGGTAATTTTTTTTTTTAATTCGGATAAGTTCAAATAAATTTCGATGATATCTATTTATTTTAATCACATTTCCCAAAAGTTAAAACCTGTGGGAAAAGTAATTTTGTTTTAAAATATCTAACCCCAAGCAAGCCAAAGCCAAAGTAGCTGAGCTCCTCATGTTTTGAGTTGCGCTACACCATTACTGACAAATGTTTGCTCTGACTGGAGTGGTCCACTCAAATCTGTGTGGTACTTTCCTCAAAGATCGTTTCAGACATCAAAAAAGCCATCAGAGCCATATATAATCTCCGCAGGCGCGATTATCTAAGGGAACTGTTTAAGGATATTAACATCATGACGGTGCCTTGTCAATATATCTACGAAAACATCATGTATGTAAGGAAAATTTACATCTTTTTAGTAAAAGAGGTGACAGACATAATTATCGTACTAGAAATAGGGACCTATTAGTTCAACCAGGTTTCAGACTGGCTAAAGTAGACTCATCTTTTATGGGGTACTGTTTAAAATGTTATAATAAAATACCTCCCCACATTCTTCAACTGAATGAGACAAAATTCAAATCTTTTATAAAACGCACACTATGCAGGCAGGCATATTATAAGTTAGGGCATTACATCGTTGATAAAGATGCCTGGATCAATGCTGGTCCTGCTCCACAACCACAACTAATTGATTAACACTTGAGACTTAACTGTTGGAGCTGCTGAAGATTGTGGGACTATATTTGCATTGTATAAACTCAATTTCCTTTGTATTGTATAATTTCATAGCACAGATGTGAGTTCTATGTGAGCTACCATTTACCGGGTAATAATATGTCTTTCATTGACTTGAATGTGCCCTGGCGGCTGATAGTATGTCATGTACACTAAAATGTCTCGCTGACGGTGGCGTGTGTGTTGGATCATTTAGCTCCCTTTAAAATGGTTGAGCTGAATGGTGCTGATCTATGCGTCATGTTCGTGAACGGGCGCCGTCAGTTGGGGCTGGTCATCAATTGGTTGCCTCGGCTTATATTAATTTTTTGGATTGTTGTTTAGTTAAGTACTATTTGCTGTACTCTGGACGCTCTTAACACGTACGTCTTTTTTATTTTATTACATAGTTCTCACATATAATTATAAATTCAACATTAATGATGTAACTAATATTTTTGTAAAAATATAATCTAAAAGAGTGTCCATGGAGTTTCTTGCCCGTTCTTCTCCATAGGTACCTACGCTTTGGAATGAGCAACTAGCTTCATATTTTCTGACTGAACGACTTCTTGACAATTCAAAAGTGCCTGTAAATGGTTTAATTGAAATAAATGCTTTGAGTTTTGAGTTTTGAGTTTCAATCTACACGGTCTTCACATGATCTGACTTTAAAAGTGACTGTGGCCTCTGAATTTTTTTCGTCCTTCACAGAGTAGTCAGATAGGAAACGCCGACCTCATCTAGCTTATTTTTTATAATATGACGTGTAAACGTGATCCGATATTCTATTTTCAGAATAAACAATTTCATTTCATTTCAGGATAATAATCCTTCTTTTTCCATATTTTCTTAATTACTAGTTTGCACCGCTTTTACGTTAGCTCCCTGGGTTATTACTGAATTAATGTTTGAACGTACGTTTTGTTTTTATTCATGAGGTTCTAACATTATTTTAAGTAGGTACTTGAGCTAAAATAGGATCTAGTGTTTATCTACTCCGTTGTACATGAGATAGTAAATTATGTAAAAGGGACTAATGCCCGCTTTGCTCTTAAAATAGATTTAGAATAAATACCCCTTTTCTGTGTTTAATACTAATTGTAATTTTTGATGACTTTAGTGTATAAGGTGTAATTTAAATAACTGAAAACCTGAAAAGGGGTAAACAGAAATTGCGAAAAAAAATCTGCGGCTCCATACACTTGTTTTCGCACAACTCGACAAAATGTTGTTAATAGCAAATTTTGTTTTCTTGGTTTCAGTGTTCGTCTTCGAATTTATTAAACCTATAAAGCAATGGATTTGAAATATACTTTTTTTTTTTTTTTTTTTTTTTTTAAGGATGGGAAATCATCAAATGACCCCTCCCGCTCTGGGTGGAGCGGAAGGGAGTGTCAGACTCTTACTGACTAAAACCCATCCGTGTTCCTTCCTTAGCCCTTTATATTCCGGGGCAGCGGTAACCCTTTCGGACAATCCCGCTGCCCCGGCAGGCTTCGGCCCTGACGGGCCCCTCCGTTCAATGCTGACATCTCTTTGAGGCGCGCGTGGAACACATACGCGCCATCCGGCACGGGCCTGGTCCTGATCGGACGGCGAGCTACCCATTACTCGCCGTCCGCAGGCCCGCGCCTACGGTGGCCGGGAGTCGTCACGCGGCTCCCGACGCCCGGAGCGTCTACCGCGGCGGCTGGGACGGGCGGCCCTCTCGGCTCTCTCCCTCTCCCATCCCGCCACCTCCTTCGCTAGCATGACTGCTTCGCAGAAGGAGGTGACTGCCTCCCACTCCCTCTCGCCCCGGACCATGGCTTGGACCAGGGCCGGGCGCGAGAGGTCGCCGCCGCTGCCGATCGCCTCTACGAGGACACGGCGGTGCTCTGCCCAAGCGGGACAGACCTCCACCGTGTGCTCCACCGTGTCCTCTGGGCGATCCTCGCAGTGGTGACACCCGGGCGTTTCCTCCCGCCTGATGATGTGCAGGAACCTCCCGAAACATCCGTGTCCGGTGAGGACCTGCGTCAGGCGGTAGGTGAGGGCGCCGTGACGCCTCTCTAGCCACTCCTCAAAGAGGGGCCTTACCGCCGCTATCGCGGCGTGCCCTGCGCTGGGTTGCGACAGTCGCGCTTTCCATGCCGCCATGAGATCACGCCGGAGGTCTGTCCGCTCCGCAGCAATTTGCCGCGAAAGCGGGTTTCCCCCCCGGCGTAGTGCCTCCGCGCGCCACTCATACAGGCGCGCAAGGACTATCGCCTCCAGATCCCATGGCGGCAGTCCGGCCAGGAGGCTTGCCGCCTCGCGCGAGATCGTGCGGTACCCCCGTATCAGCCGTATGGCGACCACCTTTTGGGGCGCGTTCAGGTAGTGGGCGGCTCGAAGCCGCAGTGAACGCGCCCACACCGGGGCGCCATATACGGCCATGGACCGCACGACCCCCGCGTAAAGCCTCCGGCAGGAAGCGTTTGGCCCCCTCAGGTTGGGCAGGAGCCGCTTGAAAGCGGCCCCAGCCCGTTCCAGTTTGGGGGCCAAACGTCGGAAATGCTCGACGAAGTTCCACCGGCTGTCGAGGACGAGACCCAGGTATTTCATCGTCGTCTCGACGCCGATGCGAACCCCTCCTACCGTCAGTTGAGATCCCGATGGTGGCCCGTTCCGAAGCCCATGAAAAGACATGGCCTCGGATTTGTGCAGAGCCACCTCGAGACCCAACTGCCGGATCCTCTCCACGACTATCGCAACCCCGCGTGTCATTGTGTCGGCCGCCGCCTGATGCGACCTCCCCTGCGCCAGGACCAGCGTGTCGTCAGCGTAGCAAACTACGCTGACGCCATCAGGGAGGTCTGCCCGCAGCACCCAGTCGTAACCGATGTCCCACAGGAGCGGCCCCAAGACCGATCCCTGTGGGACACCGCACGACATCTCTCGCCGGTTCCATTCCCCATCGCGACCGGGGTAGATGACGGCTCTGTCCGTCAAATACGCCCCGACTATTCGACGGAGGTAGGTCGGCACCCGGTGATACCGGAGTGCCTCCCCAATGCAGCTCCAGGGCAGGGTGTTAAACGCGTTGGCGATGTCGAGTGACACCGCCACGACCACCCCACCCCGGGACACCGCGTCCCCCGTCGTGAGGGCTCTCACGCGCATGATGGCGTCCACCGTCGAGCGCCCCTTGCGAAAGCCAAACTGGCTATCCGCAAGATCCGGCCCCGTCCTCACCAGGTGCCCGACGAGGCGGCCCGCAATCACTCTTTCAAAGAGCTTGCCGACCTCGTCGAGCAGCACGATGGGCCGGAATGCGGACGGAGAGTCCGCAGGGCGCCCTGGCTTCCGAATGAGGACCAGCTTCCCCGTCTTCCAACGGAGTGGAAACTGGCCCCTCTCCATACATGCGCTTAAGAGCGCCTCCAGTCGGGGTCCGAGAGCCGTCGAGGCCAGGGCCCAGGCTTTACCCGGCAAGCCGTCGGGCCCTGGGGCGGTATTTTTGGCCTTCAGCCTACATACCGCCACTCTCAGATCTACCCCGGTCACTTCAGGGATGTCGTCGTCGTCGTCCGCGTGGTCCGCTTCGGGCACCGCAATTGGCGGAGCCATAGGCGGGGGAGTATGCTCCCCCCGTGAAGGGAACAGAGCGCTCACCACCTCCTCCACCAGCTGTGGCCGGAGACTCTGCGTCAGCGGGGGGGCCCAGGTGCGGAGTTTATTCCGCACCATTTTGTAAGGGCGCCCCCATGGATCTCTGTTCAGAGTCTCCAGCATCTCCTCGCGGGCCATATCTTTGGCCCGCTGTACAGCCTCTTGGATTTGAAATATACTTCAAATATCTATTATTGTGTTTGAAAATGTGTAACCTATGCTGTGGAAATACGTGTGCTTTGAAAGCGATTGCCACTTGTATAATAGGCCCTCTTTTTATTTTTAAATAAATATTTTTTGAAAGAATCAATTGAGTGTATTATTAAATAAATACTGCAAAAGGAAAAAACATCGCCTTAAAAAACAATATGCGTGTATATTGACTCACGTAAACGGTAGGGAAAACTCCATGATATAAATTGCAGAGGTGGTCATAAAAAAGCTATTTTCGTACGAAGCTCCGACACTGTCCACGTTTATTTGATATTGAAATCTAATTATCTTGTAAAGGAAAATGTTCCAACGATATTGGTAGGTCTACCTATATAATAGGTTTCTAATTATTATATGAATTTTAAGAATAATATTTAATATTTAATGCAGTGTATCTTCATCTAATTCTCCTGGAATTACATGCAAGATATACGGCATTAAATATTCACAACAGTGAGGAATTTTCGTCTCTTCTTCGTAGGAAGCTTTCATTGGCCAAACATGATGACTTTTACCAGCGGCTTCCAGTCTAACCAGATGCAGCTGAACAGCAATATTTTACATGGAGCGACTGCCTATCTAACCTCCACAACCCAGTTACTGGGTAATGCGATACCAGGCAGACTGTCGGGTTACTGACGACCCGTAACGACTGTCATTCGCCAAGCCCAACGGCTTAACGTGCTTTCCGAGGCACGGAGGGATTTTGGTATGTGAAGATTGGTCACTCCTCCACGGACCAACCGCGGCAAAGGGACACAAGCCCTTCTGCATTGGCCAAATATATTACTTATATACCTAGTTACTATACATACCCAATGAAAAGGAAAAATATAAAAACGTGTGCGGTCGTGGGAACCCGATCAGGATCAAAGTTTGTTACGTGATACTCGCACGCACACAAACTCGTGTGTATTAGAAAGTGACGGAGAGAGAGGGAAAGTGTGATAATTGTTAAAATGAATGCAAAAGTAACTTTTGCGACCTAGTTGTTCAAGAGACTTTTTTCTGGAAAAGAAATAACTTGATCCCAAGAGAAAAACATTTTGTGTGGAACATACTTGTAATTACGAAAATCTTTAATTTTCAGGCAAGTGGAGCCATGAACAAAGCCAGTACTGTAAAAACGACAGAATCAGACAAGATGGCTTTAAGAGAAATTCTTTTATGCAAAATTTTCGCAGCCGTGGGTGTATCAGCGTTTTGCCAGCCCCATTATAGCTTGGTCTCATAATGGACAATGTTCTTTTTTTCATGCTTTTATAGCTAGAGCATTTTTATCATTTGTTTGGATATCATCTCCTCTGGATCGTTTTTTTTTTCGGTATGGGCACCATTCCAGTCGGTGAAAGCTAAAAGCGATACGGTTTGTAGATATTTAGGTCATTGTGAGTTATTATTTGGCTGTGGTTTGATTTAAATATTGTTGTATTACAAACAGTAGGTTCCTTTTTAGTGCCAAACATCCTAAAATTAAATAAAATCTTAATGTGAGAACAATGAAAGTGGTTGTCTAAACGGTATCTACACAGAGGTAAAGTTTCAAGACTGAGGCGATTGGTTATTTTCAGCGGTTTTATTTTTATTTTGAAAGCTCAAAGTTAAATCAACTGACATTAGAAAAGTAAAGCATAGTAATCAAAGGATATTTTTTCTACTTTTTTGGCATATCTCTTGTACACAATTAAAGTACTCAAATAATGCGTTTCCTGTTTGCAACGAACCTAAAGTCTATTCAAACCTAAGTTTCAAATTAATACTATTTCAAGTTAAACAAATATCAAATTTATTTTAATTAGCACTATTGAAAAAGTTATACAATGTTTAACGTAAAAGTTATAACGTAAATTAAACTTTATTGAGTAGGATTTAAAGTTATTTTTCAAGAAACTTATATTTGTTTACATTTTTTGGCAAATAAATCGTGAATGCAGATTAGGTCTGTATGTTTCTTTTACTTATGTAGTGATATCATGAAATAGGAGGAAAGACCATCAGTACAATCACCTGGATATCATTATGATTTTAAAATGAGCCGTAAAATTGTTGATAAATAAGCCTCAATTAAAATACCTACACGCTACTTTTAGCGCTCCATAAATTTTATTTTACGACACATTAATTTAATAGTTGGACATGAAAACCATGTTACCTACATGTAGGTAGGTACCTACCGAAAATTAATCACCCAAGTAACGTTTAACAACTATGCTATAAAGTTTCGTGTAGGCGTTACCTCCATAATAATATTGTTATACTTTGAACCCTCTGAAACGAAAACATACTATAGGATGTTTATCAAATAACATGTAGAACAATATTTATATTCGTTTATGTAGGTATATGAAGGCTTGGTCCACACCGCTTACGCTCGCAGTTTAGATCTTTCTATTATAAATAATGTAGGAATTATTATGATTATAATCCTACTTATCACATCACACTAATATTATAAAGGCGAAAGTTTGTGAGTGTGTTTGTATGTTTGTTACTTTTTCACGCAAAAACTACGGAACGGATTTGCATGAATTTTGGCACACACATAGTATAAAACCAGGATTAACACATAGGATTGAAATATAGATACATAACGTAACGGGATAAAAAGTATCCTATAAAACTTAATCTGAATGAATATGTTTCGTGAAACAAGAGTTCGTGTTAGTTCTCGGATTCTTTTTCAGCGGAGGACCTAGCTCTCTCGCCACGAATATTCAATAGATTAAGTACTGAACATAGTACTAAAGCTATACTTTGGCTATATTTTATGTATAGGTAGAACCATTATACCACCAACACAACTACCTACCTAATAGGAGAGCTCCTTGGAATTTGGAAACAGATCATCCGAAATCAAAATTAAATAAAAAGTCATTTATTCAAATTAGGCTGAGAATCTGCTGATTCTAAAAAAAAGTGCTCTTTTTGAACGTCAAAATTCCAGAAGACAGTCCACCAAAACGCCCACCCTTTACCATTTCCTAGTGCTTTAGCTGAGAAGAACAAGTGGCACAACACAACAAACTCCCTAGCAGCACAACTGTCTGTTAGGTTAGAAATACTTGACTTGTCAGCTACACCAATAACCTCATCTTAACCTTAATTCAATTTCATCTCATTATCTCGTATAAATCTAGTGGGATCCTCCGACCAGACGGGTGATGTCTGGTGGGTTTGCCCGACGATCGACGGGACGTTGTATAATATGTCAGTAGTTCGCATGTGGCGATGCAGATGCCGCCACAGTTTAAGATTTACGCTTTGCCACAATTGCAAAAAAATTTGAATTGCAATATCAGGCAGTATTCATTTTGGAAACAGACTCTTTCGCTTCTCAACAGCCTAGCTTTCTCCATAACTGGGCCACAAACTCAAAAAATCGCATGTCCTGATCTGCCTTTTCTCATTACCGTAGGAAACTCTTCAGACGTGACTGCACTGTCTAAATTAACAATACCCGATGGTTTTCCTTATTTTATTTTATTATGGCGGTATAATCAAGATGGGCGCGCCCGCTGAGATTGTTTGTGGAGGAGTTTAGTAGGATTAGAATGGCTAAAAGTATTGAAGCTGAGGGATTAACAGATTGGTTGGTTGTGAAAGTAATTTGGTCGATTTAGATAGTTTGTTTTGTACTGAGGTGAGCTAGAAAGAATATAGAACTTAGTTGATTTAAGATGAGAGATGATGTATATGTATATAATTATTTATGATGAATATGTATTGTCTTGATAAATTTTCTATCTATACGTAACACACTTTCAACCACAATCTGAATCATTATGAAGGATATCGCTAAGCCATTGCGTCAAATGTTTGAAATATTTGTTTGCTCAACAACGTTAATAACGCAATGAATGTTGTTTAACTGCCAAAATGAAACCCTACTTGCAACTGTTAGTGTGTTACGCAATTACCCCACTAAGTGACAAATGAATTGATTTTGGTAGATCTTTTAAAGGCGATATGTATTGTTTGTATAGTTTTTGTAAATACATAAAGTTGAAAGTACGATTTAAAAATACCACCAAAGTACAGTAATAAAACATGCTGCCTCTTAAATAATAAAAATTAAATGTCTCAATGATATTATCTAAGTCTAGAATAAATGGACTGGCTAACTTTTTAATACTAAAAGGCTTTTAACTACAGTGATTACCCCAAACTTCGGTATTCAACTAAGGAAATCAGCTCAGTGCCTAATGCTCAAGCTTAGAGCTAGTACCAGAGAGCCAGGCAGGCGAGGAGGTTGGCGCAAAGGAAGAAGTTCCCCGCCCTATCCCCGCTCCTGTACCAAATGACGTCATAACTGAACACGGATGTAGGAGACTAGAAGCGTCACGTGCAAGATGAGATTAGCCTGTCAGTTTCGGAAACATGAAAATAAATAAGTTTGTTCTCTAGACTCTAGATTCGGTTTTAATACAAATTTTCGTCATACCATACCAATACAATCTCCTCAGTTCCTCTAGACCTGTAGACCTACTTATCATGATAGCTAGTCGAATAAACAAAAATTTCTGCCTCATTCGCGTTGGTTGGCTGGTGAACACGGGACTTTTTCTGAAAAGGTTTTTTAAAACATATACTTACCTACAATCATAGACTGTTGAATCATAATGATTGGAAACTGCTTTATGCATTATTCAGAAGGAATATTACTGTTCAAACTTTCAGCAGATTGTCCACTTCGTTAGTATTGTAGGTATGGGTCACAAACGGTCACAAAGGTTAACGTACAACCAGCCGTTTAGTTGCCATGGTACAAGTAAACCTTACAATATTTTTACGTTTCCTGACTACCAGAACAGTTTGCATAGGAAACCTTAGCTTAATTACTTTCTCAAGAAGCCGACATGTAAACAGTCTATTTTAAAATTCTCGTTACGTAAGATTAGAACGAAATGTTTGTGTGTGAATTTATTATTTGAAAACTGAAATTGATAATGGAACTTAGGATTTAGGAAGTAAGGTTGTTTATTCCGTGACAAAAGTTACATTTTACATTATATTTAGACCATTTTGAATCATTAAAACTGAAGGTTAGATATTCAATACAAGTTTCCTGGTCGTAACGCAGGTAAATGGTTCCGTGAACGTTAGCATTAAAATAATAAGAGGCAAATTCCAAGGACGGCAGATATGAAAATTATATTGTATTGTGTATTTCATAATTAAATTAATATTAAAATGAAACATATTTCTAGCGTGCATTGAGCGGAACATTTAATTGCAGCAACGTTTTTAATGATATTTCATAGTATTTTTATGAGTGGATTTAATGAGTGGGTAAATTTTATTTCGCGGTCTAAGACAGTTTCATCTTGTGTCAAAATCAAAACGGTCTTAGTAACATTTTTTCGTAAATGTCTGTCTAAGAGACTTGGTGGTCTTAATTGATTTAATATAGCGATAGTCTATATTCCGTCCTATATTCCGTTATCGTAAATTATGCTCAAAAAAGTCCAATACAATCAATAGCAACTAGCATTGCCATTCAATGTGGCAATGCTGCCAGTCTTCTGGGCACGTTTCCGGATGACAGGGATGCGGACGAGTACTTCAACGCCTAATAAATGTCCTTTTGTTTTTTTTATTTATTTTTATAGTCAGTCGTTTAATTTAGTACTTAGTGTAAATATTTAGTTAGAAGAAGAAGAATAGTTAGTTATACAGGTTGAAATTGAATACATGCGACAAATCGAAATGGGAGATTGTACTCATCATTATGAACAACTTTTACTATGGGAACTGTATTTACATAAATAATATAATACCAACTTAAAACAATGTACCTAATTAAGAGCGTTTACGTCGTCGGGCATCAGATACAAACTTTCAAGCCCTTGTTTTTCGAAATGAATGAACCGATTTTAATGAAACTTCATAGGTATCTACGCATAAGCAAGATACAAAGGTCTAAAAGTTACAGCCAAATTAGACCTATTTTAAAGTTTCCACAGAAACATCTTTTTTTAAATAAGACATTTCGAAAATGTTTTTAAGGAACAATAATATCTATTCAGGTAGATATAACGATCTAGTTAAGTATCACAGAGAATGGAGAAGTATATAACAAGAAGACATGCTTGCTGACCACAAATAAATTAGTATAAGTCTGGTGACTTATCACTAACAGGTATAACAATCTAGCACTTTAGTTTTGCTAAATCAATAAAGTTTTTCTAAAAAAAATCTCCATTGGTTACAGTAAATAAAATAATACATTCACCACAATACAAATCCACATCCAGTTAATCTAATTCTGAAACAGGACGTCCTTTCAAGGTCACCCCGCTCCCTAGGTGCGTTCCGAAACGTCACGACCAATCCAGTAAAGTTCCGAAACAGACTAGTGTCAGTGTCAGCTTCAATAGTTATTTAGGAAGGCTATATTATTAACGTATGGTTGGGATACAGGATATGGATGAATGAAAGGCAATTGCATGCAGGTGAGATGAGAATGCTAAGAGGGATGTATGGTGTTACACGAATGGATAGCATAAGATATGAGTACATAAGAGGAAGTCTGAAAGCTGCACCGGTAACTGAAAAGTTGTGTGGAAATCGGTTGTCATGGTATGGGTTACGGAGAAATGAGGAAAATGTCGTGAGGAGAGTTTTGAGTATGAATGTCGATGGCTATAAGAGTAGGGGAAGACCAAGGAAACGATGGATGGAATGTGTGAATGATGATATGGTTAGAAAGGGGGTGACTACAGAGATGACGACTAATACAGAAGTATGGAAGAAGAAGAACTAGCAGGGGATCTAGGAGGGGGGGGTGGAGGGGGTGACTCAGTTGTACAGACCGGAATAAATCAAGAAAAAGACATGTTCTGCTGACCTCAAATAAATTGGGATAAGAGCAGGAGAATGATGGCATTATTAATGTATGGTTAACAGGGTAATACTGATATTGTATGTTGTTTATTTATGCAGAATAATTTTTATTTAGGACTTATATGATATATTTTATGCCAATGAAAAGGCAATTTCTTTTCTCATAATAATCCATACTATACTAATATTATAAATGCGAAAATGTGTCTGTCTGTTACCTCTTCACGCTTAAACCGCTCAACCGATTTAGATGAAATTTAATATAGCGAACGTTTGAGTCCCGGGAAAGGGCATAGGATAGTTTTTATCCCGATATACTCATGGGTTCGATACTTATGCGGGGGAAACCGCGGGGCGCAGCTAGTTTTAATTATAAGTCCCGGTTTCCTCACGATATTTTCCTTCACTGATGTCAGTGATCTCCAAGATTAATGTAGAAAGTGAGTTAGAAGTGATATTGTTTGTTATTAAAGGAACATTAGTCAATAAGATGTTTATTTATGAAGGATAATCCAAATTTAGAACAAATTTATTACTTACGAAATATTTTCTGCCAATGAAGAGGCGTTGTCTTTTTATATGTGGGTGTAGTGTAGAATTATAATGATCGAAAGAATCCTTAGGGCTATTATTCGTAAGACGGGCCGCAGTGGTCATGTGCTGCCTAATTGCACAGTTAGGTTTCGGGGGAACCCCAATACAAGACTGTATTCTGGTCCCCCGAGATATGCCCTAACAGCTTTGCACAGACGGGGCTCCGGATTGATCTTTTGAGTAGTAACGGGGGCACCGTTACCCGTTCCATTTGCAGATGGTGACCACCGGGGTGGTTTTACTGAGGTAAAAATCCCACAGTCTCTGATTTTATCTCCAAAACCGAGCGCATTTTGAAAGTTCTCAAAAAAAGGGCTATTATTCGTGGTGCTTTGACAGTCGTTATGTAAATCCAATACAGTTTTGACTTTTTACTCATGGTTATCGTTAGTAGAATGTCACTTTGTCTAGGCCCAAAAGACTATCATCTGCCTAGCCTTTTCCCAACTATGTTGGGTTCAGCTTCCAGTCTAACGCAGCTCTTTACTAGTATTTAACAGTTTATGTAGTGGCTGCCTATCTGACGTCTACAACCCAGTTACCGGGTAACACGATACCCCTGGTAAGACTGGTTGCCAGACTTTCGGGCTTCTGACAACGTGACTTCCCGTAATGACTATCAAAGATCTACAAATGACAGCCGGGACAGACGGCTTATAAAAATGGACACACTTTAACAGTAAATAAATATAAATAAGTCCAATACTATTACATTCTACCGACAATCGGAGGGCTATTCCATAAATTTAAGGTCGTTCAATGAACTACGAGGGTTACTTATACTGTTATTGCGTCGTATTTAACAGACATATTGGACTCTATGGGTTAGGAATTCTTTTTAAGACTCCCTCGGCTCACTACCACACCAAGCGTGAAAGCCTGCTTCACTTTAATATTTTCCCGCCATTCATCGTGACTGACAAATGACGTCGGAGACCAGCAGCTACCTCGCTTGTGTAAATGAGACAGTTTTTACATCATCATCTGCCTAGCCTTTTCCCAACTATGCTGGGGGCTTTCAGTCTTATCGGATGCAGCTGAATACCAGTATTTTACATAGCGCGAATGCCTATCGGACCTCCACAACCCAGTTACTGGGTACTACGATACCCATTTGTAACACTGGTTGTTAGACTTTCGGGCTTCTGACTACCCGTAACGACAGACAGTTTTACATATTTATTAAATAAATACACTACAAAGACGATATAGAAATATATCTATGGGTAAAATACAGTGTGCGGACGAGAGAGAGGCGGGCAGACGCACAGTCTGCAGCGCGGCCAGCGCCGCCACCGCCAGCAGCAGCGCGCGCCCGCGCCGCCACGCCTCGCCGCAAGCGCGCCTCACGCCCATCATGTGCACCACGCCGACTCAAAGTAATCCACACTCCCCCCTTCTCCAACCTCCTTTTGACGGTCATCCAAGGCGAGCGAAGTCTATCAAAGTAGTTAGAGTAGCGAAAGCAGGCCAAACTTGGTTACATGAACTTACATGTGGTTTCAGCTAAAACTTATTCTCAAGTACAAGTATTTAACGTTAGATTCACTTGTGAGGTCTGTTCATGCGCTGTGGGGCTTCCAGGGTAAAGATTGTATTGTCTAAAAATGGTAACTAGTAGAAATTATTGAGGAAGTGAGATATAATAAGAACTACAAACGTAATAGGTAAAAATAAATACGATTTTATTTAGTAGGTCACGTTTAAATAGTGTAAATAAATCACTGCATCAATCAAATTATTTTTTTTTATTTGTATGACTTTGTTCAGTCAAAGTCAAAGCATTTATTTCAAATAGGCACATAAAAGGCACTTTTAAAAGTCAAAAATTACAATGAAACAGAATTGATTCTAGTCGCCCCTTCCAAAAGGTAGTTTTCGTATGGAGAACAATGGGCTAGAAACTCCACCGTTACTCTTTAAAATTTTTGAATAACTATAAGGACTTACTGAACCTATAGATTCTTTAGCAAAGATTTTCCCATTGTTTTATGATCATTAATTACATAAAATTTATTAAAATTAATTTTAAAAAAGTTGTGAAGAAAATACACTCAGATTATCTCAAATCTGTGTGTATTTTCTTCACAACTTACTAGTCGGAATCACACATAATCTTTGTACGCCTGGCGTCACAACAAAAAATTGTAGCGATTACAAGTCTCGTACCCAACACAAATATTTACATGCCAAAATACTGGCTATATTTCTAAGTAAGGGACATTATTTATGTCTCGATTTGTACGAGAAAAAATTGTAAAAAACATAAGCAAGCGTTATAAATTGCGCCAGTTAAGCGACACTGGCTTAAATGTTTTTTATTTTCTTTTGTAGGCACACCGCATTTGATATAATATTATGTAAGTACCGGTTGTGGTACATTATATTGTACGGTTCATAATAGTACGGTATAACAAAGGCCAATTCTCGTACTTAAAAAGCGTTCAAATTCACGATCTCATCTCAGCGACAATCGTAATTAGACGTAATTTTGACAGATTGAGACTGAGATCAGAGTGAACGTTTTTAAAATTAGGTACGGGAATTGACCCTATGATCTTAATAAAATAATTGTTTATATTTACTAATTGAATGTTAGTAACATATTTAAAAATTGTTGGTTGTTAATTTATTACCTAATTTTATTTTAAGAATTTTTTTTTTCTTTTTGCTGTGTCCTACAGGGTCCGTAATTGTACCTTAGCTTTTAGCCATTATCATTATGGAATGCAAACAATGAATATGAAAAGAGAAACATAGCGGGGAAACTTGAACAATGTGGACTGACGTGGAAGCCTGTGCTCTACACATTGGGCCAATTCATATTAGGTGAGTGCTGGCTTTAATAGAGTTAAAGCCATTTTCCTTTCAAACTCAAACTCAAAGCATTTACTTAAATTAAACCATTTAACACACACTCTTTTAAATTATATTTTACAAAAATATAAGTTACATAATTAATATCGAATTTATAATTATATGTGAGAACGATGTAAAAAAAAAGACGTACACGTTAAAAGCATCCAGAGTACAGCAAATAGTACTTAACAAAACAACAATCCAAAAATAAAATAATAAAAAATAAGCCAAAGCAGCTAAGTTATGACCAACCCCAACTGACGGCGCCCGTTCAAGAACAACACGCATAGAACAGCACCATTCAGCTCAACCATTTTGAAGTCTAAGCAAGTGCATTATACGAGTATCTAGCGGCGAGTGACGAAAGGTAATATGGCTTCTCTTTAAATGTTGAAACCAAAGTAAACACAAAACAACATTCAGATATACAATCTCGATTTAGTCACCCGCGGACGTTGGTAACTAACACAGGAGACTGGCAGGTGGCAGGTTGTGGCAGGTGACTGGTCGGTCAAGGAGGTGATTCTACGCGTCAGTATGCAACTTTTGCAAAGAAACATATACCCGAATTGTAAAAAAATGAAAAATATACATCGTTTTTTTTTTTTAGATAGTCTGTGTACTGTTGTATAAGAATTTATTTTTATTTTTTCATGGATAATAGTTTCGTAGCGAAAGTTGATTAAAATGACGGGTAGAACCGCCCTTGACGGATACAGGTGACTAAATCACCACCCTGTTTACTACGGCATACATACGAACAGTGGCATGCCTAGGGGTCAAAAAATTAGGGCAAGCCCACAGATTTTTCTGTTGTTAATAGTTGTTTTTAGTACTTACTAACATCATTATTATAATTTTGGTAAGAAAATCTTTAAAATACGAAGAGTAGGTAGTACATACGAACTGGGCACTAAAGGCCTAAAGAGAAAAGCTCGGAAAATGTTTCAAGAATTAAACACAATAAAAAAAAACAAGGTCAACCAATTTGCGTTAAGCCACTTTTACACCAACTGCTTCAAACGTAAGTTTGTAGCAGCGTTTAATTCCGTGTCGCCGTAATTTATTAAGACTGCTTACGGGGCTTAATTACATTCCCCTTTACCTAAATAAAGAAAATTATTTAAACACAAAACAATTTCTTTCGGTTCAACATTTTAATTGGCTACCGGTGTTTCTTTTTGCAGCAATTTATTGTTTTTTCTCTTTTTTACATACATTTACGCAGGGGGTACGGAGAAACTACTGACCGCCACCTTCCACGATCCTTACATACTCCTTTTGCCTTGTTTACGTTCATACACGCACGCTGGTTGTGACTACGACGCACATGACCTATCTGAAGTACATCACCAATAAGGTCTCTATTATGTTTTCCTAAGGCATTTAATTATATAATTTCATTAGAAAAACACATGCATCGCATGTGGCGTTATAAATACCGCTACATTGTCATCTCAATAAGTCCTTTCTAGCCATATCTCAATCCATCGCATACTTTGGTCTTAATTAAATAAATCTTAAATCCCTATACGACGTCAGCTTGGACGCATATAGCCTGCTAAATGATAAACGATGATAAATGATGTTATTTTTGTAAGTAGGTTTGCACAAACACTTGTACACGTCAATCAAATACTTTTTTAAACTTTAATAGATGAGGTCAGCGTTTAGTATCTGACTACTCTGAGAAGAAAGACTGAAACAAACTCAAAGGTCAGTCTCTTTTAAAGTCCAGACATAATCTTGGTCAGGTTATATGAAGACCATGTAGATCGATGTCTGAGATGGTCTTTTGAGGAAAGAACCACACGGATTGAGAGGACCTGTCCAGTCAGTGCATTTGTCAGAAATCGTGCAGCTCAACTCAAATGATACGTAAGTATCATTTGAGTTGAGCTGCACGATTTGAAATAATATGATGACTGTAAAGTCATCATATTATTTCAAATCGTTTCACATTAAACAAACCGACCAAGTGCGAGTCGGACTCGCACACACCTTCGAAAGTTTCTTGTATGGAGACCCCCTTGAATTTTTATTAACTTAATTTATTTTTATTATTTATTGTCATAGCGGCAATAGAACATTTCAACTGTCTACCTATTACGGTTCATGAGATACAGCCCGCTGACAGACATTCGGACGAACGGATGGACAGCGGAGTCTTAGTAATATAAGTCCGTAGGCACCCTTTGGGTACATAATCAGCCTATAATGTTCGCACTGCTTGGATACTGCCCTCCTCTCTCTGAGAGGGAGTGAGCCGTAATCCACCACGCGGGCCCAGTGCGGTGCAGTGGTGATGAAATAATTTACACAAAGTAAATCGCCTGTCTGGGCCATTTGCCCTTTTGGGTTACCCTTTTGGTAGGGAACCCTAACAATAAAACACCTGCTAAAAATAAATGCAAACGAGAATGAAAAGAACCCAATCGACTTGAGCTAAACAAAAGACGGTTTTATTCTTATTTAATCACCTGCCGCCATCAGTCTGCGAAAAAATGAGATTAGTTCATTCAAATGATATTAATTCCCTGTTCAATGCGCTTCACAGAATGTGATTCAAGAGGTACTTACTGAGCGCTGAATAGACTTGTAATCAAGTTAGTTTTACGCTTCTTTTGAGTTGTAAGATAAGCAATACAATTCTTCCTATAAAGTCACGGTACTTATTACAGTCACAAGCATATTTAAATACCTTACAGTTACACAATATTCATAAGCGTTTTTACATAAATTTAAAAAATTGTATACAAACATTTTAAAGAAAACAAGTTATAATTAGCATTAATAATAATAGTGTAGTTAAACAGTCATTATATACCTGTCATTACAAAATTGTAATCATAAGATTTTTACAACTTTTATAAACAACTAGCAGCGCCCCGCGGTTTCACCCGCATAAGTCTCGATCCCGTTCGAATACCGAGATAAAAAGTATCCTATGTTCTTTCCCGGGACTCAAACTATCTGTATACCAAATTTATAATATTATTAATTTGGTATACAATTATAATATTAGTATGGATTTTAAATCTAAGCAGTAGGTACCTACCTATCTAAATAAATATCAGTAACAAAAGATAAAAGTGTACAAAGAACGAATCACGAACCATACAAACATGCTAGCAATAAACCTGATGAACACCCAAACATTTGCTAGTCTTCAAATTTTTGATCTTAAGACATGCTGGTTTCCTCACGATGTTTTCCTTCACCGTTTTGAGATCAGCGGTGATGAAATAATTTAAACAAAGTAAAGCACCTGGCAGGGTTATGTTAAGTACCTACGTGTTATCAAAAAAGTTCATACACCTACAACCATAAACATCCCCATTAATCCCAACAAATACAAAACTTCATAATGAAAGATTCTTGAAGTCGTATTTTCATTATGATCTTCTTTGTAATAGCAAAGCGATGTTCCTTTATTTTCATCCGCAATGTCGGCCTCGGGCGGGTTGGTCTAATAAAAGAAATTCTGTAACTTCCTTATAACAAAAGGAAAATGTAGTATAAAGACTAATTAAAAACCGCGGGCTGGGCTGTGACTGCGGTCTTCTTTTTTGCTGGTTTTAAACTTGGGACTAGTTTTATCTTCATGAAAGTACCTATTAAATGTTCTTGCGGATTTTCTTGCGTTTTCTGGCGTGTTGTTTTTTCTATGTTTTTTTTTTTTTGTTGTCTTTTATCTAATGTCAAGGTACTTATTTATATGCTTACTTACTTTACTAACTTTCTAGTGTATTTCCCACACTATTTATTCTCGACGTTCTTTTGTTTTTAGTTTTCTGTATTTTTCAGAATAGGTACCAGAGTATTATGAAGTATTAATGCCATAATTATTCCATTGCGAAGAAGAGATGATGCTATCGGCCTTCTAGCACCGTCTCCCTCTCACACCATGAATAAAGTGGCAACATTTTATTGCTGTGTTTCAGAAAGTGACGAGAAACGGATGCTATTTATTCAATACTATTACAATACAAGGTACAATGTAATAAACGTCGTGAAGGGTGGGCGTTTAAAAAGCACAAAATTAGAAGAAGAAGAGCCTAATATTGTTTCATTTTATCTGAGTGAGATAAGAATATATATTGCTCTCTCTTGTTCATTTAATTCATGTTGTACCGTAATAAAACAGAAGAAATTATGTGGAATGATAATAAAAAGTACAATTTATGAGGAAGGGTGTATGTAAGAATACATTGCAAGGCGGGTTAAGTCTGCTACACAAGTATTTAAGGAAAAGTTCGCCTTTGTAGAGCGTTGTCTCTTTCGCTCAATGTGACAATACCTATCTAAAGTATGTCGTTGTGTTTTAACGCCTAGCAGCCATTAATGATTACAGATGTAAGTACAGTCAGGGAAATAATTATTGCTAAGCAAAGCAACCCTACGTCAATTTTGGTAGTCAACTTGCTCAACACTTTTGTCCTTGACTTTACCTACTTTACGTCATACTAAATCCTCATTTCAAATTAAATCAGTTCCACCTAACACAACTGTAAATTAATATATATAACACAAGAAACCAATATATCGAAATAAACTTCAACACCACAGTAATGAAAACATCAAACACTACACATTCTGCATTACCAAGTTAACATTCAATAACATAGCTGTTCTATTAACTTCGAACGTAACTGACAGTCTGTCATTCGCATTGGAAGTGGAGAGGTTTCGAAAACGAGCGCTGAGTGCGAAAATGAAAAGGTTGAATGAAACGGAGCTTGGAAACGCGAAATATAAATGAAACGCTTCAATTCGTCCGGTGAAAGGGGACAGCTACGAATGAATTGCTAAATATTTTGAAAATAACGAGAAAAAAACTAGAAACGAAATTGAGATGGTGCTGCTTTCGTGTTCAAATAATATGACTTAATAACGAAGTAAAATATTTACTTCGAGAGCCCTATGATCTTACTGCCAATCTGTCAATCACTAGACAAGTTTTGAAGGGCTTTAAAGGTCTTTCGCATACGTACCTGCCGCCATTTTGTTTTTTTTTTTGTTTTTCAATATTGCGGCCTCGCATGAATCCTATATGAATGGATACCTTATATCAATACAAACAAAACTCTAAGACCAAACCCCATAAAGTGTCACGTTTCCGAGATAATTATTAACTTTCAAAGTTCATTATATATGATTAAATAATCCTTTGTAGGAGACTAGGAAAATCTATCACACAGATTATGACGAGCCAATCTATATTGCAAACTCCTCTAAAGCACCGCGTATGAAAACGACCTTTCACTCACACACTCACACTACCCAAGAAAAACCCGGGAAAAGCATCTCAGGGGAAATTTTTATTTCGTTTAAACGCCAGCGGTGGCACTGACATTCTTATATTGTGCCTTTGTTGGGGTACCTACAGGAATTCTCGGCAAGTAGGGTAAATTTTTGAGTTTGGAATTATAATAACTTAGTGTTATGCTCTGTGTTGTTCACTAGTGTTCAGTTTCGCTAATGATTTGAACTTGCATAATAGTAAACTTTTAAGGGTTTTTTTTATATACATTTCTGAAAGTTATGAGACGTTTTAACGTCAAAAATGATCAAAATTATGGAGCAGATATAAATTTTAAGCAAAGCTTGTAAATTAACCCCTCAGAGAAATGAGGCGCATGCTGTTGCTAATGAAAATGAGTAGGTACATATAAAGCATCTCCCTGAATGGATCCTGTTACGACCATAAGTTCCTTGGACAAAATACAATAGTAGCAATCAACGACGTGTTTATCCTGTTTCGTAATTAAAGAACTAAAAGAAGACAAAGAAAAGTTATTTCGAATCTTCAACCCCTGAGCGTTAACGAGTTTTAGTTTAACGAGTTTTAATTTTAGTTTATATGCCGAAGTTGTGGGCAGACTACTGATCAAAACAAATTCAATCTGTCCTAAGACTCCTAACAAACTGCAAATACAAATTGGATTCTCAAATACAACTTTGCAGTAGGTACCTACACCGTCGCACTGCATTTCGGTAAGCCGTGCGTGCAAATACTATCTGTTCTACTTCGAATGAAATACAGTTTCAAAGCAAAACCGGTAATGAATTTCAAGCAGGTCTGAAAATTAAAAGAAAACTCGCTGTACTTGTTTTTCTCGGAAAACGGGAAGAAATAATATTTTTTGGTGTTGCAAAATCTCACTAATGCAGGTTTTGTAAAAAGTTATCATAAATATTTCTTTTATACTTACATAGAGTGATGGATTATGATTAAATAAGAAAAAGATTTAATGTGTGACACGACATTGACACATACTAATATTGATGTATGTTTATATATTTGCCAATATTGAAAATATTACAACCGTGTCCAATGTCCATGATCGTACTGATGAAACGTTAAGATTTTAATAGCTTTTTACGAGTCGGAGAAATTTCATGAATGAAAAATGCCTTAGAATAAGATATAACTTTATAAAAATCAAAAGTTATTTATTCAAATTAGGTTGAGAATTAGCACTTTTCGAACGTTAAAATTAGGTACAGTCAGCAAAAGAGATAAGTATGCAGGATCGTCGGATATACTTGAAGTTTAGTAAGAAACCGATGGATGTTGTCGACTGAAATTTAATTTGATAAATGTGCTATTTATTTTATAATGATAAAATTAAATTTAATTCGAGAACTTCCATCGGTTTCTTACTAAACTTCAACTATAACCGACGATCCTGCATACTTATCTCTTTTGTTGACTGTACACAGGTATTTAAGACAGTCTCCGAAAACGCTCGCCCTTTATCACTTTCTAGTGATTTAACTGGGAAGAAGTGACACAAGAAACTCCCTAGCAGCACAGCTGTCTGTTATGTTTGAAGAACTTGATTCTACAAAGTAGTAAGCAAAGAAATTAACATTAAGTACAATAAAAAGAAACAAGAAACATGACACACTTTATTTTTTCCTCTTCGACTCTTATGTTCATATGTAAATGTTATGCATACTTAAAAGACAATTCCCGTAAATAAAAACGTTCAAAATCTAGTATCAATCTCATCTCAGCGACAATCAATGTCAAAAACTTGTCTAAATGTAATTAGAGGTATTTTTGACAGATTGAGAATGAGATCACACTGTGGACGTTCTTAAAGTTACGAGAATTGCCCCCCTGACATTTGAATGGTTACAGAAATGCAAATTTTAAATGTTAATTAATTTGAATTGTAAGTGACAGTGCTGTTGATGTGATTATTAAAAATAAATTAGGTACCTACCTAATTAAATGATTTACCATACTTCAGCGTAAATCACAGTATGTACTCCTGAAACACTGACTAAGTAGAACACCTCCTTCCTCTAACACATCAGAATTAAGATTTCTACTATATATCATGATTGCTATTACCATAATAATATCTTCAACATCTAACCCTCAACAACCTCTCAATTCCTTACATAAACTACAACATTATAACAGATTTTCTCACCCAACCGCCAACACTATTTCTTCAAAGAAAACACTTCATAATAAAAATCATTATGCACTTCACACAAAAGGCGTCTATTCTATAAAGTATAAGCTATTCATTTTCATAGACAGCCAAGAAGGGGGGTCACCTCCTCCCTCCCCCCTCCTTCCAGTTATCAATATGGCGGCGCTCCCAGTGCCATTACTGGATTTTTTATGAGACTTATCCATCCATGTAAAAAGTGAGGTGAATCTTTTCAACTTGCTTTTAGTTTTAAGATGAAGTTTTATTTAAAAATGCAGGAAGTTTTTTTTATTTTTGTCCCCATAGGCAACATTAACTTAGAATATCTAAGCTACGTCTTACGATCATGGGTCGGACATACTTTGACTTTTTGTTTGTTAAATACTTGAACCTCCACTCATTATAAGTGATCCTATTTTGGCCATTATTAATTTTTCATTTTCATACCTATTATTAAATATATTAACCACCTTGATTTTAAATGTTTGTGATTCCACTCATCAATCATCTGCCTAGGCTTTTCCCAACTATGTTGGAGTCGACTTTTAGTCTGGATGCAGCTAAGTACCAGTATTTTACATGGAGCGACTACCTATTTGACCTCCACAACTCAGTTAGTTACTGGGTAACACCCCTTGATAAGAATGGTTGTCACACTTTCGGGCTTCTGGTGACCAGTACCCACTGACAAAGATCCATGAATGACAGCCGGGACCAACGGCCTATCGTGCTTCCCAAGCCACGGAGGGTTCTTGGTATGTAAAGATAGTCACCCATCCATCCGTGCGGCTCTTATTACTTAGCCACAAACAAGCCTTTCGATTTTTTATTCCACTAACTTAACTTATTCTTAAAAAAGTTGCTCTAACCAGTTCTTTAATATAATTAGTATAATAGGTAGGTACTAGCGGCCCGCCTCAGCTTGGCAAAGGTGCAATTTTTTTTTTCTAAATTCCGAAATTTTCTTTCATACAAACCTTGTCCTGGCAATACCGAATACAACAAAAAAGTCTTTCGGTAGTTATGCACGTACCTACAGACATTTTGGCGACTTTGTTTTATACTATGTAATAAAAAATAAGGATTATTATGATTCACTAGAGGCACACTTCAAAAACACGAGCAAATATCAATCAACTTTATAGGCACCGCTTACAGTTTTACTCCCATTGGGAAAATATACGACGATAAAGTCTTTTAGTCCCTACATTAGGGATTGTTTTTTGTTGGAACTGCTACGTTTGAACAGCTAAAACAACCTTTAAATGCACGCAAGATATTTAAATATCATTTGGAATTGTGAAAGCTTAATTTAGGCAATCTGGACCTATCTTAATGTGCTTGAAAAGCTGTCATTTTCTATTATAAGGTTGCGTGCTTTGACCCATGCATGCTTTGTTGTGAGTATTATTATTATTATTCTACTATTCACAAGCATTACAATTAAGCTATTTACATCGTGAGGAAACCGGCATGTCCTAGAACCAAAAATTCGAAGAGATGTGACATCCACCAACCCGCAATAGGCCCGCGTAGTAGATTACCTCCCACTCCCTCTCGAAAGAGGAGGCTTGTGTCCCAGCAGTGGGGACATTATAGGCTAATTATGCTTATATGCTTTATGCTGTTTACAAGCAGAAAGCGTAACTACTGATGCTGCAAAATGAAAGCGAAGTTAACCTGACAGAAGATGAAAAAAAACCTAAACATCTCGCTACCTAAACTTGGCTTTTCAACAATTAATTTCGATTTATTTATTTACAAGCAAGAGTTCTGTCCAAGGACAAATGGTGCTACTTTATGTTAAATTTATCTGAAGTGACCAACATAAAATCTTTGAACTGTTCCATTATAGCTATGATAGCTGGCAGGCTTGATTGTGCGTTTGTGAACCACTGCTGCAAGGTTTCGGCTGGGCCTGCAACCTTGCAGCAGTGATGTCACAATCTGTTTTTCTACTTTTGGTTTTGTTTTTGTCTTTGTAAGTGTATTATTAACATAGTTTGTAAGTACTTTGTTACTAACACTATGAGTCTTGTTGCTCGAAATAAAATTATTGTTATTATTATAAGTTACTGAAATACAAGCACAACAAATTGAGATTTTAATTCTACACTGACATAGAGAAGTATGGAAGAAAAATACATGTAGCACCGACCCCAAATAAATTGGGATAATGGTACGAGATAGAAAAAATATATGTTTGAATTTTCAGCAGGTATTATATTTATGACAAAAACTTATGAATTATGAAATGTTTAATAATAACAGAAAGTCACGAGCGAGCTCAGTAAGGCGTATGTACCTAGTATGCCTAAAATGCTAAGAGGGTCATTCAATAAATACTTAGCCTACAAAAAGTAAACGAAAATTTTGGAAAAGTGGCAATGTATTTTTCAACATAGTCTCCTTTTAGTTCGATACATTTAGCCCAGCGATGCTCCAACTTTTTTAACCCGTCCGAAAAATAGTTTTTGTCAAACTCTGCAAAATAGGCCTCCGTGGCGGCGATGCGATGATCTCCTCATTTGATCCACATCTATTCCCGGCGGGTGATTTTTTTCAGATTAGGAAACAGAAAGAAGTCACAAGGGGCCAAATCTGGAGAATACGGTGGATGGGGCAGCAATTCGTAGCGTAATTCGACCAATTTGGCCATGGCAACGGCAGACGTGTGAACCGGTGCGTTGTCGTGGTGAAACAGCACTTTTTTCTTCGCCAGATGGGGTCGTTTTTTCTTTAATTCGGCGTCGAATCGGCCCAATAAATCGGCATAGTAAAGCCCTGTAATTGTTTTACCCTTCTCGAGGTAATCGATGTAGATCACACCTTGTGAATCCTAGAAAACGGTAGCCATAACTTTTCCGGATGATTTTACAGTTTTCGCCTTCTTTGGAGCACGTTCCCCGGTCTGGATCCATTGTTTTGATTGCTCCTTGGTCTCTGGTGTGTACCAGTGGATCCAGGTTTCATCGACGGTCACAAAACGGTGCAAAAACTCCGCTGGATGCCGCTTAAACAGCGCCAAACACGTCTCCGATGTGGTCTCACGGTTGCGCTTGTTTTCTGTTGTGAGAAAACGCGGCACCCATCGCGCCGACAGCTTTCTCATGCCGAATTCCTCGTGAAGAATATGATGCACTGTTCCTTCTGAAATGCCTACAGTCTCAGCTAGCTCGCGAACCTTCAATCGGCAATCTGCCATTACGAGATCATGGATTTTTTTAATGTTTTCCTCCGTAGCAGCTGTTTTCGGTGCACCTGGACGTGGTTCATCAAAAACCGACGTACGGCCACGTGCAAACTCGTTGAACCAATTCTTGACGGTGCCCATCGATGGAGAAGAGTCACCGTACACAGCATCCAAGCGCTCTTTTATTTCGATGCGCGTTTTCCCTTCCAAAAATAGGAATCGAATCACCGAACGATATTGCTCTTTTTCCATTTTTGTAAAACCTATCGACACGTTCGCTTCCATAAGTCTATCTATACATATAATAAATCTGTAGACGCGGCGTTTCTGTACATTGAAAATATTTCCAAAAAAAATAGTTGGGGTGTTAAAGAATAACCAACAGATGCCATTTCATCAATTTTTTAAATTTTTGTCTGTTTGTCGGTTTGTCTGTTTGTCGGTTTGTCTGTTTGTCTGTTTGTCTGTTTGGATGTGACAGATTATTGATTTGAACAGGGTAAACGTAAAAAGTACCAAACCAATACGGTTACTTTTTATACTCAAATATGGTGTAGAACTCGGAGCAGTGATTAGTTTTTGTTTCATCGCAATCGGTTAACTCTATCAAAAGATATAATCAATTTAACGTATTCTAAAACAACTTTTTACGTTTTTCAGTAACACGTAACGACATCTGTTGGCGCGATATAGTACTACTAACGAAAACATTGTTGTTGTGATGTGAAAAATCACGTCCTATTAGTCTAAGCTTACCTAAATGACGAAATAACACAGATACTTATGTCTGTGTTATATAAAAATAATGATAATGTTTATAATATTATAAAAATCGCTTTCCATTGATGGTTTATTTAGCGCCGCCTGTGGCGCTAAAAGAGTTTAAACAAAAAGTGAGGATAACGTAAGATAATAATAATTAATGTGGTGTTCTGAGCGATAAAGAAGTTAGATAATTATTGATATAGAAAGTTGAGTAACGCAGAGCGTTTTTTAACGATGTTCTTATATGGAGCTTGCGGTAGGAGTTATAGGGGAGAAATTGTCACATAACGAAAAAGCGTTATGCCTCACTTTTCACAGCAATAGATAGACACAGAGAGAGAGAGAGAGCAATTTTTCATGGTTTCCGAGTATCCTGACCCCGGTAAGTGAGGTAATAAAGAAAATCAAAGATGGCGGTTGTCTAAATTTTTAACTTTTTCGTCATGGGTGTCGTTTTCATGGTTTTCGAGGATGCTTAAGTCGATAGTCATGTCAAAATGAAAATCCAAGATGGCGGCTGCAATTTTTTTTGTCATTGATGTCGTTTTCATGCATTTTTAGGATGCTGAAGTCGATAGTCAGGTCAAAATGAAAATCCAAGATGACGGCTGCAATTTTTTTTTTGTCATGGGTTTCGTTTTCATGGTTTTTGAGGGTGCTAAAGTCGATAGTCAGGTCAAAATGAAAATCCAAGATGGCGGCTCCATTTTTTAAAAATGTTTTGTCATGGGTGTCGTTTTGATAGTTTTCGAGGGTGTTGAAGCTGATAGTCAGGTCAAAATGAAAATCCAAGATGGCGGCTGCAATTTTGTTTTATTTTTTTGTCATGGATGTCGTTTTCATGGTTTTCGAGGGTGCTGAAGTCGATAGTCAAGTCAAAATGAAAATCCAAGATGGCGGCAAAAATTTTTAGTCGTGGGTATCGTTGTCATCGTATTCGAAGGTACTGAAGCCGACATTCAGGTCAAAATGAGGATCCAAGATAGCGGCTACAATTTTTTTTGGCATGTATGTCGTTTTCATGGTTTTCGAAGGTGCTGAAGTCGATAGTCAGGTCAAAATAAAAATCCAAGATGACAGCAGAATTTTTTTTTTCATGGTTGTCTTTTCATAGTTTTCGAGGGTGCTGACGCCAATAGTCAGGTCAAAATGAAAATCCAAGATGGCGGTAGTAAACATTTTTTTTTTCATGGATTTTGTTTTAATGGTTTTCAAGAGTGCTGAAGCCAATAGTGAGGTTAAAATGAAACTGTAACGGCTTACCAACCGTCGATTGGCCCATGAACCGTTGGTCAACATTATCTTTAAACCATTAACTTTTTTCCAAAGGACTTTTCACCCACGAACGTTTTGCCAACATAACTCTACGTCCGCGTCAGTGTATGCTTAACCAACAGCATATTTTGACCAATAACTTTTCACCCAAAGAACAAGGCCAACAGACACCGGGAAAGGTGAAAGTAAAATAATAATAAGTCGTAGTCCTTTATTTCTGTGAAAAAGGTTTAAAGTAACCTAACCAAGCCTAACCTCGGGGTGCCCTTCGCTCGCTTTGCTCGCTCACTTGAGCCGCCATCATCCCCTGTAACCTTACCTGTCCGAGTCGGGGTGCCTTAAATCCCGAGCTCGCTTCGCTCGCCCTTGCATCCTTAGTTCTATTTGACATGGGTCAAATGTTCTTTGGGTGAAAAGTTATTGGTCAAAACATTCTGTTGGTTAAGCATTCACTGACGTAGAGTTCTGTATGGGAAACGTTTGTGGGTCACAAGTCCTTTGGATGAAAAGTTAATGGTATTAACCAACGGTTCATGGACCAATCGACTGTTGGTAAATCGTTTCAGTACTTAAAAAACACACTTCAAAGTGCAATAGACCTTTGGTTTCAGAAGTCTGTAATTTCTTGCCAACGCGGCAACGTCTTCCCAAACTAAGGTTATTTTGCACATTGTAGGGTTTTTTTTATGGAAGTCGGTTATATTTTTTTGTAATTATCTTTACGATTTTTTTTCTGTTTTTCGGCAGTATAAGGTCTAAATTGAAATCATGTCTAAAGTTTTCGTCATGGGTTTCATCTTCGTAGTTTTCAAGGGCGGCCGCGGCGGTGTCAAATATAACCAAAGTAAAATGGGTTGCTTTTTACACGGGCAACTTTATGTAGAAGCTCTTTCGAGGGGCAAGCAACCTTTCTAACATCGTTTACAGAGAAGCATTTTTTTATTTACATTAGGGTTACATTTTTTTGCCTTTTTTGTCGAAATTTTTTAACCTTAATTTACCATGATAACGCTTCAGCACACTCCGCCAGACGGGCAGTTGATTTATTGAGTAGGTACGGCAGTTACACACAGCACTGCCATATCATAAAAAGATATTGTAGAATATGTCTTCGAGACAATAACTAAATTCTTGGCCATTGTCTTGGTTACAACTATATCGACCCTCAAGATATCTTAAGGCTATCCACCAAGGGAGAGTTAAGCAAACGTGGGCACAGGTTTACAGAATAAGTTATGAAAGACTTCAAACTACTTTTCAGATAAACTTCAGTATGATTTAAGAGTAACACCATTGATGTATTCTTCCTTTTATCATCTAGATATCTCGACGCTTTACAAGGCATAATATTGGTAGGTATAGGTATATGATATCTTCAATAGCAAGTTAAGAAATTCTAAATTTACCGCAGAGAAGAAACCAAGACTTAGAAAAACTAACTTCAAACTTCACCTACTATTCTTAGATATATTTTAGATAAAATGGTGATATGATTTTACAAGTTGGTATTCTAAAACAGACTCAAAATAAAATGCGCATATGGCTGTTTGGTTAGATGATCAGCCTCGAGCAGGCGATTTCATTTTAATTTACTCTCAAAAATCAAAGTGACACTTCGTCGCATTGTCATTAGGTATGAACCATGAAGACGCAGTGACTGCAGTCGAAAGGGCCGTGGTAGAGAACCCTAGGTAAGGGAGCGCTACCAGGCAAGATCGGCTGATTCTTCCTTTTCAATGAAGGAGTGGCAATTACACCTTTCCTAAGCGACACATTACCTATTGTTTTCCGACATCCACGCGAACGAAGTCGCGGGCACAGCTAGTTGTTAAATTAAAACAAATGAAGGGATTGGAATGAAAATTTGAAAAAAAAAAAAAAGAATGTGTTACACTGTGGTAAAAAAACTCTTTTGAAACAACAGCGCCCTCTGGCGATGAGGCTAGGTACTTATTGAATGCACCTCGTATCTGCCTAGCCTTTTGTCAATTATGTTGGGGTCGGATTCCAGTAAAACCGGATGCAGCTGATCTGTTTTCTTATTATTTCTTCTAAGGAAAGTTAAACTACCTAGATCCTATCTAAGTTAGCCCTGCACACAAGAAACGTTGGTCCACATTTCTATCACTTTTACTACACAAGACCACGAAATGTAATTTCTTGAACTGAAAGGTCAAAATGTATTGACCGAGTTTTCGAGCCCAACGTTCCTAGTGAGTCTCGAAGGAGGTCAAGTCCCTTAAATGTACCTACTACATATCGACTAAACTAGGCACGCAAAATCCTAGTTTAATAGGTTTTTCTTTGGTTCGGTGAACGAAGGTTTTTGATTTTTTGGAAATGAGAGAAGTTTTCATTAGGAACCCTTTTACAAAAAAGGATAAAATAATTTAAAAACCCCCGACTTAAAGAATTTAGTTATGTAACGAGACTAAAACAGATAAATTCCTATGGCAGTCGGGGGACCTCTTAGAATAGGTGTTCCACATAACGGTCCCCCGACTTCCATATGAATTTATCTGTTTTAGTCTTGTTACATAAATTCTTTAAGTCGGGGGTTTTTCCAATTACATTTAACATCGTAGGTTTTTTCAAAAAATTTAATTTTGCTTTTTATTTCAAACTTTTTAAAGAGTTTATTATTATTAGTTTATATGTATTACCCATTATAGGTATAATAGTTTTTTTTGTTTTTTGGTTTTGTACAAAAAAATGTTTACTGCTGCGCCCCCTGGTGAGTTTTCATCGTAACACCTATTTAAAAACATGCACCAATCAAATCCAAACCCATCACTGAAAACCGCATCAAAATCAGACTAGCAGTTTTGGACCTAGATGGCAACATTGGTTTGCACAAACAAACAAACATATCCTCTCACTCCAAACGCATATACCGTCTCCGTACCGTCGTGGGTAAAAAGGTTACTAACGAACAACTTCTCTTGTACTGTGTTGGTCTATTCTGTAAAGATATAACCGTGAAAACTTAAAAGTGTGCTGTCAATAGTGATAATGTCTAGCGTCAGTGAAATGTCAGCTAACTTCAAACAAGCTTCACGATGAAATTTTTACAGAATATACTGGCTGGACTCATTAATTTGTTAGTACTCAAGTAAATAGAAAAAATTGGTACAGAAATTATATCTTTAATAATGTATAGTCAGTCGGGTAACCTATGCAAGTTCGCCATTACTGATTTCTAGTATCCATATGTTATTAGTTTATCCATAGGTGTGCGAATTCCTGCCGGGGCAGCGGGATTGTCCGAAAGAGTTACCGCTACCCCGGATCATAAAGGGCTAAGGAAGGAACACGGATGGGTTTTAGTCAGTAAGAGTCTGACACCCCCCTTCCCTTCCGCTCCACCCAGAGCGGAAGGGGTCATTTGATGATTTCCCATCTTTAAACAAAAAAAAAAAGTTCTGCGAATTAAACTACCGAAGTGCAATTCGTAAGATACTTTTTTAGGAGTTGTGAAAAAGCCATAATAAGATATTTTTGTTAAGTTATCGAAAAATTACGGCTAGCAAACGAATTGGTAATCGCTGAAATTTTCTTCCCAATTCACAATTCAGTGTATGTTGTCATAACATTACATTCCTCGCTTTGGGAGTATAATACGATGTAAGAAGCTACATTCCATATTTAATTCCCATCTAAAAATAAACCCTGACACTGAATCCAGATTACATCAGGCTAGAAATAGCTAGACATGCTAATAAATCTATTCCTAGATTTATGAGTACCTACCTACATGAAATTGTGTAAGCATCCACCATATGGCCCATTTCTGATGCTTGTAACTGTTTTGTATATTTTTTACACCCGTTGGTTGTTAGCTTTGTGGATAGAAGTTTTATTTCTCACACACCGTGACAAATGTCATGTCACGGATTTTGGTTAGATTTTTGTAGTTACTCTTCCGTACAAAAATGCCTGCTCGTGGATCCATTACCTATATTTAAAGGGAGAAGAATAAGAGCGGGTTCTCCATAAGGAGAAGTTAACAGCATTGATCATGATCACTACAATTAGGTACCTAGTTAAGTATGTCTTTGCGATTTGAGATCATCAAATCCAGCGGAGTAATTGCAGTAACACGCTGACAGTACTGAATGACTTTCATTTGACAGTACAATAACATTAATTGCGTTGTTTACGTTGTTGAGCAGACAATTTTTCTGAACCTATGAATCAATGGATTAGCAATATCGTTCAAAATAAATCAGATTGTGATTGATAGTGCAAGTTTTAGAAGCAATAAAAGTATTTATGATCGACTACAATAAACAAAATCAGAAAAATATATGAAATTCATCAGGATAAATGCTAGGTAGATAGTGTATTGAAAACATAATACAACTAATTTGATACTATAGAAAAAAATCATGAAGATACCTCTAAAAACTTTCTTTTTACAATAAAAAACCATACTAATATAATAACTAAACCAGTTGTCACATTGATATATTACAACATTAATAACTGGCTCTTTTTTAATTGGCTGAAACACATAACGTTTCGCCTGTAATCCCTGAAGGGTTATACAGAGGTGTTTTTATAGTAGGTACACCCACATTTCGTCAGTTATGTTTAAGTCCCATGACGAGTCTTTTTTTTTTATCGGGCACAAATCCGGACTCTAGGCTGCTACTGAATGATTCCTAATGGAAAACCCAATACCTAACACTTTGCCCGACCCGGTAATTGAACCCAGGACCAGCAGTAGCGCGACCACTAGACCAAAAAAGCAGTTGTAGCCTAAAAAGTGGCTCCATAAACCTTTAGGCCACCTAGATACTCAAGATTCTAGGTCCGTCAAAATCCTTACCTATCTAGTCGCGGGGCGTGCTAACCCCACATTATGAAGCACGTCGCTGCTTTTTATAAAAAAGAGCACAGATTACAAGAGAAAAAAGGCTACTGTGAATTCTGTAATAAGATACATTTTGAGTACCACGCTGGCAGCCAAAATTAGGCTACGTAAATAAAGCAGAAAAGGGTAGTTGTACCCTTTTGATGAGTAGATTTATCTTTTGTTGTGTAACTTTGGGTTTTTAGGGATCCGTCTTTCGTTTTAATCGAGTTACAATAGGAATACAGAAACTAAGAATTTTCCAAATAAGGTTTTGTTTGTGCATTACGAGTTAGTACGGCAAGAACTTGGCTTTTCGTTACAACTCACTGCAAATTGTTACTGAATCTAATTCTGATGAATCGCGATCTGCTTAATCGAAAACTATTAAATAAATACAAGTACTCCAGATTCGACTTTCTTTACGATTTTTTATAAACTTCATAATAATGTGTAGGTAAGTACCTACTTACAGGATTCTTATAAAAATAATATAGGACTCCTTTGTGAGAAGAGTGTCTTGATTCGCTATAATTTTCCGCAGAACTGATATATCTTAATATATATAAATTACGTGTCACGATGTTTGTCCGCGATGGACTCCTAAACTACCTAACCGATTTTAATCAAATTTGTACACCGTGTGCAGTTTGATCCAACTTGAAAGATAGGATAGAACAAAAAAATATATATATATAAAAACGTTAGCCACAGCGACGCGTGGCCGGGTCAGCTAGTTGTTATATATATTCTTGAACATTAGTATACAACATATAATCAACATTACGACAACAAAAATATTTATGCATAACAATCTTATTATTATGTGCATCTTTTTTTTTTTTTTTTTTTTTAAGGATGGGAAATCATCAAATGACCCCTCCCGCTCTGGGTGGAGCGGAAGGGAGTGTCAGACTCTTACTGACTAAAACCCATCCGTGTTCCTTCCTTAGCCCTTTATATTCCGGGGCAGCGGTAACCCTTTCGGACAATCCCGCTGCCCCGGCAGGCTTCGGCCCTGACGGGCCCCTCCTGTGATGCTGACATCTCTTTGAGGCGCGCGTGGAACACATACGCGCCGTCCGGCACGGGCCTGGTCCTGATCGGACGGCGAGCTACCCATTACTCGCCGTCCGCAGGCCCGCGCCTACGGTGGCCGGGAGTCGTCACGCGGCTCCCGACGCCCGGAGCGTCTACCGCGGCGGCTGGGACGGGCGGCCCTCTCGGCTCTCTCCCTCTCCCATCCCGCCACCTCCTTCGCTAGCATGACTGCTTCGCAGAAGGAGGTGACTGCCTCCCACTCCCTCTCGCCCCGGACCATGGCTTGGACCAGGGCCGGGCGCGAGAGGTCGCCGCCGCTGCCGATCGCCTCTACGAGGACACGGCGGTGCTCTGCCCAAGCGGGACAGACCTCCACCGTGTGCACCACCGTGTCCTCTGGGCGATCCTCGCAGTGGTGACACCCGGGCGTTTCCTCCCGCCTGATTATGTGCAGGAACCTCCCGAAACATCCGTGTCCGGTGAGGACCTGCGTCAGGCGGTAGGTGAGGGCGCCGTGACGCCTCTCTAGCCACTCCTCAAAGAGGGGCCTTACCGCCGCTATCGCGGCGTGCCCTGCGCTGGGTTGCGACAGTCGCGCTTTCCATGCCGCCATGAGATCGCGCCGGAGGTCCGTCCGCTCCGCAGCAATTTGCCGCGGAAGCGGGTTTTCCCCCCGGCGTAGTGCCTCCGCGCGCCACTCAAAGAGGCGCGCGAGGACTATCGCCTCCAGATCCCATGGCGGCAGTCCGGCAAGGAGGCTTGCCGCCTCGCGCGAGATCGTGCGGTACCCCCGTATCAGCCGTATGGCTACCACCTTTTGGGGCGCGTTCAAGTAGTGGGCGGCTCGAAGCCGCAGTGAACGCGCCCACACCGGGGCGCCATACACGGCCATGGACCGCACGACCCCCGCGTAAAGCCTCCGGCAGGAGGCGTTTGGCCCCCTCAGGTTGGGCAGGAGCCGCTTGAAAGCGGCCCCAGCCCGTTCCAGTTTGGGGGCCAAACGTCGGAAGTGCTCCACGAAGTTCCACCGGCTGTCGAGGACGAGACCCAGGTATTTCATCGTCGTCTCGACGCCGATGTGAACCCCTCCTACCGTAAGTTGGGATCCCGATGGTGGCCCGTTCCGAAGCCCATGAAATGTCATGGCTTCGGACTTGTGCAGAGCCACCTCGAGACCCAACTGCCGGATCCTCTCCACGACTATCGCAACCCCGCGTGTCATTACGTCGGCCGCCGCCTGATGCGACCTCCCCTGCGCCAGGACCAGCGTGTCGTCAGCGTAGCAAACTACGCTGACGCCATCAGGGAGGTCTGCCCGCAGCACCCAGTCGTAACCGATGTCCCACAGGAGCGGCCCCAAGACCGATCCCTGTGGGACACCGCACGACATCTCTCGCCGGTTCCATTCCCCATCGCGACCGGGGTAGATGACGGCTCTGTCCGTCAAATACGCCCCGACTACTCGACGGAGGTAGGTCGGCACTCGGTGATACCGGAGTGCCTCCCTAATGCAGCTCCAGGGCAGGGTGTTAAACGCGTTAGCGATGTCTAATGACACCGCCACGACCACCCCACCCCGAGACACCGCGTCCCCCGTCGTGAGGGCTCTCACGCGCATGATGGCGTCCACCGTAGAGCGCCCCTTGCGGAAGCCAAACTGGCTATCCGCAAGATCCGGCCCCGTCCTCACCAGGTGCCCGACGAGGCGGCCCGCAATCACTCTTTCAAAGAGCTTGCCCACCTCGTCGAGCAGCACGATGGGCCGGAATGCGGACGGAGAGTCCGCAGGGCGCCCTGGCTTCCGAATGAGGACCAGCTTCCCCGTCTTCCAACGGAGTGGAAACTGGCCCCTCTCCATACATGCGCTTAAGAGCGCCTCCAGTCGGGGTCCGAGAGCCGTCGAGGCCAGGGCCCAGGCTTTACCCGGCAAGCCGTCGGGCCCTGATTATGTGCATCTTCAATGACGTCAACATCTCCAATACTTGCCTTAATCAAGTCGCTACACCCAATGAAAAGTTTCCATTACTGCATTACGAAAACTATCAGCAACATCAGCTAATAAAGTTAATTGGCAATATCAATATCGTGAACTCAGACATATTGCGATGACACGCGTAATCGAAATAATGCAGTTCGATGACGATACAATAAACGGCATTAATGCTGTTTTGATAAGCTATCGAGATACATGATAACCAAATTCGCTGTACCTGCCAGCCAAGACTTTAGATTTGTGCCTCATAATGGAAATAGCAGTGGTGCCCCAGTGGCATCGGCCGCGACTTACGAATCGGATCTTTCGGTCGTGAAATCGAACGCAGCACTTTACTTTGTGTATTTAATTTCATCACCACTACTCTCAAAACGGTGAAGGAAAACATCGTGAGGCACACGTGGTGGATTATGGCCTACTCCCTCTCACAAAGAGTAGGCTTGTATCCCAGCAATGTGAACAATACAGGCTGATTGTGTGATCCTTATTTTGGATCAAATACCTATTATCGTCAACGAAAGTTATATCTACCCCTATTTTTATTTTATAGCCTCTATGCGGCAAACTACGTCAGAATTAAAAAAACAAGGTCGTGTCTACGGTTAGCACAGTTTGAATTCCGAATCCAAAATGGAATTCGTTTGAATTTTATCCCATCCAGCCGTCACAGTTTACACAGAGAGAGAACTGCAGACTCGGCGAACAGAATTCCCGTGATTCTCCGAATAATTCACTGAACTATTAAATGTTTAAACCACTCAAAGACTACAGAGTACAGACATTATGGCCAATAAATCAAGAATATAAAGGGCTTTGTAGACACATATAATAATTGATGAGAAGGAAAATCGGATATCTGGCTAAGGAAGGTCACATTGAGAGCGGGCGGGAAACTAATTACAGGAAAGCATGATTATATAAAAAAGTTGGACTCCGCGCACGCAAATCGAAAGTGAAGCACAGTAAGTATTATCAGCCTTTAATGTTCCACAGTGGACACAGGCCTCATCTCTTCGAGAGGGCTGGCTGTAATCCACCACGCGGGCCCCAGTGCGGGTTGGTAGATGTTACATGTCTTCGATTTATTGGTTCTAGAACATACCGGTTTCCTCACGATGTTTTCCTACACAGTTATGAGTGGTGATGAAATTATTCACACAAAATAAAGCACCGGCTTGGGTTCAAACCAATCTGTTCTGTGGTTCAAACCCACGACCTATAACTAGTAAGTCGAGGACGTTACCTCTAGGCACCACTGCTCTTTGGAATAATTTTGTGGTCGTATTTAAATAATTAGGTAACGTTAACCTTCACCATTCACCACACAACCTTTAACCCATTGGGTTACTTCCTGAGTACCCCGATCCCCGAGGTCCCCATCCCCAGATTTATTTTTATCTTGATAAACTCAATTAAAAGTCAGTTTAGCATAAAAGTACCGTCAGCAGATGATATGGTAATAAAATTTTATTAAGTACTTACTAACTTTAAGGATCAGGAAAAAATGATAAACAATATAACTTTGTTTTGCAATTTACACAAACACAATCTATCACTTATAATTATCTAATTCGCCTTTGTCTCCTGGGACGAATAATCTAATCATGTGTTACTTTGTTTATTTTATTCATTTATTTATTTTGTTTGTATTGTTTACCAAAAATACTTTTTACCTGCCTGATAATCTGTATAAGGCCACAGAATGGGGCCTAAGTGACCCAGGCACCAGCTCTCAAAATGTGAATTTATATATTTCAAAACTGTAAGTGCTACTAAACCATTGTGAGAGCGAAAATAAATAAATGTAGTATATGTTTTACTTGGGTGTACTATGCCAAATGGAATGCCAAATAATCGAATATAAATTGATGGATCAGCTCAAATAGAAATAGATACATATTTAGTTTCGTAGCTTAGCTTCACTGTTTAGTAATCTCGCATATCTCTGGTGGAAAAGACTAGGGATGCTACTAAAACACCCATCTCAAAGAGATCCCCGGAATTTAAATGTATTCATGCTTATTTCACAAACACCAGTAAATGTTACGTAAAACAAACTCTTTATTTGTATGGAGTCTGAAATAACAGGGTCTGTAAAAACGCGGGATGTGTAGGCTCATCTGTTTTCGTTTGTATTTGTAACAGTATTGTTTTGGACGTTTTAAGGTCACAGCGGGAGTAAGAAAAAGCACAGTGAAATAAATTTCAATTATGAAACACTGTATAAGAGTGTATTCAGAAGTTAAGTTGTTCTACGTACAATAAACTTTTTAATAATGGGCCCACAGTGTAAAGACAATCTTAAATCTATAGTAGTGTTCATAATCTCAAATTATTTTTTAGTGCGTCGATGTCCCTGCCACCTTGTAGGTACTAAATGCAATAAATACTTTTTCTTTCTTTCTGTATATTATATAAGTATGTGTTGTTGCATTATTACAATTACATACATTATACATTTACCCCCTTACTAATAAACCTACTATGTCAGATGAATACACACCAATTTCTGTCTTTCAGTCGTCAGTAATTTGACTTTCAAAAGAAGAAGACAAAGCGTTGTGTCACTATAAAGACGCTATTACAACGTTTATTAGTAAAAGGATCTAAAGACGAAAAGCATAGAAAGTCTTTCTTTCAAAAACACCAATACGTCATACTTTCTGAATAAAGAGCATAAATATGCTGTTATAGTGTTAGAGCAGTAAATTCTTTACGCAAATATTATTTTCCGAACGCCTATTATAGAGGTATGAGGAAGAGGGTGTAAAGTTCACTCATCCTCTATAGAAAAGGGAGGATCCCGACCAGTCGGGTGTTGTGTCTGGCGGGCAACTGCCCAATGATTCACTGCACAATGGTAAACTCTGCTTGCGAGATGCAGGATTTTTGCGTGACGTCAGAATGACGCGTTGTTCGCATGTGGCGTTGTAGATACCGCTACACCTATCAATCATGCCTAAGTTGACCAGTGCTATCTATCTCCGATATTTAAGCAAACACATTAGACTAGTACAACAAACGATGAATTACATATACATAATTATGTACCTAGCTAAAAATAACTTACTATACAGGTTTAAAGATATTTATTCTCAAAAAAGACACAAAGTCACTTACATGAGAACAATGCTTATAGTATCTAAATTATTAAAATATTTATTTCACCATTTATGTACACACATTATATAAACAGACAAGAAAAAAACAGAACAGAAAAATAGGTACAAAGATGATGCTTATTTCATAAGAAATCTCTTCCAGCATACCTGCGGTAGGATAATAAATAGAGAGATTAAATTATATAATTAAATTATATAAAGTTCGTCACAGACGTCACGGTTGCAATTATGATACACCCATCCAATGCATTCAGCTTTTAGAAAGGGTGTTCTTTGTGATTACTAGATATATAGTATACATCTACAGCATGTATCAGAAGGGTGTGGTCATATTTAAGGGTATGGTGCAAACCATCAAATTCAACAACTTTCTCCATGGGACCAACATCGTAATCGCGAAAAAAATATCATCTGTCCCATACAAAACTTCAGTACCCATTCGAACGAAATGTATGGGATGGCTGATTTTGATGCGATTTTTACCATAATTTAGCGACAGCGACAGACATTTAATGACAGCTGGTATCGACGGCTTCAGGAGCTTTCCGAGGCACGGAGCGGTCTCGATATGTAATGGATAGTCCCGAATCCACGGCAAGCGTTGCTAAACCCTGAATCTCTTGTACTTTAGTTACGCAAATAAATTTTTTTGTTTTTTGTTATATCGACCCTTGTCTCCTGTTATTATTTAGCCACGAGCCCCGAATACAGAATATGTATGACAGAAAAACATTTACATATAAATATATACTCGAAAATAATAACAGTCACAGACCTCTCTTGACAATTCCATTTTCACAATTGCGCTTTCATTTCTATAAATTACTTTTATGAAAATGTTGAAAATCCCCTCAATTGCTTGAGAATCCGTTGGTTATATCTTCAAATTGCACAGTAATACCAGGGGTTGGAATAAACGATCTGATAAGTCAAAGCTTTTGGTTGAGTTCTTGAGTAGGTAGGTATATTCAGATTTTATATTGTCTTGAGTTGGTATTTTATAACTCTGTAGGTTATAAAATACCAACTCAAGGCAATATAAAATACTAGCAGCGCCCCGCGGTTTCACCCGCATAAGTGGGAATATCGGGATAATACTTTAATGTGTATTATTGTGATGTATAAACTATATTGATGTAAAGTTTCATCAAAATCCGTTTAGTAGTTCTTGCCTAAAAGAGTAACAAACATCCATCCATCCTCACAAACTTTCGCGTTTATAATATTTGTAGAATAAAGTTAGTAGGAAGTAGAATATAGTTCTAAATGAAACGTGAAATAATGAGGAGAATTAAAATGAAAAACTGCATCATGTAGACTTTTAATTATATAGTAGACTATCTACCCGCACTGGGCCCGCGTGGTGGATTTCGGCCCACTCCCTCTCACAGAGAGGACGCCTGTGTCTCAGCAGTGGAAACATTATAGGCTGATTCTGTAGTAGACTGAGGAAAGAAACCACTTTTCCCCAAAAATGTGTTGTATCCCTTCCAGTTTAGCCAGTCAGCCACTGCACATATTCAAACAGATTAAGCAATGGATAAGCAATTTCCTTCAAAATATTTCGGATTGTGATTTAAAGTGTGCTAGGCAATTAAGGTGCTGGTTAGCAACATCGGAAAACTTTACCTCAACTAACATACCGTTCTAATAAGGAAAACATAAAATGTAGAATCTTAACATCCAGATAATATTACTATAAACAGATATCTAACCACATTTTTCTACAAATTAGTTTTTATGGCGCAATAACTATAATAATTTTCCTTATTTAACTGTTTCAAGCTAGTTTTTATCCTCATTGCACTTCTGTACACAACAAATTATTTAACTATTAACTACAAAGAAACTAACACCAAATATAGAACATTTTATTGCTACGTGAATTCACCCAAATATTGGCAAAGCATATAGGCGAATATCCTTATTCCACCAAACTTTGGGCAAGGCTAGGCAGATGATGACGAGTAGCAACCGTAGCAGGCTTTCAGAAAACATTGCATGTTAAAATCACTTTTAATACCTTAGAATCAAAAATAGACTGTACAATCATAAGTAATTCTTTTTCATATTTGCTCATTACATATTCACGTTGTTGCAATATAACCTGAGAGTTACGCTTCAGATTATATCGATGTATCGACCTTCCCAATCCTGAACTCGCGTATTCATGACTAACGAATAATACAAACATTATGTAAGAAAAGAAAAAAAGACCTTACCCACCACCCACCCTTTATTTAGCACACTGATAGAACATAATCTGCAAAATAAATACAAAAAAAAAAGTTTACATCACTAGTTTATTTTTGACATAATCTTTAATCGTTGACCCGATTTATTCCGGTGATAAATGCAAAATCTTTATGCAACTCTACGTGTAATTATGAAAAATCGCTAAACGTCGTTCAACTGTTTTACTTTTCGGAGCTGTTTTGTAATACAGTTAGCGGTTATGTAAAACAGCGGCGACAGCTCATCTGCGACAGACCTACTATTCTCCAGTGAGCAATCTATTTCAGTATTCTGTAGGTAATCTAAAAGTATCATACATATTCCGCAAAATACCTTACCAAATATAAATTCTTATGAAGCCTGTCTCCACCTAAAATATATACAGAATTTTTTCACTATATAGAATGATAAATATGATAATACACTTTTTTCTGTATAAAAGTAGGTGGGAGATAAATTATACAAACCCACACAAGACAGTAAGTAGGTAATAATACACGCAGGTCCACGTTTTGGGAAAAAATCTGCTAAGAGAAATCATAATTTTAGTAGGTACATTTGTTGGTTGAAACAGGAATGATATCACTTTAATTCACAACCAACTTCTGCCCGCGACTCCGCTAGCGTGGAAGCCAGCTACACCACAAAAGATATTCCATGGCCAGAAAATGATGGAATGAAAATGATGATGATCAAATGATGAATAAAAATTTTTTAAATCGTAATTTTTGGCATCAGGAAAGTTTGTAAGTTTACCTCTTTATTTAGTGTACATCTATCTATAGGCCGACCGCTTAATTGAGACGTTGCCTGAGGTAGCTGCGCGGTGCGGGAGGGGTGATAGTTGTCACAAGTTGACGAATTACTGAGCTCTAGCATCACGTCACCCATACCCCTCAGCTAACTCAGGCTCAGTCAGACAGTTGACAGTTGTTGTTGGAATAGCCCGCATTAATGTCATGTGAACTGGGAGCCTGAAAAGGCCACTTTCTATGCGGAATTCCGCCAGTGGCTTCGCCCCCGTGGTATGTCGATAAAAGTAGTAGTAGAAGTACCTTCCCCAGGGTTCAAAATATCCCCATACCATATTTCATCAAAATTAGTCCAGCCATTTCGGAGATTAGCCGGACAAACTCCCAAGGCTTGTTCCCTATTACATGGATCTGGCGAAATGCCATGCCACATGCAGCCACGTTTCACCATTTCGCCAGTTGCGCCAGCGGTGTACTTCTACCTACCCCCTCGGAGATTAAAGGCGTGATGTATGTAAACAAAATCACTCTGAAAACCTATTTAGTAAGATTGCCAATAATTTAGTTTAAAACCTAGCTTAGTTCGAAAGCTTTATTTCCCTTACTTAGGCACGTTTGAATTTGAATACAGTACTTGGAAAATCTAATTTTATTCTATTATAAGCTATTTTAGCTTATTTTCTAGATCTGTTTATTAAATACGCCTAGACGAAACTGATAAACTTATGTTTATTAATTTGAAGTAAATAGGACTTTCTTAGAATTTACGATTGTAATTTGCTTTAACTTTATTTTAAATTAGCTGCGCCCAGTGGCTTCACCCGCGTAAGTGTCGATCCTGTGCGAATATCGGGATAAAAATTTGCCTGTATGTTAATCCAATGTGTCAGCCACCTCTATAGAAAATGTTATCAAAATTGGTCTAGCCGTTTGAGCGTGAAGAAGTAACAAACACACACACACACTCACAAACTTTCGCCTTTATGATATTAGCGTGATAGTATGATTATATTCACAGAACAGATAATTCTTTATCTGTTCTGTGATTATATTTATGAAATTGTGAGCTATTGTCTCCTACCTTTAGAGGAAAAGCTCATGAATTTTAGAAACAATCAATTTTTTTTAAATTTAAAGTTCAGGAAGGAGTATGTTAGGATCCTAGCAAGTGTCGTTCTGTAGTTTCTGCATAGCCCCATGAGAAGAAGGTGTGGGTTTATATATAAGTACCTAGGTACTAGCAGCGCCCCGCGGTTTCACCTGCATAAGTGTCGATCCCGTGGGAATATCGGGATAAAAAGTATCCTATGTGTTATTCTGATGAATAAGCTTACTGTAAAGTTTCATCAAAATCCGTTTAGTAGTTTTCGCGTGAAAGAGTAACAAACATCCATCCATCCATCCATCCTCACAAACTGTCGCGTTTATAATATTAATAGGATAAGTAGGAAGTAGGATAGGATAAACTGCACTTAATTTTGTCTTCAAATTGTCTCATTCCTTGTTTGCACAAGAGGTTTGCTGTCTGAAAAAAATGGTCAACTTTACGTTATTTGTGTTTTATATGTACCTAAACGAAACTGGAAATAATTTTCCACCTCTCTGCAATTAAAAATAATGTACGATTTTCCATGCATGTAATATCATCGTCATTTAAATTTTACAACAGTGTTTCGTAGCTACTCGACAGATTAATCGATTGAGGTTGGATACTGTCTGTTCGCACACCTAAAAGTCCACTCGTCCATCCGTCAACTACCGTTCCTTAATTTTGGAAATGTCACTTTATGATTCGGCGTTTTTATTCTTTAACATCATCATCAGCCTACAGCAGTCCACTGCAGTCCACTGCTGGACGAAGTTTCTCTAGCTGCTACCAGTCACTCTGCGAAGACCGTCACTCTACCTAGCCTGCGCCCTGCCTTACGAATGTCGATTCACGGTCTCCACTCAAAAACAGCAGGGTAATTGCGTATCACGATATCAGTAGCAATGGGTTTTCTATTTTCAAGCCAGTTCGAAATTTAAATAAAACCTTTGATAAGTTACCTCCTTGGTTGCATGTTTCGGAGTAAAAGACCGTTCCATTTTTAAATTACACGTCAGGCATGAGTTTAATATGTAATTTATTTGGCCGCTAAACCACAACAGATAAGGATTTTCATAAAAATTTTGCCGGCCGCTGCTCGCATGTATTTGGTTAGTACAGCAATTTTGATTTATCTCAAAGAAGGTTGTCAAAATAATGCTCAAATTTCTAAGCATGTTTGAGAAAAATTACTTTTCATATTATACGCATGGCTTGAGGTGAGGTAAGAACAAAATGTTGTAAAAATATCTAAGCTATGGTTTTATATCGACAAACGCGATCGTTATTTGTCCGTACTATAATACACACATCAACACGGTCTAGGGATATTTCATACTCAATTAAATAACTCGAAAAGTACTGGCCGCATTGGAATCTTTTATACACCGATTTGTTTGTAATTTATCTCAGACTAATTCCAAATTTAAATTTTTGAAAATTCTTTTGTTTCGGTGGCATAAAAATGTCTTGATGTATAGGAGAGGGAATTTTCATTTGTGCGAAATTTAGAAAACAATACGAATTACGTTTAGTTACAGTTTTTTTTTCATTTTTAAACGAAAGATAAAGTTAAAATTGAGGTATTGTAGCCATGCAACGCCGACATTTGACGAGGGCGGAGATGTTACGAGCTGTGGGAATGCTGGAAGCTGGATCTGTTCAGCGTAATGTTGCTGAGGCCATAGGGACCCATCAAAATGTAATTTCAAGATTGTGGACACGCTATCGTGCCACAGGTGAAGTAGCGGAGAGGCACCGGGGGCCAAGTCGCATCACTACCCCCAGACAAGACCGATTTTTGCAAATTACTGCGCGAGCACAACCAAATGCAACGGCGACTCAATTGGTCCAAAGGCTGCGAGTGGAACACCAAGTGCTTGTGAGTGACCAAACTGTAAGAAGGCGACTGCATAAAAGCAATCTACGCTCTCGTAGACCACTCCGGGTCCCACCTTTACAGAGAGGCAATCGTGGACGACGATTAGAATGGGTTCGGAACCACGTGGACTGGGGCCGTGAGCAATGGTCCAATGTGCTGTTCACGGATGAATCCAGGTTCGGCTTCCATCCAGATTCACGAAGGACGCGTGTTTGGCGAGTTCCTGGACGATGGAGCCGTCTCCAGAACCCTCAGGAAGTTCACCCATATCAAGGAGGAACAATTATGGTTTGGGCAGGAATTCGTCTTGGAGGACGGACGGATCTCGTTTGGGTGCGGGGCAATATGACGGCAGAACGATACGTCCAACAGGTGCTGGGGCCCGTAATCTTGCCCCACAGAACACAAATGGGGCAAGATTTCCTGCTCATGCACGACAATGCCCGGGCACACACGGCGAGAACGGTAGCAGCTTGGTTACATACACATAATGTTAGGGCCTTAGACTGGCCTGCTCAATCGCCAGATCTAAATCCCATTGAGCATGCGTGGGATATGCTGCAAAGAAGAGCTCTGAAGGAAGTTCCTGAAAATCTGGCTACAGAAGATCAACTTTTTGCGCACCTCAGAAGGACATGGGACAATATTCCGCAGCAAGACATTGTCAACCTTGTTCTGAGCATGCCGAATCGTTGCCGACGTGTTATGAACATCATGGGCGCTTTCTCAGACTACTAACTTCAAGTTTATAAACACAAATTAAATGATTTTTCTATTTTTTTCAGTTTTTACTCACTAATTAAAAGTTCATTCATATACGATTTCCGTCTATGCTTCATTTTTTTCCATAAAATCCTGAAATTTTAATCTAAGTACCTTAACCATTATTAAAAAATGGTAGAATATTAAATAACGTATCTTTTAAATATATACATGTCATATAAATAATTAACACATTGATAGTAATTCGCTTTTTTAAAAATATCCCTAGACCGTGTTGATGTGTGTATAAGAGGTTATGCAGTGAAGAAGTTACAGGCGTTTCAAACTTTACTCACAATAAAACATATTTTGAACTGATTTCAAGTGACTAATTGAGGTCAATGACCCCATAAAACATTTTTTTTTATGTTGTTTAGATCAGATCCATCAAGTCTGCGGAGTTTCGCTAGCTAATTTAATTTGACCCTGTATAGAATGTACAATCATAGAGACAGCATGAAAGACTTAAATTAAACACAACCTGTATTACGTTGTGCTTTCAAATCGCACAGCGATGTTTCACAATATGGCGTCAACGCGTAAATGAAGCTGAGAGTGCAACGTCAGAAGGATTCTCATAAAAGATAGAGCGTGTGTTATTAAGACAAAGTAAATACATTGCACGCTTTCATTACCACACAGAAAATTAATTTAATAAATGGAACGTAAACAAAATGAACGCGAATTGAAAACTTTTGCAGACACGAAGTTTCTCGTCAACATTTCTCCCGGCGGAATGGAAACTTTAATGTAATTCGATTAATCAATACATTTTCATTCGAGGTTCGTTGAAATCAATTAAAACAGTTTTGCGTTGATGACAGGCAGGAGTTGGGAATGGTTTCACAGATGCATTAATCGTTAAGGAATTCTGTGGTAATCTTTGATCAGTTGGCAATTTGGTTTTGGGCAAACTTGTGGGATGGTTTTAATTATGCAAGCGTTTGGGTAGTTTGGTAATTAGTTCGTTTGCCCACCTGGCTTCCTTGATAAATAAAATATAACTTTCTCTATCTTGGTTGTATCTAACATCCGCAGTACCGTACCTATATTAAATGATAAAGTTTAATTGTCATTTTTTTTTTTTGCCTCGTAAAATTATTACGAAAGAGGCTTTAAAAACAAAACAAAAACTCTGGCTTAAGGACACCACGCACAAAGCATTGGAGATAATACCATGATAACGATTTCTGTTTTTTTTTTGCAAAATGTATTTATGCATTTACTTAAATAACTAACTTTATAACTAATTTACAATAAGTACTAAATTAAATGCCTAATCAACTATGCAAATAAAAACAAAAAGACACATAGGCGCTGAAGTAAGTATTCATCGGCATCGATCGCGGTCATCTGAAAACGTGCCGAGAAGACTGGCAGCATTGCCACGTTGAATTTCAATGATAATTCTTAGCCAAAGAACGACCCAGACCTCTGGTCACGTGAAGTATTGACGTGTGTGTCTTTTGCAATGCATTAAAAGAACCCCAAAGCCACAGTAGAAATCAAATCAAATGAATGAAATATTGCCCGAATAGTAGAAGGTACATGATGAATCAATACTTGACAAGACCATGAATAATAAATAAGCGACTTTGTTCAACTACTTATATTTGTTACTATGGCGTGCGTAGGTAGTACCTATAGAACGAGGGCCAAAGATTACAAAATAAATGGAATGCTAATACGGACAATGATCTTTCCTGGATCCTGCTTTTGCGGAGTGACAGCGCTTGGCAGACACCGTAAGCTCGATCTCTGAGCTATACTGGTAGCAGTATTGGAAAAAAATTCTTCTATTAAGGCAAACCAATATTTTTATTTATGACACCAATCTTTAGAATAAAGATAGAAGGCCATGTTTAGTGGTCGTGCCGATATCATTAAATTTTAAGGTGCGTGACAGTTTTCGGCCGTGGCTAGGATTTCAAGCGCGATACTAATGGTTTTACGTCGATCGAGAATGTGCTACTTTAGCACTTCATTTGATAATTATTCTTTAAGACGGAAGTATCTATCGAGGTAAACAACTATAAGCCTATTTTTTGACTAAATATTGTCATGGGGGAAATGCGCCCTACTTGATAACACGTTCTTTTTAAAGTTGGCAGTTGTCGTATCATTTATACAGGATGGCAAGGACGTCGACGTGCAACCTGAACATAGACTCAATTGTATGATTCTGAAACCCAAATGCATTGAAATATTGCGTCGATTATTTATAAACGAATTAGCTGTTCCCTCGTTACCTCTGAGAGTTAAACATTACAAACGAAATGTGGGTGCACTTTAGGTGTTGTATTAATACCCTTCCTGGATTACAGGCGTGATGTTATGTATAATTAAGAGCATTTACGCCGTACGGCATTTCATACAAACTTTCAAGCCGTTGTTTTTCGAAATGAATGAACCGATTTTAATGAAACTTCATACGCATAAGCAGGATACAAAGGTCTAAAAAGTTAGCAGAGAACATTTTCGAAATGTCTTATTTAAAAAAATATAACTGGAAATCTCTGTTTCTATGGAAACTTTAGAATCGGTCTAATTTGGCTGTAACACAATTTTTCGTTTCATTAAAATCCGTTCATTCATTTCGAAAAACAATTGCTTGAAAGTTTGTATGAAATGCCGTACGGCGTAAACGCTCTTAAAACTGTTTCAAACGGTCACAAAAAAAATCAAGTCAATATACTCGTATTATAATATAATATACAATATTCAGCTGCATCCGGTTAGACTGGAAGCCGATCCTAACATGTCTAGTTGGAAAAGGCTAGGCAGATAATGATAGTCAAAAGAGTTCTGTACTCAGCATTATCCTCACGATCGGTACCAACTCACTGCCATTTCAGCTCCATTCTACAAATAGATAACTAATAAAACCTCTACAAACACACTGAACTAAACATTTTAGTCAGTTTTCATTTGCTCAGAAACCCGGGAGCTCTAATCTTTCGTAGAAACAGTTCGAGATAACTGCAATGTATGTTTATCTCTGAATACATTAAGTTGGAGACAATGTTAAAGTCAATATCTATACATCATCATCTGCCCAGCCTTTTCGCAACTATGTTGGGGTCGGCTTCCAGTCTAACCGGATGCAACTAAATAGGTACTAGTATTTTACATGGAGCGACTGCCTATTTGACCTCCATAACCCAATTACTGGGTAATACGATACCCCTTGGTAAGTCTGATTGTCAGACTTTCGGGCTTCTAACTAACCGTGTCAAAGATCCACTAATGACAGTCGGGACCAATGGTTTAACGTGCTTTCCGAGGGACGGAGGGGCCTCGGTATGTAAAGATGGTCACCCATCTAAAGACCAGCCGCGGCAAGAGTAGCCTAACCTGATCGACCGACCTGTGCAGCTGTTATTATTTTGCTATAGAAATAAATAAAAATCGATTGCCGCATGTATGAAGGAGCACCATCACTCGAGAACGGCTCGACCGAATTTGGCTGATTGTTTTTGAATGTGTTCGTAATTATCAAAAAAAAAAATGTTTATTTAAACAAAAAATCTTCAACAATGCTTAAAAACTAAGGACGAGGTTTGTATGAAAGATTTTTTTGGAAAATCCACTGATTGATATGAAGTTTACCTACCCGGGCGATGCCGGGCACGAACAACTAGTTTATAATAAATAATTATACCTAGGTATATTTTGTCATTAATAGGTAGACAGTACCTAGTCTACATATGTAATTTATTCACTAACAATAATTTGTGTCTGAATTTACAAAAAAATTATTAAATTATTAAAAATTAAATTGCACACAAAACAAAAACAAAGAACATTGATACAAAATTGATTAAATTAAGTACATAAATAATCCTAAAGAATGAGATAAGGCCTACAAATCTTCAATAGACATTTGTTCAATATGAAATCCTGTAGTTTTGTTTTAAAAGAACTAGTGTTGCTTTTCAGATCTAAAGGCAACCTGCTGATTGGTAAAGTGGAATGTATTTCACAACATGGAACTTCGTATAAGGGTCTTTTCTACGGGTACCTTCCCTTACTTCTCGTTCTTTAATTATTTCGAATTCATGAAGGTATTTAGCCATATTAATCAAAGTACAAGGACGTAAGTACTTGAAACTGTGAGTATGCTTAACTTTATGAAATTTTGACAGAATCTTTCTGTTTGGGGAATACCTACGGACTATTGTTCATATTGCGCGTTTCTGTAGTCTAGACGCCAGCACATCAAGGTACTACAATCTGTCAAATTTCTTTAATAGATTTAAAACTTTTTCGCTAAAGCATAAGGTTCAAAGATGATTGGGAAAATTTAACATTTTTGGGTAGTTTGATATGCTGGCGTCTGTACAAAGGCTCTTTTAATATTATAATCTTATCTGTTTAACCAGTGAAGTATGTTATATCTAATTTTGGACTCGAATAACTCAAAACATTTCAGACGTAACTTGACAAATGATTCTACAAGAGTACAAGAGTAATCAACTGTCTAAAAAACGTTGTCTATAGTCCTGGCTATCACAAACAACCTGTCCAATCAAGATACAAGAAGAAAAATCCTAAATACCTACTTTACATTGATTTTAGAGGTAACTAGCTGAAAAAATATTTAAAGTCTGCAATTTTCCTTTTCAGCAAGTCTGTGATTACCTACCTACCTTCTATAATTATCTTTCTCGCTCATTTTCTTTTGCCTTTGCAGAAATAAATGTTTCTTTTTCTGATTGGAGAGCCTACCTAAGTACCTATAGCTAGGTACTTACGGATAAGATATGAGACGGTATAAAGATTGCTCAATAACTTAATAGCGGTTTAAAAGGTTGTACATACATTTGATTAACGGATTATTTGAGGTAAATGGATGGTAGTCTACCCGTGCTTTTGTTTTTTTTTTGGAATTTTGCGCTTCATTTCCTCAGCTTAAAGTATAAAAAAGGTGGTGATTAAATCACCTATCTTTGGATCTTTTACGGGATATTAATATTTTAATATTAATGATAGGAAGTATTCTGGGCTTATTACGCCTACTACTTACGCATTAAGAATAATAATAATAAAAAAAAAATTGTTTGATTTACACGGCTTATCAAACCAATTACATAAATCTAAATAAATATTATAAGTACTAACATACAATATAAACTAAAAAACAACAATTAAATACTACTTTTAACACAGAAATGTAGGCACATAACCATTAAATTAGCGAATTTATTAGCGAACAGATCGCAGTTCGGATTGGCCTCCAGGAGTTTATTTAGTGCGGTCAACATGCGCGGTACGGGAGACGCAGCACGGGCCACAGTCCGACACGAAGGCACGCCTAGCAGTCGATGTTTTCTGCCACAGAGATAATTATTCGGTGTGTAAAGTCGAATCAGCTCATTATGGATGTCAGGAGCATCCGTCATACCCTTCTATACTTCGAGCTTAATGCCTACCTGGTCACATGCCCTTCTGGTCTCCAGCATATGATATCCCAGATATCCTTAGAGGAACTTGGTAGAATAGATGTAATAAGTATCTTATTTGTATCTTCTGGTATAATAGACCTACTTATAGTTTACAATAAAATAGGCCTTTGCAGCGGGATTGTCCGAAAGGGTTACCGCTACCCCGGAACATAAAGGGCTAAGGAAGGAACACGGATGGGTTTTAGTCAGTAAGAGCTAGTTTCACCATACTCTGTTAGTTAATTTTAACGTCCCATTAAATAGATAACGGCCCGTTAAGCGTAGTGAGTGTTTCACCACGTACTAATGAACGGTTAATTCTCTTAACAAGACGTTAAACTTAATAACTGCTCCGAAGGTCCGTTAATGCTTTTAACGGCTGTCAATATTTTATTTAGTTGGTCAAATAAAATGGAAGCGGCGTATAATTTTATTTTTGAACATGAAAATGATGATATTTTAGAAAATTTAGAACTATTAGAAAATATTGTTCGACGTCCTAAAACATATAAAGATCGACGTAACTATTTTGAAGAATATGACGATGTAGATTTCTGGACAAGATTTCGTTTATCGAAAGAATCTTGTATGGATGTTTTGCAAATGATTGAAGATAAACTTATAAATATATAAAATTGATTGAAAATAAAATCAGTTTTTTTGTTTTCAATGATATGTTTATGTTTGGTAACGAGTCCTATTAAAATTTCTTTTTCACTTGCGCAGAAATTGGGTCCACGACTTTTTTTTGACATTTTAAAACAAAATAACTAAAAATTACAATATAAGGGTATGAGAGGATAAATAATTAAATAGTTGTACTTAAAACAATATCATCACAAAACTAAATCCGCGCGAAACCGAAAACATTTGACGTTCAATACGACTAATATAGAATTACACTGTCTAAAGAACGTTTTGCTTAGACGCCAAGACATTTTGATTTGGTTGCTTATACACGAGAATGAACGACAAGTCAGATCGGTCGTTTTTTGTTCACTCGATCACAGATGTTATCTACTAAATGTTTGATTTAGCAACGCCTTGTTTGGATCCCTCCATAGAACGTAAAACTTTTTGACGTCTACGTCAATTCTAACAGTTCATTTAATAATGGCTAATTAAGAATAGTTTGGTGAAATCGGGTCTAAGAGTCTGACACTCCCTTCCGCTCCACCCAGAGCGGGAGGAGTCATTTGATGATTTCCCATCCTTAAAAAAAGGGTAATAAAATGTCTACCGTTTAGGTAGACATTTTATTAAACTAATATATTACATAATACTACATTTACAGTAAATACATGCTGTGTCACTGCTAACACATAATATCATGACATTGACCGTCGAAATCTGCGCCTAATTAATTTGTCCTTGTGTTCAAATTGGCCTAATTCTCGTTTTGCATGCTGAGCTCGCTCGTAACTTTCTGTTATTATTATTAGTGTCTCCTATTATTTTAAACTCATCATATTTCATATACCTAAGTTCTTTTTTATAGCGTTTGTAATACTTACTGGAAATTCTCCCTTTATGGAGGAAAATATCCTGGACTCAGAAAAAGAGGGTAGACCATACGATAGAAGTGAAAACTTACGGCTGGAGCTGAGTATACATGATTCGGCTCTGAGTATATACCTACGCGGTTCAGCGTCACCGATCCGAGCATGACGTTTCATTTTCATTCACTGTTCAGAAAGAGCACAAAGAAGTTTTCACTTCAAGAAGCCTCATTTACAAAGTTTTCGGTCAAACCTCTCAAGTTCTGCTCAAAGTATCAAGAAAACAATCTAGAATTACACCCAAGAACACAAGTGCCAAAATAATTAATTACTAACAAGAAGAAAATGTTCAAAGAAGTGCTCGGACGTGAAGCTACCCTCACAGTTTATTAAAACTTGCAAAAGCCTCTTATTGAAATCGGCTTAAAAAGTGGAAAACCGCAGACGTATACCGTAAAATGGGGTAAAAAATCAAGTCTTAAGAAAACCTCGTCACAGCGAAAATCAAACCTTAAGTTTTAGACTTTAAGGTTGAAGTTCCAGTGAGTCGTTTTAATAGTATTGGACAACAACGACAGTTCTGGGCAGATTTTCCAATTCTGCTAACAGGACGTTTTGTCGAGTAAAAGGTGCACGGGGAAGTTTCATTGAAAGTTGATTTGACAACTTGTGTGTAGTCGGTGAATTCCTAAGAGCACTTATGTGAATTTCTTTGATATTCTTTGAACTAGATTATAGATTTTTGTACCTACCTATTGTCGAGATAAAAACGGGTACCTAAGTAATCTTTGTGGTTTCGTTATTAGATGGCTTTTTGAAATCAGGGTTTATACAATACGACAACAAATGAAAACACTGGCAATTTCGGAACTATCAAATAAATCGTAACGTCGAAATTGAAAACGTGATTTATTCAAACAAACTAAATAATAGTGATGGGACGACTATGAGTTTTGCCGATCTATAAATAGCTATATATAGTGACTATACTGTGGGATATATATATTTAGTTAAATTTTCGTATGCAGACTGGGGACGTCATTACTTATACCTACGCAGTTTAGTTTATTGTCGTGTCCACTTCGTATATGTAGATTTATCAATTGAACGCTTTGTGATTACATTACTATATTACAACTATTATCCCACCTAACCTTCCTTTGTTAATTAAAATAAACTAGTTTAGCAATACTAATTAGGTTTTTATTTAAAACTAGCGGCCCGCCCCTGCTTCGCACGGGAGCAATTTTCTTTTTTCGAATTTCCTAAATTTTCTTTCATACAAACCTTGTCCTGACAATACCGAACACAACAAAAAAAGAATTAGCGAAATCGGTTCAGCTACTCTCGAGATTTGCGCTTAGCAACACATTCAGCGATTCATTTTTATATTTAAAACTAGCGGTCGCCCGCGGCTCCGCCCGCGTGGATGTCGGTTACCGCTGCAAAAAGCCTACCCAGGAAAGACACGGTCAGCAAAATGATTCCCAGGTCAATTCCCAGATTCGGAGGTTCTCAGATTTTGTTGTGCAAGGCGTTGTGAACGTTCAGGTGAAAATTCTCCCATACGACGTATTCTTGCTGCCCGTGCTTGAGAACTATGTTTAGAAAGTTGAGACCTGGCTCTCTTAGGCATTTTCAAATGTTTAAGAAAATGTTAATGGCGTGTAATATTCTAGCTCTGAAAAGAACTGTTGTTTAGCCCTGAAAAGAACTGTTGGTTAGCCCTGAAAAGAACTGTTGGTTAGCCCTGAAAAGAACTGTTGGTTAGCCCTGAAAAGAACTGTTGTTTAGCTCTGAGAAGAACTTTTGCGTAGGTGTAGTTTTAAGAACGAAATCTAAAAAAAAAACACGAAAATTATTAGACTTCGCGCATGACCGCTGCGTAGGGAGCCGACCTCGCGTCTGAGCCGCGCGGGTACCTTTATTTTTTTTTTTTTTAAGGATGGGAAATCATCAAATGACCCCTCCAGCTCTGGGTGGAGCGGAAGGGAGTGTCAGACTCTTACTGACTAAAACCCATCCGTGTTCCTTCCTTAGGCCTTTATATTCCGGGGCAGCGGTAACCCTTTCGGACAATCCCGCTGCAGCCGCGCGGGTACCTTACTCATAGATCTAAACTCCCTCCCGCACGCGCACGGGGCCGCCTTGGTGACGCCCACTTCGCAACGGGCCGTGCAGCAGAAATCGTAATATTTATTAAATTTCGCCATAACTTCAAAACCAAACGTCCAATTTTAATCATTTGAAGACCAAATATTATCTACATAAACTGTACTTAGTGATGAAATAATTTATTTTGATAAGGATTAATAGCATGAGTAAAATAAACGCGTCTAAATGTAGTACAAAAAAAAATCAAGATTTTTAAATTAAAAAATAGTTGTTGTGCCTCACTCGACATAGATAGGTATAGTGTGTCGCGGACTTTTTTGTAGATATTTATAAGATCTACAATTAATTAGGACATTTTATGGTTCTATCTTTTATAGTTTAGGCAGCGTACGCAAAATAAGTAACTTTTCTGGTTGATTTTTTACACCTTGTGTCCGAAAAACCCGAATATCTTACGGAACCCTATTTTTCCATAATAAAATATAGCCTATGTTACTCGTGGATAATGTAGCTTTCGAATGGTGAAAGAATTTTTTAAATCGGTCCAGAAGTTTTTGAGCCTATTCATTACAAACAAACAAACTTTTCCTCTTTATAATATTAGTGTAGATAAGAGCCTGTTATTCTGAGCATTTGGCTGCAAATCCCTAAATTAAAATTAAAATAAAAACATATGTTCTTACTTAGTTATTGTTATTGTGTGTTTTTGCAAAGGAAAATTTAAAGAAAACTCACAAGACAGAAAAAGGTAATTTATATTTTATTGTTGTTTACAAGCGAAGACAGTAAGAATGTAAGTAGGTACTTAATTTATACAGTTTAAGTTGTTTTAGCACTAAAACAAACATTAGTATTGCACTTAGTTGTAAATAATAACATGAATAAAAGGGGAAAGCTTTGTTTGGTTACTTCACTTCACACACAACTTCAAAAAAAAAACTTAAATATACTTATTAAAGTAAAATGTAGGTACCTACTTAATTAGCTTATTACTTCTAGATTGAATTGAAAACATCTACTTTTAGTGCTTTCGTATGCTGTTTTTGTGGGAATGTGTTTGTAGCGGCATCTGAAACGCCACATTCGAACTACATAATCAGCCTATAATGTTCCCAGTGCTGGGACACAGACCTCCTCACTTCAAGGGGGAGTGGGCAAATAATCTACCACGCGGGCCCAGTGCGGGTTGGTAGCTGTCATATGTCTTCGATTTTTTTGGTTCTAGGACATTCAGGTTTCCTCACGATGTTTTCCTTCACCGTTTTGGGAGCAGTGGTGCTGAAATAATTTACACAAAGCAAAGCGTCTGGCTGGGTACCACGATAGAACCCACGACCTTCAACTCGCAAGTCGAGGCCATTGGGCCACCACATTTGAAGTACGCATCCCACAAATTCTGCATCGCGATAGCAGAGTTATTAAATTGCAAATATACAGCGCGATTAGCAATTTTAATCAACATCGAGCCCACCAGACACAACACCACCCTGTTCCTCGTTCCTCTTTATGTTCATCATTTGACATTACTTTGGGTATGTTATTTCGTGCTGAACTGATGAAATTACAATCACCAAAAGTGTTCAAACTCAAAACACAAATAAATATAATACACTATTCCAACTCACGATTTATAGAACAACGACCATTATTCACAGGAATGTTCCGCATTTATTTCAATACCGCTGGATCGTCGGCAGGTGTACAAAAGCCATACAAATCAGTTTACACGAATATAATTTTATAATACTCGGTTTGTGGTGACTGACAACCGCAGGTGTGGACATATTTGTGCAGAGTAATTACAGAAGTACCAGTCCTGCCTACCTATTCTGTAAAAATTCTATTGTAAAAAAACTTTAAGTATACCTAGTTAATTCGAAATTATTCGAAAAAGAGAAGTTGCTTGATGTTTAGAACCTGTATCTTCAAAATGGTTGACTTTGACATCGATGTCGGTACAGACGCCAGCACATCAAGCTACTACAACCTGTAAAATTTCTTTGATAGATTGTCAACTTTATCGCTAAAGTATAAGGTTCAAAGTTGATTGGGAAAATTTGACAGTTTCGGGTAGATTGATGAGCTGGCGTCTGTACATCAATTTTGTAAAAATGCCACCGCGAAAACTTAGGTAAAATGAGCATGAATCAACTGTCATCAGTGTCAGGTGGAATGACAGTTCATTTCAAGCTCACCTCAGTCAATAGGCCGATTGCCTGAGGTAGCAGCGCGGTGCGGGAGGGGTGTGGTGACGTGATGCAAGAGCTCAGTGATTCGTCAACTTGTGACAACTATCACCCCTTCCGCACCGCACAGCTACCTCTGGCAACGTCTCAGTTAAGCGGTCAGCCTTGAGTTTTGTTTATCTTCTGTCCTTTCATTATTTAGTGTATTGTCTATGACGTGTAAGCTTTTAATAAAATTAGCGGCCATACCCATTGTTTTCATGTTTATACAAGTGACCGATTTTTTCGGATGTGTGACGTCATGTGAAAATAGACGTACTTACTGGATGTCAGCTTGTTCACCCTTGCGGTTATTTGAGAAAACTAGCGCCATGATTGAAAGTATTAAAAAGGATGTTTTTCTTCAAAAACTTTAGATTTCTGGTATGTAACACTCTTACTAATCGCTCTGCTGAGAATCGTGACTTCAATTCAAATTGTCAACGGTTTTCTCCATCTGTGTTATCAATTACTATAGTGGCCTGGTGGAGTGCTACGCTGATAAGTATCTCCAGTTGTTCAATTATTTGATCCGACCAACGTTTTGGACTTCAGCCTAAAGAATTAAAAATACTGATTTAAGGTGGGTATAATAAAAAGAGCCATAAGCTAATGAAGACATCGTGTCAAATAAAATGGTAACATCCCATTACTCTGAACTTGCGATGAACTTAAAAAACTTTGATTAACTTATTCACCCGTTGAGACCAGATTATTAAATCTTGAAAAATTACATAAAAACTTTGAAGACTCCAAGAATTGTCATTCTTCGTAACTAACTGCTTTCTTTGAAAGTTTTGTCATTAATGAAATAATGTAATGAATGAAATAAAATGAATGAATGTATGAAATGAATGTATGTAATTGATAATGTTGTGTTTTTTTGGCCTGTTGAGTAACCAACTTTTTATTGCAATCAGTAAGTTTAAAAAGTTTATACTTTGACGAAGACTTGGTAGATGAATTTTTGAGTTTGAATGTAGGGTATTCTATTAATATCCCGAAAATGTTTTCCCAGGACATACTCGTAGTTTATGTTAAAACAAGATAATTTCACGCGGACGAAGTCGCAGTCAGAAGCTAGTGTTGTTAAAATAAAACAGGTCGATTCTACTGCCCATCTTGTTAATGAAGTCCTAAGAGTCCCTCCTTTTTAATTGTAGGTCTGAGGGGTTCTGTTGAGAAAATTCAAAAAGATTGCCATCTTACTTAATAATAAATGCAAGTTTAAAGCTATGTCCTAATATAAGCAATCGTCGCGCGAGTACCTACACGGTCATCGTGATCATTTTGTCACCGATTTGTTCGGAAAACCCAATAACGCCATCTATCAGCGCGACGACGCGTTCGGGTTCGAACAAAATGATCATGACGATCACGTATTCACGCCAAAATCATGTCACAATCATCACGATAACACGAGGAAACGGGATAGGACAAAAGTAAAACTTCCCTCGACAATTACTCAAACAAAGGAATCCAACACCGAACCTAACACGTAGGACAGTGAAAATTAATTGTCACAAACGATAATGCAATTTTGCCAAAAAATCCACAAATCGTGACACATCTCACAGTTTCAACTCTATCCGTCTAATACCAACAAGGACAAAGATAGCTAATCATTCACTGATTACAATATTTAAAACAATAGCTCACATACTTGCTAAGTTCAAGAATTGCAACAAAGAACAATTCATAAACGAACATAATAGTTTTACAACTGATTACAGGATGATAAGATAATATGTTGTATGATATAACGCCTTACATTGAGATTACGAATATATGAAAAACAATGATGTCAAAATTGCGAATAGGCCGAATAATCTCTTTCTTTAGACATATTTAAATACTGACATATTTAAATAAATTAACTACATACAAAGACATAATTGAATACATACGAAGACTTACAGCATATCGCATTTTCTTGACGCAGATTTGCAGGAAATTGAATTGTTCTCCCGGTGATGAGGCTCCTGATTTTTATTTCAAAAAACCGATATCAAACAGCTGTCAGATCTTTAACATTGTTATACCGGTTGGCCTCAATTATAGTAGTAAAAAACCGAACATTATTATTTTGGTACTTACTTACCTTTAGTGCAATAACGTTCAATCTAAAAAGACTACACGGCTAAAGTAGGTATGTAAGTTTAAGTGACTTTAATAAAAAATTAATTACAACTTCTAAACTACAGATTTTCGTGAATACCTAAACGTACTAGACATAAAAAAAATATACTACTATACTATATGGATCAGCCTGTATAAACTTGCCTTGTAGAAGTTAATAGCTCATCCAACGTAGATATCATGTCTTAATAGCACATTCAATGGTGTTCTAATCAAAATTAAAATATTTTATTTCACGATAAACCTACATGGGCACATTTGAAACGTCAGAAGCTAGGTGCACGGTTCCAATCGGTCGTTTACTATGGAGAAGAGCCGCCAAGAAACTCCATGGTTACTCTTTGACATTTCCAAATTACAGTGTTAATTATTTAATTGGTGGACAGTATTCATCTCTCTACGTTTAGTATATAGTAGTGGTAAAAAAACTTAAGAAATACGACGCATTTTGAGATAGGCATAAAGTGGATTTGCACATTTAATCTTCAAGATTACTTACTCTGTTTTTGTACCGAAACAAGTATTAAGAAAAATACATTTATCAAATCGATTATATTTTATAGATGGAGCGGCAACCTATTGAATCGAATGAAAGTGAAATCTTCGCGAAGCCTTGACACCTCGACAGGAGCCAAACGGTGGAACCAGTCGTGCAAGTATGTAGAATTTGCAATATATCTGTCTTTTTCACACATGGTTACGCTGAATGTGTGAAAGTAGGACAGAGAGATATCCTCAATTTCATTGTGTAACAGCTGTGCCAAAATGGTATTAAATTGAACTCTTTATTTCTTATGATCTACGTACACTTTGTAACTAGGTAATGAAAACTGAATGTAAGATAGATGATCGTATCCAAATATTCGTTGGTTTTGTATAAAAGAACAATATTTTATTTGGGACACGCACAGGAAATACGAACAGTAAAAAAGAGCTTTTAAAACTATCAAAAATACATCAAAAACAACCAAAAAACATGAACAAGAAAATAAATACCTGTGCGAGGCTGATAAGGCTCCTATCTTAGCATAATGCTGCGATATTAAAAAAATAAATAACAAAAAAAATATAGTTTAGAAAAAACAGTTACTTAATGTGACTGTACTATTTGTCATACCAAACAAAATAGAAAATAGCCATCAACGATGTAGCACACATTACAGTAGGATACTACCAGATTTGGTTTTGTAAAACTTAAGCACCCTTCTCTATGTTATCATCCGTAATCAGCCTGTAATGTTCCTGCGACCACAGTCTACTACTATGACACAGGCCTCCTTTCGGTGAAAGGGAGTGGGCCGTATTCCACCAAGCAGGCCGGTTTCCTCATGATGTTTTGAGTGATGAAATAATTTACACAAAGTAAAGCGCCTGTCTGGGTTCGAACCTACAACCTACAACTTGTAAGTCGCGGCCTTTACCACTGGGCCACCACAGTGCTCATGTATGTTATTATACTTATCGTGATTCTAGGTTAATTGACACATAATCTTCCGATAAAAAATAATTACCTGGTCCTATGAACAAGTTCCTTCAATTTACCTGTACACGCCTATTATATTATAATGACACGAGCTTATAAGTAAATATCTTTGATATTTAAAATAATAATCGCATAATTAAGATTACATAATGCAAGTTTAAAGTTAAAATACTCTTAACCCTCAGGCTGTTATAAAAGCTTTTAAGGATCTTAAAATTAAATCAACAGAAGATCTCTGGGGAATGTCTGTAAAAATTTGTAGATCTATCATCGAAACAATTGCGCCCTATTTAGCTTTCATATTTAACATCAGTGTAGACCAAGGAGTCTTTCCGGATCTCATGAAACACAGTAAAGTAGTTCCTTTGTTTAAAGCCGGTGATAGTAAAGAACCCAACAATTATAGGCCTGTGTCAATTCTGCCAGTTCTCAGTAAGGTGTTTGAAAAGTTGATGCTCAATCAAATGTTACGTCACTTTAATAAAAATTCCATCTTTCATGAACAACAGTACGGTTTCACCAAAGGGCGTTGTACCACTGACGCCGGTGTCACTCTAATAAAGAACATTTTTAACGCCTGGGAAGAAGCACAAGATGCCATTGGAATCTTTTGCGACCTCTCTAAGGCGTTCGATTGCGTAAATCATGAGACACTTCTGCTGAAACTTGAGCACTATGGGGTTAGGAATTTAGCTCTTGATTTACTAAAGTCATACCTAAAAGATAGAAAGCTTAAAGTTCAAGTAAATGGCGTAAACTCATTAGGGTCTGAAATGGCAATGGGTGTTCCTCAAGGTTCGATATTGGGTCCATTCCTCTTTTTAGTTTACATTAATGATTTACCCCAATTACTTCAAAATCAACCGAAGATGGTGTTATTTGCAGATGACACCTCATTGATCTTTAAGATAGACAGACGGGCACAAAATCTTGACGACGTGAATAACTCTATTCTTCAGGTCCAAGATTGGTTTACGGTAAATAATTTGGTACTAAATGAAAAGAAAACCAAATGCATTAGATTTAAATTGCCTAATGTTAGAAGTAGCGAATGTGACATCATACTGAATGGAGACTGGAATTTGTTGATCAAACGGTTTTTCTGGGAATCACGCTAGACGAGAAATTACAATGGGGACCTCACATAACATCTCTTGCGGGGCGGCTTAGCTCGGCCGCTTATGCTGTTAGAAAGATAAGACAGTTAACAGATGTAGAAACTGCGCGTTTAGTATATTTTAGCTACTTTCACAGCATTATGTCGTACGGCATTTTACTATGGGGTCGAGCTGCTGACATTGAATCCATATTTATTTTGCAAAAGAGAGCTGTCAGAGCCATTTATAATCAACGTCGCCGCGAATCTCTCAGGGAAATTTTTAAAGGGATTAATATTATGACGGTACCTTGCCAATTCATTTATGAAAATATTATGAATGTAAGAAAAAATCTACATCTTTTTAATAAAATAAGCGATAGACATAATTTTAATACTAGAAATAAAGATAAAATACATCAACCATTTTTCAGGTTAGCCAAAGTACATACATCTTTTATGGGGTACTGTGTTAAATGTTACAATAAAATACCTTGGGATATATTGCAATTAAATGAAAGAAAATTAAAAACTTGCATTAAACGTACACTTAGTAAACAAGCATACTATAAATTAGAAGATTATATCCAGGATAAGAACGCTTGGAAACATGCTGGTCCTGCTCCATAGGACAATCTAGAGTCTAGACAAAATCAAACTGGTTGCTAATTTAATTGTAAATTTATTCTTTTTTACTTTGTTTACATTCTGTAATTACTCTTAACTCACACCCTGACTTATTACTTGTTAAAATAGCTTTTATATATATATATATATATATTTTTTTTTTATATCAAAATCGTTTACTTTTTCCATTTTTGTAAATATGTGAGCACCATGTATCTATCAGATTATTAATTTATATGTCATGGTTTCATTTTTAATTCTTTTATCTATTGTGGTATAGTAATTTTATTTTAGGTGCATCGTCTTCACATATTATTTTATTATATAATTAATGTATGCAAAATATTGTAAATCATTTTAAAAGAGTAACGGTGGAGTTTCTTGCCTATTCTTCTCCATACGAAAACTACCTTTTGGAAGGGGCGACTAGAATCAATTCTATTTCATTGTAATTTTTGACGTTCAAAAGTGCCTTTTATGTACCTATTTGAAATAAATGCTTTGACTTTTGACTTTAACAATTCGCCATTCTTAAGACTCCCTCAGACAGGCGCGATGCAACGCGACGCAATTTTGGCAGAATAATTTCCTTGAAGTTTTCGTAGAAATTGTTGTGCACGACAGCACCCAAATAGACACAAGCGGCACCGCCGCAAAAGCCTAGTTGTGGCATTAAAGCATTGACCCTGGGATATTGTCGCTGGGACGCGACGGTCGGGTTTGAAATGGTAGCTCCCGGTTCGCGCGCGTGGGTTATATTTATAGATTCACAGTTAAGAATGAACACGCCGTACCGAGAGCCCTGACCTTCGTACGCAAGCATGGGATGTACCGGGGGTTGTGCAATAACTGTGTCTTGATTATGTAAATAGGATAATATTGTAACTGATTTAATTGTACACAAATTAATAAAAAAGGGGCGGAGACTCAAACTACCCAATCACAGACAAGATGAGCTTGTACGCGAGTTTGCCGCGGAAAATGTTGTGCAATTCGTGTGCAATCGTAATGGTCCGCTGGCCAGACTAATTTGGTATTGCTATAAAAGAGGGTACGCTGGCCAGTGGACAACCAGTAGTAAACTAGTAGTCAAGTGAACCAACCAGTAGTAATTCAGTAGTCGTAGTCAAGTGAACAAAGCAGTAGTAATTCAGTAGTCGTAGTCAAGTGAACAAACCAGTAGTAAACTAGTAAATCGGTGAACGTACCAGTAGTAAACCAGTCAGTCAAGTGAACCAGTCAAACGATCAAAGTATAGACGTCAATATGCTGGTATAGACTCCGTAAACCTAGGGTATTTAGAGTCTCAGTCCCATCACAAATATAAAAAGTGTTTTAATCAAACAAAAAGTAACCTATACAGTCCACTCGCTGCACATTCTGGTCCTTCGAGCCGGATCTTCAAGATCCAGCAGGATGGTGGTGACTCGCAGCCGCAGTGGAGACTCTAAGAAAGAAAAGGCCCAGCAAGAGCCGTCAGCGACCGCCGAACCAGGTGCCAGCGAGCCGGCACCAGAGACCGGCACGAGCATGGTCGCTGAAACAGACACAGGCAGCGGTTCTACTGAGAATACCAGCACCGACATCACGCAGACTATGGCCACGACAGAAGACACGCGTGGCACCAAGACTACTGGTTCATATGGTACGCTCAAGCCTGGCGACACCAGGTCACGCCGTTCTACAGCATTAAAGAAAAAGCACCTCGCGGAGCTTGAGGCTAAAGAGCGGCTGGCTGAAATGAAAGTGAAGCAAGCGCAGGCAGAGCGAGAGCTGCAAGAAATACACCTGCAACGCGTCAGAGCCGAAGCTGACTCGAGTGAAGAAGACGATGACATGGTGGACGACCTCGCCTCCGTAAGGATTGGAACGTGGCTAGCGCGACCGGCGCCGCCACCCGGAGGTGAGACTCGACCGCCGCCACACGACGACAGCAGCAGGAAGACAGGCAGGGAGGCAGCGAAGGACACCGGCGCCGCGACAGGCGCTCAACCGCCGCGCGACGACGGCCAAGAAGAAAGTGTACGTAATACAGTGAGTGCGAAAAGAAATGAGGGCAATATCGCGAGTGATAAAGTGAATGATATGGTGATAGACGTGGGGACGCTCGCCGCGGCCCTAGCACAGGCCGCACGCAGCACAAGAGAGCCCCCCAAGTACATCCAGCAACTACCAATCTTCGATGGAAAACCCGGTGAGTGGATAGCTTTTAAGGCCGCGTATTGTGACTCACAAATGTATTTTTCCTGTATAGAAAATGTTTCTAGAGTTAGGATAAGCCTCATAGGCGCCGCAAAGGAAGCTGTAGGTTGCCTATTGTTTAGCCAATCTGACCCTCAGATTATTATAGACGCACTAGAAAGACGTTTTGGTAGGCCGGAGGCCTTGATTATGGTCGAGTTAGATAAAATAAAGTCATTACCAAAATTAAATGATAATCCTAGGGAAATTTGTATATTCGCTAGCCGTATAGCAAATACGGTGGGTACGGTAGAAGCATTAAAAAGAATACAGTATCTACATAGCCCCGAAATGTCGCGTTGTATAGTAGAAAAACTAACGCCGATACTAAAAAACAAATGGTACGACTATGCGGCGAATAGAAAGACTGAAGATATTCCCGAGCTAAAGCGATTATCTATGTTTATGAATGACGAGGCAGATAAGTGTGGCGCGTACGCACAGCCGGAACAAGGCAATGACGACGCTAGTGTACGACGACGGCGCCGAGTAGAGCGCACGTTCAACATAAATAAGGAAACGTCAAACGAGCAATGCCCGGCGTGCAAGAAACACGACCACAAATTACCAGACTGTTATAAATATAAACAGCTAGACGTAGACGCACGATGGGAAATAGCAAAAAAAACCAACATGTGTTTTAGATGTCAACGGAACAAGCATAGAAGGTTCACGTGTAAAGCACCTATTTGTGACATAAAAGAATGCAACATGAAACATCACAAACTATTGCATAAAGAGCGGAAAGTAGAAGCGACACACAACAGTGTAGCGACGCCGCCGGCGCCGACGCCCGTTATCGCACACGAAACTGTTACGTCATCGCGGGAAACAGTATCAACAACATAGCCTCAGAATTGCCGCGCGTATTTAAAAATAGTACCTGTCACATTGAGCGGACCACATACAAGTGTAGACACATACGCTTTATTAGATGATGGGAGTACAGTCACCTTGATAGATGCATCGGTAGCAGATGTCCTAGGTGCGGATGGGCCAGTCAAACCTATGTGGATACAAGGCATAGGCACGGAGGTTAAGCACGAGCAAAGCCGCACCGTGAGCTTCCACATACAGGGCAGGCACCATAGCGAGCCACAGAAGATAGAAGCGGCGCGCACCATAGATAGGCTTGAAATTATGACACAAACTGTACATACCGAGGACATACAAAATTGTAAACATTTGAATGACATTCATAACACCCTTGTTTATGAACACGCGCGACCAATGATTTAAATAGGCCAAGATAACTGGCATTTATTGGTAGCAATAGAAACGCGGACAGGTGCGCGTGATCAACCGGTAGCATCGTACACTAAACTCGGATGGGTATTGCATGGATGTCAGTACTCTATAAATAAAGTTATAGCCACATTTTGCGGCAACATTAAAATTAAAGAAAACCTGGAACCAATAGAAGAAAGTATGAGAAACTTTTTTAAGAGTCACTAGGCATAGAACCTAGGATACCTAGAGATGACCCGCAACAGAGAGCCTTAGATATCCTAGAACAGAAGAGTCGACGATTACCTGATGGCAGCGTACAAGTGACCCTGGCGGCAGCCAAGAGCAGGGTAGCCCCACTGAAACCGGTATCAATACCTAGGCTAGAGCTGCAAGCCGCACTATTAGGAGCGCGCCTAGCCCGGACAGTAGTTCAAGAACATGACTACGAGGTGAGCGACCTAACATACTGGAGCGACTCTACCACCGCTCTGGCCTGGATACAAGCTGAACCACGCACATTCAAGACCTTCGTAGCTCATCGTATTGCAGAAATTGAGGAACTTACCAAGAAAAATGAATGGCGGTGGCTACCCTCGAAACTCAACGTAGCAGACGACGCGACGCGCGGCACCCCAGAACATTTTAACTCTGAACACAGATGGTTCAACGGTCCAGAGTTCCTTAGAAAGAACAGAGAAGAATGGCCGCAAAACAAAAAGGTCATTGCCCTCACAGACACGGGCGAAGAACGCGTCAAATGTCATGTAATCAACAACGTAAAAATGAACGATCATCTACCAAATATTACACGTTTTTCTAACTGGACACGGCTGATAAGAACAACCGCGCGGGTACTTCAGTTCATTGACCTGTGTAGTCCAAACAGACACACTGTCGAATATAAGCGTACTAAGAAAAATGCAATAAAAGATCCAACGTGCGAAAACAAACCCAATAAAAAAGTTAAGCAAAAAATAACAATCGAAAAAACAGTAAACTACATACCTATAACTGCTACTTATAATCTACGCGCTGAAGAACAATGGGTTAAGGCCACGCAAGCCGAGAGCTTCACAAAAGAAATTGCCGCCATAAAAGACAACAAAGCGGCGCCGGGTCGCAGCGACAATATCCCAGGGTCAATGCTTTAATGCCACAACTAGGCTTTTGCGGCGGTGCCGCTTGTGTCTATTTGGGTGCTGTCGTGCACATTTCTCCCGCCGTCGCCGTTAGGCGACCCTGTGGGTAGCACGACAATCCGCTTTGTTGGTCTTCGGAGTACGTGTCCTTTTGTCATCACGTCTACGACACGTACCTCGCCGTCTGCGCCTGGCAACACCTTCGTCACCCTTCCCTTAGGCCAAGTGTTACGTGGGAGGTTGGGGTCGCAGATCACGACGACGTCTCCGACCTTGGGTGGAGTACCACTACCGTAGGGCTCCCGCTGGTTTTGTAGGAGCGGTAGATACTCACGTACCCATCTTCGCCAGAAGACGTCCGCGAGTGCCTGGGCGTGCCGCCATTGGTGTCGTGCTGTGACGTCAGCTTCGGTGAAATTACCCGGTGGAGGTACATGTGAGTTAGGGCCGATCAATATGTGGTTAGGTGTCAGGGCTTCGGGCTCGTCTGGTGCCACGTTGACATGTGTGAGTGGCCTGGAGTTCACCGTATTTTCCACTTCTACGAGTAGCGTAGCGAGGGTCTCGTCTGATGGGTGAACTTCTTTTAGTGTGACGTACAGAGCTTCCTTGACTGCTCTCACCATCCTCTCCCATGCTCCGCCCATGAACGGCGACGCGGGAGGTATGTATCTCCAGCTTATGGACCGCGCATTGGACTCACTACATAAAGCACTTAAGGCGCTTTTGCCTAGTTCCCTATCAGCCGCTTTAAAACAAGTAGCGTTGTCACTCCATATTTCTTGTGGACAACCTCTCCTACCTATAAATCGTCGGATGGCGGCGATAGCTGAATCTGAACTAAGTGAATTTGCTATCTCTATATGTATAGCTCTACAAGTTAGGCATGTAAATAAAGCCCCATACCTTTTTTCTTTATGTCTACATACAGTAACAGATATGGGACCGAAATAATCTAAACCAGTGAAAGTGAAAGGTCGTACATGATGAGCTAAACGGGGGTATGGTAAATTCCCCGTAGAGGGATTGGCTGGCTTTGCCTTTTTTATTCTACAGTATAAACAGCCCTTTATAACATTCTTTACAGACGGACGCAGTCTTGTTATCCAAACACGCTGTCTTAGTTCATTTACTGTTATCTCGGTACCACCATGATGTAAACTTTCATGCACATGCGCTATGTATAGTTTCGTATATCTGTGCTTACCCTCTAGTACAATTGGGTTTTTTATTTCTTCGTTTACGTCTTGTGCCGCTGTGATTCTCCCGCGCAAACGTAAAAACCCTGCGTCGTCTAGGTATGTACTTAATACAGATAACGGGCTGTCGCCGTGCGCCCGACGGTCGGGTTTGAAATGGTAGCTCCCGGTTCGCGCGCGTGGGTTATATTTATAGATTCACAGTTAAGAATGAACACGCCGTACCGAGAGCCCTGACCTTCGTACGCAAGCATGGGATGTACCGGGGGTTGTGCAATAACTGTGTCTTGATTATGTAAATAGGATAATATTGTAACTGATTTAATTGTACACAAATTAATAAAAAAGGGGCGGAGACTCAAACTACCCAATCACAGACAAGATGAGCTTGTACGCGAGTTTGCCGCGGAAAATGTTGTGCAATTCGTGTGCAATCGTAATGGTCCGCTGGCCAGACTAATTTGGTATTGCTATAAAAGAGGGTACGCTGGCCAGTGGACAACCAGTAGTAAACTAGTAGTCAAGTGAACCAACCAGTAGTAATTCAGTAGTCGTAGTCAAGTGAACAAAGCAGTAGTAATTCAGTAGTCGTAGTCAAGTGAACAAACCAGTAGTAAACTAGTAAATCGGTGAACGAACCAGTAGTAAACCAGTCAGTCAAGTGAACCAGTCAAACGATCAAAGTATAGACGTCAATATGCTGGTATAGACTCCGTAAACCTAGGGTATTTAGAGTCTCAGTCCCATCACAAATATAAAAAGTGTTTTAATCAAACAAAAAGTAACCTATACAGTCCACTCGCTGCACAATTGTAATACTAGAGTCGCGTCGTCAAATTGTGGACGCTATGTAATGGCCACAAAAAAAAAAAGAATTTAAACATATTAATTATTAAAATAAGTAGCTTGAAAATGTGCAATTTAAAATTAAGTAATCGTTGTTTTTCTCAGCAACTTCAATATAATCGCATACAGCAAGAGTTTACTCACATTTTAATGATGTTTGTGGTTTTCCTTCACATTGATTAACAACAGCACGTGCTTATGTAGTGGTGGCATTATTATTCAAATGTAATACTTTTAGCTTGATTCTGAGCAATTAAACCACTGAAATGACTAAGAGTCTGGTTGACAAGTTGTACTTAATACCTACAAAAAAGACTTGTATTTAATCAAATCGAACATCAACTAATTCCCATTTTGCCTTCCTAAAAATAATTTTTTTTATTTTTTTATTTTTTTTATTCTAGTTTTTATTAGAGGCTTTTATCCACAATGGCATGTCAGCCTCATCATAACTTGAACTATTCTATACTCTACAAATATATCACACGTTATTAATGTCGAAACAAATCAGCAAGTAGGTTTGCTATCTCAGATGAAGGCTGCGCTAAAACTTTAACATACGGACCAATGTCATATTCGTTTACTTTTACTCTACTCAACAGTATCTCTCTTTCTTTCTTTGTCTTAGTACATTCCATAAGTAGATGATGGACATCTTCGACCGTTCCACATGTTTCACAATTGGGAGAATTCACTTTATTCATCAAATAACCAAACTTGCGGGATGGGTAGTGACCAGAGCGTAATCTATGAAGCAGAACAATATGATACCTACTCATTTCCTTGATAGCAAACCACGGTATTCGAGGAGGCTGATATTGTATAGTTTTATACCAGATACCCTTTTCCCTACTTCTTTCATCAAAGTATTCCTTAAATCTATCATAACAAATTGTTTTGCAGTAACATAATTGTTCTAAATAGTTAGGTAGGATACAAAATTCTTGACCTTGAATGACCGCTAATTTTGCCAATTTATCAGCCTCTTCGTTACCTCTTAAACCTACATGAGATGGAAAAAATATTATTGAACACTCTAATAAAATGAAAGCGCGTCTCTTTTGTAAACCTCTAAGTAATAATTCCTATTTTTGGGTTCTAAAAATAGTGCAAAGTAACTGCGAAAAAATTTTATGTAGCACGCACCGGCCGCTGTCGTTTATCGCTTACCGGTTAGGAAATCCTCATGGATGTCTCCGCCCTGGGGTGGACAGAGGGGTCTATCAGACTCTTACCAACTACAACCACCCCGGTTTTCCCTCGTACACCTACAACCTAACCCATTTGGTTGTGGTGCCCTAACTTAATTATATGACCAATTCGGCTCGCGTGTGGTTGGTCACAGCTCTAACGTAATCCGTTTGGTCAGGGTATCTGGCTTAGAACTGTGGAAAATACTAGAAATTACAAAGAGAGGTTCCGTTATGGTCCTGTCAGGGTCGCGGGTTGTTCGAAAAAGTTACCGTGGCCCTGGCACAGGCAACTAAAGGAACACGCGTGGGGTTTAGTTAGTAAAAGTCTGACACGCCCTCCTGCACCGCCCAGAGCGGGAGAATTACTTATTTGATAATTTCCCACCCAAAATAAAAAGTCTCCGTTATGATAAAAACTGTACAGAGGCCAGCACATCAACCTAACCCAATCTGTAAAATTTCTTTGATAGATTTTCAACTTTATTTCAAAGGAATAAGGTTCTTATTCAATTGGGTCAATTTGACAGATTGGAGTAGCTCGATGTGCTGACCTCTGTACATGATTAGAAGCCCAAAAAGTTTTTTAGAGGTTCATTCATTTCAAAATGTGTACCTACCTACATCCTTAAAAGGTCAATAAGTTTATAGAGGATCAGTTGAATATTTCCTTATGGAAAATAGACATGAGGTATTTTTACTTTTGTATCAACAATAATAGTATGAATATGGTGGATAATCCGATAGCCCTGTCTCTAATTTCACTCCATAATTATATTTATCGCTTATACGGTAACTGCCATTATTCAGAAGTTATGTCATACACTTATTTCAAGCATCGTGGTTACGTATCCTTGGCTAATTATAGTGTAAATGATGCCTTATTGCTGTGTTACGTGATATGTTTGTGTACGCATAATAGATACTAGGATAACATTCACTAATGAATTGCTATGTTACCCATGTTTCACTACAAAGAATGGCACACTAATATGTGGAAAATGTCGTGGGTTATACATTTACGCACACTGTAGCTTATGTTTTATGTAATATTGTAATATGTAACCGTTTATTTTCCCAGATAAAAAAAAATAAAAAACACTTATAACTGAGTAAGTTCTTTTCGTGTCGACGGAATTTTGATTGTGTAATATTAATATCAGTGGTGACCCAGTGGTAACGGTTCCAACTTACGAATTGTTAGCGGGTTCGAACCCAGGCAGGCGCTTTAATTTGTATAAATAATTTTGTCACCATTGCTCTCAAAACGGTGGATACCGCCCGCGTGGTTGATTATAGCCCACTCCCTCTTGAAGAGAGTATCCTAGGCTGTGTTTAGCAGTGGGACCATTAAGGGGATATGTTGAAAAAAATGTAGTTTTTGCTGCTGATTATGCTATATTGTTTGAACCCAGTAGGTCAGGTTGATTGTGGCATCTCCAGCAAGTGCATGCTCTGATAAGAAGCACCGCACACGCACTGAGTGTTGGATGGGTCGGTTCCGCACTTCATGAAATTGTGTTTAAAGATCGAATAGCATAATCATCAGCTTATGACGTTCCCCCATTGCTGAGACACAGACCTCCACTCTGTGAGAGCACTCCCTCTCATCGTAATCCACCACGCGGGGCCCAGTGCGGGTTAGTGGTGTATGTTGGTTCTAAGATATGAGACGAGCTCTAAGACGAGCTGTGGTGATTACCACTAGAACCATTTTTAAAAGATTCAATAAGTCATAAGCTACCACTCTGTATGCTAGTAGGTAAAATCCCACTGATTACAGTAGAAAACAATCCGATTGCCGTCCGGTGATTGTGGTGTTTTTCTGGCGACAGTTATTTTATTGTGTTAGCAAAACACATTTTTGAATTCCTAAAAATTATATTATTTGTATGCTAAGTATATTGTTGCGGATTCGACTCCGCAACGAGGTGATCCGGCAGAGAACCAAAGTTGTCGACATAGCTCACAGAATAAGCACGCTGAAGTGGCAATGGGCCGGCCATATTAGCCGTAGAACCGATGACCGTTGAAGTAGACGTGTTCTTGAGTGGAGACCGCGAATCGGTAAACGTAAGGTGGGACGCCCTCAGGCTAGGTGGAGCGACGATCTTCGCAGGATGGCTGGTAGCAGCTGGATGAGAGTTGCCGAAAATCGAGTTGAATGGCGTGCAATGGGAGAGGCCTATGTCCAGCAGTGGACTGCTATAGGCTGCTGATGATGATGAAATATATTGTGATGATTATCGTTGTCAATTGATTTGCATGATTTTGTCCTTGTACATTGAAGTACGCTGGGTGTACTGGTTTGTGGTGGTCAGATAAGTAAGTAGTCGCCCCATGTAAAATACTGGTAATCAGCTGCATCAAACGAACGCTGCTGCAATAAACGTATTTTCTTTCTTTCTTTCATCTGGTTAGAGAGGAAGCAGACCTCAACATAGTTTTGATAAGGCTAAGCAGATGATGACATTTAAGTGTGCTCACGAATACAAATACTTAATTTTTGTCTTGTTATCCTGAGTAATGAGTGTAATAAGTCTCGTGACTAGAATAACGAAATATCACTTTCTTTGGAAACCTGTGTGATACTTTGAACGAAAGTCACATAACGGATGTTTCCAAGAACAAATCAAATTCAAATTTATTTATTTTCTCTTCACAAACAATGGTATCATATAAGTTTAAACAAGCTTAGAAACTAGTTTGTGAGAGACACTGTGATAAGGTACTAGGAATAATAGTTCTATGGTAAGAGACTGGTGTTTGCACTAGGAATACCTGTATATCAGATCCCCAGGGTCCCTCCACACGGTATGTGAACATAACTAGTTATTTGGTAAATGTGAAGGGATACAGGGCATAACATAAAATCAATGATAAACACATAGATTAAAAACAATAAAACAAAAAGAGAAGTAACGTTAACCAGCTATTTTTAGAAGCAAGGGAAGGGTGAGTCTCTTTATGTCATCGGAATGACGGAGCAATATGCCATGGGGAGGAACATAAACAATAGGTAGGGGGAACCTTTACTTAGATTACATAAACTTTCATAATAAAATGTATAGGGACGTAAATAGCTTTACAGTCTGTGTTATTGACTACAGTAAATACCTATAGCACCATGATTGTCGCTTTTCAACGTCTTCAGTTAACAAAAGTACATTTTGTTTTATTTGACGTTTTATGTCATATCGCGACAGACCAGAACGAAGATTGAGGAACGAACTTCACTCTTACCAAAAGGCACAGTATAATAAACTGTGGTAAAGGTCAGCGCCCCAATTCTGTATTATTCATACCACGTGCAAACCATGTCAATATCGTGAGGAATCGAAATGTCAACGTACGGATAACATGTATTTTCACAGTTCATAGAGAATACGATGATAGCAGATGTAGTAAACGTTATTAACTAATGAATTGAAGTAGTTTTGTTTTGAAGTAAGGAATCGTTAAGTGATCATCTTAGACTTATAAAAAAAGATGGACTCCGCGCCACGCATATCGAAAGTGAAGCACAGTAAGTATGCCTGGACCGCTTGTACAAACACGCCTCACGCTCATATTTTCATCAGTAACACGACAGCGTCAATCGTCAATCACGCACACATAGATCGGTACGGTGCTTCACTTTCGATATGCGTATCGCGGAGTCCATCTTTTTTTATAAGTCTATGGTGATAATAGTGAATTGTAGAGGACAAACGCATGTGGAAAAGGGAAAGAGGCATCTATGTAACTCGTAATGGGCGGCCCACGCCCAGCAGTGAGATATTACGGGCTAAATAGATTGAACATTATACTGATAACTTCTGAGAAAACAATGATAGTGAGTAAAATTATCCCAACTCAGAGAGAACTGTGGAAAAAAGGTACCAAGGTTAACTTAAGGTTTAAAAAGAGTAAGTACAGTCGACCTCAAGTCGCACTTTGACCTGGAGCTGGTCTAGCAGTTTCTACGAAGTTTCAATAGAATGAAAGGCCAGCTTATACAGGTTTTATTACCACTGCTTACTTTACGCACCAGGCATGAACGTAAAATATGTCGACGCTGTGTTGAAAAAGATAGAAAAACCCGTCAAAAATAGTTAGGTAGCGTACCAAGGTCTTGGTACCATGTTCTGACGCCTTAACGTGAGTCTTTTCGACTCAAGTTCGATTGCGTTTTGTATGGGAAATTAGGTTTCTCTTAGTGACCACCAGGTGGCGCTATAACTTTTTCCCATACCTATAAAATTGTAACGTGAGTAAAAAACTCACACTAAGGTCACTGGTCTCTGTGCTCGTGATTATAGAACTGCTTTTGTTTTTTTTTATCGAGTTAGCTTGTCTTTTTTGTATGCACATGTTTCTGTGACAAATAAACCAATTTTTCTTTCTGTAGTTTAAGGTAGGTACCCAAAAGTACCCAACAGCCAGAGGATGCATGCAATAAATACGCTATGTTCCAATAGGTGTTAAGTTCATAATACTTCAGGGACTTATAACCTTTACGTAACACAATACTAGTTACTCCATGCACCATTGCACACGACATTTAACAAATTACATTTCGTAATACCGGTTTCAATTATTCCGTTTGCTTTTTTAAAACTTGGTCACCTAATGTTCTACTAGTTTACTACTTTATAGTCATAATATCAGTTATACACCTTTTTTCATATGCGTTTGCTTAGGCAGTTACTACGATTGTATTCTCGAACTCAAATTTCAGATGATAATCTTATAATGATCGTACAGAGCTTCCATAAGGAAAACAGATTCTTTTAATGCTAATCTAATTACCTTAGGAGCAGTGGTGACTTAGTTGTAACGGCCGCGACTTACGAGTTTATAGGTCACTAGCTTCCGCCCGCGGCTTCGCCCGCAAGGTATGTCGATAAAAACTATCTTATGTCCTTCCCCGGGATGCAATCTATCTCTCTGCCAAATTTTATCGAAAACCGTTCAGTGGTTTAGGCGTGAAAATGTAACATACAGACAGACAGAGTTACTTTCGAATTTATAATATCAGTATGGATAGACTCGAACCCAGAACGCTGCTTGCATAATCAACCTTTAATGTTCCCACTGCTGGGACACAGGCCTCCTCTCCGTGAGGAGTGGGCCGCAATCCACCACGCGGGCCCAGTGCGGGTTGGTAGATGTTACATATCTTCGAATTTTTGGTTTTAGGACATGCCGGTTTCCGGGAACGTTACAGGCTGTGGCGTATAATCTTGTGGAGCACAACAGTAACGTCCTTATTTTCTGCATTTTCATTCTAAAGTAAAAGAAATAACCAAACAAACGATGAGGGCGCCACTGCGCGGTCGGCGTCGTCTTAAAAAGCACAAAGGCGTGAAGATAAAGTTAAAAACACCAGCTGGTTGCGTTCTATTAACCCAGATGTGGCTAAAACTTCGCATGAAATTACTTCAACATTATTACCTCCGTGTAATTACTTAGCCCCGTAAGTACCTACCTACCGAGTTCAACATAACGTGACGGACGATAAGCAGCTCGACTTTGTATTTTCTTTGTTTTTCATTTGGAAAATTGGTTCATTTGGTAAACTACATAAGTACTTAGTCTAAAAATAGCAATGTGAACTATATCAGCAGGAATAATGTGAACTTTAAATATCGCGGCGATAAAATAGTTATTTTTTTTAGGGTTCTGTAAATCTGTGCCTCCGCTGTCCGTCCATCTGCCTGTCAGCGGGCTGTATCTCATGAACCGTAATAGGTAGATAATTGAAATTTTCATTGTGTGTATTTTAATTTGCCGCTTTAACAACAGATAATAATAATAGTACTTAATTATTTATTTAATTCACTTCAAGATACAAAATCAGTGTAGCCCTGGCTCATGTACAAGGAGGTCCTGTATCACAAGAGTCACGATTATAATCCATACAAGAGACGTGTTTTTTTTAATACCTAGTGTTAAATATTTTATGGTGGTACGGAACCCTTCCCCTTTTGTATAAGTACAGACGCCAGCACATCAAGCTTCCCGAAACTGTCAAATTTTCACAATCAACTTTGAACCTAATGCTTTAGCGATACAGTTGAAAATCTATTAAAGAAATTTGACAGATTGTATTAGCTTGATGTGCTGGCATCTGTACCTATATTGTGCTCCAGTTACTAATGTAATAAATTAGATATTTTAACCTTTTCAACGTCATTTTATTTACAACAGCCTGTATGTTTGTCAATTAATGAGGTGCCCCCGCATAAAGTCTAGAAAGTGGCTAGAAATAGCGACAAACAGAGAGGTGTGGAAGGTTATAAGAGAAACTTTTGTCCAGCTTTGGACATAACAGGTTGAATAAAAGCGAAAGTTGGCACATATTGACAAAAACAGGGTTAGGCAGAGGTGTACAACTGTACATATAGTACACCCACATATCGCCAGTTCTGTTTAAGTCCCAGATAATACATTAAAATGAAGGCTTGCTTGCGGCTTTCAGTATACCCAAATGCTTAGTTTCATGAATTGGAGACCATTCATATAAATGTAACTAGGTAAGAAGACATATCACCCAGGCCGAGGGTTTGCTTAAACAGAGTGAATATTTGAGATAGGGCTGTTTCTTAAGAGAATGTCTTTATCTTTTTGAGTAATTGCTAGCTGCACTAACAAATTTTGGAAAAAAAAAATACAGTCAGCTATAGGCCGACCGCTTAACTGAGACGTTGTGGTGATAGTTGTCACAAGTTGACGAATCACTGAACTCTCGCATCACGTCACCACACCCCTCCTGCACCGCGCCGCTACCTCAGGCAACGTCTTAGATAAACGGTCGGCCTCGTTTTATTTTTATGATAAATGATGGATTAAAAATCTCTTCTGGCCCAACATAGATCAGAGACGTAGGACCAGAAAAGCCAGACTGTGATGTCTGAAAAATCCACCCAGTCTACTGGGTGGATTTTTTTTAGGTCTACCTCACGGAATCGCTGATGCTTAATCAACAAGTAGAATAGATTCTTGAGCTTCAACTCCTTCACTTTTTCAAAATGTTTTTTTCTTGTACACACACGGTGCCAATTTAAAACAAACGCAACTAACGTAGAGTCAGCATAACTTGCTTGTATAAACACAATAAACACCGCTTACATCATGTCAACCGTAAAAAAGCAGGGCACGAGTACCTATCATATATGTGGTGAACTAGTACCGCTGTAATTGTAGCATAATGTACATACAACCCCAACAAGTCAAACAGAACCTTATGAACATTCGAGTAAAGTTTAATTTCAACTAGCAGTGAAAACACTTAATATTTCACAAAGTTTGCCAAAGTGTCAACCGCCTAAATTAAGAAGTTCTCGCTAGAGTTGCTGACGCCTATCACGAATACTTATTTTAATTTACTACACTTAGGGCTGATTTTTCCAACGCCAGATAACTTTTATTCGAGGAATGAAATTGACGTTTGACAGTTTTTGTATTATAACTGTCAACATTTCAAAATTATTTTCAGATGATTGAAACATCAGCCCTTAGTTATAAGACCAGAGACAATTCCATGTTGAACGAGAGGGGTGGCGCTGCTTGTCAAGACAAATGTCAGCAAACGTCTAATGTAGGACAATTTAAAATTTAGTTCTAATTTTCGCCGTCTGTCAAGATATGCTGGTTCTGTGTTCATGGGGAATGCGAGTTGCAGATTGAAACAGATGTGATAACTATATGTATAATTATATTCATAGTTTCTTTATACTTAAAATATTTATTCCTCAATTTTCATTATTGCACCTACTATTGTTTGTCTCTGCAGCACACCAAAGGTTAACTGGTAGAAAAAAAAAAGTAAAAGTCCGCCTCTGTACATTTTTGTGCTTGAAGTATTAAATAAATAAATAAATAAGTTATGTATGTACGTCCGTATGTGTGTGTTTGCGGGCGTGGTTCCGTATTCGCAAGTCACTGTGTTTTATTTGGGTCATGTGCGCAAGTGTGGGTGCGTTCATAGGGGTCGTAACTTTTTCCCTTTGAAGAGTATTTGGGCTTATTGTTGTAGTATATTGCTTTAAGAGTTGCGTTGGTTCTGTGTTGTAATGATTTTGTTTCGTCTTTTTGGTTAGTTAGTTGGACTTTTAACAGATTTATGTTCCACTTTATGGCAATCCGGATAGACATTAAGTACCTACTGAGGTGTAAACAATATGACCGTTACAAGTAGAAGTAGTTGCGTTAAAAAAGATTTTCCCCAAACATTACCTACCTAATCATTTGCAAACAGCAGATAACCCTTCTTCTAACGCTGTCGGATAAGTATGTATATATATAATCAACATCAGACATTAACCCCTTAATTCATAAACGAGCTCAACTGTGACTAAATGAGACACAAACACAATTACTTTTTCTATTGTTATAAATCAAATTTTGATTTTCCCACAGTAAAGCAGTGATTAGCGACTGTTCAACCATCTATGCATTTTTGACGTTTGAACGACACTTAACTTTAATCATCGTTTCTAAATAAACCCTTAAATTATTACGAAACTGAAGAACAACCAAGCTAGCATAAACACAGTAGGTAGGTAATACCTGCATATAAGAAAACCATGTACTTACAGTATTGCTCCATACCTACACTTCGATCGTTTATTCATTTGATGCATCCAAACCACCACGTAAATTTATGATGATGACATCAGTAACCACACTGGGACCTCATCATAATTCAGACATCACCTGCCAACATGTCCTAGGTCACAAAAACTTCAAGCACAAACTTTCTACGTTCATCATTACATATTCTTAACTTAACACTTGTTTATACTTTGATGAATACAAATGTGATTTTTTTTTGTAGTCTGTTAATTGCAAGAACTATCAATCTCAATCTGAATAATTTTGAAGGATATTGCTAAACCATTGCTCCATATGTTCGAAAAATGTGCCTGCTCAATGTGCTGCTCAGCTCAACAACGTAAATAACGCAATGAATGTTGCTGATCTGTCATAATAGAACCCATTACTGATAGCGTGTTACACAATTACCCCACTGGTGGACAGATTTTTGATTTTTACTGGGTCTGACTATGATGAATTGTGTGTCTTGTGATGTTTCAAAAAGAATAAACGTACTATACAGGGTCAAGGAAAGCGTCGCGCAAACATAAAAATATAAACCATGAATTCAACACAATCATGATCTTATACTACTTATACAACATTATTTTTAGTATATGCGAAACCCGAAAGACGTGTCTAGTATTTTTATATAAAGAATCTAAAAAAGTACAAAATTGCAAAACTGTATCATGAGAAATCACAAAGGCCAGGCCTATGCCTGCCGGGGCAACGGGATGCCTGCCGGGGCAGCCGGATTGTCCGAAAGGGTTACCGCTGCCCCGGAACATAAATGGCTAAGGAAGGAACACGGATGGGTTTTAGTCAGTAAGAGTCTGACACTCCCTTCCGCTCCACCCAGAGCGAGAGGTCATTTGATGATTTCCCATCCTAAAAAAAAAAAGCGGGTGGCCTATGTCCAGCAGTGGACGTCTTTCGGCTGAAATGACGAACTGTATCTAAGACCATCACTACAGCCTACCTAATTTGTTATAGTCTACGCTTATTAACATCAGAGACCCGTGGATAAGGCGCTTACCCACTCTTCCTATTACAAAACACTTCATTTTTAACCTTGCAAGTCAATTACATAAAGCGATGATCGTCATAGAATAATAAACGACTGCGAATTATAAGCATTAACATTCTTAAACTGTATCACAGTGAATTTAAATTCGCGTGTCGATTCAATAACAAGTTGTTTCAATAATAAATTGACTTGATGCATGTTTGACGGTTGGTATTATTCCGGATTTTGTTGTTGTGTTGCTGTTGGTCCCGGCTGTCATTCCATCCGTGACAGTCGTTATGGTTAGTAAAAAGCCCAAAAGGCTGAGAACCAGGATATACATAATTGACCACCTAAAACAATGTAATTTCTGCATGTTGAACTTAACTTCATTCCTGAGGGGTCAATTGAGAGACACACCTAGAGTAGCAATAGGTTTCGTTCAACATGCCACATATTCATAACAACAGCATCGTCATCGTCAGTCTTTTTCCAACTAATTTGGGGTCGGCTTGCAGCTGAATACCAGTATTTTACATGGAGAGACTGCCTGTCTGACCTCCACAACCCAGTTACTGGATAACACGATACCCATTGGTAATTAAGACTGCACACTAATTTTGTAACTCACTATCAAGCTCAATCTAAATAATTTTCAAGGATATTGCTAATCCATTGCTCCATAAGTTAAAAAAATGTGTCTGCTCAACACCGTAAATAACGCAATGAATGTTGTTGGAATGTCAAAATGAAATCCATTGCTACTGAGGCAGTGATGATGATGATTTAATAATATCCGGCAGATCGCAATTTTTTTATATCTTTAAATGTGTTAATACTTTTTTTTTAAGAAATATTTTAAAATGTAATAAAATAAGTTAACTAAATAAATAAACGAAATAATAATATAAGTAGATTACTTACAATAGATTTAATATATTATATTATGTTTTTATTTTTTTATCAAATTTGCATGGATCGTCACTCACTGGACGCCTGAGGCAAGACATCGCCGTCGAGGTAGACCACGGCGAAAGTGGTGTGACGATCTAATGTCATTTGCAGGGCCAACATGGCCAGAGATCGCACAAGACAGGGAGGTATGGAAGAAAAAAGGGGAGGCCTTTGCCCAGCTGTGGGACACAAAATAGGCTACAAAAAAAATATCCTAATACTTAAAAATATAATTTTTATGTATAAAATGAAATAAAGGGAATAAAAATAATCAGCCTGTATTATATATAGCCTGTGTATATATATTTCCCACTGTAGGGCAAAGGCCTCCCTTTCCTTTTTTCCACTCAACTCGATCCCCCATAAGGCGTCAAGTTCGTTCCGCCATCTACGCCTGGATTTTTCGCGATGCTCTTAGACGTTTTCAGGGACCCATGCTGTCAGCCGGGCGTCGAAGGGAGCTTAACGAGCTCCGGCCACCGCAGGAAGGGGCCTGCGAGCAGCGAAATGGGGGCCGTGTCATCGCTCGAGCAGTCAGACGCAAAGAAGTGGTACGCAGTAATTAATGGAAGGAGGTGCCGAACTTGGTTATGGGGCCCGCTAGGCATGGCGGGCCACCACGGAACTCCGGGGTGCGGCAAATGTACAAGTATCTCCCGGGACCCAAACTCATGGTACTAGAAGTAACAGTGGGGTTTTGACTAAAACCCCACTGTAACATAACCCTCCGTTCTTACCAGACAGAGGATTATCCATGAGGATTTCCCTACGGAAAAAAAATGGACCCATGCTGTGTTTTTTTTTGATATGACCACTCGCAGTTGCAACTCGCTAAGGTTGCCTTACTGCTTAACCGGACTATCCTGTGGTGGCCAAAAATTACTTTAAGGCCCCCAGCCAGGGCTTACAAACTAAGGATATTAATTTAAATGACCTACACTAAGGGCACCCCCTGTGGGGTTCGGGCCTCGGCTTAGTGAGTCATTGAGGGGAGGGCAGCAATGGTCAGGCTGGGTCTGGTTATTATTATTTGGGGAGTTTAAAGCTACTTGCTCAGCCCCTCGGGCTGGCTTGTCGAGCAAGGGTCGGGCGATGATATTACAGGGGCGTCGCGGGGGGCCTTGACGGCGGGGCCGGGAACGCGGTTTGTATCTGTTGTTGCGTAATGTGCTAGTTTCCCTACAGCTTTCTTGGAGAAGGGTGATGGGGTCGTCGGGTATGAGGAGGGTATGCCTAGGACGGCGAATCTTGGAGATTTTAGAAGGGACGTATTGGGCGGCTGAAGAGACCAGGGGGTTGGGATGTTTTTCAGCCCTATCGAAGAAGCCCTTGGTGAAGCGTTTCTTTATCTGTTGGATTGTTGGGATCTTAAGGTCAACATGTAGTTGGTTATTCCTAAGGTACCATGGGGCGCCCGTGGCCTTTCGGAGAAATCGGTTTTGGAGAGTCTGCATCTTATGGAGACGGTAGGGTTTAACGTGTGCGAACACAGGGCACGCGTAGGTCAGGGTTGGCCGAATGCAAGCGGTGTAAATAAGCAATTTGCACTTAAGTGACAATTTGCTGCGCGCATTCAGTATGGAGTGGAGCCTGGACCCATGCTGTGGTGGTCTTAGCCCACAATGTATGCGGCAAACGTGTCCGGCCCAGTTCCATTTGAGCTTGGCTGCTTTTTGGGAGACGTCTGCGATGATGATGATTTTCATAAAAAGTTATAACGACAAACACAAAGAAACAACATTACTATTAAAAAGTTGCCAAAGAAAACCAGTGCAATACCATCAAACGACTTCTAAGGTCACACAGACGCGAGTTATTCCGACCATGCATAATTATGAATTCAAGTTGTCTATGCAATTCCGTGAAGAATTTGTGAGACCCTAGTTATGTATAATGTTTGGCGAAGCTCGAAAGCGAGAGAACACATATAGATGCACGTGTATGTAGGTTCTTGTAGCGACGCGCCACGTGTAAAACCTTCAGTGTATAACCTACTTAGATAGGTGTTTTGTTTTTAAAGTTACCTGTACTGCAAGGTGAAGATTGTTTACAGTTTTAATTGATAAAAGATTTTTATTTCTGTAACTAAGTAGGTTTGTACAAACGCTTTTACATGTCAGACATATTTTTTTTAAACTAATAGATGAGATCGGTACTTCCTATTTGACTACTCTGAGAAGGAAACCGTATTAAAAAAAACTTTTCTTGGTAATGCCTTTAATTGCAACACACAAGTCTTTCACAACCCAACAACGACTGATTCTCCACTACATTTTACCATTTTAAAATGACTTGCCCCACCCAGAAATAACGATTATCATATCCGTTATTTTAAAGTGTTGCCAAAGTAGAATAATACATTCACTTGCCATAATGAAAATACATTGTAATAAAGTTTGTTACAATATGTGCAGACGCCAGCACATCAACCTACCCGAAACTGTCAAATTTTCCCATTCAACTTTGATCCTTATGCTTTAGCGATAAAGTTGAAAATCTATCAATGAAATTTGACAGATTGTAGTAACTTGATGTGCTGGCGTCTGTACTTTGACAGTGTTGCCACAGTGGATATTATAATTCGGTATACTTTTATGAAATTAAATCAATGATCACGAGATCCGATACAAGCTCAGAGGTCAGTCTCTTTTAAAGTCCAGCCAGAAATTGTCTAAGTGAGATGTGAAGATCTCACTTCATTCTGTGTCCTATATACCCTAAGCCGTTGAGAATACTGATTTGATTGGACCTAGCAAGTGATTTTCGAACTGTTTCGTCTGTGCAGCCATGCAACGTTGAAATTCAATTAAAAAACTAGTTTATTTCGTGTGTCGATAAACGTTCATACATAGTCATACACCCGGTTTCTAAATTGAGAATTTAAAGTTGAGAACTTGTGAAACTACTTTAGGAATAGGTAAGGCCTGAGAAATTCAAAACTATTATGCAAAAAACTAAGAAATTTCATATTTCGCGGGCTACAGAAGGAATCACGTTAATTAATGCTAGTAATAGAGCTTTCAACTTCAAGTTCTCTTTTCAGAAACTGGGTGTACTGAGGCCGGCACATCAAGCTACCCCAATCTGTCAAATTTTCCCAATTGAATTTATGAACCTTATTCCTTTGTTATAAAGTAGAAAATCTATCAAAGAAATTTGACAGATTGTCGTAGCTTGATGTGCTGGCCCCTGTACATATGGTTGGCATATACCTACATGGTTACAAAATATAGCTACTAAAAGTGCGTGACTGCGTGCACCCGACTGTCGCCTAGGCCCGACAAATTAACAAATCTATTGCACTCAGACCTTGTCGTTAGTGATGTGCAATCATCTACAACGGAGTGTAATTGATACCGATACCAGAATTATTGGTAGGTATTGTGGTCGTTCTGAGAGAGTTTTATAGTGACAAATAAAAATAAAGAAGGGGATTGTGAAATTAGTTAAAAAGATTGACTGAAATATTGTTCACACTATTATGCAACTCTGCTAAAAATATCTACTATAGGTATATTGTGTAAAGTATTTACTTTTTCCGTGCGTAATCTTGACCTAAAAATGTCAGCATCTGCTCTCCTGATTAATCTTCTCCGTTACTCTTAATCTATGAAACATTTTGCAAGGAATTTGTGCTCACCAAAAACAAAGATTGCATCACAAGTTTACAACATAAAATGTATTCGGTATTACACAAATTCTAATTATACGTTCTAATATTATAAACATTCATCGCCTTGCAGTTATTAATAAATTAATGAGTTATCACTCCTTTCTTGCTTGCTAATTCGATTTATGATGACGAAACGTACACTTTTGGCGCCAATACCAAAAAAAGATTAAGGTTTTTTTCAAGGCATGCAACATTGATGAGAATTTTTCAAATATGGAAACCCGCTTTGTTTGTTTTTGTTTAAGTATGTACCAATCAAAAAGGCCAGCGGGATAGTTGCGTAACACACTACCGGCGGGAATGGCTTTAATTTTGACAGTTCAACAACATCCATTGCGTTATTTATGTTGATGAGCTGAGACATTTTTCATACATTTGGAGCAATGGATTAGTAATATCCCTCAAACGATTCAGATTGTGATTGAAAGTGATGCGCAATTTGGGTGCAGGCTATTGAATAGATGTAATTGGTGTTGCTTTAAAAAAGAAATTAACGACAATGACTAGAACCACAACTTTGTAGGCTTATACCCATCAAAAAGGCCAGGCCTGTACTCAACATTTAAAATTATGGTTGGTTTTTTAGGGTTCCGTACCCAAAGGATAAAAACGGGACCCTATTACTAAGACTCCACTGTCCATCTGTCTGTCTGCCACCAGGCTGTATCTCATGAACCGTGATAGCTAGACAGTTGAAATTTTCACAGAATGTGTATTTTTGTTGCCGCTATAACAACAAATACTAAAACTGAATAAAATAAATATTTAACGATGGCTCCCATGCAACAAACGTCATTTTTTTGCCGTTATTTTATATGTAAGTAGTGTTCAATATTGGATGGTGGCACGGAACCCTTCGCGGGAATGTCTAGGACTAAAAAAAGTAATCGTGACTTTTTCGTATACGCAGTAAATTGATATAAGTGCTCACACAGGTGAGTTCTATTGCCTATTTTCGTGATAGATGTCTTAGTTGTACCCCTTGTGACACTCTTGGCAATCGATTGGCTGGTCTTATATGTTGTGGTCTAAGAAAACTTTGGTAAAAACCGACCTTTTATACGTTCCTAAAATAAATTTTAAGCAGTTATAGGTAACCCACCCCGAAACATCGAGATTTCTTTAATATATTTAAGTTTAATAAATTAATTTATTCTATTTTATAGGTTTTTTTTTTTTTTTGAGCGGAACCCTATTTCTTTTTCTAAAACAGAAGTAGCCTAAGTTCTTTCTTATAACATCAGCTATGTGCCAGTGTAAGTCCCGTCAAAATCGGTCCAGCCGTTTCGGAGATTAGTCGGAACAAACAAATAGACTACCTATTTATTAAAATAAAAATTGTTTTTTCTGTTATAAGTATACTTACTTATACTTACATATACATTTAGTCAAAAGCTGTTATTTTAAAACATACACTTCTATTATATTCTTTTGTATAGATTATCTATAAATACATAAGTATACTTGTATACATAAGTATACAACTTCAGGTACTAGCTACATGACACATGTTTATACTGTTAATAATTTCGTTTCAATTTTTCCTTATTTATTTTAGCGTTTTTGCGAACTGGCTAAATAAAAAACTTACTAATAAGCATGGACTTTCAAACATTTCTATTTTTAGTTTTGTTATTTTATCTTATACTTCATTCTCTAATTAGTAATGTAATATCTACACAAAAGACATTCTATTTCAGAACAACCCACCTACTTTGTTTCACACATATCTTAATGTTAGGTAATTACAGGTACAAACTGAGTAATTAAACATTTTTAGTTTAATTTTAAACAACTGTGCTTATCTATGCTTAATTAAAATTAAGTCCTTTAACGACTTGCTTAAGTATAAAATATAATATTCTATTTAAATTGTTTATTAGCATAATACTTAAGTCTTTATTTCTCCCCCTAACGTTCCGTCTGCTGGGACGCAAGTATCCTTTCTGTAAGAAATAATGGGTCGGTATCCACCATTCGGACCCTAAAGAGTAGTGGTGGATATCTATGGATGGCCACGACATACGAGTTTGTAGGTCGTGAGTTTGAACCCAGACAGGCACTTTGTGTAAATAATTTCATCACCACTGCTCTCAAAACTGTGAAGGAAAACATCATGAGGAAACCGGTATGTCCTAGAACTAAAAATTCAAGACAATAATTGTGAACATCCACCAACCCGCACTGGGCCCGTGGTAGATTATAGCCCACTCCCTCTCGAAGAGAGGAGGCCTGTGTCCCAGCAGTGGGAACATTATAGGCTTTATTATGTAATTGCTGCGCCCCGCGTTTTTGGCGATCCCGTGGGAATATCGGGATAACACAAAATTTTATCAAAATTTATCCAGCCGTTTGAAAGAAAAAGAAAGAAAGAAAATACGTTTGAGCGTGAAGAAGTAACAAACATAAACACACACACACAAACTTTCGCCTTTATAATATTAGTGTGATTCCCCTAAAGTTCCTTCTGCTAAGATTCAAGCATCCTGTCTATAGGAAAGAATGGGGCACCCATCATTCAGACCCAGTACGGGTGGTCGAAGGTCAAACGTATTCTTTTTTTGGCTCTAGGTCATACCGGTTTCCTCACAATTTTTTCATTTACCATTTTTTGATATTAATTTGGTTATTAATCATCATAAAATATAATATTATAGGAAATTGATCATTGTAAAAATTCGTTTTCCCGTCACGTTTGTGAAGTCGACATAATAGATCGATCGAGGTACCGACAATGCGGATCGGTTTAAGAAAACCCTACTCATTGTGCTCCCACTTTTGTAAAAAAAAATTGTCATTGCGATCGTGAAATATCGGTCCCTTTTATTCAGGAATATATGATTTATCGGTCCAGTCATCTTCGTAATCGAACATCGTCATTTTTTATTGGCAAAACAAGCTTGAAATTTGACCGGTTTTTAGGAAAAAAGTAGTCAAACAAGTCCTTTTTCAAGTTCTTTTTCGTAATAGCACTCTTGTCAGAGCGGTCGTGGTCCTCATGTAAATTCTTGTCTAAGGACTGATGTAATTCGCCTCACGATTTCTCGCCACCTTCTCCGATTTCGGTTTAAAGACATTTATTTCTCAAGAAAAGAACATTACGGTTCACTTACATATTGAGAAATGTATAGAAATATATATTAAAAGTAGATACAGTCTCTGTGATCACATACAAAAATTGTACAAACAACATAGTTATAAGATTTAATAGGTGACAATCAGGTGTTAGTACTTTGTCCTAATGTATTCTTCTAGGGCTTTTTTAAATGTGTAACATCTGTTACTATTAAACACATCATCAGGTATTTCATTATAAAGTTTTGCTCCCTCGTATAGTATATTTTTCCTACCATAGTTCGTTCTAGGTTTTCTTAATTCTATTTTGTCTCGTCGTCTTGCGTTATATGTGTAAGTTTTCTTTTTAAAGTTAAGTTGCGAATGTGTGTCTTGTGTTATGATTTTATTTATTAGAATGCATGTTTTAAGTGTATAAAGTTGGTTAATTTTAAGTATTTTGGTATCATTGTAGATTTTGGTGGTTGGTGTAAGGTAGTTGTAGTTGTAGAGCGTTTTTATTGCTTTATTTTGTAGTATTTGTATATCCTGGATTATCGATTTTGCTGCAGTTCCCCATATCTCAATGAGATATTCTATGTGGGGTCTAACAAGAGAGTTATATATCATTGCGCGAGCTTTTTTAGGAATGCAAGTAGACATTCGACGCAATGCTCCTACCAGAGGCGATAGTTTGGACTTAATGTAATCAATATGGGATTTCCAAGTTAACTTAGTATCTAAAATAAGACCCAAATATCTTTCACTGCTTGATTTAGCAATGTTTTCATTGTTTATTGTTAGTTGAATTTGACTGAGGATTTTCTTATTTTTTGCCGCAAATATCATATATGAGGTTTTCTTTGTGTTAATAGTTAGCAAATTAGACCGAAACCATGTATTTAGGATATCCAGATCATCTTGAGCTTCTTTCACCATGTCAATTAGATTGTGCCCAAAGTAGAATAAGCAAGTATCATCTGCGTAAAGTGTGATACTGCCCGACGTTTTAATACTGCTGATGCTATTGATGTAAATCAAAAATAATAACGGTCCGAGAATTGATCCTTGTGGGATTCCGTAGGTTAATTTACAAGGCAAACTTTTATCATTATCAATTTTCACTATTTGTGTCCGATTCTCTAGATACGACTTAAGTATTCTATGTGCGGATCCCGATATTCCTACGTCAGTTAGTTTTCCTAAAAGCAAATCATGACTAATTGTGTCAAATGCCTTTTTTAAGTCAATAAAGATACCTAGGGCATATTGTCTGTTGTCTATAGCATTTTTTATTTTAGTAGTGAGATCTATAGTTGCTGATAAGGTATTTGATTTTGGCCTAAATCCATATTGCTGCTCAAAAAAGAAGTCTATGTCTGTTAGATAGGTGTAAAGACGAAGGTAAATAATTCTTTCAAAAATTTTGGAGATTACTGGTAATACTGATATCGGACGATAATTGCCTGGATCAGTCTTACTTCCAGATTTAAAAATTGGAGTCACCTTAGCAACCTTCAGACTTTCAGGGAATATCCCTTGTTCAAGGCATTTATTGATACAGCCAGTTAAGTGGTCTAATATTAGGTTTTTAATGCATTTTATTTCCTTAACAGTAATTCCATCAATTCCACTACTTGTATTAGAATCTAGGCTATCGATTATTGTATTAATTTCTTTCTTTGTGGTTGGTTCAAACGTTTGCAGCGTATGCGCTTGTGATAGTGTTCTATTTAATGTAAATTTAGTTTGAGTTTGTGTTATTTTATTGGCTAAAATAGAACCAACTGTGGAAAAGAAATCATTAAAATGTTGGCATATTTGTTGCCCATTTGTTATTACTTCAGTTTCAGTTTTTAACTTTGAGGGAGCGCAACTGTTTTTGTGTTTGTTATTTGCTAGCGTATTAATTAAATCCCACATTTTTTTTGGCTGTTTCTGACACCTTTCAAATTTGTCCAAGTAATACTTCCTTTTTGTGTTTCGTGTTGTCTTATAGGCTTCATCTCTTATGTGCTTGAAGTTTAATTCAGTTTCAATGTTATTAATGTCTTTCTTATGTTCACCCCATGCTTCGTTTCGCTTATTTAAGACTTCTATAACGTGTTTATTGATCCAATCGTCTCGAGGCTTGTTTAGAATTTTAACTTTCTTTACTTTATTTATTTTAATTTTATTTGTAATGAATGTTTCTAGTTTTAGATAATCATTGTCTTCATTAATAAATTTATCTTCTTCAACTGATTTATATAGCATGGTGTAATCTGTGGCTGAGTATTCATGCTTTAACTTTTGTGTGACTTTTGGTTTTTTCAGCTCCAAATATAACTGTTTATGATCGGATAATGGAGTGTCAAGTAAAGTCATATGAAAGGTATCGTCTTGAATATTTGTTGAAATGTGGTCAATAGTGGTTTTCGTAGTTTTCGTTTCACGTGTACAGTAGTTGACATTTCTGTTATTTAGTATCTGATATCCGGATTCATTAAGCATACTTGTATAGATATTTGCTTGTCGGTCGTCATTTAGTAGATTAATGTTGTAATCTCCAAATACTAACGCTTTTCGTTTTCTGGCTAGTTGGAGTCCATACGTTTCTATAAATTCGTTAAAGTTTGTGCTGGGTGGCTTATAAACCAATCCCACATGTATACCATATGTTTCCAAGTATATCCAAAGGTATTCGTTTTGCCCTTTACTGTAAAGTTCTGTAATTTCGTATTTGATGCTATTATGTATATAAGCGGAAACACCACCTCCAATGCGCCCCTTCCTGTATAAATATACATGTGAATAGTTTGGGATTTGTAGTAGGTTAGCTTCGGCATCGGATTTAATCCAGGTCTCAGTGATTAATATTATATGTGTGGTTCTCCTTATTGATTTTAACATACATTGCAACTCATCTATTTTATTGCTTTTAACTAGGCTTCTAATATTTGTGTAGAGAAATTTAAGTGAAGTTCTTTTCGTACAGATATCTTCGCAGCAGGTAATATTCTGGTAAGTAATATTTGAAATGTTTTCTGCATAGTGTAATGGTATATTTTTACCGTTTACTTCGGTTCTTTGTCGTTTTTTAAAGTTGAAATAATTATTTTAGGAACACTTCCTATGTACTTTATAATGAGGTCAGTTTCACCATTTTGTTGCCGTTGTTGTAATTCCGCACGATTTCTGGTACGTTTAGTGCCTTCATACAAGAGATTGCCCTCTGCGGATTTTATTTGGTCAGTCAATCTCGTGAGTGAGCGTCCGCATTCGACTTAACATATCATAAATAAAATTACAATATCCGTTGGGTTAGGTACCTTTAGCACATGTTCGCCAGGAGGAGGAGTTCGCCAGGCCGATCGGATCCCCTGAACTGATATCACCCTGCCTTCTGTTTTAATTTCTGTCTTATCCACTATAAACATTCTCATTCCGGTCTCATAACCTTTTCCTTTTTTTTTTCATTCTGGACGGAAATATCAGATTTTTGGGACAGTTAGCAACAAAATATATGTGGTTTTATAATAGACGGCGAATGTATTGACATCAAGGAAACAGATCCAGACTCTGGTCTGCTACTAAGAAATTCCTGACGGTAAAACCCAATAAAATTTAACCCGATCTGGGAATCGAACCACTTATCAGTAGCGCTTGCGACCACCAACTTGCACCAACGAGGCAGTTCCATTTGATTTTTTAAGAGTTATTTCGGTAGGCAATACTTTCCCAAATAAGTCGTTAAGTAATCTTTGGTAAGTACGAAAACAAGATTTGTAACAATAAGTGAAGGTCAAAAGTAATAGTTTCGGGTGCCCTTGCTGGTGAAATACGCCTTGTTTGAAGGTCACTCGGAACTAATGGAAAATGGTGAAAAGCCTTGACATCAAATAACTTTGGTCTTGTTAATTAATAACGTATTTCATAAGCCACGTGCGTATTATATTGAATTTGGGGAAATTTTGAAATTAATTACTTTGTTCGGGACAATGACTAAATCGTGATAACTTGATAAGGTTTCCTAATTTTAATGCAATGGAACATTTTATACGAAACCATAATAACGAATCGTAATCACAATATCACACTAATATTATAAAAGCGAAAGTTTGCGAGTAGGTAGGTATGCGTGTGTGTTTATATGTTCATTACTTCTTCACGCTCAAACGGCTGGACCAATTTTGATAAAATTTTGTGTGGAGATAGTTGAGACCCTGGATTAACATATAGGTAGGTAGGTTTTTATCCCGATATTCCCACGGGATCGACACTTATGCGGTTGAAACCGTGGGGCGCAGCTAGTATTCCATAATTACAAATCCAGGAAAGTTAGTTAAGTTTTCTAACATCGCCAAATAGCTAGGATGCACGTAACATCGATACAAGCAGCCCCATTAGGTACTACGTTTTAATAAATGAAAACTATCCTACGTAAAACTTGTAAACATGGCGATATATCAAACTATATCTACGTTTCCATTTTTAGCTGACCTCGCATTTTATTAAGTTTTTCATAAAATGAGAAGTCAGCTTATACTGAAAATGTATAGCTTGATAGGTCGTCGTGCGTATATAATTATCATTGTAACGTCAATAGATTTGATTATTCATTTATCATCATTCTGATCTTAAAGTAACGAATTAATTATTCATGAAATTTTGTGCCATAAGATATTAACGTTATTATTAAACTTTATGGATATGTTTGCCAGTTTTCGTCGATGCAGCATCGAGCCTTGATAAATCAATAACACACAACAAGGACCAAAACAGTAACTTAAAATACGAGTAAATATCTGTTGTTGATCACTTTTTGATCTCGAAAGTATTGCATTTTGAAGGGAACAGCAGACGCTTTTTTTTTTTTTCAAATATTATGTTTGATCCTAGAGACTAAGAAAAGATGGATGGATTGTGTGAGGAATGATATGAAAGAGAAGGGAGTGAATGATAGCGTGACGAAGGGAGAATTGTAGAAAAAACGTGTGACACACCGATCCCAAGTTCCTAACATGGGACAAGGGGCAGTGAACTGTGGGTAGCCGCTACGTCCCCGTCAGGGGGCGCGGCAGGCGGGTTACGAACATGGCCTTTAACCCTTCGTACGGTATATCTACGTAGATCTACGCGAGACACAATGGCTTTTTAATTGTCTGTAAATACGACATTCAAAAGGTTAAAGCCCCGCAGTTTCCACGTTCATTGGGGGCATGTAGGCCTGGCCGGAGGCCTAGCACTAGCAGACTAGCCCTAGACTAGCTAACTATCACACTAGGAGAACTAGCCTATGTGTGTGGATGCTATGCACAGTACCGCTTTTTTCATGCCACCCGGCAGTCTCTCTCCGCCAGGTGGCCCGGCAGGAGACGACCAGCGACAGAGGTGCCGATTTAAGGCGCTTCCAGGTCGAGCCGGTTACGTTCCAGAATAACAGGACTAGGGCAGTGTTTGGTGGCATTGTACAAGTTCATCAAAATCAAATCAAATCAAAATCGTTTATTTTGATTTGATTTTCATGAGTACCTAGTACACTCCCTTAAAGTATCTATCTTCATCGTTTAAGCCTAACACACTGTAAGTAAAGGTATAGGTTGGGGGGGGGTAGGTGGGTTATATGTTCAGTTTCAACAATATTGTTTGGAAACATTACTCCACCGAAAGGTACAGACGCCAGCACATCTAGCTACCAGAAACTGTCAAATTTTCCCAATCAACTTTGAACCTTATAATTTGGCGATAAAGTTGAAAATCCATAAAATAAATTTGACAGATTGTAGTAGCTTGATGTGCTGGCGTCTGTACCTACCCGTATCTATTTTAGTATCTTCGTTTCATATTATGTTGCCTTCGTGTCGATCTAGGCACGAAAACCTAATAGAATATTTCAATTTATCGTAACGTACAAATAAAAGTTGAGTGAATACAAGTGAAGTGCTTGTAGGCACGTGTGTGGTAAATAAAGCTTAGCAACAAAACACAAATAACTTAAAAAATAGCGGCCAACTGCGAGTCGGACTCGCACACGAATGTTTCCGTACCATTATCTGCCTAGCCATTTCCCAACCACGTTGGGGTAGGCTTCCAGTCTAACCGGATGCAGCTAAATACCAGTATTTTACATTGAGCAATTACCTATCTGACCTCCACAAACTAGTTGCTGGGTAATACGATCCCCCTGATGGTAAGACTGGTTGTCAGACTTTCGGGCTTCTGACTACCCGTAACGACTTGTGAAAGATCCACAAATGAAAGCCGGGACCAACGCAACGGCTTAACGTGCTTTCCGAGGAACGGAGGGGTCTCGGTATGTAATAATGGTCACCCATCCACAGACCAACCGCGGTAAGCGTAGCTTAACCTGATCGATCGACCTGTGCGGCTGTTATTATTTAGCCACGAAGGTTTTCGTACCACCGTACAATATTTAACATAATTTATTTCATTCAAAACTTAAGTAAAAATAAACCGCAACAAAAACACAATTCTTGTATGTACATGGCGATCCCCTTTTTTTTTTTTTTTTTTTTATTACACTTTGGCAAGTGTCTACCTATTACGGTTCAAAAGATACAGCCCTGTGACAGACTGACGGACGGACCCGTTGGCGCCCTTTTGGATACGGAACCATAAAAAAAAATATTTTACGTAACATTTGAAAATTATATCAAACTCAAACTGCCACTTTTACAAAGATAAAGAAGGTAAACGTTTTAACCATTACGTTTATATTTTTTTATTCTAAATGTTATATTCTACTGTTTGTAAGCATTTACGAAACTTCAAGATTTTTATTTCCACGGTAAGTACCAAATCGTTAGTAATTATATTCCCATCAAAACCGACGTAGATACTATAAACTCATTCACTGTAAACAACAGAACACAAAAAGAAAACGCTTGCTTTTTGTTTTTTTTTTTTTTTATTTATGTTCTCGTCTATTTAATCCCACCAAAAACATTTTCATGTTAAATGTTGCCATGACGAGACCATTATGGCTAACACTGTCAAAAAGTTTTCGAATCTCATGAGATTTATTTTAATTACACGCCTTAACCCTACAAGCCCTAAATTCACAAACTCTACACCTTAGTCAAAATAATTATGAGGCTTTTTAGATATCAATAAAATCTAAATGTTTAATAAGTCCACCATTAACATCATATCGCGAGAATTTTGTTTATCTGGTATAAGCCAAACCCAAGTTATCCGTTGTTCCCAAAAGTCTGAAAACCAGTCTTACCAAGGGGTATCGAGTTACCCAGTAACTGGGTTGTGGAGGTCAGATAAGCAGTCGCCCCATGTAAGATACTGGTAATCAACTGCATCCGATTAGAGTGAAAGGCGGCAACATAGTTGGGAAAAGGCTAGGCAGATGATGATTAGATGTTTGCATTAAATACTTTTAGTAGCCCACGTCCGCGTCACTGAAACTAAAACCATCATCAATCAATTAGTACAAGCACTCCTGAGGAGCAATTCTCGTAATTTTAAGAACGTTCACAGACTGATCTCAGTCTCAATCTGTCAAAAATACCTCTAATTTCCCTACATTTTGACAAGTTTTTGACATTTGTTTGTCGCTGAGATGAGACTGCGACTAGATTTTGAACGTTTTAAATTATGAGAATTGGAATTTCTGGTATCAATTAAATACCACATCAATCACGTGTCCCATCCCTACAGCACATGACAGACACACGTTTATTTAAATAGTCTACATCAATCTCATATCTATGCTATAAACTTTATGTCACAGCATAAATTATTTTAACGAGCATCTTAAGGCCTACCATTAAGTGAAGATGGTCCTACTGGACGTAAACCGTGTTTATTGTTAGACTGTGAATGTTAGTAGGACAAATTTTTGGGTTAATCACGTATTTATCTTGATGGTACCACAGAATATAAATAGGTAAATAGGTATTGCAGGTAGTAACGATACAATGTAGACCTTAAATATTGCCAATTAAGATTTTATGAACGAACCTAGACACACCTGGGTATAATAAACTTAATATTAGGCACAAGAGCCAGAACTATGTTAGATACCTAAAGGTCATATTCGCCCCAATAATAGTAACATCTACCCGCTAATCTAATTACTAATTAAGACGGAGTAGGTCACCTTAAATACATCTCAAAACTTCCAATCATAGACATAAAAAAAGATGAACTCCGCGCAACGCATATCGAAAGTGAAGCACAGTCAGTATACCGTTAGTAGACCGTTTGTACTTAAACACGCCTCACGCTCACATTTACATCATAGTATGCCGACCGACCGCTATTAGATAAGTGACTCGACAGCGTCAATCGTCAATCACGCACACATAGATCGGTACGATGCTTCACTTTCGACATGCGTGGTGCGAGGTCCATCTCATCTTTTTTTCTAAGTCTATGCTTCCAATATATAATTTCTTAAAAAAATATTATTAGTGTTCTTTTCAATCTCAACAGTTTAATGTATTTATGTTTTTTTTTTTCTTATCCTTTGTACCTAAGTACCTAAGATAAGTAATCTAAGCATACGCATAACCAGCCTATAACGATATCACTGCTAGGACACACGTCTACTCTCAGTCAGAGGAGAAAAGTGGGTCTCGAGAGCACAGTGTGGTTTGGTAAAAGTCACACGTCTTCAATTTTTTGGTTTTATTGCCCCAGGGTCCCAGAACAAAGGCCTTCCTCTCCGCATTTTTCACACACTTCTATTTTCTGTTAATACAGGCCTGTTCTCCGAAGAAGTCCAATTCGTCCTGCCATCTTCGCGATGGTCTGCTGCAATTAAATCAATCCTAACTCTTATCCTGCCCTCTGTGTCCCAAAACATGCAATCAAGGTGAGCTCAACGCCGTGGAAGTGGCAAAGTTTTGGGAAAACAAGATTTGAAATACAGTCGTGCCAGCGACACGAAGAAGAAGAAGATGAATCCTAACTCGTCCTATCTTGAAAGAAAGCCGAATGAGAATACATGTTTACTTCTATTATCACGTCATTTCAGAGAGATAGGCAGAAAGACTTAGCAACTGTCACTATCTATGCGATAATGTGTGATCTTTACTCTGGCGTGGCGAGTGTACGTGGAGTTACGACACGCGTGTTCAACACATCAAGTATTGACACAGTTGCATGTAAGTACTTATTAATTATTATATTGTTGAGAATATTCAGCGTAGATATATGCATTAAAACCTAGCCATGAGAAGATAAGGGCAGTGGTTGCCAAATGGTAACAACCGCGACTAACGAGTTTTAGGTCGTAGGTTTGAACCCAGCTGGACAGGCACTTTGTATGAATTATTTCATCACCACTGCTCTCAACTGAAACCGGCATGTCCTAGAACCAAAAATTCGAACACATATGACACCCACTAACCCGTATTGGGCCCGCGTGGTGAATTACGACCCACTCTATCTCATCGAGAGGAGGCCTGTGTCCCAGCAGTGGGAACATTATAGGCTGATTATGCTTGCCATGCACATTTTGAATTCTTCTATTAGGTACTTAGCCATGGCGTAAGAGAATAACAGAATAATTCAATCGTCGATGCTTTTGTCAAGTTGTGATAATGGACGACCTACAAAATATCGCGGGGAAGACCTGGATGAGACTCGCACAGACCAGGGAAGCATGACACGAAAGGCCTTATCTCAGCAGTGGGAGGAAGAAGACTGCCAAATTATGATGATAATGGTAGTCATAGATAAATCCTATACATGAATTCGGGATGCATGATGAAGCCTCCTCGTGTAGCGCAGTTTGTTCCGCCAGTTACTTAACTGACCCGAGCGCTCGGCGCATCCTGGACAGTCACACCCAACACCTTATTTGACTGGCCAATTCTTTCCACGCAGTGGTAGGGCTAACGCCCGCCTGGTTTGCGACCCTGGTTTCCCACCGGAGTCGGTCAAGCAGCCTGCTGTGTTTCGTCAATGCGTGGGAGTCCAGTACCTTAGGCATCTTCTGGGCACGTTCGTTCCATCATAGACCTCATCCATTGCTTTGTATCAGGCGTGATCAAGGTCAAGAGCGGGCCCATTCAGCAATAAAAAAATTAAATACTATATACTATTGTGTACTTTGTGCTATTGTGTTGGCTTATTTATTTAGGGACAACAAACAGTAGCGTAATAATAAGTAAACATAGGTTAGAACTTAACAATAGACGTAACAAATACACTTCATTAAAGAAAGTAAACATAAGTTAGAGCTTATTAGAGGTAACAAATACATTTCTCACAACGTTATCCACATATCAGATCACATTAAACAGATCTACTAATTGTTAGAAAGAACGATATAAAAATAAACAGAATAAAAGTAAACATCACTTAATTATTAGGGTTCTGATCACATAGTAACAATTTCTTTTCTTACTAAAGCTTTGCTGAGAAACATAATATCAGTTGAGCCAAACTGCCTATTGTAGTGTCAACTAATCGATGCAGCGGTGAGCGCACGCCTGAATTGATTCTACAAAAAGTAGTTTCGAACAAGTGTCTCGAGCGAACTTCTCGACCATGTACGGACGGCTTATCCTGTACATTGCGCAACAGTATTTCATGCTCTGACGTGGTTAAAAAGTTTGTCGGGTCAGCGGGCTGGTCTTCTCCATAGATTCCTAGTTCGCTTTGGAATGGACAGCTAGCTTCGTATTTTCTGCCTAATGCCCGAGATACACGAGGCTAGCTTTTAAAGCTAGGATAGAAAGCTAGTGGCATGGTTAATGGAACAGTGAGACCCATTAGTAGATAGGTCAGAATTATTTCCGGATTTTTTTTTACTCAGTTCTCATCAATAGTTCAAAATTCAATCATTGATGATTAATTAATCTAATCAAATCCAATCAATTTTAATTTTATGCGTCAACAAGTAGGATAAGTCTTCATAGCGAGATCTTCTTTGCGCTTTCCCAAAAATCGTCTGTTTTGAGTTAAGTCAGTATTCCATTAAGCATGGTAGAGCTAGTAACTCTGGCTTCATGTATACATACTCAGCTTCATTTCTATGCTAGTAGGCTAGTGAGAAAGCTAGTAAGCTAGCGTCTCAAGTCAGGATAGTTTAAGAGAATGGTGTTCTATTTTTGAGCTAGTAGCGCTCCCACGAACGAACTTACTATCCTTGCTTGTGTACTAGCCTCGTGTGGCTGAGGATGACAATATGTACCCAATCTGCACCCTAATTGCGTAACTCACAATCAACCACAATCTGAATAATTTTGAAGGATATTGCTAATACATTGCTTCATATGTTTGAAAAATTTGTCTGAACAATTATATCGTAAATTACGTATTGAATGTTGTTGAACTGTCAAAATTAAAGCCATTCCTACTGTTAGGGTCAGTTTACACCGCGACGCGACGCGGCGCGCAGTTTTCAAGATAGCAATACATTTATAGACCTTATCTACTACACAAAAAGGCACACAATTTAGTGAGGTGGGCCGCGCTGCGCCGCGCCGCGTATCTCGACGTAGTAGACACCACCTCACTGAATTGTGTACTTCTTTGAGTAACGCCGCGACGCGTGGCCCTTAGTGTGTTACGTAATTATCCCACAGATCATATTACTCTACGGCCTAGGTAGACATCGCTATTGCCTTTAAATTTACTAGCATCGTGTAAGCAGCACTAGCTTGCGCCAAGCCAGGCCAGCAACCCAGGATAGAATACAGAGGTTCTAGCTTGCTATCCTAGCTTCAAAAACTAGCCTCATGTATTCCAGGCATGGCCGACTCCTTGACAATTCAAAAGTGCCCGTTGATATAAATGGTTTGAGTTTGAGTTGGCAGGGTTGACTGCCCAGGGTGTGCTGTATGCAGTACGATCATTTTTTTGTCGACACTCATGAAGGCTTCTGACGTGATGTAACATCATGCTTGTAATACCGGAATGTTTAGGCAGAGATGTACAGACGCCAGCACATCAACCTACCCGAAACTGTCAAATTTTCCCAATCCACCTTGAACCTTATGTTGTAGCGATAAAGTTGAAAATCTATTGAAGAAATTTGACAGATTGTAGTAGCTTGATGAGCTGGCGTCTGTACCTAGTAAAGTAACATTTCACCAGTTATGTTAGTCTCTTTAGTACATCTATATATCTCTAAAACTAAAACAGTCGGGTTAGTTAAACCATTTATAACTCAAGAACGGTTGAATCTTTGATTTATTGGAATTGTCTCCGCCCCGAATAGCAGAATAACTATTAAAATATTGATTCTGAGGCGGTACAAAGTTCGCCGGGTCAGCTAGTGTTCATATAAATATATCTTGGAAGTAACCTTTTGCTTATTGCATCTATTAAAACGGGCTGTTCTAAATAGTACCTATCTACCCATCTACAATGTAAACGTCTAAAGCCAAGAAAATTTCACAATTTAACAAAGAAATTAGATGGCTTCCAGAATAAATCAACAAGGATTTATTAAAGTACAGACTGATACGATAGTCTAGACTAGCTCGTACCGCTGATTGCACTGAGATCTCAACATCGATCGTTACCTTGACTGCGAGATTGAACTATTAATTCTAGTCTTAACTGCATTAGGGGAATCCTTTTGAAATCTCTTTTGTAAAAACTCTTTTTTTATTCGGATTAATTCTTTAACCTTGCCAGAGGTTTTTAAATCAAAAGAAAAGCCTTGTCTCAAGCATCAAAATGCTTTTGCACTCTACAAGTTGAGAACGTCACTCTGCATAGTAAATATGTCATTCAAATATCTGTCAAATATTTGGTTAAATATCATAATATTTCGTTTCGTTTAATAGCCTGCAGCAGTACACTGCTGGAAATAGGCCTCTCCTATTGCACGCCATTCAATTTGATTTCGGCAACTCTCATCCAGCTGCTACCAGCCATTCTGTGAAGATCGTCGCTCCACCTAGCCTGAGGGCGTCCTACCTTATGTTTACTGATTCGCGGTCTCCACTCAAGAACATGTCTACCCACGGATATCGACACCTACCCCAACTCGTCGACACCACAGGCAATTAAAATTGCAAATAAGAATGACATCTTTATAGCAATCTATAAAAACATTACGCTTTCATTGACCTATGCTGGAAATAGGCCTATAGGCAGGCACTATTAAATTGTCAAAGAGTCGATCAGAAACTTTAAGCTAGTTTGCCCATTCCAAAGCGTAGATCTCTATGGAGAAGAACGGACAAGAAAGTTCATGGACATTCTTTTAAATAAAAATATTACCAAATTCTGGGTACATTATTCTTGTTGCTTCTATAATTATATGGGAAAAATGTAAAAAAAAAATGAAGAAACAATTTAAAATATAAGATTTTAATAAAACCGTGGCAGTGAAGAGATGACCAGTCTCAAGCGACGGCGCCCGTTCACCAACATGACGCGTAGATCAGCACCATCCATCTCGACCATTTTGTACGGAGCCGAATTACCCAATAACACACGTGCCACCATCAGTGACACATTTAAGTGAACACGACCCATCCATATCATCATCATCTGCTTAGCCATTGCCATGTAATTTCCAGTCTAACCGTAATACTAGTATTTTTCATGGAGCGACTGTTTATCTGACCTCCACAACCCAGTTACTGACAACCAGTCTTACCACGGGGTACATGTTTTTTTGTCTCATCTCGTAAATCCTCTTGGACACCCAGACTGCTTCATTGGTGAGGCAGTCTGGGCAGTGCCGGACTCTTACCGGCTAAAACCCCTGCCTTTGTTCAGCGTTCCTCTGACATGATCAGAGCCCTTTTCGGGGTATAGTGTTAATACAGCATGTGGTACCACGTGGTAAATTGGTTAACACAATCTCCCATATTATCGTATAACCTTATGATAAGCATAATTAGCATGTACCGTTCCCACTGCCTCCTCTCAGTGCGAGGGAGTGAGGTTAATCCACCTCGCAGGCTGTCTAGATAGTTGGTAGATGTCACAATTTCATCTTATCTTAGAACAGTTCAATTTAAAACATAATAACAAAGACACATTGATAATGCGTCTATTAAAAGAAAATTAACAAGGTACTGATAACAATTAGTCAAGGGCACGTTATCAAGACGCCATTTATCTGTTTTAGTAGTGTTGTTAGCAAATAAATAATATTTTAATGTGGAATATTTACTTTGTTGTCTATATTTACGTTCTTCTCCATAGGTACCTACTGCGCTTTGGAATGGGCAACTAGCTTCATATTTTCTGACTGACCGACTTCTTGACAATTCAAAAGTGCCTGTAAATTATTTAATTATTGTGAATGTGAGGACTGTGTGGGTCATTTCTTTTTTCTGTTTTTCTTCTTAGTTAGTTTTAATCATGATCTAGCAGTTTGAGTCATTTACGCGGCCTACCCAAATGTCCTCTCTTTAGTATTGTTCTTCGAATCGTTGAGCTCCTCATGTTCTTAGTTGAGCTGCACGATTTTTGATAAATGCATGCACTGACTGGACAAGTCCGCTCAATCTGTGTGGTTCTTTCCTCAAAAGACCATTTCAGACACCAATCTACATGGTTTTCGTGTAAAAAAAAAATATAATTGACGTGTAAAAGTGTTTGTACAAGCCTACTTACAGAAAATAAATCATTTATCATTTAAATGTGAGTGTACTATATAGGCACACCTCTGCCTTACCCTTGGGGGATTACAGGCGTGCTGTTATGTTCATCATCGTCATAATCAGCCTATAATGTTCCCACTGCTGGGACACAGCTGAGGAGGCCTAGGCCTCCTCTCAGTGAGAGGGAGTGGACCGTAACCCACCACGCGGGCCCAGTGCGGGTTGGTAGATGTCACATGTCTTCGAATTTTTGGTTCTAGAACATGCCGGTTTCCTTACGATGTTTTCCTTCACCGTTTTGAGAGCAGTGGTGATGAAATAATTTACCCACACAAAGTAAAGCGCCTGTCTGGGTTCGAACCTACGACCTAGTAACTCGTAAGTCGAAGTCGTTGCCACTGGGCCACCACTGCTCATAAATAAGTTATGTTATGTAACACTAACCAATTTCTGTCATACCTTTTTTAAGCGACTTCAAAAAGTTTCTCAATTCGACTGTTTGATTTTCAATATTTTAAGTTCCTTTTTCCTTGTGTCGGCACGTGCTATGCGAGAGGCACGTGCCTACCACTTCGCTATAACTAAAATTATAATAATATAAAGGTTTTCAGGGTTCCGTACCTACCTCAAAACGAAAAACCCTTTTTCTCAGGAACGCGTGGAATGAAATACTCAAGGCTACAATCCGTTTATGTTCCGAAATTAAAACCTATAGAGCACTTCCCGTTGATCTAGACTCGTGAAATTTGGCAAGAAGCAATGTCATGTAGCATAAATAAAGGAAAAAAAACACAAGAACCGTAAATTTTTTGATACATTACAAAAAAAAATTAAACTATTTACATACCTACAAATTTGTACGGAGCCCTCGGTGCGCGAGTTCGACTCGCACTTGACCGGTATTTTTGTATGCATATTTATTTGATATGCACCTTTTACTGCATGGCAACACCATGACTTGAATAATCTATTGAAAAACCTGTTTTGCATGAATAATATCTATGAATATATTAATACTTATTCACCATTACATAAATATAAGGTAGCTTACTCAGAAAAGGTCATATTGGAGTTTATTTATAAACACTGCTTATAGTTATGTAATTATTAGCCACTGTTTAATTGCGCTCAATTTAATTAATTATATATACAATAATTTATTGTATGTACATGTAACTAACTTTACACTAGTAGCACCAAATTCAATTACTAACTAACTGTACAAATAAATACAAAAACAAAGGGACAATCGGGCCCCATGACCCAAACTGCTCAAAACTGTAGTTATACAGCATTTGCGCCACTTGAGGATCTCAGCAGCCGCAGCAGCGGCGCCAGCACAGCTCGTCGCGCTAAGGAACACGAGATGGTGCAAAGGTATACTCTTTTATCTGTTCTGTGGTATCGACACCGCCAAAATATTTAAGAAAAACTGCAAAGAAGTAAGACAAAATAATAGGTAACTTTTATCAATACAAAACACCGCACCAGAGGGCCCAAAAGGACAAAAGAGAGAAGGCTAAAGGCGCGACACATGTCAGCAACTGCCGTCGAAAGTGTCGCTTGTCTGTCAGTGCCTTAATGAGAAAAGACAGGGCAAACACAAAGAAACAATTGTCGCAAAGTAACGGACAACTTGTGGAATCCTACCGAAGCAAATGAAAATGGATTGAGGTAGAAATCTTCTTAATAAATAATTAAAAATCTTTTTAATTAAATTAGTGGTTTAGGTAGGTACAGTCAATAATAGTGATATAAGTATGCAGGATCGTCGGATATAGTTGAAGTTTATTAAAAACCGATGGATTTTGTCGACTGAAATTTAATTTGATAAATTAGCTGTTTGTTTTCTACTAACAAAGTTAAATTACATTCGAGAAAATTCATCGGTTTCTTACTAAACCTCAACTATCCGACGATCTTGCATACTTATCTATTTTGTTGACTGTAGCTACTGATAAAAAAAAAATCTGAGCTGTAAAGGTACGGTATCCTACGATACCGGAGGCCGTCACATAACGACCGCAGTAACGGCCGTCACGAAAATTATGACACCGGTATTCGATTTTAATCAAAAAATGTTCTTTAGGGAAACACACAAACGTATATCATAAATAAATTTTCAGTGACTGCGAATTGCGGACGCTAGGGGCCGTTAATTAATCACGTAATATATTTCTCCCCTCCCCCTTGGTGATACATGGTGAGGTTTAAGACTCCTCCCCCCCTATATCACGTGTATTTTTTAGTACCTAAAATTTTTTTTTAAATGTTTATTTGATTTACATTTACTATGTTTTAAAGCAAAACGTACGAGGTTAAACAATTTACGCATGTATTCAGTGCCAAAACAACAGAACAACTGACACTGACAAGCTGAGTCCGGCGGGCGGTTGTCGCGGCTCGCGGGAACTTCGCTTCGTTCGTTGCCTGGCAACGGCGAATCAAGATCACACTACAAGCCGCTTTAGATTTTGTACGCGTTTCCCCCCTTCCCCCATTGTGATATTTCGTGATTTTTATGGACCCCACCCCCCCTCCTTTCGAGCCTCACGTGATTAATGGAAAGCCCCCTGCCTATATGGCAGCCACCGCAGTCTGAAGAAACCCTAACGTATGTAGGCTCACTTCAATACAATGCCAAACTTTAAAAAAAAACATTATTCTTTTTCTGTCATTGGGAGGGGCCCGTGGCTAAATCAGGTTAAGCTACGCTTGCCGCGGTTGGTCTGTGGATAGGTGACTATCTTTACATACCGAGACCCCTTCATGCCTCGGAAAGCACGTTAAGCCGTTGGTCCCGGCTGTCATTCGTGGATCTTTGACAGTCGTTACGGGTAGTCAGAAGCCCGAAAGTCTGACTGACAACCAGTCTTACAAAGGGGTATCGTATTACCCGTAACTGGGTTGTGGAGGTCAGATAGGCAGTCGCTCCTTGTAAAATACTAGTATCAAGCTGCATCTTTTGATTCGATTGGACTGGAAGCCGACCCCAACATAGTTGAGAAAAGGCTAGGCAGATGATTCTTTTTCTGTCATTCGATTTAATTATATAGAGATATCGATGTTTTAAATAACTTTTTACGAACCTTAATATTTTTTTGTGTTTGTGTTCTTTTTATGCGTCATGTTTGCCGCAATAAAAGGTATTTTCTTTCAAAATTATATGTAGCCATGATGTGGTACCCAAATTTAGATTTTACTTTTGATAAAGATTAATTGTGTCGAGCAGATTATGCCTTGACTGATCACAAAAGATATCCGACTTAAAATGTAATTTTTATCTTCGATTTCATCAAGTTTGGATTATTTGCGCTACAGAAGCTATAAATAAGACGATTACCATAACATAATCTTATTACAAACTAAAAATAACTTGCAAAGATAACTTATCATCACATAAAAATAAGATAAAGCTAGATTCTTCATAAAGTCTGGGAAAATAAATGAGGACTTTTATTTTTTGTTATTACCTTCAGCATTCTCTAAGTAATTATTTATCACTGAGATTTTTCGTTTCATCAGTTATTACAAGGATATTTTCTTTTATAAAAGAAAAGAAAAAAGATAAAAGAAAATCCAACAGAAGAACAAAAGCACGGGACACCTAACAGGCACACAAAAGCCTTGCACCATCTCACTTATGTAGGGTGGCAAGCTTCAGATTTATTTTAATAGGACATTATTTAAAATGATAAATAAAGAAATTTTTGATAAGGTTTTTAGGAAAGAAAATAAATTACATACATACTTTTTTAAGTTTTTCAATGAAATACGCTTTGGCAGCCAAGTAGGAACAGCCCCGACTTACGAGTTGTAGGTCGTGGGTTCGAACCCAGACAGCACTTTACTTTGTGTAAATAATTTCATCACCACTGCTCTTCAAACTGTGAAGGAAACCTAGAAGGTGTCCCAGAACAAAAAAAATCGAATACATGTGACATTTACCAACCCGCACTGGGCTCGCGTGGTCTACCACGACGAGAGAGAGTGGGCTATAATCTATTATAGCCCGCTCTCTCTCGAAAAGAGGAGGCCTGTTTCCCAGCAGTGGGAACATTATAGACTGATAGCCTTAATCAAAAACTACGATATGTACTTTGCAAGTTGTATATCTTGAGAATCAGAATTATCAGTTCCTGATCAAATAACAAACTAGTCCACGCCACAGGAGTGACAGGCCACTAATCACTAATCGCCATCATTGCTGTGGCACTTTGCCTCACCTTATATCATATTAATGGATCCAATAATTACCGTATCAATCGTGGCTTGCATCGAAACGGTCAATCAAGTTTAGATTGCGAAGTGGCATGATCATTGGAAGTAAGAATTATCACACAAAACGCTTCAAAATGTTGGCAAAGTCTTCTAAAGGGGTCGAAAGGTTCTGGAGTGGCGACCGCGTATACTTCTCAAGTTCAGCAGAGCAAAACTACGGGTTTATCTGATACTGATTTCATTTTTTAATGTTTAATTGGAGTATTACTTTTACCCATGTCTGAGCATTCAAACAAAAAGTAAAGTGGTTGACCTATACACTTGTGTTCGTGTTGTAGTTGCGGGTCAAGGTTGAGAAGCTTTTCAAAGTAAACGGTTCGTGGGGAGATGAAACACAAAAATGAGCAAATAAGATTTTTATTAAAAACTTTATTTCTTCTTTATTTCAACCTTTTTTTGTTTATTTAATACTTCAAACACATACATGTACGGAGGCCGACTTAATGCCATAGGCATTTTCTACCAGTCAACCTTTGGGTGATGCAGAGACAAACAGTGCTAGGTGAAAATTGAGGAATAAATATTTGAAATATAAAATAAAGAAACACATAAACTTATTAAAACTTTAAATATAATATATTCTTAATTACAGATAAATATAAGCACAAATAGATATACGTAAATACATGGATATACTAAAAACAAATAAGACAAACAATGAGAAAACATTACCTTTCTTCATTTCGTGTTTCTTTATAATATGTTTTTAAGCTTCATTCTCATCTTTAAGTAGTTATATAACATTATGGATATGCATGCACCATTTTAGCAGCTTGTGATTGAAAAATCCTTAAATATAAACTTCGTCTGACATCGTTTTTTCGCTGTTTAGAACCCTGTTTGATTAGAAACCACTCTCAATCATATTATAATTTTTCTACCTTCTATCCCTTATATCACGTCAATCGATTTACCCCCTAATATACGTATTATATCAGATGATAACTACACACCGATTTCTCTCTTTCAGTCGTCAGTAATTTGACTGTCGAAAGTAGAAGAGAAAGTGTTGTGTAACTATACAGACGCTATACTACGTTTATTAGTAAGGGGGTAAACATATAAATCAGGATTGCTCGAATAGTTTATTCCTCATAGAATAAATCAACGTGAAAGTTTAAACTCAAACTGAAACCATTTACGCACACTTTTGAATAGTTGAAGCCAGTTGCCTATTTCATAGCGTATTAGGTTCATATGGAGAAGAACGGGTCAGAAACTTCGTTGATACTCTTTTCAATTAAAAAGTTCCTAGTCTATGGTATTTAAATACATATCTGTTAGTAAGAAACAGATCACAGACTACTTTTACTATCCGAAAAAATCCCATAATTAATTTAAAGCCTGGTCCCAATACGATCTCCGCCCACACCTCGGGCGAGATGTGTCCCATATACCGGACGCGACGTGCTACTTTAGTGAGAACACTCCTCTTAAGCCACCGTGGTGATACAAAGTGTAGGCTCTAGTGTTCAGAGAACAATCTACGGAGTTTAAGTTTGTTTTAAATAGTTTTGAAGCTCTTATTTCGCTGAAAAGTTGTTACTGGGCTTATGGTTAGCATTGTAGTCTAAGGTCTACTAGCTTCATCTTTCTGACTAACTGACCGACTTTTTGACAATTCAAAAGTGCCTGTAAATGGTCTAATTGAAATAAATGCTTTGAGCTTTGAGTTTTTTTTTAATTCGTAGTAACGTATTTTGGCATTTCTACAGGTCAAATTTCTGATAATGACTTCAAGCGAACCTTTCAGATGTCATCTGATATGCAAAATGCGGTATTTAAAAATAATCTCAAACAATATAGGTAATACGGGCTGGTTCCGCAACTCGGAAAAAATAAAGGCAAGAGGTAAAATAAATAATGCAATAAAATAAATAGGTCTACTCTCCTTTAAAAAAAGAGTCGTACACAAAACTTCCTCAATTATCACAATTATAAGTTGTTAAAAAAGTCGGTAAAAACTGACTTTACAAAAAGTTGAATGTTACAGATGCGCTGTCCTTCATCTCTCTTCGAAGCTCATATTTTTCAGGCCCGCATATGTAGTAAGTTGTGCACGAAACCATCAAAGTGCCATTCAGAAAACGGCCATCACGGTACAACGCCATCTATCGAGCAAAGCGGTACTAAAAGGGGTGCAGTGCGTTTACACCAAAACAGTGAATAAATGTGTTTCATATTTCTTGATACATAATTATGACACAAGATTTGTATACTTAGGTAAATGTAAAAAATCAAAAAGGTATTACCAACCCTTCATCCTTTAAATATGATAGTGAAACTGTTTTCTTCTTCTCATATTTCTTTATAATTATACTCTATGTATTTTAGAATAATTTATTTTACTAACCTAACGAGAAGTCAATGACCAAAAATTTTGTACTAGTTTTTACTTCAAACTATTCGTTCCAAGAGACGTTTATTTAAAAACGACCAGTGTTTCTTCTTCCAACTGAATAAATTGTATTCTGTTTTTAAGAAATAAATGTCTTAGACCATGCCTATAATATACATTTTTTGGTCGCGTTAGTGTGGGCTATTGCAGTTCAGCATCAAACCGCAAAAACACTCCAGTTTGTTTTAGTCGCGGATCACAAGTTTTCTCCATTTCCCTTTAAACAAAAAGATTAATAAGCCTCGTCTCGATTAAATATACGATTTATTCCGACTACTAACTAAAAAAAAACAGTGGCACTCCTGGAGTTCCGACAGAAGTGAAAACAAAACACAAACAGAATACTTTGCCATCACTCACTGACATATCGGATATCTCTTTTATCTGTTCTGTGTCAGATATACATTAAAACCGAGTACATCCCGAGGACAGCCGAGCACATCCGAATGTAGCGCGGTGTCGGTAACAGTGTCGTGAGTTCAATGGCTTTTTCCCATCTCAAAAAATGCCCAACGCGCCTAAAGAAGTTTTCACTTCAAAAATATCTCAATAAACATAACATCATCAACCTGTAATCCCCGAAGGGTTAGCAGAAGTGTATCTAGCTTTAGTGCACCCACGTTTCACCTGTCATGTGAAACAAACCAGACTCCAGGCAGCTCAACAGAGGGGCAATTCTGGTAATTTTAAGAACGTTCACAGTCTGATCTCAGTCTCAATCTGTCAAAAATACCTCAAATTTCAGTACATTTTGACAAGTTTTTGACATTTGTTTGTCGCTGAGATGAGACTGCGACTAGATTTTGAACGTTTTAAATTACGAGAATTGGCCTTCAGGTCACAAAAATAATGTTCCCCGACTTTTTTTTCATCTTGTCTTCTCCTGCTGATATTCTTAAAATAACAAATATTCATTATAGAAACTACATACTTTCAAGCAAAATCGTGCGACAATTTTGGCAACACCCGACAACCAGTAACCACAATGCTGGTCAATGTAAGGGACGTTTACGTCACCCACCAAATTAAATCTACGAGTAATTTGGGCTACCCTTCCTAAAGGGTAGTGCCACCATGCGCCTTGTAGTAAATAATGGACTTTCATATAGTAACTTTAACGTTTTATATTTAAGATCGGATTTACACTATTCAAGCCGGAAGAAAGCAATGCTAATCCTTGCAATAAATAAGTTTTTTATTGTTTTTTTTTTTTGTTTGGTTTATACCGTCCCACTGCAAGGCCTTTTTTTTTTTTTTAAGGATGGGAAATCATCCAATGACCCCTCCCGCTCTGGGTGGAGCGGAAGGGAGTGTCAGACTCTTACTGACTAAAACCCATCCGTGTTCCTTCCTTAGCCCTTTATGTTCCGGGGCAGCGGTAACCCTTTCGGACAATCCCGCTGCCCCGGCAGGCTTCGGCCCTAACGGGCCCCTCCTTTAATGCTGACATCTCTTTGAGGCGCGCGTGGAACAGATACGCGCCGTCCGGCACGGGCCTGGTCCTGATCGGACGGCGAGCTACCCATTACTCGCTGTCCGCAGGCCCGCGCCTACGGTGGCCGGGAGTCGTCACGCGGCTCCCGACGCCCGGAGCGTCTACCGCGGCGGCTGGGACGGGCGGCCCTCTCGGCTCTCTCCCTCTCCCATCCCGCCACCTCCTTCGCTAGCATGACTGCTTCGCAGAAGGAGGTGACTGCCTCCCACTCCCTCTCGCCCCGGACCATGGCTTGGACCAGGGCCGGGCGCGAGAGGTCGCCGCCGCTGCCGATCGCCTCTACGAGGACACGGCGGTGCTCTGCCCAAGCGGGACAGACCTCCACCGTGTGCACCACCGTGTCCTCTCACTGCAAGGCCTCTCAAGTTCTTCCAGGAAATCTTTTCCCGCGCCACCTCAAATCAGCCCTCGAGATACGCGTTCAGGTCATGTCGACACCGCTTTCTAGGCCCACCACGGCGGCGCCTTCCATCTTCAGGCACGCATTGTGAGGAGACTTTTGCCCAGCGGTCATCCTGCATGACCTCATTCCATTTAAGTAGTCTCTAGCTGCCTTCTTCTTGCTACAGACGGTTCACATCAGAATTAATTCCTTTACACCTTACCAAAACATTAATTAATCAATGGCATAGTCACCCTATTGTATAGTAGGTACAATTTATGATCGCGTGGTGTTCCTCAGAGCCTTTAGTTATTAATATTCATCAATTAGAGAAGATGTAATAGAATAACGTGTGAACGGGGGGAATATTCGAACTACGAACTTGCTTTTAACAGTTCCTGTAACGTTCGCACAATTTAATTTATTCGAGTCCCATTGCGACTCGTTATTTTCATCCGCAGACCTTTTATGAGCTTTTGGAATTGAAATTACCATAGGTAAATGTCGCCAGTCTCTTGGGTACATTACCAGTCGACAGTGATACGAAGGAGTTTTTCGACGCCATATTTTAGTTTATTAGTAGTTTTAGTTAGGTTAGGATATTATGTTAAAATTATTATTTTCTTTATTTACACATAAATAATATTTTTAAATATTAAAAATATCAAATTCAGGAATTCACCTGTATATGTTCCTCTCCTACAGTCAACAACTAATTCAAGGAACACATTTCAAGTTCATATCGATGTTATTTCAAAAACATGATCCTACTTACATTTCATACACGTTTGTACCAATTTCCGCCCTATGTTCCTATTCGCCTGATATTAGCTTTGTCCCAGAAAAGACCTCATTTTCACACGAGCGGAATAGGAAGAAACAAAAATATTCTGGCATTAGCTAGTAATAACAAGATATATTTGTATGTTCTAGAAATTAATTAAGAGGGGTCCATGGCTAAATAATAACAGCCGCACAGATCGATCGATTGTTTGCCGTGTTTGGTCTGAGGATGGGTGACCATCTTTACGCCGTTGGTCCCGGCTGTCATTCGTGGATCTTTGACAGCCGTTACGGGTAGTCAGAAGCCCGAAAATCTGACAACTAGTCTTACCAAGGGGTATATCACCTACCCATTAAGGTTGTGAGGTCAGATAGGCAGTCGCTCCATGTAAAATACTGGTATTCAGCTGCATCCGGATAGACTGGAAGCCAACCCCAACACAGTTGGGAAATTAATCTGTTTGGGTCACCGTACTCGGGCACAACTAATTACTTAGTGTCAAAGTTCTGTGTTCCCAGTAGAAGTTTTCCTTCTTTCTAGGGTGATTTTTCAGTGCTATACTTATCATCTTAAGTCATCGAACTAGGCAGTCACAGGTGTTCATTAAACCTCAATCAATCAATCAACTCAGCCTATCGCAATCCATTGCTGGACATAGGCCTCCCCCAAACTGCACCACAACACCCTGTCCCCCGCCTTATAGTTTGCTTAGGCCATATAGTTGGGGAGCATCCCACACCATTAAACCTATATTGGGGCAATTATGTTTAAGTCCCATAGTTCTACGTAATTAGGGGCCTATTGCTACTCGGCACAAAACCAGACTCCGGGTTACTAGTAAGAAATTCGTTATGGAAAAGCACTATACTAAGCCTGGGAGTCCAAGAACCAACTCTGAGTGTCTACTCAGAGTTGGTTCTTGGACTCCCAGGGTAACAGAAATATTTTTTTTTAGCCCGTCTGGGCTAAACAAAAATATTCCTGTTATATCAATTTGTTTACATGAAATTATGTATTTTATTAAAAGGGGGGCTAATTATTACCATCTCTGGCAACATCGTACATGATCGTTTACGCACGCGCTGACACTGAATGACGTCTGCGCATCGATTACAATGCGCAATGACACAAGACGACCGCACTGTTTTCGCTTGATCACAGTTAGGTATTATCATGAATGTAACCTAATTACTACAAGAAAACAGTGTTGTTTTCCTTATTCTCAATAAAGTTAGTATTGATCAGTTTTGATTCTGTTTTGTTTTTGTTTTCATTATCAACATGAGATATCTCTAGCGGAGTAAAAGTAACATTAATACGGAGCAAACAGTTAACTTCAAAAGTTGCCCAATTAGGCCCTTTATGTCACAGCATGGTTTCTTTATGGTGCCGCGCCGTAGAAAAAACGTGTGACCTTGTATATAGGACACGGTTCTGTAGTATACAGCGACGGCGCCCTACCGACCGTAGTGCCGCCGCGTGGTCAACAAAGTTCCATAGTGATTCATAATAACACTGACGACCGTGCCTACACACGGCGAATAAACCGTAGTTTTTCACGGCAAGAAAAACGTGTGTGTATAAAGGGCAATAATGTAATGCACTGTCAATTGCAAAGTCAATTGTATGCTTTCTATTTATGTGCTTTTGACCTTGACTGTTTTTCAAATTTACATCGGCCTGTTTTGGAACTTAAAAATTTTGATTACTAACCTAACTTGTAGAGAGGACTCTAATAATAATTTAGGTTGTTGATTATTAAACATTTTTCTATTCTTAGAACATTTTTGCCAATAGCCATCCATTTTAGCCTTATTTTTTAACACTGTGACCCTACGCCTAACAACAAATGCAACAAACACACGCATGCCTAGCTCTTATCAACAGAAACTATAATAAAAACAAAACATAAGTACACGATCTACCAAAAGCTAGATAGGTAGGTAGGTGGTGAGTCGTGTGCTGTCTACTACAAATGACGACAAGATGACGTAATAACGTCATCTAAAACAGAATGAATGACATAAGACCACTTCTTTCATTCGCATTCTTTGAACGAAACTTTGTTCTCATTCATTCAGCTGTGTCAGTAGTTTGGCACCACTAGCCTTTACGGGTAGATTATCATAACAAAGTGTGGAATTGATGGCTGTTTATAAGTATAACTGTATATAAGCTCACAAAGGAAAGATAAACATAATCGGATTCACTAAACAGAGTGGAGAAAATATTATGCCGAAATTAAGGGATTGGCAATATGATTTTATGTTTTACAAAGGATAGCCCCTTCTGAAGACCAAACCTTTCTCTCGTAAAGAACTTTCTCAATAGGTATGCTTTGATCATGAATGTATACAAGTAGGCTACCCTTTTAAAAAGAGGGATAAAATAAGTATTTTTATGTACAGTCAACAAAAGAGATAAGTATACAGGATCGTCGGATATAGTTGAACTTTGGTAAGAAACCGACGGATTTTGCTGACTGAAATTTTATTTGATAAATGAGCTGTTTGTTTTCTATTAATAAAATTAAATTTTATTCGAGAACAATCATCGGTTTCTTACTAAACTTCAAATTAATCCGACAATCCTGCATATTTATCTCTTTTGGTGACGGTACCTACCGGAATGAGGAATGAGACATAGCTCACAGAATAACCAAGCTGATGGAATTGGCAAACGTAAGTTAGGACGCCCTTAGGCTAGAGCGACCATTTTCACAAGGTGGCTGGTTGCAGCTAGATGAAAGTTGACGAGAATCGAGCTGAATGGCGTGCAATAGGAGAGGCCTATGTCAAGCAGTGGACTGCTTTTACCTTATGATGTTGTAGCTACCTACAGTATTTGCACCAATGCAGTACCAATGACTAAATAACACTAGTTATGGTAATGAGTTGTGATATCAAATATTTTAGTAGGTAAGATAGCTTCGACCACTCACCTTGCATAACTAAATAAAGGTCATTAGGGTGAGGTACACATATAAATACAGACATAACATATGAATATGCAAATAAACCATGCCAAGTAATTAATAGTAAACAACAGTGATGGTAAATTCCGACCTTCACAACCCAGTTACTGGATAACACGATACCCCATGGTACTGGTTGCCAGAATTCCGGGCTTTTGACTACCCATAACGACCGTCAAAGATGTACGAATGACAGTTGGGACTAACAGCTTAGCGTGCTTTCCGAGGCACGGAGGGGTCTGGGGACATGTGATGGATGGTCACCCATCCACGAATTGACCGCGGCAAATGTAGCTTAACCTTCGATTGACCCTTGCGGCTGTTATAATTTAGTCTCGATCTAAAACTAAAAGGTTTTAAACGACCAGAGACAACAATTGCAAAATTGATCATCAAATAACAAGACCGCTTCACGTATAGGGGACAATTTGGTCATTTGTTCCAACTGATTCTGCAGAGGAAATGTTCCAAGTTCATTGGCTTGAGCGACCTCAGTGAATGTCCGACCTTAGTCGCAGTGAGTCGAGTCGTAAATGGGTAACTGACTTTGATACGGTATCTTAAAAGCTCGTTTTATTAGTGTGGGTTATAAATAGTCAAGATGCACTTTGTGCATATACAGGGTCCAAATAAAATTAGCTAGCGAAACTCCGCAGACGTTAAGGGTGTCAATATCTAAACACCTCAAAATAATAAACTGATGATGATTTTTTTGGGTCAACGACGGTTGGTTGTGTTATAACTTGAAGTATGAGTTGAGAAAGACTGCTTTTTATTTGTTTTATCAGATTTGGTACCCCATCACGTCTGCGAAGTTTACACAAAGAAAACTGATTTTTGTACTGACATAAGTGACAATACAACCTGCGGTTGATGACGCCATTAAAAAAACTCATCAAATTAATATTTTTTTTGTGTATCATGTTTAGATATCGAAACCCGTCACGTCTGCGGAGTTTCGCTAGCTAATTCAATTTGACCCTATGCGTGCATCTTAGCTATTTATAACCCACACTCAATGAATAAATGTAGGTACAATTTATTTTTGTTTTATTTTTTATTAATAGTCCGGGAAAAAACAGGATTTCTATTGAAACAAAATCAGAATTTGAATTGTAGGTTGCACCAGAAAATGTTTTTGGAAATATTTAAACAGAGAAAACAATAACCATCCAATCGTTAATCAACTAACCATATATCCCGCTAATTAGGTTTTGTACCCAAAGGGTGCCAACGGGTATTACTAAGCCGTCCGTCCATCAGTCCGTTCGTCCGTCCGTCTGTCTGTCAGCGGACTATATCTCATGGACCGTAATAGGTATACAGTTAAAATTTTCACAGTGTGCAATTCTATTACCGCTATAACAACAAATTAATAAAAATAATATACTTAAAGTTCATAATAAAGGGGGTCTCCATACGAGAAATGTATGTGTGTAACGTGTGTGTGTGTGTGTTTATTCGGCGTTTTTTGCCTTCTGCAAACTTGTTCACAACCATACGACAGGCTATCGTATCAAAAATGACACATTGCGATAATCTGAATGGCCTTGCCCCCGACAGCCAACAGTTGTCGGAAGAATAATAGCTGTCGTCTATTTGATTAAGTCCTGATTTTTTTTTTTTCATCGTCAGATGACTTTTACACGAAAAATAATTTTGAATTTTTGACGGTTTTTCCATACAAAATCTGTCAGACGTCAATTTTATTCGACGAAAAAAAAAATTTCTGTCGATTGAAAAATCGCAATTTTTCGAATTTTGGACTTTTGAACAGCATTTAGAGGACTCCTACGATTTCGATACGGTACCGAAGCGTATCGAGTCTCCCTTCGTCTGCGAGTCCAACTATAGCAAAACAGCCGACGTCATTTCCATGACATAAATAGCATAGACGTATTACAATATGTATGTAAACCATGTTTATACGTCAGCTGCATACATCATACTCATGACACTATGCACGATATTGCGTCACAGCCGTTACATAAATGATAAATGATTTATTTTCTGTAAGTAGGTTTGTACAAACACTTTTACACGTAAATCATATTTTTTTAAACTAGATGAGGTCGGCGTTTCCTATCTGACTATTCTGAGAAGAAAGGCCGAAACAAACTCAGAGGTCACAGTCTCTTTTAAAGTCCAGACATAATCTTGGTCAGATCATGTGAAGACCATGTAGATTGGTGTCTGAAATGGTCTTTTGAGGAAAGAACCACACAGATTGAGCGGACCTGTCCAGTCAGTGCACGCATTTGTCAAAATCGTGCAGCTCAACTCAGAAGTTGAGGAGCTCAACGATTCGACGAACAATACCAAAGAAAGGACATTTGGGTAGGCCGCGTAATGTACTCAAACTGCCAGATCATGATTAAAACTAACTAAGAAGGAAAACAGTAAAAAAGAAATGACCCACATAGTCCTCACATTCACAACAATTAAATAAAAAAATAAAAAATACTTTACAAAGTAAATATTCATGTCATTGTATATATAAAAATCATCAATGTCAAAGTGTATATAAAAATTCGGGCATAATCTTTGAGGGCCATGTAGATTGGTGTCTGAAATGGTATTTTGAGGAAATAACCACACAGATTGAGAGGACCTGTCCAGTCAGTGCACGCATTTGTCAGAACCGTGCAGCTCAACTCAGAACTTAAGGAGCTCAACGATTCGACGAACAATACCAAAAACAGGACATTTGGGTAGGCCGCATAAACTACTCAAACTGCCAGACCATGATTAAAACTGAAACAATGACCCACATAGTCCTCACATTCACAATAATTAAAATAATATAATACTTTATACAGTAAATGTACATGTCATTGTTAAAAAAAAATATATATTTTGAAAAAAAAAAATAAAGTGTAAAATAGCAAAATGAAAAAATAAAAACAACAATTACAGTCTAAACCTATTGGAGCAGCTCAATCCCAAGCCTTTTTGTCCTCAATATAGTCTTTTACAGTATAATAGGCTTTCTGGCATAGTTTTCGCTTTATAAAAGATTTGAATTTATTAAGGCTTAGCTCTTGAATGTGACTAGGATGTTTATTATAAAAACGTATACATTGGCATCTAAACGACCCACCTATTTTCTTGAGCCTTGTTGTAGGAACAACAAATTTGTGTTTGTTCCTAGTATTTATGTTATGGATATCACTGTATTTTTTAAACAGATTAATATTTTTATGCCATGTGTACACGTAGATTGATGGGAAAATAATGGATTGTGCTGGAAATGTCACATGTTGTAAACTGTTTAGCAACTTCTTCTGAATCATTTTGAAATTTATTCCTAATCCATTGCTTCATATATTCGAAAAATTTGTCTGCTCACCAACGTAAGTACCTAAAGCAATAAACGTTGATGAACTGTCAAAAGAAAAGCCATTGCTACTGTTAGTGTGATACGCAATTACCCCGCAGGTATAGAAGGTACCTACTCCTAAAAATAACTTGTACAGAGGCCAGCACATCAAGTTACCCCAATCTGTCAAAATGTTTTGATAGATTTTCAACTTTATTACAAAGAGATAACGTTCATATTCAATTGGGAAAATTTGACAGATTGGGGTAGCTTGATGTGCTGGCCTCTGTACACCAGCTAGGTCAAATTCGTCTAGGAGACTATAAAAATAGAAGAAGTAACTTCGCAAAGTGTTCCATACATTTACGTCCGTGGCTGTTACTGCCCACACTGCCAAATCCTATGTAATATCAGCTATGTCATAACATAAAAGTTGGTAACATAAGCCCTACTATAATTAACAATCTCGGGGGGTTTTCGCTTATGAACTTCGATAGTGTTAGGTTGGGGGATCGCCATATTTTGTAAATGTTTTACATACCCTTCGCCTTCCTCTAGCGAAAATAAATCGTGAGGTTTTCCACAAGTAAACTTTACTGTTTAAACTTGCGCTAGACAAACGTCAAACCTACTTTAAGGAGCCACTAGTCGATATTTTTTCCATACAAATTTCGGGAGAGTATTACTCCACTGTTTGATATTGTGCATCCAAAGTTAAACATGATATCGCTTTGTCTTATTATTAATTTTGTCTGTACGGAAACAGAATAGTAATAAAAAGCCATTAAAAAGTTATGAGCCAACAAAGATTCGTTTTTCTTGCAATTTTTTTTTAACGCAAGTTTTGTTGTAAATAAGTAATAAAATAACTGTAAAATCTTCAAAAGCAAGTCCGTACCGACAAAGCTCAGTTATCGAAGGGTTCAATAAACTTTATTTATAATTTATTTATGCAGTGGTTTTTTCATAAAACTCGATTTTCCAAAGCACTTTTCGATTCTTTTTACGCGCCTATCAGTTCGGAACGGTGTTTCTGTGCGTGAGAAACAACGTCTAGACTAGCGGCTAACTGCTCATCACTGATACTAGCTCTGTCAGACACGAAGCCAGGTGAGTCACCTGGCTGACCTGGCTGGCCTGACTCACTGGTGTGAGTTCGAGCTCGCGACTAGCTTACTCTTAAGGCGCGTAATTTAAAAAAAACCTCTTACACCATCCAGTACAAACTGCAAACTCTTCTACAATTACTAGGAGACTATGAAAGTATACCATATATTTAGGTCTGTGGGTGTTACAGCCCACACTGCCCAACCCTATGTACCAACATCATAGATATAAGTATATTTCTATGACCAGCATAATATCTGCGATGTCATAACATAAAAGACAGTTGGATGATAACCTAAGCAATACTATAATTAACAATCTCGAAGGGTTCTTCGCTTGTGTATAGGTATAGTGTATAAGTGTTATGTTGGATCGCCATATTTTTTTAATGTTTTCCTCAACGTTTATCCTTAACTCGTCAATTTTACATACATCTTGGTATCACCTACAGACACACAGACAGACGAAAAACGACATAATTATATAGTATAATTATGTCGTTTTTCGTCTGTCTGTGTGACCGCTTCGATCTTCAAAACTAAACAGGATTTTGATATTTTCTGATTTATTCTTATGTGTGTTGTCAATTGCTCGCCAATTTGACCTAACACGAATCATATTTAGATCAACATACAACCTGACAGTGACTTGCAAATTACAAAAAACGTTAGTAAATTATAATTTTGCGGGCTACCTTATCGCTGTATTTATGAATAGGTTAAATAGGTACACTGACTCCTTACTCACCACGATTGCTAGGCCGTACCACCCGTACATACCAAACGATAGTTTGAAAAATTGCTCGGGCAATTTTCATTAACCGCGGTTACATCATTCATTAACATTTCGGTCACGTGGCCGCTGTTTCAGGCCCGGACGAAGCTCACCGAATGGCTTGCTTATTGTCTGTTGAACGGACAGGACTTTGCGTTAAAATAATAGGGGCCCATTTTCGTAGTAATAAGTATAATAGGTAGGTAAATAGTTTGGCTAGATAAAATTGGTAGCCCATGTTCGCACGGACGTACAGATATCGCGGCGGGATTTTATCACGCACTGAATATTCAACTCTCGGTGTTGAGCCGAGCATTGAGAATCCAACAGTGCACATATCAGCGCGTCAAAAAAAAAACTTGGATTTTCAACTCTCGGCGCTAAGCAGTGCTTGAAAAAGCAGTGCGCGAAAAAAATTGCCGCGGGATTAACGCAAGCCAACCCGCGCGAACGTAACGAATCTTTCAGGCACACACTACGACTTTGAAAACGTTACGATAGTCTTTTTTTAGTTTGGCATCAAAGTACCTACTTTATTTTTTTTTTCTAAAGTCATCATGTATCCTCTGATATCAATCAAGTTATCCTCAAAAACAAACTGAATAACCTTATCCTAATCAAGGGGCAATTTTTTTAAGCCATTATTATTTTATCCTTTGATATTAGGTAATCATGTTATCCTTAAAAAACATTGTGAATAACCTTTTCCTAAACACTCAGGGTACTCCCAGTAGATGATGCAATCTGCTTTCCTGATTCGTCAAAAATGTTTGTACAGATCGCCAAATCGTATCAACAGGATTTTCCTTAAAACGAACAATCAAATGCACTTTCCCATGTAATTTAAAAGAAAAACAATGCCATCACCATAATGACGTCACAACGATTACGCCGTCATGTCATTGTTACGGCGTTCGTGTATTAATGGGAAATTCATTAGTAAGGCTGCGTGCACATTGCACGGCAAGCGGTGCACGCGATCTGTTGAGCTGTCAAACCATGCATGTATGAGTTGCACGCCACTTCATATTTGAGTGGAGCGGATTAAGTTCTAAGGAAGTAAGAAATAACATATCAGATAGATAAATAGTACCTGTCTAAAAAGATTATTAACATAATTAAAAAAACATAATAAGTGTCAAGTGTCAAGCATACATCAAATTCAAATTCATTTATTAAAACTTACACTTACGTAGTTCACAAACATAGCATGCAATTCTAACCAACAGAAAACTTACGACTGGTGAAACCCAAACTAGGCACACCCTGTATCTTGGTGACCCAAACACTACACAAAGTTAATAATTTAATGAGTTGAGAATGAGAGTGAGAAACACCACCCAGCGCTCCATATCTCAAGTAGCGGATATTGGAGAAAAAAACAGCCAAGCTGAAGTGGAAGTGGGCCGCGATAGCACCCGGAGAGATGAGGAAATTACGCCTGAGGGAGCACATCGCCATCGAGGTAGACCACGGCGAAGGCGTTGTGACGATCTGATAAGGTTTGCAGGGCCAACGTGACCAGAGAAAAACATAAATAAGGAACAGTTACTTTGTTTCCAGACGTCCCAACATAGTCCTTTGTGCTATGTTACAACGAAAATTTTAGAAACAAAATAATTATAGGTACCTATGGAATACCATATTAGGTATGTTGATGGCTAACCAGCCATTTTATGTTTTGCTGTAACTTGTTGGTAAACTTCCGGTGTAAACCGCCATTTAAAGTTCGATAATAATGTTTGTGTTTTACCCACAGTGAGTACGCACCTAAGGCACTCCGGGAATTGTCTCACCACTCCAAATTTAAACAGCAGGGAAAAGCCTCTAATGTTTCAGCGCTACGAATTTTCCGTTAGGAAACTTTGAATATGACGCATTTTACCGAAAGAGATAAGTTTGTTGTTTGTTAAGTTGTTGTCGTTGGTCTTGTGGTCGAAAACGCTACTGCTGCGTGGTCCTGGGTTCGATTCTCAGGTCGGGCAGTGTTATTGGGTTTTTTCATCTGGAATTTTTCAGAAGCAGTCCGGAGTCCGGATTTGTGCCCGGTTGGCACCAAAAGGCTCATAATCAGCCTATAATGTTCCTACTGCTGGGACACAGGCCTCCTCTCTGTGAGAGGGAGTGGGCCGTAATCCACCACGCGGGCCCAGTTTGGGTTGGTAGATGTCACATGTCTTCGAATTTTTGGTTCAAGGACATGCCGGTTTCCTCACGATGTTTTCCATCACCGTTTGGAGAGCAATGGTGATGAAATAATTTACACAAAGTAAAGCGCCTGTCTGGGTTCGAACCTACGACCTACAACTCGTAAGTCACGGCCGTTACCACTGGGCCACTACTGCTCTCGGCGGCCACTACTGCTCTCAAGCCACCACTGCTCTCAATAGGCTCGCCCCCTTGCAAAAGCAAGGGGCTTTAAAACATAACTGGAGAAATATGTGTGTACTGGAGGTACACCTCTGTTCAATTCTTTTTGAAATACAGGCGTGATGTTATGTTATGTGTGTATTAGAGAAGTTTGTTCCTCGTTATGACGTCATGGCTTTAAGGAACTATTATGTTGGTCATAAATTGCGTTAAGGTTAATTAAGTGGATTCTAATAGTAATTTTGTTCAGTAATCAAAAATTACTGGAAAACCGGCGATAACACTGGACGAGTTTGGAAGTTGCAACACTTCTAACCAAATTAGGAGGAATGACGTGCAGAGCAGATAAGGTTTCCTTTTATAGGTTGCAGGACATTAATGGACATTTGCAATACCCAGAGTAGGTACTTATTACCAAAGTCTTGCGAATCCTTATCGACAATGTTGAGAAATTTAATCTCACCGGTACTCTTCGAAGCAAAAAACAACAAACCAAAAAAGCAAGCTTAAAAAAATTAAATTGTGGTTTAAAAATTAAAGTCAATGAGAACTAGGGGTAGGTAATCCGAAAAACAGATATCACGAAACTAGCTCACTGAAAACTAGCTCACGGAAAACTAGCAGAAACTAGCTCACTGAAAACTAGCTCACTGAAAACTAGCTCACTGAAAACTAGCTCACTGAAAACTAGCTCACTGAAAACTAGCAGAAACTAGCTCACTAAAAACTAGCAGAAACTAGCTCACGGAAAACTAGCAGAAACTAGCTTACTGAAAACTAGCAGAAACTAGCTCACTGAAAACTAGCAGAAACTAGCTCACTGAAAACTAGCAGAAACTAGCTCACTGAAAACTAGCAGAAACTAGCTCACTGAAAACTAGCAGAAACTAGCTTACTGAAAACTAGCAGAAACTAGCTCACTGAAAACTAGCAGAAACTAGCTTACTGAAAACTAGCAGAAGCAAGCTCACTGAAAACTAGCAGAAACCAGAACTAGCTCACTGAAAACTAGCAGAAACTAGCTCACTGAAAACTAGCAGAAACTAGCTTACTGAAAACTAGCAGAAACTAGCTCACTGAAAACTAGCAGAAACCAGAACTAGCTACTGAAAACTAGCAGAAACTAGCTCACTGAAAACTAGCAGAAACTAGCTCACTAAAAACTAGCATAAACTAGCTCACTGAAAACTAGCAGAAACTAGCTCACTGAAAACTAGAAGAAAGTAGCTCACTAAAAACTAGCAGAAACTGTTGTTTGTTGTTGTGTTAAAATATTTTTGATTCATAATTTTTTTCGATTCTTTCCTAAATTCAAGTAACGATTGAATAATAATACTTTGAGTATTTTGCATAAAGCGGATAACGATAATATAAGAAACCAATTTTATTTTAACATCAAAATGCCACAAAACAAAACAGTAGGTACTTCCATATTTTTATGATAAGTGCAAAGATAAAAGATGAAATAGCAAGATAAAGGTAGCAGTGGTCCGCCCACAACAGTACAAAGAAAATGGTGTAGGTAATCTAGAACAAACAGACTGGAAGCCAATTATAATAAACGTTACGTACTACGACTCAATTATGTGTCGTTTACCTTTAATACTACACGTTGTTATTCATTTAGAGACTGAAAGAAAGTTATTTTATTTTGTAGGTACACACCGGCGACACATCAAGGTATACATTTCCAGAGTAAGCTGAGTTCTCATTGTACAGAGGCCAGCAAATCAAGCTACCCCAATCTGTAAAATTTCTTTGATAGACTTAAAACTTTTCTGCAAAGGAATAAGGTTCATATTCAATTGGGAAAGTTTGACAGATTGGGGTAGCTTGATGTGCTGGCCTCTGTACGAAAAGCAATGCAATGCAAGGTCAGGTAAATCTTGGCTTAGTGATGCAACGACTTAGCTACCAAAATTCGTGGAATTATACCGTACCCAAGTTATTTTGTTACGTGCTGCCAATGGCACGGTTCGCCATCATCACATTCGTAAAAAAATAAACATAACTCGGCAATACTTTTCTGCTCACTTCAAGCATGCACTCATAATAACAATCAATCAAGGTAAATAGATTTGAGTTTCTCCTGCCCATGTTCTTGACAAAATCTCACAGTAACATTTAGCTTCACCCACGCAAAGAGAGGGAGTGGTATTCTTAGCATTCTGCACACGACACAATGTCTATCCATTCGCTATTTATACATTCATTTTTCACTAAAGGTATTTCATCTGGAAAATAACTGTGAGGAAGACATTACAGACGTCTTGGTCATAACTCGAACGTATAACGTAAGCATCTAAACGTTAAAAATAAAATATGACCAGCGGCTAGTTTATTGCGTTTTAAACGCCCATTCAAAGACACTCCTTGAAGCAGTGGGGCACCTGGCAATAATAGTGGCTTCATTTACTGTGTCGTGTAGCATGGTAATAGCGGTCATTGCCCTATTCCTAATGTCTCTTCGTAGGAACCCAAACAATGAACTATGTATGGTTTTTCGTTATTGGAACATGTGGACATGGAAGATCAGGAATTCACAATAGATATTGATTCAGGACGCTACAGACTTTATTTCAGTTTTAGAAAAGGCTAGCAAAAATGTAAGTGGGTCAAATGACCGTTGTTGCCATGCTTGAGAGCAGTTATGGCCCAGTGGTAACGGACACGACTTACGAGTTGTAGGTTCAAACAGACAGGCACTTTGTGTAAATTATTTCATCACTAATGCTCTCAAAACGGTGAAGAAAAACATCGTGTGAAAATCGTCCTAAAACCAAAAAATTCGAAGATCATCCACCAACACGCACTGGGACCGCGTGGTGGATAATGGCCCACTCCCTCTTCACTGAGAGGAGGCCTCTGTCCCAGCAGTGGGAAAGATAAAGGCTAATTATGTATTTCGGTGACTACCGAGATGATAATTAATAGAGAAGTATGAAGTATAGAAAAAGACATGTTGCAACGACCCCAAATTAATTGTTTTTTTTTTATTACAAGTTCCTTACACTTAAACGAAACACATAATTAGACCTTTGGGGTATGTCTTAGCAAGAGCTATTAACAGTTAAGTTATAATCGAGTTGATGTAATGTTCTTTCAGCATACGCTTTATGTTTTTACTATTTATTGAGTGTGAGAGATGAGATGTCTACAGGTATTTGGTTTAGTAAATTGGATATTGTGAAGGAAGGTATATAACACTACTCATGTCACATTCTCGCCTAGCACACGCATTGATGATTGCGGTATTATTTTTCAATTGTTCTTAGCGAAGACTGAGTCAGCTACCATCGCATTGATCCACTTGACTTAAGCTCTAGCCACACTGAGGCGAATCCCGTGCGGGATGCGGTTCTCGACTTAGACTTGGCGGCATGTCTTTAAAAACATCAAATATTAATGAGACTTATGTGGGTGCACACAGGGCAGGCGATCAACAGCACCTACTTCCAATGTATTTTTGTGCCTCTCCATTTTCACACGACTTTACCGAAAATATGATAAATGGTCGAACAGCCCCAATATTTATGAGAGAACCTATCACACTATACCAACATACCAACTTTGTAACACAAACTTGCGTTCAGTGTAGACTCATCAATTTTCATTCGGCCAACAACCTTTATCTTTTCCAATCTCGAAGAATATGGCGAGACATAAACTTTGTCATGTTATTGTCATAATTTACAGCTTTCACATATTTTACTACTTACTAGACTACAGAACTAAAATATGTGAATGCTATAATTATAGCATTCACATATTTGAATAACATCCTATGGTATTTTATGTTTTCGTTACCGTAAGTCCCTTCCGCTCCACCCAGAGCGGGAGGGGTCATTTGGGGATTTCCCATCCTAACGGCCAATCTCAACAGAGACTAGCCATCGGCGCGGGAGATATAATAGTGCACAAGTGTGTGCGCAGTCACAGGTGTCAGGTGCACTCCCTCTTCCTTCACTCTCATATCTTTCCGATGGGACGGCAATCGGAAAGAGATCAGGCACTGGATCAACGGCTTGACAACGTACTTCCAAACTCCGGGCTCTAACTAAGAAATTCCTAATGGAAAAACCCAATAACACTTTGCCCGACCTGGGAATGGAACCTAGGACCCCACGTTCCGCAGTCGCGCTTGCCACCACAAGACCAACGGGGCAGTTAGTAGTAGTTTAGTACTAAATATGGTAACGAAAACATATCGAAACTTTTATTTATTATTTTCAAAATCTAAATTGCCATATTCTGTCTTCTCAGATTTGATCGCAGACTTCTCATACAAATTTGACTACCTCTGATATAAATGTCTTGTCAGACTGCAGTAGGAATGCTCTAGATTTCGGGTTAGCTCTCAATTGACACGTCTCGCGTCGGTGAAATTGGACTTACTTTGACATCCGATTCGCGCTGTCTTCTCGACACGTTCACTTGATGTTTGGGTTCGACGAAGTGAAGATGTGAAAGTAAATTGGAATAAAGATTTGAGTGTGTGAATATAAAAGAGCGAATAAAATACATCTTTAGACGTAAACAAAACAGAAACCTTGTGATTTCCTACTCATTAATTTTCAAGTTTAGGTACTAAAAATATAATAATTGAGAATTGAAATGTGATAATTGAGAAAATTCGAATTCATGAGACATGTAGCAACTCGCATTGGGCCCGCGTGGTAGGTACTTTACATCCCACCCGCTCTTGAAGAGAGGAGGTTTGTGTCCCAGCAGTGGGAACATTATAGACTGATTATGCTATTTGTGAATATTTACATAATTATGATGATGAATTTCATGATGATTGTTATACTTTTGGTGTCTGTGTATTTACATAGTATATTTTAAAGTCTAAAGTACCAAACCATACCAAGTTTCGAAAGCAAAATACGCGCTTGGTTTGGTATCAATCACAAGCAGAATTAAAACCAACAAAAACTCTACGAACTTGTTAAATAACGATCGCATGAGAAGGTCGGTGTTAAATAATATTTAATTATCTTTGACAATAACGCCAATAACCGTACTAACTGGTGGTCGGTCACGGCTCACCTTGGAGCACGCGAAACTGTCTCGACCAGTAGACGGACGACTGGGTGAATCGTAAAAATGTTTTCATCATAAAAACGTAAAACAAATGAATAAAACTGTAATGGCCAAGTTTTCAGTTTTGTCAAGGTAAAATATGTTTTTTTTTATATTGTACTGTCGCCCTAGTATTTGTCGCGTCTGTGTTTGTCGCAACTTTGATGCGGAGTCATGTTAAAGGCTGTAAGTATCTTGTTGTAGATTAGGATTGATCGAAGTCTGGGTAAAAAAGGTTGACGGAACACTAAACCTTTTCACTAGGTATTGTGTAGGTGTCTATAGACTAATAATGAAGCTGAAGACTTTGTTTATTTTTTTTTTGTTTGAACTTGCAGATCTCTGGAAATACCATTCGGCCTTGAATTTTTTTTTGTTTTGGATAGCTTCTTGAAGAAGACTATAAGCTATTTATCATCACGTTACGACCCTTAGGCGCGGGCCACACAGAAAGGACCTGAGACGCGGATGGGGCGCAGACGCGGCAATTAGTATGCAGATGGAAAAGCGACGCGTACATTTTGTATGGCGAATAATGAAGATACGTGAATCTGCGTCCCGTCCTCGTCTCACGTCCCTTCTGTGTGGCCCGCGCCTTAGGAGCCGAGCATAAAGACTAAAATTCAGAAAGAACGCTATGCGTAAACGAAGTAATAGCGCGGGGTAGGTCCTCGGACCATGAAATTTCACGCGGACGAACTCGCAGGCAGAAACTAGTACCAGAATATTCGTAAAAATTTATAAAATTATTTCGTCGCTTGGTGGAAGGCTTATATCTTGAAGTGGCGTGGCGCCGTCATTCAGCTAACCGGATGATGATCATGATTCATTCATTCGTGAATTCAGAAGTATAATACGAGTATTTAGAGAACAGTCATTCTCTGGAAGTCATCATCTGCCTATCCTATTCCCAACTATTTTGTCATCTTCCAGTGTAAACGGATGCAGCGGAGTACCAAAATTTTACATGGAGCGACTGTCTATCTGACCTCCAAAACCCAGATCCCTTGGTAAGACTGGTTGTCAGACTTTCGGGCTTCTGACGATCTGTAACGACTGACAAAGATCCACGAATGACAGCCGGGGCTAACGGCTTAACGAGCTTTTGGAGGCACGGAGAGGTCTTGGTATGTAAAGATGGTCAACCGCAGCAAGCGTAGCTTAACCTGATCGATCGACCCGTGCGGATGTTATTAACTTGAGTGCAAGAGTTATCTTCACTTTTTAATCAACTCTGGTACTCAAGAACAGTAAACAGTCTTAGAGATCGTATACTCTTATTGATGGACATTGTGACGCACATGTTTTGTCAAACCATTCAGTAGTAAGAATTTCAATCTATGAACAATTACGAGTAAAGAGACAGAACCACGCAAACGCGCAATTAATTTAACAGAAATACGTTCTTCACCTTAATTAAAACCGCAGAATCTTTTAATTAATAATTTATCTTTCGCCTCTACGAACGCTCCTACTCGAGCGGTGAACCGCTCCAGACCTTTTTTATTAGATTTTCGATTGGACAGATTGTATCCTGATTTTTTCCCGTACCGGAATTTTTACAGCAATGTTTCACGGAAACTCGAACGATGTTAGAATTCCCGATAGGTCACCTGGCCGCACTAGCTCAGCAATCGTGAAAAACTAGACGCAAATTGGGGACGTAGGTGAAAGGTCGGACAGATCGAAAAAATTCTAGGAATACATTTTTATGGGTCTACGTTTTGAAAGGCACGAGTAGTGTTTTCGTACATTTACTTTTCTTTTAATTTTGCAGTTTTTTTCAAATTGGCAGAAAATGCCTCTCCCGTACGTAAGTAAAGAAATCTGTGTTTGTTTTTATCCCTAATATTAAAGACGTGGTCGCAGGAATCTGCAGGATGCGAGAAACACAGAACCGGTCAATGGGGCGATGAGACGGCGACGCTTAGGGGAGGATCATGTCCAGCAGTGGACGTATTTCGTCTGAAAGACGTGTAGACAGTTAAATTAACTGTTTTCTTCTTTTATAATGGTATATAGCACTGCTATCTAAGCTTGTCACACCCTACAAAAACAGATTTAGCGTTAGATAAATATGACCCCAGAAAAAACAAAAGAAAAGGCTTTTTCAGTGTCATAAGTCTTCCATGTAATTTGATGAATACCCTCCATCTCGTCGCGTGTCGTCCTCAGGGGAAATTTTTCTCACCTTCACGTACTTTCACATACATAATAAAGCAATCAGTCATGCTGTGTAGAATATGATGTTGTTACTCTATGCCTACAGATATTGGAATTTAACAAATTACCTAGTTAGGTCCGGGAGGGGCTTGTGGCTAAGTAATTATAGCCGCATGGGTGGATCGATCAGGTTAAGCTACGCTTGCCGCTGTTGGTCTGTGAATGGGTGACCATCTTTGCATATCAAGGACTCTCCGTGCCTCGGAAAGCACAAGTCTTGCATAATTGAAGAATGTTCTTGCTTTTCAGGTCACCCCAATGTTAAACAGAGGCCTCCCCCAAATCCTCCTCGACCACCGCACAAAAAAAAAATCATAATTTGTCGTCTTTAGATATTGATACCCATCGCGTCTGCGGAGCTTAGCTAGCCAATTTAAATTAATCCTGTATTTTCTGTCTTTTAGGCTACACAAAACTAAACAAAATTTTAATACAGTTGTAATTTTGCAGCGGATGCAATTGCAGTATAATGTTTTAAAGTCGATACACAGTTTCAGGGCCGGTGCGACTGTCAACCACTTATTAAAATGGGCCATAATAAGGAGGCGTAAGGTCAACAGCGACGTATAACAAAACACGTAATTATTTTAGACTAAACACAGAGCATCATTCACGCTTGATACCTCAGTAGGTAAGCAGGGCAGTGAGCGGTACAACTAAGAGGCGTGTTACTCGCTGACCTTATCGTTCAGGACAATTGATAAGCGTTTTGATACTGTAAGACTTGATCGTATCTACTTGGCAACGGATTATCAAATGCGTTCTTCTCTTGTATAGCCACAAACAACTTGCGGTAGTAAACATATTAGAAACATTGTATCGTTTTTTTTTTTTACGTTTAACTGCCTCGTTGTCTTGTGGTCGCAAGCACGACTGCTGAGCGTGGGGTCCTGGGGTCGGGTAAAGTGTTATTGAGTTTTTCCATTATAAATTTCTTAGTAACAGCTGGAGTTTGGAAGTTGGCGGTGTGATACCCCCGTGCCTCGGAAAGCACGCCGTTGGTCCTGCCTGCGCCTGATCTCTCTCCGGTCGTGTCGGATTGCCGTCCCATTACATCCGACTATGAGAGTGAGGTAAGAGGGACTGCACCTGTGTATGCGCGCACACTTGTGTACTATAATTATCTCCCGCGCCGAAGGCTAGTCTCCGTTTGAGATTGGACGCCCGCCGCCGTAGCCGAAATACGGTCTGGAGTTTTATTTATCGTAAAAAATGCGTGTGCGGTCGGGAGAGCCCCGTCATGCACGTACACACAGGCTCGTACATTACAGAAAGACAAAGAAAGAGCGAATGTCGCAACGCTTGTTCCTTGCGTAACGATTTCCACCAGTCAACTCCTACTTAAGGTACACACGACGACATATCATGCTATACATTTCCAGTATAAGCTGACTTCTCATTGTACAAAAGCCTTATACAATGCGATGTTAGCAAAAACTGGCAATGTATAGATTGAAGTTTCGTCTTGTATACCTGCTCTGGTGTCACTAACCAGGGAGAAAACCGAAGAATACGTTTGATTGCTGTCTAGATAGGTCCTCAAGCGTGGTGCTTTTCTCAAGAGACCAACTTAGGAATTAACCTACAACTACATGGTCCTCATATGACAGATCATATGAGGACCATGTAGTTGTAGGTTAATTCCATTCCATTCCATTTACATTGTAATAGTCAGAACTATTACAATGTAATTGTATGGATTTTAAAAGAGACTGACCTCTGTGTTGTTTGCTGCAGTGTTTCTTATCAGAGTAGTCTATTAGGATACACCGACCTCAAAATACATATAGGTATCCTTTATTTATGAATGGAATAAACGTTACGCATGCGTGGAGACTATCTGAACGAAATTCAGTACCAATTTTTGTCTCTCGTGTCAGCAAAATATGAAATGCAAGTCCTAGTGGAGTTCAGATAGATTCAGCTAAATCTGGTTAGGCTGGAAGCCGACCCCAACATGGTTGGAAAAAGGCTAGACAGATGATGATGACATGGCAAGCATATAGAAATAATTTTACTGAAACAATGATACTTTCTTTCATCCATAAGTAGCAAAGATAATTATGGTAGGCACCTATACTTACGTTTCTTATTCAGAGCATTTCTGCATTTCATTTCGGATTTCGTAATAATAATGTATTATAAAACGTTTATTTTCTCTACACAAGTTATGCTAGACTTTGCATTTATTGCACGAACAAGGAGCTAACTTTGTGAGAGACTGGAGTCTGCGATAGGTTTATATAAAAACCTGTATTACAGGTCACCAGTAAATTATGGTGCAATATACTCGTAGGTACAGGGAACGACATGACTATCTCGTTTTTATCAGATTACCCAATCTTCACCGTCTTGAAATAGTCTTATCTAAACAATTACAAAAATACTTATATATTTACTATATATTTTTTTTTCACTGACTATTCAAGGTCAGTTTTGGTAAGAAAGATGTTTATGATTATCTTAAACTGCAGCATCTGCCTAGCCTGTTCCCACCTACGCTACGCAGAAAATGCCTATTTGTCCTCCACAAGGTTACATGATACCTACCCTTTAGTGAGACTGGTATTTTAAACTTCGTCATAGTTATTAAAAACGTAAATATCCAATACTGAACAGAGACTAGACCTCCCAATAATTATACTAGTGCCCCGCGGTTTCACCCGCATAAGTTTCGATCCCGTGGGAATATCGGAATACAAAGTCCTTCCCATCCTATGTGTTAATCCTGGTTATAAACTATATATGTGCCAAATTTCATACAAATTCGTGCAGTAGTGTTTTGCGTGTAAGAGTAACAAACATCCATCCTCACAAACTTTCGCGTTTTTAATATTAGTAGGAAGTAGGATAGTAGGATTGGCTTCTTCTTCTCTCGTATTGACTCAAATACTGACAGTATACAGCCTGATTAAACCATTATGGCGGCTCAGAATATGAGGCAAGTCGCTGCGCAGTAACAAATTCATGAGTCAGCAGGGGTGAGGAGTGGGGTACTGCGCAGCGGGTAGCGCACTTCAGAGCTGCCATAAAGTTTGACGCGAACTAGTCCCTATGACGTAGTGAAAAAACGTACTTATAGCCACAGACCAGCTAGTCGGGAACTTGGTTGCAACTGTTGCAAGGCAGGCTTGCTTGGTTCTACCTAAGCCATACCTATGATCAGTCAAAATGTAAATTACCTACTTATCAGATAATGTTTCCATTCTTGCACCGAAGAACTTTTATCTTTTCGTTGTGTTATCGGAATACCAGTCCAACAAAAGATTTGCTGCTCCATACATTTTGACCGGTTAGGACCGATTAGGTTACGTAACACACGTTTCGTTTTTTGGTCATTTTTCTATAAAACAGTAGTTTTTTTTTTTATATTCGACCAAAAGATTCTACTCTAGGGGGTCTAAAATCATGTACTGAATTCATAGTTACAGTTTGCTCGACGATGTCCGTGCCACTCTGTATATTTTGGAATTATTGCCTTTTAAACTATTTCCACGTATTTCCCTTTAAAAAAGTAAAAAAATACCAATTTCCTGTAAAAAAGAAATAAAGGAACTCTTAACACAGTGCTTACCATCAGTTAGCAACAACCACCACCTAAGATATTTAACAAACTAGGCCTCATCATTACCACAAAACATACGTTAACCACGACCACGGTACACCCGTGAAATACACAATTATTCCACAATGGCCGGTCTCCTGATCTCAAAGAGAAGCATAAACGCTCCGAACTTATTTGAATACATTACAACAACATTACAATGCTGGCAGCATGACCGTGCAAATTGTAAAACAAAACTATTTGTAAAACTAAAGAGGCTTACGCACCATCGTTTATCATCGGTAATGCACAATACCTCATTGGCCAACAAATCAATGGGAAAACATTTTGGTTGTTTTTGCACGACGCATTTTCCGATCGTCATGCAAATTGCAACCCTAGCGTTTTACACGACGCAAGGTGCCTCGCGCGTCGTGCATATCGGGTAGGTATACGTGTGCATGTAAATCGCATAAAACCGATATGAACTTATCTTGGAGACGAAAGAGTTCCTAATCCATGGATAAATTTCGTAAGATTATTTCTTTTATTGACAACAAATTAAAGTGTTTACAGTCACGCGTTTCGACATGTTTACTTAATTTATTTTTGTTTTCTTTTATATTGTGAGCGTCAAGAGTTATCTGATGTCATTATAATGATATCCTTATGAATAACAATGTTTCAATGTTGTTTACCTTTAAAAACGATTCCAACGAAACAAAAAATAACCTTTTCCTGCCTCGTTCGACAATTTTTTTTAGAAAGGATGAAATATGGAGTTTATGGGCATTACAGCAAAATAAATACACCTTAAAACTATAAAACAGAAAACAAAGATTATAATGCCAAAAAGGCCTCAGCTCAGCATAATGTCAGATGACAACACAAGGTGTACCACCTGACGCTGAGTTTCAGCTGCAACACACGAGTGCCATACGCGTCAATAACAAACACATAGGGAAGTGTGTGTCCGTTATAATATATTAAAAGAATTAATTATTTAAGGTAATATAGAAAGCTCAAATAAAATGTTGTGACATACATGTTCGTGTGTGTGTGTGTGTGTGTGTGTGTGTGTGTGTGTGTGTGTGCGTGTGTGTGTGTGTGTGTGTGTGTGTGTGTGTGCGTGTGTTGTGTGTGTGTGTTGTATAAAATCGTGTGACTGCATTATTGTTCATAACTACGAAACTAATTTTCATGCGATTTTCATTTTCATTGAGGTAAGTAGAGTAAGGACAATAACAAATTGTCTCATAAAAGTTAAAACTGATTGAAATTAAAATTGAAAAAAGAAACTAATAATAATAAACTCGATAAAATTGGTAAAGTTGATAAAAATTGATAAAATAAATAGTTTTCAATGGCAGAAATGTCGTCTCGAACATTTTAAAAATCTTTTTGAAGCCTTAAAAAAATTTTTTTTTTCTTTTATTTCTAGTGCAAATAACAGGTACCTAAGTAATTATGTTTTCAATGTGAACTGTGCTCACATACAATGTTATGGTCTTGGCGTCAACAGTTGACGAAATTGAATAACAAAAACATAAGCGACTCATAATCTACGCGTATATCACAAACACAACGCAACTAGTAGGTAGGTACGTAAATATTTTCATATTACATAATTAATTCCGGCCGGAATTACTTTAATAACCTAGAAGTCTGAAATAATAACTGTTAAATTATTCAGAAGAATTAAAGACATTTTGTTTTACCATTTCCTCAGACTACGGTTTGGTTCAGGTTATAGTCTAACCAGCGTTGTTATTCTGAATTAATTCACTTCCATTTTCACACGGTCGGAAATGTCAGAATCAAAACTCGATTTAAGTTAGGTACGGAAACAAAAGCGAGTGTGAATGTGAGTTTTTCCGAATAGCACTGCAGGACAAGGTAATGTCAGACATTACCGATTATTATACCTTATTACCTACCTTTATTATTACCCATTATTATGTTGTGACATTACCTTTTTACGAACGTACCCTTTAACGTTACGTTTTTTTTGTTGTATAGAAGTATTTACGCTACAAATTACCATTGCCCGTTATATCATCGTTACATGCATCTAGATTACGTATCAAGCATTAATTTGTAAATGTTTTCTATTTATTGCCGGCATAATTAAACGTTTTAAACTGATGTAGTCGGACCAAGGAATCCAGTATTCTGCCAAAGTAATTACGAATGCAAATAGATCGCAACTAGGAGGTCGGATGGCATAAATCTTAGCACAAGGTCAATAGGGGGCGTCTAATATTAGATTGTTTATGATATTAGTAATTCATTCAATGATATTCTTAGAATTATATAAACGGGGGGGGCCTACCACGAATACGCGAAGTAGACGTAAAGACCAAAGAGCAACGATTTTAAAATTGAAAATACTCGCACAATAATTACGAGCAGTTTTACGTGATTACAGTATTTATTCATATGATATGACACTAATTATGTCATTCAAAGATCTTTGGTCGTTACAGGTATTCAGAAGCCCGAAAGTCCAACAACCAGTATTACCAAGGGGTATCGTGTTACCCAGTAACTGGGTTGTGGAGGTTACATAGGCAGTTGCTCCAAGTAAATACTGGTATTCAGCGGCATCCGATTTAACTGGAAGCCGACCCCAACGTAGTTGGGAAAAGTCTAGGCAAATTGATTGAGGTCTATTCAAACTTGTTTCAAATTAATATTATTTCAAGTTAAACAAATATCAACTTTATTTTTAACCGACTTCTAAAAAAGGAGGAGGGTTTCAATTCGGATGTTAGTATTTTTTTTAATGTTTGTTCACGGTTATCTCCGTCGCTTGCCAACCGATTTGAAAAATTCTTTTTTTGTTGGAAAGGTTATACTTCCCAAATGGTCCCATGAAAATTATCGAAATCGGACAAGCGGTTTTTGAAAAAATCAACAAAAATCTAATAATTTAAAAGCAATATTTTGTAAAAGGTGATGAGCAGTTGACATTAGGCTATTGTAACTTAGATAAATTACAAACTCTCCCACTAAAAAGTAAAAATAAAAACTTTTTTACAAAAAGTTTTTATTTTTCACACGTAAAAAAGTTTTTTAATAGCAATAAGTTGATTTTAGAGTAACTAGCGATAGTACTTTTTCAATAGTGAAAAAGTTAAAAATGTTTGAAGTTGTAGCGTAAAGTGAACTTTACAGAGTAGGATTTAAAGTTATTTTCCCATAAATTCATATTTATTTACATTTTTGGCAAATAAATCGCGAACACAGATTAGGGTCTATGGTTGTAATGTTAATCAAACAGACAGCACTAATAATGACTAATTATGTCGTAGACATCTAGCTTAATTAATCATTTTAATTAATCGTTTGCTTATTACCTAAATGGTCCCTTTTAATCGTTAGGTGTGCACACTCACAAAGACAAGGTCATCTATCTTTAATATCCACTGCTGGAGTGCTGGGCCTTGGGCTTCCAAATTAACGCTACAAAAAAGATCGTATGGTTTATTGCCACACTTCAGAGCCGCCATAAAGTTTGACGCTTATTGTACCTCTTACTTATATAGCTGAAGTTTATCGAACGATAATGTTTCGATGTAAGAATCCCTGGCTATTTGGAAAACCATTCAGGAAGTCACTCTAATAGCTTATAGAGCCTGCTCTAATCTCTACGGTTAACTAATGAGTACCTTATCCAAAATCAAAATCTAAGTCATTTATTCAAACTAGGCTGAGAATCAGCACTTTTTGAACGTCAAAATTACAAAAGACAGTCCCCCAAAACACCCGCCCTTCACCACTTCCTAGTGCTTTCGCTGGGGAGAAGAAGTGGCGCAACAAACTCCCCAGCAGCACAGCTGTCTGTTCAGTTATAAAATACTTGACTGTATACAATACTAGATCTGCAAAGTATCTAATTAACCTTACAGGACACAGAACATTCAATTAAATTATTAGCCATATGTTAGCTAGCCACGCCAATATACCAACAAATACCATAAAATCTATACGTACTCAAGCTAAAAAAATACTAAACCAAAATTAAAAAGAATAAAAAAAAATTACTACCTAAATAAAATCCTCCAGGTATAAAGGGCGTGACAACCTACATATTTATGCAATGCTGGGTTCTGTTCCTGTGACTACAGAGATATTATGTATGTTGAAGCTTGTCTGTCGTGGGCCATTGTGTAGCCCCTAATGCCAGCTTGAGTTCTTGCCGAAATACTCTTTCCTTCCTATACAAGGCGTGTTTTAACCTATATTTGCCCACTTATGGCCAAAGATCTCCTCAATACTTTTGTAATTTCCTTTGTGTCAGGATCGAGTCCAATCACAAGCGTTTCTTAAACCGGCATCGGTGACGACACCCGTCTTCAGTTCATCATCATCATCTGCTTAGCCTTTTTCCAACTATGTTGGGGTCAGCTTCCAGTCTAAACGGATGCAGCTGAATACCAGTATTTTACATGGAGCGACTGCCTATCTGACCTCCACAAATCAGTTACTGGGTAGTGCGATACCTCTTGGTAAGACTGGTTGACACCCGTCTTCAGATATGTGTATAAAAAATCGGCAACACATATTTTCATAAATTATTAACTGTGGCCGTGACTCCGACTGAAAGTTTTAGATTTTTGTCGTATTCTTATATTATTATTATTTTTGGGAAATCCTCATGGTTACCTCCGTCTGAGAAGAATGTCGGACTCCTACCGACTAAACCACACCCCCGACTGGGCCAAAACCTTATCCTGATATTAGCCTAGCCTTATGCAAAAAAAAACATCTGTTTCAGTTCGGTAGTAAAGCTGTATAAACTTATCTAAGACACACAGACTCACTAACGCCTACTAAGATTAGTAAGCACAAATCATTATCAAAAACAAAGCCTCATGCTAACGTGGCCCTATTTTGTTTCTATCACAAAAGATAACACAGACTCCTGACATTCACAAACACCCACGGAGCCCTGATTATTTCTCAGAAATAACAAACTGAACAATAAACAAAAATAGACTTCATACTTGAGCAAAAGTTTCACAGTAGATCTTTTCAAACATAGAAATAAATATCTTGGCGTCAATAAACTATGTAACCCCTACTATGTATAAAGGCTTCCAGATCTGAGTAAAAAAAGAAAAAAGTCTGGATAAAAATGACGCATAAGTTGATTTTGGCAAATATTGCTAAGAAATTAAACTAGAGTTAACTTACTCCTTAAGTAGAGACAAGCATATGTTCCGCAATTTATTTCTCTACCAAAGTGTCTTTTTCAATACCTACTTATATGAGCTAATGAACCGAACTCATAAGATAACGTTAACTTGCTGAATAAGAAAAAAACGAGAGAACTTTATGGTCAAAATTGCCAACTCGCAGTGAGCAATGCCGTTTCCTTCTCTATGTTAAAAGAGACTTTTTTTTACTTGGAGATTAGCTATGTATTTTTATTTATTTATTTAATTATTTATGTACACACAGTAAAATACATAGGAAAAAAAATAAATAATTAAAAAATAATAATAATAAAAAAAATAATAATAATTTTCGCATAATTATAATTTGAGTACAAAGGTACTGCTTATTTCTTCAGAAATTTCTTCCAGCAGACCTGCGAAAGGAGATGTAAAAGAAATGTAGACAATAGTGTGTGAGAACAAGAAGAGAACAATATGAATGTGTGAAGTCTAAAACTAAAATATTAAATAACACTACACATATAATGCAAAAATAAACATAATTATACTTAAATAAATACATAATGCTAAAATATATAAACTTATATATATACAGGGTGTCCAGTAAATAGCACGACATACTGCAGGGGGTGATAGCTTGGGTCACTACCTATCAATACAACACAATATATGTTCAGCAAAATCTTACGGATTTACAGTTTTACAAAATTTTCCGAAATATCGAAAATTCTCTACCTTGAAACAGATTTTTAAGCATCTCGTAATGAAAAAATCCTTTTCTAGAACTTTTTTTACATCAAGTTATTCGTGAATAGGTTACTCTACTCATTATAATTTTTTTTTTTTGATCAAAAACAAGAAAGTTTTGAAGAAATAGTTTTTTTTGTTAAAATTTTCACAGAACGATTTTCTTTTCGCATAACTTTAACCTACAGTGGTGAAAAAAAATCCGTAAGATTTTGCTGAACATATGTTGTGTTGTATTGATAGGTAGTGACCCAAGCTATCACCTCCTGCAGTATGTCGTGCTATTTACTGGACACCCTGTATATATTAATTATACTCACAGTATAGAGGAAAGGTAATGCTCTTTTAATCGACATTTGAATAGAGAAATAGTTTTTAAATCACGAATGCTAGGCGGAAGTGAGTTCCTCAATCTTACAGCATGTACAGAGAAGGAATAAGAATAGTAGCTTGTTTTATGAGGATGAGCTTTAAGGATATCTAAGGTGTGATCTACACGGTGCGTCGCTAGGGCGAGCGTAAGAAAAACGCTCACGCAGGTATTCCTACCCGTCTTATCCTTCCGGATAAGACGGGTTGTGTAAGATGTTGAAGAGGAGACATAAAATCCGAGTATTCCTGCGAAGGCGGATTGGGAGCCACTTGAGACTTTTATTGATTTTGTCGATGTATATGTAAGGAGTATAGTGTTGGCCAGTGGGTTGTGGAGGCCAGACAGTCGCTCCACGTAAAATACTGGTATTCAGCTGCAATCGGTTACACTGGAAGCCGACCATAAAATAGTTAGCAAACGTCTAGGCAGATTGATTGATATTGTAGAAGTATAGTTAAGATTTGTAGGAAAGCCGGTTAAATTTTATTCACTAATATTTTCAATACTGCGATCGACGTTCATTAGACTGAGCGTTTTATGCAATTCACTTTTAAGTACGGTACGGTAGGCCTTGATCAGCAGTGGTCCTACAAAAGTCATTTTAATCTAAAATAAAATGGAATACTCACAAAAAAAATCATTAAAAAATTTGCTGTTCCATACATTTTGACCGTGTAGATATGTAACTGTAACTCTTTTGTATGAAACATTTTATAACCGATGAAAAGTTTCTACCGTTTCTTTTTTTTTATTATTTGAAATGGTTTTGCTCTTGACTCTACGTGGTGGGTGGAAGAATCATGTGATGAATTCAAGGTAACAGTGTGCGCGCGTCGATGTCCTATACACCATGTATACCACCATTCAATAAACAGCACCCTAATTGCATATCGTCCAAATTGACAGACCATATTCGCAACACCACACTGCGTTCCAAAACACAGATTACTGACGTTGCTTAAAAAGCCGCTAAGCTGAAATGGGACTGGGCTGGCCACGTCTGCCGTATGCCCAATAAGCTGTGGGCGAAAATAACCACCACGTGGAGCCCTGACACAGCTAGAGACGTCGCGGCAGACCCCGTAAAAGATGGCGGGACGAGCTGGACAAAACAAACGACCAGTGGCCCACTTTAGCCCTGGATCGAAAGAACTGGAAGTCATGGGGAGAGGCCTTTGCCCAGCAGTGGTATGATGCAGGCTAACAGTAACAGTAATTGCGTATCGCAATATCTATCTCCATCTGTATCATTTTGAAGGATATCGCTAATCCATTGCTCCATATACTCGAAAAATGTGCCTGCTCAACAACGTCAATAACGCAATGAATGTTGTTGAACTGTAAAATTTAAACCCATTGCTACTGATAGTGTGTTAATTAATTACCCCGCAGTTAACAATACTCCAACTTCTTTTCCACATTTTATAAGAAGAAAACCAGCTGACGTAGCATTTTAACATAAGATCGGTGCCAACAATAAGTTCAGTAAGTACCTATTATGCAGCAGAATCACTAATGAACGCGGGAAACTGGAGCAAAGCGAATAATTTAGCACTAAATAGCAGCGCTATCTTGGATCTAAATATAAAATATAGATGGAGCTGTATTACACGCGAAAGAGAACCTAAAGACCTAAAGACCTAGAGATCTTAAGAACTTATGTTACCTACCTATAGAGTAAGTAAATATCATTCATTCATTCGATTTCTTGGAATCTGAAATGATCTGATAGGTATAAGAGCTAAGCTACTGAGTCTGAGATTTATTTTCTGCAGAGAAAGGTTTATTTTAAAGATATTATATATACATGCAAATCGGATTTATGCTTTTTGAGTTGATCATGGACATTACTGATATCCCGAGGAAACCTAGTGACCTCATCATCTGCCTAGCCTTTTCCCAACTATGTTAGGGTGGGCTTCCAGTCTAACCAGATCGATGTAGCTGAATACCAGTATACATGGAGCGACTGCCTATCTGACACAACCCAGTTACTGGGTAATACGATACCTCTTGGTAAGACTGGTTGTCAGACTTTCGGGCTGTCAAAGATCCACGAATGACAGCCGGGACCAACGGCTTAACGTGCTTTCCGAAGCAAGGAGAGGTCTACGAGGGGGGAGGGACTTATACTGACTATAAGTCTGAAATCGCCGACGAGTCTTGAGAAAGTGTGGTGATCAATGCTTGTGCCTTCTCAGTATGAAAAGAGGCCTTTTCCTTGCAGTGGAGTAATAATAGGCTGGTATTAAATGGCATTTGTGGGTGGAAACCCATAGACGATATAGGAAGAAAGAATGGTCTGAAAATTGTGGCTTGATAACTTTTCTTCCTCATTTTTACCCACTAGGTACACTCTAGTTGATTGGCTCCATAATTTAGATTAAAAGCAACTGAGGACTAACTCATCCAAAATTGTCCACTCCGCTGTTGGAAGTTGCAACATTTTAGTTAATATTTACACATTGTAACATTGTCCTACTGTAATTTTGACAGATCATCTGTCAGTTGTCTTGGGATATTCCTTTTTAACAAATGCGAAGATGTCTACAAAATAGCATTGAAGGTAACAAGTGCGTGTTATCTATCGTTCTTCCCATCCCTCATCTTCTGGAAATCAAACAACAATATACGGTCCACTACAAAGGAAGTTCGAGCGGGTTTGCTGAGTAGTGGTGCACACCAGCAAATTATTATAACACCGCCGACAACCCGAACATACGCTACTTTCCCTTCACATCACCTTTTTTCCACTTAATTCTCTTTTAGTTTTATTGTTTTTAATCTCATCTCCATCCATCAACATTTGCATTCATCATTCTCTATGGAGTTCCATAAATATCATTATATATTATTTATTAGATAATAAGCAGATTTAATATCTATCTACACATAAATTAATCACCACAAAAATATCATACTGATCACCATCCTCATTTGCCTGTTATTTAATTATTTTAAACATTGAGATAGTTTATACAAAAGTTATCCCCACAACAACAAAGTCGTAATAGTAGTATTTATAATCAGCTGAGCATTATCATAAGATGTTTATGAGTCAGCTGAACAACAGATATCATAGCAATGAACCTAAATCTAGTAGAGATTAAATAATGCTACTATGTGCTGTAATGCTGCAAGTTCATGAATGTATATGAAAGCACTTAAGTTTATGTAGGTAGATGTCAATATTAAAAAAATAGTAGCCCATCGGTGTCGGTAGCAGGGTCCAAGCTACCGGCGGCGGTCAGGGCTCCAGAGAGTGGAACCTTCTAACGATGCGGGTCACTTCTGGAAGTTTCGCTTTCTGATCAAGCCCTTGATCCATGCAGCTGCCCAACGAGAGCCTCCTCAGGTGTTGGTCGAGGCTCTTGGCTATTAATCCATTGGCTGTCACGACTATCGGTACAATGATGTTTAAATACAGGGTCAAATTAAATTAGCCACCGAAACTCCGTAGACGTGATGGGTATCCATATCGATATCTAACGACGATAAAACAAACATTCTTAACTACAGCTGAGGGGTCAACAGCCGCTAGTAGTAAGGTTACTTAAAATTATGAGTTTAAATAATCTTTTACTTATTTATTTATTTTATTATTTATGTATACCCAGTAAAATACATAGGGATATAATGATTTAATCGACATTGGATATTGATGACCTACGAACTCACGGCTGTCTCTCGTTAATTTTTGACGGTCGTTACGGGTCGTCAGAAGCTCGAAAGTCTGACAACCAGTCTTACCAGGGGTAACGTATTACTCAGGAACTAGGTTATGCAGGTCAGCTAGGCAGTCGCCCCCTGTAAAATACTGGTTTTCAGCTGCATCCGGTTTGACTGAAAAGGCTCGGTAGATGATAATCATATGAGCCTGTATTTTGTCCACAGCATGATTTGGCATTATATAGTTCCAAAATCCAAAGAATGAGATGACGGGATCATCGCTCCTCACCATCAGCCTATAACATTCCAATGTGTGTTGTTAAATATACCAGTAGGCTTTAACAATAACCAATTATTTTGGGAGCGATTTCACTCATACATAAACACGCACGGTTAGTAATCGTGGCTATGTCGCAGCCAACTGGTTAAATTAGCCGTTCAGTTGACTGCCTGGCCTTTAGAAATAGTGCTCGCCTCGCTTCCTCCCTCGGCTCGCACGCGGTTGATCACAGTTCTAACCTAACCTAACCCACTTGGTCGGGGTGCAACCAATTCGGCTCGCGCGTGATTGGTTACAGACTTACAACCTAAACTGTAATTGAATATCATTCAGGCCGTTAGTTGAACGGCCGCCGTTTAGTTGAAAGGCTAGGCGGTTAACTGAACGGCTAATTTAACCAGTTGGCTGCGACAGCTACACTACCAAAATGAACATAAAGAAAAATCTTCTGTATAATTTATTTACGTTTTGACTCACGAGTATGTTTCGGGATTGTCCAAAACTGAGGTCAAGAGATCAAGCTTGCCAATTCGAATCACAACCTCTCCGCGTTATCAACGGAGTTCATGATTACAGCTTTGTTTTATTCCACTGCTTGTCAGAGAGTGCGTGCGTGAATAAACCGTAAACAATCACGGCTCCCGAATATAGTCTAAACAATGTGGAGACAAGACAATAATACGACAATAAATGAAAACACTGGCAATAATCTTTGATACGATCACTTAGCTGCCTCGGCTTATTTTTAAATTATTTTATTTTTGGAATGTTTGTTTTCTTACTATTTAATTTTGCTGTACTCTGGACACTTTTAACGTGTACTAAGTCTTTTTTTTTTACATCGTTCTCATGTAAATATAAATTCAAAAATAATGATGTACCTAACCATAGACTTATAAAAAAAGATGGACTCCGCGCCACGCATATCGAAAGTGAAGCACCATACCGATCTATGTGTGCGTGATTGACGATTGACGCTGTCGTGTCACGTAATGGCGGCCGATCGTGATGTAAATGTGAGCGTGAGGCGTGTTTGTACAAGCGGTCCTTAATGTGCTTCACTTTCGATATGCGTGGCGTGGAGTCCATTTATAAGTCTATGGATGTAACTAATATTTTTGTAAAAATATAATCTAAAAGAGTGTCCATGGAGTTTCTTGCCCATTCATCTCCATAAGTACCTACTACGCTTTGGATTGGGCAACTAGGTATACTCGTAGCTTCATATTTTCTGACTGACCGACATCTTGACAATTGAAAAGTGCCTGTACCTATGTTTTAATTAAATATTAATGCTTTGAGTTTGAGTTTGATTAGAGTATTTTGGAACTATCAAATAAATCCTAGCATCAAAATAAAAAAAATATGTTGTTTCAAACAAACTAAATTGTATTGATGGGCCGACTATGACACCAAACTTTACTAGTTATAGTAATATAGTCACTAAACTATCGAATGTATTTATGCATAAGATTTACTCAATTTAATTTATTGTCGTCTCCACCTTGTATATTATGTAAGTTGTTTGTACACACCCTAGGCCAATGCATTCGATAATCTAATCCTACCTCTTGTGATATTTGAGACAAAGCAAACTTGGTATCTCTTAGATATCTTCTCTCATAATCAAGAAATAGATAGGTCAGAAAATATACCTAAAACATCCCGCGCGACTGAAAAACAATGCGCAACTGCAAGGAGTTTAAACTCTAACGATGTTCGCACAGCAAGAAAACTGTTTACCCAAAGCAAAAGAATCGCAAGAGATAAATACGAAACCGCTCAAAAGAAGCGAACTAACGAGTGTACCCGACAATAACAACAGCACTTCACAAAGATCCGAAAAAGCGGTTCAATCCAGCTGAAACCGGCCCAAACCGGTACTGTTTTGAGTTTTAAATGAGCTCTGCGGCCGCAAACAGACTCCTTTTACGTACATTCGTATGTCTAATGCGACGGATATGGTGGCTCTTGTTAAAATTTCATACGCGGAGTAATCCTTAGGGAGTTTCAGATGAATATGTGTCGCTGCAAAGCGCTGGAAGAGCTAGATAAGACGGGATTGCTCTTTGTTGTAGAAATGCTTTGTTTTAATGGGTTATGTGTTTTCGAAGACGTGTTAGATATTAATGGATATTAGAACGCCTCTCGTATACAATTTGATTACCAATTTAGAGAACGATTAAATATCATGTAGTAGACTACTGTTATAATAGGTGTGTTAACTTTTATAGTCGATAATAAAAGATGCATTGTAGAATTTGGAGATTAACCAAATGACTGACGATACTTAATATTATGTTGATTACATTGATTGATTTATCATTGATTTATCTTTATCGTTTCGTTTGCTGTTTCCCAGAAAACGAGTAAAAGCCGTCGATGGCTAACTCGAAATTCTGACAAAAGCTTTGAAAATGCACCTCCTAAAATCATATTACAGTCTCCCTTTGAGTCTGTAAGGTTACTGGAATATAAAAGCAGTCTAGACAGGATACGAAGTAAACGACGGACGTTAAAGTGCTTATGATTTTAGAACAGAAAGAGTTTGTATTGAGTGTTATTGTTATGGACAGAATTATGTTTCTTGAAGCAGTTATAGACAGGTATTTAGATCAAGGACTAGTTGTAGAATATGGAACAGTGGAAGTTGTTGTCAAGGAAAAGGATCGTAATGTACCGTACGTAATGTAAGCATTGGGATATTGATTAACAGAGCTCTTGGTATGGTGACCATGATGTATGATTCAGCAGAGTATAACAATAATAGTGCTCCATATCGAATTTCGGACATGGCGATCAATCTCAGCGCAGACTACTTTCGGCGCGGGAGATATGTGTGCAAGTGTGTGCGCAGAAACAGTGCACTCTCTGTTCTCCGACTCTCATAGTCCGATTGGACGGCAATCCGACGACCTTCTGGGGCACAGGGTTGTCACTTCCAAACTCCGGGCTGTTACTAAGAAATTCCTTAGGAAAAACCCAATAAAACTTTTTCCCGACCTGGAAATCGAACCCAGGACCCCACGCTCAGCAGTCGGGCTTGCAACCATGAGACCAACGGGGCGGTCAAAACGCAAGGCGAGGAAATAGAGCATGAAATACCGATGATCAAACTAAGGTTCGGAAGAGCCACTGCATGTAAATTTGAATAGATCTTTCATCTAAATTTTTATAGAAAGTTTACCATCCAGCTGTTGCCGAATAAATTTAGATATGACTTCGTCGAAAATTTATTTTTCCAAAAAAAAACGGGAGTTACCTCGAACATCGATACCCAAACAAATAGGTGAGTTAAAACGAACCTGAAATAATAAATAAATAATAAATAATAATAAATTTATTTTGCTAAAGATTACATTCCAGTGGATTGAATTCCTGGACCTCACACTAGGATGCCCTGTGTTGTGAGATCCAGGGTCCTTCGTACCGTTAACATTCATAATAAGGTACATCTTTAAACTTAAAACTAAAAATATGCATAAAAAGAGTGTGGTGTAATTGTGTCAGTTGTGTTGGTGTTGTATATGGTGTCTGTATGCTATAGGTACGCATGTAAGTGAGTGCCCTTATGTATTTTCTTGTCAATCTGTGTGAGTTTTACTTATACTACGAGACTTTCTGTCATATCGTAGTCCAGTGTAAGAAGCCACTTTGTTACCGTTGCTCTGCATTTTTTTCGTGTTAGGTTTAGTATTTTGTGTAGACCATTGAGTTTTGAGTATATGTGAGGTCCCATAAAACCATAAGATCTTCTGCCGATAGTTTTGCGGCATCTGATTTTATCCCAATTTACCCTACGACTTGAGATGATACAAGTGCTCAAGGCAGTTTCATGAAATCGTAAGGTAACAGACAGTATGTAAAGCTGTCTGACCCTTAGTACTCCCACTTCAGTATAGAGTTTATTCGTGGGATACCGGAACGGTCGTCTATAGGCAACTTTTAGTAGAGCACGTTGAGCTCGTTCTACTTTCATTAGCGAGGTCTTGCCCGCACCGCCCCACGCTACTATGCAGTAGGTGAGAATGGATTGACAGAGGGAGAAGTAAATCATCTTCAGGACAGAATCATCAGCAATCCTGCCTAGTTGTTTGAATATACGCAGCATCGTTCTAATCCTGCCCTTTAAAGCGCTCAGGTGTGCGGACCACGTCAATCTGTTATCCACAATGACTCCTAGGTATTTAATAGAGTCAGTTTGTTCAATGTGAGGACAAGAACACTGGTCGGGACTAATACAAGAGTGCAGCCGCAAACAAGATACTAAATTAGGGGATGAACGTTCGGATATAGCAAAGTTGATTGTCTTGGTTTTTTCAATGTTCAGCGTCAAAAGATTATATTGGAGCCAGTTCGCAACAGCCTTTACTCCACTTTCAGCCGCGCGTTGCACTTCATCCCATGTTTTCCCATGAAAAACTATTGCGGTGTCGTCAGCATAGGTGAAAATTTTTGCCTGTGGAAGGTTCATGCTGCATAATCCATTTATGTAAATAATAAATAGAGTGGGACCCAGCACGCTTCCCTGGGGAACACCAAAATGTACAGTGGATGAGTTACTACAATGTTCCCCCAGCACAACTCTTTGCGTTCTATCACAGAGATATGAGGTAAACCAGTCCAAAGCCACGCCACGAATTCCTAGAAGTGAAATTTTCTTGATAAGGATTTTTCTGGATATCGTATCGAAGGCTTTTGCAAGGTCCAGGAAGATCCCAGTACATGCCTGTCCTTGACCTAGTTTCGAAGTTATATAGTCGGCTAAGTTCGTTACTGCATCTTCCGTGGACCTGCCAACCCGAAAGCCAAACTGATTATTCGATAGTAGCTTATTTTTTTCCAAGTATGCTAGTAGTCTCTTATTGACAACTTTCTCAAGGATTTTTGAGAGAGCTGTCAGCAGAGAAATTGGGCGATAATTTGCGGGAGTTTTTGGATCTCCACATTTGAATATTGGACAAATATTTGCAATTTTTATGCAGTCGGGTACAACACCTGTACTTAAGCTTAGATTGCACAGGGAGGCAATCGGCCCTACCAATACATGTGCGCACTGCTTGAGGAATGCGTTATTAATCTTATCATAACCCGATGCTGACGTAGTTTTAAGATGAGTTATAATTGTAGATATTTCTTTTTCGTCAGTCGGAGCAAGAAAGAAAGAGTTTGGACTAGTGTTTAGCGTACTATATTGCTCATTGTTAGAGGCCAATTCAGTTTCAGTCATGTCGAGTTGTCTAAGAGTTTTGGCTGCAAGGTTTTCGCCAACGGTTGAGAAGTAATCATTAATGTTATTTAGTGAGTCAACTGGATTGCCACAATCAGTTACTAGCTCAGACTTACCAGTTTTTTTATTTTTGATATTGCAAATTTTCTTAATTTCATACCATAATTTTTTACAGTCGCCGTTAGTTTCCTTTAGTAGTTTACGGTCATGATCTTGTTTCAGATTGGATAATATATTGTTGCATAAGTTTCGATATTTCCTATACTCATGTTGAATTACAGGATTATCGCGATTTTCCTCTTTCTTCGCATTCGTGTGCATTAAATCACGTCGTCTTATGCACTTCAGAAGGTTTTTAGTAATCCATGGCTTGATAATGACATCTGCGCTGCGACATACACGAGTAGTGGTGTGCTGATTAATTTTACTAGAAAGTGTTTCGACGAATTTTTGGAATGCATTAGTAACATCTGAATATTCAAGAAGCCAATCCCAGTTTACGTTTTCAATATCTTTTTTTAATTCTTTGTAGTCAATTCGCGTATGTCGTTTCTCAACCCTGGTTCTAGCTAATTCTCGGTGAATGCCAAAGATAACCGTCTCATGATCCGTTATGCCAGTGTCACATACAATTACAGTAGCCGGCTTCTGGGTTTTGATCATGACATGGTCCAAACAGTTGCCTCCTCGCGTCGGAAAAGTATGTCCCGGAAAAAACCCATAGTGACCAGTTATGTCTATGTAGTCGGTGGCGTGTCTGTCAGTGCTACCCGATTTTATATCAATGTTCAAATCCCCTACAATAGCACAGGTGTTTGCCGTACATGTTTCCATCAGTTCAGTTAAGGATTCACAGAAGTTATTTATATTATAAAATGAAGGTGACCTGTATATGGCTATCAGAGATAGTTCGTTGCTAACATTGACAATCAAACAGTTCGAGTCTTTGCAGGATGGTTCTGCGACAGAAGCCTGGAGAGATGATTTCGTATAAACAACTATTCCATCGTTTTGGTTAAGGTAAATTTTGGAGCAGTGATAGTCGTAATTATCAATTTCGAAACAGGCGTGCCCGTCATTAAGCCAACACTCTGTTAAAATAATTATATCGGGCATAAAAAGTAGCCGGCTCATAAGAACAGCGAAATCATCAAAATTCTTTTTGATACTTCGAATATTTTGAACCACAACCGAGTACTGACATCCTGTATTGCCTAGGTGCAACCTACATTCATCTATAGAATACAGTTTTAGGCTAGTTGTGAAGGCCGATTTGTCGATTTCGTCAATAACTTGTGCTAAGTTAGCCATTAGAATAAATAAGTTGGTGTATCAATATATGTCTCGATGGGTTGTGTAGGCCGCAACACAAAAAAGCTAAGTGTATTCGGTAGTGGTATTGATGTGGTGTATTAATTATGGTATCAGTTGAGTGCAAGGTGTATAAACAACTTGTAATAATAGTGTGTGTTAAGTACTGAGGTTTATAAAGCGTGTACAACTGCGAGTATAAGGTATGGTGCACATTATTAATAATAATTGTAGGTTGTATTTTATGTATAGGTATAACAAATTTGTGAGTGATACATGAAAAGGTTACAAAAAAGTAATTAAATTGACACAATATAAAGAAGTTTGAGAACTTACGTTTTGATTTTTGAGTATTGGTTACATTCGGATTTGTATGAGATACATGTATAGCAGACATGCATGAAAAGGTTACAAAAAAGTAATTAAATTGACAAAAAAATATACAGAAGTTTGAGAACTTACGTTTTGATTTTTGAGTATTGGTTACATTCGGATTTGTATGAGATACATGTATAGCAGACCAGCAGAATAATATAATAAACAGTCATTGGTTCGTATCCAATTGTAGATTTCGTAGAGTTTGTTCCGATCTGATAAGAATTTGTTTTGCTCCTTCGATTTTCCTTATGAATATGTTTCCATTTGCCGTCCAACAGAACTTGTACTCTTTTTGTTTTGCAAATTCTCTTGCAACATAGAAGAGTTTTCTAGCGCTAGCTGGAAGGTATTCCGCAACATATACTGGACGGCGGTCACCGGGTAAACCAATGCACTGTGTGTTCAAACGGCCGTCATTGGGGTGGAAATACTTTTTACTATCTTGAACGCTGATTTGTGGATTACAGATATCGGAATGAATCATACCCTTTCAGTGATGACGTCACGTATCGGTCAACGTTATTTAGGTTGCAAAGATATCTGCCATTGGTTTCATTCCCATTTTTAGTAACCATGCACCAGTTTTACCAAGAGTTGCATAAACAGGAAAATTGTTGGGTTATTTTCGTGTAGTAGTCGTTTTGGGCGATCGAATTCGATATTGTTATTCGAGATGGGCAACAATGGTAACAATGTCTTCCACATTGTTAATCTCGCGGGTAGAACCTGGATGAGGCTGGCACAGGATTTGCACATAAAGGAAGCCCAAGGAAGCCCAGCAGTAGGTGACGTCAGGCGTGTGGATGATGATAATGATGAGTCGTTTTAGATGATATCAGTATTTTACTAGGAGATAATATGAAATACCACGAAGGGATATGCAGAAATGTAAAAAGTAGGCCTAAAGTCATATTTCGGCAGTTTTGATATAGGTTACCCATTACAAGATTCTGAACGAGACACAATAGAAGGTCTATTGTTATCACGTCTGGGGGCGTTAAGTCTACAAAGTGTTAAATTTCATGTTATATGAGGGCGAGCCTGTTTAGCAGTTGCTGGCAACGATAAGCCTAACGAGACAGCCTTCATCATTACTATCAATACACGGAGTTACTTCTATTTCAGCTCAAAAACCCAGGCGACACGTCTCCTAATCCCAGTCATTCTCGTTCTAAAATTTCAAATATTCAAAAAACAAAATCGCATCGGTAACCATCTTGTCTATGCACCGCTTAAAAATCGTGTATGTAAACAGAATATGATTCAGCACCGTCTGCGAACCACCAAGGTTCCGTAACGTGGGTTTTATATGCACCCATTCAAGAGCTCACTGGGTGTTTTAAGTGTGGGTTAGGGATATGCTACGTCGTTTGTGATTACAATATCGTTCAGACCAGTGAATGGTATGTGATGCTCTATTGTTTTGATAGGCCGAAAAACACACATATAACATCACATCTGTAATCCTCACAAGGTTACTCAGAGGTGTACCTATAATACACCCACCCACATTTCGCCAAATGTTTAAGTCCCATGTAATATTGAAAACCCTCTGGATCAGCAGGTCTGATCTACTGATCCGCATCTTTCACTATTTTGAAGTCAGGCGATTCCATTATCAGAGACCCTAAAAATCGGAACGTGTTTTTTTCAAAATGGCTGCTATTGGGACTAGAAATAAGAGATACCCACGATTTCTTTTCCCGGTAAAGACACGCGGGTATCGATCGGTGCGGGTAAAATATCCTCGTATTAACTTTTTTTTTCCTTTAGCCTGTACTGTCCCACTGCTGGGCAAAGGCCTCCCCCATTTTCTTCAAATTAATTAATTAACTTATGCGCTGAAAAATGAAGAAACAGGTAAATTATTGTAACCATTTCTTTCCGTAGATCAACCTGCAGCGATCTGTACCGGAAAACTCGCTGATCTAAGTAAACACCCTAAGTCCCTAAGTCAGGAACTCGGACCTGGAGACATCAAGTAAGCAAGCAAGTGAAAATAACCATGGTACAGTGATTCCTATTTTAACAGACCCTGCGTATACGATACCTTTAAACAAAATTATTTTTTCCCCACCTTATTGCATTCAATCATGTTACCTTAGTAATCTAATTAACACCACTATCAGAAGCAGCTGATATCGTTACGACTATGAAAACAAGAACAGGTATACAAAACTACATGTAATGTACAATGACATATCTTTGTAATAATGTATTAATGACATATTCTGTAATAATGACAAACTTCAATAATTTGCACGCTTGCTTGCAGGCCGAATACAGTGACTTTTAGGCTATAAGATCTTCCTTGTAAAGATGTATTTCTTGCAAATAAATTATTATTATTATCTTTTTTATATCTCGGGACCATTGAGTCCCGGTCCTTTGGAAGGCGTACGAGGGGCCGAAGCCAACTCGCAGAGGCCCCTTAGGAAATTTGTTGGAATAGTAAACATTAAATACTTCTTATAGTTTACGAACAAATTAAGATTGTCTTTGTTGAAAACTGTCATGTCACTGTTCTCTGACTTACCGTGCAATAAACGTTGTTAAACTATCTATTTGAGTTTACAATTATTTCTACAGGTTATGGGCCCAGAAACCGTCCCGTAAACCTAAATAAATTCAATGTTTAATATTTATTGTTATAAAGTAAAGTACAGTCGTCAATATTTATAATTTGCGAATACTTCATCGAACGTTTTCGACCCGAGAAAAATGGCTACGTCAAACCTTCAAATTGAAAGATTAGCCGGTCGAGAAAATTATTCTACGTGGAAGTTTGCAGTTAAATCGTATCTAGAACATGAAGGATTATGGGATTGTGTCGATCCGGGCACCGATGTCGACGTGAAGAATGATATAAAAGCTAAGTCCAAAATCATTTTGTTGGTTGAACCAATCAATTACATTCATATTGAAAATGCAAAGTCATCCAAAGAAGTATGGACGAACTTACAAAATGCTTTCGAAGACTCTGGGCTATCAAGAAAAGTCGGATTATTGCGAGATCTAATAAACACATCGCTAGATAACTGCACGAGCGTCGAGGATTATGTGAACAAAATAATGAGTACTGCATACAAATTACGAAATATCGGTTTCGAAGTAGGTGACCAATGGTTGGGAACACTCATGCTGGCGGGTTTACCGGATGAATATAAACCTATGATCATGGGTCTGGAAAGTTCCGGCATAAAAATTTCGGCAGACTTCGTCAAGACAAAACTTTTGCAAGAAGTGAAGGTTTCCGAATCTTCCGCATTATATACAAAGCACAAAAGTACCTCTAACAATTATAATGACAAACCAAAAGGAAAAGGCCCTCGTTGCTTTAACTGCAACAAATATGGACATTTTAAAAGTCAATGCACAGTGAAGAAGTCTAAACATAATACTTTTTCAGCAGTTTTTTCAGCTTACAGCAATTTAAATAAAGATGATTGGTATATTGACTCTGGTGCCACAATGCACATGTCAAGATATTCTGACTGGATGTATGATTTGCAACCATCTCCGATTCAACAGATAAAGGTGGCTAATAATGATGCAATCTCCGTGCAAAATATGGGTAAAGTAAACATTCTAACCATTTTTTGCAAAGATAAGTGTCCGATCCAGGTAAGAAATGTTTTATATATACCCGAGTTAAGTGCAAACCTACTATCGGTTAGTCAATTAACCAAAAATGGCTGTAAAGTAGAATTTACTGAAATGGGCTGTAATATATATAATGCCAATAAGATTCTTATAGCTGACGCAAAACTGAGCAATAATATGTACAAGCTTAACACTATTACTGAAAATGTTTATGCTATTTCATGTGAAAGTAAGGCAGACATTAATACATGGCACAAGAGAATGGGGCATTTAAACTTGGCTGATATAAAGAGATTAGAATCATGTGCTGAGGGTATAACTATCACCAATAAAGATATTGATACTGTCTGTATACCCTGTTGTGAAGCAAAACAAACACGATTACCGTTTCCAAATTCTGGTTCTAGAGCAAACGCATTACTAGAAATAGTTCATACTGATCTATGTGGTCCGATGGAGACACCATCTGCTGGTGGTGCGAAGTATTTCATAACGTTCATAGATGACTATTCCCGTAAAGTATATGTATATTTTCTCAAGAATAAAATGGATATTAAATCGGTGTTTAAAATGTTTAAAGAAGAAGTAGAAAATGAGTTAGAAAAGAGAATTAAAATAGTAAGAAGTGATAATGGAAAAGAATATAATAATAAAGAATTCTCTGATTTCCTAACAGCTTCTGGCATCAAACATCAGACTAGCACTCCATACACGCCTGAGCAGAATGGGCTAGCTGAAAGGATGAACCGGTCCTTAGTGGAACGTGCAAAATGCATGTTATTTGAAGCAAAGCTACATAAACAATTCTGGGCAGAGGCAGTTACCACCGCCGCCTATGTCATCAACCGTTCACCATCACGAGTTTTGGATGAGGTAACACCCTATGAAAAGTGGACTGGCAAGAAACCAAATATTTCACATATGAAGATTTTCGGTTCTAAGGCCATGGTACATATTACAAAACAAAAGCATTTAAAATGGGATCGAAAATCAAGACAATTAATTTTTGTGGGATACTGTGACAATACAAAAGGCTACAGATTGTATGATCCATTAAACAAAAAGATTGTAATCAGTAGGGATGTGATATTTATTGAAAAATCAATGAATAATAATGATTATGTCACACAGCAACCCATATCTGCTACAATCAACATCCCGTTAAATGCAGTAAATGATGCCGTAATATCTATTGATGATAGCCCACAGAATGAGAAACAAGATAAAACTTCCTCACCCTCGAGTACTGACACATCATTTGATAGTTGTGTGTTGAATAGAATGTCTGATGATGAAACTTATTGTCCCAGTTTAAGTGATGATAGTTGCAATGATGATTTCAGAAGAAATATCACTTTAAGATCACGTCAGATTCACAATAATTTCATGTGCGCAGCAGATCCATTAACTGTTGAAGAAGCCTTGTCAAGCACAAATGCTAATTATTGGAAAGCAGCAATGAATGAGGAGTACAAGTCTTTATTAGAAAACAATACTTGGGAAACTACTAATCTTCCAGGTAAATGGCAAGTTCAAAGGAGTCATTGGTGTGGAATACATTCAGACGGACATGATGGTAGCTGATGCACTCACTAAAGCAACGTCATACCCAAAACTGGCTTATTGTGCTTCAAAGATGGGGTTGATTTATGTTTAAGGGAGGATGTTGGAATAGTAAACATTAAATACTTCTTATAGTTTACGAACAAATTAAGATTGTCTTTGTTGAAAACTGTCATGTCACTGTTCTCTGACTTACCGTGCAATAAACGTTGTTAAACTATCTATTTGAGTTTACAATTACTTTTCTACAAAATTTTAATGAAATGTGAACCGACGATTATCCCTGTATGCACTATGCAAGTGCACCCAAGGACAACCCCCGGTTGGTGTAGGACTATTGCAGCATATGGAAAAATAAAAAGTTGGACTATGGGTTTGGGTGGCTAAAGTGGATTGGTTGCCAAGATCTATGGAAGAACTAATGACCCCTGCCTGATCAATGTTTAATATATACACGGATAAAATGCAGGGGGTGACTTGCACACTCAATAATGGGCCCCCGGAAACGGTCGCTAGCACATAGTGACGTAGCGACAAGGGGGCAACATGTCCTGAGGTGCTTATGAGAAGTGGAGAGGTATTCCACGGCTATCAGGACAATCCCGGAAGTACGGTCAAGATCCCTACCAGCATCTTACTGGAATACTTCCTTTCTCTGAGCACGTTTGCTCTTGCGAATCTCCACTCAAGCCAGCCAATAAAGGCAAGAATGAGGTGGGAGCTCTGTTCCTCGTCATTGTTCACTCCAGCCGGCCAATAAAGGCAAGCCAGAGGTGAGGTACAAGACTTCTCCCGGGAGATAGGGTCCGTGGGGTCGCTACTGCCCATCAGCTCGCCACATGCTGCCCTGCGGATTTCTGTATCTCTCTTGGTCTGGCTCCTCACCTTAGACCCGTTCCGGCAAAGTAAACTTTTCCGGCACGGGCCTAGAGTTCGGAGCGCGCAAGCCCCACCACGACGTCAACGTAGATTATTATTACATATTATAGTGATGTTACAACAACACATCATTTGTTTGACAACGTCATTCAATGTTTGCTAACTCGTGATGTTCTTCAGATTTACTTTGTTGTATTTTAAATAATAGACAGTAGAGTAACAGACTAGGTCGTCTAGGATTAGTTTTTACGTACCCAAATTGTGCCAACGGGACCCTATTACTAAGGCTCCGCTGTCCGTCCGTCCGTCTGTCTGTCACAGGGCTGTATCTTTTGAACCAGAACGGGTAGACACTTAAAATTTTCACAGAGCGCGTACTACTATAACCGCTATAACAACAAATAAAAAAGTAAGTAAAAATTAAATCGAGTCCCATACAAAATACGGGTTTAAAAAAAATACGTGTTTAAAAAAAACACGTTTATTGTTTTTATTTTTTCAAACACTTTAAAATATCGTACGGTGGTACGGAACTCTTTGCTGTCGTGTCACGTAATGGCGGCCGGTCGGCATACTATGATGTAAATGCGAGCGTGAGGCGTGTGTAAAACGGTCCGGCATGGCGGCATACTTACTGTGCTTCACTTTCGATATGCGTGGCGCGGAGTCCATCTTTTTTTTATAAGTGTATGACATAATATGTATTATAAAAAGTCGCTATTAGTGTCTGGCTGCGTGACCACGTAATTCTTCTAAAGTACGCAACGGATTTTGACACAGTTTTCACTATCATTTAGAGAATGTATTCTGGAAGGTTTAATTTTATAATACATATATTAATATAAAACTTACAAGTAAAAAAGAAATCTCGATGTTTTGTCAAGTTGTGAAAACCGTGTGAAACAGGGACCAGTCGCTAGTTATGTATAAAACAGTACAGTAAAAAATTGACTAACTGACTGACGAAGACAGAAATTTGGTATTTAGAACATACTAATTGTCTTAGGCGGTTGTGGAAGCAGGTAGAATTATGAAGGATATATTGAAACGTTACACCAGTACATACATAATTACTGCTGGGACACAGGTCTCCTCTCTTCAAGAGGAGTGGGCGGTATGTAATCCACCATGAGAGCCCAGTACCTACGGGTTGGTAGATGTCACATGTCTTCGATTTTTTTATTCTAAGACATGCCGGTTTCCTCACGATGTTTTCCTTCACCGTTTTGGAGAGCCGTCAAGTGGTGATGAAATAATTTATAAAAAGTAAAGCGCCTGTCTGGGTTCGAACCTACGCGACGACTCGTAAGTCGCGACTGTTCACCACTGGGCCACCACGGCTCTCACACCAATATCAAACGGATATTGAAGTTTTTATGTGTATAAAGTTGAAAAAAAGATAGATTTGGTCCACCATACGAACAATGTTGATACAATGTCATCAATTCAATTCAATTCAATTCATCGGTCTAACTCCTTCTTCTTCGTGTCGCTGGCACGACTTCTTCACATCTTGTTGGCCCTTCCACGGCGTCGTCGATAGCAGCGCAGAAGTCACTTTGACTTCAAGTTTTAGGACACAGAGAGCAGGATAGAAGGTGGACCATAATTTACGATATAGCTCCACATCCACACCCTGCTCCCGTTCCGTCGAGGTAGCCCCCACATTACCAGGTTGGAGTTACATCTAACTGGAAAAAAGACAATCTTTGGATGGATATGCAGAAAGTAGATTCATCTAAGAGCAAATGCACGAGTTACCATAAAAAATACCCAAATCGCTATTGGTGTGCCTATAATATTCAAAGAGTTCCTTCGATTTCTCCAGGATCCCCCATCGTCAGATCCGGACCTTATGACAGTGAGATCAATCTGAAAGTATATCCTTTTAAATATTCTTACAAATCGGCTTATAATAACAGAGTTCTGAGGCAACAAACATAAAAAAAAATATTCAACCGAATTGATAACCTCCTCCTTTTTTTTAAGTCGGTTAAAAATATCAATTGACGAGCGTGATTTTTTTGTCCTGAACCAATAAATTGGCTATTGGAAAAATGTAAATATAAAAAGGTTCAACATGAACCTTAATTCTTTTCATTTTATTATTGTTTCATTTTGATTGAACAATGAAAACAGACGCTGCGAATAAAATCGGTTTGTCATACCGAGTCAGCAAAAAGTCAGTAATTGGCGAGCTATGGCAGTAATTGTGTTATAACAGTAACAATAGCCCACAAATGATGTCGGGGATCGACGATCGACCCAACGCATTTCTGTGACTTAGACTCTCAATGTTTACACAGAAAAGCGTGCAATAATGGACTAATTAAGTCACACGTATCATAATGTACTATTATTTATGTACATTTAATTTTATTTCTGTAGAAATGTTAACATTGGGTCATCATAAAATATTATTAAACAGTCCGTCCGTCCAGTCAGTCTGTCGGGTCCATTAATTCGCTTATAACTTGAGTGAGAGCCCCTAATCCAATTTACGTGATTTTTGTTTTAATTCATAGAGGTTAGGTTTTAATACTCTAGTAGTTTAGGGCGCAGCAATTCATAAATATTAAGTATTCATATTACTAACGTTTAACGTTATCTGAATTAGTTAACAGACAAATTATGCCCGTTTTGCCAGAAAACGGTTTTCTCTCTTAAATAAGTGACACTATGGTATGTTTATTACATAAAACATCACATATTTTTACAGTTTTCAGTAACCTCTTCTTTTTGCTATACCAAAAGCATGTCGGATCTTAAAAAATATTGATTCCGTCGAATGACCTATGTACTATACTAATTAGCACTTGTTTATATTTTTACAAGTTTTTATTATTCATATAGATATAAAAACAAATATAATCGGATCACTATATTACATTGTATAATATTTGCTATAAATAAAAGCTAAGTCTTAAAATAATAATAATAATAATAATATGAGCATAATATATAAAAAGGGATTGGAAAGAATCATAGGGCATCAAAAGATTTAGTCTTGGCCAAAAATGGGCAAAAAATAGGCCAGCCCTCTGGCTGGTGTACATGACAAACGTACGTACAATAGGTAGGTAAGTACGTGGAAAACTTTTCATTTTATAAAATGGTAATCGAACGCATTTTCTTCCATTTTGACAGTTCAGGGACGTCGATTAAGTACGTTGTTGAGCAGACGAATTTTTCAAACCTACAAAGCAATGTATTAGTAATTTCCTTCAAAACCCTCGGATTGTGTTTGAAAGTGTTACGCAATTAGTGGGGTACTCCTTTCCATAAAGTACAGACGCCAGCACATCAACCTACCCGAAACTGTAAAATTTTCCCAATCAACTTTGAACCTTATGCTTTAGCGATAAAGTTGAAAATATATCAAAGAAATTTTACAGATTGTAGTAGCTTGATGTGCTGGCGTCTGTACTTGATACTTATAATTATCACATAAAAAAGTATACGGAAAACAATTTAGGTACACACATAGACTTATAAAAAAAGATGGTCGAAAGTGAAGTACCGTACCGATCTATGTGTGCGTGATTGACGATTGACGCTGTCATGTCACGTACTAATGGCGGCCGGTCGGCAATGTTGAATGTTGGCATACTATGATGTAAATGTGAGCGTGAGGCCGTGTTTGTACAAGCGGTCCCTGCATACTTACTGTGCTTCACTTTCGATATGCGTGGCGCGGAATCTATCTTTTTTTATAAGTCTATGGGTACACAACTATTTTTCTGCCTACATATATTTCGGCTCTTAGAGCCTCACTGTCAATGCCCCAAAAACTACAAGATTGATATCTTGGCCAACGACCAAATGTACGTTCGTAATATTATTCTGATCCCGTTAACAACTATAGAAAATGTTAATGAATGTCAAATATTTATCGCTTGTTGTGGACGATTATAGCTGGGGCAGTAAACATCTATGTCGTTTTGTACATTTTCATGACTAATTCTATCGAAACGATTATTGATGGCAGAACAGAATTTTAAATTAGAGTATTTGGAGGCTAGTTTTATGAAAACACTAGCTTCTGCCCGTGACTTCGTCCGCGTGAAATTTCTTGTTCCGCTGACGCACCCCATCGCATCACATCGCCCATCCGCGTTCTTACTTTGTTTTCGCTGAGCGTTCCTTCTGATTTTTAATCTATTTACTCGGCTTCTGATGACCCTAAAGTGATGTTTTATAGTCCATAGCCTTTCTCAAAAATTGGGCTATCAAATGCAAAAGTTTTTTTTCAAATCCGACTGGTAGTTCCAAAGATAAACGCGTTCAAACAAACAAACTCATCAGTTTTATTATTTGTATATATAGATTATCCTATTTTTCAGGGTCGATGAAAATCAAGAAAACCTTCTGCAGATTTATCATCCGCGAAACAGTATATAGACAGAACAGGGCATCGACAACATTTTGCCAAGAGAAAAATAAAAAGGAGACAATGATGTTTGAATGAAGAAAAACGGGTTACGGCAGGGAAAATCCCGTTAATGGTGGAGTAAGTGCTATCAGACACGAGAGACGTAAAGAAAACGTGAACGTGACACAATAAATACAGACGCCAGCACATCAAGCTACTGCAATCTGTCAAATTTCTTTAATAGATTTTCAACTTTATTGCTAAAGCATAAGGTTTAAGGATTGGGCAAATTTTACAGTTTCGAGTAGATTGGTGTGCTGGCGTCTATACATATGTACCTTGTTAAGTTAAGGCTCGTCAATATTTTCGTCAGAAGTTGGCAGAAACATCTCAGCGGCAGCGCTGATTTGCTGGATTCGTTTTCTCCTCTACCGATTGTTACGTCTCCTGACAAAGTTTATATTTATGTCTAGGTATAAGTATTTATTCTTGCATTTTATAGTTATATCCGAGCTATCTATCTCGTATGTTGCACCTGCCATGTTTTGTCTCTGCATTGCTCTAAGGTTGACTGGTAGAAAATGCCTTAGGCATTAAGTGCGCCTGTGTACCTACAGTGTTTTTTTCTTGTACATAAAGGTTTAATAATAAAAAAATATGTTGCGACCATCTTTCATCATTCATCTCAGTTTTTAGATTTTGGATTCTTATTATATTTTTCGTCTTAAGAGCGTTTATGCCGTACGGAATTTCATAAAAATTTTGAAGCCCTTGTTTTTCGAAATGAATGAAGCGATTTTAATGAAACTTCATACGCATAAGCAGGATACAAAGGTCTAAAAAGTTACTTAAGAACATTTTCGAAACGTCGTATTTAAAAAAGATAACTGAATATCTCTGTTTCTACGAAAACTTTAAAATCGGTCTAATTTGGCTGTAACACTATTTTTCAAAAATGTTCTTAAGTTACTTTTTAAACCTTTGTATCCTGCTTATGCGTATGAAGTTTCATTAAAATCGGTTCATTCATTTCGAAAAGCAAGGGCTTAAAAGTTTGTATGAAATGCCGTACGGCGTAAACGCTCTTAAAACAACTGCCTTACCTTGATCTGTCCGCATATACTCTCTCACGCAACTATTCAATCATACCAAAATATTACTTGTTGTTATACACTTCCAGTACGAAAAAACAGCGAACCAATAAACTAGTCCAGTTTTTATAGGTATTACCGGTTACCATGCGTTTCGGTGACGTATAGTCTGAGAGGAAACGTGACCACACGACTTGTTGGAAGTGAGACAATCTTGTGTGGGGAATTAGCACTGACGCGACGAAACGATAATTTTGTAGGCAGTTTTGATTTTAAAGTTCATATTACAGGACTACAGATTTCTTTTTATTTATTTAAGATAATAAAAAACTTTTTGCTGTTGTGCAGGCCTAATTTGCTGGAGTCGAAGTTCATCGCTTAAGATTGTGTGACTCATTACTTTTCACTTTTATTTCTTAACTAGCAGAAGTCTCGATCTTGTGGGAATATCGGGACAAAAAGTATTCTAACCTAACCTAACCTAATCCAGGTCATGGTCTACCCATTTGCCAAATTTCATCCAAATCCGTTCAGCCGTTTTAGCGTGAAAGCATAACAAACACAAATCTTTTTATTACTTTAAAATATTTGTTTAGTTAGCTCGACAAAATTGAACATTTTTCTTCTCAGCAAATGCCTCCCAATTTATTAAAAACTAAATAAAAGCTTGTAAAATAAGTTCCTATCTAATTGTTTGATTTAAGTAAATCCTTGACGACGAATTTTCCACTGCGTCCAAAATTTTCACGATGATGCCTAAAGAAGTCATCACTTAGTTAACATAAGTCTGAAATCGCCAACCCGTCTTGAACAAGCGTGGTGATCAACGTTTATGCCTTCTTAATATGAGAAGAGGCCTTTGCCCTCACATAATCAGCCTATAATGTTCCCACTGCTAGGACACAGGCTGCCTCTCTGTGGGAAGGAGTGGGCCGTAATCCACCACGAGGACCCAGTTCGGGTTAGTAGATGTCACATGTCTTCGATTTTTTTTTATGCTAGAACATGCCGTTGCATGCCGTGCCATAACACGTTTCCTCTCAATGTTTTCCTTCACCGTTTTGAGAGCAATGGTGATGAAATTATTTACACAAAGTAAAGCGCCTGGAAGGGATTCACAAAGGAATGCTTCGCTGGAGGAACTAGACTCTGATGGAAACTAGAGCATTCGAGAGAGCCTTGAATCCTATTTCAAGCTGAATCAATATTTTATATATTTCTGTAATTGTTGTCTTTACACTGCTGAATTACACAGATCACCACAATTACTTAGGTAGAACTCAGAAAATTGGCCTTTTTTGGTTTATAAAAATACCTTATAATTATGATGGCTATTCTATACGAGTAGGGGAAGACCACAGAAACGAGGATGGACTATGTGAAAGAGAATATATGACAAAAGAAGGAGTGACCATAGATAAATGAAAGAACTTTACATTGCTATGGGAATGACTACCGAGATGACGACTAATATCTAGAATAGACTATGGAAGAAATAAAAGACATGCTGCGCCGCGCGCCGACCCCAACAAATTATGATGATGATGATGTTGAAAAAGGCGTATTCATGAAACGCAAAAGCATTAAATCGTTGCCCGAAAAAATACATAGAAAAGCGAAGTGTGTCTGTACAAAATATTAAAAAAATCTATAACATTAAAAAATACCTCTTTAACTTCTAAGAAATAGAGTAAAATAGAAACAGTGACCTATTCCATTGATCCGAGGGTTACATTTATTAATGATTATATTATATACGGTCACTTAAATTAAGATCCACCAAAAAGAAGTCCTTTAAGCCCGATTGAAAGTCGCCATCATGGTCACCTGAACATTTACTACCAATAAATGCCAATAATGGCCAGTATCATGTTCAACCGACGGCTACACGTAATTAGCTGTTTATGCGTCTTAGAAACAGACAACACACTGCATAACTCGCTAATTATAGCTCTTAATGCGCGAGTATAATTTTTGGAAACCAAAATGGCGGAGCTGTCGTTCTCCGCCTTTGTTTCAAATTCGTATCGCTTGGGGCCATATCCACCGCACACACATAAATGAACAGAAAACTGACAACCTGGTTTATTTGTTGATGTTTTGGTATATTTCTTTGCTTCTTTGATTTATTGAGATAAAAAAAAACATCGCTTTTGTTAATAGTAAAAAGGTAATTTAACAAAGAGGTTTTTTCAATAATGTTATACGTAATCACAGATAATATAATAAATGAATGAAAATGAAAATGGAACTGGCACACATGAAAAACACAATCGATCTTTATTAGGAAAAAGAGTGGTTTGAAAAAAAAAAAAAAACAAAACTCAAAGTCGTTTTCATAAGATAAAGTCCGTTCTCAGTTAATTTTAACTCTGATAGCAGCAACCTAATAGCAACCTTATTGTAACAACAGTAAAGATCACAGTAATTTTGACAGACCTGTCAGTGAAAGCAACCCAACAGCAACCTTATTAAAATGTGGATAGAGATCACTGTGACTGTCAACGGACTGTGGTGTAGGTATCCAGCTGTGCACTGCTGATGGTGATGTTATGATATAGATAATGATAATAATACATTGATCACGACACGATACAGTGAAAATATAAAAAACTCAGAAGTTTAATAGTATTTTTATTTTACAGATTTTTATTTATTTAATACTTCAAGCACAGAAATTTAAGTACAGAAGCGGACGTAATGCCATGAGCATTTTCTACCAGTCAACCTTTGGGTGATGCAGAGACAAATAATGGCAGGTGCAATTTCGAAAAATTGAGGAATAAATAATTATTTCCTTTACTTTCTTTCTTTCCTTTATTATACTTTCCTATTACTATTACAAACTACAAATCTATATAAATAAAACAAAGTCGGGTTAGTTACTTACTCCATTTATAACACAAGAGCGTCTGGACCGATTTTTATGATCTTTGAATTGTTGGATTTGTCTCCGCCCCGAATAACAGAATAACTATAACATGGGAAAAAACACAGATGATAAATTTTCTCATACATTCGTTCTTATTGATTCTGAGGCGGCACGAAGTTCGCCGGATCAGCTAGTATAACATATATTCCTAATTAAATAGATTGAGAGCATAGACTTATAAAAGTAAATGGACTCCGCGCTACGCATATCAAAAATGATGCACAGTAAGTATTCCGGCGGCACCGCTTGTACGCCTCACGCTCACATTTACATCGTAGTATGCCGACCGGCCGCCATTACGTGACACGACAGCGTCAATCGTCAATCACGCACACATAGATCGGTACGGTGCTTCACTTTCGATATGCGTGGCACGGAGTCCATCTTTTTTTATAAGTCTATGATTGAGAGATAGATTTTTCAAGTATACGAAGAAACAACCACCCCACCTCGAAAATCTACGCCTTGGCAACAATCACTAATTTCCTACCATAATGAACACTTATTAAAATGTTTACCCTAGACCTTAGCCTCTAACAACACAGTAACCCACTTTCTTAATCATTATTAAACCCGTGGGAAACTCAGCACCTGCAGAGGGTAAATTTTATTTTACTTAATTCCTATGTATTTATCAACTTGGGTTTTATTTATGTTTTTCAATACTTTGAGGTTACACCAAAAAACCAAAGTTGTCGACATAGCTCACAGAATAAGCACGCTGAAGTGGCAATGGGCCGGCCATATTAGCCGTAGAACCGATGACCGTTGGAGTAGAAGTGTTCTTGAGTGGAGACCGCGAATCGGTAAACGTAAGGTGGGACGCCTTCAGCCTAGGTGGAGGGACGATCTTCGCAGGATGGCCATGGTAGCAGCTGGATGAGAGTTGCCGAAAATCGAGTTGAATGGCGTGCAATGGGAGAGGCCTGTGTCCAGCAGTGGACTGCTATAGGCTGCTGATGATGATGATAACACTAAAAAACATTACTTCGATAAACAGAGTTTACAAAATAAACTTCAAGATTTCAATCAATTAGCTTAGCATTTCACTTTGTTAGGGTTGGCTTCCAGACAAATTGAATGCAGCTGAATACCAGTATTTTACATGCAGCGACTGCCTATCTGAACTCCACAACCCAGATACTGGATAACACGATACCCCTTGGTAAGACTGGTTGTCAGACTTTTGGGCTTCTGACTACCCGTAACGACTGTCAAAGATCTACGAATGACAGCTGGACCTTTTCGAGGCACAGAGGGGTCTCGATATGTAATGCATGGTCCCCCTTTCACGAACCGTAAGCGTAGCTAACCATCGATCGACTAAAGTGGCTGTTATTATTTAGCCACGAGCCCCTCCGTAGTAGGTAAGTAGATCTTGCTGCAAATAGTCGACATTTAGCCTGAATGGTTGATTATGTCCCATTGGACATAATCAGGCATTCAGGTTCGTACAAGAACGTCCTAACCACAGATTAGATACCTACACCTAGATAACGCAAGAGAAGAAAAATCGCACCAGCTTCAAAAATCGTAAGCCGCCACTTTCGCGCCAAGTCCTGTGTACTGCTGGCTGGGTGAGCGTGACCGCTGGCGCTAGGCCCCGGGGGTGGGGCGAGACGGGTGCCGCACGCTTCGGCGTCTTTGAATCAATTTGATTTTCCCATCACTAAATAGTGCTGGTGACGTCATAGTAGGTAGTCAAAAAATGGCACACCTGGCTTTCATGTAGATAGTAATACTTGCGTTATCTAGGTCTATCTAAATCTGTGTTCCTAAACATTCTAACCGAGCTCTATAATTAACAGTATCTCAAGGGAATACTGCCACAACGACTTGCTTGGAAAAGATTTTACGTGAAAAACATTGCATTGTTAGATTAATTGAACCCATGGGAAAGGTCTTTCTTGTGTCAAGTGATCGCAAGCTTTTTTGCTGCGCATGAAGTCCTGGGTTCAATTCTCAGGGCGGGCAAAAACTTTTTAAACTAAGTATGCTTTTTAATGCCTATTTTAAAAATATGCTTTATTTTATTATTTTGTAAATGTAATTTTTAAAGCATGTAAAACTCTTATTAATATCTTTTATATATTTATAATTTATTAATGTATTCAGAGCGTGTGTACTCGATAATGTGTAAGCTGTGGTTACCTGTAATTGAGTGTGCATTACAGGATAATGCATATTATTATATAAGTTCTCTAATGGTAAAAGATAATTGTAATGCATCTCGTTGGTAATCCTTAAATAAATAAATAAAGTTACTGAGTTTTTCCGTCAGGAATTACAGGCATGTAGTTATGTTACTTATGTTATTTTTTTTTTGCTGCTGAATGCATTTCCCGTTTTCGTTTGTTTGTCTTTCAGCATGTAATGAAAACCAAATAGCTTAAATAAACGTAATGTCACATTTTGTCAACAAATGAACGGAAATGAATCATTTTAAAGTATTGCAGTCATCACCTAAATGTCATGTTATACACACTATTACCCATCTCAATGAATCTGCCTAGCCATTTTCCAGCTATATTGGGTCGGTTTCCAGTCTAATCGGATGCAGCTGAATACCAGTATTTTACATGGACATGGATATGACAACTGGATAATACGATAGGTACCCCCCCTTGGTAAGACTGGTTGTGACTTTTGGGATTCTGACTACCTGTAATGACGGTCAAAGTCGAAGATCTACGAATAACAGCCAAGACAAATTGCGAGGCACGGAGGGGTCTAGATAATTATGTAATGGACAATCGACAAAAAAACCGAAAATACCAAAAAAACATAAACGAATCAAACCATTTATCTATCTAAAAAGTCAATACATAGGTAGATACAGTCAACAAAAGAGATAAGTATGCATGATCGTCGGATACTTATAGTAGAAGTTTAGTAAGAAACCGATGGATGTTTTCTAATAAAATTTTGTTATATTAATAGAGAAGAAACGGTTCATTTATCAAATTAAATTTCAGTCGACAACATCCATCGGTTTTTTACTAAACTTCAACTATATCCGACAATCCTGCATACTTTTCTCTTTTGTTGACTGTACCTACAACGTGGTGTTGTAGGTACAGTCAACAAAAGAGAAAAGTATTCGACAGCTGACTTGTTCTCAATTATAATCATATATAGGTACTAACGACAAGGCATTGTGGATCTACAGGACTTCATATTGATGTGACGACCTCAAGACAAGCAGATAACCGCGTGTACACACGGCTACACATCAAGCTATACATTTTCAGTTTTAGCTGACCTCGCATTGTATAGGTTTTTCGTACAATCAGAAGTCAGCTTATACTGGTTATCTGCTTCTGAGCTAACTTGATGTGTAGCCGTGTGTACATACGAATTTAGTCGCATACTTCATTCCTATGTGATTATTGGCCATTGTATACCCATACTATATTTCGCTGAATCAATGAAAAATGCATATAATTATAATAATACTTCAGGAAATTGGATCAATAGCGTCTGACGGTGACACTTTCTCTTTTTCAAGTGCTATTGTGTTCTACAGACGTATCAAGTAGCAACCGAGAGCCATTTCACGATTCGTGGAAAAATCAGAACGTTGAATTGAAATATTCTTGGTAAGTTTTACAGTTTATATTTCAGTTGTGCTGTTATTTGAGAGTCGCAATTTCTTAATATGTTATACAATAACAGGTAAATAGGTTAACAAAATTAGACATTTTCTTGGGTCGATAACAGTAGGTATTTGAACATAATTAAATGTATGTCCATAATATTTGCGCACACGCATGGGTTGTGGTTGACCACGGTTACTCTTGATAACAGAATTTATATGTGTGTGTAAACATTCGCATGCTACTATGCAGCGCGGTGCAGGACTGTTTTGATGCGAGAGCTCAGACTACTATCACCCCTCCCGCACCGCGCAGTTACCTCAGCCAACGTCTCAGTTAAGCGGTCGGCCTACATGCATGCATGCGGCCTATATACATGTCCGTTAATGATGACAGTGACAGGTAAAGATGTTCAGTCATTTGAGGAAGAACCCCAAAATAGAACAACTAAACAGCAGGCTTGTTTTTCCCGAAGGGTCAGACAGAGGTGTCCCTATTCATTTTCATTTAATTTGTGTAAAAGTGTTCTCGTAAAACCTACATTAGAAATAAATATCATATTGAATATTGATGTCTCATACCGACTTTTCTATGTGCTCTGAAGGCAGAAGTTTTTTATATCCCGAATGATTTTTTTTACCGTCTCGAAATTTTTACAGGGTGTTCTACCCTTGAATATAAACAACTTTCACTATGGGACCAACTCTGAAATCACGAAAAATATCAGCTGTTTAATACAAAAGTTCAATACCTACTAGATCAAAATATTTGAAACAGCAGATTTTTTTTTCGTGATTTCAGAGTTGGTTTTTTAAATTTCGAGACGGAAAAAATTTCATCCAGTTTAGACTACAATACCTATATTAATACGTGTTGTTCCTTAAAAATAAGCAGTGTCAGAACGTCACATGACACGACCCTTTTTTTTTTTTTTTTAAGGATGGGAAATCATCAAATGACCCCTCCCGCTCTGGGTGGAGCGGAAGGGAGTGTCAGACTCTTACTGACTAAAACCCATCCGTGTTCCTTCCTTAGCCCTTTATATTCCGGGGCAGCGGTAACCCTTTCGGACAATCCCGCTGCCCCGGCAGGCTTCGGCCCTGACGGGCCCCTCCGTTCAATGCTGACATCTCTTTGAGGCGCGCGTGGAACACATACGCGCCGTCCGGCACGGGCCTGGTCCTGATCGGACGGCGAGCTACCCATTACTCGCCGTCCGCAGGCCCGCGCCTACGGTGGCCGGGAGTCGTCACGCGGCTCCCGACGCCCGGAGCGTCTACCGCGGCGGCTGGGACGGGCGGCTCTCTCAGCTCTCTCCCTCGCCCATCCCGCCACCTCCTTCGCTAGCATGACTGCTTCGCAGAAGGAGGTGACTGCCTCCCACTCCCTCTCGCCCCGGACCATGGCTTGGACCAGGGCCGGGCGCGAGAGGTCGCCGCCGCTGCCGATCGCCTCTACGAGGACACGGCGGTGCTCTGCCCAAGCGGGACAGGCCTCCACCGTATGCTCCACCGTGTCCTCAGGGCGATCCTCGCAGTGGTGACACCCGGGCGTTTCCTCCCGCCTGATGATGTGCAGGAACCTCCCGAAACATCCGTGTCCGGTGAGGACCTGCGTCAGGCGGTAGGTGAGGGCGCCGTGACGCCTCTCTAGCCACTCCTCAAAGAGGGGCCTTACCGCCGCTATCGCGGCGTGCCCTGCGCTGGGTTGCGACAGTCGCGCTTTCCATGCCGCCATGAGATCGCGCCGGAGGTCCGTCCGCTCCGCAGCAATTTGCCGCGGAAGCGGGTTTTCCCCCCGGCGTAGTGCCTCCGCGCGCCACTCAAAGAGGCGCGCGAGGACTATCGCCTCCAGATCCCATGGCGGCAGTCCGGCAAGGAGGCTTGCCGCCTCGCGCGAGATCGTGCGGTACCCCCGTATCAGCCCTATGGCTACCACCTTTTGGGGCGCGTTCAAGTAGTGGGCGGCTCGAAGCCGCAGTGAACGCGCCCACACCGGGGCGCCATACACGGCCATGGACCGCACGACCCCCGCGTAAAGCCTCCGGCAGGAGGCGTTTGGCCCCTTCAGGTTGGGCAGGAGCCGCTTGAAAGCGGCCCCAGCCCGTTCCAGTTTGGGGGCCAAACGTCGGAAGTGCTCCACGAAGTTCCACCGGCTGTCGAGGACGAGACCCAGGTATTTCATCGTCGTCTCGACGCCGATGCGAACCCCTCCTACCGTCAGTTGGGATCCCGATGGTGGCCCGTTCCGAAGCCCATGAAAAGACATGGCCTCGGATTTGTGCAGAGCCACCTCGAGACCCAACTGCCGGATCCTCTCCACGACTATCGCAACCCCGCGTGTCATTGCGTCGGCCGCCGCCTGATGCGACCTCCCCTGCGCCAGGACCAGCGTGTCGTCAGCGTAGCAAACTACGCTGACGCCATCAGGGAGGTCTGCCCGCAGCACCCAGTCGTAACCGATGTCCCACAGGAGCGGTCCCGGACATCTCTCGCCGGTTCCATTCCCCATCGCGACCGGGGTAGATGACGGCTCTGTCCGTCAAATACGCCCCGACTATTCGACGGAGGTAGGTCGGCACCCGGTGATACCGGAGTGCCTCCCCAATGCAGCTCCAGGGCAGGGTGTTAAACGCGTTGGCGATGTCGAGTGACACCGCCACGACCACCCCACCCCGGGACACCGCGTCCCCCGTCGTGAGGGCTCTCACGCGCATGATGGCGTCCACCGTCGAGCGCCCCTTGCGGAAGCCAAACTGGCTATCCGCAAGATCCGGCCCCGTCCTCACCAGGTGCCCGACGAGGCGGCCCGCAATCACTCTTTCAAAGAGCTTGCCGACCTCGTCGAGCAGCACGATGGGCCGGAATGCGGACGGAGAGTCCGCAGGGCGCCCTGGCTTCCGAATGAGGACCAGCTTCCCCGTCTTCCAACGGAGTGGAAACTGGCCCCTCTCCATACATGCGCTTAAGAGCGCCTCCAGTCGGGGTCCGAGAGCCGTCGAGGCCAGGGCCCAGGCTTTACCCGGCAAGCCGTCGGGCCCTGGGGCGGTATTTTTGGCCTTCAGCCTACATACCGCCACTCTCAGATCTACCCCGGTCACTTCAGGGATGTCGTCGTCGTCGTCCGCGTGGTCCGCTTCGGGCACCGCAATTGGCGGAGCCATAGGCGGGGGAGTATGCTCCCCCCGTGAAGGGAACAGAGCGCTCACCACCTCCTCCACCAGCTGTGGCCGGAGACTCTGCGTCAGTGGGGGGGCCCAGGTGCGGAGTTTATTCCGCACCATTTTGTAAGGGCGCCCCCATGGATCTCTGTTCAGAGTCTCCAGCATCTCCTCGCGGGCCATATCTTTGGCCCGCTGTACAGCCTCTTGGAGGGCGGTCTTCGCCGCTCTGTACCCCTCGTACAGCTCCGCCTCCGTGGCTTCCGCATCCGGAGGGCGGATGCGGAGCCTGCGGTGCCTGGTGTACAGGTGTCGCGCATCAACGCACGCCTTGCGTAACACCTCTACCTCCTGCGACCACCAGTACACCTGACGTCGGGCGCATCCTGGCCGAACTCGGGGCATTGCCACGTCACAAATATCGGACATGGCCTCCCGGAACCACTCCGCCTCGTTGTTAATGTCGGAAGGCCTGTCTGGTGATGACACCCAGGCCTGCACGATTGAGGCTTCCAGGAGGAGCTCCCGGTCCAGCTGCTTCAGCGCCCACCGCGGACCACTCGGGGTCTGTTGGACCGGCGCGCTAGAGGTCTGGGCGGAGACGTCGATCCGGATATACCGATGATCGGAATAGGTCTCCACCTCCTCCATGACGCGCCAGTCAATTACTCGCTGTGACAGAGCGGGGCTAGCGAACGAAATGTCCACCACCGACTCGCCCCGCATCCGCACACACGTGGAAACAGAACCCCGATTTAGGACGACCAGGCCTGTTTCCAGAGCCCAGTCCTCCACCATCCTTCCCCGCGTGTCCGTGCAACGGGAACCCCAGGCCAAATTTTTGGCGTTGAAGTCCCCGAGCACTAACACGGGGAAGGACTGGTTTCCGACGACGACAGTCAACTCTGTTAAAGAGTTGTGGAACTCGGCGAGAGTTCGGCTCGGAGAGAAGTAAACTCCCACTACCACTATCTCTCCGAACCGTGCTGCTACGCACCCCTGTCCCTTTGTGACGCCTTCAAGGGACGGGGTACCGGCGGCAGCCGACGATAATATGGCCACTGAGCCGCTCAGGTCCTCCACCCAGTCATCCCTGGGCGGGACAAAGTACGGCTCAGCGACCACGGCGATGTTAATCGACCACTGCGCCATGCTCTGGAGCAACAAGTCCTGAGCACAGGCGCAGTGGTTGATATTCGCCTGGAGGAGGCGTAATGGAGTCGTCACTCCTCCATTTCAGCCCCCTCCCGGGCCCCCTGTGAGGGCCTCTCCACGGCGCTGACGGCAGCGGCACCGGAAGCGGCGGCGGCAGCAGAAGCGCCGGCGGCGGCAGAAGTGGCGGCGGCGGCAGAAGCGGCGGCGACGGTGACGGTGGCGGTGGCGGAGGGCCTGCCTTTCCTCCTGGTTCCGGCGGGCGGAGCGCAGGACTTGCTCCCCGCCCGGTGATCGGCCGGCTTGCCAGCAGCCGCACATGCAACGCAGTGCGGCGCGGCAGTGCACGAGCCGGCCTTGTGTCCGGGCTGGCCGCAGCGGAAGCACAGAGCGCTGCGGTCCTCCGAGGTGCACTGGATGCCAACGTGGTGCCCCACGAGGCATCGGAAGCACCTCAGAGGCCTGGGTTCCAGCAGTTTGACCTGCGCTGAAACCCAGCCCACCAGGAGTCTTCGGCCCTCCACGATCTTTTTGGCCGCCGTCACGGGGCAGCTTACCGTAACGGTTCGCATGCCCGAATGATCAGGACGTACGGTGCCCGCCTTCACCTGCTCGGCGAGACACCCGCCCGTCCTGACGACTGCGGCCACTACCTCCTCCTCCGTTACGGAGTCATCCAGGCCCATAATGCGCATGTCTGCGCACTTAACGGGCCTGGAGACTCGAGCCTCTTCCGCGTTAAGGGACGCCCTTAGCTTCTCAGCTAGGGCGTCAGCGGTGGGGCCACTCGTCGCACCAGGGATCTCCAGCATGCGGGCGCCAGTAGCGGTCACCCTATGCCGGAGGCCCCCGGTGATCCCCAGCTCCTGGAGGTCCACCGTCTCCCGCGCTTTGGTGAGCACGTCGCGGTACGTCACTCCCCTCTTAACCGCGTCCGGCTGTAGCGTAATCACTACAGCCGCGGTTTTTGGGGAGCGAAGCCTAGCCGCGACGGCTCGCTCCTTGCGACGCCTCCTCTGCCGCTTCTTCCTCTCCGCCTTGGCCGCCTTTTTCCTCTCCCCGACCACCTGCCACTCGGCGGCGGTCGTGGGAGAAGTGGGGGACTCCTGGGAGGGGCGGGGCGTAGGTGCCGCGGCCTCCACCCCCCTTGCCGGACGGCCCTTCTTCTTATTCCTGGCAGGCGCCGGTTTTGCCGGCGCCAGGGCTCCACCAGGCGGCGGCGCCGGTTTCGCCGTCGCCAAGGCTCCCCCTGCCGGCACCGGTTTGGTCGGCGCCTGGGCCCGGCCGGACGGTCCGGGCTTAGGGGCGGCAGCTGCCGCAGCAGCCGCGTACGAGGCCGCCTTCGTCGGCCCCGGGGCCGTCCTGCCCGCCAGTGGGGGGCGGAGGACAATACCCTCCAGGACGGAGAACCGCGCCTGGAAGGTCGCCAGCTCCTGCCGAACCAGGTTCAAGACCTGGTTCTCCACCGGGACGGGCTGGCTCGCCTGGACGCCACCGGTGACCCTTAGGGCGGCCAGGTCTGCCCGGAGCCTCCCGTTCTCCTCCTGGACGCCCCTCATGGCGGCCGTCAGGCGGGCGAGCTCCGCCCGCAATTCGGCGACTTCGCCGGCCGAAGGACCGGCGCAGCCGGCCGCCTCCGCTGCCGCCATGATGGAGGCCGTCGCCGAGACTACGGCCCTGTTCTTGGAAGCTTTGATCTTCTTCAGGGCCACGTCCCGGATCGCGGCCTCCACGACCGCCGCAAACTTGAGTTTGCGGTCCGCCTCGGGGCCACCAACCGTACCGGTCTCATCGCCTGAGGACCCCGAGGCGACCGCGCGACCAGTCTCCCCCTCCTTTGCGGGCTCCTCCGCTCGCTCTGCCGCCTCCCGGGCAGTGAGCCCCCTCCCCTTGCCTCGCTCTCGGACTCCTCCCCGCCTGCTGGTGGGGATTTTCCGAGCCGAGGCCAGCTCTCCGTCTGAGGACAACCTCTGGCTGTCCTCAGACCTTGGCCGCTTGCTGTAGCTCTTTCTTGCAGCAGCGGCCACCTCCTCCACACGGCTAGGGCTCCCAGAGCCTTCCGTGCTCGCTCCTTCTGATGCGGCGTCGGACTCCGACTCCGCATCACTCCTCATCTCCTCTGTTTGTTTTTTAATATTTATTTCCATAGCTGTTCCCACGAGTATATATATTGTTGTATTGACTCAAATTAAAGTGGTTCGCACTAGCGACTAAATCAAGCTACCCATTAGCCAAGCTTACTACCTTCCTCACGGTGCGCCGCCGCTTGAAGGTTTGGGGAATTTTTTATAGAGGTTAATCTTCCTCGCGGTCCGGGCGGTTAAGCCAAGACCCTCGACCCCCGTCAACAGCCAGAGACATGACCTTAACTGTCTCCGGGGCTACGATATTAGCGGTGGCAGGAGGGGGTTACCCCTCCTGCCTGCCCGCAGGGTAAGTGCACACCGGGCCCGCTCCGACCCCACCACACTTGCCGCTCTGCTACTCAGAGCGATCTGTGTGGCGTGATCCTCCTGGCAGAATATTAGCGTGCGGACAGCGAGATCCCACTGGGAAATAATCCCAATGGGAAGTCGCTGTCCGCACCCCAGGATGCACCGGCCCGAACACTGATCTTCCCCCCGGACGTATCCAGAAGGGAACCCCAGTCCCCGGGCACACGTGGAGGTTCTCTGCCCAAGCACCCCATGACACGACCCTTGCCCTCTACTCTTTGCACTTTAAATCCTCCACGTTCCTGCAGAATAAACAAATCGTAAAATGCTATTCAAATATTATTTTCTTTATGTTCATTCCAACACCCATTTAATACTATATGTATTTGTCGCCTCTCACAACAACAGAAGGCCAATTCTCGTAATTTAAAACGTTAAAAATCTAGTCGCAGTCTCATCTCAGCGACAAACAAATGTCAAAATCTTGTCAAAATGTAGGGAAATTAGAGGTATTTTTGACAGATTGAGACTGAGATCAGACTGTGAACGTTCTTAAAAATAAGAGAATTGCCCCTCAGATCGTAATAAAGGAATAATTGTAAAACAAAAGCGAGTGAAATGCTCGTTGAAACACCCATTATGCACAAATACATATTCTGAGACGTACCTAAACAAAATATATTATTCCCCTCTGCCAAAGTTGTGACGGACTTAAATTGGAGCTGCTGAACCCAAAAAGTGTTGTGACTCGACACTTTGACGTGAAAGAAAAAAGTTAAAGAAGGTTCACTAAGAAAATTCACAGGAAACACTCGCCAATGGACCAGTGGCGGCAGAGTGGTAACGGCCCTGACTTATGAGTCGTAGGTTATAGGTTCGAACCCAGGCAGGCCCTTTACTTTGTATAAATAATTTCATCACCAATGCTCTTAAAACGGTGAAGGAAGACATCGTGAGGAAACCGGCATGCCCTATAACCAAAAATTCGAAGACATGTGACATCTACCAACCCACACCGAGCCCGCGTGGTGGAATTCAGCCCACTCCCTCTCGAAGAGTGGAGGCCTGTGTCCCAGCAGTGGGAACATTATAGGCTGATTATGCTACTCACCAATAATCTGCTGTTTTAGGTAAGTTGGTTATCTTCTTTTTCATCGTAGTTAACTTTTTGTTGTTGCTAATGTTGAGCAGAGGGTTCTGTAATGACTCTTACGGCCTTATTCCATCCAAACATCGACTTTTTGAATTTTTAACTTATTTCGACAAAGTTAAAGTTTTAATTCCAGAAACTGACGTTAAGGAGCCGTAGCAAGCGTAGTTCATACAAACGTAAAACCAAAATAATTGGTATATCAAACATATTCTTATAATTAACTTAACATCTAGGTTCCCAAAAATATAGTGTGAAAGGACACTATACTTATCATAAGACCTGTAACACCCGAAGGGTTAGCAGAGATATATACCTATGTCATGGACTAAGTGATTAATCGGGCATATGGGCAATAACACCTATACTAACTAGCGAAATGTGGGTTACACAATTTATCAAAGGGAATTATAATACACGGTACTTAGTGAATCTTCGGCACAAATTATCTGTAATGTGACACAAATTAGCGAGGCTTAGAGAATAGACGTATGTTCGCAATAAATAAGAACAAATGTAGCGTTAGAACTAACATGGCAGTCAGTAATACAGAAACTTTAAACTTGCAAAGATTTATTTTTTTATATTTTTGTCTCTTTTTCGTTCGGAATTGAATGTTGCCGTAATTTTTGTAAATGCACAGAATTGAGGCGAATGACATTTTTGTTAAAAATACCTTATGAAAACCTACCACATAACCACAGTCCAAGCAACGTGTTATCTTCTGTTATGATATGGTTGATTTTTCCAACGCCAGTTCTTTACTTGTTTTTTCTATAAGGTGGTATCTCAGACCAAGTCAAAAACCAAGACAGAGGGCTGTCAACAGTAAAGTGAAGCCGGTTTCGTAAACATGTGTGCACTTAGTGAGGTGTAGTTTGATTGTAAAAGATTGCAAATGTGTGCGTGTGAGCGTGTATTCACAGAGCGGAGGTGTAGATTGGCATGCTTCACTGTATCGTTCTCAGCGCTATGTCTTTGTTTTTTTTTTTGGCCTGAGGGTGTTATTGGGTTTTCCATCAGGAATTTCTCAGTGGAGACCGGAGCCTGGACTTGTGCCCGTTTGATGGCAAAAAGGCTCGCCCCCTATTACATAGGACTTCAACATAACTGGCAAAATGTGGGTGTACAGAAGAAGAACTAGCAGGGGATCGAGGAGCGGGGGGGGCTGGAGGGGGGCGCAGGGATCAGACCGGAATAAATCTGCACTTCAGGGATACGGGCGTGATGATGTTTTGTTAGATATCTTTTATCTGTGGAATAAAGTCGATGTCTGACAGTTTTCCAAAAATTCATAACTATTCCTCGGATAAAGATATCTGGGGCCGTATTTTGACGTATAATGTCATGAAATGTACGTTCAAGTGTGAGAAAGAGACGGAGCTATTGAAGGCCGATAGCACTCTCTCTTTTTTGCAATGGAATAATCATGGCATTAATACATATACTTCATAACACGGACCTTTTTTTTTAAGGATGGGAAGTCATCATATGACCCCTCCCGCTCTGGGTGGAGCGGAATTTAAGGAAGTGTCAGACTCTTATTGACTAAAACCCATCCGTGTTCCTTTCTTAGCCTTTTATGTTCCGGGGTAGGGGTAACCCTTTCGGACAATCCCGCTGCCCCCAAAACATACACACACGTTTTTAAAATTTATGCGTCACACGCGAAGCAGAAATTTATAATGTTCTTCATCGACTTTTCCCATCTCTACCAGAAAGCGGATGAAGGATTCCACTTTCCTTGCTTCTACGTAAAAAGCGGATAAGGATTAACTTTGTCTCTGTATGGATATCGAATTCTGAGAGATATCAACGACAAATCCGTATGAACGTATCTTGTAGCTATAACTAGTAATGTACTATATTATCAATAAGCTATGTCGCGGTCATAAGCCTAGCCTTTCCTTAACTAAATTAGGATTGGTTTCCAGTCTAACCGGCATCCTAATCGTAACACACAATCAATCATAATCTGAATCATTTTGAAGTAATTGCTAATCCATTGCTTCTTATGTTCGAAACATTTGTCTGCTCAACAAAGTAAATAACGAATTGAATGTTGTTGAACTGTAAAAATGTAAGCCATTCCTAATGTTAGTGTGTTACACAATTACCCCACGGATGGAGCTGAATACCAGTATTATAATTATACCTACATGAAAGGACTGCCTACTGACCTCTACAACCCAGTTACTGGGTAATATGATACCCCTTGGTATCCTATAAGCTATGTAAAGTACAAAGGGTTATTAAAAATTAATGTATTGTCAAAACAAGCTTCGAAGTCATTTAAAATGTTGTCGACCTCCATGGTTCTTTAATATTTAAAACAGCTTGTTATACACTGTTTAACATGGCGTAAATTACAAGTTACAAGCATTCATTATGAAAGTACGTAGATATGATATAAAAGCTACCTACGCATTATAATATTTTACGAACAAAATACAGAAAAACATTTCTATGAAATAACAGTGGTCATTATATTTCACTTCCTTAGCGCTACAAACTATTAGTTTCTGACCGCGACTTTGCCCGCGTGAAACTTCTTGCTCCCTCGACCCACCCCGTCACATCGCATCGCCTGCCCGCGCTGTGTTTTCGCATAGCGTTCTTTCTTACTTTCTTTCTTTTTGGTCGGCTCCTAAGAATCCTAGCATGATGTTATATATATAGCTTATAGCGTTCCTCGAGAATTGGGTTATCAAATGCAAAAAGTATTTTTCGACTCCGACTGGGAGTTCCAGAGATTAGCGCGTTCAAACAAACAAACAAACTCTTCAGATTTATAATTAGTATTATATTATTATGTTACAGTTTAGTATAGATTCACTGTTAACATTAGTACCTATATCGGAGACACGAACCCTCATGATTACTCCCACCAAAAATCGCTCAACGCGCCTAAAGACGTTTGCACTTAAAAAAAAAAACATAAGGGTTCCTTATTAGCATTTTGGTACGGAACCCTAAAAACACAAAGATAGTCCAAAAAAAAACAAAAGATTATTTTAGTAGGCAAAGGAATTACAACATTCTGCCAACAATATAATGAGTTGTGGCCGAAGTTCGTAACCTTTATATTATTTACCAAATGTTTCAAGCGAGCATAAAGAAACAGGATACCTACTTAGGTATACAAAAGTTATTTTTCTGCGAATAATTACTCAGAAAGGTCAAATTTGCAATTAAAGACAAAATAGATCGGTCTTGTGTGCCTAGCCTTAATAAAACTGTGACAATTGATAGGTACATTACGGTTAATTGAAGTTCATCAAACAACCTTATTGTCCCCTAGGTGAAAATGTCAAACTTTATTGATTTGTTGCTTAAAATATGTCTTTTCTTTACGTTAATTTTAGTGACCGCCCATTATAGGTCAGCCTAAAAATGACCGTTTGAACTTACACCTTTAAGAATGCATGTTTATAACTGTCTCGGCAGGCAAATATAGTCAGATAGGAAACGCCGACCTCATCTAGTTTAAAAAATATGATTGACGTGTAAAAGTGTTGGTACAAACCTACTTACAGAAAATAAATCATTTATCATTTATCAAAGACGCGATGGATAACCCAGTCGTTAATCATGACTTAAGCAACGCAACATTTACAACGCAACGTTTTTAAATAAACCACTGTGGCCACTGTACGATACGGACTTCGGCTTAGGGTTCCCTCAGCGACTCCCTAAGGGACTCAGGGACAGGGTGGATCGAATTTAAGAAGCCAGTGTAGTGATTTAATCAGCTTAAATACGGGATCAACATGATTCTACACCATCCTTGACTAAGATACAGGTATCGCAAAATATCTCCCGTTCAACTGCAAGTTTTAACTTTAGTTCCTACAATGAACAATATCCAAGAAAATCTTACTCTACCATACTCAAGCAAATCTTATATTAATTTATAGTCGTTTCTTGCCCAATATTTTCTATTCGAAACTACCTTTTGGAAGGGACTACTAGAATCAATTATATTTTATTTGACGTTCATAAGTTCCTTTTATGTGCCTATTTTATTTAAATAACTTTCTTTTTTTTCTTTTTACTTCGTAGATTCCTAAAAAATGCTCGCTAAACGGAAAAAAACGCTTAGTAAAAAAAGTTTTTCTTCAAATATTTGTGCACATTATAATATTATATTACATGTAGGCAAACCCCGAGACAGTTTGCTTACCGCGAGCCTGCGTTATCAGCGATCTGAGTTGACGAGATAACCCTGAAAATGCTTGAAAGTGCCGCTTGCTGAATTAAGTGTTACGTAATAATGATACATCTCATTTAGATTTGATGATGAAATTACGAGACTCCATATTTTCTTGCTAGAAAAAATGCTATTTTTAAAATACAAATGTCCTTTAACACGTTGGCTGACAGGCGACAGACACAATAGAAAATCTATTGTTCGCGGTCACCGGTGACCGAGTTGACAGTCAATGCCTTTTTTTTTTTTTTTTTTTTTTTAAGGATGGGAAATCATCCAATGACCCCTCCCGCTCTGGGTGGAGCGGAAGGGAGTGTCAGACTCTTACTGACTAAAACCCATCCGTGTTCCTTCCTTAGCCCTTTATGTTCCGGGGCAGCGGTAACCCTTTCGGACAATCCCGCTGCCCCGGCAGGCTTCGGCCCTAACGGGCCCCTCCATGTCTGCTGACATCTCTTTGAGGCGCGCGTGGAACACATACGCGCCGTCCGGCACGGGCCTGGTCCTGATCGGACGGCGAGCTACCCATTACTCGCCGTCCGCAGGCCCGCGCCTACGGTGGCCGGGAGTCGTCACGCGGCTCCCGACGCCCGGAGCGTCTACCGCGGCGGCTGGGACGGGCGGCCCTCTCGGCTCTCTCCCTCTCCCATCCCGCCACCTCCTTCGCTAGCATGACTGCTTCGCAGAAGGAGGTGACTGCCTCCCACTCCCTCTCGCCCCGGACCATGGCTTGGACCAGGGCCGGGCGCGAGAGGTCGCCGCCGCTGCCGATCGCCTCTACGAGGACACGGCGGTGCTCTGCCCAAGCGGGACAGACCTCCACCGTGTGCACCACCGTGTCCTCTGGGCGATCCTCGCAGTGGTGACACCCGGGCGTTTCCTCCCGCCTGATGATGTGCAGGAACCTCCCGAAACATCCGTGTCCGGTGAGGACCTGCGTCAGGCGGTAGGTGAGGGCGCCGTGACGCCTCTCTAGCCACTCCTCAAAGAGGGGCCTTACCGCCGCTATCGCGGCGTGCCCTGCGCTGGGTTGCGACAGTCGCGCTTTCCATGCCGCCATGAGATCGCGCCGGAGGTCCGTCCGCTCCGCAGCAATTTGCCGCGGAAGCGGGTTTTCCCCCCGGCGTAGTGCCTCCGCGCGCCACTCAAAGAGGCGCGCGAGGACTATCGCCTCCAGATCCCATGGCGGCAGTCCGGCAAGGAGGCTTGCCGCCTCGCGCGAGATCGTGCGGTACCCCCGTATCAGCCGTATGGCTACCACCTTTTGGGGCGCGTTCAAGTAGTGGGCGGCTCGAAGCCGCAGTGAACGCGCCCACACCGGGGCGCCATACACGGCCATGGACCGCACGACCCCCGCGTAAAGCCTCCGGCAGGAGGCGTTTGGCCCCCTCAGGTTGGGCAGGAGCCGCTTGAAAGCGGCCCCAGCCCGTTCCAGTTTGGGGGCCAAACGTCGGAAGTGCTCCACGAAGTTCCACCGGCTGTCGAGGACGAGACCCAGGTATTTCATCGTCGTCTCGACGCCGATGTGAACCCCTCCTACCGTAAGTTGGGATCCCGATGGTGGCCCGTTCCGAAGCCCATGAAATGTCATGGCTTCGGACTTGTGCAGAGCCACCTCGAGACCCAACTGCCGGATCCTCTCCACGACTATCGCAACCCCGCGTGTCATTACGTCGGCCGCCGCCTGATGCGACCTCCCCTGCGCCAGGACCAGCGTGTCGTCAGCGTAGCAAACTACGCTGACGCCATCAGGGAGGTCTGCCCGCAGCACCCAGTCGTAACCGATGTCCCACAGGAGCGGCCCCAAGACCGATCCCTGCGGGACACCGCACGACATCTCTCGCCGGTTCCATTCCCCATCGCGACCGGGGTAGATGACGGCTCTGTCCGTCAAATACGCCCCGACTACTCGACGGAGGTAGGTCGGCACTCGGTGATACCGGAGTGCCTCCCTAATGCAGCTCCAGGGCAGGGTGTTAAACGCGTTAGCGATGTCTAAAGACACCGCCACGACCACCCCACCCCGAGACACCGCGTCCCCCGTCGTGAGGGCTCTCACGCGCATGATGGCGTCCACCGTAGAGCGCCCCTTGCGGAAGCCAAACTGGCTATCCGCAAGATCCGGCCCCGTCCTCACCAGGTGCCCGACGAGGCGGCCCGCAATCACTCTTTCAAAGAGCTTGCCCACCTCGTCGAGCAGCACGATGGGCCGGAATGCGGACGGAGAGTCCGCAGGGCGCCCTGGCTTCCGAATGAGGACCAGCTTCCCCGTCTTCCAACGGAGTGGACACTGGCCCCTCTCCATACATGCGCTTAAGAGCGCCTCCAGTCGGGGTCCGAGAGCCGTCGAGGCCAGGGCCCAGGCTTTACCCGGCAAGCCGTCGGGCCCTGGGGCTGTATTTTTGGCCTTCAGCCTGCCTACCGCCACTCTCAGATCTACCCCGGTCACTTCAGGGATGTCGTCGTCGTCCGCGTGGTCCGCTTCGGACACCGCAATTGGCGGAGCCATGGGCGGGGGAGTATGCTCCGCCCGTGAAGGGAACAGAGCGCTCACCACCTCCTCCACCAGCTGGGGGCGGAGACTCTGCGTCAGCGGGGGGGCCCAGGTGCGGAGTTTATTCCGCACCATTTTATAAGGGCGCCCCCACGGATCTCTGTTCAGAGTCTCCACCATCTCCTCGCGGGCCAAATTCTTGGCCCGCTGAACAGCCTCTTGGAGGGCGGTCTTCGCCGCTCTGTACCCCTCGTACAGCTCCGCCTCCGTGGCTTCCGCATCCGGAGGGCGAATGCGGAGCCTGCGGTGCCTGGTGTACCGGTGTCGCGTGTCAACGCACGCCTTGCGTAGCGCCTCTACCTCCTGCGACCACCAGTACACCTGACGTCGGGCGCATCCTGGCCGGACTCGGGGCATTGCCACGTCACAGATCTCGGACATGGCCTCCCGGAACCACTCAGCCTCGTTGTCAATATCGGCAGGCCTGTCTGGTGATGACACCCAGGCCTGCACGATTGAGGCTTCCAGGAGAAGCTCCCGGTCCAGCTGCTTCAGCGCCCACCGCGGACCACTCGGGGCCTGTTGGACCGGCGCGCTGGAGGTCTGGGCGGAGACGTCGAACCGGATATACCGGTGGTCGGAATAGGTCTCCACCTCCTTCATGACGCGCCAGTCAATGACCTGCTGTGACAGAGCGGGGCTGGCGAACGAAATGTCCACCACAGACTCCCCCCGCATCCGCACACAGGTAGGAACAGAACCCCGATTTAGGACGACCAGGCCTGTTTCCAGAGCCCAGTCCTCCACCATCCTTCCCCGCATGTCCGTGTAACGGGAACCCCAGGCCAAATTTTTGGCGTTGAAGTCCCCGAGCACTAACACGGAGAAGGACTGGTTTCGGACGACGACAGTCAACTCTGTTAAAGAGTTGTGGAACTCGGCGAGAGTTCGGCTCGGAGAGAAGTACACTCCCACTACTACTATCTCTCCGAACCGTGCTGCTACGCACCCCTGTCCCTTCGTGACACCTTCGAGGGACGGGGTACCGGCGGCGGCCGACGAAATTATGGCCACTGAGCCGCTCAGGTCCTCCACCCAGTCATCCCTGGGCGGGACAAAGTACGGCTCAGCGACCACGGCGATGTTGATCGACCACTGCGCCACGCTCTGGAGCAACAGGTCCTGAGCGCAGGCGCAGTGGTTGATGTTCGCCTGGAGGAGACGTAATGGAGCCGTTACTCCTCCATTACAATCCCCTCCCGGGCCTCTTGAGAGGCAGCGGCGCCAGTGGCAGCGGCGACGGTGGCGGCGGCGACGGTGGCGGCGGCGACGGTGGCGGCGGCGACGGTGGCGGCGGCGACGGTGGCGGCGGCGGAGGGCCTGCCCTTCTTCCTGGTTCCGGCGGGTGGAGCGCAGGACTTGCTCCCAGCCCGGTGATCGGCCGGCTTGCCAGCAGCCGCACACGCGACGCAATGCGGCGCGGCGCTGCACGAGCCGGCCTTATGACCGGGCTGACCGCAACGGAAGCACAACGAGGTGCGGTCCTCTGAGGTGCACTGGATGCCAACGTGGTGCCCCACATGGCATCGGAAGCACCTCAGAGGTCTGGGCTCCAGCAGTTTCACCTGCGCTGACACCCAGCCCACCAGAAGCCTTCGGCCCTCCACAATTGTCCTGGCCGCCGTCACGGGGCAGCTTACCGTTACGGTTCGCATTCCCGATGTGTCAGGACGTATGGTGCCCGCCTTCACTTGGTCGGCCAGACACCCGCCCGTCCTGACGACGGCGGCCACAACCTCACCCTCCGTTACTGAGTCATCCAGGCCCATAATGCGGATATCTGCACACTTCATGGGCCTGGAGACACGCACCTCCTCCGCATTAAGGGACGCCCTTAGCTTTTCAGCTAGAGCGTCTGCGGAGGGGCCACTCGTCGAGCCGGGGATCTCCAGCATGCGGGCGCCAGTGGCGGTCACCCTATGCCGGAGGTTGCGCTTTTTTCCTTGCCGCCTTGGCCGCCTTCTTCTTTTCCCCGACCACCTGCCACTCGGCGTCGGTCGTGGGAGAAGAAGTGGGAGATTTTTGAGGGCGGGGCGAACGACCTGGGGCCCCCACCTCCCTTGCCGTTCGGCCCTTTTTCTTTTTGCCGGCGGGCGCCGGTCCGGTCGTCACCGGAGCTACCCCAGCCGGAGCCGGTTTTGCCGGCTTCGCCGGGGCTCCACCAGCCGACGCCGGTTTCGCCGTCGCCGGGGCTCCGCCAGCCGACGCCATTTTGGCCGGCGCCTGGGCCCGGCCAGACGGCCCGGGTTTAGGGGCAGCAGCTGCCGCAACGGCCGCGTACGAGGCCGCCCTTGGTGCCGGGGCCGTCCTGCCCGCCAGGGGGGGGGCGCAATACTATACCCTCCAGGACGGAAAACCGTGCCTGGAAGGCCGCCAACTCCTGCCGAACCAGGTCCAGGACCTGGTTCTCAACCGGGGCGGGCCGGCATGGCTCCCTTGCCTGCGCGCTGCCGGCGCCCTTCAGGCCGGCCAGGTCCGCCCGGAGCCTCCCGTTCTCCTCCCGGAGAAGCTCCATGGCGGCCGTCAGGCGGGCGACCTCCGCCCGCACTTCGGCTACTTCGCTGGCCGAAGGAGCCACATAGCTAGCCGCCTCAGCCGCCGCCATAATGGAGGCCGTGGCAGCGGATATGGCCTTGTCTTTCGAGGTTTGCAACCTCTTCAAGGCCACACTCTTGATTGCGGCTGCCACAACCTCCGCAAACCTCGCTTTGCCCTGCTCGGAGCCACCAGCGGTGTCCGACTCACCGTCCGACGACTCCGAGAGGGCCGCCCTGCGGCCGGTCTCTCCTGAGCGATGCCCCTCCGTGTCGCTCCCACCAGAGGGAACCGGAGTGCCGGGCCGCCTAAAACGAGCCCCACTGTCGTGCTGCTGCACCGCACGACCTCGACACTCGCCACTTTCGCAGCCGACACGCTCTCCGCACTCGCGGTTCGACCCATCGAACCCGCCTCGTCCGAGTCTTCCTCGCGCGGACGTTTTCTCCAGAATTTGGAGCGTCCGCGCGAGTCCTGGTCGGACATTGTTTGGTCCTCTGAAGGACAGGAGCCTCCTCGGCTCTTGTTGCCATTGGCAAACGGAACACATTCGTTGCCCCCCCCAGAATACGAATGGGGGCTTGACGTTCCCAAAGGGAACGTGCCGGATTCTCCAGCTGCTGAGCAGCTGGTACCGACCTGGGGTAGTTTTTTCCCGTCTGTGTTGTCCATTTTTGTTTCTTTTTTTTAAAGGGTGAGGTCCCTTGTGCTGCGCTAACGACCGGATTCCCTCCGGCCATTCATCCCCTCGGCACGCTAGACCTTGGGATTGGGGTAATTTTTTATAGAGGTTGTCTACCTCGCGGCCCGAGCCTCAGTGGCCCGGACCCCCGGTCTTGAATTCAAGATTACGGGGTGGCCGACGGCTGGGCAAAACCAACCGCCGCCCCGGCGTACCCACGCTGCCGCCGGATGCCGGACAGACGCAGCGCGGGCATGGGACACCCTCCACCACCCACTCTGTAGTGGGTCTAGCGGCGTGAACCGCCTCGTGACGGTCTACGCCCACTCACCTTCCTCTGTAAGCAGAGGAGGAGTGGACGCATGACCGTCCGTCCGTAGCCCGGTTCCCTTCACCGACCATCAAGGATGATCGATGATTGGAACCGTGACCTTTCCCCGCCTGTTGAAGATTAGCCGCCCGCCCCACTTGTCCACCCAAACCTGGTGGGCAATTGGGGCCGACGTTGCCCAGGATGCGCCACGAGGAGGCTCTTCAACGTGCACCCCACAGTCAATGCCTTAAGTATAACTTTTCCTTACGTGGACGCCCTCAGGCTCGATGGACTGACGACGATCTCAGGGTGTCTGCTAGCAGCTGGATGAGACTTGCCGAAAATCGAGCTGAATGGCGTGCGATTGGATAGGACTGCTGTAGGCTAAAAATGATCATAATTTTTTTCTCGGAAACTCCTTTTCAGTTATCTGAATTAGATGCATCTTATTTGAAACTTCACCCTTATGTAACACACTGTCAATCTCAATCTGAATAATTTTGATGGATATTGCTAATACATTGCTTCATATTTTCGAAAAATGCGTCTGCTGAACAACGTAAATGACGCAATGAATGTTGTTGAATGTAATGAAACCCATTGCTACTGATACTGTGATTATACCCTGCAGATTATAAAATTAATAAATAATGCTCATTTTGTTGCGAGGCAAGTGTTAATTTCTTTTTCCTAAAAACGTTATCATGTCAAGATTTTTTTTTTCATTAATTACTTAGAAAAAGATAAAGATTAGAAACTAAGTAGCATGTGAACACAAAATAAATAAGTGTCACTTTAGCCCGTTAAGTCATACGACTCGAGGACGCAGAAAAAAAATCTGCTAAGTTTAAATTAAGTTAGGTAAATAAAAGTAAGTTACGCATTTGTTATGAATAACTGGTTATTCCCCGCCTCTTACAAAATCCATACTATCGATACTAATATTATAAATTCGAAAATAACTCTGTCTGTCTGTATGTTACCTTTTCACGCCTAAACCGCTGAACGGATTTCGATAAAATTTGGCAGAGGGATACTAGATTGCATCCCGGGGAAGGACATAGGCTATTTTTTTATCGAAATATCTCGGAGGCGAAGCCGCAGGCGGAAGCTAGTTATAATATCTATAATTATGATTTTATGTTTTTTTTTTGCTGTGACATATTAAACCTAACCTCATTTTTATTCATAGATTAAACTCTGATTTTTAATTTGTCAGACTGTAACCATTCCACTCCGCCCTAAGACGACCCACTGACCATGAATTCAGCACATGCATTACAGGGTATGCCACCCTGTAAAGACTACTACCAGTGCTCCGCGGTTTCACCCGCATAGTGTCGATCGTGTGGGAAGATCGGATCGGAAACATATAAACACACACACACACACTCACAAACTATCGCCTTTATAATATTAGTGTGATAATTATGTAATATTATATTATAATATTATATTAATTTTGTCATGAAAAACTGTAACTGAAGTACCGACGTCTATTTACTAGCATACTAACTAGCTTACGATATTATCAATATCCTACATTATGTGTAATGAGAGTAGAACATTGCGGTAATCGAAGATTAGCCGATAGCGCTGATAACGCCTGATCAAATCTTTACTGACGTAAACAGACAACGCACCGTAAAAAAATAATTTTATTTCTTACCAGTATAGCAACAAGGATAAGGTACATATTAAAAGTACTTAATACTAGATAAGTATACAAATGTCATATACAATAAACAATAATAACGTACGTAAAATACGTGACACTCGAATGAATTGTACAGAGGCCAGCACATCAACCTACCCCAATCTGTCAAATTTTCCCAATTGAATATGAACCTTATACCTTTGTGGTAAAGTTGAAAATCTATCAAAGAAATTTGACAGATTGGGGTAGCTTGAGCGTGCTGGCCTCTGTACCTATATGTGTTAATAACCTGAATGACGTCACACACAATGTCACCGTAGACAAGGGTGATAAACTGATAATGTAGTAAAGATTTACAGATAGGAATAATATTTTGAAAAGTACGGTAGGCTTTTTTTCATTGTTTCAGCAAAACTGTCATAGAATTGACACCAACATTGAATGGCTTGTGCAACGTTCCGTCGACCACTCGTTGATAACAAAACACTGGTTTTGATGATGATGAAGAGGCCAGAAGATGTCCAGTGCTGGACATATGCCTCGGGACCAACCACCGACACTTCGACCGGTTCTGTGCTTCCCGCATTCAGCGGATTCCTGCGGCCTTCACAAGGTCATCGGTCCACCTTGTATGAGAGCTGCACCTGCACTTAAGGTTGGTCTTCGGGCTAAGTCGGTTACCTTGGTTCTTCTGCGGATACGTAGGTTTATATATCCTACTTAATCCTACTATATATTATATAATTGTATAATATTATAAACGCGAAAGTTTGTGAGGATGGATGGATTGATGGATGTTTGTTACTCTTTCACGCAAAAACTACTGAACGGATTTTGATGAAACTTTACATTATTATAGCTTACACATCAGAATAACACAAAGGATACTTTTTATCCCGATATTCCCACGGGATCGACGTTTATACGGGTGAAAACGCCGGGCGCTGCTAGTCTATTTCTAAATATATTCCATCTACCAATTTCTGAAACGAGATTGTTATTTTTGTATCGATTTTAACCTCAACCTTAGCTTATATAACGCTGTGTAGGTCAATTATATAACTCTAAAAATAAAGCGAACGCCGCAGTCTCTATTATGTAGATTACACACGGGCGAAATAAACTCATTCTTGTCTGATTTACGTCATATGCATTTTGAGCGGCTGTTGTTTTTAAATCAACGTCATTGACGCACTCTTATCCCGGTACCTACCTTCAGTGAAAAAATGAAAGAAACTTCAGTGTTCTATTGGTTGTTTCAATTTAGACATTGTGCGCTTTTAAAATTCCTAACGAGACAATATTATCGTGGACGTCCACGACAGGGAAGTATAATGCATGGAAATACGTGCACTTTATAACGTTAACGTTGTCAAGCTAGGCAGAGGGACGATCTTCGCAGGATGGCTGGTAGCAGCTGGATGAGAGTTGCCGAAAGTCGAGTTGAATGGCGTGCAATAGGAGAGGCCTATGTCCAGCAGTGGACTACAATAGAATGAAGATGATGATGATAACGTTATAGTGGACGGAACGTGTCCTGTCAGCTGTACGTTACAGGAACTGAAATACTTGGCAGATTGATTTGCTTGTTTCAGTTCAGACATCCAGGTTTCCTTAGCTGTTTTAATTTATTAGTAAACATTCCTTCAATTGACAATGTGGGTCATTTTATTATTATTTTTTTGTTTAATTTTTATTATTCTCTTTGTTCTGTTAGTTTTTTTCTAGGTCTGGCAGTTTGAGTAATTTATGTGGCCTACCCAAATGTCCTTTCTTTGGTATTGTTCGTCGAATCGTTGAGCTCCCTTAAGTTTTGAGTTGAGCTGCACGATTTCTGACAAATGCGTGCACTGACTGGACAGGTCCTCTCAATCTGTGTGGTTCTTTCCTCAAAAGACCATCTCAGACATCGATCTACATGGTCTTCATATAAACTGACCAAGATTATGATGTCTGGACTTTAAAAGAGACTGTGACCTCTGAGTTTGTTTCGGCCTTTCTTCTCAGAGTAGTCAGATAGGAAACGCCGACCTCATCTAGTTTTATAAAAAATATGATTGACGTGTAAAAGTGTTTGTGCAAACCTACTTACAAAATAAAAATCATTTATCATTTTATTTTTTAGGTTATTGGTCTCAGAAGTAAATAAATTATGAGACAATTAAAGTTAAAATTTCTAATCAATGGTCATTTTAATTTAATGCGCAATTAATGGGAATTATATCGACGTTCATTAAACTTAATTAAACTTAATTTAATGCGTAATTAGTTTATTCGCTCACTCACTCGTTCGTAATTCATTCGATTGTTCACTGCCCGTTTGTTGTTTCCGTTCATCAGTTTATTTACGATTGAATACGTTTGTAACTCGCTCATGACATATATAATAAAATAGTAAAGAAACATTTTTGTCCGTTTGTCTGGATGTAGGTATGTTCCGGATTGGCACAAAAACGGCTGAACGTATTTAGATAAAATTTGACACAAAGATAGTTTATAACCTAGACTAGCTTCCGCCCGCGGCTTCGCCTGCGAGGTATGTCGATAAAAACTATCCTATGTCCTTCCCCGGGATGCAATCTATCTCTCTGCCAAATTTTATCGAAATCCGTTCAGTGGTTTAGGCGTGAAAAGGTACATGTACATGCACAACATACAGACAGACAGACAGACAGACAGAGTTACTTTCGAATTTATAATATTAGTATGGATTGATAAAATCGATATCAATATGAAACTTGAATAGTCCATTCCCATGCAATGGAGTCACGAGTATCTATCCTGCGATACCGAATCGCGATATTATTCGAAAATGGTTTTGTATTTCGAATGAAAATGAATAAAAGCGGTTTAAAAATAGAACGTGAACGTTATTTTTATTTATGATTCTATTGAAAAACTGTTATTCGAAAAATAAATTAAATGAATGCTTCGAATCTTGAAAAGTGACCTCTGTGGTTTAGCCCGTTCTGCTTTATTTCGTGTTAAAAAGTAAAAAGTAAAGCAAAATAACCAAAACTGGCAGATTATTCTCGTATTGGTTAGGTATAGTATTTTTATCTCACGTTAACTCACGTAGCGACACGCGCTTTACTTGTGATTACCAAGTGAAGAAACACGCTGTGAATTGATTGTGATTGACAGGTTGTCAGCAACCAGTCTTACCAAGGGGTATCGTATTACCCAGTAAATGGGTTGTGGCGGTCAGATATTCAGTCGCTCCATGTCAGTAAAATAATGGTATTCAGCTGCATCCAGTTTGACTGGAAGCCAACACCAACATTATTGGGAAAAGGCTCAGGGGGCCTAAAAAGGCCACTTTGGCAGAATCATAAACATACAGGTGTGAATTTGACAGTTTCACACCTATATATATATCCCTGAAGGGTTAGGCAGAGGTGTACCTAACTACCTATAGCATTTTACGAATCTCCATACAAAACTGTCATACAGATGAAATTGCGTGTTAAGAATTGTTTTATGATTCTGCCGAAGTGGCCTTTTTAGGACCCCAGGTGATTCTTAGGTTTCTTGTGGTGCCTTTTTTTCCAGGACTTCGGCCGTTCAAAAAAACTTTTCCACATGTACTTACTACTTGTATCCATCCGATAATAATCGTTCATAAAGCCCGTCGGTCATTTCGTTCATTCCTACAATATCTCGCACGCACACACTTTCCCGTGCGACTATTTTGACAATTAGAACAATAAAATTGTCGCGTGTCGCGTCCATTAATTACATTTTTCTACATATATCATTGTCACTGTGAATCCGCATTGCTTGGTATTTAGACAACGTAATTTTTTTATGAAAAGAAAAACATATTGTTAGATTATCTCCAATACCTATGATTTTAAATTACAGAAATCGGGTTAGAGAGCCGCGAATTTAAGATTGTTTTGTTTATGTTTACTTTTGTGTCGATCACAAATGAAACGAAAACTAAATAATATAATTTACGTAATATCATATCACAAGTGCCTGTAGGTAAAATAGACTTAAATAGTGTAAGTATACGAATATCTGCCACAAAAGTATTTAGATTTCAAACGAATAGCATTTATAGTCATAGTCATGCTTTATCCAACAAATTTCGTCTTTTAACATCTTTGGCAAACACATGGATGGATCCCCATATTCTTGCAGTCAACAGCATCCCAACAGGAGCGTAAAAGAAGTCGCTTGTTTACAAAAAATTGATAGTTACAGCTAGCACTAGGCAGCTAGGCCGCAGGAAACCGGTTGAAGAAGGTAGCACAGAACCGGTCGGAGTGGCGGTGCTTGGGGGAGGCCCGTGTCCAGCAGGACGTCTTTCGGCTGAAACGAATGAATAAATGAAAAGGGCCGAATATGGCTACGACATGAGACTTTTAAGCTTTTTCTCTGCGTTCTAAGGGAGCTATACAATGCCGCAAAAGAACTAAACGTCTATATTCAGCGGAAGTTATCTAAGTACCTACGAAATGTAAGGCACATTAGATAGACGAAACGACGACACGAGACGATTTTTTTATATATATGTTTTTCTTTTGATGCGTCATGTTTGCCGCAAATAAACGTGTTTTCTTTCTTTCTTTCTTTCTATAGGCTAGCTCACACCGTCACACGACAGTGATCCTAACTGACCCTTTTTCGGACGGGTCAAAAAAGGTAAGTTCCTTTTCATGTGTACTAGACCTAAAAGCATTTAACAACGCGAACTTAGAGCGAGATTTGGAGAAAATACTTTTTTCAAGGTCAGCCGTAATTGCCTAACACACAATCAATACCATTTTGACAGTTCAACAATGTTCATTGCGTTATTATTTTTGTTGAGCAGTCAAATCTTTTGAACATAATTATGAAGCAATGGATTAGCCTTCCTCATCCTTCAAAATGATTCTGATGGAGATTGTTAATGTGTTACGCAATTAGGATGCTCTTTATAACAATACAACATTATATAACAAAGTACATATTATAAAATAAAACTCCATGAACTATTATATCAGCTTATTAAGACTAATTGGCCCGAACTGTGAATACTTTGAATTATTTCGCCGTATATTTAACGACTTATTATTTTCGGAGTTGAGTAAAGGCCACGCGGTTTTCCTGGTATATAAATCTTTGTAAATAAAGTAATAACAATGGATGCTCAGTTTCTTACAAACATGCGTTTACATAACGGCTCAGTTGATAATTATAGTGTTCGGAAACAGTTGCTGAATTTTAAATCAGTGGTCAGTAATAGCGTAACACACGAACAGTAGGAATGGCTTTCAATTTGACAGTACAGCAACATTCTTTGCGTTAGGTATTTACGTTTTTGAGCAGACACATTTTTCGAACATCCCTATGAAGCAATGGAAAATCAATCCTTCAAAATTATTCAGATTGCGATTGATAGTGAGTTACAGAATTGGTGTGCTGATTTACATTATGCGATTTTATTGCCTGTGGCATTGTAGCTACCATAGCAACAAGAAAAGTTGTTCTGTCTAGTGTTTATACGGTGCCAGACATAATAGTGCTTTAATTTTATTTTAGGCCAGAGGCAATGAACTTGCATCGTTTAAATGCGATTGAAATAGGATTCGTGGGTCCACACTGTCCTCGGGTAATATTCTCTCTATGTGCTGAAGGCAGAACATCTTGAGGAGTCTGATATATCCTTCCTCTTTTTCCACACGTAGGATTTCCACAAGATAAAAATGACACTCACCACTTCGTACTCTCATATCATGTTGGCTAGTTCAAAATCCTCGAATTTACCCATAGGAATGACTACGTCCCGCGGATTCACCTCTAAAAGTCTCATTCCCGTGGAAATATCTACACAAAAACTATCCTATGTCCTAATCCAGGTCGTGATCGTGAAAGCGTAACAAACAAAACATACAAAAAATCAAATCTTTTCTCTTTATAATATTACCTAGTTTAGAAAACACTTATTACTTTAATAAACCACACACATACGAGTATACGCAATAAATAATAATAATAAATCTGTTGTTCCCTACATGTTGACGAGTTATGCGAACATAAATGTAGGGGACAGCAGATTTTTTGCGACCGATTTCGTTCTTTTTAGGGTTCCGTAACCAAAGGGTAAAAACGGGACCCTATTACTAAGACTCCAGTGTCCGTCTGTCCGTCCGTCTGTCACCAGGCTGTATCTCATGAACCGTGATAGCTACACAGCAAAGTTGAAATTTTCACAGAACGTGTATTTCTGTTGCCGCTATAACAACAAATACTAAAAACAGAATAAAATAAATATTTAAGGAGCCCCCCTTAAATATTTATTTTATTCTCATTCAACAAACGTGATTTTTTGCCGTCATATTATATAGTGTTAAACATTGTTTGGTGGTACGGAACCCTTCGTGTGCGAGTCCAACTCGTTTTGTATATCGTCAGAAAAGGCGATAACAAGTATGTGGTATAATTTATTGCATATTTCTTTCATATACCTACTATGGCATATATCAACGCCTCAAACTGAAAACCTCGTAAGTGTAAAAGAAGTAACTTTTCAGGAGGAAGAAAAAACTGCGTGCTGTAAAATTTACTGTACGGCGTCTTTTCTGTTTTTTTTAACCGACTTCAAAAAAGGAGGTTCTGTGTTCTTATTAATTAATATGTAAATTTAAACCGCTTTTATATCCAGAACTGTTCGATATTATAAGATTGTCGGAAATGCATAAAATGCTACTTACAAGGTATTCATTCCCGAAGTTTTCACTCCAAGGCGACGATATGTGGTTTTCATACTGAAAATTAATACTTCTGGTAAAGGCTTTCCTGTGTCGTTTTATATGTACTTACAATGATTTTGTTTTTTTTTTTATAAAACACGTGTTTTTACAATGCCCTTCTATTTTAACACTCGCCACCTCTGTCTACCCTTCAATTACAGGTTTTATGTCATCCGTGTCTCGTCTATCTAAAAATACCTTCACATTCCGGATACATAGACCAGACATCAAGTGTCTAAATGTGTCCATCTCAAAGGTACAGTTATTTACGGACACACAGACAGACAGATGTCGCATTAGATAAATGAAGATTAATTAATTGATAGTAGGAAGCGGTTTAGTTGAATTAGAAGATGCTATAAAAAGATGATCTGAGTTCAAATGTTAGTAGTTCTGCATAAACTATCTATCCATACTTCCATACTATAATATTATAAATTCGAAAGTAACTCTGTCTGTCTGTCTGTATGTTACCTTTTCACGCCTAAACCACTGAACGGATTTCGATAAAATTTGGCAGAGAGATAGATTGCATCCCGGGGAAGGACATAGGATAGTTTAGCCGCGGGCGGAAGCTAGTATAATATAAAATTCAAAGTCCTGACTGACTGATATATCAACGCACAGCCTAAACCTCTGGTCCTAGAGACATGAAATTTGGAGGGTGAGTTCTTTGTGAAGAATAGGTATCCAATAAGAAAGGATTTTTCAAAATTCCACCCCTAAGAGGGTGAATCGGGGGAGGGTGAAATTTCACGCGGACGAAGTCGCGGGCAGAAGCTATTTAATAATAATAATAAAAGAAATAATAATATCCTTGGACATTTCACACAACGCCATATGGTCCCAAGCTAAGCAACCTAATGCTTATGTTATGGTAACGAGATGGCTGATAAACTACTTATACAGGGTGAAATTGAAAACATGCGACAATTCGAAATGGGAGATTGTACTCATCATTATGAACAACTTTTACTATGGGACCAAATCTGAAATCGCGAAAAAAAAAATACTATACTTATAACTAGTTAGAGAGGTGGAGGGGCCCGTGGCTAAACAATAACAGCCGCACAGGTCGATCAATCAGGTTAAGCTACGCTTGCCGCGGTTGGTCTGTGGATGGGTGACCATCTTTACATATCGATCATATCCCTCCGTGCCTCGGAAAGCACGTTAAGCCGTTGGTCCAGCTGTCATTCGTGGATCTTTGACATTCGTTACGTGTAGTCAGAAGCCCGAAAGTCTGACAACCAGTCTTACCAAGGGGTATCGTATTACCCAATAACTGGGTTGTGGAGGTCAGATAGGCAGTCGCTCCATGTAAAATACTGGTATTCAGCTGCATCCGGTTAGACTGGAAGCCGACCCCAACATCGTTGGGAAAAGGTTAGGCAGATGATGACTTATGACTAGTTACTTGTATACCTACGATGTTTTGAATGTGACGAGTTCAGGTATCCGTGATTGGTTTACAACGATTGGATAACCTACCTACAAGGTAATTGCATATCAGATTTACGATTTTAATGCCTTTCATTTTAAGAATTCAAGAACATTCATTGCGGGAGTTACGTTGTCGACCAGACGACTTTTGCAAAGATAAGAGGCAATGGTTTAGCAATTTCTATTACAATCCGTCGGATTGTGATTGAAACTGTGTTGCGCAATAGAGGTGCTATATGGCATAAAAGACCTATAATGTTTCCACTACTGGGTAGAGGAATCCTCTCTGTGAGACTGTGATTAAGGTGCTAAATGGCCCATGGAAAAAACCTATATGGTAGGGACCTAAGGCCCATGTAATTTTTGTTATTCCCTGCCCTAGTAGATGATGCTGGTGATGATGATGTATGAGCAATTTCCGTAATAAAGGTCAATCTTATAATCATCTCTTTCTTTTGGATATTTTCCAAATATTTCCCCTAAAAACTACACGATTAATAAAAATGATTTAATATAACAACAATAAATAAAACGTCAGTATTTACAACCGCATAAATTCTATAAAATTTACAACACATCACGTTACGGAAAACATCAATCTATTCATCACTACATGCCAAAATATCCGATAAATTACGGTTTTTATGCATCATTGTTTTAGAGAGGCTTGCAGCTAAATAAGAATCGACTGGTCTGCAATATCTATTGAAAATGGAGAGCACTGGTGGCCCAGTAGTAACGGCCCCGACTTACGAGATGTAGGTAGGTCGTGGGTTCGAACCCCGGCCGGTGCTTTACATTGTGTAAATAATTTCATCACCAGTTCACCACTGCTCTCAAAACGGTGTCGGAAAATATCGTGAGGAAACCGGCATGTCCTAAACCCAAAAATTCGAAGACATGGGACATCTACCAACCAGATGCATGGTAGAATACAGCTCACTCCGTCTCGAAGAGAGAACGCCTGTGTCCCAGCAGTGGGAACCTTATAGGCTGTTATTATGCTAATATTGAAAATCCGTTTTCAGTCATTTTCACGAGATAAATATTAAGCCCCTACTAATAAACGTATTATATCAGATGAATAGTTACACACTGATTTCTCTCTTTCAGTCGTCAGTAATTTGACTTTCGAAAGAAGAAGACAAAGCGTTGTGTAACTATACAGACGTTATACAACGTTTATTAGTAAGGGGGCTAGTTTCTAAAATATCCTTTCCACCATTTTCAATCAGATGGCCAAACTACAATTTTCCTAAACCTTTAACAGAAAATATACTACTAACCCAAGTACCTACTCAGTAAATAAGTTTAGCCACCATTAATTAAGTCTAAGAGGATTGCATTTCGAGAGCTACATCGGCTCTAAACCGGGATAGATTGTTGGCAGGCATCTGGGCTGGTAATTTAATTAATTACTAGGTACTCGTACAATTTTCTGTGAAAAAGGCTTGCTAATTTTATGTAATAGAAGAAGAGATTCTTTTTTATTTCAGACAAGAGTCCATAGGGATATAGTGTAACCTCCTTATCTAAATAAACGTATTATATCAGATGAACAGTTACACAGCCATTTCTCTCTTTCAGTCGTCAGTAATTTGACTTTTGAAAGAAGAAGACAAAGCGTTGTGTACCTATACAGACGCTATACAACGTTAAATTATTAAGGGGTTTATGAATTTTTTTTTTTGTTCTCGTATAAACTTTATATTTGCTTCATTCGTATGTTTAATGTATGGTAACTTTTTTTTAACGTGTCTGGGAATGTTTTGTGCCGCGATCGTCATTTTTCGTGTCTGTAACCAACCTCAAACCTCATAGAACATAGGTATTGTTTTTATTGGAAATACAAAATTATGAAATGATTTTTCCTAGCTCGAATCCAAAATGTCCTATCTAAGTAAACTTAGATGACATACAAGAAAAGCTATCAAACTAAACAATACTTAGATACCGAATGGCACAAACTTGAAAACAACTGAAATGAAGGAAAAATTTATAAAATATAATGGTCGATTCGTATCCAGAAAGAATCTAATATTCGGACAAGCAATTGATTTTGAAGAAGTTTTTCAATTAAGACTAGTGCAACTTGATATTGCATTTCGATCTGCTACGTTATTTTCGATGTCTGCTGGTAGGTATGTATCTGCTGCATAACAGCATAATCAGCCTAGAATTTTCCCACTGCTGGACCACAGAAATTAACTCCGCCTCGCAGTCACGCAAACAATTAATTGTTTTCACAACATTTATCTCCGTTCTGCTCATTACTTCCAACGAAAAACAGCGCGACATAATCCAGAAATAAGTTCAAAAAATACGTCAGCGACAGCAGGACCCGACCAGAATCTGGAGCGAGCAAATTAGATTATATTAGATTTGATGTTACTATCAGGCGACGCTGACAGGAACATTACAGCATCCTGAAGGAATCTAGGTCACACGTAGACTCCGCAGATATTGTTTTGGTGTTATGAGAATGGGACAGAGAAAACATACGTGCCTTGTAAGGAAAGGAAAGCAATGTATTTCGAGTAGTTTTTGCGAATAAAATTGTATTTTGACGAGAAAAAGATAGAGAAGAACCAACCCAAGAAATGCCCACGGATTGAGGTTTCGTATTTTGGAGCCACATACAGAACCCTACTACGTATACAATATATGGGTGTCATAGATTGGAGTAGAAAAATCTTCCACTTGTAGCATTACTTCGGTACATTTAGCGAACCCTAGGAATCAGCGTTACCAACCATGCTATGCGGAATTGATAATTGGATATTCTTTTATGTACAGAGGCCAGCAAATCAAGCTACCCCAATCTGTCAAATTTTCCCAATTGAATATGAACCTTATTCCTTTGCAATAAAGTTGAAAATCTATCAAAGAAATTTGACAGATTGGGGTAGCTTGATGTGCTGGCCTCTGTACTTACCAAAACATGACCCAGGTCGTTACTCTGTTCCTTGGCCACTGTTGGGTTGACTGCTGACTAATATAAAAAAAGACGTTAGTATCAAGCCAACAGGATCTGATCCATACAATTTTTCAACATGTCAAATCATAATTTAAATGCTCACTCTTTGTGCTTTCGGTGTTTATTTTATTATTACTAGCGTCCGCTCGCGGCTTGGCCCGTGGTACATCGATAAAAAAGTAGCCTATGTCTTTCCTCACTTTTAAAAGTATCACCTTACCAAATTTCATTAAAATTAGTCAAGCCGTTTCGGAGATTGGCAGGAACAAACACACAGACAAAAGATGCTATGCTATGTATGCAAATAATATGCATAGGAGATTATAATGTAGTAAAAAATAATACGCAGGTTAAATACATAGACTTATAAAAAAAAAATATAAGTCTATGGTTAAATATTAGATTTTCATGAAATGGACCTGAGAATAATGTACGTGTTCTAAAATATATTTATACTGTAAACAAGTGTTTAAAAAAAAAATGTAAAGAAAAAGGCAGGAGCTCATTAGGCATCAAAAAATTCGTCCGCATCGCTGTCAATGGGATAAGTGCCCAAAAGGCTGATGGCAGTATTGCTGAGACTTGATTTTCATATTACTTCTTGTAGCTTTACCTACAAGATTAAATACCGAATCTCTTTGCTCATTTATAACCTTCAACGTAAAAAGTCCGCCATATTACCACAAAATGGCGGGAAACAGAGCTAATGCATAGTATTGATTCTGTTTCAGATGTCGAGAGCTCGCAAGATGCTGCGATCACTGAGTGTGTGAGAGCTGAAACCACTCGCTGGGAAACAGTGAGCGTGAATTTTAAAAATGTTAGACCGTGAAACTTTCAAACTCCCGAAGTATCGACTTTGTTGTTAGTTGTAGTTAGCATATTTTTCTTTAAGTTTTCTACTCTGAAGTGCAAATAGTTCTTTCTACTAACTAAAACGAGTAGTTCTACGGAAGAATAGACAAAATTACACATTACCATGCTTAGACGCGTAGAATGCGTATAAATATTTCTACAATCTGTCATTTTGTCTATTCTTTCGTCGACAAAGCCCGTTTCTACACGGCAGTCATGCTACGCAATGCAGCAATGAGCATAATGCTATGGAAAGTAGTTTCATTTTATGTACGCAATAATGACATCTTCTTTACAAATTAATAAAATTGAAGTGTCTGTTTTAGTGTACTACTAAAAAGCATATACAAGTAAAAAACGCATGTGAAAGTTTATACGGTACCTACTTATAACAAAAAACTTTTTTATTGTCTGCCTGTCTGTTCCGGCTAATCTCCGAAACGGCTGGACCTATTTTGACGGGACTTCACTGGCATATAGCTGATGTTATAAGGAGTCACATAGGCTACTTTTATTTTAGAATAAAAAATAGGGCTCTGCGTAAAAAATATAAAACCCATGAAATCCAATTTGTTTTCCGCCATGCATAAGTAGCCAGTTACAAAATAAAGTAGATATAATATGACAATTTGAAGATTTACATAAAAACACTAAATCCAAAGGTAAGTAATTCATAACTTTAATCGTTCATTGATTTCTTCAAATATGTTGGGTACAAAAGTGAGAGTTAAAATCCTAATCTAATTTCATTCAACCCAGAAATTCCATGAACATTTTTGTAACAAAGATAATTAAAATCTTGTAGGTTGTCTGGCGATTAAAAACGTGTTGTGACAAGTACCTAAAATCTTAAAAATCCTCCATTGACTTACACGAGTAACACAACCAATCTGCCTAGCTTTTCCCAAACAATGTTATGGTCGACTTCTAGTCTAACCAGACGAAGCTGAATACCAGTATTTTACATGGAGCGACTGCTTATATCTGACCTCCACAACCCAGTTACTGGGTAACACGATACTCTTGGTAAGACTGGTTTTCAGACTTTTGGGCTTCTGACTACCAGTAAGGACTGTCAAAGATCTACGGACCAATGCTTTCCGAGGCACGGAGGGGTCTCGATAGTAATGAATGGTAACCCATCTACGAACCGACCGCGGCAAGCATAGCTAAACCTGCGATCGTGCGGGCGGCTGTTATTATGCTGAGATATATTATATTTTTTGATTATAATTTTTTTGGTTTTTTTTAATGTTACTTTGTTAGTTTTAAATGCTCCTTTTTTATTGCTATTTGTATTTCCTGTCTCACAAATAATATATTTTTCTTTCTTTATTTTCCTTCTTTCTCGTTAGCCATTTAACCATGAGCCCCTCCAATAACCCCCTCCTCTTACACGAGTTACACATAAACGCATAATCATTACATTAAAGGAACGTATCACAATCCATTGTTACCTATTTCCATCAATTGATTTTTACGACTTGACACGAGACGATAATAAACAATACGCCTATATTGTTTGCAGAAAATGAGAGAAAACGTTTATCAGGTTTTTATCCTATACTTATAAGAGATTTTTAAAAGGCCTATAGTATATATAAACGATGCCAGGGACCAACATGGCAACGGCTTCGTCCCATGTTGGTCTCTGGCATCGATTATTTTGGCTATAAATAATCCGTCCGCCGTATACGTACGGCGCGGCGGTAATTTAGACACTCCGCAGACGGCGGTTATTTAGACCGCAAATGACCTATAGCCAAAATAAAAGATGCCAGGAATCAACATAGCTACGGCTACGGCCTATGTTGGTCCCTAGCATCGTTTATTCATTCTATTTATTCTTCCGTAAACGTATGTAGGAATATTTAGGCGCCCCGTAGACGGCGGTCATTGTGTCTGCGAATGGCCGCAAGAGCGGTCGTTTTGTCCTCCATGTGCGTTATTGCACAGATTTCCATACGTTCTAGGTATAGTTGCGAACAAATTGTCTATTATCTGGTCTTGGGAAGAAAACTAGTTATAAAACTAGCCTTTTATTCTATTGAAACTCCGTACCACGCTAGGCCAAGGTCAGAGTGTCACTGACGTACAGCCTACCAATATGCGGTAGGTATTCCCGTTGATTCATAGCTGCGCCCCTAATATGAATGAATGAAGTGAAATCCATACTAATATTATAAATTGGAAAGTAACTCTGTCTGTCTGTATGTTACCTTTTTACGCTTAAACCACTGCACGGATTTCGATTAAATTTGGCAGATCCAATCTATCTCAGATTGGATCCCGGGGAAGGACATAGGATAGTTTTTATCGACATACTTCGCGGGCGGAGCCGCGGGCGGAAGCTAGTATTATAAATTCGAAACTAACTCTGTCTGTCTGTGTGTCTGTATGTTACCTTTTCACGCCTAAGCCACCGAACGGATTTCGATAAAATTTGGCAGAGAGATACATTGCATCCCGGGGAAGGACATAGGATAGTTTTTATCGATATAACTCGCGGGCGAAACCGCGGGCGAGTCATATTTTCCAACGTCTTTTTTCTTTTTTTAAGGGTGGGAATTAACGTACACAGTCATGACACACTCGCATAATTTACACCTTGTTAATCTCATTCGTTCACTTAGATTGCATGGTGCGATTGCGCATATAGTGTGAAGAACTATGCAATCTATGACCTTCATTTCACTATTGTTTGCGGGTATTTTAAAGCATTATCACACTAATATTATAAAGGCGAAAGTTTGTAAGTGTGTGTTTGTGTTTATATGTTTGTTACTTCTTCACGCTCAAACGGCTGGACCAATTTTGATAAAATTTTGTATGAAGGTAGCTGACGCCCTGGATTAACACGTTTTATCCCAATATTCAAACGGGATCAAGACTTATGCGGGTGAAACCGCGGGGCGCAGCTAGTTATGGATAAAGAGAACAGTGGTGGTCTAATGGTAACGGCCCAGACTTACTTGTCGTAGGTCCTAAGGGTTCGAATCCAGCCAGGCGCTTCCATCATCATCATTTCAGACGGAAAACGTCAACTGCTGGACCTTGGCCTTCTCCAAGCATCGCCACCTCGACCGGTTCTGTCCTTCCCTCTCTCTTCTGCAGGCGCTTTACTTTGTGTAATTTATTTCATCACCACTGCTCACAAACCGGTGTAGGAAAACATCGTGAGGAAACCGGCCTGTCTTAAGGCCTATTCAAACCTAAGCGGTATTTGCTACCGTCTGCGGTAGAGAAAACCGAATGGGTTATAAACAAAGCGGATTTCGCTGTCCTTGTGGGTAGAATACCGAGTTCTAGTTTCGCTCAGGAAGGTGCACTTCTACCCACAGCGGCAGCGAATATCGCTCAGGTCGCTCTAGCCGCGAAACTTGATATTAAATACCTGAGTGAAACCCGCGCGGTATGTGCCTCTACCCACAGTGGCAGCGAATACCGCTTAGGTTTGAATTGACCTTTAGAACCAAAAATTCGAAGACATGACATGTGACTTCTGGCCCACTCCCTCTCACAGAGAGGCCTGTGACCCAGCAGTGGGGACGTTGTAGACTAATTAGCTTATGCATCGATAATACAAGTCTCAAGCCATATTATCCATAAAAAAAAAAAAACAAATTAAATAATTAGGGGGTTTTCCTTCCATCACCTGAAAGCTCAGGGAAACGACCTCAAATGCCGCAAAAAAACCACAGGCCAATTCAATTGTTTCCATCTACATGATATACTATTTGGTACTCGTCACGTTCGCCTGACGCTGACTAAGAAATATGGTCCCATTTATTACCCATGTTGATTCTCATAAGGATAGTTTGAAATTAAATTGAGGATATTGTGGCAATTATTTAAATTATAGGTACTTCTATTAACATCATTCAAATATTTTAGTTTGGTCAGAATTGGGCTGAATCATATTCGACCTTATTATAAAAGAAGGTTTATCTTAAGATACAAACCATCGAGTCCTTTTTAGAATTCCAACGTTAAAGTTCTAAATTCAAAAACTGACTTGCACATGAGTATTGCTTTAAACTTTGAGTCTTAGTTGTCAATTTTGTATTAAGAAACTTTGAGTCTTAGTTGTCAATTTTGTATTAAGAAAATGTTATTGGCATGCTACAGCTGCAATGACATAAAAAAAAAACATTGCGTCCGTGGTGTGTCAAAGGTGTCAAGTAATACCGTGAAGTTGTTTTTCTAATCTATTGTACCTCCCCTCTTTACGACTTTCATACATATTATTAGACTCATGGTTTAAAATCAGACTTTGTGTCATCTCAGCTGGTATAGGGTTTCGAAATACAGAAACTGGCTGAACAGTTTAAGCTTGAAACAAAGTTACAACCAACTCGTTTTTAATGAGACGGATTGTGACTAGCTGTTACAGTGACCAAGTCGAAGCCCAGATTAGTCTATGAGTGTTATATTTTTTATTATTTTTTTCAGAAACAGCAACCAGGCGACACGTGTTTACTTCTTCGAAATTCTCCTGTGAAATCCCAAATACAATCCAGTCGATCAATTCTGTAAAAATTTCACCGTGAAAACTTAGGTGAAGTGAGCTTAAATGAGCTGTGTAAATTTTGACAGTTTAACAACATTCATTGCGATATTACTTTGCTGAGCAGAATTTTTTTCGAACATATGAAGCAATGGATTACCAACATCCTTCAAAATGGTTCAGATTGTGATTGGTCTTGCCTCCGTTAGGACCTTCACTTCGATCCAATAATTGACTTCGATTAAAATTAAGTAGATATTTAGCTGCAAAATAAAAAACAGCTAGCAGCAGCACGTTCACGGCTGCCTCTGAACAGACACCCTTATATTCATAAATAGTGATTAACGACTGTTTAATCATACATTTTTGACGTTTGAACGTCACTGTACTGTAATCATCGTTTATTAAATAAACCCCTAAAGTTCCTAAAAAACTCTCCCGAACTTTTAACAAAATACTAGCAAACACTTATGTAGCTATTTACTTCTAATATCAACCACAACCCTTGTCACGTGTTCCACTATCTGTACCTTACCCAATTTAATACGTCCCTTTCCTTAGACGATAGTCCCTAATATTGCATAAAGTTATTTACTTTCTTGTCAAAGTAAGAATGCAAAGTCAGAAACTCAGAAACTGATCCTTTTTTTCCAAAGTTACAAAGGACCAGGAAGTTTTGGAGGTTAACTCTTTTAACCCTCGCCACGTTTAAAAGGATAAAAAGTTTTAATACTTTCAAAGTTTGCTTCCACGTGGAGCTGAAATGGAGATAAAAAGTTAAGCTTAGCTGAAATACAATCTCGTCTTTTGAATAATAGCGATGCCTTAACGAATGAACCAGTTTTTTTTTTTTTCTAAAAGTAATAATAATTGTAAAAAAAAATAAAGCCGGACACTGAATCAAACGACGCACAATGGGAAACCAACCATACCTGGCGATCGATTCTGTAAAAATCTCACTGTCAAAACTTAGGTGAAGTGAGCTGAGCTCAATAGTGTCAATCAGGGGGCCGGCTCAAAAAGGCCACTTTGGCAGAATCATAAAACAATTCATATCACGCAATTCATCTGTATGACAGTTTAATAGAGAGATTCGTAAAATGCTATTGGTACGTCTCTGACAAACCCTTCAGGGATATATAGGTATGAAACTGTCAAATAGATGAATTGCGTGATATGAATTGTTTTATGATTCTGCCAAAGTGGCCTTTTTTGGCCCCCAGATCAAATGATAGTTCACTTCAAGCTTCACCTAACAAAATAGAGAGAGATTATAACAGAACAGAACGGCAGATATACCATTTAACACCTGAAATCAGCTCCCTAGTCTCCGACCTGGTGACCAAGTCGAACTCCAAGATACAGGCTTACTGTCTAGGGCTACAGTTAGTCTGTATCTTGGGGCTCACTGGTAAATAATACTTTGTAAAGCTGTAGGTAATATTTTAAGCTACTCATATCGTCTCAACTTCTTGTTAACCTGTAAATCTGCTTACTGTATAGCTGTATGACCTGGACAATAAACTATTTTCTAATGACTCATAATTTGATTTTCTTCTTCTATTTAAGAGATATCTACCTTCGCCCTTTTCAATGCAGCACCTTTTACCAGCACCGCTCCTAAACATTCTCCTTAGCATTTTACGAGGACCTTCTAGTCCCTATGTAATTTCAGGCAAATTAATTGTTAAATAAATTGACTACCAACTTAAATTCTCCGTAGGCATATTCGAAACACAATTACTGTCATTCTCTGACAGTTGTATGAAATAGATATAACACGACCGACTGACGAGGGTGTCAATTTACTTAAGGGGGTGCGATAATGTAGTCTGTAACGTTTTCCTATTTGCACGTCAGCGTCAGGTTGTATGTTGACTATAATACAATATGATTCGCGACCGTAGGTAACAAATATGACTTCACAGAGTTTCAAATCATTTAAAATCATCAATACAAGTTAAAAATTCATATAATTACATTGATTGATATTAAAACTTCATACGCATAAGCAGGCTATAAAGATCTAAAAAGTTAGTTAAGAACATTTTCGAAAAATAGAGTTACAGCCAAATTAGACCGATTTTAAAGTTTCCATAGAAACAGATTTCCATTTATCTTTTTTTAAATAAGACATTTCCATGTCGTTACAGGAAACTTTTAAAATATTCCAAAAGCAAGTAGGTATTATGTCACCGCATGATTGTGAACACCGTTAGTTTATAATCCATCTCGCGAGATTGTAAACTATCGATAAATTGTAATATTTGATTATGCGATGTAAAATCACAAACGTTATCGGTATCGATATGTAATGTAAGTAATGACTATAAAACAAAAAAAATCTAAACTAAATTTTTATCGTCATTAGATCCCATCAAGTAGTTTTAATACTCAAAACGGTGAAAGAAAACATCGTGAGGAAACTGGAATGTCCTGAAACCAAAAATTCAAAAACATGTTACATCCACCAACCCGCACTAGGCCCGCGTGGTACATTATGACCCACTCCCTCACACAGAGAGGAGGCCTGTGTCCCAGCAGTGGGAACATCATAGGCTGATAACCCATCACATGTGAAGTTTCTCCAGCTAATTTAATTTGACCCTGTAGTGACACAAAATACACCTTTTATGTAAATCTAGTATTGAAACACGATACATACTTTATTCACTACAACTCCAAGGCTAAACAAATGATTTAATATTGTAATAAGATTTGATAAGTCGGCCTTCCAACACGTCGTTGAAAGTATTGCAACGCGGAAGAGTCTCGGGCTCTCGGCACGGTAATGTCTCTCGGCATTGTTCCAGCGCTTGGCCGGAGATACTTAGTTATTTACAGACAGACAACTGTCCGTAGTAAATGTTTTGTTGAATTTATGGGGAATTAGAAGAAGTTATCACGTTGTTATAATTTAGATTATGGAATGGAAAGATACTGTGCGCAGCCATTTATACGACGACGCTGTCCTGTACGATATTGTTCGGTACAAAGTTGGTAATAAACATCAACATCTTACTGTTCATCATCACCATCTGCCTAGCCTCTTCCCAACTGGGTTAAACTTAGTCCTGGGTTGTAGTCTACAACCCAGGAACCGGGTAACAAGCCCCTTGGTAAGACTGGTTATCAGAATTTCAGGCTTCTGACTAACCCTTACGAAAAGCAGTGGATACACAAACAAAAAAATATAAATCATCACAAAAAAAATTGCTTGCGTAGGTGCCGTTCGGGGACTGAAAATAGTATTGATAAGCTGTTTCACCGAACCGCACTTTTCGAAATTTTGATTCAGTGCGGTTAGTGGAAGTTCTCAGGTGCGGTTCTGTCAAGTGCCTTGAAATCAGCATACCTACCACGAGCTCTTAACGCTCATTCACTTTCAACAATCCAAATGCCGCTGAGCGTATTGGACGTCATCGTACGACTGTGAACGATGCAGTTTAAGAACCTAAACTGAAATGTCTTGCTTTTGAATAGTTTTTAAATAGATCATGGTAGGCCTGTGCTCTGAGTGGAATACCTCACCCATTATTTATACGGTCAAAATAAATGCAGTATGAAACTGTTATGTTATCCTAAAATTATAGATACGGTCAAATATCGTACTTATCAGCGCTGTGTGAACGGAGCCGTGGTTTTTATTTTAGTGGCTGACACTCTGTTTATAGAAATGACCATAGATATATTGGAAATGACAGATAAGTCTTTTAGCAGTGGTAATGTCAAATAATAGATATCACGTTAGCTTGTGTGATCGGTTGTCGAAAATAATATCAGCCAATCAAATTACTTGTTTTACAAGGTCACCGTGTCATTATACCGTCTAAACTTATGCAGATTTCAGAAAAGGAATGCATCTACATGCATCCTGAACTTAGATTTGCAGTCCTCTATGCCACCAAATTGTTCACCGTCGTGTTGTTGATTTGTATTGTGTTGTTGTGTTATAGCAAGTCTATAGGTATCAAAGTAAGCTTGTGGGTATGTTCCTTTGGTAGAAAGAAAACGTTTCTTATAAAACCTCTTTTGCCAATGAATATAACCTCTTTTGCTAATAAATTTAACTTTACCAAAATCAAAATATTTTCGGTTGAGAATCAGCGCTTTTTGACCGTCAAAATTACATATGTACCTACTTAACTATTTATGTTACATCTAGCCTCAGACCAAATAAAAAACCAAGAGAGAGGACTGTCAACAGTAAAGTGAAGCCGGTTTCGTAAACATGTGTGCACTTAGTGAGGTGTGGTTTGATTGTAAAAGTTTGCGTTTGAGCGTGTATGCATAAAGCGGAGGTGTAGCTTTGGCATGCATGCTTCACTGTATCGTTCTCAGAGCTCTATCTTGGTTTTTTATTTGGTCTGAGCATCTAGCATTGACCGTGGAGTACACTAGGCACTATCATAAGCTTGAATAAACTCGTTATAAATTCAGCATTGCGAGCAGATGGTTCCGTTTGATCTATAAATAAATAAATAGCAAGACGTTAAAAATAACAAGAGTTTTGCACTATCGCGATATTGTACGCAGTTTTAATAAAAACCTACCAATCTAGTTTTAAAAGCTGAAATGTCACAAAATAAAGAAATATGATGTTTTTACACACGCACTGGTCGTTGCCTGTTGGTCCACGAAGATTTGTTTTACGTAAAATAAAAATAAGACATAAATATTGTGTCTGCTTTGAAGATCACGGGTGTTGTTTTAAAATCTTGTGCTAATTTAAAATATGAGTTAATTGAAAGATAGATCAATTTGTAAGCAAGAATAATTTCATCATTTTTTATATTTTACATACTTACACTTTTATTACCGATGTTTTTAAAATAAATGTTCAAGTGGTAAACTCTCCATATTGGTGCCCAAGAACAGGCTTACCTAGTTTGGGGCCAATGTAAAATCTCTGAAATCTTTTTAGCAATAAAGTTGTTTTTTTTTATCTCAGATTCGACTATTCTGGTAGCTGAACCAGGCATTTGCACAGTTCGTAGGTACCTTGAAATTTAGGATTAGAGATGGGACATTTAGAGAAAATATCGATTCTCACTTAGAACAACGGTTTTTCTCAATTGATCTTTGAAATACGTTACCTGAAAAACAAACACAAGTTAACATTTCACGACCATGTTATTTTTCTTTGTCCTACTAAAACTTTTACTACCTACATCAAATCCAATTATGTCTGAGTCTGAATCCTCCCTCCATTAATCCTAAAACGTCCCAGGATACTATTTGCATCAAATAAATCACATTTCCATACGAGACTGGTCTAAAAATGGCGCCGGCGTCGCTCGCTACGTCAAATTACTTGGCATGACTTGCATAACATGATAATAACGTGTCGAGACGAGGCGACTGACAGGGGAATGAAAACTTAGAGCGACAAGATAAAGTTGTATTGGCAGCAGGAACAATAGAGGTAAGGCAGATGGAATTAGGGTACGGAATATTACAAATTATGTAGATAAATTAACATGGGAACATGATGTGAAGTTTAGTGGGCATCTACAGGGTCAAATTAAATTAGCTAGCGATACTCCACAAACGTGATGGGTATGGATATCTAAACACGAATACTTAAAGCAAAACAAATATGATGACTTTTTATGTGGGTTCATCTACCGCAGGTAGCGTAGACACTTGAAGTATCTGGTTTATTTTGTACAAATTTCACATACTTGGCTGGTATCGATATCTACACACGATGAAACAAAATAAAACATATTTTCTAACTCTATGTTCAAGTAACAACACTACCAGCAGTGGTTAACCCCCAAAAAAAAACATCAAATCTTATTTGAATGATGTCGACACCCAGGACGTCTGAGAAGTTTCACCAGCTAATTTAATTTTACCCTTCATATTTACTTTTAGTATTAGTGCTCATCCTGCGGGATAATTGCGTAACATAAGTACTATCAGTTGGGTTTCACTTTGACAGTTCAACAACATTCATTTTTTGAACATTATGAAGCAATGGATTAGCAATATCCTTGAAAAAATTATTCAGATTAAGATCGATGGTGTGTTACGCAATTCAAAATGAAAGCGATTCCCGCTGTTAGAGTTACGCAATTACCCCCCAGGTTAAAAGTTAAAGACAATAATCTCTTCCGATACGAAATATTTTTTCATTGGAATTTTGGTGGCTTCCAATTCTAGAACCTGAACCCAGCCTACCTCATGAAAAATTACATGGTTTATAGTTAAGACAAGTATGTTTTATAAACAGCTTGGAAGCGCTGAGAAATAAAAAAAAAAAAACCGATCATTTATTTAAAAAACAAAGCAATGGAAACCAAGTGTCTGGAAAACACTCAAGAATAATATCCAACTTATTCAAAACATCTTCATATCAGAACATACCTAACATTACATAAAACAATGAAATTACGTAATAATTGCTGTCTCACCGCGCGTTACTTTTCTTATCTATACTTACAATATAGGTACATATGTACCTACATGCAGATAACAACATCACATTCTAAATATTTATACTTGGCCTTTCCAAACACCTTTGCTTTTATGATACGTTCAATAAAGACGAACGATGGAAACACCGGTTCCTAATTATGTCGATGAATGTGAGTATCGACGTCACTACATCACTAGGGTTGACCAAGACCAACGAGAAAGAATTTGTTGTAAAAATGCCAGTGTGCTCATATTTTACTAAGAATAAAGTACAACAACTGTAGAGGTAGGTACATTTTCGGAAAATATTCACAGACGTTTTTCCCAGAATCAAAATCTTGGCCAATGTTTGTAAGAAAACATCGCGACAGGGTTATGTCAACAGATACTGGGAACTGGGAACTGGACGCTAAAAAAAGTACACGATACCCTTTGGTAAGAGTGGTTGTCAGACGTTTGGGCTTCTGACTACCCGTAACGACTATCAAAGATCTGCGAATGACAACCTTATATTAACCTAGAACACCCACCTTGAAATAACATGAGAACAAAACACGCAGTAACTGGGATCGAAGATGGTAATACTGCACCAATTATGGCCGACTGTTAGGGCCCGATCACACGAACCACAACCACACCACGTGGACGGGTGCTATATAATTTGTATGAAAATGAGAAAGACAAATATTTTATATGGGACACGCACAGGAAATACAAACAGTAAAAACAGAACATTTAAAACTAACAAAGTTATATTAAAAAAAACCAAAAAAAAAAAAAGACCAGTGCGAGGCCAAAAAGTAAAAAATAAATACCGCAGCGCTGGTAGTCTGATAGGCCCCGCGGACACATCTATGGACATCTATGAATACCACTAGGGGATTATTATAAATAAATAGTCTATTCATACGAACATCATTTGGCCGTCAAATTCAACCGTGTAGGCGATACCATCCACATCAAGGCGACTTCACAGTCACAACGCTTCGCGACGACACTGTCACAGCCGGAGTCGTCTGTCTGCAAACACTAGGTAAATGCTCGTACAAGCAAAGTAACCAAATCGTAGCTACGAGCGACAATGCAATTGCAAAAAGTTGCAGCGACACTATTCACACGTTACCACTGCTTGCCCACATATCGTTGCGATGTGGTGTGGTTGAGGTACGTGCGATGAACCCTTACTCCGTCGCCTACGAAACCTGCATTCACACGACGATTTGTTGAATCTTGAATCGATTAAGCGGACATTCAATTAATCGATTTGCACAAAAACTACCCGAGTAACACATTTTGACTGAGCAAATAGTGAAGTTTTGGATGGGGCAGTTGATAATTTTTTCGTGACAACGATGTTGGTCCCATGGAGAAAATAGTTAAATCTGATGGTCTGTAACTATGTGACACAGCCTCAAATATGACCATACCTTTCTGATACACGCCGCATATAATTATTTTAAATCAATCTTTTAGATGAGCAAGTCGCAATTTGAGAAGATTGTTCGAATATATCTTATTGGAATATGAACATAAACCTACCCTCGTTGTTTCTGAACGATTCGCGCGGACCCTATAATAGTGTGTTTCTCAAAGAACACTCCTCTTAATTCCGATCCAGCCTGTCCCTTGCTGCCCTCTCCCAACGACGCCCTAAAGCGTGTAGTCACTTTTTAAGTCCTGGCTGCAGGTCTTAATTTATTAAGGCAACCACAGGCAAGTCTAGTTAAGCAGACTTCAACCTCCTATGTAGGTTGAACGGCGTGATGTCATAAAAAAAAACTCTCCTCTGTCAGCGGTTAACCACGCTGCTGCTACTATTCTTAAATTCCTTTGTTATAACCGGTTATAATAAACTAATTCTAAATACTTTATATATTTTTGCTTCATTATATTATATCTAGTGGACCAAATTATACACTGAGTTCGAAAAGGCGCTTCTAAAATAGGACGTATTCCACATTGGGCACCCGCTTAAATGGCACCTGAGTTAATGTGCCGCTGTGTGTCAGGTGCCTTCACTCAAGTGCCATTTAAGCGGGTGCCCAATGTGGAATACGTCTAAAATATGACTGTCAAGTTTGGGTGCAAAATCTCAATTATCCAATTTAACGGCGCGGTCGGCTTCTTTCGTCACTCAGCCGTTTCTAAATTTATCTACAAAATCTGCAGTTATTTTGGTAAAATCTAATTGTGGAACATTTTAGTTTAATTGTTTACCGACGAGGTTCATCGAAAAATTGTGTGTTTTTAATATTAATTTCTAACGTGACGATTTTATCGTGGACGTCCAAGGCATCACGATAACACAGGCAAGTAAAATGCATAGAAATTGTATATTACGACCTATTCTGCCAAACTCTGACCGTGAAAACTTTGGTGAAGTGAGCTGTCCTTCCATCTGATGTTAGTATTGACAGCTGTGTGATTTTTACAGAATACACCAGCAGAAGACCCTTTTAAATTTCCGTCCACGATAGCGTTATAATGTGCACGTATCTATACATTTTAGACCGGCAAATGGAAATTGACATAATTATCGTAGAACCAAAAATTCGAAGACATGTGACATGTACCAACCCGCACTGGATCCCCGTGGTGGATTACGACCCACTCCCTCTCACAAAGAGAAGTCCTGTGTCCCAGCTGTGACCACATTATAGGTTGATAACCCATCACGTATGTGAAGTTTCTTCTGCTAATTTAATGTGACAGAAAATACATATTTTAAAACCATTATTCATTACACGGCCCACTCCCTCTCAAAGAGAGGAGGCCTGTATTATAGGCTGACTATTATGCTATACTCGTACCTACATTTTATGGACGTGGACGCCCACAATAATATCGTCACGTTAGAAATAAAAAATCGCACATTCCTTTAGTTACGTCAAGCCTTCCCTCAGGCATCTTTTACGACTTGGCAACAAGTTTTGGAAACAATAAAATATAAAAGTAAACAGTGTTTATATGTTTCGCAACTGTGCACGCTGCATTTTTGTTCGCCCGTCAGAGAATAAATATTTGTAGTGAATCATTTACCAGGTGAATAACTTTCTGAATGATGCTGATTAATATAAAGGCGAAAGTTTGTGTGTGTGTGTTTATATGTTTGTTACTTCTTCACGCTGAAACGGCTGGAACAATTTTGATAAAATTTTGTATGGAGGTAGCTGACACCCTGGATTAACATATAGGCTGCTTTATATCCCGATATTCTCACGGGATCGACGCTTCCGCGGGTGAAACCGCGGGGCGCAACTAGTGGTAAATAAACAGAAATCCCAAAGCATCTTCTTTGAGCGCGAGCGTTACGTCAGACTCAAGCAGAAGTTTATAATTATTAACGTGGTATCAAATACTTATTAGTAAACTATCCGCCCCTGTACCCTTTTAATTACGTAACACACTATTAAACACAATCTGTAGGTATCATTTTGAAGGATATTGATAATCCATTGCTTCATATGTTCGAAAAATTTGTCGGCTCGACAACGTAAATAACGCAATGAATATTGTTGAACTGTCAAAATGAAAGCCATTGCTACCGTGCCATTGCTTAGTGTGTTACACAATTACTCCGCCGTTTCGTAGTGTTGCTACAACGAGATCTATTTATTACTAGCGGCCCGCCCCAGCTTCGCACGGGTGCAATTTTTTTTTTCGAACAATTTTTTTTTCTCTCCGTAAGAACCATCCTCGTACTTCAAGGAATATTATAAAAAAAGAATTAAGGAAATCGGTCCAGCCGTTCTCGAGATTTGCGCTTAGCAACACATTTAGCGATTCATTTTTATATTATAGATTAAGTTTAAATATAAGTATACTAAAGGTACACACACATCGACGGTTAAGAGGAAATAGGGTATATAAGTGACAAAAAATGAAATGTTCAGGAGAGCCGTTCAAAGATTTTAATTTTAGAAAAACTGGGCATAAACGCCTTAAAAGTCATCGTAGAGCCATGGGAGTAAGCGCATTCGAAAGAGCGGAAAATGTTACGTAGGACCAATATATAACTCATTTTTGACCAAAATGTCGCTTATTACCGTCGACATAAACCTTCCGGAATAATGTCTCTAAATAATATTGAAAAACGAATTAAAATACGTTGCGTATTTTAAAAGAACAACGCGATCACATATAGGAAAAGAGACTTTAATTTATGTATAGATATAGGTAAGTACCTACAGATATAGATATACATATGAGAGCACGGCCATGCTGTCCTTGTGGTGCCCTGACACCAAGAGCAATGTCATCCAGGAATAGACAACGAGTCGTCATTGAGGCACCGTTGAATTGCTGCCAAGCACTCGCGAAGACAGCCGGATAAAAATACACCAACAATGTCAGACCACGGTAATACCAGTTTGTGAAAAAAAATGTTAATTCGCTTATGTAAAACTTGGCAACACTGCACGTTTCTTCGTTTAATTTTTTGTATGTATTGATATTGTTTTTTTTTTTTCTGTTTACGTAAGTGACGTGCGACGGTATGAATATTGATGCATTACTTATAGCTAATTAATTATTAATGAGCGGTTGTCTCATATCGATATCTGAGAATGTACAGTTTTGTGGATTAAAAAATCGGACTACTTTATGAACAGTTACGCGTGGGAGCCATAAAAAAAACAAATATACCTACTTGGGCGTCTACTTGCGAACTTCCTTCTTGTTTTCATCGGTAAAAAAATATATATTCACTAGCTTAGAAACCCGCGACTTCGTCTGCATAAATAATTTCGTATTTCCCGACCCACCATGTCGCATCGCATCGCCTGCGCGCGCTATTACTTGATTTTCGCTAAGGGTTTTTCCTTTTGCTCGGCTCCTTAGGATCCTAACGTGATGCTAAATAGCCTATAGCCTTTCCCAAGAATTGAGCTATAAAATGCAAAAATAACTTTTCACATCCGACTGTAAGTACCAGAGAGAGATCAGCGCGTTCAAACAAACTCTTCAACTATATAATTATAAGTATATAGATATAGATCATCTACCAACCCGCACTGGGCGCGCGTGGTGGATTAAGGCCCACTCCCTTTCCTAGAGAGGAGGCCCATGTCCCAGCAGTGGAAACATTATATGCTGATTATGTTATGTTATGTAAATATAGATATTTGAAAACCTAGTTACATTTCTTAATTTTTTTTATGTTTGCCTAGTTTGTGTCCCACTGCTGGGCAAATGCCTCCCCTTTTTTCTTCCAGACCTCCCTGTCTTGTGCGATCTCTATCCATGTTGGCCCTGCAAATGATATTACATCGTCGTCACACTACCTCGAATGACCTCGATGGCAATGTCCTGCCTCAAGCGTCCATTGAGTGACGATCTTAATTGTAAAATACCTACCCATGTATGAGACATCTTCTAAGGTTACATCATTGTATGAAGCAAGTATATAGGTAATAGGTTTTCAACCTATCAGTGACTACAGCTTGGAATCTGTCAACATAACGCAACCAACTGGTATTGATACTGCTCAGTTATAAAAGCAAAGAATATGAAAGTAACTATATTCACCGAATAACTAATATAGATAGGTACTTACACATCTATACGTTATACGTCTATTACCTTCGTAGGTACAACCGCGAACAATGGTGACCACCATTGTTCGCGGTTGTACCGCTTTTCACCCTTGTGACATGAAAATATATTTGATGGATAGGAAAATTGTCTTTTGTTACTTGACAAACACCTGGTTTTATCTGAAATCATTTTAATATTCCTGGTAATCTATTCCCGAATTGCTGACATTGTACCTACAAGCATGCACTGATCTCCGCCAGCGTGGGATGTCTAAAATCTATGATTTTTAGAAAAAAGGTTGAAAAGTGGTCCACCGCCAGTGTCCGCGATGGTACCATCGCGGCCTTTTTCGCCTGATCACTTGAAAGTTTTTTTGCTTAAATCCTGCGGCGGCGCCAAGCCAGGCCCCCTTAAAGTTTTCGCCTATAAGGAAAACGATAAATAACTCAATCAGTTGCAACCTGCACTGCGCAGCATAGTGACGTATCCCGTGTACTCCTTTTATGAGTTTTACGGACGAACTCTTTCTTCACCTTGGTGCGCTTACTAGAGAGCGCTTCTATTTTTTTAGTGCATGCGAAAATGAACTTAGTTTTGGTCAGGCGGGAGTATCCGCGATAGTACATCCATCCAATGTTTATTACGTCAACCACAATGTTTACAAAAGGCGACTAACAAATTATCCGGCCGTGCTAATTCGGGCTATATTTTGACCCGGGATAAAGCCGTTTATTTATACCGGGAACCCTTGTTCCATGGTGTGACACGGTAAGTATATTAATATCCTCTGACGTCACACCCACTATATCGCACCTACGCCAATTCTAATTATCAAATGATGGATTGATAACAGCTAACAACAATTTCCGTTTCCACACTGTCATTTTTTTATTAAAAAAATATTTTAGTTTTTCGTAATTGGGAAACGAGTTTCATTTCACTAAAAGACTGTTGCTGTCTCTTTTGCTCGTTCACACGACACGAAAGGCAATGTGTGCCGAGTAATTTAGTTTATCGCGTCACATTACACCCGGCGCTAACAAAAAACGTGCGACATCCAGTCGGTCCCTTCATTCAAGTCATATGTACATTAAAAAAATTGAAACATTTACATACGTAATTAGTATGCCGACAATTTGGACTGGACATGACCTTTTATTTCGTAAGTAGGTAAGTAACATAGAATTAGGGGTTAGGTAAGTAAGTGCAAACATTACTTGGGTTTAATTTACACAGCCATGCTTTGAAAAACTTTAAATCAGTGCTAGGTATGTCTATTTTAGAGGGTTTGGCTTCCGCACTTAATCCTTCAAGTGGACCATTGTGCGTTCGGGCCATGGCGGCCGTCAGTGATTAGGTATTCTAACCAGCCTATCTCCCCCCAGAAGTTGATTACCGCTTCAATACATTATCATTGCGTTATTTGCGTTGTTGAGCAGACAAATTTTCCGAACAAATGAAGCAATGGATTAGAAATATCCTTCAAAATGATTCAGATGTTACGCAATTAAGGTCTGCCCACCTGAACCCACCCAGAAGTTGATTACATCTGGCCTGTTAGGAACATCTGAATAAGGTCTAGGTGTCCCGAGGGTGTGAAACCAGGGCCTGCAGTCTTGACATTCATAGCGGTCGCTTTACGGCCGAATTCGGTCGCCAAGTCCTATCGATCCGGATGTAGCGATATTACTGATTACACGCAATACTTAATGAACTTATACCGATAATAAATCAATCATAATGAGCTATTTATTTTGCTTCAATCATTGGTCACTGCCTTATACGACCTTAACTCAGCACAAACTTTAAAAAATCCGTACCTACTCCCAACACCTTATTTCGATATAATTTTGGCAGGCATAAAATGTATTTTAGACTTAATAATTATAAATCCAATTAACATCCGTAGTCTCATTAGGACTGCCAAAAATATCGATACATTTTGACATGAGTAAAACGGCACTACTTTAGCGAATGACTCGTTTTGCCATCTAGGGCATGCGTACTTTTAACGGGAATATGTTTAATTACGGAATGCCTTTGGAAAAAGGAAAGAAAGATTGAAAAATTAAAAGTCATTTTGCATAGAGAGAAAAAAGGTAATACATTTTGCATAAAACAAGCAAGAAAGTTAAACTCTGATAAGTCTAGGTATGATAATAATATCTATGACATTTGCACGACATGTGCAAACTCCTCGGTAACATTTGCACGACATGTGCAAACTCCTCGGTAACATTTGCACGACATGTGCAAACTCCTCGGTAACCCATATCTCTAGTAGTTAGTAGATAAGGGTTTGACGGAGAACGTGAACTTCAAGACTGAAGTATTAATTTATAGACTGCATGACTTTCTGCGCCCCGCGGTTTTACCCGCATAAGTGTCGAACCCGTGGGAATATCGGGATAAAAAGTAGTGTCAGCTACCTCCATATTTTTTTTTATCAAAATTGGTCCAGCCGTTTGAGCGTGAAGAAGTAACAAACATCACACACTCACAAACTTTCGCCTTTATAATATTAGTGTCACGTTAGAAATCTAGATTTCTAGCCTCTGCTAGAAATCAATCAATCGAGGGGTTAGGTAGAGACCTAACCCCTCAGCTACTCGTCACCTTCAGTGCCACACAGCCAGGGCGTGCAAAGACCACTTTACGATTTTCAAAAGTACTCTTAAGAATAATGTTATCACAACACCGAAGTGTTTAATTCATTCAAATCGAGGCAAACGGTGACTTTATCGCGTTTATCAACAAACAAAATCCACATGTTTCCTTTGATAACCACTTGCCAAAATAACTTTGCTGGCTTTTAACTGTTTGTACGTTTGATTCGATCTAAGAACTCAAGAACTGCCGCAACTCGAAGATAGATGTACCTTATAACACGTCCAGTAATAGATCGGCGTTATTTTTCGCGCGTATGACGTCACGCCAGCCGGTCCCGCCATCCGCCACGCCCCGCCTGCAATTGATGGAGCTGGCAGTCCTCCTTAGTTTACACTTTCTCATAATAATTAGAGTGGGTTGAAGAAAAATATTATACTGAACCACGCGAAATGACATCATATCTGTAACAGTAGAAGGGTAGCCTTCATATCGCGTTCAAATTCAAATCATTATTACATAACACATGTGTTTACAAGGTCCCGAGGAGGAGAGGCCCGTGGCTAAATAATAACAGCCGCACAGGTCGATCGGTCAGGTTAAGCTACGCTTGCCGCGGTTAGTCTGTGGATGGGTGACCATCTTTACATACCGAGACCCCTCCGTGCCTCGGAAAGCACGCTAAGCCGTTGTTCCCGGCTGTCATTCGTGGATCTTTGACAGTCGTTACGGGTAGTTAGAAGCCCGAAAGTCTGACAACCAGTCTTACCAAGGGGTATCATATTACCCAGTAACTGGGTTGTGGAGGTCAGATAGGCAGTCACTCCATGTAAAATACTGGTATTCAGCTGCATCCGGTTAGACTGGAAGCCGACACCAACATAGTTGGGAAAAGGCTAGGCAGATGATGATGACATGTGTTTACAAGGTCTTAACATTTAAAATTTACACCTATAAAGTTCTCATAATTTACTCTCTTTTCTTGGCTTTTAGCGGGATAATTGCATAACACACTGGTAGCAATTGCTTGTATTTCGACAGTTCAACAACATTCATTACGTTGTTTACGTTGTTGAGCAGACAATTTTTTGAACATATGAAGCAATTGATTAGCTGTACGTATCCTTCTATATGATTCACATTGTGATTGATAATGTATTACGCAATTTAAGTGTAGGTGTCCAATTACGTTACTTTCTAATTTTCCTTGTTCGTCTTTCCTTCTCAGAAAATTCCTTGTAAACACAATTTCTCAAGATGTTCATTAGCAAGTATTATGTCCTTAACTATTAGCATTAGCAAGTATTTCCTTAATCTTGTAAAACATTTTAAAAGAGTAACGGAGGAATTTCTTGCCTGTTCTTCTTCATACGAAACTACCGTTTGGAAGGGGCGACTAGAATCTATTCTATTTTTTGTAAATTTTACGTTTAAAAGTTGCCTTTTAAGTGCTAATTTGAAATAAATGATTTGCACACTTGCATTTCCAATTCACTTTTGCTATTGGCCGAATAGTCGACATCGGCTTTGCTTGCCATACTTAATAAAAAATAAAATAGAAATAAATGATTTGACTTTTACTTTGAACTAATCAATTTCGTTAACTTTTCGACATGACGGTTTAGCAACTTTAGGACGGTAAGTAAACAAAAAAGTAGGTTAAAAAACAAGCAGAGTCGCGACCTCGTCCTGTACCTTCTGTAAGCGACCGTTCAGCATTTTATCGACTACGATAAGATACGCAGTCTTTAGACAAGGAGCCAAAGATAATTTTTAGAGTTTCGTACGCTTATCTGACGTTCGTACGTTCAACTTGAATCCTCAGTAATTTACATAGCGGCGAAGCAAGGGCAAGACGAAGGTCCCTTAAGAAGATGAGTAATGTTTACATAGAACACAAAATCATTGATGAACTTGAAAATGAAAACTGCGTAGGTATTACATTTCTGTTGGAAAGAAAACGTGTTTTATTTACCGCCGTTCCATTTTTATGTTCGAACATCAGCACGAAACATTCATCGGTATGCGCGAAGCAATTTTGAACCCTATTTACTCGTTGCTATGGCAATGTCACCGCTGATTTTCCACTGTTTGTCTGCCATTCGCGTCCAATCAAATTAGTTCACAAATAACTACTGTTAGTTCCAATTCAAACTGGTTATTTAAATATGTAATCCATTGCTTTCCACTGCGTGGCGCATATTATTTGTGTATTCTGCCGGTCGATTCTGTTAGAATCTCACCGTGAGAAGTTAGGTGAAGTGAGCTGTCATTCCATCTGATGCTATAGGGATTTACAATAATGACAGCTCACTACACGCTCACTTCACCTAAGTTTTCACGGTGAGATGGTTACAGAATCGCACTGCTGAACGGTTTATAATTTATCACTTTCAGCATTTCTTTACTTTGTTAATAGGTAGGACATAATTGTAGGTACCAGTTAATTAAAACACGTGAATAGGACATGAAAACGAATACCTAGGTAATTATTAGTTAAAAAGTAGGTTAATATTTCGTGATCAACGCACATACTTTCCTACCTACCTACCGGGTAGGTACCTAGTCGCTAATTGATTGAATTTGTAAAGGAAATGTTGAAAAAGATCATATCATGCGAAACGGAATAAAAAGAACAAAGCACAATGATAAACCGAAACTAATCCTACTAATATTATAAATGTGAAAGTTTGTGAAGATGTTTGGATGTTTGTTACTCAATCATGCAAAAACTACTGAACGGACTTGGATGAAATTTGGTACACAGATACGGAACCAGGATTAACACATAGGATACTTTTTATCCCGATATTCCCACGGGATCGATACTAACGCGGGTGTAACAGCGGGGCGCTGCTAGTAACAAATAAGTATGTATACGTACCTGCAGTGCTATTCTGTAAAAATCTCACTATGAAAACTTAGGTGTAGTGAGATGTCCATGCCTACATTCTCTAACGTGACAGTTCACTTCAAACTCACATCACCTAAGTTTTTACAGTGATGTTTTTACAGAATATACCGGCTGTTTATAAGTAGGTACATAGGCCAGCACATCAACCTACCCCAATCTGTAAAATGTAAAATTTTCCCAATTGAATATGAACCTTATACCTTTGTGGTAAAGTTGAAAATATATCAAAGAAATTTTACAGATTGGGGTAGCTTGATGTGCTGGCCTCTGTACTTTCAAGGGGAAATGACTTGGATGTCTCCAATTCCATTCGTGTGATCCATAGTCTTACTCATTTATTTGCTGTGAATGATGATAGAAATAGGCCACAATATATCTTCCCCCTTTCATTGAGCACTATGGAAAAAGTGGAGCGGCTAAAAACAGTCTTCTTTTCTTGGCCATAGAAGTCAAACTTAGCTGTAGAAACTGTCTTATTTTTCTTTTCTTAGGATAGCACTTGATTCACTTCTGATAAGTACACATGTTGTTATAACATTGGATTCATCGTTAATATTTACCTAAAAAATAGGATTCAACGAAAATAATTAATACCTATGTTGTCAAGCTGCTCAACAGAAACGATACACAGCGATATAATCATCTGCCTAACCGTTTCCCAAATATTTTGGGGTCGGCTTCCAGTCTAACCGGATGCAGCTGAATACCTACCAGTATTTTACATAGAGCGACTGCCTATCTGACCTCCACAACCCAGTTACTGGGTAATACGATACTGTTTGGAAAGATTGATTGTCAGACTTTTGTGTTTCTGACGACCCTTAACGACTGTCAAAAATCCACGAATGACAGCCGGGACCAACGGCTTTACGTGCTTTCAGAGGCATGGAGCTCAGTATGTAAAAATGGTCACCCATCCACAGCGGCAAGCGCAGCTTAACCTGATCTATCGACCTGTGCGGCTGTTATTATTTAGCCCTCTATCCAACGATGTAATTTAGCTAGAATAATCAATTAAGATAAGGAAAAGATGGCGATAAGAGCTTGATAGACGACACATTAAATCTTCCTAACGATGGGGATCGTTCGGAAGGTTTAATTTATTCAGTCGTCTTTAGTTAACGCAAGTTTGGCGCCACACTCTCACTAAGATTAATTGAGCCAATAAAGCTCTAGACGTCCAATCATCATAACTTTAATTTGTCTCCTAATATGCGTCGCCAATAGTAACGATTTTATTGCACACGACCGTACTATTTTAATATTATCGGAATCAAATGTATAATTAAGTTAATACAAGTGTTTTTGAGAGGGAAGTCGTCTAATCGACTCGAAATATACTGATTAATCGCGAGAACGACTAAGTATGGCTTCTATGTTCTATGTTATGGGTTTGGTTTCCGCACTTAGTCCTTCAGTGGACCATTGTGCGTGGGATCCTGGCTTAGGTAAATACTCAAGAGACAGACCAAGTCCAAGTTTCTGCTAACTTTCAATTAAGATCGATCAGTTGTAATAAAATTTTTTATGAAGCTATTTTTTCTGCAGAAGATGAAATTAACAAAGTTACATTTCAGCCTAGGCTAAATTCTAAAACTGCTAAAGCATTAGGTACCCTATGTACGTGTGCGCTAGTTTTATAATTATAATTAGGCTTCTGACAAATTAAATAAGAGCTTTCTTCTGTACCTACATTTTAAAACATTAGTTAAATATGAACAGTCCCCGGGAAAACTTTGAAATGTCTTCTCTTAACTTAAGCAAGGTTCCATTTAACTTCATGAGAGCTCGTAAGTAAGGGAAAGGTAATATGTTTCACATGACATGTGAAGTGGAAAGATTCATTATAGATGAGGTAAATGGACGAGGTTGCTGTACATGTTGCGTTATTTTTGGATAAGCAAAACAGGCTGCGAAAGCAAAATAAATTTTAATCCATTCCGTAGCTGTATTAAGCTATTTCCCAGTTTAAGAAAGATAATCTACCGGATAATGATACTGATTCCCAAAAAAGAATCTTAAATAAATATTTACCTTACACTAGCATTTTATAGTGGTCCATAAAAAGCTTCAAAGGCAGGAATGATTGAAACGGAAACTGCGCAATATCTGTCCCATCAGACGAAAAGCAAATTTCAAAGGTGGTCCCACATTAAAAGAATCTGAATTATAAAGAGAACGCTGACACAAAACGTTCTTAGACAGTTTCCTATAAACCTTGAACGGGTCTGACGACCTTACTGTCGTAAAACGGTCTCTTTGTGAGCACTCCGCTTTACGGCTATGAATATTACAGAAAATACATTACACCCGCCAATTTTCTAATACTTACCTAGTACTGTAGGTACGTCTATAAGCAACACTGCCAAGTTACGTCAAGCCCTTTTACAACTCGCCAAACAAAAAGTTGTTAGGTATCTCCCAAACTCGTTTTTATCTTGTCTCGAATTTTATACACATTGTATAAGTGTAGCTATCTAAAAGACAAGTTGTTATTTCATGAATAATTCAAGTGTGTGCAGTTGCACACTTTATTATAATATTAGTTCATGTCTTGCACAGTTAGGAAAGATGTTTTCGAACTTTTCGCTAACATTGTGAACAACAGACCCTTCTGTTAAGTACGCGAAAATTCGCCATCAAATAATAAAAACATACTAAGTACCTACGTGGGAAAACCAAGCAAACACGTGATTATAGTTGCTATCTATTCGAGCGACAAGAGCGAGATGAAACTATAACGCCTCAAACCTTGGATGATATTGCCGTGTTTGAATGTGAAAATTAGCATCTGTGTAGTACCGATGACGTTACAAACTTTGTCGAGTGGAAAACGGACATCTGGCTAACAAATACGAGAGGATGAATTTGATCCCTAGCTTTTACTATAACGAGCAAACAGGGATAACTTACGGATCCCGACTGTACATAAGTGCCAAGTGGGCAATGGCCCGTTCCACTCTGCCTACCAGATTAAAAAACACAAGCTGTTCACGACGTTAATCAAGTCAAATCAATTCGTAACAGCGTGAGAGTCCGTGTTGACTGATAATAACATACGTATTAAAATTCAAGGATATTTTTCGTCGACATGTCGCGGTTCCAACTGGTTTTAAATATAGAAAAGTTGATATTTACCTCTAACGCGCTCGTTTGTTATCGAAATTAAAGAGGATGTTGTAATTGTGAGCGACGCATGTTCGTAAGCAAAGATTATTCCGCAATGTCGGGCCGCGTATACACTGGTGGGTATTCATAACATGTGCTTTCTCAGGCCTCAAGGTTGCAACAGTCGGTTGCGAGAGCAAACCCGCCACTTATTCGCAAGCGCAAAATGCTACGAGTGCCGACACTGTCGACAGGTCTATTATGTGTGTTCCACTTAGGAACCGATCAATATTTGACACATTAAAGCAACTTTAGCAAAGCAACTCCACTTGCCAGTGTTCTAAAATGGGTAATGGAGACATGGAGACTGAATTATTGACAGTTGATATTACGAAACATCGAAAGTAGCCACTTGTACTGAAAGGCAATATTACTTGAAGAAGAAATCAATGTATACGCTTCGAATTTTAAGAAAACGCTAGGTAACTACTATCCATCGGTCACGTCGTCGGTGTCGGTGGCGTCGCGTCGGTCGGTATCGGCATCTATTGTGGTTCTTTATATCCTAGGAAAATTACGTACCTAGGTATTACTGAAATTTTAGTTATCATGCATTATTAAAAAATTACATATTAAATTCGGATAAGCATTCTAATGAAATCAATGAACTGCATACACGTCAACACAACACATCCTGCACCCTCAGACCAAATAAAAAACCAAGACAGAGCGCTAGAACGATGCAGTGAGGCATGCCAAAATTACGTCTCCGCTCTGTGCATACACGCCCACACGCACACATTTACAACTATTTACAATCAAACTACGTCTCACTAAGTGCACACATATTTACGAAACCGGCCTCACTTTACTGTTGACAGCCCTCTGTCTTGGTTTTTTATTTGGTCTGAGCCTGCACCAAAGACAATGCATATTCAACTTAAAACGGCAACGATAATATCTAACGTTCAGCCAAAGGATGGTCCATTTGCAAGTAGAAAATTAATCGTTTCTGGACAGAGCTCGTTTGGCACGTGATACTAAGCCCATATTTCCAACTAAACATCTATTGTGTGGATTGATAATGATCCTACTTCCCACAACGCGGATCGCGTGTCAAATCAGAACATGTCCTACTATACCAACGTTGTTACTAGATGATTTTACTATATCTTCGCTAATGTAAGTATCTAATTGCAGTGTGGATGTACAGAACATTCATAGAACAATAATGGTGATTCTTAGTAGGTAGGTATCTACAATTCTTTATAACGTGTGTAAGTGGTAAATATGAGGCTCAAAGTACCTAAAACAAACTGGAAAATCGGTAAATTTAAAATTATTACTTCAAAAGCAGCGTAAGCGGTGCTATTCTGTTTAAATCTCACCGAGAACCCTTAGGTGAAGTGAGCTGTCAGTATTTAGTGTAAATCCTAAAGCATCAGGAGGAATGACAGCTCACTTCACCTAGGTGTTTGCACGGTGATATTTTTACAAAATAACACTGCTGGAGTCTCTCGAACCCTAATTTCCATGCATTTTTTGTGATGCATGGCGGGTTTATATTATGTGGATAAATAGTAGACTGGTCAAAGTACCTACACAAATATCAAAACCGTCCGTAGATCGCTTGTGCCCAGTCTCCTTAACGTGTAAGAATGGGACGAAAAGAGATTGGTAAGTATTTACACACTATGACGAACCAAGAATAGGTAAGTTTTGTGTGTTCCTTCCAAATTGGTAGGTAATATAAAGGTTATCGAACGCAACATACATTGATAATATTGATATGGCCGGAAGATAATAACACATAAAACAAACACCCAAATAGTACCTAGTATAATTCATTAAACAAGATGGTTTATTAAAACATGGTACAACGTTTTAATAAAACCACAAGTTTCGCTGTTTTACCTCAATGTTTATAATGCGTGATTCAAAATTTTTACATGTTCGTATGAATCAGTAATCAGTAAGCATACCACCTAACGCACACATAGTGAGAGAATTTCATGAAGTTACCTTATTACGGGCAAAAGGTTTGAATAGTAATATCGTGTCATTCATAATTATGTTAAAATATTTTGTCTACGTCACAAATCACAGCATTCGCAACAGAATTTCAAACAATCGTAAACGTGAATTTAGCACATTTTGTTTAGACTATAATTATGTTTCTGCTGGAGTAAACAAGAGCTTGGGTTGTCCGATGACTCCCTACCTACAGAATCTACAGCTGATACAGAGCGTATAATGTTTTTTTACGTGACATGCAAAACATTACGGACTCGCAATTAAAAATGTATGTTTTTAATTAATGCGAGCTCATTCAGAGACCTAATCGTTCAAAAAAAAAAACAACGCATCAATACCTATTAGATTTAAAAATAAGTATTTGGAGTAAACAATAACAGAACAAGACAATAGTAATAACAAAATTATGATGTTTGATAGCAGAATTGGCAGACAAAAATCTGCGAGGCGTCAGTTTAGTTAGTGAGAAATGGGTGTTACATGGCAGTAGTACGAAAATAAATGTAAATTATTGCATCCAGTATAGAAACAGTGAGCGATAAAACAAATCTTCATCTGTCTGGCAATGATGAAGAGCGTACGGGCGGCGGAGCATTCCGCTTTATTAGGAAGCCACGTATTAAACCGGCTCGTTCGCCCCACGTGCTACAGCCGAGCCGTGCTGCTCCAAACGTGCGAGTAACGTCAAACAATACAACATACGTATACCCAGGCGGATATTATCTTCGGCGTACCAGCTACCAAGCCAACGTGAACGAACATACGTCGGAAAGCAGATGTGCCATAATACACGTATCGTGTAGTCAACACTGGATAGAACACCTTTAAGACATAAAATCAAACCATTGTTTACTGTTACATCGATATTTTAATTTCATCGTAATTTTATGGAAGATCAATACATGGTGACAAATAATTACTGAAATCAACTGACTTTTTACACTTGAACTTTCAATGCTATAGGCACTCGATATAATAGATCTAGATGTGAACATTTGAATATTTAATACGCACAGATATAAAAAGACGACGGTTCGCAAATACACATACGGTCACACTAATGTTTATAATATCCAAAATGGCTTAAAATGTTCACATTAGAACGTTCATATTGTGTCGATGAGCAAGTTTTGAAGCTAATTGGAATGAAAGACCGCGGATATCTAAGCTGATACCGAATCACCTAATTACTGGGGATACGATCACTCTACAGTTATATACAATGACTGTAACGAAGGGTACACATCAGATACTCTTATTTAGTCAATACAATATATAAAAAAATTAAACGCTGCTTTGACACTACAAACTGCAGGGACTTAGATTACGCGAATTTTTTAAACAACGTTAGAATCGTTAAACAATGTCTAATTGGTGAATGTCGCTTTCTTACAAAGTAGCAAATAATTCAATAGTCCACAGGCAAACTGCTGAGACAATAGAAAATAGATAAAACCTCTCGCACAACTGTCGCTCAGAACAATGTCTCGAAAGCAATCTGAGAATTATTAATTATTAGGTTGCCTTCGACTCAATGGCGCCAGGTGGAACGTAGCGTGCTTTTTACAAGACTTGGTTTTACTCTCACTTTAAAAACTTTGAAATTTATTATTCTATAAATTCTACTAGCTAACACTTAATAAATATCTAAGTGTTTGGACACCAAGCTTTCAACATTGCCACCTCAGAAACGGCGTTTAATTTACAAAATTAACAAGTATGAAGTGACTAGCTACTTAAGTATTGTTCTACTATTCACTGATACTTTGAAACTTACGTTATGACTTACATAAAAGGTGCAAAGTTTAATACTGACATAATATGCAATAAGAGTACCGATTTAGCACAGCACAATATACATATTATTGTTGTAAAAAAGTAGGCAACGAATTCAATTATTAAGAGAATAAAAAACAATAACAATTTAATCTAAATATTTACACAGCAGGACCATTTCCAAAATAATAATTATGGCACCAAATGAAATAATAGGTCTTGATTTTAAAACTAAATTATTAGAATAAGAGAAATTAATATATTATTTCAAGGTCTAATGATTTCTCAATGGACATTTCACCACAAGACATTGTTTATATAGCACAGTGCTTAGTAAAAAAAGTATAAGCAATTTGAATACAAATCCATAATTGAAGTTTGACATTGAATGATCATAGAAAAGATTGAGAATGCATCATTTACAATATACATCGATTCAAGATGATTAATTTAGTGTACAATTTGATATGATTTTACAAGTAGTTATTATCATAACTTGACCAGTTCCAATTGTAAGAACGAGGGCAGTACTAACTCAAAGACGACAATCATATGCATGCATCAGACATAGCTCAAGTCACATCGGTAACATTTTATAATAAATATGAATGTGCATAGAGCGGTTAAGTAACCTTCCCATGATTTCAACCTAATAACTATTACCACAGACGCTCACAATGTACACAATGTAAAATGCACTACAAATTACTAGATATTTATTTGTACAGCCTGGATTCAAAGTCCTACGCCTAATAGCTAACAAACGTTATAGTAAACTTTGCCAATTCATCATTGCTGTATCACGCACTCCTGAGAATGGTAGGACTGAAATTAATAGCCAAACCTGATTATAATGATATTGTTCTCATTATACACATGCTTATTGATAACATCAGTCTCCATGACAAGATATCAACGCGACTAGAGCCCGCGCTTCAATGATCTAACACTAGGTACCTTTAAACATATTCCTATTCTTAATGAAAACAATATCTCATATATAAAAATTCTCTCATGTCTTATTTTGTGCTGAATACCAAGTTGTAATGTACAAAACTATAAATATTTAACAGGACAGAAATATTGTTGCAAATTGGAATATGTTTAAATGAACAATATTTATTGCTTTTAATATTAACTGATGCTAGCAATAAGGCCAGGTCACATAGCACAGTTTGTTGAGAGGCTGAGTTTAGAGTTTAGAATATATAATATAGATGTATTCATGCACGTTCTGTATGGTTGGACTCCACAGTTAACTACACTTAAAACTACAAAATAAGGAACTAATACAAATTACACTTAAATACAAATGAAACCTCACATCAGATCACAAACACAGGTCAAATTGCACATGTGAACACAACTACAATGAATACATATACAATAAATTAATCTCTTCAATAGTTTGATGTAGTTATAGTTCCTTAGTTAAAAATATCAACTGATACAACAATATTAACACTAAAAATAAAACCAATAACGAAATGTCAATCAATTAGAACCTATACATAATTAATTATAACATTCCATCAAGATAAGTAATACATAGTTTTAGGAAATTCAATTCAGTAATCTACTAAAGTATTAGTGATGGTTGTTGAAATAGCTCTAAGTTGATGGTGTAGTGATGTAATTAGATAAAATCGAAATTGAGAAGTTCAACTGTGAATTTTTAAAAGCAATAAGAAAAATTTGATCATAATTACATATTACAAAATTGTATTCTTGATTTTGTAAAAACAATAAAAAATAGTATAATATAATAATAAAGCTCACCACATCCCAATGCTACCAACAGCGAACTACCATGTACCATATGAACATCCAGGTAGCAAGACATTGAGTGCTGAGCAAAACGCTGCAGGGTACAGGGTGTCAGTGGTAACACTCAGGATATCACCAGAACAAGGATCACTTCAGCTCGTCTACCTGCTCTATGTTATGTCAATTTGAAAGGGCACTAAGCAAATGAACGCCACCGAAATATCGGAAATCAGTTCTACTATCATCTTGCCTACACTCCAAATTTGATCCACGTGGTGTGCCAGCCAGGGGCCGCCTCAGCGTCTATATTCACCCAAAGCTGTGGCAATGAGACGCACTTGTCACCGTTCCACGACCACAATGTCACGGAAGATTCACTAAAAACACCTACTCACGGGAGTGTCCGCTCGCAGGCACCAACTACGCGCTCAGAACTCGGCAAACTCCTTCGCACACTTCTCAGTCGATGAGATACGTAAAGCCTCCTCCTCGTAGTCGTCGAAGTTGCTGGTGTCGCCCGGGCCCTTGCAGCGCGGGATGAACGGGGCCTCGATCTTCTTCTGGAAGACGGCGATCCAGTCGGTACTCGCGAACCACTTGTGGCCCTTTATGTCGTTCACACCGGCCTTGAGGTTACCGTAACGCTTAGTCAGATCGACTTGCAATAAATTACGGAGCAGATCCTTCAGATCCGAGCCGAAGTGCGAGGGGAAGCGGACCTTACCCGAAACAATTTTTTCGTAAATCTGGATGGGCTGGTCGGCGAAGAACGGTGGGTAACCAGCCGCCATTTCGTATACTAGGACACCGAGCGCCCACCAATCGACGGCTTTGTTATATCCTTTGGAGAGGATGATTTCCGGCGCGAGGTACTCGGGCGTGCCGCACAGCGTCCACGTACGACCCTTGACACGCTTCGCGAAACCAAAATCTGTGACTTTGAGGTAGCCTTGCGAGTCAATGAGGAGGTTCTCGGGCTTGAGATCCCGATAGATGAGGTCCAGGTAGTGAAGGTATTCGAACGCGAGCACAATCTGCGCCGCATAGAAGCGCGAGTGCGGCTCAGAGAAGCGCCCCACCTTGCGCAGATGCGAGAACATCTCACCGCCAGGCACATACTCCAACACCATGTACAAGTTCGAGTTGTCCTTGAAATGGAACTTGAGGCTCACCAGGAAAGGGAAGTTGATAGCTTGAAGAATTCGCTTTTCATTTAACGTATGCTCAACCTGCTTCAATTTTACCACTTTCTGTTTATCTAATATTTTCATAGCATAATATTCTTTCGTAGGTTTATGTTGAACTATCATGACTCGACCAAACGAGCCTGTACCTAATGTTTTAATTCGCTCGAAATCGTTCAGTCCGGCGGTGTTGGTAGGATTCTTCTTCCATTTCTCCTCGAAATCCTCTTTGGCCTGATCGAGGAACTCCTTGACGCTTTCGGCGGCGTCCACCTTCTTATTAGCGCTGGGAGCATTGTTGCCCATGGCGCACCCCACAAACTGGTCCTACACCCTCGATTCGCCGTTATTAGAGGCCGCTTTACTGCACTAATCGATGCCTGCTGTGCGACCGCGTAAGAAACGGGGCAGGTCAACACAAACCAATTTGAAACACGTACATTCTCAATTTTGATATCACGATCACACGTCACGAAATACACTCAATGCAGGTACACATTGACACGATTCCTTGTACGGAAATTCACAAAAAATAATTTGTCACATTCACAAGAATAAAATGGCTTCCACAACCGGACTCGATCGACAGAGCGAGATCGAGCGACGATTCGCTCACGGGTGGCGGTCAATTAAAATAATGTTGCCAACTCACAACAAAAAATCTCCTAAAGTGTTGGAAAAACTACCATCGTTAAAACCTACCATTATTTAATTTTAGAAATTACAAACTGTTTAAACTAGGACTTTATGTGACAGAGAGATTCAGAATAACCTCATCACATGCATACTAATCTACATAGCTATTCACAACCACTCGATACGCTTCCGTACCGTCATCAATCAATGTTATCGTAGAAGTCCTCTTATCGCTGTTCACAAGTCCAAAACCAGAACATTTTGTCAGCTAAATCAAATAGACGACCGCTATTCTTCCAACAACTGGGGGAATAAAAAGGCCACTTTGGCATAATCATAAAACAATTCATATAACGCAATTTCATCTGTATGACAGTTTTGTATGGAGATTCGTAAAATGCTATAGGTACACCTCTGCCTAACCCTCCCTTCAGGGATATATAGGTGTGAAACTGTCAAACAGAGGACTTGCGTGATATGAATAAAATTGTTTTATGATTCTGCCAAAGTGGCCTTTTTAGGCCCCCAGATCGTTTGTTGGATCCAAGAGAATTGGGAAAGAGAGTTAGAGAATTGGGAACTAAGCAGGCACACGCAACGGTACAAGAATTTTATTATGCTCTGTTAGATAGAAATTACTTACGGTTTACGACTGCGGTGCGGTACATAAGTAACTCCGATGCATCATGGGCAGACATCCACTCTAGCATCCTCTTGACTGATTTATTTTTTAATACATAAATAGCTCATGGTGACACGAAAAGAAAAAGAATTTGATTCAACATTATTGTTTTTTTTTTTTCTAAGTTGGTAAATTAATTATTAACCTTGAGCCAAAATCCTTAGACAATAACTTTTTTTGTTTTTAATTGAGTTGCCTGACTTGTTTGAAATAGTTATAATTATCAAACCATCCATTCGTGTAGTGAGTTTTTAGACTCTAAGAATTTCTACCATTTAGTTAAAAAATGTGTTTATGTAGCAACATAGTATGAACTTCCTCACATTGCTCATAGATGGCAGCACTTTCTTTGCGCTATACAATTTCTGAAGCTGTAGTATTTGAAGATCGTGCTGCCAAAGTCTGCCACAGCGGCATGTTGCGTAACTAATTTTAATCGATATTTTTTCCTTGCCACAAACATTTTTGTGATTTTAAAAACTGTGGCACTGTGCTGCTTCACATTATATAAGAATACCATATTTATTTATTTATTGTGTAAATGAATAGGCCTTTCTACTCGCAAGATTGTTATCGTAAACCATTTCAATGGAAAACAAAGTGCGTGAATGTGTAGGTATAATAATATTCGATAATAATATTAACATTCCAATGATGAAGCAACAGTATTGTGTGCATAAATAATAGACAATGATTTTAATATTAAAAGATTAAAAGTTAAACCCAGTTACTAGCCAAACAAAATAACTTTACATAATAACGAGACATAATCGGTAACCTTACGTTATTTTCCTTGAAATCTACAGTAGGAGTATTTATTATGTTCTGTGTCCACAGTCCACATAGCATACGTATTACGATTTACGAGTCTGCACAGTGCACAGTTGCAAAATTAATTTTATTATTATTACAGCCACGAGGGCAGACAACCTTGACGAAGCGACGTAGCAACCGGAATAATATAGGTACATGAAATCTTATATAATTAGTGCTTCTTAAGTCATAACGCATTTAATTAAAGTTTTTATTACAAAAAAAAAAACAAAAGTGGTTGTTTTTATCATGTTGGTAACTTTTAACTTGGTACAATTGGCATGTTTGTTGGCCGTTGCACTGCAAACTGCAACTGTGCTGTGAACAGGGGGCCTAAAAAGGCCACTTTGGTAGAATCATAAAACAATTCATATCACGCAATTCATCTGTTCGACAGTTTCACACCTATATATCCCTGAAGGGTTAGGCAGAGGTGTACCTATAGCATTATACGAATCTCTATACAAAACTGTCTTAAAGATGAATTGCGTGATATGAATTGTTTTATGATTCTGCCAAAGTGGCCTTTTTAGGCCCCTGCTGTCTGTGCACCTGCACTTAGTCGGCTACAAGGATTTTTTGACTCTCGAATGACGACAGGTGGCGCTGTTGGTACACATTTGTGTACGCATTATTGCAATACCTATTGTTTGGTAAAATTCGAAAAACCGGAAAAAATCGGAATTTTAGCCAAGCGCATATGATTGAATAGCTTTACGTAGCTATACATTGGTGCAGATTCCCTTGTTCACAAACTTAACTAAATTTAGGTCAGTCACAGATAATAAAATACTCTCAGTGCATCTTTTTCTTTCTACTTCAATTAGAAAAGGACAGAAGATACATATTACCAACTTAGCAAAAAAAAGTTTTAGAAACAATAAAAGTAAATGATCGACTACAGTAAACAAAATCAGAAAAATATATGGTATTCTTCAGGATATATTATATGCTAGGTAGATAGTGTATTGAAAACATACAACTAATTTGATACGATAGAAAAAAATCATGAAGATACCTATAATAACTTTCTTTTTACAATAAAAACCATACTAATATACTCATTCTTCATCATTATAATTTTTTGTCAGATTATTCTACAAGCAACATACTAGCACTAGTGTTTTAATTTTTTTGTCCAAACAATTGCTAGCAATGCTAGCATATATCCTGAAAAATATCATATATTTTTCTGATTTTGTTTAGATACTGTAGTCGATCATAATTTTATTATACCTACTTTATTGCTTCTAAAACTTCCGTTTTTTTGCGTTAAGGTCCTTTAATCCCAATAAATACGTTTTTTGCAGAACTGCGTCGTATAGATCACACGAGACCGTAGTACAAGTTTTCGTTGCGATGTCGGCCCTTCCACCGTCCAATGTTCATCGAAGTATGAATGTTTCAATGCACCTCTTTCATTCAAGTGCAGCATTGTATTTTGAAGTTTGTTCTACCTACTTGCGCTGTCATTTGCACGTCTATTCACAGTTATTTTACCTCTGACAGCAGCAACCTAACCTATGGTTAAGTTTAAACAACTGGGGGCCTAAAAAGGCCACTTTGGCAGAATCATAAAACAATTCATATCACGCAATTCATCTGTTTGACAGTTTCACACCTAAATATCCCTGAAGGGTTAGGCAGAGGTGTACACACGGCTACACATCAAGCTATACATTTCCAGTTTTAGCTGACCTCGCATTGTATAGGTTTTTCGTACTATCAGAAGTCAGCTTATACTGGTTATGTATAGCTTGATGTGTAGCCGTGTGCACCTATAGCATTTTACGAATTCCATACAAAACTGTCATACAGATGAATTGCGTGATATGAATTATTATTGTTTTATGATTCTGCCAAAGTGGCCTTTTTAGGCCCCCTGTTCATTACAGTACACTAACACCAAAATACTAACAAAATTATGGAACTACTAGTGTGAAATAAAGTTTTATTTAATTTTATTAACCATCGACAAAAAAATATTGAACAGTCCCCCATAATAATTATTTGTTTAACAAATTGATCGGTACCTAACTAACCATTTCAAGGTAAGTATGGCTTATAGGAGTTGGTATGTCTGCCCGTAGTGATACGACACGAGCAGTATAAAAGAGGGTTCCCTTTTATTTTCTCAAATTCACTCAATAACTATATTGAATAGGTAATCGCCACGGATCTGCCTACTTAACCCTATCAAACCGAAACCAACCATAAAACGAAGGACACAGAGAAAGGGGGGTGCTGACATGCGTAAAAAATATTACAATAAATTCAAATGTAATAAAAAGGGTCCCAAGTTGCTACTGCTGCTGCACCACGCCATCGCCATTTCGACTTGTTGGTTGATCGCATGAACTTTCCCGCCCGCAACGGGCGAATCGACTCTTTTAAATAATTGTTTTATCTGTAGGCGATTCGCACGAAGTTAATTTATTTGTGGGCGAATAGACAACTCCAGAAATACGTATTAGAAATATTAGAAACACTAAGCTTTCTCAGATCCTTTCGAAGCGTATAATAGAATCTAATTTCAGCCAAACCTCTTTCGTATTGTTACACAGCCCCTAATATGTCGAAGTTCACTACCACACATCTGACTCTTACACATACGCTAAAGCAGACGTTGTGCTTTCCAATTCGTATGTACCTTCTCCTATTTCAGACAGTTTTGATGCCTTTCCACATGTATACTATACTTCAATAACCATATTTTTTATTTGGATGGCCGGCCGGCACGCCGCGCCGCGCCGCCCGCCACCGCGGGCCGTTCCTATGCACGCCTTGTTAGTAAGGTTAACTCAAAATAGTTTTTTTTTTTTTTGTAACTAGCTTGTTTAGTAAGTCTAAACAAAAAGCGAGATTCGAGGAAGTAATAGAGCACACAATGCCTTTAAAAAAAGCCGGCGCGGCGCCTTGACAGGTTTTCGTTATCGTTACATTGAAGTTTTTTGCGGCTCTATTATATTTATTACAAACAGCCAATAGTAGGCCATCCATGCGGCATACCATTGATACCGGTTGCGGCGACTCCGACGTCTTGTATCCTCAAAATAAGCTGCTTTTGACGTATAAAGTTTACTAAGAAATGTAGGTTCCTAAAAAAAGGTATGCCATCAGAGATTGTTTTTGAGAAACATGCTATTAGTACCAAAAGACTTCAAAACCCGAATAAGCGCGGAGCGGCGGGCGGCCGCGGCGGTGGCGGCGGGCGAGGCGGGGCGCGGCGTCGACCGACCGGGCGCACAGTGGAACGAATGTATGGGAGCGGTTGGACGTAGACATGTCCGAAAAATAAGAGTAAAATTATGACAAACTAATGATGCCATCTTATTCGATTACTTAATGCCTTCATAAATTGTGGTGATGAATTTCTTCATAACTCCCATATTTCGGGAGTAATTTGAGAAAATGTGAAATTTTACTATGAAAATGAGTGTATCGAGCTCTCTCCCTCCTGATTCCGGGCTTGTTTCAAGTAGCGGTCTCTAATATCGTAATGCTATTACTAAGAGCTATATTTAATACTAAGACACATAGTGCGCCAAATGTGCACTTTCTGGGATAAAAGGAAATGAAAATTTAAAAAAAAAAACGTTTTTTCCCCATTTGTATTTACTTTAAACCGCAGACAGACTTATTAAGAGGTCTATAAATATATTATATATATACAGAAATATATATTAACAAAAATATTCACAAGAACTGATGAGAGTATGACTTTTAAGTAAGTTGATAATAAATTACCTAGTTTCATTAAAAGTACAATAAATAATTAAGATGTAAGCTCTAATTTACTAAGTTACACATTTTAAAACAATAACATAATTTAATTATCTTCGTCATCATCATCATCATCAATTAATTCAAATTCAGAATCGATGTCCGCTAAATCATTTATGTTAACAAATTCGATATCACTTTTCTCAGAATCCGTAAGCTCATAAAATTCCTTAAAAGAAGATTTTTTTACAAACTTATTTCCTTTTGGACGGATACTTGTAACAAGTGGATCAGAAGACAGTAAAAGATTGTGCATAATATCTTCATTGCATGAGATACTGCTATGCTTTCGAGAATGCCCCTCTCTATATTTTCTAAAATCTTTATTTCTAGCCTCAGATGCCTCTTCGGATAGAAAACCAATGGGCACAATTGACATGTTCTGAACTATGTCTGGCCCATGCATTAAAATTTTATGAAGTGAAGAAGGCATATAATACCATGGGTATAACTCCACGTAAAGCTTAGCAGTATCAAAGCAGAACTCTCGGAATTTAGTTACGTTGATCTTCTCTCCTGATGAAATACACTGCAAGATCACACAGATTTTTCTTAAAAGCATAGCATCTATTCCGGTCAGTTCAGCAGATTTAGTGTAGTTTTCAAAAAATCTCCTTGCCGAGTTGCCATTGTTGGTGGATCCACTGCCTTGTTTCACAACATCGAGAAGTAAGCCCGTTTCTCTTCTTACAGCCTCTTGAACTCTTTTCTTCCTGTCATCAACTTGCCTTTTTGCTATATCACCCCTTACTTGCCATGATTTTATGTCTAATTTGTAGGAAATGTGTAATAAGCATTCCATTGAGCGAATCCAAGCGTGAAGGGTGCTTAAGCTATATTTATACATGTCCTCGTTTGCGTGTTTATCTTTGATTAACTCTAAATTATTCATTTCTTTAGGACAAGCCTTGCATATGTCACACACTGAAGCTGCTGTATTGGATATAATGGAATGAATTTTACCATCAATCATTGTCAACAGCAGTTGGTGTTTGACACTAATTCCATCAGTGATGGTGGATGGAGTTAAGGCTTCAATCTCTGCTTCGATTTCAGCCATCTCTCTCTGCACATTTTCTTTGGTTTCCTTTATAAACTTAAACAATATTGGCCGGCAAAATGAAGTGGAAGATGGTCGCTCGTTTTCCCAAATTGTTACACCTTTTGAGACGAGCCGCAGTGGTACAAGACTAATCATAAAATTACTAGCAAGATCGATTTGCTCATCTTCACTCGTCCTTTGATGATAAATGCTTTGGCTAGATGATCCGTCAAAACCCCATTTGCTGGTCAATACGAGCTGTTGATTGGGATCAACAGGGGTTTCTAACGACCTAATAAGTCTTCTTGAGGTTAAATCCATCAAGGCTTGTAATTTGATTTTTGCAGAGCTCTCTGTAACTGTGAGATCTTCTTTGGCCGGATAGCACTTAATTTTTTCTTTAACCAACATGTAGTAACTCGGGTATTGAAGAGCTCCTTCTTGAGTGTTGAAATCCCGAAGAGTGTTATAGCGCCATTTCGATAAGTTCATCGATACATAAAGAGCCAATGCCTTCAAAGGGGATATTTCCCGTACCTGAATTGATTTACCTTCAATGAAGGCTTTGATTTTTGAGGCCTCTTCTGGATTCTCCGTCAAGTATTTCATAACATAAGCTGTATCGCTTTGTCCTGCCTTTTGAAGCGCCCTTTCGGCCGAAAACATAATTTCAGCGCTGCTACTGCTGCATGAAAGACTATCTTCAGTGCGTCTTCTTTTTTGCCGGTTACTAAGGTCCTCAAAAGATTTACGAGGACTAGGATGTGTACAAGTTGAAGCATCAGATTTAGCAGGAGAAATTATGGGCTCGATGACGTCACTTATATTTTCTGTAGAAGGTTCCATATTTTCATTCTGTAATTCCGGCCATTGAATTGCAGCCTGTAGCCAAATCTCATGTTTCTTCCGAAACTTATCTGTGCTTCTTCCAGACTGTGTCCATTTTGCATAAATGCGGTAGCAAAATCGACGACACCAGTCTTTTAAACTTGTTTCAGCACTTTCACATAACTGAACACAACTGTTATCTTTTAAAACACTGAACAAATAGTTAAAGTCGCGTAAATCTTTATGTGCGCGTGCGCATAAAGCAACGTGAATATCAAGATTTGTATTAAAATTTGGAAAATACATTGCGAGATTAGCTTGGATACAACGAGGTGTAAATCAACACTGATTTTAAAGTTACTAATAGTGACCTATTTATATAAAATCCAGGTATCCCAGGTATCCTTTGTTAAATATTGCAAGGTAATTAGTTATTGTGATAATTAGTAAATGATGCATGCTAAATTAGTGTATTAAGAGCCATTTAGTAATTAAATAATAGCAATGTTCTTATCAGTAATCATTAGTGCATCAGTTTTATATGTAAACCTTAAGTCCCTAATTATATATCCTAATTAGCTTATATCTTCTCTAATTGGCTGCTCAGAAATGTTATTGTAATAAGGTAAACCTTTAGAAAAACGGTTTTAATCAACAAAATAAACAAAAAATAAAAAAATTGTGTTATAAAATAAACATCACTCTTTATCCCAGAAAGTGCACATTTGGCGCACTATGTGTCTTAGTATTAAATATAGCTCTTAGTATTAGCATTATGATATTAGAAACCGCTACTTGAAACAAGCCCGGAATCAGGAGGGAGAGAGCTCGATACACTCATTTTCATAGTAAAATTTCACATTTTCTCAAATTACTCCCGAAATATGGGAGTTATGAAGAAATTCATCACCACAAGTTATGAAGGCATTAAGTAATCGAATAAGATGGCATCATTAGTTTGGCATAATTTTACTCTTTTTTTTCGGACATGTCTACGTCCAACCGCTCCCATACATTCGTTCCACTGTGGGGCGCGGCGCGGGCCCGTGGCCGCGCGCGGCCCCTCGTCGTTTTCAATGACTGTACAGTGCGCCCAATATATCTTGGCACTAGCAGACGGTGAAATATGGAACTACATTTAAAACAATTTTAAATGTACTGAGTTTTAATTATTCTGATTTTGCAACAGTACAGCCATAGACTTACAAGATAAATACTAGGGCACATATTGGGGAGAGGAATGGTCGAGTGGGAGGGGATCTACTAAACGATTTGTGATTTACTTACTAACAATATTATAGGTAGCGTCTTAATATAATTATTCGTAGAAAAACATAAGCAGTAGGGACATGTGTATAATCAAAGGCAGTAGGTATCCACGTGTTACGTTCTGTAACATTTTACAGTTGTGAAGAACAGTAAAAACGGACTAATGGTTTCTTTCCGTAGGTATTGTTCTCATCCGCATTCTTTTCATAAAATAATGCGAAATTTCAATGATTTCAAAAGAGTAATATATATACCTATGTCAATGCGAAATTTTCATTATTCAGCTTTCATTTTATAGTCACTATGTCAGTGTCACAGCTATTATTTCAATCAGCACACAACGAAAGATAAGACAAAGTAGCCGCCCTTTGCAAGCGTGAGAAATTTCACCTCCACGTGATAATCAATCATATACAACACTTTTAAGGCTGATATTATCGTAATGCTAACAGTTTGTATTGGATATTTGCAAGCATGAGGGATTTTACCTCCGCGTGACAATCAATCTTATTTTCAAAGGCTTAAGATTGATATTCTCTTAAAGCTAACAAGTGTATGGGTTAGAATCATTGAAATTGTAAACGAGTTAATTATTATGTTAGTTAAGCATGTTTATGTCACGTACTGTGTCTATGTAGTGTAGTCATGAAGCAACGTATGGTGCTTACTTATAGCTAACTAGATGTATAATCAGGAGCACGAAGGGGTTATGTGAACTTCTGTGACAAATTCCCCGTATTTTTACTCGACTGCGCCGGAAGGTGGGTTATGTTTTTCGAGTGTATGTATGTATATTTCTTTGGCATGATCTGTAGCCTAAACGACTTGATCGATTTCAGCTTGAAAGGTGCCGTTAGATTCGTCTTAATTAAGAGAGTGACACTGGGTAACAAATTGAAAAAAATATTGGTCGCTTCTTGGCGCCATATTACTTAAGTCTTCAAAAAACATATTTTTCTCAAAACGTGTGGTGTATCAAAATAAAGGCTTTTAAAAGGTGATTACAAAAATATATAGGTAGGTAGTTATACAACTTAAGTAAGTATATGTTTAAAAGTCAAATCGTAAAAAAACACGTAAGTAACAAGAACTAAATCGTCAGCGAAATCTTTCACATTTGTAAACTAAAAAGCTGGAAATAAAAAAAATTGTGAAATTAGAGGTATTTTTGACAGATTGAGACTGAGATCGACTTCAGAAAACAACTTCTTTCATATATCTATGCGTACTGGCCATCATCACGCGGGGAATTCCTGGTACTTATTTTAGTTTAAAAATAAACCTAGGCTGTTACAATTTATGTAACAATCGTACCTACGTGTGTGAATGTTACACTAATAGATACCTAGTTAAAATTGAAAAAAAAACCGGCAAAGTGCGTGTCGTACCACGAACAGTGAAAGAATCCGTAACGGGATGAATATTTACCTACGCATGTCAATGTTGTGTTTTATTCTTAGACCACTATAATTTTTACCTAACTCACGAATCGTCGCGCGCTTACTTGTGTGAATGTGTGATGTGACTGATGTGTGCGTGAAGAAGAGTAGGTAGTGTCAGCACATCAAGCTACCCCAATCTGTCAAATTTTCCCAATTGAATATAAACCTTATTCCTTTGTTATGAAGTTGAAAATCTATCAAAAAAATTTGACAGATTGGGGTAACTTGATGTGCTGGCCTCTGTACTATAAACAGTCCACATAAATACCTACCTAAATGGTTTAAATTATGCTGTCGTCACGAGATAGGTCAGCAGCTTATTAGCACTTACGCACTATTTCCACATCACATAAGTTTTAACTATGTATATGTCGCAGCCAACTGGTTAAATTAGCCGTTCTGTTAACTGCCTGGCCTTTAGAAGTAGTGCTCGCCTCGCTTCCTCCCTCGGCTCGAACGCGGTTGATCACAGTTCTAACCTAACCTAACCCACTTGGTCGGGGTGCAATGCCTTAATTACTGCAACCAATTCGGCTCGCGCGTGATTGGTTACAGACTTCCAACCTAAACTGTAATTGAATATCATTCAGGCCGTTAGTTGAACGGCCGGCCGTTTAGTTGAAAGGCTAGGCAGTTAACTGAACGGCTAATTTAACCCGTTATCTGCGACATATACATGATGTAAAACTTAGAGATAATATAAATTAATGTACCATTGTCATTTGCGTTACCATGTAACACGCGCAGGTGTCAAGGCATTCCATATTGGTTTAAATGACGCTTATCCTGTACGAATAAAGTACATCCATTGTCGTGTTGATGTATTTTTTTATATCCCACTTATTCCTAACACATATTACCAACAGAAACATTGGGGTTGGCTTCCCGTCTAACCGGATGCAGCTGAATACCAGTATTTTACATGGAGCGACTGTCTATCTGACTACCACAACCCAGTTTCTGCTAGCCCTGGGTGCCCTGGGTAATACGATACTTGCCGCCTCTTGGTAAGACCGGTTCTCTGACTTTCAGGCTTGATCTGACGACCAGTAACGACTGTCAAAGATCTAGGACTGTATAGACGGTCACCCATCCACGAACCGACCGTGGTAAGCGTAGCCACCAGCTGTTATTGATTATTAGCCACGGACCCCTCAAAGTCCTCAAACATACATTACGATACATGTAATGTATTATTTCGTACACAGACACACAAAAAAACGCTATTGTATTTTATCAGTAATGTAGACGCATTGAAACGGTTGGCAATCTGTCGTTCGCAGCCCTAGCTGCCGCATTTTCGCATGTCGCGTCGCACGCATTCTGTATCATATCTAAATAAGTTGGTAGGGTGGGGGGAGAAGATACGGTCTACCTATATTATTTTAGGGCTCGAGATACACAGCGTGATCCATAGAGTAAAGTAATATGATAGTAGTAAAGTAAGTAATAATGTCGTGATCACTGTCACAACCATAGATATACTTAAAACTGCGACATAATTATGTTTATCATGACCGTGCTTACGGCTTTATTTAGTAAGTATGTACTAAGTAGATACTTACTGCTTAGGTACCTACCATAAGATAATAATATACATATATTATATTTTACAATACATATGTATGTACAGAGGCCAGCACATCAAGCTACCCCAATCTGTCAAATTTTCCCAATTGAATATGAACCTTAACGCTTTGAAGTAAAGTTGAAAATCTATCAAATAAATTTGACAGATTGGGGTAGCTCTGTACATACATGGATAGATAATCCATTTATTTAGTTCACACAAAAGAAATAGCACAACACAAGCACAATATTAATAGAGGGTGTGCTGACTGGAGCCGAGTCACGTATCCGCGATTCAGCGCCACGTCGCGCGTCGTCGCCGGCCGAGTATACGCGATTTAGCGACACCATAAGCAACACGGACCGGCTGGAGCCGGGTATACCCGATTCACCAACACCGACCCGAGCGTGACAGTGACAGTTTAGTTTCGTTGTTCACTGTTCAGAAAAAGCGCAAAGTTCGCCTAAAGAAGTTTTCACTTCAAAAAACAATTAAGTGCCAAGATACAGAAAAATATAATTTACAAGCAACTTCCAGAATGTTCTAAACTTCTGACTAAGTAATTTAAACAGCAACGCCGCCGCACCGTGCTGGGCGCCGCGCGCCGCTTCGAAAACGTACGGCGCGGCGGCAAAACCGCAACATTCTTCATGTTTAAACGGTTTTGCAAATTTGCACTCAGTAAATCACTGAGTGCTGTCCTGTCCGCTACGGCGAAAACTATCTTGAGCATACTATTGCATCACCTTCGATCAACAATTATTGTTGATCGAAGTGCATCACCATCGTAACAATACGATGGTGATGCAATCAAATCAAATCAAATCAAAAGGTAATCAATCCCTCCGTTTCTTTAGTTTCAAAGTATTTATTTCAAATAAGTACCTAGGTACACTGGACGTCATACAATAAAATAGAATTGATTCCAGTCGCCTCTTCCAAAAGATAGTTTTCGTATGGAGAAGAATGGGCAAGAAACTTCACCGTTATTCTTTTATTTATACAGAGAATATACTAGCTTCCGCCCGCGGCTTCGCCCGCGAGGAATGTCGATAAAAACTATCCTATGTCCTTCCCCGGGATGCAATCTATCTCTCTGCCAAATTTAATCGAAACCCGTTGAGTGGTTTAGGCGTGAAAAGGTAACATACAGACAGACAGACAGAGTTACTTTCGAATTTATAATATTAGTATGGATTTATAGCTATAGAATGGATAGGTAGTCTGTTCTTTTAAAATGTTTTACTACTAGGTACTCCTTTAACCGTTCACATTCATACTTAAAACGTATATGTATGTATGTTACTGTAACTATACAAAGACTAAATTATGTTTCTTTAAGTAGGTATGTAGGTTCAGACGCCACGACATCAAGCTCAACCTTGAACCTTATGCTGTAGCTATAAAGTTGAAAATCTATTAAAGAAATTTGACTGATTGTAGTAGCTTGATGTGCTGGCGTCTGTACAATATGACTTGAGTCGTATTACCTTACCATAATCAGCATCTAATATTGTTAGAATTTTTCTCAAAAAAACCTACCGTGTTTATGTACATACAGACGCCAGCACATCAACCTACTACAATCTGTCAAATTTATTTGATAGATTTTCAACTTTATCGCTAAAGTACAAGGTTCAAAGTTGATTGGGAAAATTTGACAGTTTCGGGTAGGTTCATAGATATCCAGGGTAGGTTGATGTGCTGGCGTCTGTACTTACATATTTTTTAGCACCCTTGCGTAAAACACGATCAATCACAACAGTAATGATTTTGAACTTATTGCTACCTAATCCATTGCTTCTTAGGTTCGATAAATTCGTCAACAACGTACATGTACATAAATAACGCAACGAATGTTGTTGAACTGTCAAAATGAAGCCATATTGCTCACCTGTAAGGTGTGTTACGCAAATACTCCGACGATTATTAGGTAGGTACACACGGCTACATATCAAGCTATACATTTCCAGTTTTAGCTGACCTCGCATTGTATATGTTTTTCGCACAATCAGAAGTCTGGTTATACTGATTATGTATAGCTTGATGTGTAGCCGTGCGTACCATAGAAATGTAAAAAAAAAAAAAATTTCGGAAGTCGGTGTCAATAAACGAAAATGCAGAACCAACGACACCGACTTCCGAAATTAAAGTTATTTAGCACTTTGTAGTGTTTTTTTTTGGAAGACGGTTGTTTTTTTGTAAAAAAGTTTTTATTTTGTACTTTTTAGTGGGAGAGTTTGTAATTTATCTAAGTTACAATAGCCTAACGTCAACTGCTGATCACCTTTTACAAAATATTGCTTTTGCATTTTTAGATTTTTGTTGATTTTTCAAAAACCGCTTGTCAGATTTCGAAAAAAATTTCATGGGACCATTTGGGAAGTACACCCTTTCCAACAAAAAAAGAATTTTTCAAATCGGTTGGCAAGCGACGCAGTTATGCGCGAACAAACATTAAAAAAAATATACAAACATCCGAATTGAGAACCTCCTCCTTTTTTAGAAGTCGGTTAAAAACAGGTAGGTGCCGAGGAGTGATTGACGAGTCGACGATTGCCAAAGCCAACGCCTCCGCGAGTACGGTCAACGGCACGTCAGTAGTGACACTTCCTAGAGTTCCTAGAACTACGAAAACCACTTTTATTGAGCACATTCACGATTTTTTTTTAAGTACGTAAAGCGATTAGTAGAAGTTATTGCAATGTAACTCTTATGTCATTGTTACTGTTAGCCTACATCATCCTACTGCTGGGCGAAGCTCTCTCCCCATGACCTCCAGTTGTCGTCCCGCCACCTTCTATGGGGTCTGCCGCGACGCCTTCTACCTGTGTCAGGGCTCCACGTGGTGGGTATTTTGGCCCACAGCTTATTGGGCATACGGCAGACGTGGCCAGACCAGTCCCACTTCAGCTTAGCGGCTTTTTAAGCAACGTCAGTAACACGGTCATTAATATGTGTTTTCTCGGCAATCATTCCTTTAACAACGATCTACGTAAAAAAAAATCGTGAGTATCCTACCTTATGGCCGGGGCCACGCCACGCGCCAACGGGAAACGTCGTTGATTATCGCGATAGGTTGTGGCTGCACAGTGCACACCCGATTATCGCGATAATCAACGGCGTTTCCGTTGGTGTGGCCCCAGCATTACAGCTACGAAATAAAGACGCTGTCAAAGTCTGTAGGTATATGGACTTAAGTACTACTACTCACTCACTTTACCTACTATGACGTCACGAGTTCGTAACGCAAGTTCCTATCTACCAAGGCAAGGTAGGTAAGTATTTACGCACGCTACGGCTACGCGGTCTACACACTCGTCCAGTCGTCCGCTTTCGCACTTCAATCATGGTCGTTCATCACTCTACTTTATCTATGCCTACTACCCTACCTAACTTACTTGATGGAAATCCTTGTGTATCTACCTAACTCACTGACCTTTAATAAACTTGTATAAAACAGGTCAGTGACCTACCTGCTTGTCAATGACAGTACAGTATTAGGTATAGGCAAATGTCGTTGATAGCAGATAGATCATAATTATTAGGTAGCTTGTTTTGAAGACGTCGCGTCGCGGTCGTTTCGTTTCTCCCGAGTATACCTACCTACCTATACACAAGCAATGAGAAGCAAAGCATTCAATTTTCGAACTAAACATTTAAAAGTTCGTAGATATTATATTGGCAGCTATTTGTACAAATATTTCTGGGTATAAAAATAAAGGATGTAAACAATGTATATAAGTACCAAATTCTACCCACACGTGTGGGCACAGGTACATAAGCATACAATGTTACATAGGGACGAACCTTTCTACTTTGTTTCATAAGTTCTGAATGTATCCTAAATAGAATTCATTCAATTTTAAACTTTATTCATATGAGATAAGGTCGAAAATATTAAAAATTACTTTCAGATCGATAATCTGCTTGCCAAAACATTTCATCCCAAAAACTCAACTAAATGAATGTGTTCTTTATAGCAACTTCATAAAGGTTAAAATGGTACTGTAAACCCAACACTTGAATTCAACAGAACAGCTTGTTTCTAAAATCTAAAAATTGAAATGCTTATTTTTACTAACGCTAGCTACACCTATTGTTGAATTTTCAACACTCCTCAGTTCTGCGCCAAGAGTTGAAAATTCAACTGTGCATAGTGTGCATGAATCATATTTTAGAGGTTATTATAGAATTATGTTTGAATATATGTCAATCAAGTAGCCAGTAACGAAAACATCGGTGTCCCCGGTGTCGAACTAACCTACCTATCGGAACCACTGTTTATTAAATAAAACAATGACGTCAGAGAAGCGTATTTTTGTGTTTCATCAAAATCATTTCAAATTCTTTTCTCCCATCCTTCTCGTTGGAATGGGGTTAAAATTGGGCCATGCCTGTTGGCCAAACCATGGCAAATTGGCAATACGATTTAGGTATCGTAGCGTAGGTAGGTGGGACGGTAACCACTGTAAAAACGACCTCGTGGATACATCGGATCACGAACTGTTCTGCTTGACGAATTCATATATCTGACGAAATCACCAAGTAGTGCCAAGATTTCTTTTTAAAAGCCATCGACCTATCACGGGACTACGTTATATTTTGCGTGTGGTTAAAATCATTATGGTCCTTATGTAATTGATATAAGAAATAAAATATCGCGGCACGATGTTTTGTAACCTCCTTCTGAAGTTGGCTTTAGGAGTCATTCGGACGACTCCGACAGTCGGACTTACGCTTTTCTGGCACAAGCAAACTGTGGTTGGCGGGAAATAAACGCGTTCTCATTGCAACGTGGTGAATTGATCACGTAATTAGCAGATTCTTTAATTAAATGCGAGTAAAATTGAAATAGCACGTACTAATTACCTAGACAGGTATTTTTTGCCTAATAACTGTCGTAGAAATCCTAGGTAAGTAACTACCACATACCTTAAAACAGGTACCTATAAGCAGGCGCAGGTAAGTACCTACCTAGATGAGACAATCGGGCATTGAACTCTCAAAAACCACACGAGAAAATTGTTTTTCACGGACACACCTAGGTATTCTTTTTACCTAGGTAACTATTTAAAATGTATGTAATATAAATAAAACGTATTGTGATACAATAGGGTCATGCCCTAGAACCAGACATGTGACATAGCTACCAAGTACCAAACCCCCTTGGCCCGCGTGGTGGATTACGTTAAGACCCAGTCCCTTTCACAGAGAGGAACCCTGTGTCCCAGCAGTGGGAACATTATAAACTGAAATGATTACGTAGGGTCAGTAAATTAATGTCTTTATACGCAACAGGAGCCTTGGTAAATTAAAATGGAAAAGTGAGTTCACTACCTGAAATACACTTGAACGTAAAGAAGGCTATAAGTACATATTAGCCTAGTAGGTATAGAGTAAAGTAGGACCTTTCGCGCTACTACTGGCTACTACTGTATATATTTACTACACACATGAATGAAAAATGCCAATGCCTTTCATAGATAATCGTAGGTAGGTACAGTCACTGTCATAAATTACTCTGGTGTCTGGTCCCTCTACCCTACATTCAATCGACCTGTAGGCTGTAGTAGAACTAAACGCATGTAATAAAATACGTAAGGTGCGTGGTGTAAGTGTGTAACTAACGACTGAAACAATGCTAGTGTTTATTCAACATTAAAAAGTTTATTCTTATAATTATTTGTACCTATGGAAAACTACTCCCAAGTGCGTTAGTAGGTATATTATTATATTCTTAGAATATTTGAAGCTTGACTAAAGTTCGTAGCCTAAGTTTTAAATACTGTGATTTAAAAGTTAGTTTAGTACCTCTCGTAAGAAATAGTAAAATAGTCTGCTAATTGTTCACGGTCTTGACGTAAAATCGGCTATATTGATAAAGGTATTAATTTTCCAGAAGAATATCCATTTATTATTTTGTCATGTTGGAACATAACGATTGTATTTTTTTAAACAGGCAAGAAAGAGAAAGGTATAGTGTTGCTTGCCTGTGTTGTTTCTAGTGTGATTTCAAGGTTGTCTGAAGATGAATGTAAAATCTATAACTATCTCTCTCTAGCATGCTTAAATCGCGGTTGGTTGTTTCACCATCTTGAAGTAGACGCAGCTAGCTTCACATCGAGTACGCTATACGAGTTCCTGCGAGGCGTCGCGCATTATATTTTTTCCTTCTTCCTCCTTCATTTGGTCGTCGGTGTTTGTGCGGTGAACATTGTTGTACGTTGTGCGTAACACGTGCTTAAAATTATTTCCTTATAATTTAAAAGTATCTCCTAAAACTAAAAAAACATAATGGCAGACGCAGCCGTCGAAAAGAAGTAAGTTTTTTCGTTAAATTCATTAAGTTTTAGTAAGTTTTGCGGTTCAATATTTTTGGCGGCTTCGAAAATGTGATCAAAATGGCTTCCTTTACAAGTGTGAAATTCGTGTTTTCTGTGAATTTAGTGTTTTGTTAGTGATATAACATTCATATCAGTTCGTTTTATTCGTGTGAAATGTATTGATAGTTTGGTGATGCATAATTTGCAAACGCCGCCAAAGATAAGACACGCGGGAAAATGTTATTTACTGATAAAACTAATGAAGTGGATTTCTGAGTATCAGAATGGATGGTACTAGGCGCATTACGTGTTGGAGAACGCGAAGTGTCGATTAGATTTGATTGTTTTTCCTGTTATAGCGTATTAAAATGAAGTGGAAAAGTTAAAAGCACGCCGGGCGGCGGGCGCGGGGCCGCTTGTTTTATCCAAGATGGCGCTGCATGCGCGGCGTGCCGGCGCGTAGCGTCGCCGGACGCCGGCGCGCGCTCGTTTGAATTCGCCGAGACCTCGAGTTTTGCAACTCAGGCAGGTTGCTGTTCGGTTACGTTATCGCGGGCGACGCGTGTTGTCATTAGTTATTTTTAACGCTTTACGGCTCGCCGTGAAGTGTAGCCCACTGGAGCGAGTAACGTATTCATTCAGCTAAGGTGATCACGATTACGTTCAGTTTCCTATGTTGCAACTTTCCCACATGCAGCCTTGCGCAACAGCCACTTGTTTTTGTTCCGGCAGACTTTTCCTTATAAGCCGCCCCACTTAACCGCTGAGCATTGCCCGCGTGTGGAACTGTTGCATTCAAGTTGCATTGTTAAGTTCCGTTACTGAATTGCTTACTTCGCATTAGCCACGGTGCGTAGGTATTTAGATTAAAGATTTTACGACGTTCAGTGCCGTTATTATATATAACACTTCTATTTATTAGTAAATTGCCAATTATCTTACTTAAACCAGTAAAAGATTTTATGTAAACGTAACTACTTATATAATAAATAACACTTAAACTTTGATGCTTTCAGGGACGTCGTAGCTGAGGAGGTCACCTCAACTGAGGTGAAGGAATCTCCGGTGAAGAAGTCTCCCGCCAAAAAGGTAGCGGAAGCGCCCGAGAGCAATGGCAACGGCAAGGAGGAGAACGGCAGCGAAGCTGCGGGCGAGGACGCGCCCGCTGAGAACGGTGACGCCGAGGAGAGCAATGACGCCACCGAGAATGGTGATGCCACAGGTAAACACTTCCCACACATTTATATACTGTACCTATAACAAAAAACTAAAAAATAATACGTTTCCTTTTGTAGCACCAGGTAAGTTCCTCAATGGTTTCTTTAACAGTCAAACTTTGTATTACAGAAAAGAAGGAGGTTGGCGTGAAGAGGAAATCTGTCTCCGTAGACAACGGTGACGCGGAGAAGACCACGCCAGAGAAAAAGGCGAAAGTAGCAGAAGAGGCGCCCCCCGCCGAAGCAGAGGAGGCGGCTGCTTAAAATTTCTTACCAAACTACCTCGCTTGGTTTACTGCAATGCAACCATGTTCATTAGGGTTCAACTCAACCCAGATACATATCTACATTTATAATACAAAACTTAAACTACTTGGACTTCCTAACATGCCAAAATTTACAGACAATAGATGACATACAATAGAACTTCCCCAAACACACAAACAGGTATTATGTTGTGTGTAGATAGTTACAAACTTTTAGAAACCCTGACACTTAGGAAGTCTTGGTAGTTCCTATTTACAGTCTATATGCTGCATGTACAATATAGAGTTGAGCTCTTTTGTGACCGCACTTATGTTTAGGTTTATAATACATTGTGTATTAAATCTTACCTGTGAAGTACCTGTAAATTGTAAATTTAATGTTACTGTCAATGGCGACCAGTGTGCATCGCAGTGAACTGAACATTATTGCACGAGTCGGTGTAGGTGTTGTATGCTGTTTTTGAGTATTGGTGTCTTATCTCAACGGACTAGTAGCGATGGATTATTGAATTGATGAAGGTAATGTGTACCGTTTTACATATTACGCCAGTAATGTACTGCCAAAGTAATTCACAAAGTGTGAAATCAATTCACAATCCGTTCTGTGAACGACGCGTTTTATACAACAGCTTCCGAAAAACAAGGATTTTAGATAAAGATTAAGATTAATTAAAAGTTTAGATAATTAATTCAGTTGTAAATTTAAGTTAGCAGATAAACGCACATTTTTATATTTCATAGGCATTATTACTTAACCATTTGAACATTCCTTTGACATTTTGGTTACGGTTTGCAGTGTGAACGAGTAACTTCCTCACGAGTTGGATGGAGTTTGCTTTGACCCTACAAACAACTGATTCGTGTAACTGTATAGTTTTACGCTTGTGAATTCCAACCGGCGCGCTAGGGAGGCCAGTTATTTAAAATAATTGTTCACATTGTAACACTAATTTTAAGAATTTGGAATTTAATTAAAGTTCAAAGTTGACATATAAGGTGATAGTTCATATTGACATAACTAACTTTTGTGTGCTATTTTTTTTTGTTTGTAGCTCTATGGACAACTTTATTTTTCTTATATCCTGTTTTTCTAATTTATTTTCTTATATTGTGATAGTAACAGACCTCGAATGTAAGACTTGTGGAAACGAATCTTCATAATATTGTCGAGTCACACTTGTGTTCTTGCTATGATATAATATTGTATTAAAGTTGTGACTAACTCTGTCAGATTATATCTTACAATTTAATTCTTAATTCAAAGTACATTTATTATTAGATTTAAAGTAGTGTGTACAGTTTACACTTCTCTCAACCATGGAGTTTGTAAAACATTTCTGGCAATAAAATAGTCCAATCAAAATAATATATTGTTTTGTATTCGCTACATATACCTACCTTATTGTAAACATATCGATTATTCGCTTTATCAACGTTTGACAGAATAATAACTTGAGATCCAGAATATGGATGTGAAATATTGGCCTCTTGCATAGTTTATTTAAAATTACTTATGTACCTACTCTTTTTTTATCAGTTTGTTTTTATTCTAAAGCTACTTTTGATTCAACTGACGCATCAAAATTTTCGAAGAATTTTATGTACTTTTCTAACATCAATTTATACCATCTAGTAGGGGTGGTATATCTTTAGAACGTGTACTAGTATTTTTGGGCTAAATAAACATGGAAGTTTTCTTAATTAGCACTTAGCAGTAAATTAATATTTGAATAACTGACGGTAGGAATTGCGCTGTTTTCGTATGCATTCTAGGTAGTTAAGGTACCTATAGATAGTGCTGAATGCTGATTAGTATTTATAGCCTCCCTACTCTGCCACCAAGAATAATTTTATAAAGGGCATGTCTGCTATGACGTAATCAGACAGTAAGTGGTATTAGACGATGAGACAATCTAATGACTAGGTCTACATCATAGAAACTTGTATGACAAAGTACCTATATAACCCGCTACATAGGTACTCGTACCCATTTATGTAATATTGAATATACCTATGTTGTCTGTTTATGTTCTTGGACAAACATTTTGTATTGATGACCACAGACCAATACATCAATAGGACAAGCCGATTCAAGGTCGGGCATTGCCGTGGAAACTATACGGTACACAGAGTAAGTGGGTGAACCACCCTCAGTCGATGGTCAGATAGCTCGGCGATCAGTCAGTGGGTTATTGGGAAAGCAGTGATGATGCGCGACACGAAACCGTGATGGGAACAAACATGTCAGCGTTTACTATTTTTCTTCTTTTCTATTTGGTTCGCATCGCTTTTGGGCAAACTACGCAAAATATTAACGTTTGTAAGTAATGTGAATCAAAATATTTTCCTAGTGGCACTGACACGATTTGATTTATGTACAGACGCCAGCACATCAACCTACTACAATCTGTCAAATTTCTTTAATAGATTTTCAACTTTATCGCTAAAGCATAAGGTTCAAAGTTGATTGAGAAAATTTGACAGATTGTAGTAGGTTGATGTGCTGGCGTCTGTACTTTAGCACAAGCGGCTCCATAGTTTTTAACCGACTTCAAAAAAAGGATGAGGTTCTCAATTCTGTTGTATTTTAATTTTAATTTGTTTTTAACCGACTTCAAAAAAAGGAGGAGGTTCTCAATTCGCCGGAATCTTTTTTTTTTATGTATGTTCCCCGATTTCTGGAAGACGCCTGGACCGATTTGGAAAAATTTTCTTTTGTTTGAAAGAGTATACTTCACAAGTGGTCCCATGATCATCAGGTCAGGATCTGATGATAGGATCCCAGAGAAATCGAGGGAAATCCTCACATTTTATTGGCAAACTTATAGCGATTTGGATATTTTTTAAAGTAACTTGAGCATTTGCTCGCGGAAATCATCATTTGGTAAAGTGGAGCTGATGATGAAGACCACAGGCGGCCATCGGAACTACTCTATGATAAATATTTTACGGATTGCGATTCGATTACTTTAATATGGTTGATAAGCAATTTATGCTGGTCACAATGCTTACGGTGAATGGTTGTTGAGGAGTTCTCCTGGTTCTTACCAGAACTCCTCAACAATTAACGTCCCAGCATTGGGAAAAGCAATATTTTGTAAAAGGTGATGAGCAGTTGACGTTAGGCTATTGTAACTTAGATAAATCACAAACTCTCTCACTAAAAAGTGATAAATAACTTTAATTACGGAAGTCGGTGTCAATAAACGAAAATGCAGTACCAACGACACCGACTTCCGAAATTAAAGTTATTTATCACTTTGTAGTTTTTTTTGGAAGTCGGTTGTTTTTTTTTTGTAAAAAAGTTTTTATTTGTCTTTGTATCGTTTTACCCCCAGCTGTACGATGTTTATCATACTACAGGAATACGTATCAGAGACGTATGAAAAGAAATTGTTTTTAAAATCTAAGACGTCTTATTTATAAGTACCTACCTATACAAATTCTCGGTTGCTTTCACAGTACTGATTAACGAGGAAAGTAATGCTTTGGCTGAAAAGGCTTTTGAAGTAGCGAAGGAGTATGTGAGACGTAACCCGAGCTTGGGTCTTGCTGTGGATCCCGTTATTGTTGTCGGAAACAGGACGGATGCGAAGGCTTTTTTGGAGAATGGTAAGAATATTTCCAAATATTAGGTAAACTTTCTACAATGTCCCTAAACTAAATGTATGTACCTACCTAGACATTTTAATTTTAACCTTGCTTTGTAGAGACTTGTTTTGTTACGATCGTTGCAGTCTTGTAGCATTCATAGAGTGTTAATTTCTGTGATAAACACATGCAAATCTGTATGCATCACAAATAAGTTTATCTCCCCAGTTACAACATTAAAATTTACTGAAATAGCCGAATAATCTTAAAGAGATTAAGTAGGTAGGTAGGTATGTTTGATTCAACCATTTTTAGTTTGCAGAAAGTACAATGACATGTTGTTGGCGAAAAAGACTCCTCACGTTGTTCTCGACTTCACGATGACTGGCGTGGGTTCGGAAACCATTAAATCTTTCACAGAAGCTTTAGGCTTGCCAACCATATCCGGGTCGTTTGGTCAAGTTGGCGATCTGCGGCAATGGAGGACTCTGAATGCTAATCAAACAAGGTTCCTTCTGCAAGTCATGCCCCCGGCTGATATTCTACCAGAAGCTATCAGAGCTGTCGTCACCAAACAAGATATTACAAACGCTGCTATTATTTTCGACGAATTCTTTGGTGGGTTTGAAGCAAAAGTATTTATAAATGTTCAGTTTTATCGTATTAATCAATAATGACATGTTTTCCACATCAAGCGTGAAATTCGAGCGAATATAACGTTTATGTCAAGACTTTCAAGGCCCCAGTTCAAAACCGTTTAGATAGCGCCCGCATAACTTTATCCGTTAATTAAATTTATTGTTGGTTACCAAGTCAGTTTAACTGTTCTTGATAATAAAATCTGTTTGTTTACAGTTATGGACCACAAATACAAGTCTCTGCTACAAAACATACCGACACGACACGTGATCACGCCCGTGAAGAGTTTTGAGGCAAACGAAATTAAAACCCAACTGGAAAGTCTTCGGAACTTAGATATCGTGAACTTTTTTATAGTTGGGAGTCTGAGAACGATAAAGAATGTTCTAGATGCTGCAGATAAGAATCAATATTTTGGGAGAAAAACTGCATGGTTCGCTTTATCTTTGGAGAAGGGAGATATTAGCTGCGGTTGTAAAAATGCTACAATCGTGCACATGCGGCCGACACCCGACGCCAACAGCAGAGACCGATTGGGAAAGATTAAAACCACATACAGCATGAACGGCGAGCCAGAAATCACATCTGCTTTCTACTTCGACCTGTCTCTGAGAACGTTTTTATCTATCAAGTAATGACCTTTTGTGTTCAAGTGTAACAGTTTCTACTTTAGTAAACTATACGACCGTGCAATGTGGTTTGTCTAAATATATCTTGGCTTATTCCATGAGAGTTCACGCTTATGAATTTCCAGATCACTACTGGACTCTGGCAAGTGGCCAAACGACATGAAATATATTACATGCGACGACTACGACGGCAAGAATACACCAAACAGGACCTTGGATCTTAAAACGGCGTTCCAAGAGGTGCGTTGACATATTTAGGCTGAAATAATTTTTTGATGTTACCGCCCGATTACTACCGGGTACGCTACGAGTCACTGGTTTTTTTACAGATAAAAGAGACGCCTACATATGCACCGTTTTTTATTCCGCAAGATGACCCCATGAATGGAAGAAGCTACATGGAATTTAGCACCGAAATGTTAGCGATCACGGTCAAAGATGGGGCTTCTATAAGTAGCCACTCGCTGGGTTCCTGGAAAGCTGGCCTCTCCTCGAACCTAACCTTGACTGACCCTAATAACATGAGTAATTACTCCGCGCAGCTAGTGTACAGAATCGTCACAGTCGAGGTAGGTAAATGAACTCCGCTATTGTTTAAAATTCTGTTGGCAACTTGATAAAAAATTTTCAGTTTGCCTAACAACAAACTGTTCAAACAACGGTGTCAGTCTCGTCTTTGGTTCGTCTGGAATTTAGATAAGAAACGCACGATTTTGATAGCCATGGTTATAAAACCCATCTTTTTTCTAGCAAAAGCCGTTTATCATACGCGACGACGAATCACCTAAAGGCTACAAAGGCTATTGTATCGACCTCATCGAGGAGATTCGGCAAATCGTTAAATTCGATTATGAAATATCTATGGCGCCGGACGGTAACTTCGGCATAATGGACGAGAATGGAAACTGGAACGGAATTATAAAAGAGCTCGTTGATAAGAAGGCAGACATAGGGCTGTCTTCGCTGTCCGTCATGGCTGAAAGAGAAAATGTCGTTGACTTCACTGTACCGTATTACGATTTGGTCGGGATTACAATAATGATGAAACTGCCGAGAACTCCGACATCCCTGTTCAAATTCCTAACTGTTCTGGAGAATGACGTTTGGCTATCGATACTGGCTGCATATTTCTTTACCAGGTAATCCAATGACATCATTCGGTCAGCTATAGCGTTGCAGAAACCTGTTTCCAACACAACTGTGCTCCACAATATTTTACAATTTCCGAATTCTTTGCAGGTGACCTTATTTTTTATCCTGTTCCTTTTTGCACGAAAGAGAGAGATGGTGTGCGTTAGCGGTTTTAAAGCGGTGTGGCCACGGATGTTTAATATAATTTGAAAACGGGCGTTCATCCGTGACATTTTTACATTTATTACGATATACATAAGCGATCGATGGGGCAGTGCCCACCTGCTTCCATTATTTCTTATCTGATTTTATGGAACGAGGTCAAACGATGGTCCACCTCATGTGTGGCGTGTTACTATATATTTATGAATATGGGTACTATTGCACGTGCCAAGGGAATCCTGATTAATTAGACCTTTGGTCTTGTACCTACATTCGGAATTTGTAGGTACTTACTTAGTTGGTATTTGATTTCTAGTTCCCTTGTTAGTTTATGTAGGTTTACTTTAGGTGTTTATGTTACATTATAAAGGAAACGATCAAAGATTCCAAAATATTTGGTCGTTGCAAGCAAGACTAGTCTTGCTTATGGGTAGGTTTTTAGTGACTGCTAGGTAGGTAGGTACTGTATAGGTACCTACCTACTTGTTTATTAGGTTGCATTTCTTGGCTTTCATACTTACTTAGCTGCAATTGAGTTTGAATTGATTTGCTAATAATTCAATAGTTGAATCTACCTACTTATTACCGATAAAAAAACAAATAAGTAATGGCTACAGCTACAAGTACCTAAGACAAATATAAGAATACCTACTAATACGCTTGGTTAACACACTACCACAGATAATGTGACACTTCAAAATTTTTCGAAATGCACCAAAGATCTTTTGAAACTTATTTTCGAAGACTTACAGAAAAATACCTACCTACTTAAAAATTCCAAAGACAATTGAATTGTCGAAGCGCAACGATATTTTCTGCTTTGGTCGATATACCTACCTACGTCCAAAAATTAGTTAGGTACCAATGATTTCAAAGACTAAAGTAGAATGAATACCTACGCTGCATGTACGCATAGCAACAAGTATTTCCTAAAATCCAGCCTTACAATTTGCAACCTTAGTGAAACCTTAGGAATGAAAATTAGTGTTTCAGCACGAATTTACCATCATTTGTATGTATCTACGTATTTACCGCTGAAACATTTTGTACGTACTTACAAGTTACCTAAATGTTTATCTACATTGTACGTTATTCTAACATACCTAATGAAGAAAATTACTGTGATATTCTGAATAGATATCAATGTATTCCAAGACACAAAAGACGACTTAAATGCTTAAATGGTGACAAACATAGAAAAACAATATTATGACTCTTTGCAATACAACATTGTTTAAATTTCGAACAACTGCACCATTGAATTTGAAATGAGAACACCAATTGGAATATTAATAACAATTGAGTACTTTGCTGTAAAATAACAACTGCAGCAAAGAGGATATAGCATTCTATGGTTATAGTATCTGGCCAGTACTTACGCACTGTAGGTATATTACGAGGACCGTGCCATAAAGAATGATTAAATAATCTGTGTTAGTTCAACGAGGAAATAGTCGACCTAAATCTTTGCTATTTTTGTCCCTACACATGATTTCATACGAACTTAACGGGACTGAAAACCAAACACACTTGTTTATTATTATTATAAATGTAGATATGCTCATAAAATACGACTATATTTGAATCTGACACAAATAAGTATTAAGTACTTTGCCGGCTAGCGGATATACTATAGGTACTAGCAACGCCCCGCGGTTTCACCCACATTCGTTTCGATCCCGTGCGAATATCGGGATACAAAGTATCCTATGCGTTAATCTTGCTTATAAACTATCTGTGTGCCAAATTTCATCCAAATCCGTTCGGCGGTTTTTGCGTGAAAGAGTAACAAGCATCCATTCATCCATTTATCCATCCATCCTCACAAACTTTCGCATTTATAATATTAGTAGGATTAGGTATGTGGACTCACGTAACTCACGTTTGTTTAGGCTAGCAAGACTAATATTTTCTTTTTTGTTTCCATTTGGATTTAAACTATGCCTTATTGTTTTTAAGTAAGTTTAGGACCAATTTCTAGGACTTAGGTACAAGCTATGAATAGTTTTCGACCGATGTTTTCAATATGATATCCCAAAAACTGGACTAAATTCTGGTCGGTCCAGTTACCTATTTCCTTATTTACATAAAACAAACATTCTCGTCTATGTTAACGTTACTGATGCTCAAAATATTAAAACCCATTTTCCTTCCAGTTTTTTAATGTGGGTGTTTGACAAATGGAGTCCATACAGCTATCAGAATAATAGAGAGAAGTATAAAGAGGACGAGGAGAAGAGGGAGTTTACTCTGAAGGAGTGTCTATGGTTCTGCATGACGTCACTGACTCCTCAAGGAGGTGGTGAGGCGCCAAAGAACTTGTCTGGACGACTATTGGCTGCTACTTGGTGGCTGTTTGGGTAATTCCTTTTTTTTTTAAGATCGTTCGCTTTTTTATGTCTCAGTCTGTCAAAAATATAATAAATTTCCCTACATTTTTAACATTGATTGCTATTTGAACTTGGAACATTTTATAAGTGCGAGAATTGGTCTTTTGAGTACTTCTGACCTATTGGAACATTTGTTTGAGAAAAAGGTCCCATCGGATAAGTGAAAGGCATAATTATTAGCTTCTTTTAGAATTCTTGAGAGTACTTTAGGTAAAGTCAATAGATTTATCTTGATTATTCTCTAAGGTGTACCTAACCTGAACGGTTGACGCAAGACCTTTGCTTCGAATTCTAAAGAAACATCAGCAAATTTTTGTCCCGAGCAGAAATTGTATTTGTATTTTCTTGCTGAAAAATGACCATAAAATTACTCCCACAGATTCATCATAATCGCATCATATACGGCGAACTTGGCTGCGTTTCTGACAGTTTCCCGCTTGGACACGCCCATTGAGTCCCTGGATGACCTGTCTAAACAATACAAGATACAGTACGCTCCTCTAAATGGGTCTGCGGCCATGACTTATTTCCAGAGGATGGCTAATATCGAGGAGAAGTTCTATGAGTGAGTTTTGAAAAAAATACATTTATTTAGATTTAAGTACTGAAAGGAGCAGTGTGTGGCCCGGCGCGGTGGTAATAGCCTCGACTTACGAGTTTTATGTAGTTGGTTTGAACCCAGGCAAGCGTTTTATTTATTAGCCTTTAATGTCCCACTGCTAGGCAAAAAGGCCTTCCTACTCCCTTTCCACCTCTCTGTCCAGAGCTGCCATGGACCAATCTTTATCAAAGGAGTCCAGCTCATCCTGCCATCTCCGTCTGAACCTACCGCGATGACGTTAGTCATTAAGTGGGACCGATTGGGTGGTAAGTTTGGCCCATTGATCAGGCAGGCGCTTTACTTTATCTAAATAATTTCATCACCTCTGCTCTCAAAACGGCGAAGGAAAACATCGTGAGGAAGCCGGCATGTCCTAGAACCAACAATTCGAAGACATGTGACATCTACCAACCCGCACTGGGCTCGAGTGGTAAATTATAGCCCACAAAGGGAGGTGGCCTGTGTCCCAGCAGTGGGAACATTATAGGCTGATTATGAAGTACTGGTAAAATGGTCTTGTAGCATTATTGTACAGTGCATCAATTGGGTAGGTACCTACCCCTCTTGAAAGCATCTAGCAACTGGGGTAGGGTACCCAATTAATGCAGCCCACCATACTTGAATCTCTGCTTACAATAGGTATTAAATTGTTAGCATTGTGGTAGATAGGTTATAGATAGCAGGTGGGTTAAAATTGAAAAAAAAAATTTTTCATTCAAGTAATTCATTATCACGGCCCGTATCGAATTACCTTTATCAGCTAATCGGAATGTGAGAAATGAGTGATACTTATTTCATAACATTATTTAATTTATTTTAACTGCCTCGTTGGTTTAGTGGTCGCAAGCACTACTGTGTAGCAGGAAGCCCTGGGTTCGATCCCGGATCGGGCAGTGTTATTTGGTTTTTCCATGTAGAATTTTTTTAGTAGCAGCCCGGCGTCACGATTTGTGACCTGTTAATGGCAATAGGCTCGCCCCCTATTGTATGGGACTAAAACATAACTGACAACATGTGTGTGTATTATAGGTACACCTCTGCCTAACCTTTCGGGGAATACAGGCGAGATGTTACGTTATCTTGGTAGTTAATTTTCCACTAAACGAATATTGGCGCTCTTTCTTAAGCTACCCGAAACTGTAAAATTTTCCCAATCAACCTTGAACCTTATACCTTAGCGATAAAGTTGAAAATCTAGATTGTAGTAGCTTGATGTGCTGGCGTCTGTACCTATCGTGGTACCTATACATTGGTTTATCTACGAGGAAAAAGGGGTTAAAAAAATCATGCGTGTTTTAATTATCTTTTCCAAAATAGTGTTACACACATAGGTACAATAAACTGTTATTTTATTATGACATGGCAACGGCCTACTGCCCAAATTACTTTTTAGGTTACCTAGTGTGTCTGAATGAGGATATTAGGTCTACAACGATTCAGTACAACACTATTTGAACATGTTTTTAAAATAAAGAAGAAAATGTTAATGCATAAGCGACCTCATTCAACGATGAAACTGTAATAAAATTTTCTTGACTGTAGAAAATTGGCAAAGGAAATGTCATTGAGCAGCCAGTTTCCCAATAAAAAAAGGTTTTTTTACCTTGATTCATGGAAGTTAGTATGTACTACATCTTGCCTTGATGTGAATCCCTAACTTGTCTAAAGAGATCTGCTTACATTATTTGGAAAAAGTTAAAAATATTTTCATCTGCTAAAGAGAGTGCTACTAAAAGAGCAATGCGGGGTTATTTCAGGCAGATTATCAACGGAACTGTGGATATCCCCGTAGAGTTCACATCTACGATCTAGGTCGAGAGATCTTACTGTGTTCTTGGGGGAACAACGTTCAGATGTCGTTCCTACACCTCTAACTGATACTGCAGCTCCTCAGCAGTTTTTACAAATGAAGAAAAATATTGGCATACTGAAAATTTGCCCCTAGAATGCCCTAGATGCAAAATAGGTTTCCGTTTAGAAATCCCCACAATCTTTTGTTTGTCCAGTTGTACGCACAGCATATCCACTAAACGTTTTAACGTTATCATTTCTTATCGGTCAAACGGCACAGACACTTTCATTTAATGTGACTCTGTGATAAGGAGCGTCTTTTTATTATCACTGTTATTCGGATCTCAATCTGCGATCAAACATTAAAGTGTCATTCAACTTGATTGTTAAAATTAGCACCTTTATTATTTGGAGGCAAGAAGGCGAAAAATTTACGTGTGGGCTTTGGCACTGCTCAGTCTTTCATGTTAATGTACCGTACGATGATGATTTACATGTTCAGCGGCACGTAATCAGCTAATTAATTCTATTTTCCACCTTATAATCGGTCAGAAAATGTGCACTTTTGCTTATCAAGCTAAAGAAAACACGATAAGCACACCAAAATGATCGATCGCCATTTCTTCCTTTTTACGTCAGAAATTTTGTGGTTATGAAACTTTTTTCGTACTGGGAGGATACAATAAAAACCTTCAAGGCTTATTGTGTCTTAATTGCCAGTCCCCAGACCTGTAGAAAGAAATAATTTTGTATAAAAAATAATAGCCTACGTGTGTCAACTGTGTAGTAATTAGCACCTCCAAGGCTATAATATATAGGTGGGCTTGACATAGATAGGCACGAGAGCACGTCAAAATGCCATAAAAGCCGAATTAAATACCCATTATAACAATGAATGATCCTTGATAAAGGATGAATGCTGAAAACATCGAACGATAAAATTAAAAAAATGATTCTGCTAAACGCACCAAGTTTTTTTTATACGTGCAACATTTATACGGATGCCCGCCATCTTGATGGTTAGTGTTCCCGCGCTTTTGAACGAGTAGGAAAATGTTAATAACGAAATAAGAATACTTAGCCTATAATTATTACGGGTTAGGTACCTAGTAATCTATGACAATTTTGCTAGCAAATGCAGCAGTTTACATTGTGAACACCGGTTACCGATACCCGGTTTTCACAATGTAAACTGCTGCATTTTTCTGCATAGTTACTATACTCGAGTACTGGTTGCACTGGGTGTCCCGTGTCACGAAGGTCAAACAGCACTCGCTGCGCTTAACACCAAAAAAGATAGTCAGGTCACGGCTAAGGGAACTGGTCATGCGCTCATTAGCAACCGGACATTCTCAATACACGAAGAACAGGACAGAATTTTGCCAGTGTAAACTATAGAGCAGCCTGTTATTACTACACAGATTTGGAACCTATATAAAAAAGAGGTTTAAATATTAAGGGATAGATCAAATATAATGACAATATCTTTAGACTCTCGAAATTCTGAATCCGGTCTTTCGATTTTGCCTTGACATTGTGTGGCCGCTGTCCGTATGTTTCCCAATAAAATCCGAAGTTAATAAAGCTAAAGAAAATGTAAACATTCATAATATATCCACAGGTGTTAGAGCCAGCCCTAATGAGTACAAAACACGATGATGTAACACATTCACTGATTACGATTAGACCCTTCGAGACCACAACTAGTGATATGCGCTAGGTTATCGCTCACGTATGTAGGCATAGTACAGTCCCAGTGACCTACTTCTCTTGTTCTTATTGCTCGCGAGAAAGATAAGCGATTGAGTCGGTTTCTATATTCTATTGAGAGACGTATCTATAGTCAATGAAGAAAATACTCTTACCGGCCTTTGTGAGGTATAAACTAAACAATCTATTGTAGGATTCTTGAGAATCTACACTAAGGCTGCCTAACCAATTTTGAAGGAGAACCATAATTTTCATTCCGTGCCAGCCGGTATTCCATCTAGTAAATAAAACGATACTTATGGTAGATACCTACCTAGCTAATAAAATTAAAATAAACTTTAAGTTGATCATAGTTTGAACAATTTAAAAAAAACTTCACTGATTCTTTTGAAGTGGTTTTTATGCTAACAACCTCTACTGGTCTGTTCCGAGGTCGATAATAAAATCAAGTCTGAAAATATATTTTACTAGCAGCGCCCCGCGGTTTCAATAGCATAAGTTTCGATCCAGTGGGAATATCGGGATAATAACTATCCTATGTCCTTTCCAGGGACTCAAACTATCTCTATACCAAACATCTAAACCGGTTCTGCTGTTTAGGCGTGAAGAGGTAACAGATAGACACACTTTCGCATTATATTAGTAGGTACGGATAGTATGGATTGTTGGCTAATTGATAATGGGTTTATACGAAGCAAAATATTTTTTTGACCTTGTTTGAAGTCCTGAAATTTGTTTTTAAAAGACTATCGCCAGTTGACAGCTTTTGGCGGGCCAATTCAAATGCGTTGGCGGGGCCCATGGGCCCTGGGGTTGAGCAGCCAAACCAACCAAAAATCTAAATAAACAATGGTTGGTTCTTTGACCAGTAAGAACCTATAGATATTCTATTTTTGTGTGTAGTATTTTTGTTTTTTGGGTGGTATTTTCTACTTGTGAGCGAGGCCTAACGTAGTTGATCGTAAAATGCTGATAAATATGACGATGATGTGCATATAGATATATTTAAAACAATTATTCGGTGATTTATGGGTGCACTCTTCTTAACGTTTTGGGAATTCACGAATGATGTCATGTTCTTCATTGAGATTTCGAGAGAATTACGATCGAGTCGCTTCATATTCTGGTTGGCGAGTCATCAATCGATACTTGCTTGAAAAACTTTAAATGGCCCACTTCAGCCACTTTTGACAGCCAGCATGAACGTTGAACTGTGGCTCACCTTGGCCTTTGTTTACAATACGCTCAAGATGTTAAACATTGGATACAACCAAGGCAATCTTAATTCAAGTTCTGCCCGTCAGAAAGCGAAAACAAGCGTGCACTATTACAATATAAACCAATAAATCGTTCTGACAAACACTTCAAGAATTTTGCGATAAATAAGTAGGAATAGGAAGTATCTATTAGAAAGAAATAATTGCTCTGAATGCGTTCAAAATGGCGCTTACTCACTACACTTTGTGGGCGTATAGGTACTTAGGTACTTAGTAGGTACGTCAAGTTTCACATGCTTTTTACAATTGTCCAAAAAAAAGGTACATAGATCTTTCATCAATTTGCGATTGTTTTGCTCTCCGACTAACTTCAGTTGAATTGGGTTTGGGAAGGCTATTTTAGAACGTGCATCTCATCCAAGTGAAGTTAGTCAGCTCCCGGTCAAGGTCCTCCCTATTCCTATTCTTGTCTTGAATGCATAAAACGAAATCCTAAATATAGGTAGTGCACGAATCAATACCACGTCGACACCTCACCTCACAGCGTTTTCAGACAACACTAGGTTGATATCATATTATACTGACTGAATCACGAGTTTCTTCACATCGTATATTAGCTCTCCTGCCCTCATCATTCATCATCATTCTCCAGCCCTTCATCATTCATCATCATTCTCCAGCCGTTATCCTTATTTATTTGGGTTCGGCGCCACATAAGTCTCTTTCTTCCATACTTCTCTATTAATCGTCATCTCAGTAGTCACCCTATTTCTAACCATATCATCATTCACGCAGTTCATCCACCGCTGCTTTGGTCTCGTATGCTCAAAATTCCCTCACGACAGTTTCCTCATTCCTCCGTATCACATGCTCATACCATGACAACTTTCAACACAACTTTTCAGTTACCGGTGCTCAGACTTCCTCATATACATAATACTCATTTCTTATTCTATCCATTTCTCTTGTTCCAAGTTATTTGGGCTCGGCGCAGGACCGCAGGCTCACAACATCCTCATTACACAGCACCAAATAATTCAGAGAAGTGCTTTATTCAGTCCGAAATAAAGAGAGCTTTTTTTAAGTATAGCCTAAAATTACCAAACCGTGAGATTTAGGTACTAAGTGACCACAAATGAAGTAGTTATCGTCACGAGGTTATTACAAGCCTTCTTTTTTACTTGGAAACACTCATTGTATGTTTTTTTTGAAAAGCCTTGAACGTTTTGAGATAATCATTATTGCGAAACTGCTTCCGCGTCACTATGAAAAGAGTAATGACTCCATTTTGACGTCCATTGAAAGATTATTGCGTTTCTTTTATTTTCATTCTGTATACAAATGGTGCAATGAATATTAATGTGGGCTGATGGGGTATTGTCTCACAGTGCAATGTCATTTGAGCTCAGACGTTTTCGATCAGGTGTAATGAACTATAATGATAATGAGTCAACATAGATTACTATGCACTTTGTCGTTTGATCAAAAACGTCAGTCATTATTGCAAGCGACTTCAAATAGTGCACATACGGTGTGGTGATATTATTATCGAAATAAGTGCAAATGAAAAAAAAAAAAAGAAAAACATACAAAAATCTTTCTATCTATTTGCAAGTTGTCTACATGTTTTTTGCGCTGGCAGTAAATACTGGCCATATTCTAAATGAAAATACTATAATTCCAGGATATGGAAAGAAATGAGTCTAAACGATAGTCTAAAAGAGGTGGAGCGCGCAAAACTAGCTGTATGGGACTACCCAGTAAGCGACAAATACTCCAAGATGTGGCAAGCGATGGAAGAGGCAGTTCTGCCTAACACCATCGAAGAAGCGTTGCAGAGAGTGAGGGATTCCAAGAGTTCTAGTGAAGGTTTCGCCTGGTTGGGAGATGCTACTGATGTGAAGTACCATGTGATGACTAGCTGTGACCTTCAGACAGTTGGAGATGAGTTCTCGAGGAAGCCGTATGCAATTGCTGTGCAGCAAGGCTCTCCGTTGAAAGACCAGTTTAATAATGCGTGAGTACCAATACCTCTACAATTTTATTTTTTTATGTTATAATTCCTAAGTCTATTTCAAGTCGTGTGTAGGAAAGTAGGAATGATTAATTTACGAGCTTATTGTGTGCTTTAAATGGGTAGATAAAGACCTAGATGCCTCAGACCTAAGCTGTTTTTTTTTATAAATTAGGTGTGGCAAAAGTATGTACTAATATTCAGTTCTTGTACAAATAGGAAACATTTTCTTAGTAAAATATAAGGTTACCTACGTTTTGTTTCATTGTAATGCAAACAACATTTTATCGTACACGTGTCTTCAGTTTTGTTCATTGAACCATGTTTCGACTAAAAAAACAGACTTCAGTATCTTTGTAGAACGTATTTGGATTGAGTTTACCTACATAGCTTTAAACACTAAGTAACTAACGTGTTAAATTATTGTCGGTCAATGACCTTTTATTTCACGACTTCCCGCCTTTTTTTCGTGCAACGTTTTCATACACAATATTTATGTGAACTCCCGGCTTCCTTACGATCATAGGCTCAGACGCGTGACTGAAATACTGTTAATAAAAATTCTTTCTCGAAATATGCGTAGTTGAGAAATTTACCGTAAGTCATTCTGTACGCAATGTAATTTTTTAACGCGGGAACTAAAATCTAGCGAACCTTGTAAACGAATATTCGTGAAATTCACAATAGTAGATGTGACGGCTAATGTGAACAACATTGCTAGATACTATTAGAATAAGAATAATTAGGTATTGATTAAAGGGTTTTCTCAATATAAAAGTTAATAAATAAACACAAGCCATTGACAAGGGTCGCCCTTTTTTAAGGAAAACCTCTTTTACAAATTGGGTCATCGCTGACTAAAGTGAATGTAAAGGGTCCCTAAACGATAAATCGCAATTGTCAACCGCTTCAATTGCATTTCGTAGACGAACAATTTGAGCATCAATGTGTATCAATTACGTAAAAATTGATAGTAGTGATGTTCCTACATCTTTCTCGCCAGTTGTAAGTTGCCATCATGTCTTTTTATGTGAAAATCCCCGTGATAATTATGTAGAAAGTGTTGCTTAGTTTCATCCAGAGATCGACACTCAGTGTACTTTAGACCATAAGGGAACTAGCTACAAGTACTTAAGACAGTAGAAGGATATCTATAGAAATAGGTAACATAACATATTCATGATAAATAAACTTGTCTGAATATAGGTAGGCACCTATATTTAGACAAGTTTATTTTACCCTATATCTGTTAGATTAGACCTAAACTGGCACCTATTATTGAATTTATATTAAAAATTTCCCGCCTTTCCATTTTTGACTTAGTCTGTAAGTTGTCTTTTTATAGTCTGTGGAACACTGCATTAAAATGTTTCTGTATTTTTGAATATCATGAGTAAGTTTATTTTATCTCTTAGTTAACAATCCCAGTTAATTACACTAATCTTATGTATAGCGGGTAGGTAATGTCCTAGGTATGCAGCTAAAGGTGACCGCTCTGACATTTTGTCGATTCAACGTATAAATTGTTTATAATGCAGCTTGCCCACGGCGTAATCCTTTTTTTATTTTTATTTATTTATTTATTTAAAACTCTTAAACTATCATTACAGGTTTAGAAACCTAATGCGATAGCTAAGCCTACTTATAATATTAACTATTTTAAATAACACAATTACAAAAAAATACAAATAACTACACAATACATTAACACCAAATTACTTATAACTAAAACAATACAACCTTATAATTATAACAATAATCTTCACAGAAAATTAACTTAAGTAAGTATGCTTTACATTAAAAAAAATAAAACAATAAAGAAACAGTAAACATAAAATACCCAGTTACTGGGTAATACGATACCCCTTGGTAAGACTGGTTGTCAGACTTTCGGGCTTCTGACTACCCGTAACGACTGTCAAAGATCCACGATCCTCCTCGACGATCCTTGCCCCGGAGTAATTTAATTAAATAGACGACAAGAGTAAACTGTCGTCGCACCCTTAACTCATTGTACCCGACCATGCGCAGTACAAACAGATACATCAGCGGGTACAATGGATAAACCCCGTACAGTCTGAAGTACAAGTGACGCGTGAAGTCCTATACTTATTTGCGAATTGTATCGGTTTGTTGTTATTCTTGAATCTTTCAGATATTACGATTATAGCAATGCATAAAGCGGTAAGAGCGCGATTTAATTTCTTTACTCCTTTACAAAAGCATATTTTAGTTTGTATACTTATTGTAGCAGTACTTAGATAATTATCTAATTATTTTAAATCTCTCATGCATATAAAGAGAAAAAAATGCACTAAAAATAAGCACTGCCCAGTAGAATAGGTATAGCGGAGTATTTGAATGGCGACTTTTTCGCATTTTGCTGATAACACGCGATATTATTATGTCTTGTTCATCATAATGATACTTAATTATCTTTCTTTGAACAAATTCCACGTATTTTTCAAAAGTTCAAACAATGGTCACTTTGTTGTATCTACATTTTTATTTACCTACTAACATAGCTTGACGTTTGATATTATTGCAGGTAAGACATAGGTAATTCTCTTGAACTTGAACTTGTGTAATTCATCATATTGACCAAAGAAAAGTAGGTACCTAACATGAAAGCTCTTTCAAGTGCCCATCAATCACTTGAAAGAGCTTTCATGTTAGGTTAGCCCATCAATCCGGCCCTGGTCCAAGCCATGGTCCGGGGCGAGAGGGAGTGGGAGGCAGTCACCTCCTTCTGCGAAGCAGTCATGCTAGCGAAGGAGGTGGCGGGATGGGCGAGGGAGAGAGCTGAGAGAGCCGCCCGTCCCAGCCGCCGCGGTAGACGCTCCGGGCGTCGGGAGCCGCGTGACGACTCCCGGCCACCGTAGGCGCGGGCCTGCGGACGGCGAGTAATGGGTAGCTCGCCGTCCGATCAGGACCAGGCCCGTGCCGGAAGGCGCGTATGTGTTCCACGCGCGCCTCAAAGAGATGTCAGCATTGAACGGAGGGGCCCGTCAGGGCCGAAGCCTGCCGGGGCAGCGGGATTGTCCGAAAGGGTTACCGCTGCCCCGGAATATAAAGGGCTAAGGAAGGAACACGGATGGGTTTTAGTCAGTAAGAGTCTGACACTCCCTTCCGCTCCACCCAGAGCGGGAGGGGTCATTTGATGATTTCCCATCCTTAAAAAAAAAAAAAAGTGCCCATCAATAAAAGGTAGTGTATAGTTGTATATGTATCCATAAACTGATATTACATATATAATGTTGGGCAAATTTCTTAAAACTTTTATACCTACATAGAATAAGTCTTGTCCTGAGAATAAATTTTGAAGTTTTGCCAGTTTTTCCATATTAGAACTGTCAGACGTCAATTTTATTTCACGGATAAAAGCTATATTGTTTAAGGCCAAATCCCGCAATTAAAAACGGTCAAAATCTAATCTCAGCTACAATCAATGTCAAAAACTTGTAAAAATGTAGGGATTTTAGAGATAGCTTTGACAGATAATCAAATCTCAGCTACAGTCAATGTCAAAAACTTGTAAAAATGTAGGGATTTTAAAGATAGCTTTGACGGATTGAGATCAGACTGTGAACGTTCTTACAATTACGAGTATTGCCCCTCTCAGCCCGTATTCAGTTACATAAGCACAAAATTAATAATAATAATAATAGAAATTTTTATTTCTCTCAAAAAGGTACAATTTGTTTCATAGCACCAAGTTACATTTTTAAAGTTTATCCTTTGTGAGAGCTGGAGTCTATACTGGGTTAATGTCATGAAAAACAAGGAAACGCGGTAGAAAACTTTAAATACCACAATACATCTAAGGCCTGTGCCGGTTTAAAAAAATTATAGTACCTACCTAGAATCGTATTTCAAAGGGAAGGAAATACTCACTCGTGATCCTAGCCAGCACTACCTACTTATGTTTAATCTAGTAGGTAATAAGCTGGGAAATATACAAGCGTAACTGTTCTTGGTTATTTTATTAATTACTAGCTGCGCCCCGCGGTTTCACCCGCATAAGTTTCGATCCCGTAGGAATATCGGGATAAAAAGTATCCTATATGTCAATCCGGGTTATCAACTATCGGTGTACCAAATTTCATCCAAATCCGTTCAATAGTTTTTGCCTGAAAGAGTAACAAACATCCATCCATCCATCCATCCATCCTCACAAACTTTCGCATTTATAATATTATTAGTAGGATAGAATAGGATAGGATTCATTTGAATTTCCAAAAGAGGCTACACAATTTCATGCAAGTTTACAAGAACATGAACGGATAGGTACTAACTAGTACCTATCCGTTCATGTTCTCTACTAGTGTGCGCTTTTGGTTACTTATAGGCACACAAACTTGTGGCCACACCAACGGGAAACGTCGTTGATTATCGCGATTTTAATCAACAGCGTTTCCCGTTGGTGTGGCCCCGGCATTACAGGAGACCGCATCATTCTCTTATTATAATCTAGGTAGATACAGTAATTTTGACCAAGCGCAAATATGAAAATAATCAAAAAAACATACAACACGAAAATCATAGAAAGTAAAAAAAAAGAAATACAAAACAAATTAATAATAATAAAAAATAATAACCATAAAAGACAACAGACAAAAATAACATTAATTATGACTTCGTTGTTATCACTTACAACAACAACAACAAATTCAATTAAAACTTAATAGTCTGATCAATAGATACATATAAGTTTTGGAAGTGGTTTAAACTAATGTCGAAGTTTATTATTTTCACAATGTTTGTCTTGAAGATGAATGGAACAGAATTTGTATGTTTGAATGCGATAAACTTATCGCATTCAATTCAATAGGTAACTACCCAGAACTTATCAGGAAATAGTCAATCAGACCATTATTAACCCCTTCTTGCTATACTTAAGAGTTTTTACAAATACACATACTTATGTAATTTTATTGAAATCTATCATTTTCGTTACAGAATCCTCCAACTCCTAAACAAACGCAAGCTAGAGAAGCTCAAAGAAATCTGGTGGAACAACAATCCAGATTCAATGAAATGCGAGAAACAGGACGACCAATCTGACGGGATCTCTATCCAGAACATTGGAGGGGTGTTCATCGTGATCTTCATGGGCATCGGACTGGCGTGCGTCACCTTGGGGGTGGAGTACTGGTGGTACAAGTGGAGGAAGAGGCCCGTTGTTGGAGATGTGGTTCATATTACTCAGGTATGGTAAAAATAGGGTCCTTTTTGGTTTTCATTCGTATCAGCGTTATATGAACAGTTTTTGTGAGGAGTTATATAAGATACCTGCTCCTGCCTGCGACTTCGTGAAAGTTCACCCACTTAGGGGTGGAATTTCTAAAAACCCTTTCTTAGTGGATACCTATTCTTCACAAAAAACACACCCTCCAAATTTCATGTCTCTAGGACCAGCGGTTTAGGCTGTGCGTTGATATATTGCTCAGTCAGGACTTCGAATTTTGTATAATTTTGATGATGTTACACCACCAACACCGAAAACGAAACACGTTACGGAAAATAGTGGCCACTATTATCCGTTTTAAGGATTATTATAATAAAACTAAACAATATAAAAGTACCGTTTGTAATAATATTACGGATACTTAATATCCTTAATATTTGTACGTCGTTAACGGCAAAACATAAAGATCTCTGTACCTATTTCAATCACCTTTTTTTTACACCTATATTTAACAAATAAAAAACTTTCGACTTTGACTTTGAATCTTGTTGAGCACAACTTAACGTGCTTATTTTCTGCATTTTCATTCTAAAATAAAAGAAATAACTAAATAAACGATGAGGGCGCCACTGCGAGGCCGAAGCGCAACGCATAGAAAATTGCGCCCAGGCACATTATAGTCTGCTACCTTTTCACGCGTAGGAGGTACACCACTGCTTATTGCGTAACACACTATCAAACGTTTTTATTTTAATACCTACCTACCTAAAAATAACTGAAATTTCAACATTCTTTTCAGGTGGAACCAGCAAAATCATCTCGAAACAACGGCAACGGTGACAAACAAGGCGAGGGTTTTAACTATAGAGGAAGAAACTTAGGGCTTAGCTTTAAGCCCAAGTTTTGAAATAATAATGTTCCTTCAGATATTATCTTTAGATAAGTACTATGGTATTTTCCATGTATTCATTGATCTCATTTTGTATTAAGAGTATTTGAATAGTTCTGCCCCAATGTATGCAAGTGTGTCTACAATAAACACGTGGCACTTATTTGTGTATTTATTGTAAAAAAAAAAACTAAATCAAACTACTTACAGCGGCCTCCAAAATATGGTTGACATTTTTCCACTCCAGCTGTAATGTAAATAAATCACACATATTTTATATGTAAATAAAACAAATTCGGGTTATACGATTTATAACTCAAGAACGGCTGGATCGATTTTTATGATCTTTGATTTGATTGGTTTGTTTTGTCTCCGCCCCGAATAGCACAATAGCTATAAAACATGGGAAAAAAAAAACAAAAAAAAAAATTCTGTTAATTCATTTTCTCATACATTCGTCTTTATTGAATTCTGAAAAATGTAATAAAAATGTCTAAAGCGCTTTTTCTACTTGGCTAAATTGGGTTGTCCATGAATTTATACAAGTGCAATAGAAAAAAAAAAAAACAAAACGGACGTCCTACGTCAAAAATAATGAATTTTTCATTTCCCCATAAATAATCCGTCGGAATGTTTTGTCTACAGATTAATGGTATAACCTTTTGGAGAGACGTGTTGGCTTTGGACGTGACCTTTGTCGAATTATTGTTGGATTTGTATTGCATGACGCCGCGCGCCGTGTGAATGTTTAATTGACGCATACTGAACACGGTGTTAGACACGAGTCCTCCAGACCGTATTTCGGCCACGGGCGGCCAATCTCAACGCAGACTAGCCTCCGGCGCGGGAGATATTATAGTGCACAAGTTTAGTGTGTGCGCAAATACAGCTGCACTCTCTCTTCCCTCACTCTCATAGACATGTAGGTACCAAGCTACCAAAGCGGGTTATTTTCCCGTAAGCGGTCTCGATTTCAACTCAAAAAGAAAATGCGTGCCCGATAATAGATACACGAAGTATTTCCAACACACGGTTCCAACATGACGGGACGTCAATCTGCATAACGAATAAAAAATCTAGAAAGCATCAAGGTAAAATATTTCTTGGAAAAATCCGATAGATGGCGTTGCCAGTAGCGTTTAATATTCTGAACGTGAACATTCGGATCGGATTTGAAACTGTTCGAATCATACTTACCTAAATCTATGGTTCGAATGAATAAAAAAAAGATACTTTTCAATAGAAATATTTGCTCTACTTTCGTCAGACTGCAATAATGTGCTGTGAATATCTAATTGCATCTCAAAAATGGTGCCTTTGAAAAAACTGAGGTGTATAGTGTCCGTGTGTCCGGTGGGGCCAATTAGGACGTTATGATGTCCCTAAACTAAGAAATTTTGAATTCTGCCAGCGCCTGTGTTCCCGGCTGCCTTCAAAGCAAGAGTGAACAGGCATCTTCTCGACACGCTCGTTCCATCATAGACTTTATCCAACGCGGAGAGCGTTGGATGAAGTCTCATCAGGAGTGATCGAGGTCAAGAGCAGGCCCATTCAGCATAAATAAGTAATTGACGTTCTTGAAGATTATTTCTACGAAAATGTATGATGTTCTTTTACTATTTATCACAAAAACAATAAGCATAGTATTTCAAAGAAGTTTATTACAATAACTTAACACGCTACGTTACAAAAGTACGATCAACATAACTCTAATACAATGTAGAATGGACGTGGGAGTGTGAACCAATTGTCTACAATACTATTTAAATACGTTAATAAGCTATTATGTCGATGACGCACATGGAAAGATTACGATGATGAGGTTATTAAAATGTTAGGAGAGTTAAATTAAATTAGCGACATCTGTCGAGTGTTTGCGGAAATTAAATAACCATTTTGGTGACCATACTTTGTCTTTTAGTAACTTCAGGATACTTTAATTTATTTTTGTGGTAATGTGATGCCACAAAAAACATTCGCTTGATGTCCTTGAAAAGATAATCGCGCGGTGACAATTATTGCAAGATAAACTTTAAAATAAGTCTGTAATGATTTTACTTGATATTTGCTTGACAGGTAAGTACGTTCATTTAATATGACGTTTTTATCCTCCAAGCAATTTAATAAAACTAAGTATCCTTGGTGTGAGAGCAGTGGAGGCTCAGTGGCAACGGTTACGAGTTGTAGGTCGTTGTTTCGAACTCAGTCAGTCGTTTTACTGGTGATGAAGTTATTTACACAAAATAACTTCACCACCACTGTTCTCAAAACGGTGAAGCTAAACATCATGAGGACACTGGCATGTCTTAGAAGCAAAAAATCGAAGACATGTGACATCCACCAACCCGCACTAGACCCGCTTGGTAGATTACGGCCCACTACCTCTCGAAGGGAGGAGGCCTGTGTCCCAGCAGTGGGAACATTATAGGCTAATAATGCTAATCCACCCAGTTGGTAGCGCTACTCATCATCTGCCTAGCCTTTTCCCAACTATGTTGGGGTCGGCTTCCACTCTAACCGGATGCAGTTGAATACAAATATTTTACATGGAGCGACTGCCTATCTGACCTCCACAACCCAGTTACTGGGTCATACGATACCCCTTGGTAAGACTGGTTGTCAGACTTTCGGGCTACTGACGACCCGTAACGACTGTCAAAGATCCACGAATGACAGCCGGGATCAACGGCTTAACGTGCTTTTCCGAGGTACGGAGGGGTCTTGGAATGTGAAGATGGTCATCCATCCACGGACCAACCACGCCAAGCGTAGCTTAACCTGATCGATCGACCCGTGCGCCTGTTATTAGCAGTTAGGTAGCTCCGCGTATATGTTTACGATTGGTTCACACACGCGTCCCTTTCCTAATTCTGCTAGTTGAGTATTATGACGGCAATAATCTAACATAACTTTGATAAACTCAACTACAGTATCATATTGTCAACTATAAGGCAAGAAATCGTCATAGTTTACTTTCCTCAAACCACGATCTGCCACATTTTGATCCTCTTCGACCCTTCTCTCTTCATCACTTATCTTTGTGACTCTGTTAATATTATTATCTAACAAGCCATCTTGCCTTTTCTCTTAATTTATATTTACATTAGAAAAAAAATAGCCATTTAAATATAAATATTAAATTATTGAATTTGGTAATGTTTTATTTATAGCTCGATAGTCTTGCCATGTTTGTTCAGGTTTTTCATATTCTTGTTGCATAATTCTAGTTCTAGCCTGAGGCCGTCTACCTCTGCCTCTAAAGTACGAGATCTCTTGAACATCTGAACGTAGTTCAGTTGTAACTGTTTCTGGTATCGGAGTACTTTGTCCTTCTCTTCGGACCATTTTCTCCTTTCGCTGTTGAACTGGGTTTCTTTAGCTTCGAGCTCGCACTTGAGTCTATCGACAATGGCGGTGGCAGCGCAAGGTTCGTGACAAGAGTCTGGGAGCTCTCCATTCAGTCTTTGAACTTCAGCATCTTCTAGGGCGCTATCACTGGAGTTCCAGTGGTATTCGTTTGTTTTGCAGACGTCGTAGATGCCTCTCATGGTTCTCCCGCACTCGATGCCTTCATACCCGCTGAGGGAAATATCTGACAGTTCTTGTCGTAACTCCTTCAGTTCAGTTTTTAGTCTTTCGATTTCATTTTTGCTGGTCTCCTTGGTCTTGTTGAGGTCTGAGACGCTCTCCATGAGGTCGTTGGTGAGCCTGTCGACTTCTGTTTGAAGTCGATTAATGGATTTTTCTTTTTCGTCCGTTTCTGCTCGGAGCCTCATGATTTCTTTTTCTTTCTTGTCGAGGACTTCTCTCAGTTGGCGGCAGTCAGCTTTCAGTGTCAGGTATTCGTGCCCCTTTGCTGTTTGTTCATTCTGAAATCATAGCGAAGAACATGTTAGTGATAGGTTGAACAAACAGTTTTCAGGGCTAGAAATATTGTGACATGTCATGTTAAGCCCCTAGGAGCTGATGGTCCACTTTGTATTAAGCCTAATATGATTGATATTATTGGAGTTAGGTTTTTGCTCATCTGAGGGGCAATTTAAAGAACGTTCACAGTCTGATCTCAATCTCAATCTGTCAAAAATACCTGTTAATTTCCCTACATTTATGACAAGTTTTTGACATTGATTGTCGCTGAGATGAGATTGCGACTAGATATTGAACGTTTTTAATAAGGGGAATAGACCTGCTGATATCAAGATCGACAACTCGACTCGATGATACAAGTCAAGCAACTATCTCTACAGCACATAATATTTTGTGACTATATGAGTGTTCAAGCTAAATAGTGTCTTAAAAGATCACCTGGTGACCTATTCACTCCTTAAAATTTCTCTGGGGTGTTTTGTTCCTGTCTCTGATGCCACTACCATCCTGAAATTTCTACCAACCTGAGCATCTTTAAGCTGCGTCTTCAACAGCGCGATCTCGCCAGCTCTCTGGCACAGACTCCACTCTGTATCCTCCAGCCGCTGACGTAACAACGCGCGGTCTCGTCTCACTCGCGCCAGTTCCGCATCCCGCTCGTCTCGGGATCGCCCGAAGCTCTGCATCATCAGACCCCGGGCGGCACGAACGCGTACCTCGTGACTGCGGACTCTTTCTGTTGTGCTGGAATGTGCAAAAAGGTTTCAATTAGATTTGATGATGAAAGAGGAAAGAAGTCAGGATATAAGTGTGAAATCACCAATGTTACTTGAACAAGCGTTGTGAATGGTGATCAATGCTCATGCCTTCTCTATATGAGAAGAGGCCTTTGCTTTATGTACAGTGGGGGCAATAATAGGCTGGTAATATTAAGAAACTAACCATTTTGATGCCGAGTTTCTAAGTATGAATGAGGGTCTCGAAACGTATGACTTTATAAAACTTTGCAAATCCACTCCAAAGTTAGTTTTACTTGTAGGCTTAGTCCCAGTGATAGTATTAGAAAGTATAATATATTCCTTTCTCACATGTACGGATCTGTACAATTTTATAGCGATCCACCGTAAAACCTCCTAAACCAACCTACTAAAATAGTCGAGAGTTGAATATTTATAACCACAAGAATTCTGTTATATGAAGAATAAGCAAAACAGTGATGTGTGCCCGCTATTTATTGTCTATTGTTTTCTCTCTTTATTGGATTACTTTATGTGCCGACAATAATATCACACCTGTTTTTTCCAAGGAAGACAGAGGTGTACCAGAAAGCCTATTCTCGTACTTAAAAAAAGTTCTAATTCAAGTCGCAATCTCATCACCTCATAATCAGCCTATAATGTTCCCACTGCTGGGACACAGGCCTTCTCTCGGTGAGAGGGAGTAGGCCGTAATCCACCACGCAGGCCCAGTGCGGGTTGGTAGATGTCACATGTCTTCGATTTTTTTTGTTCTAGGACATGCCGGTTTCCTCACGATGTTTTCCTTCACCGTTTTGAGAGCAGTGGTGATGAAGTAATTTACACAAAGAGCGCCTGTCTGGGTTCGAACCTACGACCTACAACTCATAAGTCCGCGGCAGATACCACTGGGCCACCACTGCTCTCTCATCTCATCTCAGCAACAATCAATGACAAAAACTTGTCAAAAATTTAGGGAAATTAATTGTTTTTTTTAAGATTGAGACTGAGTTTCGAATGCGAATGTTCTTAAAAATACGTGAATTCCTCTCTGTACTTATAGTATAACCAAAAAAGGTAAATGAAAATAAATGAATGGATTTATTGAAAATGTCCGACAGAATTTGTGCTTCTGCCATATAAGTGATTTGTTAGTCGAACACACCACACTTCGAAAACACTCACTCACTCACACACACACTCCCTGACTCACAAAAAAAAAACATGACAACAACATGATTCGAAAATGACATTAATTTAGGAAACTGTGAAAGCCTATTGTAGTTTTTCGAATGCAAACTGGTATAAAATGGTAGAAACCTCAAATCCCATACTGTGGTTGATGTGTGTGACGCCAATCATACGGTTGTTGCTACTGGGCTACGGCCTGTTGAGCCTAACTGTGCATAATCTTAGCGTTTGCCCTACAAAGAGCCGCAACCTCTATGGAAATCGGAATCTTGTCGTTAGATAGTTTAGACGCTTAGACCATGAATGGGAGCTTCTGAAACTTTATTTGGCAGAACTACTTATAAGTTGTTCTTATTAGTAGTAGAAGTTTCTCTTGAAGTTTGAAGAGAGAAAATTGAACTTGAACTTGAACTTGAAGAGAAAGATGAGAATCGTTTTGAACTTAAACAATTCTCTTCAAGTTCTTTTTTTCTTCAAGTCAGTAAAGACAACAAAATGTAAGACGATTCAGTGTCAATTGAGAAATTAATGAAAATTTCCACTTTACGAATCAGGGCAATCCATTTAATCTAGGTACGCATTAAACATGGGCAGTTTTTTATAGACAATCTGATCAATGATTGACCTCGATGGTGTAACCTCCATTTTACAGTTGTTCTCTAATGGGATTAACACCACACATCCACCATGTTGTTTCTGGAACAAACTTATCGACGTGTCAAAATTAGACAGAAGTCAAGTGATCCGATTGGCTGCTGATAATTCAGTCAAACAACCACCACAGTTTACACCCGCCTGACAATTTGTCAACTTATTTTTGTGTTGTTTTTCCTTCCAATATCCGGGCGAAGTAAACGGGCAGGTACCTCTACCCTCCCTCCCCCTTTTCTTTCTTTCAGTATGTAAACAACCGATCAGTGCTTACCTATAGTCATGCTGATCTCTCTCCAGCTCGGCAACTCCGGAGTCTGCGGGTGAGGGCGCTGGCACCGGCTCCTTGTCCGCACCGCTCAGGACTGAACTCGACTTCGTGCTGGAAAAGAGAAACAAAATACATTGTAGATAGGTGTGTATACAATAGCTGATAATGAATAGCTCTGCAATTGTTGAAGAAGCATTAGTCTGATGACACAGGGTAACAAAAAAAACTTTAAAAGGCGTTAATCGTGGGACCTTGACCTCTAACCAAAGTCGCTGCACTATTGAAGGAACTCCGCTCATTATAAGTAGCATATACCTGATAACCTAACATATCTTATTTTAAGGATGAACTGGACTATATCAGACGTTTTCGGACAAGGCATTGCCAGATATTGAAATGCTTGTGTCAGTGTCGGTTGTGTCCCTAACATATATTAAACATTCACATAACACAATAATAACAGGTGCATGATTTACATTTAAATTTAAAACGTAGTTTTATATATTTCTATAGAACGAGACACAATGTTACCTAGGTACATGATTATAGTATTCCACACATTTATGTCAGTGACGACATCAATTACAAATTCAAATTGCAAATCGGCATCATTAACCCTAGATTTTATACACTGCGTCATATCTTAGCACATTTACCACGCATTATCATTTTATGTATGTTATTATCTCGGACTTGTGTTCCACAAATGGCTTAATATCTCTTCAATTACTACTATTTAACTTCTAAGTGCGAACTGCATTTAGAATTAAGCTGCGTACAGTATGACATAATTTGAGGTTTCATCGATGTTTTTAATCAAAGAGCTAAACAAGTATTGGTTATCGCTCCATTCTCAAGTCATGAACGCCTTGACAAACTGATAAAGCGTCAGTTTGGTTGAAGTCAAGTCGCGTTAGTTGAGAATTTATAATTTTTCACGAATTTTGCCGATGCAACCTTTAATTTTGTTCGTACTATCTTAGATTCTACGCAGACACAGCAATTGGCATCGAACGGTAAAAGCCGTAAAGGCGTTTGATATTTTATTACTATGTTTTCAACCTGTTCGATCGTCGCCGTTGCCTGAATACCTAGTTTCGTAATCTGGTCAATTAGGACCGGATTGTGGTATTTGTTCTTCGTAAAAGGGGTGATAAATTATAGCTTGTTTACTTCTTGGAGCTTAAACATAACAACATTATCAAGCCCGAATGTTGGTTCTGCTGGGACTCAAGCCTCCTCTCTGTGAAAGGAAGTGGGTAGTGTTGGAAGGTAGACGCCACTTATATTCGAATTCTAGGATATGGTAGGTTTTCTCACGATGTTTTCCTTAACCATGCTTAGAGGTCGAACCTGCACTGGGCCCGCGTGGTGGATTATGGCCAACTCCCTCTCACAGGTAGGATGCTTGTGTCATAGCAGTGGTAACGTTATAGCCTGAATAAGCTTATGAGCGTCAGGTTTTTGTTCAAAAAGGGCAAAGTTTGTTTACCTATTGGTGCAAAATGCCTATCATCACCTTTCAAAGTAAATGGCGCTACGTTTTATGTAACAGTCATTTGTTGTTCCGATTGTATGAATGACAAAGATTGATGCATTTTGATTATTAAGTACTTGTTTATTTTTTATGGTTATTTGAGTTATGTAAGTGCGTTTCTGATTGTTATTATGTAGTCGGCTATGGAGATACAAAGTTCGGACAATAACAAACTGTAACTTTCATTTCTATGTGGTTACCCTTTTTGCTTTTGGATCATGGATATAATGTCTCCGAGCAAGCAAGTTGGTTCCCTCATACTTTTATTGAGAACGGTTTTTATTGACTGTTACTGGAAAGAACAATCAACTTTAAATCCAACACGTCGTCGTAGTCTAAGGAGGTAGCTCAACTTGAGTCGTAAGTGGATGTGACAGTGTCTCAGTGCCAAGTTTAGAAACTGAAACTTAGCATGGAGTTTCCGCCCGAGGTCAATTTCCAGGTTCAGCAGTACCTATTACCAATCCCAGCACCTACCTATCTTCAACGTTTCCCTGATCAAGGCTAGCCTTCAGCAGGGAGCTTGTTGTCGAAGGGCGATTTACTTTATCCATAACACCAGCACTTTACCGCAGAACAAGTGCTCTAACGATGCTCATAATATGAAAGGCAGGTCGCGCTCCGTGGCGCGTCTTGCATCACTGCCCGAGCGTTACCATGACTGCGTCTGCGCAGCTTATGAATCTATTGTGCCTTTGTTAATTATGGATGTAACGTGCCAATGTCAGGAGTGAAGCGTTATGGGCCCAGGGTTATATGGAGTTAGCGTTCTGAGTTGACTGCAAGTGTGCCTTAATAAAGGTCATTTTGGTATCGTAAAAGGTGAATAACTAAGGAATTAAGTCAAGAGAATAGGTAGCTGATGGTACTTCCATCTGCATATCGACATCAACCACGTAGTGCGGGAACAAGGTCAAAATAGTTTTTCTTGTGGTGTCAAAAATGAGTCTGACACTAAGGACTGTTAAGAGGATGAACAGCTGCTATGTTCATCATGTCCATGTGTGTTTTCTTAGTGTTAAAATGTTTGGTTTAAATTCTATCTTTTTTTTACAGTTTAATATTTGACTGACGGGTTTTTGTTTTTTTATAAATTAAATTTCAATGGCTGCATGCCTAATTTAATAAAGTAGATTGTACAGGGATCATAAAGTTATGTAAACACCTTTATTTTATGAACCAACTTTTTAGGCAAATAAACGATTATGATTAACGACGAACCATACCGTGACATGTGTGGTTGTAGTCTCAACGATCAGCAAGAAACGAGAGAGGGGCAGATCCAGGAGATGGCGCAAAGAGCTAAACTCTTTTCTAAGAGCACCAGATGGCACTAGATAGAAATATATGGAGGCAGGACAGGAAATGAAGGCATTTGCCCTGCACTGGGATATAAAAACCTTTAAAATAATAAAAACCAGATCCCAGAAGGGCCTACAGTTCAATGCAAACAATAATGGACAAATCCGTTTAAACATAACGAACTTATAATCAGATAAAGTATCCGAGGCCACATTATGTGAGATTCTTCAAAATGACAAATATGCTTAAGCGTACTATTAGCTTAAATGTATTTTGATGGCATATTATTACAAACGTAATCATAATCAACTTTATGGTAGACTCATAAGTCAATAATTGAAAAAATGGCGTTGAAATCTGTGTATAAATATTTGCTTACAGGCAAATGTTTGTTGATGTTAATCGATAAAATATTGATTTATGTTATTGACTGATCCAATGCTGATCCCCTTTAGCATAACTAGAGATTCGATCTCGTGAATTATTTACCGATAGAGTAACATTTAGGTAATACTTATTCCATTATAAGCGTTTTTGACGACTCTTACGCTCAGTTCAGGGGAACTGGAAAAAAGTTATCCCTTACGGTTTTTTCTCAAAAATTGTTAAATGGTAAAACTTCGATGCAAATCGGTGCAAATTAGCATTCCTGTCAAAAGTGGAGTCCATCAATACTTTTTTTTTTTGCCCAATAATAATAACTTGATACTTATGTAGATTTCTGCTCTAGATGTTGCTAATGTGAATGAATTAAGGACAATTATGGCTAATTTACTATTACAGAAGATCCCTTGAAAGTAGAGCGTTTCGGTCAATAAATGTATTTTGTAAACTGTTACTAGATACTGTAGTACACATAGATGGGAAGAATAAGATGCATTATTTAGGAAGAGAAAATAGACACTTCCTCAAAATGAGAACGTGTCTGGAGTTCAAGACTTGCCACGTTTCCTCGATGGGTTAGAAAGAGGTGTACCTACCCATCACAGGGTGTACCACAAATTTATTTTTATTCATAATCAGCCTATAATGTTCCCACTGCTGGGACACAGGCCTCCTCTCTGTGAGAGGGCGTGAGCTGTAATCCACCACGCGGGCCCAGTGCGGGTTGGTAGATGTCACATGTCTTCGAATTTTTGGTTCTAGGACATGCCGGTTTTCTCACTATGTTTTCCTTCACCGTTTGGACAGCAATGGTGATGAAATAATTTACACAAAGTAAAGCGCCTGTCTGGGTTTGAACCTACGACCTACAACGCGTAAGTCGCGGCCGTTACCACTGGGCTACCACTGCTCTCATTTATTTTTATTAGTACACTTACATTTCGAAGGTTAACGTCTCATGTGTTATTTATTTATTTATAATATACTTTATTGTACACCACAAGAATACATAACATAAAAAATGCATCAAACACTACAGAATATACAATCTGCTATCTGCTTCTGCGATGTCATGCGATGTGACATGTTATAGGGGGCGAGCCTATCGCCATCAACCAGGCACAAATTCAGACTACAGGCTATCTCCAGTAACACTTTTCCTGACCTGGGAATCGAACCCAAGAACTCATATTCAGCTGTGGCGCTTGCGACCACTAGATCAACGAAGTATTTCAAATTTTCTCCAATGATTATTATTATATCTTATTATCTTTGCTGCCACTTTGATTCCTAGGAATACCTACGTGTATAGATAGCGCAGCAAATCCGTAATAACAATGTAAGTATTATATTAACTGAATACCACTTGTGTTGGCAGACAAGCGAGGACTAGAAAGTGGATGATGAAAGCTGTGGGCTATATTTTATGGTGCGGCTTATTTACGGGAAAGCGAATTATGGGTAGGCAGCTAAGTATAGAGAAACATACATTGAAATCCATACTAATATTATAAATGCGAAAGTGTGTCTGTCTGTTACCTCTTTACGCTTAAACCGCTGAACCGATTTAGATAAAATTTGGTATAGAGATAGTTTGAGTCCCGGGAAAGGACATAGGATAGTTTTTATCCTGATATTCCCACGGAAAACTTATGCGGGTGAAACCGCAGGGCGCTGCTAGTATGCCATAGGCCACAACTCTAAGGCCCGTCGTCCACGACGTTACTAAATAATAACCAGCTCAATAAATGTGTACGGACAGCATTGAAATACAGAACAATGCTGTAACATTCTGGCTACTCAATGGTGACTTTTTCGCCCATGTGACTATTTTACACACTAACTATGCGAGCTTTTAGTTGTACATCATCATCATAATCTGTCGAGCATTTTCCCAACTATGTTGGGGTCTGCTTCCAGTCAAACCGGATGCAGCTTCAAGCTTTTAGAGTACCTGCTTAGGCGATAAAGGTCGTCGAGCAAAAAGTATGCGTAGGTACTAGGTAGGTACTTGCTTGCTTGTGTTTCTGTCACCCACTTTACACCGGAAAATGTAGTATAAATATCCATCAATGTGTGGTGGGTATTATTGTTGGAACAATAAATAATGAAAAGAGGAAACGGTGCGTCAAATTTCGCAGTTACTGCAAGAGTTTCGTCACTGAACGCAGAACAATTACGTGCCTGCCTACATTATTTCGAAAGATTTAGATATTTTTATAACGAATTAATAAGGCCGTATGAAGCAATTAAAGTATTAAAAGTTTAATAAAGTAAGAATACTGATATAGATATAGGTAGGTAACGCAACTAAACGTTTTTAAACGGAAGAATGTTGATGACTAGCGAATAATGTAATCTAAAGGAACATTTTTTTTTAAATTTATATTGTAAAAGAACATATTGTGGACGGTGACCCCCCAAAACTAGGCATTGCCTGTATCTTGGGGGTCGGGAAACCAGATGCCAAAACTAGTCACCAAATTTAATACATGTCTCGTGAACGCTTTAGTTAGAAGACCGTCTACCACGGAGACTTAATACTAGGACATACCTAAAAGAACTTGAGCAATAGAATTGTTTTCATTGCCCTTGAGATCTCCTATCTATTCGATAGGATTCGATATTATCCATCACGGTGAAGGAAAACAGCGTGAGGAATCAAGCAAGTCAAAGAACTACAAATTCGAAGACAAGTGACATCTACCAACCCGCACAGGGCCAGCGTCCACCACGTGGACCTAGTCCCTCACAGAGCGGAGGCGTGTCCCAGTACTTTATAGGCTGATTATGTTATCCACAATTCCTAGGCATCCATGACTTAAGGCTAAACAAAAAGAGGATACCATATCCCATAAATAGTTACTACTATTTCCGACTTAAGCCAACCCTTCCTCATACTCACCAGTTTCCGTACTGCGTAGAAAACGCTAGTTTTTACGAAATATAGTTATCACGCACATCGAGCCATAAAGCCATTCAATTATGCAAAGTCAGGGAAATTTATTAATAAGCAAATTGGCGACCGACTTAATTTGTCCGTATATTCAAATCACACCTGTTTTTTAACAGTTGTATGAAAAGATTTAAATCGGCAAGTTGATATAGGGTGTCGATTTGCTTAAAAATTTATTTGACTGACTGTACATAAACCTGTACCTACCTACCCACATGTAAATTAGATGGATGTGAACGCAACGGTGCGTAGTTGCTGGCTTCATCTCCGCGAGCCTATTATTAAGGATTTATGAAGGTTTTAGTTACGTGAATAATGAAATTTTTCACGAATTTTTTATTTATATTAACTACCTACCTTTTTAATCAGATTTTTTAACAGTAGTGTCTAAGACAAAAAATTGATTTTGGATTAAATTCTTCGTTTCGTTACTAACTCTCACTCAAAAGAACACATTACTTTACTGAGGAAGTGTGTCATTATGTGCCCAGGTGCGTTTTTCCCGCGACGATTTTTTTTCGCGTACTGAATTTTCAACGCATACTGCGTTGAAGATCCAGTGCAGTTCAGTTTAGCGCCGACAGTTGAAAATCTAACAGTGTTTTTTGACGCGCTGGGATGCGCTCTGTTGCATTCTCAATGCTCGGTTCAACACCAAGAGTTGAAAATCCAGTGAACGAAACCGCGCGAAATGAACGCGAGATTGGCGGGATTTAGGGATTAGCTAAGGAATTGACGTGGTTTTGAGTAAGGAATCGTTAAGTGGTCATAGTGAATTAGGGCCCTGTTCTTCTTGCATCTTGCATAAATTAAAATAAACTATAGCAGACAAAGGGTTTAGTAACTGAAGCTTTAGGTACCGAAAAAATAAATAAGGCCAGTGTTCCGTCAAAAAATCCTATTCAGGTCATTGCCGACTCAGCGTCGATTATGGGGCTTCATCTAAATCGGTTCAGCAGACATACTAACATAACAAGGTCGTTTTTATTAACAAAACTCTTAAACCAGTGAACCGATGCTCTTGTTTTTATAGCATCTATTGTGAATGGGAGTCTAATGAATCGTTGAATGAAGGCTAAGCTAAAGCTTACGAGTTGTGATGTCATTCATCAGTCGTTCATCCATGAATGAAATTACTTAAACTTTTTGAAGATGTTATCTTTATTCATAGAGGGGGTGGAGTTGTTAGCAGTTTCTTTTTATGTCTAGAAACGCTTTTAGGAATGAAGGAATTCAAATTTTCTTACGTCTTTTTGCAATTTGCAGGTCAGTGTCACACCAAAATATGATTCGCGAGCTGCAAATTGCAAAAATCGTAAGTATTTCGCGGGCTACCCTGCCGCCTCTCCCGTAAAAGGTCTTGATTTTCAGCCACTATATAATAATATGTGTATCTACAGACCATTTTTCCTAAAGTCAATCAACCAACTCAGTCTAGCTTGCTACATATCAGTAATCTGTGACTCAGTCTGTCGCAGGTTATCAGAAGCTAAACACAGGTTAACAACAAATATATTTAGTATTAATCTAGTTTTACCGGAGGCTTAATAACACTATTATATACAATAATAATTTTTTTGCTACATAACTCGCACGCATATGCACGGTATGTTACGCAAAGTCATAATACCAAGACATTTTTTAAAATTGAAGGTTGAAACAATCATAACTAACAAAGTGCTAGCTCATCTTAACAGCAACAATAATAACATGTTTATGTACAGAGGCCAGCACATCAAGCTACCCCAATCTGTCAAATTTTCCCAATTGAATATGAACCTTATTCCTTTGTAATAAAGTTGAAAATCTATCAAAAAAAATTGACAGATTGGGGTAACTTGATGTGCTGGTCTCTGTACCAACAATTAACGTTTCACAACCGCTCTCAATCTTCATTATCAGGAAAATCTAAGGTCGTTTATTTCTAGAGCAACTACGGAAACTCGCCATTAAGGAAATCATAGTTAAGGCTGCTACACACGTAGTCGTTACTGCATGCTTGGTCATCATGCATGACTACTTGGTTGTTTTACGAATCTATGGTTATAAACCAATGGAAACGGTAATCATCGTACAGTTTATGGTGGAGACCGCGTATTGGCAAGCGAAGCGTAGTAGTGTGGAACGACCCCAGGTAGATGGACCGATAAACAGGTGGCTGGGACAGACTGAATGCCGAAGGCGGAGGACAGGGTGTTGTGGCGCAGCCTGGGAGAGGCCTATGTCCAGCAGTGGACAGTGGAGTGCGATAGGCTGAGTTGTTAGATTGAAAGTATATGCTAACCGTGGTTGAAGATGCAATTAACCAGATACCAGTGGTTCTGAAGTTAATTAGGTTGGAGCGTAGCCTTAGGGGCACTACGGCGTAAGGAATTTTCGTTTTTTTTCTTTCGTAAATTTCCCAATTTTTGACCATAGAAAATATTTAGGTTCTGAGAAGCATGGCCCCACGACGCACCGTTTCCGAATTATGGACCTCCGAATTTTATTTTATATAAAAAGCTGTATATATTTCCAAAATGGTGGCTCGGATGAAAATCTTTTCTGGAAAGAAATTGTTGCTCTAGTCGAAAACCATGAGATGATGTAAAAAAATCCCCTAAGATGACGAAGGACATTAACAGAATTAACCAGGACTGGCCCTCATTATAGTCCTCCAGGCTGTACTTTGGCCATGGCGACCAGGGGGGGGGGGGGGATGCACAAGTATGTGCGCAGACACAGGTGCACTCACTCTTCCCTCACTCTCATAGTCCGATGGGACGACAATCCGGTACTACCGGAGAGAGGACGCGGTACCAACGGCTTAACCTGCTTTCCGAGGCACGGGGGCCTCATTAACAAAGAAGAGGCATATGTGAAAAAGCGAAAGGACCTTCAATAAGTACAGACACGTGTGTAGTCTATCCAGCAGTGGAAAAAAGTCAACTCAGAATATTGTGCTTTTGATAGTAGACACACTATACTGATACAAAAACATCTTTGAACAACATGCTGTAACACCCAGCTAAAATGTTCGAACTAAACCACCTGGAGACTATTATTCTTGTCAAACTCACGTAGTCTGTTCATAACGTCCCAAAACCAACATAATTACCACGTAAGTAATTATCCAGTGTAAGAGATTAACTAACAGTTGTGAGGGTAGTTACGCCAGGTTGTTTGTCACGGAGCTTGCAAGATGAGACTGATACGCGGTTACCAAACGTAACAAAACAGGTAACGTAACTGTAGCAACCACACCAGCGCACTAATTGCGTAACACGCTATCAATCATAATCTGAATCATTTTAAAGGTTACTTATTGCTAATTGATTGATTCATATGTTTGAAAAATTTGTCTGCTCCCCAACATAAATAACAAAATTAAAGCCATTGCTACTGATAGTGAGTTACGCAATTATACCGCTGAAGTAAGGAGTTTGGTGGTAAACTACTTATATACATTTTTTTTTTTTTGTAAATACATACATATTATAGATAAAACACCCAGACCCGGAACAAATACTTGTAGGTCGTACAAATATTTGTTCCGTGCGGGAATCGAACCCGCGACATGCTGCGCAGCAGTCAATCGCTCAACCACTGCGCCAACCGTGAATAAAATAGTATGGTATAAAATAATATAGTATGGTTGAAATAAAAACATACAAACACACAATCATGGAGTGATAAAAAAAGATGGACTCCGCGCCACGCATATCGAAAGTGAAGCACCGTACCGATCTATGTGTGCGTGATTGACGATTGACGCTGTCGTGTCACGTAATGGCGGCCAGTCAGCAATGTCGGCATACCATGATGTAAATGTGAGCGTGAGGCGTGTTTCTACAAACGGTCCCGGCATATTAGGTACTGTGCTTCACTTTCGATATGCGTGGCGCGGAGTCCATATTTTTTTATAAGTCTATGCATACAATAGACATTTGTGCATGATGAAGTTCATGATGAAGATTTAAGATTATTAAGATCAGAGAAATGGAAACCATCTTCCATTACCATATTATACTGGCAATAATAGTGTCGACAGAAACATAGAAATGGCCCAATGGAACTAGAAGTAAGTAAAGGCAATGTGCTACATATATTAAATTACCAAATGTTAGCCAAAAATACAGAATAGTGTGTTAGTCTCATATCTGACTACTGAAATGACTACTAATAGAGAAATATGGAAGAAGAAGACAAATTAATTGGGATAAGTGCGAGATAAATAATTGTCATATTACCTATAAGATAGGAATAACTAATACATACGGTGAGCCCTTTCAGTTAGTATAGTACTGTCAGCTCGTAATCTATTCGTGATAATAATTACTACGTAAAATATGACAAACAATAGATAATTATTAATTAAATGCTCCACTTCTCTTATCAAGAAGCCAATGACTGTAAAGGAAGTCAAATCATCAATAAAGCTGATAGTTCTCGTAGGAAATAGCAGAGTGATTGCGAATATGTTGATAATGAAATATTTTGTAATAAAATAATACCTATGAGTAACGAGATTCTTCTCTTGCTCATTAATGTGTATTGTTTTTGTAATACATTTTAAACATCGCTCAAGTGCCTTACGCATTCCTGGTTGCTAAAAGGAGGTCATACAAAAAACAGAGAAAGCCCTTTAGTCTCTTGTATATTGTATCGATGTGCGAGGAATTTTCGTTATAGATCATCATCTGCATAGCCTTTTCCTCCAGTCTAACTGGATGCAGTTTTTTACATGGAGCGACTGCCTATCAGACTTATACAACCCAGTTACTGGGTTACACGATATAGAAATCATCAGCTGGATGAGAGTTGCCGAAAATCGAGTTGAATGGCGTGCAATAGGAGAGGCCTATGTCCAGCAGTGGACTGCTGTAGGATGATGATGATGAATGTTAAGATTTTGTGTGGGGACTAACAGTTTAAAAGCAAATCTAGGAATACTAAATTGAGTAGTTCTTTTTTACTCTTCACAAATGCGAATCGCTTATTGGTAAGCCAGAAAGGGTACACACCCTGTTAGGGCCTTCAATAAAACAAAATATCTTTTTTGGGATGCATGAAGAAGCCTCCTCGTGTAACGCAGATTGTTCCGCCAGTTACTCAACTGAACCGAGCGCTCGGCGCATCCTGGATAGTCACCCCCAACACCTTATTTGACTGGCCAATTCTTCCCTTGCGGTGGCAGGGCTAACGCCCGCCTGGTTTGCGACGACCCTGCCATCGGAGTTAGGCGTCAAGCAGCCTGCTGTGTTTCGTCGATGCGCGGCAGTTCCAGTGCCTTAGGCATCTTCTGGACTCGCTGGTTCCATCATAGACCTCAACCATCGCTTTCCATCAGGCGTGATCGAGGTCAAGAGCGAGCCCATTCAGAAAAAAAATCCCTTGTAACCCTAATATACCTAACTAGTTTTCCCTGTACGACCGTCATTCTAAAGATACTCTTAGAAACAATACAATTCAAAAACACAAAACTCAGTTTCTAACAAACCCATTAAATGCTAAATAACAGAACTTTCGTTTTTTATTGATTGGACTGGTGCATGCTGTGTATGTGCATTGGACAATAGGCACTACACTATGGCCCATTCTCTCATTCATTCACTAGTATTGCCAGGTACCGCAGCTGTAGGTAACCCACTTCTGTCGGTAGTTTGCGCGAAGGGAAGCTGCCAATACAATGTTGTTAGGTCAGCGGATTTTGTTACAAAAGAGCTATGCAGGGTGAAAAAATAATACAGGGTGACAAATAAAATATTGTTCATACTTTAAGGGGTGATTACGAACAATACCTATTATATATTTTTTGTTATATTTTTTGTTATATTTTTTTTTTATTTACACGTGTTTGTTTCGGTCTTGCTCGAATTTGAACGGAACCACTGGTCTAGATTTTAATATAATTCTGATGTTATCTGAATTTGTTATTTTTAACAGTTATACGGCCGACAACGTTACTTGTCTATAGTCATAGTTTTAAGGTTTTTAATATGTATTAGTTTATTATTGTATAAGATGATTTCGTGTATTTTATCTATGGGCCTTAGCTGCCTGATAATAAAATGATTATCTCGTATTATTATTACTTTCTTTACAGCCACGCGGATAGCTCACACGATGCACCTTCGATATTTTAGCTGAAGACTATCCGTGTTTGTTGGTATCGTAGAGATGACTAAATAAAATATCAGCAGAATGGGTCCTTATGGTTCTCTACCGATCCATATCTACGTCTGGATCCGATACTAATGACATCATTTAGCAATTGTCAATCTATTGACCTCTGACTAGCGTGGCTGGTGGTTATTATTCTAAAAGGATTGTTCATTCTGACGACGAAGAGATAATTATGATGATATTCTATTTGTTTTACTATCCTTCAGTAAACACCGATTGACTATGGTGAACATAATTAATTATATCTATTGAAAATCAAAACAGTGCAGTGGAAAAATACGGTTTATGATATTTATTTCTCAAAAATAATACTATCATCCACTTATTATGAGAAATACAAGTTAATACTTGATAAAGTTAATACACGAATTAAAAAAGATCAAGTTGAGGGAAAATATGCGTCACATTCAGGCAAAACGGCCATCGCTCAGCATAATGCTTAGACCCTATGCGAGATATGGTCCAAGCGCTGGTTTTTAGCGACAGCCGGCGTTGACGTGATGACGAGTCTGCGAAGACTGTTCATGTTCATTACCATCATCTTCTGGGCCATTAGGGCTAGAAGTAATCCGTAGCTGTGTGTATTTAGGGTATGATGGGACTGTCATACTTACACGTTGTGATTTTGAAACTCCCTAATTAATAAAGAATAAAAAAAATATTTTGTGGTATTGTGAAAAAACTCTGTAAGTACTTGTATACGACGATTGGCAATGCGGTGTTGATTTTTTTAACGTTTACTTTCATTGTAGTAAGTAACACTAACAATTCTAGTAATTGAATGACTAATTAAATGTCCATCGAATTAATGACAGCCAGACGGTAAAGAAACAGTCTACACTTTGTAATAGTGTTCCTAGATTCATTGTTAGGAACGAAAATATTTCAATTAAACTTGTTCAACAATTGTTGTTGAGTTTTTTTGTGGCAAATACTTAGGTGCCTCTTTTTAGTCCAGTCATTGAGAAACCGTCTACCGTGACTATGAAAAGGCAAAAAATAGAAATACTAGATACGAACGAAATACATACAAGAACTTGTTTTTGTTTTAATGAAAGCAACTTGGATACTAGACCATTACATTCCAACGAAGTGCTTACTGAGCGGAAAATAGCCATATTTTTTTCTTTTCATCTAACTCGACCTTATTGTCCGCCTACGATTATTCAAGACATGGATTTAGAAACCTCATAAACTCGTAATAAAGGTATGTATAATCCTACAAAAAATCGGATTTAACAAAAAAAAAATCACTAAGCATTATTTTACTCAAAACATACATAACACACATACATAACAAAGGTCACAACAGGACTATAATCGAAGCTGCAATTACTGACCAACAACCAAAAAAAAACCACAAACTCTTATTTCTTCCCTCATAAAGTCATAACTTATTAACTCACCTAAACATGTCACAAAACTCTCACTTTTCAATACACTACACCATTTTATCCACTGGAACACGTATACAAGATAAAATCACCATTTGATAAATAAACACTGTATACTGCGTACGCGCACCGGCTAGCTGCTACTCTGTTCAACGCACGAATGTCTGCGCGCGTGCCGACCGCGCCGCTAACTTGCTGCTTCGATAATAATTGCTGAATAAACCGCGCAAATGGGTAAATACTGTATTACGATGTTGTTTTTGCTTTATTAAATGAATGCTAAACGAGATGGTTTAAAAGAAAGGTGAATATGAATGCAACTAAGTGTAATGTTGGTATGTCAGTTTTTGCGCGGCGATTTTATCTGAAAGAAAAAGTTTCACGCAATTTTGCAACTTTCTTTGAAATTGGCTAGTTGCTTTTTCCTTGTTCATTTGGATTTCTTCAAGAATGCGGATGATTTTGGGATATGGATTTCAAAATAAAATGCCTACTTAAAACAGCATTGTAGTACTTATTTTAATTGTTTAATGGGCCTCTCTTGACGTCGATCACTCCTGATGGAAAGCGATGGATGAAGTCTATGATGGAGCGAGCGTGGCTAGAAGATGCCTGTTCACTCTTTCTATGAAAACAGACGGGTTAAAAATGTCGAAGGGAACACAGACGCTGTCAGACAGTACTTCAGTTAAAGTATGTGTTTAAGCAGCCACCTAAAACCCACACTGCATTATATTTTCTAAACAAACTGTATTTAACTTTTACTCTATGATACAAAAAACTTTCTTAAAAAACCCGGACGCGTAACGTGTATTTATTTACTGTTTATTAAATTATACGTTGTTCTTTCTGGTGAGTGAACACGCCACGGCATGATTCAGTAACATTTTACGGCCCCTAAACTCCTAACTCATTCACTAGCATCTTCATGTTGTAGTTACATAGGTACCAGTGCTAGTGCTGCCAGTTTGCTAAACTCCTATTTTTTTAAAGATTAAATTACCAAAACGGAATGAATATTTATAATTTTATAATGAGTGTACACCTCTACCTAACCCTATGGGGAAAACAGGCGCCATGTTATCAGTTATTTCAGGGACAAATACTAATCAATCAATCAACTCAGCCTATCGCAATCCACTGCTGGACATGGGTCTCTCCCATGCTGCGCCACAATAATCTGTCCTCCGCCTTTCGCCATCCAGTTCAGTCTGTATCAGACACCTTTATGAGGACGTCCGGCCATCTAACAGGGGGGCGTCCCACACTACGCTTGCCGGTACGCGGTGTCCACTCCAGGACTCGTCTGCTCCGACGGCCATCGGTTCTTTGACAAACACTAGTGTATGCTTCCAATTATAGAATACCACTTCATGTTTTTTACATAGTTCTTTCTAGAGATTTTATATAAACTTGAGACCAGTCTGACTTTACCTTTTGAATTGTACCTGTTGTTTTTATCTATTCTCATTATTATAATAAATACTGCTCTGGTTTTGTTATACATAACTTATAAAAAGACAACGAATAAACTCAAAAAGTTTTTCGTAGCGCTACGCAGCGTAGTCGCGTAGACAAAATGAAATGGTAGACTAGACAGTTTAGATAATTCCTACATCACTCATCTTCCTATAACATGCACATCACGCCACAGTAATGTTAACAGCATTAATTATTCAGTTTAATGAAAGATGCATCGTCTTGTGTGTCATTGACATGTCAATTGTAGATTGTAGGGGTACGTCGTAGAAAGTATGTGAGTACTTCATACTTGTTCAGGGAAATTAATTGTTACACAAATTGACAACCAACTTAAATCCTCTGATTAGTGACTATTATTCTAAAAGGATTGTTGACGTTGATGACGAAATGATGATGATGATCCTACTAATATTATAAATGCGAAAGTTTGTGAGGATGGATGGATGGATGGAAGTTTGTTACTCTTTCACGCGAAAACTACTGAACGGATTTTGATGAAACTTTGTAGTAATATAGCTTATATATCAGAATAACAAATATAATACTTTTTATCCGGATATTCCAACGGGATCGACACTTATAAGGGTAAAACCGCGGGGCGCTGTTAGTGATATTATATTTCTAAAGTCTTGAGTAAACACCTATTGACTGGTAAGAGTATATCTATGAAAGATTGAAAACCCAAACAATGCAGTGCAAAAAATGTGACCTAACTTAAGAAAACAATTGATGTGTGCTTACTTAGCAACTTAAAGTGTCTGCATATTAAAATCCCAACTGTACTTTACAGTGCCGTGTTATAGCAACCGACTTTTGACAGTGGTATGAAATGGCTATAACACGGCAACTTGACGTATTAGGGTACGTAGGGTACCTGGTACATACTTGTTGACAGGCTTACGCTGTCCTCCCATACCTATTAATTCTGCAATTTGAAAACATTGTAAAAAGCCAATTATTTTTAAAAGAGTAGGTACCTATGCGAGTTTTTTGCCGGCTTTTCTCCATAAAAAAAACGACCAATTAGAACCGTGCACCTAGCTTCTGACGTTTCATAAGTGCCGTGTAGGTTTAGCTGAAATAAAATATTTTGATTTAGATTTTTTAATGGTTGTCAATTTGCTTAACAGTTAATTTCCCTGACATAATGTGTGATCTATTCCCGTATGAGTTCATTCTTGATTAGGAGGGTGCATGGAGTGAAGTCATCGCCTTTATTGGTAGTTATTGAGTCTATTTCGGGCTGGAGTGCGGAGTAAACTTTAAAAGAAATGTGAGTGATTAGTAGAGCTATGTTGTGAATTTTATTTGCTGAAGAAGAGGTGCATGTATAGCTAAACGCACTTTTATCAGCTTTCAGTGAAAGCGATTAAATTGAGTGTTTATAAATACTGACTAGCTTCCGGCCGCGGCTTCGCCCGCGAGGTATATCGATAAAAGCTATCCTATGTCCTTCCCCGGGATGCAATCTATCTCTCTGCCAAATTTTATCGAAATCCGTTCAGTGGTTTAGACGTGAAAAGGTAACATACAGACAGACAGACAGAGTTACTTTCGAATTTATAATATTAATTATAGTATGGATAAGCACTACATTATTCTGGGTGTTATTTTATTATTTTTTAAATCGTTGGCTTCTTTACGAGTACTGAAAGTATTACTTTCCCTAGAAGTCTCCTAAGGGCTGATTTTTCTAACACCAGATAATTTTATCCGAGGAATAGTTTTGAATTTTTGACAGTTCTTCTATGCAAAATCTGTCAGACGTCAATTTTATTCTACAAATAAAAAAATATCTGTCGATTGAAAAATCAGCCCTTACTACCTGACATAATTTAAGAAATAGTTTAAGTGACAGGATTAAACAACTAAGGGCTGATTTTACCTGAAGTTCTTGTATGGAAAAACTGACAACAATAATAAAAAAATAGGCTCAGGATAACTTATTCTAGGTATAAAAGTTTGGTGGAATTTGCCCTAAATAAACTAGTTCTAAAAATATACCTAGGTAGGCGAGCCGCTGTGGTTGATTCAATGAATATCTACTTAGTCATTTTGTTTGATACAACAACAAAGTAAACAAATTCACTGTTACTGGAAAGTACATCTATTAAAACAGATTTCATTTCACGAAAACGATTACCTTCACGAAAATGCGTGATCATACAACACTTTCTGTCAGAAAAGTACCTAAAATTAACTTCATTACTTTTGATGACGATCTAATTTCATCTGTTTATTACAAACATTAAATTATAGACAAACCTTTCGAAACGTTAATTAGGTATTTTTCTCAAATTAAATTGCGTTGGAAATAGCTTGACTATGCACTTATCGCTACACTTAAGAAACATATTTTTATGGTTTAGATATTTTTTCGAAAAGACTTTAGGTATAAATCTTCATCATCATTCATCGTACTAATTCATGCTAAGCTTTTTTTGTCATGTTGACAAGGTCGATCGCAACTGTCATTTGGTCTAGCGTGTTATATTAAAAATCAGAGTTTTATCCATACTAATATTATAAATGTGAAAGTAACTCTGTCTGTCTGTTCGTCTGTTACTAGTCTACTGAGCCGATCGCTGTGAAATTCACAACATGACAGAAAGGTAGCCGGTGACCTAGAGAAGGTCATAGGCTACTTTTCCTTCTGGAAATTTTTATTAGAAAATAATGAAATATAAAATAAACGCTAACGTTGTTGCGGGCAACAGCATAACGGTCGGTGAACTAGGTAATAGTATGTATTGGAAAAAAAAAAGTGTCAATGTCATCAAACTTCTCGTAATTGACAATGATTTAGCTCAAAACAAATGCTGACATTATCATTAGGATCAAGGGAACAAATGTTTTTGGCAATTACGTCATTGGCTAAAATAAAACGATCCGGTGTGCGGTTTAGGAAACACAATGTTTAGTGACACAATGGAACATACATTATGTAGTTCCTATGTAATGTAACAGCGGCAGTTCGATACGATCAAAATACACCTAAACCAGCGACCAGCTCCTGCTTCGCACGGCTTTTACGATTAAGCAAAACATCGAGAATTCTCTTATATACGTAAGTCTTATATTAATGTTTCATACACATAAACCTTCCAGAATAAGTTCTCGAAATGATGGTGAAAACCGCATCAAAATGCGTTGTGTTGTTTGTAACAACAACGCGTCACACAGACACACGAAAAGCGACCTTAATTTATATTATGTATGTACAGTCAGCAAAAGAGATAAGTATGCAGGTCTCACGACGGGGGACGCGGTGTCCCGGGGTGGGGTGGTCGTGGCGGTGTCACTCGACATCGCCAACGCGTTTAACACCCTGCCCTGGAGCTGCATTGGGGAGGCACTCCGGTATCACCGGGTGCCGACCTACCTCCGTCGAATAGTCGGGGCGTATTTGACGGACAGAGCCGTCATCTACCCCGGTCGCGATGGGGAATGGAACCGGCGAGAGATGTCGTGCGGTGTCCCACAGGGATCGGTCTTGGGGCCGCTCCTGTGGGACATCGGTTACGACTGGGTGCTGCGGGCAGACCTCCCTGATGGCGTCAGCGTAGTTTGCTACGCTGACGACACGCTGGTCCTGGCGCAGGGGAGGTCGCATCAGGCGGCGGCCGACGTTATGACACGCGGGGTTGCGATAGTCGTGGAGAGGATCCGGCAGTTGGGTCTCGAGGTGGCTCTGCACAAGTCCGAAGCCATGACATTTCATGGGCTTCGGAACGGGCCACCATCGGGATCCCAACTAACGGTAGGAGGGGTTCACATCGGCGTCGAGACGACGATGAAATACCTGGGTCTCGTCCTCGACAGCCGGTGGAACTTCGTCGAGCATTTCCGACGTTTGGCCCCCAAACTGGAACGGGCTGGGGCCGCTTTCAAGCGGCTCCTGCCAAACCTGAGGGGGCCAAACGCCTCCTGCCGGAGGCTTTACGCGGGGGTCGTGCGGTCCATGGCCGTATATGGCGCCCCGGTGTGGGCGCGTTCACTGCGGCTTCGAGCCGCCCACTACCTGAACGCGCCCCAAAAGGTGGTCGCCATACGGCTGATACGGGGGTACCGCACGATCTCGCGCGAGGCGGCAAGCCTCCTTGCCGGACTGCCGCCATGGGATCTGGAGGCGATAGTCCTCGCGCGCCTGTATGAGTGGCGCGCGGAGGCACTACGCCGGGGGGAAAACCCGCTTCCGCGGCAAATTGCTGCGGAGCGGACGGACCTCCGGCGCGATCTCATGGCGGCATGGAAAGCGCGACTGTCGCAACCCAGCGCAGGGCACGCCGCGAGAGCGGCGGTAAGGCCCCTCTTTGAGGAGTGGCTAGAGAGGCGTCACGGCGCCCTCACCTACCGCCTGACGCAGGTCCTCACCGGACACGGATGTTTCGGGAGGTTCCTGCACATCATCAGGCGGGAGGAAACGCCCGGGTGTCACCACTGCGAGGATCGCCCTGAGGACACGGTGGAGCATACGGTGGAGGTCTGCCCGGCTTGGGCAGAGCACCGCCGTGTCCTCGTAGAGGCGATCGGCAGCGGCGGCGACCTCTCGCGCCCGGCCCTGGTCCAAGCCATGGTCCGGGGTGAGAGGGAGTGGGAGGCAGTCACCTCCTTCTGCGAAGCAGTCATGCTAGCGAAGGAGGTGGCGGGATGGGCGAGGGAGAGAGCTGAGAGGGCCGCCCGTCCCAGCCGCCGCGGTAGACGCTCCGGGCGTCGGGAGCCGCGTGACGACTCCCGGCCACCGTAGGCGCGGGCCTGCGGACGGCGAGTAATGGGTAGCTCGCCGTCCGATCAGGACCAGGCCCGTGCCGGACGGCGCGTATGTGTTCCACGCGCGCCTCAAAGAGATGTCAGCATCAAAGGAGGGGCCCGTCAGGGCCGAAGCCTGCCGGGGCAGCGGGATTGTCCGAAAGGGTTACCGCTGCCCCGGAACATAAAGGGCTAAGGAAGGAACACGGATGGGTTTTAGTCAGTAAGAGTCTGACACTCCCTTCCGCTCCACCCAGAGCGGGAGGGGTCATTTGATGATTTCCCATCCTAAAAAAAAAAAAAAAAGTATGCAGGTTTCTTTCTAAACTTCAACTACATCCAACGATCCTGAATACTTATCTCTTTTGCTGACTGTACTATATAGATAGATACGATAGCTACAATACATTATGCGTCTAGTGTCTAAAACTTATTACGTTACAATTGGACCTACTTCTAACAATTGAACTTACAATGAAGTGATGTCATTGGTTTAGCGGAGCGGAGAGCTTAGCGGAAACGACACAATATCTACGATTTCGGTGCTTTTTTCCAATTTCATAAATACCTAACAGTATAAGCTGTTTTTCAGGAAAATAAATTACAAAAGTTAATTTTCGTTATCTATGTACTTTAGAGTTTTACAAAAAATATTGAGACTGCGGGGTAATTGCGTATACTGACAGGCACGAAACTTGAGCGCTCGCCTACATGACCTAAAGCGCGGTCACTATTGGACTGCATAGAAATGAAAGAGAAGCGCGATGACACAACGCTGGTAATTTATTGCAAAATATGAAACAATTATGTTTACAAACTACTTAATAATAAATAATCCATCTCTGAATGCAGTTTAGCATTAGCAATTTAATGAAGGGATAAACTGAGACATGTCAGAGGTGTATTTGAAGATTTGTTTGATGCATTAATGTATGTTTAATTATGATTTGAGTTCCATCACTGTTTTAAAATAAGAGTTGAAAATAAGACAATTTTTTTTTTGGTCAAATTTATTTACGTTTTAAGAGATACACTGCTTTAAAAACCAACTTTTTGGCAATTTTCAAGAAACCTCCGCCTTAAGAGTGGGGATCGATTCACGTATTGTAAACCTATGGTAAAAAAAGTCCCCACTCTTTCATCGAGCGCTCAAGATTCGTGTCGGTCACTGTAACAAACTAACAGTAGTAAACACGGATTTTACTCCGTGGTAGTAAATGACTTTGATTTTGACAGTTCAACAACATCCATTGCGTTATTTACGTTGTTGAGCAGACACATTTTTCGAACATATGAAGCAATGGAATAGCAATATCCTTCAAAACAATTCAGATTGTGATTGAGACTGTGTTGCGCAATTACCGTGCTGGTCACGAGGCCAGTTCGCGAGTCAGTTTATTGTGTCAGTTCGGTATTCGTGATGCTAACTGGTGCTAACACGAAGCCAGTCAGTACTGAATTGTCAACAGAACTGACACGCCAACTGGTCTCGTGTCCGTAGCCCAATACGTCTAAAGGTTCCCGTACCTAAAGGTAGGCTATTAGGCCTCCTCTTCCTTGTGCGTTTAAGTAAATCCTTTCTGCTTTCCAATTATCGTACTTAATTATAAATCCCTGAAGCACTAACAACCACGATATATTACAGAAGAGATGCGACTGATATATGTTGTTGACAATCTCCATCTTGTTCCTATGGAAAATAAAGCCATAGTAAACTCACACAATAGCAGAGTGATGCCTCTGATGTAGCGGAGCGGATGGCGTGGCGGGCGGCAGAGCGGATAGGGAGGCGGGCTGAGGAGAGCCGCACCACCGGCCCTCGCGCACGTCTGATGAGCCTGCCAATAAGACAGAGGTGGTAAGTTAATGGCCTGTGTTGGGAAAAAAGGCCATCTTTTTAAGTAGGTGATGGTTTAGAAGTCTGGCCACAGCCTTACCAAAAGCGACACGACGCGCGAGTACACGATCGACGCGCTCGTCTATATGAATATGACATAGGTACTCACGCTATCAATCTAGTCGTGTATGTACAGACGCCAGCACATCAAGCTACTACAATCTGTCAAATTTCTTTAATAGATTTCCAACTTTATCGCTAAAGCGTTAGGTCCAAGGTTGATTGGGAAAATTTGACAGTTTTTGGTAGGTTGATGTGCTGGAGTCTGTACGTGTCAGTATTCAGGTACCTACCTAAACGATTGTTTAGGTAGGTACCGATAACCCGATTGGGTTATCGCGTATTCGCGTGCTTTCGCCCGACATTTCTGCTACTTATAGACATCTCTCTCATCTCAAAAGGTAATCCTTCATAACCGTCATCGAAAGCGTATTCACTACTATTTACTGTATCAATCAATATAAATAATATAAAAAATGTATGCTAAATACCACTTCTTGACCTTTGATACTGTTGATGATGATGATGGATATACTCACTGCCATAGAGCGTCAGGTGGGACGGTGGTCTGCTGGCCAGCACTGGAGTAGAGCCATACCTCTCCCCTCCCGCAGACAGGCGCCCCCCGAGCGGCTTGAACGCTATCGGACGGATCACTGATTTGCCCTGAAACGAGTAAAGATGCAAATTAGATAAAGTGAAACATAGTTTGGCAAAGAATAATGATAATTGGTGATGTTATCATCAATCTGCCGGTCTATTCTGTACAAATCTCACCGTGAAAATTTAGGTGAAGTGAGCGTGAAGTGAGCTGTCATTCCACCTGATACTAGGGGATTGACACTCTTGATAGAAAAGAAATAACTACCGTCGTTTTCACACTGAACAAACTAGGAGAAGCTGCATAATGAGGTTCACTAGTGGCATATATCCGAAAGGGACCAGTTAACGGACATATCTAATGGAATAACAGCAAAAAAATTCAAAGAACATAGCATTAAAATTAACATGACTTAATTTTGCGTAACAAATGCGAGAGTACCGTATCGCCAAATAATCACGCATGTCTTAACGGAATTCGAAGGAGACAGCATAAAAAAATCCGTTTACTACAGCGGGTCAACAATACATAGATTACCGATAAAACTTCGCATTGACATTTCCTAAAGACCAATTATTTAGTCTACTTATTTACCGACCATTATCTCAAGGACCCAAACAAATCGTTTTTTAAACGCGGTCGTTAGTTAATAAGTCCGTGCGCATTTATCTGAGCACGGATTTGACATTTCGTACGCAACAACGCATCTAAAGGTCATGACGAAAAGGTCAAACTTGGAATATTCGGTGCATTAACGTGTTACCGTTACAATGATATATGGGGAAAATATATGGATTTCGTGATGACATTAATCAGGGCTTTGCATTTAAATTAGGCCAGATCATTATTAAAGTCGTGTAGCGGACTCTTATGGAATTCCATCGGTTGTGTAATATATTTCTAAGTTTTAATATATTCTCTTCTTGTGTATTTCAATGTAGGTACTTATCTTTACGAACAGATTGTTTTGTAAGAATTTCTTCACTAGGCATATGGTTTTAATCATTTATTTCATCAACAATCTCTTGATTTTGCATACTGTTTGGCTGTCATGTTGTAATTCCTCCTACTTATCACTTCAATGCTCTTATAATATTACAACAAATAGATCTAATCTTCGAACAATGGAAATTAATTTATGTAATTCTAATTAGTTTATTTGTAGATATTGCGTATGTATTATTTGATTCATAAGTAAGTTATTCATCTTGGGTAATATCGTGGGGGTTGTGAAATTCATAATACTCGCGAAGACTCTCTATTACTGCCGGTCTATCCTGTAAAAATCTCACCGTAGAAACTAGGTTGAAATGAGCTTGAAGTCAGCCGTCGTTCCACCTGGGCCGTAATTATCAATGACACAATGAACGAAACCGCGCGAAATCAACGCGAGATTGGCGGGATTAGCTAAGGCATTGACGTGGTTTCGAAGTAAGGAATTGTTGAGTGGTCATAGAGTTAGGGCCCTCATGCTAGGAATTGACATTATTCACCACTGACTTCAAGCTCACCCCACTAGAGTTTTCCCGGTGATATGTTTACAGAATAGATAGTGCTGTAAAAGTAATAAAAGTTAATACAAAATTGGTTCCTATACTGCACTTTGAGTAACTACTTATGGGCTGTTCAATTCTTGAAAAAAAAAAAAAAGCTCAGGAATAATAATCTCCGCCGTAAGTATACGGTGGAATGCATTTGCATTGCACACAACAGACAAACTTTTTTGATGAAGTAATTAAACAAAATAAATGTACATAAAACTTGTATAACGTGCCAACGAATCAATCAGACGGAATGACGCGAATTGGTGATAAAAAACGCGTGCCTTACGACTGTGGATGTCGAACAGAGTACGGGCAGAGAAGGAATGTCCAGTATGTCTGTGACAAAAACTTGAACACTTGGCATCGCTGCATACGGCACTGTTTGCTTAACATTTCCTTTGAAGAGCTGGTTTATGAATATATTATGAACTTGCATGTGACACAGAGTAGGAAATGCAGTGCGACCATGATGCGTTTGTAATTATTTTATTTGAATATATTTTAACGCTCCAACTGGAATTTTGAGCGAAGGTTTCATCTGCCATTCTTGAATGAATGAATGAATTGCACCGATCCCAGCGGGGTTAAACCAGACTCGATTAATCGAATTAACCCCAAGATTCGCACCAGTTCCCTCAGTTGTAGCCTCATGTTCATGGTGCTACAGCGACCATTGCATATCAAGGAATAGACCGGGGGGCGCGCTAATGGTAGACGTGCCCGTAGGATAGGGAAGGATTTAAAGAGCATTTAATTAAAATTCACTACTTATCATTTAGGAAAAGAGAGGTTTATGCCCAACGGTGGGGGAAGTTGGGCTGTGGATGATGAAAATAATGACGAATTATTTTCTGACAAAACCTATCCAATAATTTGAGTCGTCATTATATGGCATGTTGCATCAAATTGACAATGTTTTATTTTCAATTTGATGCAACATGTAATATAATTGTACAGACGCCAGCACATTAAGCTACAACAATCTGTCAAATTTCTTAGATAGATTTTCAACTTTATCGCTAAAGCACAAAATTCAAAGTTGATTAGGAAAATCTGACAGTTTCGGGTAGGTTGATGTGCTGGCGTCTGTACAGTAAGACTGCAACGTGTACAGCTTGATAAAAAGTTTAAATAGCCACTCAGTTTGACTTTCCGGAACAGAATTCCTCGTGGTCAAATCAGTTTGACCATTAAGTTTGACCACGAGGAAGGAACGGCGTTTACGACGTACGGCATTTCATACAAACTTTCAAGCCCTTGTTTTTCGAAATGACTAAACCGATTTTAATGAAACTTCATACGGATAAGCAGGATACAAAGGTCTAAAAAGTTAGTAAATAACATTTTCGAAATGTATTATTTGAAAAAGATAACTGGTAATCTCTATTTTTATGGAAAATTTAAAATCGGTCTAATTTACACTAATTAACAAAAATTTTCGAAAATGTTCTTAACTAACTTTTTAGACCTTTGTATCGTGCTTATGCGTATGAAGTTTCATTAAAATCGGTTATTCATTTCGAAAAAACAAGGGCTTGAAAGGTTGTTTTAAATGCCATACGTTGTAAACGCTCTTAAGAAAACCTTTGTTTCTTTAAAATGCTGCTATAAAACAAGCTGTACAGACGCCAGCAGCATCAAGCTACCCGAAACTGTAAAATTTTCCCAATCAACTTTGAACCATATGATTTAGCGATCTTAGGAAGTTAGGACGGCATTTTTGCATTCTGATTCTGATCCAACCAGGATCTGATCAACATTTCTAATAAGCCTTTTTTTTCTTTCTGTTTATCTGATAAAGATCTTTGTAACGGTTCATGTAACATGTCTTAGTAGTGCAGACAGGTACTTAATAAATATAGCAGTCCGTCGAGGACGTGTTTGGACGTGGTACGACACCGGGTCCCCTGGTCTGTCAACAGAAGACAGTAGCCATGCAACCACCGATGCAACGCTCTGCCAGAGTGACAGTCACCAGCCAGTGTCACTCTTATCCGACCTTTTCGGTGATTCTACTAACTTCGTAACAAAACTAGATGCGGCGCCACTAGCTACGCCGCGCGCCGTCATGTAAATTATAAATAGACTACTGTATATTAGAACTAAATAGGCGAATATCGGGATATATCATAAGTAGCGTATAGTAACGTGACATAAACAAGTACGGTTCCAAACCTGTTACCATCGCATCGCATCGCATCGGTGTGAAAATGTGAAACTGGATTGTAACTACATTAGCATTGCAAAATACTTTCGCAGGAAGTTTTCACGTCATAATTGTTTCATGTTGTTGTTACTGGTATATTTTATGAGTTTTCTTCAGTTTATGTACACATTAAATTACTACTGTTATGGCTGCTGGTCTTTAATTATTTATTAAGTGCAAAAGTATATTACTTGATGCCTCATTTGTTTTCATTTATCGTTCTTTGATTTTTTGCTCGTAAATCCTAGTCTTACTAAGCGTAAATATTATTGGCCAGTAACACTAGTGGCTCTCTTATTAATTTTGAAGTTCAGTCAAGTCCACAGAATTATGGTAGATTGACTTGATATAATTAATCAGCCGAATGAAACCATAAACGTAGTTTTAAATACACTCGAAATTACCTTCATGAAGACCTGCAGCCTCACTGTGTAACACAGTTTTAATCAAAATCCAAGGGTTTTGAAGAAAATTCTTAATGCATTTGAAAAACGTAAAAATAACGCAATGAACGTGGCTGATAGGTCAACAACTGATAGTACAAAATAAAAGGCATTGCGATTGATTGCCATTTTATGTGTGTTACACAATTAGCCCGCTGACAGTTTTCTTGTAAAGGGCCAATTGTATTTAAATGATGATTTCACGACTAAAAAGGCACTGAAAAATAACTTCAACACATGATTTGAAGAACGAAATGCAGTTAACAGACAACAGTGCCAGTCGGCCAAGCACTCAAGAGACAAGTATGTGCAACACAAACAAACGCCTATTTGTACAGGAAGACATGTTTGTGGGTTAAAAGACAAGGCGACTTCGAAGAAACCTTCTAAACGCCACATTATGGTCGCATAAAGTAAGATAATGACAATATTATACGTGCATGATGGGCTTTCGGTCGTAAATTTTGCGACAAACAAACACACGGTAACATGGCAGTTGATACGTAGATACCGCTTTGATGGGCTAAACGTGACACGACAACCGTTGAAGGGGTTGGACATCATTTTGACGCTGCTTCCAAAGAAAGATTAAAGCATAAAGAGCTTCAAATTTCTCTACATATCAAGAATATACTGGTCTCTGTAGGTGTAGACTGTAAAATATTGACGAGAGACAAAATAAAAAGCTTCACGATGTTTAATGTTTTGGACCACAAAAACAGGTATATGTTCAAGAAGACAGTTTCAAACGTCCAGAGACGTCTGGGTTTGTGGGTTAACTGTGACAAGGCCGGGCAGACGACCAGTCTGTGGCTTTGTGTAGCACGTGTCAAGGGATATAGCGAATTTTATAGATAGGACATACTTATTGCAGTTGTGTGGTCCAAGTTCTAGATTTAAGCTACGACACATTAGACCATTAAAATTAAATGAGTGACAGAGCTTTTTAGAAGAAATTACACTTTTACTTTAGAATGAAAAATCGTGGGAATATCCGTGGCTATTGGCTGTGTTTAAATTAAAATATTATTTCTGGCAAATAAGCGGCTATTTCGAATGAAGCCTAATCATGAAATCCAATTAATAGGTGTAATTGTTTTTCTTTATAAAATACGAGTACAAAGATTTGACCTAAGCTTGAATAGAGTTGGTAATGTAAGTGCTACGATTTAATTTAATTTGACTTGAAATACTACTACTGATACTGTTAACGGAACATGTGTCACCTTCACCTCTCGTAGGCGATAAATTAGCGACATTTCTTGTTTACTTTTACAATTCGCATCATCTTATCACTTACACCACCTCCTAACTGTTTGTCTCGTTGCCACGCGGAACAGCCTACAAGAGATTTGTCTCCCGTTTGCAAGACCAGATAGTGTTTATCGATACTTCTTACTCGATTATAGACCACTCGTTTGAGAATCGATATCGATAATAGTGTCGTTAATTTAACGATAATGTGCCCTCTTTCTAATACGTTCTATTACTTTTATTGCAGCGAGTCAATGGGTTGATTGACACTGTTATATAAATACATTGTAATTTCTAGACTAACATTCCACTCTAGATCCGTCTGAGCCCAGAAAGTGGTCCACTTATGGACTATCACAGTTAGGATGGGATTCAGCAAGTACTTAGGTACTAGAGAAATGTGGTGTGTCGTTTAGCGGCAAGTGAACGAGTGCCTTCTAAGGTGTTAATTATTCTGCTATTTACATAATGATTAGAATATCACAGGGGCAATTCCCGTATTTTTAAGAATATTTGTATTCTAGTCTCAGTCTCAATCTGTCAAAAATATCTCGAATTTTTGACACTGTTTGTCGTTGAGATGAGATCACGACTAGATTTTTAACGTTTTTTGTTACGGGAATTGGCCTTCAGATATCACGATGAAGAAGCATTGTAGCCATTCTGACATCGAATCGTGTGTATACCTACAATAGCCAAATAATTGGCACAAATCAAATTGAGGTTTTCAATTACCACTGTTATTTTTGGTGAAGTCAAAACCAGAACGTTATAGGTACTTCGTGGTTTCGTTACTAAGTTTTAGTGGTGTCAAATCCCTGTCCTATCCCTATCTCCTCAAGTTCTTATGAGTCTATCCGCATCGAATAAAACCAATCTTGTACACACTTGTACCTACTTTCTTACAAGGATCCGTAGCTACTTGCTTGTATATTAAGCTACTACATTATATATTACATAAAGTTTCCTCCACAGCCGGGGGTTACAATATAACCAGTTGATCTAGTATCCGACGGAAGATTGCGCATGCGCATTACCGTGCAGCATTGGATAGGATAGGACAGATAATTTCCGCCATCGCAAACCATTTCTAATTACTAGAAAATGCATCTGTACCGCTAGTTGGTTTTGTAATGGAGAATACATTGGTATGATCTGATGAGGTTTATTGTGTTCGTTTTGCATATTAGGATGAGATTTGCATGTATTTTTTTAGGCTCGTTCCATTAACATAACAGAGTGTAGGATGGGCTGGCCTATTAGCTGTAGAACCGATGAGCGTTGGGGTAGACGTGTTGAGAACATCAAACATAAAGTAGGACGCCCTCAGGCTAGTTGGAGCGACGATCGTCGCAGGGTGGCTGGTAGCAGCTGGATGGGAGTTGCCAAGAATCGAGCTGAATGGCGTGTGTTTGGAGAGGCTTGTCCAGCCACTAGACTACTGTAGACGATGATGAATGATTAGGATGAGTTCAATTAAATGACAACAGTCAAGGTATGACTTTTTAACCTGACGGCGTAAAACCACAAAAATAATAAAGATTTAAAGAAAGTGCCGGAATCTTTTGAATTTTTCTATGAAAATTTCTTTATTTATTTAAAATTTCGTAAATAACACCTTAACAGCTATAACGCTAATGCAATGTTACTACCAAAATGATTGAATTACCACACCAATAAAAATACCTATATTACAAATTCGTAGCATCAACCCATAACATTACTATAATCACACAATCTAACAGTAATTGCTAATAAAGTAATAAATAGCTTCGTTTATACGCCAGTAACAAGTACTGGCGTGTAGTCGGCGGGTGCCTCCTCTCTATAAATCATGGACGCCACCCAGAGAGTGGATGTGGGATGCCAAGTCCAGCCAGTCCGAGGCTAAAGCTCCGCTTACATGGGTAATTTTTTCAGCAATTATTGCCAGATGTGTTGGAGCGGAAAAAGGCTAGGCAGATGATGATAATGTGTTGGAGCGATATGGGCTAATGTTGCTCCATATTGCTCATTGTGAAGATTGCAGCAATTGTTTTTACATATACCTACACCTTAAGGAGCTAGATTGCTTACACATTACTTTAATAAAATAAAATAAAAATGAATTAATTTATCATTCAATTTGGATACAAATAAGCAGTTTACTTTTAAAATTTTGGGAATTATCGAAAAAAAAAAACAAATATTAGGTAAAAAAATTGGTAAGACTTCGTCTAAGACAACCATGGCTTAAATGGTTCTAAATTGTCTATATTATCTTCGCCTTATAGTTTTGCACTTATCTTTCAATCACACAGAGTTAAAATACGCACACAAATTAGAAATTCACATTGGCGGCATACAGAATATCCATATACCTACAATTCCGGAAAAAAAATACTGCTGTAAATAAGCTCCTGTGTGAGCGCAGCTTAATTAAAGCAGACTTCGGAACAAGTCCGGTTTAGTCTAGTATAGTCACTACACTAGTGCGTTAAGCAGTACCTACACTAGCTACTGATTTGTCACCACTCGATATATTTAATATCGATTGGTATTCGTGATTAAAGATTCAGATTAGATTATCTTCGGCATTTTTTAGATTATCATGATCTAATCTGCTAATCAAATGACGAAGATGAGACAAAATTATGATTTAAATGTTAAATTATCAATCAATGTTTTTATTTATTGCTGAACTAATTAATACATTATTGGAAATATAAAATTAAATCAACGTTTTTGAAATACATTCAAATAATTTGGATTTTCAAATCTAGTAATAGTGTCAAGTTGTAATAAAAGGTAGTCTACCTTTTATTACTAGATTAATTTATTAATTTATTACACACATAGATAAAAACAGACAAGAAGAAAGGAACAGAAAAATACGTACAAATGTGATGCTTATTTCTAAAGAGATCTCTCCCATCATAACTGCGATAGGAAACTAGATAAAAAAGAGATGTAAACAACGTGTGTAAGAGTACACACTATAGAGGTTTTCAACATTCTACTCAATAAAATAACCAAGATACGGTTAACGCGCCTTCTACTATAGGTAAAACTTATTAATCTTCAATGCGACTATAGCAACGCTGTAGGAGCATCTAACAATGTTTAATAACTCGGAAGACGTTAACAAATCGATGTTATAATTAATTGTGTAGCCGCTATTCTTAATACTAATAACGGTAAAACAGGTGATTACGGATAACAAATAACGTTGATGATTGGCTAAATGATGACGAAGACCGTGAGATTCTTTAATCACTAGAGCTTTACTATGAATCACAAAATAATACAGGCAATCTAACGAATCATTGTAGGATAATAAATATAACAGACTTGGACATCATTTAGGAATGGAATGCCGATGATATTAGAAACTAAAGTGAATACTTACAGAAAAAAAGAAGCTTATAAAGTTTATAAAGTTAGGCTAAGATATTTTTAATAAGTGACTGCAATATCAAAACGTTTTAAGATCATAAATAAAATGAAAATAGCTCTGTGACATAAGAACGGTCTCCATTTGAAATATGGATATAACATTATTATTATACCAAAGATTTCACGCCATAAATTGGCTACTGAATATTAAACTATTTTTATTTACATTATCTACTACTTACCTAATATTTCTCTCGTCTCAATGAAATTCTATAATAGGAATATGAAATGATAATGTAGGTATGCGATCGTTAAATTAACATAAACATTCAGTCTTACATCATTCTGATATGAAAAGAATACCTGTGCCATTAAATCACGCCCACGACTAATCAGCCGGGTTGCAAAAATCAAAATTTGCATGACACAAAACAGTAACGTATGAATACATAGCAATTTGCTACAACAAATATGGCAGGACCGGTACCACAGTGCGTCGATGATGTGTGTGGAAAAACTCGCAACGATTCGTAATCATTACGAGTTTTTCATACTAGGATCTGAAGTCACTCCATAGGACTCCATAGAGTAGGTAATGGTGTTCTTGCGTTAGACGATGATGATGAAACCCTTAAAAGAAGCAGGGACAGTAAAAAAATATTCCCACCATTAGCAACATTTTAAATAAATCACACCATAAAACCTTAAACATTCAAAAGCAAGTCATTCAAATTATTGGTCCAAACCAAAATTATAATGACACGGACGATTTTGAAGCGAGTAACAGAAGTATTCGCGAAACATTTGCGAAACCTCAGGCGTTCTCCCACGTTCGGGCACGCGAGTTAGAAACACGTGTAAACCTCAAACCGGTCATTCCATTCCTTTCTAACATCATAATAAGCGTAAGCGACAGGCTGAAACTGCCCCCAGCTAAATCCCAGGCTGTCTGCCAGTCCCAGTAACAACAAATTTTGGAATTCCTCCTTTTTAGTTAGTTAGGTAATTGTTTGCTCCCTGAGGGCTTCTCTCAAAGCGTAAAAGGTACAGTTTCGACTCTAAATTTTAATAGCGTCCCACGCTTTAATGGTAATAACGTTTTAATGGATCCTTTAAACGATAAATGCCACCGTCTTAGTAAAGCAGAATTGGAGCAGTACACGCGATTTAAATAATCTGGGAATGTGAAAACAGCTTTAAGACCATGTGTTTGAAATGTTTTCAAGGATTCAGTTCAGATATTGTATTTGAAAATCCATGTCATATTCTGCATTGGTAATACAATCTGAATGACAAGCGATACCAACAGATTTTATTTCACAATAAATTCAAACTGAGACATTTGAGCACAATACAATTTCTTCACTCCTTTAATACACCTATAAAAATTTGACGGCGGTATAAACCGTATCGTAAAGGACCAAATCGGATCGTCGGCGTTTGATTGTGGCATTACGAACATGATCATAAATTAGGCGATATTGATCTTTACAGGACACATTACAACGACATACGGACCGCCGAGGAGCATACACGTAAGAAGTACAGCCGTCGCAAACATTGGAATAGTGCCAATGGGATGTAAAATAAATGCAGTTCTTAGTATTATTTAGAGAATAATAGTGAATAGCAATGTGTAATGCATTTACAATTTGCCGGGTTCATTCCCCTCAGACCTTATTTGTAGTTTCACCGTAATGGTGCGATTATAATTTGTTGGTATATTTATAGCAAGAGGAAACTAAATCATAAAATTCAGTTCGTCATTGTTATAATCCTTTACAAAGTAAAAATAAAAACCGTTTCATATCTGACCATTTTAATGAATACCGAAATTCGATATACCAGTCATTATTTACGACATTAAAACTACCGTTACAGGCGTTGATTTCGAGGTGTCAGATTAACTTTCAATGGTAATACGAAGGCTGTAACACGATAGTAGGCTCCTTTTATTACCAGTAGAATAACGTCATGTTAATAAAGAAGTTAATGACAATCAGTTACACGAATGGTCATATTACATTAAGCTTTATTGATTTCTTGTTAGATTGGACCTAGTTTTATTAATTTAATAGCTATCATTAAGGCATCATCAAACTAGTCTTTATCAAGTGTGTTGGGGTCAGCTGCCAGTTCGACCAGCTGCGTTTGGAACCGCTTTTTAGCAATGATAATTAACTTTATACAAATCAAACTTTAAATAGACACAGATTCATGAATAACGCTATTTTTATACTTTAATTCTAAAAGTCTTTGTGATGGTTTCCATACAAAGGCACACACACGTGCCAAGCAGATGTTTGGACGCAATTCATCTGCTATTTATGCACCCTCGGGGAATGTCTATGCAATTTGCTGAAGTGTTTCGAAATGCAAGGGGATGTTTTAGAATTTATGATAATGGTACTCGTATTATAGTTGGATAAAAAGCACCGATGAAGTTGAATTATTATTGAAAGTGAATTTAGTATCCGATGAAATTGAATGAATAGTGGAGCAGATTAAAATTGTATATTGTTGCTACCTACTTACTATTTTTGGATTTAACATTTCGATAAGCTTTACAAATATAATGTAATTGAAAAGACTAGAGAGCAATGCATTTATAAATTGGGGAACTTATTCAAGTGTATTTTGAACGATAAGAATATTTTGTAAATTATTATATCTTTACAAAACAAAGAATTTTTCAACATCATTAAGATAAAATAGCATTCAAGCAAGTCACTGCAACTTGCAACCGACAAAAGATAGAATACAAAAATGCAGAAAGCAGCCGACACTCCGACATATAGTAGCAAAGAGATAACTCAAAAAGGAATATAATTTGATACTTAAACTGAATTCAAAAGCATGTCCTTGCAAAGTAAGCACAAAGCGTTTGCCATTTTATTGCACATTCATCCATATAAAGAATGTGGTGGTGATGTAGAATAAGGTAATGCGGGGTGCGGCAGCTATAAAGAATTGTGACAAACAAACAAACTTTACGACTGCTAATATCTGTTATTCATCAACAATGACATCGAATTTACATAATTAACAATATTTTTGCAAAAAACTGATATCATTGTTGATAAATTTTCTATTAAGTATTTAATAAATGAATATTACTGATATTATTGCAGTCTCTTCGTATGTGTCTACTACCGTACTAAAATTATCGTTATCTAGCTTTGAAATACAGGAGTTGATTATGACATTTATTAATACAAGTATTTCTTCGCGACTCTTTCTTTCTGACATAAATCTTTCGGTATCTCTTCACCCATCAAAATGGCAATCTTCAGCTGCTTTTCACCATCGCCGTAACTGATGCAATCTGTAGGTACTACATGTCAGTCTACTTCGCTTTCTTCCCCCGTACTTTCGGATTGAATATAATCTTCACCGTCAATCTCAACACTGTACACCAAATGTCTTTTAATTTCAATATTCTCAACAAAAGAAATTTCACTTTTACGACTACAAAACCTTTTATCTTTAGACCTTTGTATTTCCTTTCTCTCAATTACTTGATTGATGTTATGATGTTCAATCAATAGACGAATTATTTCAAGACGATAATGTTGATGAACCTTACCCTTTTTGATAGACGGATTGACAGTGAAACAACATCCGGTTGTAAAACTTTCATACCTACCTTTAGATTTGCACAAAAAACTATACACACAACTACGAAGCTGTTTAACATGCGAAATATGACATGTACACAATTCGAAACTTTATTTCTTTGACAGTAAAAGTTAATTGAACAGGTGTTCTCGCATCGTGAACGGAATGATAAAAACACTTTTACTGCATTAAAAATCAATATTAATATCGAGAGCAAAAGTATCATTTAATATTCGACAGAGGTTTGATAGCCATCATAATTACCCGCATACTTTGATGGAAGTCTGTCGTTTTAAGATACAGTTTTTCGTTCTCATAATTAATATTATCGGCATCTAAATTACAGGTTCGCAAAACAAACTTGTTTAACTTAATAGTAGGTTCGGATATTGAAGAATCAGCAAAAAATCTATTATATTAGTTGAGAGTCTATTGAGAAAATAATCGAGATTTGATCCATCGATAAAATCAAACACTAATCGATACAACATTGCCTGTAGCGATCGGTGCGTAATGCGAGCCGTGTAGCTGTAGAGGTGTGTATAATTTTACAAGCAGCACAATAACAATCAATAGATGGGCAGAACAGGTCCCATACTTGAGTATCAACTTTTTTTGTAGGCTGGAGAAAGCGAGTCGCCGAAACGAGCCACCGAGACGCCAACGTATCGGAAGATTATCGATTAAGATTTATGTCGATTATCGATATCGGAAAAGTCACGATTGGAAATGGAACGACATGAAAGGCGTGTTCAAAAGATGATTTCTGTTGCAATTGTTATCGTGGAGTTAGATTTGATGGACACGATACAGGTCAACAACCGACTGTTTTTTGTCAAATGAAATCGTATCTGCTTGCTGAAGAATTTACGTAGCTATGGTAGGTGCAATTAGCGATGTATTTGGAAATCCTCACGCACATTTACCTAATCCAAGAAATCTAAAACACGCTGACAAAGCCCTGGTACATTACGACGTTCAGTGACATAGTCATAGTACACATTAGAGAAACACTTGGGACCTTGGCACGAATGTGGTGCAGCTCGTGACGTGAGCATGAAGTAATCCGATTAAAGTAACTCACGATGTAGGTACGTACATTATGTTTATATTACGACTACCGCAAATTGGTAAGAGCCCAAATATAATGCCGTTAAAGTAAGCGGCCTAAATACCTATGAGCTTTTTGAAATGAGGTGCTTATGAGGCAAACTGTGGCAATGTGCAAAACATAGGTACTGGTGAATGAACAGAATAAAAATAGCTGACTGAAATAAGAGGGTGATAAAGATGTCATTAACATGAGCAGAACCACTCCAAGCTACTATTAAAATCAATTTGAATTTCACGAGCATTCACCAAAACGATTCTGCACTGTTATATTAGAATTTTACTGCATTCTATCAAACCACAGGAAACTACAAAATCCTGCAAAATACTTGAAAAGGAAGACACAAGGAGATAAATGTAAGGAAATTTTACACTAGCGCATTAACAAGACTTAAGGTACAAGTTTGTAGCCGACTGCAGACGACAGCAGCAGGCGACATGTCGCCGCGACACTACGGGTTACTATGTATTTCTATGAAATACGTGGCAGGCGGCGTGTCGCTAGCTATGGAAGGTATTTCATTGAAATAAAATAGAAACCAGTAGTGTCGCGGCGACATGCTGTCGTCTGCAGCCGGCTACGAACTAGCACCTTTAAACGACAAAAAGCAAAGAGCTAGAAAGCAGTTGTGGTCCAGTGGTAACGGCCACGACTTACGAGTTTATAGGTCGTGGGTTCGAACCCAAGCAGGCACTTGACTTTGAATCTCTTGCATCAACAGTTTTACCGACGATCTAGGTACCTACTAACGAAGTTATCTAAAGCTAAGAAATAAAATCTAGACAGGGTAGTGTGACTAGTATACCAAGCCAAGTTCAGAAAAAGGACAACGCAACAGTAGCGTAATTATTACATCACAACTGTGAAAAGATAATTTATAAAACATCGTGAGGAAACCGGCATGTCCTAGAACCAAAAATTCGAAGACATGTGACACCCGCCAACCCACACTGGGCCCGCGCGGTGGATTATGGCCCAGTCACTCTCACAGAGAGGAGGCCTGCATACCTACCACGAGCTCTTAACGCAATCCACTATACTACCTAGGACCTAAACTGAACTGTTCTGCTAATTCGTACCATGACGTCAGTTTAACGATTAAATTTAGGCCGTGCCATCTGGATACCTACCACGAGCTCTTAACGCTCATTCACTTTCAACGATCCAAATGCCGCTGAGTGTATTTGTCGTCATGGTACGACTGTGAACGATGCAGTTTAAGAACCTAAACTGAAATGTCTTGCTTTTGAATCGTTTTTAAATAGATCATGGTAGGCCTCCTGTACTCCAGCAGTGGGAACATAATAGGCTAATAATAATTATGAAACAACAAAACACGACGAAGACGGTAAAGATACCGCCCTTCATGTTACGCTAATTTGACTAAATGATTAGCTAAGTGGGCATAAAAGACAAAAGACACATACCGACTAGTCAAACAAGAGTACAAGAGCTCATTACCAGTGACACTATTAATAGTTACTGTCATATTAACAGTAGGTGAAGGTAACTATTTAATAACATAACGAGATGTAATTATCACTTTAGTTTCTATTAGTAATTGTACATTGGTGCCGTTTGGCCTCCAACCCTCTACAATTTGGCGAATGGCCGAAAACTTTTACTAATGATGATGTTTTGGGTAATTATAATATAATTACGGTGTAATGATTTTGTTTATTAAATAAACTATCAAGGTTACGATAATGAAAAGAATTTTAATGTCAGTCTTTTTATTGGCTTCGAATTTCTAGTCGATTCGAATCGATTAGAAAACAGTACTTACACATTTTATAATATTTAGCTCTTATCACTTCTGTGCGCTAGTGTTTTTTTTTTTTATACTTCATTGCACAAAATTCAAACAGTGAAAATTGCCTAATACATATTTCTGGAGTTTTTGACTCGTCCACAAATAAATTAACTTCGTGCGAGTCGCCTATAGACTTAAAAGTGTCGATTCGCCCGTTTCAGTCGAGTAAATTCGTGCCAATCGACTAATAAGCCGATTTTTTCTACCCTAGCTGTTAATGACGCTCGAATTTTAGCATCTGGACAACGCATTTGATGACCCACAGATGTGATACTCTAGTCTCTGGGGAAAAACATTAGTCAGTTCTTCACATGTTGCTTCCAAGTCAGGGTGTTTGTTCACATGTAACACTTTTGTGTGTGTCACAGTTCATAGAATAATAAATAATATGGAAGTTGACTAACTTGTGATTTCATACTATTTACTTAGATCTACAATATAAATATAAATAAATATAAATGTGACATCTACCTACCAACCCGCGATGGTGAATGACTGCTTCTCCCTAAAAGTAGGCTTGTGTCCCAGCAGTGGGAACATTATAGGCTGATTATGTAGGTATTTATGTAAATACATATGTAAATATGAGACAAAAGAAGTACTTAACAAAAAAAAACAGTCACCACTTATTATCATGACATTATCAACCTTAGAAATCTGAATAGCACCAGCGATTAAAACAGGCATTTAGACAACAAAGACACATACTATAGTCCTCGATGCAAAGATAGCCATAATAAGGTTAGTTGAAACGCATACGGGCAGTGAACGAAAATAAACACATACGGGTAAAGATTGTCGTAAAATCGATAACCCTTAAGATTTCCAACCCATGAGATAGGGTTGTGATTGTGACGTAGGAAGCCTTCCAGACCAGGCTATAAGGCTAAGATATCCATCTATTTAATAGCGTATACAGTATCTTTTATTTTCTTTGCTGTAAGGTTTAATGGCATCAAGAAATTCTCATTCAGTGTTATTATTGTTTCGAACAGGCTTTTTACTCTGACCTTTTCAATGGGAATTACGTGATCCAATCAGATATAAGTGAATAATTAAAAAATTGTCGATACTATCTCTAGCGTATCATAATGAGAAGGGTTTCTTGGGTAAGCAACTTTTTATAAAATAATAATACGATTTATTGTGCAACTGGGACTAGATTACATGGCATGGTAATATGTATATTATAAAGCACCGCCATGTATTTAGGAAAAACAGTTCCGTACCCAGTCATAAATGGTCGACCTAAACATGTTAAATACATAAGTATGTATAAATTACAGGAAGCTAGATAATGAGAGAAATTAGGGTTATTAAAAAACAAAAAAAAACTAACTAAACTCAAGTTCTCTTGAATTTAAACCACAACGATTTTCTAAACTAATCTGGATTTCATATGGGACGAAATTATTTTTATTAACGAAACTAGAAGAAAACTAGCAAAACTGTACCCATGTATTCATCCATCTGCTGCACAGCTGGGCAAAGGCCGTTTTCTTATGCCAATGCCCATGCTCCTGTGGCAGCTTCATACTCAAGTATTAATCTGTATAACTTATTCCAATAATAGAATATGTCTTGAAATAAAGGTAAAAGCGCATCTTGCAATACAGTGCCAATCACTATAATAGAATAACTGTCCGTCAAAATTGATTTTACAAACTGCGTAGTACTGAAAATGGCTAGTGATTACTGCTTGGCGATCAACTAGCGTTTAGGTGATAATCATTTTTGTGCAATAAGCACCTCAGACAGATAATGAGTATAATATTAGCATTAGAAGATCTAATCACGTTGTGAAACTGATTCTAAATACAGATAAAATATTGCAGTGAACTATGGAATTAGATAGATGTAAGATCTGTAGTATTTACTAAATATAAATTAGAGCCACAAGCAAGGGGGAAGAAAAGGAATTTAGGCAGGAAAGTGAGAGGACACGGTGGTGCACACGGTGGAGGTCTGTCCCGCTTGGGCAGAGCACCGCCGTGTCCTCGTAGAGGCGATCGGCAGCGGCGGCGACCTCTCGCGCCCGGCCCTGGTCCAAGCCATGGTCCGGGGCGAGAGGGAGTGGGAGGCAGTCACCTCCTTCTGCGAAGCAGTCATGCTAGCGAAGGAGGTGGCGGGATGGGAGAGGGAGAGAGCCGAGAGGGCCGCCCGTCCCAGCCGCCGCGGTAGACGCTCCGGGCGTCGGGAGCCGCGTGACGACTCCCGGCCACCGTAGGCGCGGGCCTGCGGACGGCGAGTAATGGGTAGCTCGCCGTCCGATCAGGACCAGGCCCGTGCCGGACGGCGCGTATGTGTTCCACGCGCGCCTCAAAGAGATGTCAGCAGACATGGAGGGGCCCGTTAGGGCCGAAGCCTGCCGGGGCAGCGGGATTGTCCGAAAGGGTTACCGCTGCCCCGGAACATAAAGGGCTAAGGAAGGAACACGGATGGGTTTTAGTCAGTAAGAGTCTGACACTCCCTTCCGCTCCACCCAGAGCGGGAGGGGTCATTGGATGATTTCCCATCCTTAAAAAAAAAAAAAAAAAAGGCAGGAATGTGAACAAATAGATAGATTTTCATTGATAGTTTTTTTACATTCCATAATGGATGACCTCAATCTCGCTAGATGGAAAGCTATGGATTAGTTCTACGATGGAACGAGCGTGCCTAGAAGATGCCTGTTTACTCTTGCTTTGAAGGCTGATGGGGATAAGTAGGTGGATAGATACCTACATATCGACGGCGAAGTGTTAATAACACCTAACTGACAAAGTCAAAAATTTACACAAACTGAAAAAAAGAACGTTCTGAAAATAGACGCATTGGTTTAATTGGGAGGTATTTCCACATTTTAATTTAATGCTGATGCAACAAAAAAATACACATAGGAGATTTCACTAAAACATGCGAATAACACCTTTAAAGTTTAATTCAAAACGATAAAAAAGTTTCTCGAAAAATGTCGGTTAGGAGGTATTGGCACTTCTCCGTCGATATGTAAAGTCGATTTGAAATTTTCTATAAAAGTAAGATCAGATGAATGATTGAAATCTATGAAGCTTAAGGAGGCACCATTATTGTACACAAACTGACATTAAAGCCCAAATAGTAAATAAGCTTCTATTAGACAAACATAAACTGATTCAACAATAGCTCGAATCGAAGCTAATGATGGTAACGCAAGCGCAACGTTTTGCACAACGGAGCATCATCGATCACTTATTGTTTAGAAATTGTAGGCGGTTAGCTGATAGTTATCGTATCTTTAGTCAAGGCATCGTGTTTACTCCCACGAGATATGGGAAAGTAAACTGGAGACGAATTGAAGTTATAAGAGGATTCGGTACTTGCATTCAGATTAAAATTAGTCTCAGTTCTTACAGCATCAAAACTTTTTAAATGATGATAAAAAGCATAGTCGACTGGACGTCTATGGTAACAATTTGAGCTTGAACTGACCTAGCGTAGTACGGAGTTTTATTCAAAACTCCTACTTAAAGCATTTATTTCAAATAAACCAATTACCACTTTTGAATTGTCAAGGGGTCGGTAGGAAGATGAAGCTAGTTGCCCATACCAAAGCGTAGTAGGTACCTATGGAGAAGAACGGGCAAGAAACTCCATCGAAACTCTTTTATTAGAATATAATATTATACATTACCTAATGATTTTGTTACCACTAAAGAGATGGGACTAAACATGAGACAATCTTAGACCTAACAATGCCAAGAGTAGGATACAATTTCTTAATACACAATTCCAAGTGGGTTGATGATGTTTTCCCTTTTCATTAAATTACATGAACTTCGTCCTCAAAATACCTTAATATCTTATTTGAAAATCGCTGCCACCCAAAAACCCAATTGTTATGTGATGCAACACCAATGACATCTTTGTAAAAACAACATAATTTATATCCATGAAACCGTTTATTCAAGGCTCATTCCCTTTTACTTCTTGACAATAATATTGTACATTATTGTCATTCAATTTCGTTACCCGCTTGTAACATTAGCTGTTGCATCTTTAATTTGACAGACTACGAAGTTAATTGCATTTCGTTTAAAACAATAAAGCAACAATAGCTGTTAAAGACTGATGACACACATACTGTTTGTTTTAATTAAAAATAACAGAACGATGAGTACATTCAAAACAATAATCAACGTTATACCTAGGTACTTTGAACTATAATTGCGTGGGTTGTCATCTGTTTTGAATCGTGAAATACAACAGTCATTAACAATGGAGTGTTAATTGATTTAAATTAATATACCTAATCAAAACAATAATTGATTACAAACAATAAAGCTAATTTATTAGAAACGATGAAAATACTCGATTTAACGAAGCAAGACGATGCTTGAAATGAATGATTCATAACAGTTAAACTTAAGAATTATCGTACAATTTCAAATCATCCAAATTAAAAACGTACAGCATTCGGACAGACAACAAATCAACAAAAAGTGGAGCATCGCGTGGATGCTCAAAATTTCAATTAAGATCCAAACTCGTTAAGCACACACAAAAAATGGTTCGAAAATGATAATCGGTTATTTCAAATTCGTACTGGCACTTTAAATTCCGAGCCAAGAGACGCATTTCATTTGCAATACCATACAAGAAGGATTGAATTGTCAACACGACTGGCAGTAAGCCCGGGTTCAACCACCACCAATCAAGCTTTACTGCATTATAATCACGAAACGGCAGACAGAATTTTAATGACACAGCCACACAGCCTACGCGAGAGAAAGTGAGAGTGCCATACGAACCAATGTAATAAACATTTTTGTTAATGGACTAACTTAGAATGCCAACGTAGAAAACGAAACCTAAAACATGATCACATACATTTAAAGTTTTAAGTCGTGACCAAATTGTGTTTCAAATGTTAATCCCACGCTATAAATGTACCTACTTTCTAGCTATTGATAGAGCATTTTGTAATATGAAAATGAGAGCAAAATCGATCACGCTCAAACAACATTTCTAATCAATGTAAAGAATGTGACTAGAGAGTACAGAAACAATGTACTTCAGTTTTAAATCTGCAATGATAAAAGCGAATAGAGAAGTCGCGAATAGTCAGAGACCGTGCTAAAATAATTGGCAATGCACTATGCAATCCAGATACGAAGGAACTTACTGCTATGTCAGTGTTACAAGAACAGCCTAGTTCATTTCTAGTTAATCAAATGAACAACGCAGCGCCAGTCAAACAAATAGACTTGTCAGCAGATAGTTTCTTAATCTAGGAGGCGTAGGCGATGTAATCTTAGTACGGCCATCAACAGCCTACCTATCAGACAGGCGTGAATAATCCACTACGTTACACATGTTACCAGACATTTGTTCTTACAGGGCTGCCAGACAACCAGTATTTCTCTCAACACAACATTTAAAACAGATATAAATCTATTTATAAATGTAATACCATTATGAAGTAATCCCACAGCTTTATACTCATTTAATGGGATAAAAGGATAAGTAACGTCGCTCAAGACAACCCTGCAACAGTTTTGAAATGCTAACGTATCGCAAGCGTCTAGATTATTGTTGCTAATGTATAATGTCTTACACAAAGTAAATTACGGACATTTGTCGCCCTGAATGTTGATAAATGTTTGAGCAGAGGTGATATTAAGTTGTCACCGTATTTTTCTGCTTCTTTCTTTTCAAAGATCATTGAAGCGAGCACTTTAATGAATGCAATTAAGAAAATAACCATAATTTATATGCTTTTGAATGACCACATGTAACGGAAGTGGAAACTATAAATGATATCAACCAACACAATCAAGTTAAGGATATATTCAGAATGGAATTCACTAAGACGTCATTAAAACGGAATGTGTGTGAGCAATCACCAATTATTACAGTAGTGCTTTAGTAACTTCTATCCAATGTTAATCTGAATCAGAACATAGAAATCAAACCTCAATAGCCATTCTTCGACAATGCATTGACCGATATAAAGAACGAGACTAGAATAATGACGTGAGATAATATCTTGAACATGAAGATAGGTAATAATGTTATAGTTACATGTGGTTAAGCTTACGGTGTATCTTCGAGATAATAGGAAAGAGAAACATGGATAGTGATTTATGTACCAAATGTACACGTTCTCAAGAAAATCAGGTCGGGAGAAAATTATTTTGTAGAGGAGAAATAACCATTGAAATCATAACATGTTTTAAAAAAAATTATAACTTTTTTGCAGGCATAGCTATGAATAGAATAATACTGTAACTATTAGACGTATTCCCAGTAAAGGTAAGCTAACTAAGAATTATGTCGTATAGACCTAGGTAAAGAATCCATAACGGGAACCGGAAGGTTAACCGGTTGATCGGCGTAAATAAAGCAACAATTAAAAAGTCATTGTATCTCGCGTGGATCCACGTTCATATACGAACTGATAAGAAAAGCAATGGTTTAAAAGTAAGAGATCCTACGACTGTTAATGATGTTTAAGCTTCTCCAAACCCAGTAATTTAGACTAAAAATGACAATATTGAAGAACAAGAAAACAACACAGAAACTAAAACACATATTCATGAGAAAAAGTCCAAATCCAGTCAAAACAAGCCGCTAAACAAAAAGCTAGTCTAGGAAAAAAGGACGTGGTAACGGTTAATTAACATAGATACTAGTACGCAGTGAGCAACAGGTTTGCGATGAAGCAAGAGCCGATATGCAAATGTTCTTACCCGGTGGTCCTAGATGCACCGCGCTAGATATTACAAAGCCTTATTCTTATTTAGACTTTTTATTCTATAGTGTACGCTTTACAGCGTAATTATGTGTAGTTATTGCAATAGTGAAAGTGTTGGTAGAAATAATTTTAAATGACGTATACATTTTGATATTGAAAAAATTATTGAATTGATAAATTATTAAATAAATTCACTTGATCAGCAATGATGGTATCAAAAGGAACATTGAAAGCACTGATAAGTGTTCAAGGTAAAAAAAAATGGCATCATCATCATCCTCTGCTTAGCCTTTTCCCAACTATGTTGGGGTCGGTTTCCAGTCTAACCGGATATAGCTGAATACCTACCAGTATTTTACATGGAGCGACCGCCTATCTGACCTCCACAACCTAGTTACTGGGTAATACGATACCCCTTGGTAAGACTGGTTGTCAGAGTTTCGGGCTTCTGTATGTAAAGATCCATCCACAGACCAACTGCGGCAAGCGTAGTTTAACCTGATCGATCGACCTGTGCGGCTGTTGTTACTTAGCCATGGGCCACTACCATAAAAATCCTTGTCACCTAAAAATCTTTTATTAGCATTCAGCACATTCATGCAGCAGCATTCTGGCCTCATGAGATTGGTTCAGACGCTTATAATACACAGCTATTTCCATTATTGTCTGGTATCCGGTTAAGGTTCAGATTAAAATACTTACTTTGACAATAGAATTCATTTTCCCTGACATTCAGTGTCCTTTTAAACAACACCAGTGTTTAAACGGATACAGTTACTCGAGTACAGTTATTAACACAACTGTTATTAGAACTTCCTGTACAGAAAGAAATGGGAAGGCAAAGAGAGCAGGAACTATAACCGCGAACAATAATTACATTAATGCACCAATGAGACAAACGAGTCATAACCATTATATACATAGCTTTGAGAAACGTCACAAGAATAACTCAACTATCTTTCTTTTCATGAATAGTCGAGTGTGCTGCTGCAAAAGGCTTTACAAAGCAAAGTCCACACAATGGGGTTGATTAATAAAACATTATGTACGGTCCTTATCACGTATTCACTATCGTGTACGATTGGGTCGGCGCGTGTGCTTCAGCCCGCCAAGCTACAGACCCGACCCGTTTGTGGGTCACACGAACAGCTTTCAGATATTTGCATATTATACACTTGTATGTTGATATCTCATCACAGGCGTATCCGTGAAGAGACAGCGCATCTACGCTTAAAAGGAGAGAAATTATAAACACTCTAAGATGAAAAAAATTGGAGTCTGAACATGGAAATATGTAGGTAAGGGCTACACGATAAATACACAACTGTGACGCCCCGATTCGAATTGAGCATCTTGTAAATACCGTGAAGAAACATCATTTCCAATGTTATGGGAGAGTTGACAAAGTAGGTACTGTACGTAAAATATTTGCAACAAAAAGAGAGATTGACTCACACTATGCAATTCCATAAAATCTAAATTAGTTACGGTGAACGGCCGATCATACGGACGCGGCGTTCGTGACCGTGGACCACTCAATCGCTCAGAAATCGAAATATTCGGAAAATTTCAACCAGGTGAATTGTGAGGAAATTGTAAGAAATGTCATGAGCTGAACTAATTTTGTGTTAAAATATTATTTCCAAGATAACCTGCTAAACGTTTTTCCTCTTCTTGTTTGTCAACAGATTTCTTTCTACTATACTATTGCACCTTTAAATCTACCGTTAATCGAATAAATGCAAACAATAGGTTATGATATTTTAGACGAAATATTTGGTCACACCGCTAAGTTGAAAGTCAGAACCAATGTTTCAACGCCACTTTACGTTGCCGTAAACTATATCAATAAGGCTCGGATTAACGAGGCTAACACTACACGGATATTAATACTCAATATCAGTTTTATCACGAGCCTTTTGTGGGGATGCAGGACAGCAATTATCAAAGATTTAAGTAAGCCTCGAGTGAGTCGTGACCACCGGATCTCAAATCCGTTACCGGTGGCTAACCTTGGACTATTTCCACACACCTTTGTATCTAACTGCAATAAAGGTCAATTGGAAAGTCTGCGGTTAGCTATTGTTGCATACGTTGGTAATAATATATCGCCTGATCTAGTTCTATCAGTGATGCAACTTAATGGATACAAAAGGTTATCAATTAACTGTAGTGCATGAGACAAAGCTGTCTCTTCCATTAATTGGAAAACTGAGGCTGTAAAGTGATTCAATGCATAGTTGACATTCTACCATGACCAACACGAGTGATGTAACAAGTCAATGGCGTACAAGGTCAAGTGCAAAGCCAAAGCCACGGAATCGATTATGAACGCCGTATCAAATGACCGATGAACGTAACAGTTTACTACATAAATTCTCAACATCCGTAATAAGCTATTGTTTAATTTATAGTGATATTTAGATATATCAGATAATTCATGAATAAATTAAAGTGTAACCGATCTTATTTGAATGGATACGCAGCGACGGCGACGGACCGTGGCAGAACAAGCCGTTGGCTATCTCAATCGCCTCGCCTCGACCGGCTCCGTTTATGCTAATCATCTGGAATTTCTAAGATCAGAACCGCGCAACAAGTATTATCGGTATCACCCAACTGTGATTTGTGGGCGTCAGTCGTCCGGAAGACCGATGAGCCCAGAATTTTGTTTTTTAATCAGCGGAGGCGAGGTCAATCGGTCTCAGTTGCCTATAAAATTTCTCGCATATCAAATAAGGTGATCGATATTAGTTTGTGGGCGAAGTAGTTGCGAAGATGCTCATTGATAATTCATAAAGAAAAACAAATAAACGGCGATACGTCTTTTATCTCAATTTGTCACGTCGACGATTACACTTCTGAACTTTCGTAAGCCCTTCTGTACAAAACTAACATTGGTGGCCTTTCTCGCTCAGTTCCCACCCGAACTTCCTCTCAATTAGGCAAATGATGTTCCATTGTTTGCAGGTTGGTTTTTTAAAAGCCGATTGCTTCACGGTGAACTTTTCATTAATTTGTTTGTAATCGGTAACATCAGTCAACCGTCAAGAAGGACGCACTCCCACGGTCGATCTTCGCGCAGACAACACCGTTTGTTCCCAGAAAGGTATACTTGCGTTACACAATATCTATAATTAAAAAGTCAGGGGCGTAGAGAAGCTTTGCAACAATGTTTTCAATTGGCATTGCGTCAAGTATCTAGTTAAGGTTCGATTGAATGCAAAGACTTCTGATTTCGGTTCAATAGAGACGAGATATGTATACGAATCAGAACCATGACTTTGTCTGCAATAATACTATTATTATCTGGCTTTCAATGACTCACAGTGATCTGCTTGAATTATTTCGCTCTACACTTTTTGTCCTCCATTTTTTCATAGGATAATCGCAGCAATTATCGAGCACTTGTTTTGTAAGGCATCAAAATAATTGCTTCAAGAAAAATAATGCGGAAGTCAATACCGAAATTGCAAAAAGCTGCTCAGTCATACATTTCCATTCTGATTGTACGAAATAAGAATAATATAAGTATTATAAAGATAGAGATGGTGCGATTCAGGGGCCTCTCGACCTCGTAGACGCGAATGGCGTGACGAAAGGACATACAAAGGGGCAAAAAATCAAGAAAATGTTATGAATTGAAGAATTGGTACTTGGGAGTAGTTGAGAGTCTCACATGTATGAATGGGGAGACAGTTTTGCTTTTGTTCTGTGATATTATTACGGTACAGAGTCACGGCCAGCGGAAATAAGTGCGAAACTGCGAGCGCGTCTGGGAGGTGAATCACTAATGAATGCATGGCAACCAAAATAAAGGAGTACGTACGCAAATTTTTCAGTTGCGTCTTTATGGAAGGTTGCGTTTTTAGCATAACCACGTGATGACGGTTTATTCCGGTTATTTTTACTCGAATATAATTTATGTGGAACACAACTTTTTTCTGTCTTTCCTAGATATCTTTGATTTCATTATTAGGTCACATTTATAGTAATTTTACTGTCAATCTATCTTTCGAGAGGTGCGGTGAGACGTAGGTCGATCACCATTATAATAACCTTAATTAAAGAATATTATTATGGTGCAAATTATTTTTATTATGTCCCTGTTTGTGTTTCATTTCATTTTAAGGATTCTTCTTGGTTGCCTCACTAGATGATCAAGGGATTAACTTTAAATGTCGGTTCATAGGTTTTATAGTGCAAAAGGAAATGTTCTCGTTCTTATCTATCATAAAAGTAACGTGATGCTGGCTCATATATAGATATTTTGACTTGCTCTTTTATTACTAGAAGATTGGTGATTCGATGCGATACATATTATTATGCACTTTATTGGCATGCTATTTCATAAATTTAAGACACCACTTATGAATGGTGTATAGGAAATAATTGTGAGGAAAACAGACCTAACACACAGTGGGCAAACATGATGATCCCATTCTTTCTTCGTACCGACCAAGGTCTTTGCCCTACAAAGGGACAATTACAGGCAGAAATTTATAAGTGACTCATACTACCGCCCCTATCCAACTTAATTAACGCCAACAAGGGGAAAGAACACACATTGGATGACTCATTGAATTTGGCCATTGGGCCCAATTTTCATTTGTAACTATATCCCACTGACCCCGGTTTCATACGTTATAATCAATGTTACAAAACCGGTTGCGACGCGCTCCCCAAATTGAGGTTTCTAACCCAAACATTATAAAACATTTAAATGTTGTTGAAAGGTATTCTCGTGTAGTTAAAACGTCATAACGAAACTAATGGTTTCCTCTTTACTGGTGTCTGTTGACTCGTGTTAATTTTAATGAAGCTTTCATAGTATCAGGGTCACTATTGTCACACAAAAAGACGGATATAATCATGTTGTGATGACTTAGTGGTTGAGGCCTCACCTCTAATGCCGGTTGTGTGGGGTTCAAATCCAGGAAAAGTAAGAACATTTATGAGATTGACACTCAAAGCTTACAGTCTGAAATTCAGGTACTTGAAGAGTCAATACACTCACTTTATACTAAGTATGTACGATCTGAAAAACAAATTCAGGAGCATATCCTTGCAGCAAATGTGTTAGTGGACATGTGCAATTCCAATGCAGAAAAAGTGGACCCGCTGACTTTCAACAACCCTCATTGTTCATTGCAAAGGAATTCCAATCTTGACACTCTCCAGACTGAGGCAACGGTGGACCCGTCCCAGTCAGGAAGTGCTCAGGCATTTATTCCACATCAAGATACACCAGATATTGAACAAGCTCCAGTGCAAGTAGTTCAGACTGAAGCTAGTTCTCTCCCTTGTAGTAGTAAAGATTGTTACTGCTCCATTATGTTTTCTGATAGTTTTGGAAAAGGGTTAGGTAAATTACTTAGCAACAACCTGTGTCATTCTTCTCAAAACTTTTGCATGCCTCAGACTTCCTACAAACAAATAATGTCTTCAATAACTAGTAATGAATATGATCCTAGTGCCATTATTACTGTGCTTATAGGTAATAGTTTAAATGTTAAAAAAGATGATATCACTGATAGTGTCACCAACCTATTAAAGTTAAATTGTAAGAAAATAATTTTGTGTGCTTTTCCATATTTTGAGCACTTGTCAAACAGACAAAACAACTACATTCACATGTTAAATAATTACATGCATTTCATAGTTAGTCACTATAGTGACAAGTTTATATTTTTTGATACCAACATTTTTGTTGATAAGCTAAGGTCGACTAGGGATACTGTGTATCTGCCCATTAGTTTTAGACGTCAAATAGCTAGGCTATTAGCATTTAATATTAACTCAGACATAATTAGTATGTCGAAGTCATCATTAATTAGCACCACAATTAGTAATAGTACTAATGTTAATGTGGTTAGCTCTGATAGTTTAAACTAGTTTGTAAGACAACAGAAGGTACCACTAACAGTATAGTTACACTTAATAACAAAAAGGTATTTTCTAGCACTAAAATTGTGAACTGTAGAAAAGGGGCTAAGCAGAAATCCTTGAAATTATTTCATCAAAATATTCAAGGTTTTTCTTCCAAACAATTGGAAATTGAGTTGTTTTTAGAAAAAACAATGTTTGACATTATTTGTATAACTGAGCATTGCTTAAAAGATTCAGAAATGTTAATTAACTATGACAATTATAGTGTGGCCAGTTGTTTTAATCGAAATTCAATGCTGCGTGGTGGTTCATTAATCCTAATTAAAAGTTGTATTAAATACAAACCTCGTAAAGACATACTTGATCTATCGGTTGAACATAACATTGAACTGTCTTGTGTTGAGCTAGATAAGCATGTTATAGTGTGCGTTTACAGACCCCCAAATTATCAAAACTATTCTATATTTGAGTCAGTAATGGAAGATGTTTTGGCAAAGCTTGCAACTGGTAATAAGGCAGTAATTATCTGTGGTGACTTTAATATTAACATTTTAGAAAATAATTTAAATACCAGTAGATTATTAAATTTGTTTAAATCATTTAATTTGTCAAATGTGTTTGTAGAACCAACCCGAACAACTACGACTACTGCTACATGTATTGATAATGTTTTTTGTTGCTGCGACTATTTAGATAAAGCCATTGTTAATTATCTCCCTTCTGATCACAGTGGTCAAACTGTAACCTTTGAGTCCAGCATGCCAATACAAAAAGTGCAGATCCAATCCAGACCAATAACATCTGTTAATTTAAATAAATTCAATAGCAGTTTAATTTGTAAATTAAGTAATCAGAACCTGACAGTGAACAATGTTAATATTTTGTATACAGAATTCTTTTCGGTTGTACAAACTGAGTTCAATAATTATTTTGAAAAAAATCACTAAAAGTATCAGCCCTAAGTTTTTATTTTGTGACTGGGCAACTAAAGGACTTAGGAAAAGTAGGGAAAGACTTTTCGAGCTGTATGGCCTTAAGCCTTATATTAACACAGATACTTTTACTAAATATGTTGATGCTTACTCTAGAACTTTTAAGAACGCTTGTAAGGCAGCTAAAGCCTTATACATTAGCAACAAGGTTAAATCAGCAGACAATAAAATAAAGACGGTTTGGAAAATTATTAATAACGAAACGAACAGGAACAAAAAACATAATTCTGATTACACACTGCAGACGTCAAGTGGTCTCATTTGCGATAACAAAAATGTTGCTCAAGAATTTGTAAATTTCTTTACTAGTATCCCACTCAAAACAACTGAAACCTTAAATTCCTCGCCCTCGCTCGCTTTTGATTTAGTAAGGGCGAACGTTTCAGCCTGCCCGATTGAATTTAACTTTAGGCATATTAACCCCATAACAGTAATTAAAGCTTTTAAGCAAATTAAGATCAAATTGACCGAAGATCTTTGGGGAATGTCCATTAAGGTCTGTACCTCCATAATTGAGACTATTGCGCCTTACTTAGCCTTAGTATTTAATTCGTGTGTGGATCAAGGAGTCTTCCCCGATGTAATGAAATACAGTAAGGTAATACCACTTTACAAATCCGGGGACAGTAAAGACACTAATAATTATAGACCCGTATCCGTGTTGCCGGTTTTCAGCAAGGTGTTTGAAAAGATAATGCTTAATCAGATGCTCAATCATTTTAACACGAATAAAATCCTTCACGATCAACAGTATGGTTTCACCAAAGGACGTTGTACGACCGACGACGGTGTAACCTTATTAAAACACATTTTTAACGCGTGGGAAGAGGCTCAAGATGCCATAGGAATCTTTTGTGACCTCTCCAAGGCATTTGATTGCGTCGATCACGAAACCTTGCTTTTGAAACTTGAGCATTACGGACTTGGAAAACTTGCGCTCAGTTTAGTTAATTCTTATTTAAATGATAGACAACAGCAAGTTCAAATAAATGGTGTCAATTCGCTTAGTTTAACAGTAAAAATGGGTGTGCCACAAGGCTCGATAGTGGGTCCTTTCCTCTTTTTGGTGTCTATTAATGATCTACTCCATTTATTAAAAAATCAACCACAAATGGTGTTATTTGCTGATGACACTTCCTTAATTTTTAAGATAAATAGACGTGCTACAAATTTTGACGACGTAAATAATGCCCTACTGCTGGTCCACAATTGGTTCACTGCTAATAATTTAGTATTAAATGGAAAAAAAACTAAGTGCATAAGATTTTCTTTACCAAATGTCAAGGGTAGTGATTGTGAGATAATATTGAATCAAGAGAAACTAGAATTCGTCGATAAAACTGTTTTCCTTGGGATCACGCTCGACTCAAGGCTACAATGGGGTCCTCATTTAACATCTCTTGCAGGACGGCTAAGTTCAGCAGCTTATGCTGTCAGAAAAATCCGTCAATTTACTGATGTAGATACCGCGAGATTAGTCTATTTTAGTTACTTTCATAGTATCATGTCATACGGTATTTTACTTTGGGGACGGGCTGCAGACATCGATTCTATTTTTATTCTGCAGAAAAGAGCCATCAGAGCCATATATAATCTCCGCAGGCGCGATTCTCTAAGGGAACTGTTTAAGGATATTAACATCATGACGGTGCCTTGTCAATATATCTACGAAAACATCATGTATGTAAGGAAAAATTTACATCTTTTTAGTAAAAGAGGTGACAGACGTAATTATAGTACTAGAAATAGGGACCTATTAGTTCAACCAGGTTTCAGATTGGCTAAAGTAGACTCATCTTTTATGGGGTACTGTTTAAAATGTTATAATAAAATACCTCCCCACATTCTTCAACTGAATGAGACAAAATTCAAGTCTTGTATAAAACGCACACTATGCAGGCAGGCATATTATAAGTTAGAGGATTACATCGTTGATAAAGATGCCTGGATCAATGCTGGTCCTGCTCCACAACCACAACTAATTGATTAACACTTGAACATACTGTTGGAGCTGCTGAAGATTGTGGGACTATTTCCTTTGTATTGTATAATTTCATAGCACAGATGTGAGTTCTATGTGAGCTACCATTTACCGGGTAATAATATGTCTTTCATTGACTTGAATGTGCCCTGGCGGCTGATAGTATGTCATGCTCACTAAAATGTCTCGCTGACGGTGGCGTGTGTGTTGGATCATTTAGCTCCCTTCAAAATGGTTGAGCTGAATGGTGCTGATCTATGCGTCATGTTCGTGAACGGGCGCCGTCAGTTGGGACTGGTCATCAATTGGCTGCCTCGGCTTATTTAAATTTTTTTTTTGTTTGGATTGTTGTTTTGTTAAGTACTATTTGCTGTACTCTGGACGCTCTTAACACGTACGTCTTTTTTATTTTATTACATCGTTCTCACATATAATTATAAATTCAACATTAATGATGTAACTAATATTTTTGTAAAAATATAATTTAAAAGAGTGTCCATGGAGTTTCTTGCCCGTTCTTCTCCATAGGTACCTACGCTTTGGAATGGGCAACTAGCTTCATATTTTCTGACTGACCGACTTCTTGACAATTCAAAAGTGCCTGTAAATGGTTTAATTGAAATAAATGCTTTGAGTTTGAGTTTGAGGAAAGTATCAGTGTGACATTTTCAGTTCATATTTACTTTCTGAGTTTATCTTGGACATTACTGATATCGGTTAAGGAAAAACATCGTGAGGAAACGTGTACTTATAGGTAGGTATCTATTAGAAGTCTGAAATCACCAACCTGTCTTGAGGAAGCGTGTTGATCAATGCTTGTGCCTTCTCCGTAGGTACTCATACAGAAAAAGCACTAGCATTGATCCCGACGAGGCCTTTGCCTTGCAGTTGGACAATAAGAGGCTGGTATTAAGTATACCAAATTTTCTAGCAAAAATACATTGTAACTGTATGCTATCGTCTATTCTCGTCGTAATTTATGAAGCCCTATTCAGTATCAACCTTGACTTCAAACATTAATAACGCTGAAATTAATAATGTGTAATTGTGTAGCTGTACAAAAAAATGGATTTGTAATAAGTATCATACAGATACCTACATTAATAGCTCATGAAAAAGTCTGAACGCGCAGACAGTACAAAATAATTACTATGAAGTATATACAGCTGCATAGATAAGACAACTTAAATAAAAAAAAGAACATGACTCCATTTTGTAATCCGTTTTGCTTTTGTTTAATAGCAAACTGAAAAATTTACGATATCGATTTTTAAAACCAAAAAGAATGGTCTACAAGATTGGTGACTATAATTTAAGGGAAAATTAAGATATCAATAAACCTACCATCCTAAAAAGTATACGAACATTAATCACTAATCGCGAATGAACCAATTCTGCTATAAATAATCTTTAGTAAGGAGTTTGTGAATGGGAGGCAGACATGGCTGGTCGCAATGACTCACCGATGCAGTGACGTCATTTCAACGGCCACCAACACCATAGTCCTCTGACATGGCGACATGTTCATAAGTACACGCGGGGAATGCTAAACGACGGTTAAGATTTACGGATTAAAATGTAAATAAACAGTGATTAGAAGACGTACTTTAACACGTTGACTGCCAGGTAACAGACACAATAGAAAATCTATTATTCGCGGTCACCGGTGACCGCGTTGGCAGTCAATGCCATAAAGACAATAAAATTTAAATGGCGATTTGAAAGCTTAATTAAAACTTTGAAGGTAGACACAGCTTTTGTGAAAAAAAATGGATTAATTGTAGAGAAAAATAAAGAAGCTGTTATCATATTATTTCTATTGTGTTCGTTTATTTTTGGTGATAATGTTGGCTTCTAAAAAATGTTAATGAACAGCACAACTAACGTGATATTTGATAGCAACTTAACCGTAGATTAACTCATCATAAGCTCGATCATCATCATCATTATCATTTCAGCCGAAAGACGTCCACTGCTGGACATAGGCCTCCCCCAAGCACCTCAACCTCAAGCTCGATCAGGCTGGCTGAAACTATAGTTGGCTAATTGTTAGTTCATGAGTGATTAGGACTAAACATAATAAATAATAATATTACATATAATATAATCGTTACGCCTACCTAATTGCAAATACCGCTGTAAATTAATGTAGAATTTCCCTATATTTTAATAGCACATCGTATGTATCATGCAGATTTTATTAATAAAATCTTTTTAAAAGTTATAACAGTTATAAAATATTTTAATTATATAAACGTATAATGTGCGTAACGTAACATAAACCTAGTAATAAAACAAATAAAATAATTCATGAAGAACGTTATTATGACTTACGATTGCATATCTAATGATATGCACATTTTATTCCTAAGTTCCTGAATCCAAATGAAGAAATATTTAGTACTGTAGGCACATTAAACCATATAATAACATTTATATGTGTTAATTTATGTAAATAACTGTCGACTATTTGAGAACAACAACCCGGTAATTGACTTTTTATATAAAACAAAGTAGGTAGGTAATTACTTCTATTTGAGGTTAAAATATTTATGTGTTTCTTAAAAGGTAGAAAACGTTTAGAGTGCATTCCAATATTGCGTCATTAAATCCATTTCGTTTAAAAAAACGTGTTTATTACATTTCTGACACTTATTATCTAATTCCATCATAAAACCAAAATGGTTTCTAAAACATGATTTCTAAATGTATAAAAATCGTGAGAAACAATTTAAAACACGTTATCAGGTAGTGTTATACTTATAACGAATAAAAAAAAAACATATAAAAAGTGCCTAATCTAATCCTTATACAGAGTGAAAATGAAAACATGCGACAAATCGAAATGGGAGATTGTATTCATCATTATGAACAACTTTTACTACGGGACCAAACCTGAAATCGCGAAAAAATAATCAGCTGTTCCCTACATTTATGTTCGTATAACTCGTCAAAATCTAGGGAACAGCAGATTTTTTTTTTGACATAATGTCGATATCATCACATCATTGAAGAGAAACTTAAAGATGGTGGATCTTTGTGCTGTCGAGGCTTCTTATACGAAAATAATGGTCAAAACAATGATGATAGTAGTGAAAGCGACAAAATACCCATGAACTATGTAATGACGGGTATTGCACACATTATCACTGTTTTGAATGCGGTTATTCGGTGAAAGTTATTCGGCAGTTAAGTTCGTTGATTATATCTCCAAATATTTTATTTATAACCTTATAAGTAAGTATCATTGCCCCTTCTTCCTCATTACCCATTGATGGTATATAAATAGTTTAAATAAAGTTTCCATAATTATAATATAACTATTTATTGCACATGCCCGCGACTTCGTCAACGTGAAATTTCTAAAAATAGACCTAGAACCTTCCTCTAGAATTGGACTATCAAATGCAAACAATTTTTTTTTATATCCTACTGATAACTCTAGAGCTTAGCGCGATAGATTATTTGAACCTACAATTTGACGGACACATACTACAATAACTATAAGGTAGGAACCATAGATATAATATTTCAATGGTAGGATTAGGAAAACACATGTTCATAATATTTTCAAAGTTTATCCTTTAATTTCAATGACGCAAAAAGTAGCCGATAAGCAAAGCTAATATTTTATTAGAAACGGTCGAAAGACTGCCTTCTGATAAGATAAAAATTATATTACGTCGTTATGTGTGAACAAAAAAAAAAAATTATGTAAAAATAAAGTTTGACTTTACTGAGGAGATTATTTGATAAATAAATTAGCAAAGTAGGAATAACTTCCCACTAACTTTGGGAGCAGAAACTGGAAGTTTCTACTCTAAGGGCTGATTTTTCCATCGCCAGATAACTTTTATTCGTGGAATAAAATTGACGTTTGACAGTTTTGTTGTATGAAATAACTGTCTAAATTTCAAAATTATTCCCCGAATAAAGTTATCAGATGATTGAAAAATCGGACCTTAAACAAATGTAGCTACGTTTTCTACATAATTATGTAGGCAAGAGAGTCGTGCTTTTTAATTAATCTACCCATAGTCATTAGGACTTGCTTTGTCTGATTAGCATTTTCTGAGATTCGAACCTTTTAAGACCCAGAAAACCTTGCCTGGATACATAAGAAATCATAACCAAATAATCAGCCTATAATATTCCCAGTCCCACTGCTGGGACATAGGCCTCCTCTCTGTGAGAGGGGGTCGGCCGTAATCCATCACGCGGGCCCAGTGCGGGTTGGTAAATGTCATGTCATCGAAATTTTGGTTTTAGGGCTTATGTCCAAATGAGGTGAAAAAAGCATTCTGACATAGGTAATTATGAAATCCACGACAAAAAGGGACAAAAACAAAAACTAACCACACACTAATTGGCTTGGCAGCTGCCAGAGATAACTCAACAGTCTCAAAAAAGACTAACAGACCGTAGATGGAAATCTCAAAGAGTTTCGAGCGATTGTAAACAAACTGCATAAAGTAAACATTAAACACGCTAGGCGATAGCAGGTTGCGTTGCTTGCTTTCCGTTGCCAAGCAAACAGATCAACATCGATAATGAATTGTGTAAACATTCATAATAAAGTCTACACTTTACTTTATGGTAATTATTTTAGAAGATGGAAATATTTACTGTTGCGTTGGTCTAGTAGTGCTCATATGTGCTCTATTGACGCTGAGCATTGAACCTCAGTGTCCCAAAACATGTATTTAATAAATATCTTTTTTATTGCTGAATGGGCCTACTCTAGACCTCGATGAAAAGAGGAAAGCGGTGGATGAGGTCTATGATGGAACGAGCGTGCCTAGAAGATGCCTTTGCCATGCCTTTGAAGGCAGACGGGTTATTTGTGGAAGGGAACACACAACACATGCAGTCAAAGTGACCTCCACGTTGCTACCGACGACGCCGTGGAAGTGGGGAAGTTTTGTGCCAACGAAATCTAAAATATAGTCAAGCTAGTGACACTAAGAAGAAGTTTGAGTCCTCTATTTGGTTGGACTGCCATTAGGCTTCCGTCAGGACTTACTCAGTAGCTGTGCTTAGCATAAGCATTATCAGCTTATAATGTTCCCACTGCTGGGACACAGCTAGGCCTCCTCTCTGTGAGAGGCAGTGAGCCATAATCCACCACGCAGGCCCACCGTGGTTGGTGGAGTGATGCTTAGTCTGAGGCAATACACAAAGCACCCTATACACAATACATGGTGCAACTGATTCTTCTTTCGTCATGATGTAATTTATTCCATGAAAAAGTGGGAACTCATAACTGGTCAAATGTGGGGGAAGTGAAGTACTTTATAAGTCTCTGCCTTCCCCTTGAAGAATTAGGGCGTCATGTTATGTTTAATTTGGAAAAAAACTTGTACCCGAAACAGTAACGCGTCTCACAGCAGGCCTGTTTTATGTTTCAATTGGATAAACAAACTGCGTTTATGAACCTTTCCGATTCCCAATTAAATCCTCCATGCTTTCGGAAGTCGTAAGATATGCTTGTATGCACCAGGAACTGTTTTCGTGTAGGATGCTTAAATGGCCGTGTAACACAACCTTCTGAATACGATATGACGTGATGATAAGCGTTCTGGTTAAAATTGTTACAAAGAGGTCAGAGACGTGTCTTGTGTTCTGCGAGTGTCATCGGATGCAAGTGTAACATTGCCTTTTTAGATAAGAATGGGGGTCAGAATGTTGTGGGAATTTCGGTGTAATCATACCCTTCTGTATGTATATTTTTTTGCTGACGATCCTGCAGGATGAATAAAACAAAAGAAAAACCGGATCAGACCGGAATAACTTGGAATGAGAAAGTTGGACAAGAAACATATTAAAACAGAAGAAGAACTAGCAGGGGATCGACGGGGGGTGGAGGGGGAGGTTCAGGGGATCAGACCGGAATTAATCTTTTTTTTTTGGTTGTTTATCTGCCCTCGATAGAATTTATTTGATCGGTTATCTAGGCTTAAAAATCGATGAATTCCGCACGCCATAAGCTGGACTTATCATAAGTAAACTTTTCATACTTAGCTATATCCTATCAGAACTGTAATGAATTCAATAAATTATTTACGCAAATACATAATGTGTACATATGCTAAATAATTTTGAACATGTCGCCTGCCGTGGGTGCAGTGCCTAAACCAATATTTGCTCTGTCACATCCACACTGTGACAACGCATACGAGACGACATAATTTGTCGCACAAAAACACATTTGAATAATACCACATGTGTTCAAAAATATTGATTGAATAATCTTAAACGGTTCTCTAGTACGACGAACTTCCAATAAGAATATTTAATTAGGCCTGAATAGTAACGAATTTTGCCTATTTAAATTATGCTCGGCCATGAACTTGAACTTGTGTGTTTAAACACTAAAGAAAAACAGAAAAATTCTCGCTTTTACAAATTCCTATAAAATGCCTTGCAATTTGGGCTCACAACGTTTAATTATCTAAATAATAAGAAAAAAATAAATAAAAGGTTAACAACGTGGAGTCCTGTTTGCGAAGATAATTACTCAACAAAAACAACTAAATGCCAAGTGGGAAATGTCGTGCACTCACCTCATGGTACACAGACGTCATCATCTTGAAACACTTTGTTTTGTTGTGCAAAATTATGGCTTCACAATCAAACACTCATTTCACTATAAAATAATTTGTACAATATGGCTGCCACTTTTTACGAGTTCAATTAAAAAAATTCTATCTGTCAAACTTCCCGCCAAGCGCGTAATAAAATTAAAGGCAAAGGCACACTGTTACGCAGCATACGTTGCTGGCGCGTGTGACGCGTTCCGTGTTTAGGATCGGCACTGAGCGACGGGCGATAGCGGCGGCTGAATGGATGACGATGCCGCTCAGCTGCTATACTCAATGAACCATTCGAGTTCGGAGGTCACCGATCAACGCGACCCCATCGTTTCTGCTCAAAGTTTCTCTATTACCCTATAAACCCCAAATTCTGTATACGATGAAAGGTATTCGGTGATATTTTAACGCAGCATGGTTGACGTTCGGTTATTTACATAACAAATACTGGCCTACATTTATTGTATTCTATCGCTTTTGTGATTGGAATTGTTGCAATAATAAAGTGAGTTTTAATTACACATGTCGATTAAATTTGAAGTTCGTTAAAGTGTTTAGATACAACTTGTGTATCATTGGAGTCTCGTAGCAAAAAGTTACAGGTATCGACCCGTTACTATCGTGTTTAGCGTGGCCAGTCGAAATGTTTTTACCGATGACAGGCTGCCATCGGAGTTCGTCGACAGTGATCATTCAGATTATTTTGTCATTGAATTGATGGAACCGGTATTATCGCCTGAGTCTAAAGCTAATGCGGTGTAAAACACGAACACTTAGGTTATGAATATTATAATCCATTACGTTAGTTCTTCATACCTACTCAATTTGCTAATTTGCAGGAAAAATGCAAAATGAAAAAAACTTTAACAAGAAAAAACCGACTTACAAAAAAAAAACAATACAAAGTCAAAAAATAACTTTAATTTCGGAAGTCGGTGTCTTTGATCTGTATTTTAGTTTTTTGTCACCGACTTCCGAAATTAAAGTTATTTTGCACTTTGTAGTGTTTTTTTAAAGTCGTTTATTTTGTTATAAAGTTTTTAGGTATTTCTCGCTTTTTAGTGGGTCTGTTTATAATTTATCTAAGTTACAATAGCCTTATGTCAACTTGCTCACCGCTATCGCAAAAATATTGCTTTTCCCGATGCAGGGACGTTAATTGTTGAGGAGTTTTCCTGGTATTTCACCATCAGCTCCATTTCACCATTCGCATTGTGACGAGCATAAATTGCTTAGCATCCATATTAAAGTACTTAATCGAATCGCAACCCGTGAAATAATTATTATTGAGTAGTTCCGGTGGCCATCTGTGGTCCTCATCATCAGTTCCACTTCACTAAGTAGTAGTTTCCGAGAGCAAATGCATAAATCGCTATAGGTGTGACTATAATATTTGAAGAGTTCCTTCGATTTCTCCAGGATCCCATCATCAGATCCTGACCTGATGACAATAGGACCAATCTGAAAGCACATCCTTTTAAATAAAAAAAGAATTTTGCAAATTTGCATATAAATAACGGAGATCTGAAGTAATACACATAAAAAAAAACAACCGAATTGATAACCTCCTCCTTTTTTTGAAGTCGGTTAAAAATAATCTGTGTCAAAAATGCGGTCTTTGTCCAGTTTTGTATACTATTAAAATGGATTTTCTAGACGATTTCGTTCGGTTCCCTGCGGTAATGGGTGCAGACAACAAAATTGATTTCCAAAATTATAGAGTATGTGTAAATTGCCAATAATGCCAATAGATCTACCAACGGGATTTTGATGGGAAATAAATTGGTATTTGGACGTTTCAACCGACGCGTGACGTGGAGAAAGAATACTTCAAATTACAGCTCTTATCTTCCATCCAAAAATTACAGTATTCCTCCTTCCTCAGAAAAAGTTTTATATTTAAACATTGAAATCGATTGAACGCCCAAATATAATGTCACCCCATCACCATAATAGAAAAGGGTCACGGATTCTATAGAAACCAGTTTCAATCAACATCCTACTTAACACATTCATCAAGCTTTCAAAGCTTCACACCGGAAAAAAGATCCTACTCAGGAAACGTATATTGAGAACTGTTATAATTTGGCCAAAAACAATGTTTTTATCTCACATCACACCGTTAAAACTGTTGCCATTAACAGTTGCAATAACGTTTAACGAGTCTACGTTACGTGTGGGTTACCACCATTGCATTGTTTAAAGCAAAAACATAATGTCAGCGGTTTGTTTATGTTATTTAAAGTGTAACATAACAACTGTTGAGGAAAAGTAGGTGAGACATGCAATAAAAATATTTTTATAATTTGGTCTCGTTGACAGTTTAGCAGAATGTGATATACCTAGCATACAAGGTTAAACTTATTTTTTGGTAAATATGGTGCTGCCTAGGCGTTAGATAGAAAAAATGCACCAATGACTAACTTAGTTTCCAAGAAGTTAGAGGTTCTTTTAAGGTTGCAATCAAACCATAAAAATAACGTGGAGTGACATCAACTACTGCATAATCATGCAAGCTAGCGAGAAGCCAAAGGAAGGCAGCGTAAGCTTTTAGGAATACAAAAGTCCAAAAATAAACGTGGCTTGCTCTGAAAAACAACTATACGGATCAAGACCACAAACTAAAAAGATTTTGGTACATAGAGCAAACATACGAGGTAAAAACAAAAGAGCATAGGTATATATTATAAGACTATGTGATCCAGCAGCAACACTGCTTCTTTAAATAATCTCAAACTAAATAAAAGCCTAAACAACTAACTAACAAATTAAACAAACAAGTAAGAATAAAGTTCAATCGATTCTTATATGGCATATGTGGGAACCAACTACAAAGACAACCGCTAATTTATAGCCGATGTCCTCGAGTATCCATATAAATTGTACGGGGAAATTTAACGGCCATCTGAATCTGATAGCCATCTTGATGGATAGATTATAATGGCGCTCGCACTTAGACTTGTGGCTGAATCGAACGAACAATCGATGTGAACGAATTGTTTGTTTATAGCTAATTGAATGTGCGAAGTTGCGTTTGTAACGGTTATGAAGAGAAAGAAATGGGGTCGGCCTGATGGAGAGTGAAAATATATTCTAGTATCAATAAATTTAGATATCCACCAAAACTAATAATTAATGTTGGCTAAGACCAGAACTATGGATAAAATCTGGCAAACCTCAACTAGCAAAAAAATAAAACGATCTTGGCTTGCTAACACAGAAATTAGTCGGCATCTTTTGACCAAGAACAAATGTCACGAAAGAATTACAAAATTGTACTCTCAAAGATTCTAACATCGGAGAACAACAAAAGCTCCGCCGCGGCTGCGCGTGCGACTATCTTCGATCTCCGAGCAATATGGCGCCACGGCGCTGATTCTAAATCACCGTTTTAGAAAAAAAACCAACTCATTATCTATAGAAATTCAGTATTAAGAATCGATCTGGTTCGGAAACTTTTTGAGACCAGCGAGGTAATTGTGTAACACACTATCAGTAGCAATGAGTTTCATTTTGACAGTTTAACAACAACATTCATTGCGTTATTTATGTTGTTGAGCAGATACATTTTTCGAGCATATGAAGAAATGGATTGTCAATATCCTTCAAAATGGATCAAATTTAGATTGATGTATGCAATTAGATTACGGGATACTGTATTCCATTAGACGTCCATTTGAGGACGAAAATGAATTTATCAGTATTACAAGATTTAAGTATGTCATAAAGAATTTTGGAGTTTTTGCACAATTTTATTATATGCGCAAATATTTATTGGAGTTCGGCGTTCTTAACTAATAAATAAAGAATTACATAAAATATTTGAATAAAAAAAAAATATTAAGTGATATTTTACCAAGTCGAACGAGACGATTTTTACAGCAACAATCAATTAACTTTGTCAACTGCAACTACCGAATAACCGTTACACAGCATACAAATAATAATAAGTGCCCAATAATATAATATACATTAGCACTTCTAAGGGTACTTAACGTGGTAGGAATCTCTAGAAAGTTGTCACGAAAACCGGCTTAAACCAGAGTCGAATTTGCGAGAGAAACCCCGCAGGCCCGCACGTGTGCAAGTGTCCTTAATTATAGGTATGTGCGTCAAATATATTATGTAGGTACAGGTACTTGTATTACCGTCACGCAAGGAATCCCAGGGGCAGGCCGATGTGGCTTACTTGAATTACTAGAACTTGGCTTGAATGTTGAAAATGTTGGTTCTGACGACATGAAAGTACTAGAATTCATCTCCTGACCGTTAAGAAGGTCGGTAGAAGGACACTCAATGAAAGTCCGAAGAATTTTGTCAAACGTGAGTCAATTTTAAAATTGCACAGACAAGCACTAATAGATAATCACTGTTGCCGTGAACAGACCAAGATGGAAACTAAACTATAATAAGATTCCCAAATATGTTTAAGCCTAGTAATTTACCTTTCTTGGTGATGACAGAGCTAATGATGTGGAGTATACACAATAGATTGACTATTGAAGACAATAGTTGATTGTAAGTCAATTTCAACGGCTATTGATGGATTAAATACCGTTGATGACCTTCTGTGTTACGAATGATAGAACTGACGTCATTCTATAGGTATACCATTATGTAAAAAAATCAAAGGCATTTACTTTATCGACATCCAATCTATAAATTGGTAAGGTAAAAGTTGATAGTTCAACAAAGATTTATAATGACCTTTGTGCACATTATGTAATTCGTTTAAAATATATACAAAAGAAACCATTGTACAAAGATAATAATGAGAACATTCTCTAGCAGTAATTTCAAATACCACGATCTGTGGGCTTATCGCTATAAATTGATCAGGTAATAAGGGACTCTAAAAGTATTTTGATGCCATTTTACAAGACGTTACAAAGACTGATTCTCTTAGCAAAGTTGCTCGTTATAGTGTTTTGCACGAAGTACCATTATAAATGATCGTTGAGGGTGAAACAATGTTAACACAAACAGCAATGGGAAATAGAATTGTGTCTATATTTTGGTCTTCTTAAATGTAAAACATTCGTGTTATGGAAAATGGAAACCTGGATGAATCTTTAAGGGGGAAGCGCCAGGGTAGCTCGCGAAATTCAAGTTTTCTTACATTTTTCTTACCCTCTAAGTTCATATAATCCCAACCATCATCACGATCATCACGTGTGTTAATCGTGACGATTTCATGAAATATCAATCAATAGGATTAGCGTCCTTCCTTAAGGGATGATTAAAAGTTTCATCACAAACTATAAAAAACGTATGTATATTGATGACGAATGCTTTTGTCACAGAAGCCCTTGTTCTATTTTTCAACTTGTGAATCTCAGAAGGGTACAGGCACAGTAACCCGGATGTGTACGTATATATATCTATACCCGTTTGGTTTTCCCAGACAATATAGGTGTAAGATACCCACGCAGTCTTGAATAGTACACAAATGGAAGATCTATGTAGGTTGATGTCGTTTGTCATACGATTAGACAAGCCTATTGTTATGTGATCATTGTTATTGGATCATTCTTCTGTAATGGCTGTAAAGTCTAATTTCTGCATACTATTCTCTTATATTTTTACTGTGGTTTCTATTGGATGTGGTGAGTTAAACTGCAGAAGTATAGGCATTTTTATAATCTCTTTGAAGTCTAATCAAATGAATATCGTATCACAAATTTATATCAGTACGTACAAATTTTTCAATTCACTTAAGCCCCGTCCTTTTATACGTGTTGTAATTTGATTCATCTTTTTCTGTTTTGCAAGATCTAATTCTAATACGTCTACTACCGAAGTCATTTGATCAATATCTTCTTATTCTTCTTCTTTGTAAGCATTCTAAGCTGATTGATCTTTTTCCAGTTTTCAAAACTGTTAGCAGTTGGAATTCTTAGAATGTAAATGTTTAGTAGGTACCTGAACTCTGCTATTGACCAACAAGAGTAGTACATCTTGCGCTATTAAAGAAAAATAATTCAATGCAGTTACTACCATTTTATGTAAAGAAACCAGATCTGTGTCCAAATTAATCTCAATAAACAGCCTCGCATTCTGGCTGTCTAATAAATAACGTCAATGGGCCACTCGGGACATACATCGTGTAAGTGGGCCACCAACAATCGCCCAATTTTGGCCAAAGTGTCACACAACAGCTGATCACAACGCGCCGTGAGCTTGTGCTAAAAATTCGTGACTCCACCTCACGATGTGAACGGAACCTGTCAACTGACATGTATTGTTCGTTCACCCTTACATTGTCGCCATTGATCTGCAAATATCGATCTTATCGTTTAACAATCGAATGAAAATAAGACCAGATTTGTGTGAATCTGCGTAGTCTTAACTCTTATACATCGTGTCGTGATTTCAGCTTATAAGGTAAGCTCTGACGGTACATATGTAGGTAGATACTAATTTGCAGTTTGTTGGCGGTGCGAAGCTTTGTTTGATTTTAAGTCCAAAATGGTAAGTACTTGTAAATTGTAATTGTTGGGCTGTAGAACTATAAACTGGGGTTTATCCTTCTACAGCACTGCTTTGTAAAGCTTCTAAACTAAACTTAAGGATTTATGAGCTTTGAAATATTGTTTTATATATTTTCCAGGAATACTCCCAATCGCAGGTTTATAGATGAAGCCAAGTCTTTTATTATGAATTCATTTAGTCGGGTAATCGGTTTTATAGTATACTAGCAGCGCCCCGCGTTTCCACCTTCATTAAGTTTCTCTGGGAATTTCGTGGGAATAAAAACTGTCCGATGTCCTTTCCCGGGACTCAAACTATCTCGATACCAAATTTCATCTACATCGGTTCAGCAGTTTAAGCGTGAAGAGGTAACAGACAGACAGACACACTTTCGCATTTATAATATTACAGTATGGATTAGTATGGATTGAAACAACTACAGGAGTAATAAATCCGAAGTTTTCAAGATCTTCTGAACCAATTCAATTAATAGGAACAACACTTTAATGCTAATCCTTCCACGTATTACCCGTTACAAGATATCAAAATAAACGTAAACCAAATCGTCTGATTGCGCACATTTATTTCTAAGATTATAAACAAATGGATCGAGATATCGCTTTGCTAGCCTGGCTACACACCCTCCTTTTACAAGATATAATCTTACAAACAAATTGCATTTGCGCATGCCATCATCAATTATTTTTATCATTTTGCTCACGATTAATTGTGGTCATTGGATATTCTTATCGATATATTTTTCTCCTACAATCTTAGCATTGGACACCTTTGAGGATCCTAAAAAGTAAAAATCACAGATCTTTAAGGCTCTATCGGTAGAATAAAATAAAATATTTATTTTGCTCTAACAATTGCTATAGATTGCCGTTACCTTGACAATTCAAAAGTGCCTGTAAATGGTTTAATTGAAATAAATGCTTTGAGTATTTGCCGTCGTATCTAGTATTGTAAGAAATGCGAGTCTTACATTAATTAGACTTGAGTGGTCTTTGAAGACTAGAGTCTGATAAAAAATATGCAGAGCTCACGTCGTTTTGGATTTTAAGTCTTTAATAGGAAGACTCGCAGAATATACTTAAATCATTTTAAAGGTAATTTGTAGTTCTAATCCATTGCTGTCCGAAAATATTGCCTGCACAACAATGTAAATAATGAATGTTGTTAAACTGTTAAAACCACTGGTACTGTTAATGAGTTACGCAATTACTCCGCTGGAGATATAAGTGAGTGAAGTAGAAAAAAATAAGAACATACATGTGTATATATTATACCTCTAAAGGAAATGAAGACTAAAAGACTTGTGCTCCGACTAGCATCCGCCCGCGGCTTCGCCCGCGAGGTATGTTGATAAAAACTATCCTATGTCCTTCCCCGGGATGCAATCTATCTCTCTACCAAATTTTATCGAAATCCGTCCAGTGATTTAGGCGTGAAAAGGTAACATACAGACAGACAGACAGAGTTACTTTCGAATTTATAATATTATAGTATGGATTTTTAATTAACTGCAGTAAAATGACACTTCTTAGTAACTCATTTCGGACTGCGTTTAGACATATGCATGTCAAATAAGTTTTGTTTGTTACACTATTCTGTACTAGAAAAACAAGATTTGGTTGATGGCCGCGAAAACACAAAAGGACGCCAATTTCAGTAATTTAAGTATAACACATAAGCTGTCATTTTACTGCAGCTAATTAAAAGTCCGACTATAAGTCTTACAACACCAGTTAAATCTGTGGTTGCATGCAAATTTAAATGCAAAAACCATCTAGAAATAACTATTTCACAACATCTGTCAATTCGTCACACAATTTATTATAATTCAAAAAATTCATTTTATGACACAAAAACTGCAAACCCGTGAAATATAATTTGCCGGATCGAATGACGCTATTGTATGAAAAAGACAAGTTATTACATTTGTCGTTTTTTTTTTTTTATAAACGGCTATAAACTTTTTTAGTTTATCTTTTCGGAATTGAAAATTGCCGAGAACCGTGGAATAATTTTTTCTTGTCATGAAGTAATTTGGAAATTGATAGACGCATCAACATATCAGTATTGTAAAGGAGATAGTCCAAATCATTTTGGAGGATACCTATAAAAAATGACGGTAAATAAACCGCTATTTCTCTCTATTCAAGTGTTGTCATCATCTAAAGAAAATGTATACTGTCTATACTAAATGTATAATATTATAAAGAGGTAAAAATTTGTTTGTTTGTTTGTATGTTGGGAGTAGTCTCCGGAACTACCAGTCGGATTTGGAAATATATTTTTGCATCATGAAGAATGTTATAGGCTACTAAACATCACGCTACGACCCTTAGAAGCCGAGCAAAAAAAAAAGTCAAAAAGAACGCTAAACGAGAACGAAGTAGTAGCACGGGCGAGCGATGGCAAAATCAAAAGTCATTTCAAATTAGGCTAAGAATCAGCACATTTCCTTACAAAATGGCTGAGCTGGATGGTGCTGATTTACGCGTCATGTTCGTTAACGGGCGCCGTCAGTTGCGATTAACTGCCAAGGCTGATTTTTAATCTTATATTTTGTTTCTTCATTTGTGTTTTTTTTTCACATTGTTCTCACATATAGAAGCAACAAGAATAAAGTACCCAGGATTTTGTAATATCTTGATTTAAAAGAGTGACCATGTGATGGAGTATTTTGCCCGTTCTTCTCCATAGAGATCTACGTTTTGGAATGGGCAACTGGCTTCAACTTTCTGACTAACTGACGGCCTATTTAATTTTGACAATTTGCACGTTTGAGCACTTTTCGAACGTCAAAATTACATAAGACAGTCCCTCAAAACGCCCGCCCTTCACCACTTCCATGTGCTTTCGCTGGGAAGAAGAAGTGGCGCAACAAACTCCCCAGCAGCACAGCTGTCTGTTCAGTTAAAAAAAAACTTGTTTTTATACAATAGTAGGTATGCAAAGTAGTTAATATTACGAGACACAGAACAATAAACTATTTGCCATTATTATGTCAGCTAGCCACGCCAACAAACTAATAGAATCTAAGATATACTCAAGCAAAAAAAAAAAAAACTAAAAATATTAATGAAAACAAAATTTAACACCTATTTGTGAAGCGATGGATCGGGGGCGAAAATTTCACGCGGACGAAGTCGCGGGCAGAAGCTATACAATATAAAATTATGTGCCTACAGTAGTATCAAAGTCTAGACACATAAAAATCTCTATAATGAGACAAATTCGTTCCTAATTTATTGTTATTTTATATTCGTTTTAAAAATCGATCCCATACACAGTAGGTGGCCTAGCATGAATATATTTAAAGCGATTTAAATTTCAATTAGATCATTATTTCCATTTATGATATGCGTCCATTAAAAATTAAACACAACTTCTACAAAAATCGTAATTCACACAAAGATATAAACACGTAATCTTTTAATTTGTTAATTCGATCGATTAGTTTTTATTGCATCAACTGGTAGAATAAACACAGCCACAAGCTCTAGGATATTGCTAATCCATTGCTTCATTTGTTCGAAAAATTAGTCTGCTCAACAACGTAAATAGCGCAATGAATGTTGTTGAACTGTCAACATTAAAGACATTGTTAACATTGTTGACATTGTTGTTGTTATTGTTTATTGCGAGACAGTAGCAACAGCCTCTTCGAAATCATTGCTGGCATGACGAAAAACCCCATAGTTAGGCATCATAGAAACACCATCCTGTATGTAGTAGAACTTAAGTAAGTAGGTACTAACATATGATAGCATATAGTTTTTTTTTTTTATTGTGATTGGGACTGCTTTTCGCCTCTATCACGCCTGATGGAAAGCGATGAATGAGGTCTAAGATGGAACGAGCGTGCCCAGAAGCTGCCTGTTCACTCTAAGGAAGATGGTTTAATGTTGAAGGGAACACAGACGCTGGCAGAGAGTTCCACACTTAGACTGTGCGCATAATAAATGTAGAGGTTGATCGGTTGACTGAACGAGATACAATAGAAGTTTTATTGTTATTACACCCATAGGCGTTTAGTGTCCTTCAAAATGTTAAATTGTTTACTAACGTCAAATTTTTTGTATTATTCTACTTATTATATCGATTCCTAGGAGTTTCTTTCAAAGCTTTTCGCTTTAATAGCACACCCTTTTGACCTGGCTTTCCTCGTAAATAATTCTTACAACCTTCGCTTCTGGTGCCAATATTAATAAAGACATTTATTTGATTTGTTACTACTTTTAAAACATGATTTATTTCTTTAGAACGGTCAAATACATTATGATTTCACGCCTCGCCCGGAACATGGCGCTGGCGCCATGTAATAGCTTAGCACCGGTAATAAGCTCATTCAATTGTTTATAGTTTACTGTGATTATAGCTTGTTTAACTAAAATATTTTGTTTATGCTTTGTTGATTTTACCTTTAGTATTAAATCATGTATAATTTTGGCCAACACTGTTTACCGTATTATTAGATTTTTCGATAGTCACAATATTCGCTACCATGAATTACTATTGATTCGAAGTATAGGTACTGCTCAGCGGCACATTGCAAGTCTAAACCAATGTAATTGGACAAGTCATGACAACCTTTACACAAGACGACTTCAATAAATCGAAGACGATCAAACAAAAATGATTTAAACAGTACAATTTATTAGTATATTGTCAGCGTCTTCTCGAGTGCTGACACTTGACGTGCGATCCCATCGAGATTCAAACGAGCAATAATAGGAATCATACAAACGACCGTGAGAATAATATCGATGTCAGTAGCATAAAACTACGTTTACAAATGTAGGTCCAAAAACAGAACATAAAGAACTGGGTCATTCTCGTTAACTTTATATCTTTAAAAGCGCTAGCAATTTCCACGCGCTACGATTTAACAACCACTAAAAGATCTGATTTCACCAATCATTTGATTTTATTATTTAAAATTGCGTTCGTTATTAAAGAATAACCCAATTGGAACTTCTTTTAACGTGGAGTTTATGTGTTTTCATAATTAAAATTACGGAAGTAAGTACAATGTAAAAAATACTTAATTTGTGAATTACGTTCGAAAATCATTTAATTCAAACCTCATTTAACACGGCACACCATATGAGGTTTGAATTAGAACGCTATATGATCCTGTTGAGTGCCAGTAGTAAAAATTTTGCAACCAATGAAATCAACATCATAACCTAAAAATGCCAACACAAAAACAATACACAATTTAAACGAAACCACGGAATCAGTAAGTACTGTTTGCAGATAATATCATCTTTAAAAAAACTGACAGTCGTCAGAATGACAACCAGACAACAAACCGTATCTAACCTCGTCAAGATAATGCCGGCGGCCGTGAAGAAGGGTTCTCTCAAGTAGGTTCCAAACACGGAGATTGCGCCCCACAGGCCGTTCCCATGACCCATGGTGTTCTGCTGATTGGACCAAAAGCTCTTATTTATGGGAAACACTGATACCAACACGAAGCCATGGTGGCTTCGTGTGTTGTTAGTGTTTTACGACAAACAATTTCTGGGGTGCAATCATGCGGTGTTGTTCTATTAGTTAGATGGAATACTGCGAAATTGTCGAATCAACAATAGGTTTATTGGAATGTCTTCTCAGGAGCTATAAGCAGATGTCTGCGGTTTTTTGCCAAATACGACACTGCCTTTTGCATGATCTATTTGTTGAAGGCATTTTAAATTAGGTACATCTCTTTGCAAACAGCTTTTTCACGAAAAGACAAGACAAGTAATTTTATCGTGTTTAGATATTGATACCCATCACGTCTGCAGTTTTGCTAGGTAATTTAATTTGACCGTACGTATCTTTCTTTTTATCTAAGTTGTTTTTCTCATGCCAGCTAAGCAGCGTCTCATTTCAATAGCTCTTATCAGGTTCATGCCGTTAGGCCATTTACACTTCTAAACCCAATCACATTCACGATTAATCGAAACTGTTAGAAACTAATTTAATTAACGGTTCATTAATTACCTGCGTCCATTTAGTATAAACAGTTGTCTTTCCTTTAGATGCATACGGCGATACAAAATTGGCATTCGTGACTAATTCAAATAAGTTTTTTGCTTCTCTTAAGATACGAAAGACCCTCAAGATACGAAAAATGGGTTTTTGCAACCCCAAATAATTAACCTAATGGGTTTTTATTAGTTTAGTGTTTCAATATTTGTAGAGGACGAAGGATCATCCATCAATGTCTCGTTTAGCTCATTAATAATAGGGAAAAGTTGTTTTTAACTCATTTCTATCGTTATCTTCGCTTGCTATAATTATGGTTGAGTCATAACAACATAATTACTGCAGAGTTTAATGTGTAACTACCATTTAATTAGAAAATAACAGCTGAGGATCGAAGATTGATGACTTGAGGGGTGGAGTTATGTGAGTGGTTGTTTGAAGTTCTAGTTGCTACGTGAGTTCTGTACTAAAGAGGTAAACTAAGCTGTTAGGTAGCTTATTAATTTATTTTTAGCCTATGTTGTTCCAGCGCTGTGCTGTGGGTCCTCTTTAGCACAGCATCATGCTGAGTGGAAGCCTTTCTGTCACAGTCATGACGTGCAGTCTTCGACTATCCTGCTTTGTGCTTGTAATGATAGATATTTATTAGAATAAATTTTATCTTTTTGTGTGCACATGTTTCTGTGACAAATAAAACTTCTTTCTTTCTTTTCTTTTCACTGCAGATAGAGAGGTGTGGAAAGGTGGAAGTGTGGCCTCCTCCTTTCCACTCCTCTCTGTCTTGAGCTAATGAATCCTAATCTTGTCTGTAGGCATCAAACTCGTCCCACCATCTTCTCCTGGGTCTGCCTCGATGTCGCCGGACGTGTTCCGAGACCCAAATTGTAGTAGCCCAAAGCTTTAAAGTGACGCAAATATATATTAAGCAATAAATGACTTGCATCGTTTAAACACTGTTAAGACGGGGCAGCTTTTAATTTTGCTTCAACTTATGAATGAAATCGCACCGTCTTTATCAGGCTTTTTCAATGGAATCTCTTAAATGGCTTTAAGATATTTTTGGCAGGATTACTATTAAGTCTAGATAAATTCATCGGGAATCTGAATTTCGTCAGGTTTGCGATCTGAATCTGTCAGAAACTATTCGATTTAAAAGAGAGTCCGTGGAATTTCTTGCCAGTTCTTCTCCATGGGATCCTACTACGCTTTGGTATGGGAAACTACCTCCATCTTTCTGGCTGATCGACTACTTACAAAAGACAATACAAAAGTGCTTGTAAATTGTTTAATTTAAATGAATTAAGCTTTGAGTTTGATTTGCTATATCTGTGAAAAGTTGCCAAAATGATCTTGTGGCTAAGTGTAGTACATCGCATCTCCCTGGTTCAAAATGTTTATCTTGTATTCCTGAGTGTCTTACTTAGCTTAAACAGTTTAGCAAGTTAGACCAACATAACGGCAGTACAAGTGTGGCACAGGCACAGCTGCTAGTACTGCACTCTTCTTTATTGATATTACTGCGAGACCCGTTATTGTGGTGGCTTCAGTAATTTGAAGTTGGTTTAATAGTTATTACATGAAGTTTTGCTAAAATGTTTTTTTGTACAAATCGAAAAACCTTCATTAGTAAGTTCAGAGTTCTAAAACTTAACCATTTTGAACTTTTGTCTTTGCAAGAATGAAGCTGTTTGAATAAAGTTAAGAAGTGATATGAATTTGGAAATCTTATAGAAAAAGAAATGAATATAAATGGAGCGATTGTCTTTGAAACTTATGAATCCTACTTAAAACATCTAGATCGATAAATGAATCCAATTTACAAGAATTTGGTAAAAAAAACTTCGAAAAAACAACGAGAAAATAACCTTACCTTGACTTAAAGTACAAAATTAAGTCTATTTTTGCACGTTAATTGTTTTAAACAGGAAATATGATTTCCGTTATTTACACAAAAACATAGACGCTTTAATATAAGGAAATACTGTTTCATAGGCAAATAATTAATTGGGCAAACTGTAGTTATTATTTGAATACAAAAGAAACAATCGCGGATTGGACAAATTGATTTTCTCACGAAACCAATATATCTATGGGAATTGTGGATAGCATCACAATTATTTGTAACGGATAGTAAATGTAGGTTATGTGCAAAATATCTTATTCGGCCAATTGGTTTATGAAGCCCATTTCGACAATTCTAACGCCTTCGAAATGTATGATGAAACTACATACTGGCTAACAAAATAGTAGTCTATAGACGTCCCATAGGCAAACACTCTTTTAACATCAGCCCATAGAATGATGTCCGTGAATGGACATGGGCCCTCCCGACCTACAAAAGACAATCAAGTTTCTATTGTCAGATTGCCAGAAAATATATGAATAATTTCATAACATAATATTGTAAAGAAAAAAAGTTGCGAATGAATATGGATGGCTTTAAGAATTAGTACAGGAGGACAAAATAAACGATGGCTGGGTTGTGTGAAAGATGATTGGTAGGAAAGAGGTGAAAACAGAGACGATGGCTGACATAGATGTATGCAAAAAAGAAAACCCGCTACAAACAAATTGGGATCACGAAGTACATCTAATACAGATTTGGATAAATATGGGCGGAAAGATGATGACTGAAGAACAATAAACATGGTTAACCAACAAACCATTTGGATGAAGAACTGATCGAAGCAATCGATAAACATTACGTACTTTACACAAAGCCGTAAGATAACACTATTAAGCGTGAAGACCAATCCTTTTCCCAGACAAAGACAAATCTAAACTGGAATCACTCTATTTCTACAGCACGCATCACGGAAATGCGGTCGTCCTCTTAAGGATATAAACGATCCTATCCCCGCAGTAAACGGAACAGTTTAATGTTCCCAAAGCCGTTAGTTCAAGTGCCTATAAAGAAGAGCTTGTGTTCACGTCTTGGAGGGAACGTGTGGCCGTATGTTGTGGTAAATTAGCGGCAATTTATGTTGAGGTGACAATTTGATGTTGGTGGGAAAATTTAATTGGGGCGAGGATTTTAAGAAGTATTAACATTGTTTGTATTGTTTTTTGTGTGGTTCAAAAATTATGAACGATTTTATAAAAAAAAAACAAATATTGGTCATAACTTTTGAACCGTGAAAAAATTCACCGACATTCTCAGGGTTAAAAAGTTTGGAAATGACCTTGCCCACGTCCCTATTCAATTTGATCCATACTTCCAGGGACAACCTGTATACAAGGAATCTCCGCATATCATCGGACACACTAATCTTATTTATATTCACAGCATACACTGTCTACTCAAGACATACATTCAAGATAATTGTAATCTCCGCTAATTGATACTGCAATATTAATTGCATACAACTTCATTATACAATTTTTTGCACGCAAGATTGTAAAACTGAATCTGCTGATCAATAAATATGCCCTGGAATGTCTTGTAATCTTTATTTCACGACACTATATCTATTAATTAGTAATAATAAATTGCTCCTATATACATAATATTAATTGCAAACGACTTTGTATAGCGGCCTATACCGTTTTTTGCGCTAGATTGTATGCATATCACAACTCATTTAAATTACATACACGCGGTATCTTCTCCACAAAGTAAAATACAGTTTACATACTTCGTTTACACGGTTTTTTAACCCCTTTGTAAACAATAACAGTATGCTAAGCGTTACAAAACATTGCATAATGTTAACGTATCGTTAGATTACTGCTAGAATTCTTGTTTTTCTTGTAAAATGTTAGATTCTTGTCACACCCTCAGATGTGTTGTCGTGCGGAAGGCGGAAGACAAACGTTCAAGATCGCTTCCTCGACTGACGGGGATGTGGGAGGGAGCACTGGATGTGATTTTCTGAAAGAATTGAACGCACTTGTGGTAATGTTTTCTGAATTCTGTTGTTTTCTGAAAATGAATTCTGATCGGATTTACTTCTAAATTACCCAAACAGAAGTTTACTGTGACTCATAGACTTTTACACGCTCAAAAGCTGATAACTGTAGGTATAATTATTGGTATTAAAAAAATTGCGTGTAAAAGAGAGTCGCAAAAGAGGGCTTTGACAGACTCGAGACGATTGCGTAAAATCATTCATCATTTTAGGGAGAAAGAATGAAGCTGAATCGAATATAATTTTTCCAAACTTGAACTGTTAATTAAATACTAGGTATTCGTTCTAAGTACGTTCATATGCACTCATACTTTGACGATGGCAAATCCAGCAAGTCTACCTCCACACCTTCTAGACAATACACATTGTTATTTTTTGCATTTGTGCAAGTTATAGGTACACAGTCGTTTACACGTATGAAGTTGAAAGGTCGTGGGACTTTGTCTAAATGGATATATCTGTGGTAAACGGCACACTAAGAAGAGGTAATGAATAGATAAACATGTTTGTTTATGTGAGTAAGTGCTGTAATTTTATTGTTTTGTTTAAGTTCTTATGTTAACGGGTACCTACCTACTTTAAGTTGTTGATAAAATATTAATTGAAGTTTTTCTCTATTTAATGACACCGGTAAGTGGATTCAGAAGGGTCACTTTTATCTAAAGATCTAGGGGAGCTAAAGATCTAGGCATGAATCTAATATAGATATATCTACCTTAGTTTTCTTGATCTCGTTGTATTTGTAAACCGAACCTCCACGATACTCAGTCATAGACAGGTACGGCCCAATTTTCTCCCTCTGTATTTTTATAATCATCATAATATTCACAATGTGACTACCGTGTGTGTGTGTGTGTGTGTGTGTGTGTGTGTGTGTTGTATACCTATAAATATATTCTCAACCGGGAGCTAATCTATTTGTTTATGCTTACACCCTCACAAAGTAATACAACAACAATTCTTGTCTATGCGTCATACAAGGACACCTTTGTCGGTCTATCATCAATATTTATTATCGATCTTACTCGTAATTCAATTGGTCGATGTTGTCATTAGAACAACAATGTGCATTTAGAAGTTCGACTGTTGACAAGGCGGATACTCGTCTAGGTCATCATAAAAAAGACCAGTCAAAAATATGTGTCTTAAATCGATCGCCATATTGCCATACCTTCCTATTAGTCAAAGGATTGGTGAAAGAACCTTCCTAATTGTTTTTCCAACGTCAATTGATTTAATAACGTAATTGTTTAATAACGTCAAAAAACAAATAAAAACTGGTCGGCGTCGTTGTCGTTTGAGAAACTGACGAAAAGCCAAAATAATCCTAGGATAAAGATAAAATAGATGATGATTTGGACTTGGAAAAATCAGCCTTAAGAATACAAAATTATTAGCACCATATAACATAACTATTTACCCAGGAAACGAGAGAAGGCAGTCTTTGATTCCCATACACCGTACAGTGACAATGTACCAATCAAATTGAAAGTGCTGACTGTTGAAACTTGAAACACGTATGGCACGCATGTTCCATCTAACTTGATACTTGATGCCACACAAAAACTCGTAAACAAAGTCCATAGTTATATAAACAACAATAAAGAAACCAGCAAAGTGTAAATCACGGAGGACGGTTCCAATTAAACCAATTAAATTGAATTATACAATTAAGGGAATCGTCTACGGACAGCTCATTGAAGTAAAAATGGACAAACAAAAGCTGATCGAGGTGACAACCTTGATTCGGACTTAGGGATGTCACTGTCACAATAAATAGTGGACATAAGAATGTCACTATTGTCACTTGAAGTCACTTCAGTTGTAACCTTGCCTTGGAACGCCCTCTGTGATGCATCAATGCATGTTATTATATTGATTGGCAGTTCTATTTGATAGGAGTTAGTTAGTTTTGTGTCAGTATTACAATAAAAATATAGAGATATAAAAATATGCATACTTATTCAGACAGTAAAAGCCATGACAGCCTGGTTTGGACACACTACACACCATCATCGAAGATATTGATTTGCCTACCTATTGTACCCAAAAAAATTTTTTTTCTGAAACGTTGTATTTAAAAATTTTCGACAGAAATGTTACCTATTGGAATAAAGCTAAGTATCACCTTTCAGTGCGCCTAAAAGGCTTCTGTTCTGTGCCCACAACATTGACCGAGAGACGAACACTTAGTAGGTACCTATTCGCCAAGGTTGGCAGACAGAATTGAATGAAATACAATTAACACCTTGTCACTTCTTAATCGTATGGCAACGTAGCTTGCCGTAAGCTTGGAGGGGCCCGTGGCCATAATAACAGCCGCACAGGTCGATCCATCAGGTTAAGCTACGCTTGCCGCGGTTGGTCTGTGGATGGATGACCACCTTTACATACCGAGACCCCTCCGTGCCTCGGAAAGCACGTTAAGCGGTTGGTCTCGGCTGTCATTCGTAGAACTTTGACAGTCGTTACAGGTATTCAGATGCCTGAAAGTCTGATAACTAGTCTGAGAAGGGGCACCCAGACTATTACAAAGTAAATGGGTTGTGTGTTAGACTGGGAGCCGACCGATAGCAACATAGCTTACCAATGCATTACTTATTTATTAGGTACGTTACATAAGCCTGATGGGATACCCAATCGGCGTACGAACTTCCATAAAAACTTTGTTTACAAAAATCCTTCCTTTTTGTTCACTTTCGTAACAAAAGAAACCTTTAGGTATGCAAAATTGTATGCTTCTAGACCCAGCAGTTTAGGCAGTGCGTTGTCTGTCAGTAAATTAATTTAAGATTTTTATTACGTAGATATTTATTTAAAAAAATTAATATATACCAAGCTTTCCCAAGGCGACAGTTTTCCCCTAAAAACTTATCTGGATTTGTTTTGCCCAATAGGAAAATATTAAAAATTCATTTATGGACTGTTAGCATACATCGGCATTCTCACCCTGAATATGTCTAGCCCATGGGGAAGGTATCAAAGATGATGAAAGATGTCCAATTTTATTAAAATTATCTCCTCCTAGTGCTCCTAACATAAATCGGAGCAGAAATATCAAAGCAGACAGCCCTAGTGGCGCGTTTCTTTGAATGCATTGTAAACATCTCAGGGGACGTTCGCGAAAGCTCAGCACACAAAAAACTGTAGTTGTATGTACGGAGAGAATGTGTCGTTTCACTTGTACTTGTTTACTAAAGCCGTGTGTACACTTGGGAACTTATTACTGACCAGTAACTTCGCGCTATGTGGCTACACTGTGCATATTGAGAAGTGATTTAAATAGGAACAAATGCCGACGCAATTTGGCTGTCAAAAATGACATTAATGTATCGTCAGCTGGGGCCTGTGGACGAAGTGTCAAAGATAGGTTCTTTGGTTATTTGTGTTGTAAACTTATTTGAACTATGTCTATAACAAGTAATCACAATAATGAAACAAGGCGATGTCAAATTTGAAATAGTGAGACACTTTTGTCGCCCAGTAGAGAACGCTGCAGTCTTAGCAATATTAATTGCCCTTTCCGCGAAAGAAATTATCGCCATTAATTTGTTAGCCGATCTCAGAAGTAAATACAGATAAGCTTAGTCTTATCTTAGTAAGAGTTAGTCTAATGGAAATGAATTGCTCTGTCCTTGTAGCTTGTTACTGCAAGTGATTGCGAACTTTCCAGATTGATATTAATTGCTACAGATTTTAAACTGGAGTGGAGGAAAAGTTAACGGATGAAATACAAGTTAGCAGTATGTAACATAAAAGGTGGTAAAGGCTGGTGTCCCCAAATCCGAGAATCGATTATTCGATCTAGCCCAGCTCCTCAAGGAAGGCCAGTAACGCCAGGATCCCTGGGTTGCCGAAGTAATTTACCCCATATGGACATATGTGGTAACCACCGGGCTGTTTAGAAGCACATGAGCAGCTGTAACATATATTGTAAACTATCCGGGAAAACTAGGGACTTTTAACTAAGTAAGTCAAAAAAATATATAACGAAAATGTCTGATTTAACAAAAAATCTGCATTTTGTGAGATGCCACATCACAGATAGTTGCCGAAATCCTAAATCGAGGACAGATTCCAAAATGTATTAATAAAATAACTACAACACTAAACAATTTAGGTTCCCAGATAACATACATTTTTCAAGAATTTACATAAATATAGGCACAAAAACTTATAGGAACAAATCAATTAAGGTGCCAAATATCTTGCATGCCTAGTCTGTTGTGCTAAAAGTATCACTTAGGGACTGTAGGCTTATAAGGTCTGCTTATACGCCCACTGTAAAAACGTTATAGGAATGTGCTAATCTCGAAAAATTATTTGTTCGATATTCAGTTCCCAATTTGTAGTTTGACGTGTCAATTAATTCGATAAATCAAATTGATGTTACTGATTTTGAGGTTTGAGAATGAGGTTGTTTTATTTTTATGGATTTTCGTGTGCGTAGGATAGTTATGTGCGGTTTAGCGATCTTTTGGGCACTATCTCGTTATTTATCTAGATCGAATTAATATTTATCTCTTGTTCAAGTAACACTACCACCCCGGGGTAATTGTGTAACACACTAACAGTAGCAATAGTGTTCATTTTGACAGTTCAACAATATTCATTGCGTTATTTACGTTATTGAGCAGACAAATTTTTCTAACATATGAAGCAATGGATTAGCAATACCCTTCAAAATGATTCAGATCGACTACATAACATGATGATTTGAGATCAATTGAAGCTTTGCCTGTAATCCCAAAAGGGTTAGGCAGAGGTCTCCTCCTCTGCCTTTGATATTCAATATAGTCCACCCACATTTCGCTAGTTGTGTTTTTTTTTATCCACTGGCTTACGTGGTCTTTTGGTTTAGTGACTAAAGCCACAGACCAAAACAAAAGTAAAAAAAAAACGCAATGCCACTCGCAAGTTCCCATTCAGTTGTTCAATGCCATAGATACATTACAGAGCATGAACAAACCGATAAAGCTCAAAGCTCTTGCATACTTTCCTTGCACTTGACCGTCTCAACAATTATACCATAAACTTTCGCTGGTAGCGAGGTATGCAACTGACCTTCATCGGCCCAGTGTGCCACAGCCCGCGGCTGCGACTTTCACGACAAATCCGACGATCGATCGCAAGACAAATCGATATAATATCGATTCTAGAATATCGATACCACAAGGTGCTGCACTATCTTTTGTTTCATGAACTCACTCGTTCATTTTTGTGTGTCATTCGATTTTATAGTTGGAACTGTAACAAATTCGTCTTAGTATTGATTTGTTCAAACAAATCGATTTTTGTTGTTTAGTACTTCCGTGTGAGAATTGATTGTTAACCTTTTTATGTTTTTTTTTTTATACGGTGCACATTTATTGTGAGTTTAATGGGTAAATTCTTCCGTCTTACTATTTTTAGGTCTAGTCAAAATGTCACGATGACATAACATAACATCATGCATATATCCCCCGAAAAGTTATTCAGAGGTGTACCTATAGTAGGTACCTACACTCATATTTTGCCAGTTACGTTTCAGTCCCGTGTAACAGGGGGCGAACCAAATTGCCATCAACCGGGCACAAATTCAGACTCCGGGCTGCTACTGAGAAATTTCAGATGGAAAAACACAATAACACTTTGCCCGACCCAGGACCTCATGCACAGCAGTTGCGCTTGCAATCACTAATCCAACGAGGCGATGATTGGGCAAGATTTAACATCGTGGTCACATGTCAGTCTCAGTCAATATGAACTCAAGACTTGCCACAAAAGAAAGCAGAAAAAGTGAGCACGTGGTGATCAAATTGCATATTAATTAGATGATGAATTGCAAAGTGTATATGTTGCAGTCAAAACTCTTAACCAGTCAAAAGTACTATAGACTAGCAAATTCAGTCAAAAGTACTTTTGACCGTAAGCTTTAGTCAATAATACTTTTGACTGAAAATTATTGGTTATTAGTACTTTTGACTGAAAATTTGCGGTTAAAAGTACTTTTGACTGACGCTCTTCGTCAAAAGTAGTTTTAACTGCAATAAAGCATCAGTCAAAAGCACTATTAACTCGTTAGATGTGAATAAAAAAGATATATATTAAATGTGAAATCGTTTATTACGAAAAATTTGGCATTACAATCAATACAATGAAAACATACACTTAAAAATTATCATTAAAATAGGTAATCAGAAAATTCACAGGTTATAAAAACACAGTACCTATATTACGTTAATTCAATGATGTTAAAGCGTTTTAGTCTACTGTGTGTGTTCTTTCTTTTCGTAGTCACTCATTTTTGTTCTAATAGCTGATATTAGAACAAAAATGAGTGACTAATAAGACGTTCTCAACTAATAATGAGTAATATAAAAAATTATAAGTGCGTTTGTCGTTATTTTTATCGACCACCTTAACTTTTTAAGAGTTTTGACTGATACAACCAGTCAAAACCATTTTTGACGGAATCACTTAGACAAAAGTACTTTTAACCAGCTCCATTGGGCAAAAGTACTATTAACTGTTATTTCAGTCAAAAGTATTATTGACTAAAGCACACGGTCAAAAGTACTTTTGACTGATTTTGCCAGTCAATAGTACTTTTGACTGGTTAAGGGTTTTGACTGCAACATATATACATACGTGCATAAATTCATCATGATGTAGGTAAATATTACTTGTTTTTTTTTTTTGCTTATTGCAAGAATCGTACTTTCTTCTTGTCAAAGCTTCGGTACATAAAATGGTAGGAGTCTGTCGCATGAAATCTTTCATGATCAATGATCTCTCCCAGGGACAAAGATGAAAAGTGTCATTCACCTCTTCTTCAGCATCACCCTTCAACCCACAACATAGCTAAAATTACGCTACTTTAGTTTACGTAACTGAACAGACAGCTGAGCTGCTGGGGAGTTTGTTGCACCACTTCTTCTTCCCAGCGAAAGCACTAGGAAGTGGTGAAGGGCAGGCGTTGTGGGGGGCTGTCGTATGTAATGATATAATGTCGGAGGATCCATAACGTTTGAAAAGTGCCGATTCTCAGCCTCATCATCATCCACAGGCCGACTTCACACACTGCTGAGCACAGGCCCCTCTTTTCAAGTGCAATTCCCCACGCCCCTTTTTTTTTTTGTTCCGGTTTGGAAATCCTCATTATATCCGCTTACTCTCTACTGGAGAGCATTTTCAGCAAACTTTGCTGCCGCTCAAGCGTTACCTTCTCGTAGAGCTTTCGCATCGGGTTCAACATACCTCCCTGAAGCGCATACACAATTTACATCACCAGTCTCCATGCAAATTAATTTGTTGCTATCTGCAACACACTCTCTCACTGATCAACAAAAAAGCTAGTCAGGTGTAAACCCAAATGAAGAGATAACTCGGCCACTTTCATTGGCACAATGGACTCGCCCACTGCTTTCACTGCTCGATTGATTGCACGTCGATACCTGGCTATCTTGTAGACCTTACATTAACATTTTGGGTACATGCGTGGGTTCTAAGTTCCAAACTTGACCTGTAGAGAATGGGTCACCTCATTTTCTCGGCTAGAGATGGTAATGGTACACACTAGGAGGGACTTTCATGAAATTTATGCAAAAGTGACATTGGTATATGGCTAGTTCTACAAACAAGGGAATAAAATTGAATTAATTTTATCCCATCATTTTTTCTAATGTAAATGATTTTAAAGTTAACTATATAATAAAACATGATGGAGTATTCTAGAACTGAAAGGGTAAGTAAAAATATTGATTAATTTAGAAGATATAGACATTTTTCAATTTGCAGATGACATCCCTGTCTTCTTTAGTCTGCGATTTTCCTTTTGGTTTACCCATCTGTAAAGAACTTCGAAATTATTTCGGCTCTTAAATTATTGCCAAATATAAGTAAAAATAAAATTATCTGCCTACGTTAAAATAATGAAAAAACAATAAATCTAAGGGGGACATCAAAATCATTATTTTAATAAAACGAGTCTGTCAAAAATTCAACCTTTTTGGCAATCATTAATGCCCGGTTTCTGAGGTACATTTGTCGGTGGTTTATCTATTCATTAGCGCTATTGGTTCGATAACTTGTGAAAGCGCGTTTCCGAACATCGCAATGTAAGATAAACTCCGTTTAAACTCAAGTTAACTTAACTGACCAATGTGCGCCGTTTATCGGTTCCATAACTATATTTGACGTTTAATTTCATAGCAAACTACACATCAACAACTTGTATTATGAATTAAATTGCCTGTGAAAGCTAAATAAAATTATTTAATAGAGGATACAATGAGTGTTAGCATCATGAATACAGAAAATAATCTGTGACAGAAGTTTCGTCCGTTTTTTTACTGTCGATGAGGTATATAGTCAAATTCATTAGCCACTTCGATAATAAGCATCATTACTCTTTCAGTAAAATTTTTACTACGTTTTCTAGATTACATTATGCTATTTTACAAAATAATGCTTAATACACTAACGATTGGAAAGATAAATGGACTTTTAACTTAAAATGAAACGGCAAAGCAAAAATAATACCACACGAAACAAAAACAATGAAGTGTAAAGGTCTCTTAAAAAAAATACAATGACGTCGTTCACACATCTGCCGAAATCTGCCCCTAAACAAAATTTTTTTACGCGAACTCGTATACAGACCCATCTAGCGCCAACTAAGGAACTAGTTATCGGTTTCATAGTTATTGAATGGTTTATTGCGTATCCAGAAACGCAGTGACAGTTAACCGACGTTTATCTTATGCATAACTTTATTGAACCAATAACTAATGAGAGTTTATCTCTGGACTTCAGAAACCGGGCATTAGTACTTGCAAGACGATTCCAACCAGGGTTATCACAATGGCATCTCAATTTAGGAGTTCTTATGGCCACCATCCGTCTCCATCATCAGACAAGCTCAATCGTACCGTAATATTGCATTTTCACCTGACCTAAACAGGTGTATGAAATTTCAACTCGATTGGACCCTTTGAAGTTGGTCAAATTTGACTTCCATGATTTGACCCATACATACTCGTACTAACTAACAAACTAGCGCACACGGTAAGTTTAAAAGCTTGTAATGACACAATGCACTGTTTATTTAGTGCCAACAGCCACTAAACAACCCTTTTATCACTTCTCTGGAGTGTTTTCACTTCCCTGTCTATGTATTTCCAGGGAAGTGATACACAGGAAAGTGATATTTTGAATGTTTTTTTCTTATATCTGGAAAATAGCTTTATTTTATTACATTAAAATTTCCATAAATCTTTCGTGCAACTTTAAGAAATACTTGCAATGCATTAAAATTAAATAATGTTTTATAATTGCAATGTAAATACGTACCATGTGAGTGAGAATTTGTCTGACCCGAACGCAAATGTCTCCACTAAACGCATGGACACAACTAATTGCTGCTCGAGTGAAACAAAACACAGCCGTTACTATGTTGTCGTCACCCCTTTCTTTCTATTGCCCGAGCAGCAACGTTACTTACTATTCAATTTCGAGATGATTTTAACAAACTTTTAGGTGACAGGGAAGTGATACTAAATACGCGTCGCCTTTGTCAAATCGACAAAATTCGGAGAAAATGAGAGACCGTTAACTGTTTTAGCGTTTTATGGAAACCATATGTATTTGACTATTATCTTATAATAAAATGATTCCACTAAACTGCTTTTTAAACCTTATTACATGGACTTATATTTTGGATTTTGGAATGTCGCACGGTGGGCTGGAAATCGGCTTTCATAGACATAGGGATTTCAATTTGCAAGTGCTTGTTTTTATGCCGGATATCGCTTCTATTAGTCATTACTATGAACAAAAATGACACCCGAGTTAATTCTGCCCAAAAACGAAGGAAATATAATTTTTTTACGAAAAATTTGTATGAAGCTAGTATGAAAAATCGAATTCTCTCCTAAACGGCATGTTTAACCGTAATATCCTTGGAGGTGGTCATAGTGCTAATTATTTATGATTTTTTGGTTGCTGATTTGACGAAAAATTTAATGCCGTTTTTTTTTAAATATCGTCAAAATATTTTTATTTATTTTTACATGTAAAACGATCCCTTTTAGTGTTTATGTTGAAGAACACGGACTTTTAACTACACGTTACATAAAAAAGCATCACTCCTATATTTCCGAAGGAGTTGGCAGAGGTTTATAGTACACCCACACGTAGACAACTATGTTTGAGCTAGATATTTATCAACACATCATGAGTTTTAAAACTTTTCATACAACCAAATTACCAATTGTTTACTCTTCTAATGAGTCCGAAAAGAAGTGATTAAGTAACTACACTGATTAGGTCTTCTAATGAGTCTTTATAGGTGATTTAATGATTTTCAATATCTCACGACAATGCCAACTATGGATTATATTCAACTTTTCCTGATAAGTAAGCTAATTTGTAGCAGTGCTATGAGTTCTAAGAATAGTTAGTGACAATTATAAATTTTCATTAGCTAATGAGGAGATAACTAATGAGGGTAGTTACCTAATTATTGGCGTTTTGCAATAAAAGGGCTAAAGTTTTGTTTTATAATTTAGTTTGTTCACAACTGTGTAACTGCTAACACTAAATCTGCGACTATAAAAACTTAGAATGGAAAGTTTAATCACCAATTTAGACTTGTTTGTTCTTCTACGAAGTGAGAGTACTTCATTTAATCATGAAGTATTGTTCAGTGCAGTTGTATCCCGCATATGCGATTGCCTGTCTGACGAAGATCGTGTTGTTCTCAAAGAATTTTGTCGGAGATTTACGCGAGCCGCTTTACAAAGGTGGCAGAAATCCAACCGATTCCTTGATAATTTCAGGAGAAAGTACGAGAATTGGTTGGGAGAAAATATTCATTGGCCGAGTTTTGTGCAAACTTTAGTTAATCAAGAACCAAGTGTTGATGAGATACCAAGAGCGCCCTCAGCCTCTCTAGAACCGTCGACATCAACGTCCATTGGAACAATGACGAAAAGATCCCGTAAACCATTCGAAGATCTGGGAAGTAAACAAAAAAAGAGAAGATCTGATGAACACACAGGCGAAGATTCCAGTGAATTGGCATATGCAGCTGCAGCACGTTTAAAAGAAGAAGGGCATAGAGATATCGCCTCTGTCATCGAATACATGATGAAAAATCCTGAAGCAGCCGCTAAATTAAATGAAACGCTTAAGAAACCAGCGAAAACAATCATATTTACGCCAGAAAAGGCGCTTGGATTGCTTCTTTCGCTAAAACTCTCAAAGTGGCAATATATTACGTTGCGAGAGGCTGCCATTCGGGAAGGTGCTAAGGATATTTATCCATCTTACTATAAAGTGCAACAAACTAAGCTTGATTGCTACCCTCCGAAGCAATCAGTGACAGTTACTGATTCATCGGCTACGATTACACTTCAAGCTTTACTTGATATCACAGTTACAAGAATCCTTCAAATCCTTTCTAACGAAGAGCATAACAAGCAGTTGAAGCTGATATCCAAGTGGGGATTTGATGGTGCTTCTAACCAAAGCCGATACAAGCAGAAAATGGAGGGTGAGGAAGATGACTCGAACATTTTCATGACCTCCTTGGTGCCACTAAAACTGACAGATGGAGACAACATCTTATGGACGAACCCAAAACCATGCTCAGTTTTGTATTGTCGTCCAGTTCAGTTTACTTTTGTAAAGGAGAGTGAAGCAGTTGTCCTTGAGCTGAAAAAACAAATGGATGAAGAAATTGAGGCCCTTATCCCCACAGAGTGCAATAATAACAATAGGGTGACTCATGAACTAATGATGAAGATGATCGACGCTAAAGTTTGCACTTACCTTTCTGAAGCTAGATCAAATGCATCGTGCTACCTGTGCTTAACAAAGCCTACAGAAATAAACCGCTTAGATGCTGTAACATCAAGAATTGCGTGTTCTGACATGTATGAATTTGGCTTGTCATTTCTACACGCCCGTATAAATTGTATGGAATGTCTGTTACACATTGCATACAGGCTCGACTTCAAACGGTGGGCAGCGAGAAGTGATGAGCACAAAGAAATGCTACAGACAAGGAAAAAAATAATTCAAAATAAATTCAAAGATGAGCTCAATCTGTTGATTGATATAGTAAAACAAGGCTCGGGAACCACCAATGACGGGAATACTGCAAGAAAATTCTTTGAGTTTCCTAATGAAACCGCAGCTATAACCGGTTTGGATGAAGACCTCATCAAAAGATTTGCTGTAATTTTACAAGCAATTTCATCTGGAGAGCAGGTCGATATAATAAAATTTAGAGATTATGCCCGCAAAACAGCAGAAAAGTACGTATTATACGACTGGTACTACATGTCGTCAACCGTTCATAAATTATTAATCCATGGGGCTGACATAATCGAGAAAAATAATATTGTGCCGATTGGGACTCTCTCGGAAGAAGCCTCAGAGTCTCGAAACAAAGATTTTAGGAGGTTTCGAGAACATCATTCGCGGAAAAAAAGTAGGCAGGATTCCAATCAAGACATTTTAAATATGCTTGTTGTTTCTTCGGATCCTTTGCTAAGTGCACAAAGGCCTAAGTTAGATGCCAAGAAAGAGCAAGAGCTTTTTTGCTGAAACTCTCGACTTAATTCAATTTCAGGAAACTGAGTTCGAGTTTTTGGACATATCCAATCTGGATGCTGACTCAGAATTGGAGTCTGATAACGAGAGTGATAAGGAAAATTTGTAAAAAAAATATATATGTACATATTTGTAAATTTGTACTTGAGTGTGTTTGGGTTTTATTTTTGTAATATTTAATGATATTTTGTCTTTTTTTTATTTATTTTACTTTATTTTACAAATGCTTAGTATTAATTCCTTGAATTAAATTATTTTGTACATAATATAACTTTATATTTTACTTAAATAAGAGTTTGATAATCTTTTTTTATTTAAATTAATAAAAATGTGTCAAAAAACAGCAATTTTTTTATTTAATTTTTCTTGTTTTGTGTGTTCTTAATATTTGGGTTAATAACATATCGAACTTTTTAACTTGGACACTAAAAGGGATCGTTTTACATGTAAAAATAAATAAAAATATTTTGACGATTTAAAAAAAAAAAAGGCATGAAATTTTTCGTCAAATCGGCAACCAAAAAATCATAAATAATTAGCACTATGACCACCTCCAAGGATATTACGGTTAAACATGCCGTTTAGGAGATAATTCGATTTTTCATACTAGCTTCATACAAATTTTTCGTAAAAAAATTATATATCCTTCGTTTTTGGGCAGAATTAACTCGGGTGTCATTTTTGTACATAGTAATGACTAATAGAAGCGATATCCGGCAAAAAATCAGGCACTTGCAAATTGAAATCCCTATGTCTATGAAAGCCGATTTTCAGCCCACCGTGTGTCGCCCCACAGGGAAGTGACAATTTTGCCCATTTTTATGTAAATTTGTCGTATAAATATTTGCTTGAGAAATATGATTTTCAGTGTCCAATTAGAAACCAATAATAAACTTTTATTTCTTATTGTCACATAACACATTCTTCTTAATATATATAAATTACGTGTCACGATGTTTGTCCGCGATGGACTCCTAAACTACTTAACCGATTTTAATCAAATTTGTACACCGTGTGCATTTTGATCCAACTTGAAAGATAGGATAGAAAAAAAAATAATATGACAAAAACGTAAGCCACAGCAACGCGTGGCCGGGTCAGCTAGTAATTAATATATATTATTCTACGACCTGAGCCAACCATAATTCCTCAATTTGTAGAAGTAGCCATAATATGAGCAGTGGTGGCACAGTACAAACGGCCGCGACTTACGAGTTGTAGGTCGTAGGTTCTAACCCCGACAGGCGCATTACTTTGTGTACATTTTTTCATCACAACTGTTCCAAAACGGTGAAGGAAAACATCGTGAGGAAACCGGCATGTCCTAGAACCAAAAATTCCAAGACATGTAACAACCGCCAACCCGCACTGGGCTCGCGCTGATTATGCTTCTAAAAATACACTAATAAAATTATATTCTCTTTTGAACCCAAAAAAGGTTAGGGTGGATAGTCAAGTAAGAAACTGTATTTTCGATCAACTTGAATCACAGGTCCAACCTGGCCTAACCATCCGAGAACCTACCCTACTAGAGCCTATAGGGTGGCATTGCCACGGGCCCCAGCCAGAGGGGGCCCCCGGCCCGAGAGGGCCATAAGCACAGGAGGATCCTAACATAAGTTTATGAAAGATTTTTTTTTTCAAAATGTGCAACAAATGTCATCATTCAGGTTTCGAACATTTTGTACCTCTTTCCGATTTTTTGGACAGGACCTCATGCTCAGCAGTAGCGCTTGCGACCCCTAGACCAACGAAGCAGTCAGGTGTTAAATTTTATAGAGGAAAATATGAAATCTACTCGAAAGAAGTCGCGGGAGAAGAAAAAACTATAACGTTGATTGAGCTTATTTACATTGAGGGAGGGCCCCATCACTTGAATTTGCCACGGGCCCCATTAAACGGTATAGTTACGCCACTGCCTAGCTTAGTTACAGTGACCAACTGTGAGACAAGGCCCAAAAAGTTAAAAATAAGCTTAATTATTTAAAAAAAAATCTATTCCATTATTAGATGCGCAATAAGTTTTTAGAGGTTCATTAATTTAAAACAGTGTCCATTGTTAAATAAGTTTTTAGCAATTTTATAAAAAGGGGAATATTTAACACGCCCTGCGTTAAATATTTCCCTTTTTATAAAATTAATGGACAGTTCGCATTGCAATGAAGAAATATATAATTTTCAGGGCCTACCCTGCCTAAACGCCTGACTTCATTTTGATGCTACAGACTTTCTTAGTTATTTTATCAGGCGTGAGAAAATTGAAGATGAGACCATAGCTAAGGATATCTACGAATATTCAAGTAACTATAACATTTATTATTGATTTTTATTGGTAATGTTATCATCCTCTGCCTAGCCTTTTCCCAACTATGTTGGGGTCGGCTTTCAGTCTAACCGGATGCAGCTGAGTACCAGTATTTTATATGGAGCGACTGCCTATCTGACTTCCACAATCCAGTTACTGGGTAATACGATACCCCTTGGCAAGAATGGTTGTCAGACTTTTGGGCTTCTGACGACCCGTAACGACTGTCAGAGATCCACGAATGACAGCCGGGACCAACGGCTTAACGTGCTTCAACGTTTTTCTTTCGTGCGTGCTTGTGCTTCGCGCTTTAATGTTATGTGTTTATATAATGTTATGTGGGCTAAGTGTATTTCTCAAAATATTACAACATATTAAGGATCCATAAGTTTAAGTTAGTATGGTGCTTGTAGGCGATGCTTTAGTAAGTTGTCACTGCTTAAGGCATACAGCCTATTCAAGTTACTTTACATAAAGCCTACCCAGTATCGGTAAACTTTATAGATTTGGTGTCGATTGATCAATAGTTTGAACAACCAAGAGACTGTGTTGGCTTCTATTATATCAAACTGTTGCAAGTAACTACAAGCATTGAATACTCTATGTTTCTGCAGTACCTACCTACTTTCACAACGCAACAACTTTTGATTAATAATTATTAAAGTTACATAACATACTTACATATTATATACATACTATAAAAAATAAAAATAAATATTCTCATTACAAAGTCGGTAATTCCGCTTTCCTATCAAAACAAAAGAAATATGGTTTCGGAAAGCAAAAAGTTTGCAACAAAGTTATGCCTTAGGCAAAAAAAACATCATCATTCATGTAACGTGTCCACGCTTCATATTTCGAACGTCAATTCGAACATGAAGTTTTCATTTTTTTAAACCATTTTTCAAATGACAAAGGCAAGCGAAAGTGTTGCTCCACAATAGAGCTTTTTGAAGCAAAGGTCATAAGTTGAAATGTCTCTTCGTGAACGATTTTTCATTTGGGGATAATATCGCATTCAATTTGTGAAACCAACCGTGGTCCGTTAATATCGTTTTGCAGCCAAAGAGATAGATAATATAGATATTGTCCGTTTACATTTCACCTTTTTTGTGGAATGATTTTGAATGCTTTGACAAATGGTTAAGTTGTCATGGCCTTTATTTACGACGATCGCTTTTTATAGATAAAACTGGACACTTTTTTACATTGCCTGATTTCTCTGAAGGTTGACAATAGGACTACATTATCTTTACTACATACAGTACGGCCGTCAAGAGAAAGCGTTCCTGACACCTGTCAGTGCGACAATTCGAGTAACATATAAACATCAAATTCGCAAAACACGTATTCGTTTGTATGAAAGTGACAGGTGTCAAGAACGCATTCTCTCGTCGGCCGCACTGTAGCTGATGATGACTACAATCTAAAGTTCACCGAGGAACTGCGGAAAATGGGAAAGAGTTTGATTTTTCTTAAAAGAAAACATCTATGTACCTACTAATTAGGTACCCATGTTTACAACCAAATAATGATTTGATTTCTTCTTCTTAGCGTATCGATGGCAAAAAGTTTAACCCCCTTACTAATAAACGTATTATATCAGATGAACAATTACACACCGATTTCTCTCTTTCAGTCGTCAGTAATTTGACTTTCGAAAGAAGAAGACAAAGCGTTGTGTAACACTACACAGACGCTATATAACGTTTATTAGTAAGGGGGTAAATGTTTTAAGTTTAAAAATTCAGTTGCGCGAACTCCGCTCACTGACGCAGCCATAAGATCATCAAGTGCACAGATGACTGGGCATTAATTTGATTTGATTTAGAAGTTAAAAACTTCAAAGATAAGAAATATGGTTAGGCGTCAAACAGCTACAGTCCCGTCTAGCTGCTAGAGTGCTAGATCGGCCTGCGTTTGAATTGCTCATTGTATAAAGAACAAGTATTGCTAGAGAGGTCAGCGTGCTGATAACACTATTATGTGGAAAATGGACGGCTGCAGTGCTACAACCTTCACCCACATACGGATTTACTGCACTTAGGGTCATCGAGTCATGGCTTTGAAGACCAAAGAAACGATGGATGGACTGTGTGAATGAAGATATGGTTAGAAAAGGGGGTGACTATCGAGATGACGGCTAATAGAGAAGTATGCATGGAAGTAAATTGGGATAAGAGCAGGAGAATGATGCGGGTCATTGGATTTTGCTTCAATAACATAAAACCACAACTATATTTAGTAGTTTGCAGACTAATATTTACCAGTTTACACTACAGTTATCAGTAAAGGTTCTATTATACTATTCATACGACAGCTTTAAAGTTTATAAACTTTAAGTTTGTCCGGGATGTTGACAATGTGGCAACCCTACCAAGAAGTATGCCAACAGGTTCGAGCGGACAGTCGACCTACTTCGAAAGAGGCTATCTTACACCAAACCTACATACATACACATACAGCATTTATATTTATGTCACCAGCTATATACTACTTTGCAATTCGTTTCTGGGACGGCAAGTTGCCCTGAAACCGATTAAATGCAGTTTTGTGGGGCGAAGAGATAAGACTACGGTGTTTCATTAAGAAGTTTTGATGGTAGATATGGAAGGAACTGGCTTGCGCCCTGCAACTGCAGCTATAGGAATCACCTGCGATTCCAAGAAAAAAAAAATGTCTGTGCCCATTTTATCTGCGCCATGTTGATGTCAGTTTTGATTTTGGAATTTAAAAGAATGAGACAATTTTTCCTGCTTGCTTTTTGCTTTTTGACGAAACGATTTACTGTTTATCATAAAATTCAATAACTGTTACATAAGTAGGTACTCATTGCACGTAGTTAAATTCCTTTATTTCCCGATACGGGAAATTATGGTTATGGAGTGTGAGTAAAGTCAAACAAAAGAATTTCAAAGTAAACAATCATATAAATGAGCAAACAGTTACAGTAATACTAAAAACCACTAAAAGTTAATGAATCAAGTCAAAAAGCGCATGTTACATTGTATTGTAAGCATTACTTACAAAAGATAAGATTTGATTGATTTGATTTGAAAAACAAAAAAAAACAAGTTTGCCAATTAAAGTTGCAAAACTCACATTGATGCGCACAAAGTAATAAAAAGTAAAAACGTATGGAACCCGTCCGCAGTGAGCACAATGAGTTGCAAACGTTGGAAATCAACGCTTTAATGACGTCACATGGACGCGAGATTGACAAGTGGTGGCAGACGATAGGCGTATGCGCATCTCACAGGGTTGAACGGTTATTATTTTTTTTTTATCAGATTTTTTTGCAAGTTTATGTTTCCAGTTAACATTTTACAGCTCTTAGAATTTAGATACACCGTTAAAATGCCAAAATGTCAGTATTCGCGCTATTGAAGAAAAGGCAGCCCTTTGCAACACTAACTACGCGTAATTCTACGCTACACCACAAAATAATATTTTGTGGCTACACGCTCATTGAGGCCAATATCTTCAGCCTTTGAGTAGGCAATTCTCCCCGTAAGTTGTTTAGTCTTTATTCCACAAACTTCAATCCACAACCCTAACCTACTACAGAAAAGCAACAAATGATCGACATTGATGGATAGCCGCTCTGGTGGATAGGTACTAATTGGAGATTTGCATATACCCCCCCCCCCATTCCCCACACACTCCTCGACCCTCCTGGCTCCGCTTAATTAATACCTACATCGAATCAGTTCCTATTGAGGAGTTACTGTTAGATTTCTTGTGTGTGGTCCGATGTTAAGATAGAGGCTGCGTACCCAAGTAACGGGCTCTTTGAGACCATAGACACAGGTACTATACACATAGATTACTGCCTATTTGGTTCTTAAAAGTACATGGCAAAAATACGAGCCACACATCCATACTAATATTATAAATTTGAAAGTAACTCTGTCTGTCTGTCTGTATGTTACCTTTTCACGCCTAAACCACTAAACGGATTTCGACAAAATTTGGCAGAGAGATAGATTGCATCCCGGGGAAGGACATAGGATAGTTTTTATCGACATACCTCGCGGGCGAAGCCGCGGGTGGAAGCTAGTTGATTTATAAAAAGAACAGAAAAAATTACGGTTACGTTGAGATTTGGCTGACAAGTCAGCGGGGTAATTACGTAACACACAAACAGTAGCAATGGCGTTCATTTTGACAGTTCAACCACACCAATTGCATTATTTACGTTGTTGAACAGACAAATTGAAACATAGAATCCTTCAAAATTATTCAGATTTTGATTGAAAGTGTGTTAAGCAATTAGGGAGCGGGTCCATCTATAAAGCCTATTCAAACTTATGTTTCAAATTAACATCATTTCAAGTTAAACAAATATCAACTTTATTTTATTGGTAATTAACATGATTTCAGAGTGACTAGCACTATTGAAACTGTTATAAAAATGTTTGAAGTTGTAGCGTAAACTGAAATTTATTGTGTAGGATTTTAAAGTAATTTTTCCATAAACTCATATTTGTTTAAATCTTTGGCAAATAAATCGTGAATGCAGATTATCATCAAATTAAGCGCTCTGGAATAACATTGTTCGTGACCCTACCATGTTCTACCCAAAAAGTTAAAGCTCCGTATTTCTACGAAACACAAAACGGTGACTGCTTTTAGAGTACATGCAAGTGCAAACACCATATATTCGGGAGCAGCAGAACCACTTCGAACAAAATGAGAGACACTTGATTAAAAAGTTCAAATATGCAGATACACAGAGGACTCAAGTGGACATGTGCTCAGCTTTATATTTAACAAGCGAGTTTCCAAAAAAGCTTCTAAGCCATTTTCGAGGTATGAAAGGTTTTACAGGCACAAATCGAGATTGAGGTCTTAGTTCTGCCAAATTAGTAATAATAGTTTAGAAAAATAAGCAATTTCTATAGTGTTGTTGTTGTTGACTTACTGGTTCGAGCCCAGACAGGCGCTTTACTTTGTGTAAATTTTTGTTCACCACTGTTTTGAGAACAGTGGTGAACAAAAATTTTTTTAAAACACGGTGAAGGAAAACATGGTGAGAAAACCGATATGTCCTAGAACCAAAAATTCGAAGACATATAATTATGTGACATCTACCAACCCGCACTGGGCGCTCTCTGTCATCGAGAGGAGGCCTGTGTCCCAGCAGTGCGAACATGGCTGATGATGCTTATGCTAAGCAAGATTTGTTGGGTCACTCTGGCGTTGTCTTAAATTTCGGTACCTAGGTAAACCTCTTTATTAGCCCGTCTAATAATTTTGCCCCACACAACTCTGCGTATCACATACTTTTATCTGCATAGTGTCATCAGCAGTCACGTTCGCAGACCCTCTGTGTTTTACTTCATGGCTGACAGACCACAAAGTAGCGACCATCACTGCCCACGCGCATGTCGTGTCGTGAATTATTGCCACCCTCCGCGTCCCCCGCTCCACATTCGAACAAAGTGGAACGAAAGCTTTCCTGAACTACAGATACAGTTTAACGGTTCAATATTGCATACAAACAACTTGATTTATTGCTGACTCTCTTCGAAGAGCAAATAGAGAGGTTTAAGGCTGTGAGACTCGTATTCAAAGTGTTAGATTTATTTTCAAACAAACGTCTAGTTATATATTGGCATTAAGGGGGATGCGATAAGGTAGTCCGCGAAATTAAAATTTAGGTACCTACTTACGTTTTTTGGAATTTGCTGGTCAGTGTCAGGTTGTAGGAATATGATTCGCGATCGTAACAAATGTGGTTTTACAGAATTACAATCATTAAAATCTCAAATACAACTCCTTAAGTTAGAATTGGCCTCAAATGTCATGATTTCATGAAATGGTCATTCAATACAGTAATATGAACTTGAGAGATGTGTTGATGATTTTCATGATTAAAATGTTTTAGGTATACCTATGAATATGTGTTACGGTCGCCAATCATACTTATTTAAATCGACATATGTACCTACAACCTGATACCACCTGATACTGACCTGCAAATTGCGAAAAACGTAAGAAAATTTGAATAACGCAGGCAACCCTGACGTTTTCGATTTAAGTTCAAGGACTAGTCTAGCTTTTGAGGAAGATAGGTGCACTTCTTCACCGTTCTAATTCATATTATAAATGCGAAAGTAATTATGTCTGTCTGTCTGTTGAAACTTGGCACACAGGGAGGCAATTAATCGGGTTAGGACATACGATCTTACTTTATCCCGGTAGTATGTACCCGTGGGATAATTTCCGACCCCCATAATGGCGAAGCCGCAGGCAAAAGAAATCCAAACTACAATTGCAAAACGTGTAAACTGTAAAACTTGACTGCTTCTACACAGGCTTCTAGATCTAAATTGCACAGATATTCCACCATAAAAAAAGGCTAATATTAATACATCCGGCTGTTCCGCGCAAAAAGGCACGACGTGTCTAGATACTCGCATATTTCTTGTTGCTTCAACATCCTGGCTTGCGAGCCGTTTTCTATAAAATAAAAGGCAAATAAGTATAATCTTGCTTGTCGAGAGGTCAGCCGTGCAGTGCCCTTCATTGTCTTTACAGGCCATAATGCTCTTTCTTAGCCTTTAACATTGAGGAGGAACAAAGCCGAGGGGAGGCACACTAAAATTGACAATACGAGAGTAATAACATATAGTAAGCTATTGTATGCAACCTTGTATGGGAGATGGCGGTGCAGTAAAAATAAATTTAAGGTTATTTTTGTTTTAAACTGCCTTTGTTTATTAAATCTAACCCAGCGAACTTCGTACCGCCTCAAAGTCAATAAGAATTGTTATTTTTTTCCCATATTTTAATAGTTATTCTGCTATTCGGGCGAAGACAAATCTAACAAATCAAAAAAATCGGTCTGACTGTTCTTGAGCTGTAAATGGTAAAGTCAAAGTGGAATCATATAGGCACATTAAAGGCACTATTGAACGTCAAAAATTACACTAAATAAAATATAATTGATTCTAGTCGCCCCTTCCAAAAGGTAGTGTTCGTGGAGAAGAATGGGCAAGAAACTCCACCGTTACTCTTTTAAAAATGTTTTACAAGGTTTTGTAGGTAGGGTTAATTTTTTACCTTTCTTGTTCGTTGACCCCTAGTGATCAATATCTGTCTTTAGGGTTGACACACTAGATTATTTAAAGATTTAATTACTCCATGAAGAAAAAGTCCGTCAATTTGTTTACATTTCAAAACTGATAAAGGTCGCAACAAGTAGAAAGTTAAGGAAGTTAATGGGTACAAAAATAAACATTTAGGCGTTTTGGATGTCGGTCACGCCGCGCCGGGTGCATCGCGAATGGACGCAAGAGTCGAGTAACGGTGATACAGTGGCCAATTAGCGACGCAGACGCAATGCCTCCTTATGTGCAATCACGATTAAGTAACGTAGTTATGAGAAGCACAATGGTATGGTATAAAGTGTAACAATAGAATAGGATATTTGAAGGATTAGTTCATATGTTTGTTGGTGGTAATATCAAGGTATTTGGGTGTTAAAATACAGGCTATTACAGCTCTTGAAATAGGCAGGTAAGTAGACCGAATCTTTTAAGAAGTTTGGCATTTGATGTGCAAGCATGCTTTGTTTACCACCTCTTTGCATAATCATCATCATCGTCTTATAAAGTTCCCACTGCTGGGACACAGGCGTCCTCTCGGTTAGTGGGCCATAATCCACCAAGAGGACCCAGTGCGAGTTGGTAGAAGCAGCATGTCTTCGATTCTAGGATATGTCGGTTTCCTCACGATTTTTCCTTCACCGTTTTGAGAGCAGTGGTAATGAAATAATTTACACAAAGTAAAGCGCCTGGCTGGATTCTATCCTACTATGACCTTTTCGTGGGTGTTACCACTGGGTCACCACTGAGCCTCAGTATAGATTAAGTTTGAAATGTAATCAACTCATCATCTGTATAGCCTTTTCCCAGCTATGTTGGGGTCGGCTTCCAGTGTAACCAGATGTAGCTGAATACCAGTATTTTACATGGAGCGACTGCCTATCTGACCTCAACAACCCAGTTACTAGGTAATACGATACCCCTTGGTAAGACTGGTTGTCAGATTTTCGATACAGTTTTTTATGGAGATTTGTAAAATGCTATAGGTACACCTCTGCCTTACCCTTCAGGGATATATAGGTGTGAAACCGTCAAACAGATGAATTGCGTGTTATGAATTGTACTCTAATAATATTATGAATTGTCAATTTGTGATAATTTTACGACTTTTATTATGATTCCTAATGTTATCCTTATATTATTCTGCTAAAGTGGCCTTTTTAAGCCCCCTGTAATATAGATATTATGAGAGCATAGAAATGAGAATGTTCTCTTGCAAAGAAGAAAAGAAGCAATAAAACCATAGGTAAATTATAAAAACCGACAAGCGAGGCCGAGGGAATAAGCTAGTTTAGCGTTTTATTTTAAATTGATTTCATGAGGAGAATAAATTCAAACGCAGCAACGGTATAATAACGTACACACAAAGTTTACCCCGACCTTAGGTAAAACAAAACACAACTAACCGTGTGTCGTCACTCTAACACTGCTTCTGAATTTGTTACATCTAAGCTGTAAGTAGGTACCTACATATACTAGGTATACTATAAGGTTACCTAGATACCAACCCGCCACTCACTCTTTGTTTACGTTTGTATGCCCTACGGTCACTGTCAGGGGTAGGGTGGCTAGCAAAATGGTTACAGTCGGACATAATGGCTTGTAATTTGTGTGTGTTACCAGAAATGGGAGTAAACGAGAAGGCGAAAAAAAAAATCTGCTGTTTAATACAAAAGTTCAATACCTACTAGACCAAAATGTATGAAACAGCAGATTTTTTTTTCGTGATTTCAGATTTGGTTCCCTAATGAAAGTTGTTCATATTCATTAGTAGAACTGTTACTGTTTCTGTTAGCCTGCATCATCCCACTGCTGGGCAAAGGCCTCTCCCCATGACTTCCAGTTCTGTCGATCCAAGGCTAAAGTGGGCCACTGGTCGTTTGTTTTGTCCAGCTCGTCCCGCCATCTTTTATGGGGTCTGCCGCGACGCCTTCTAGCTGTGTCAGGGCTCCACGTGGTGGTTATTTTGGCCCACAGCTTATTGGGCATACGGCAGACGTGGCCAGCCCAGTCCCATTTCAGCTTAGCGGCTTTTTGAGCAACGTCAGTAATCTGTGTTTTGGAACGCAGTGTGGTGTTGCGAATATGGTCTGTCAATTTGACGCCTAGAATACTGCGCTCCATTGCACGTTGGCAAACCTTGAGTTTGGACTTTTGTATGTTTGTCAAAGACCAAGTCTGGGATCCATAGGTCAGAATGGAAAGAATGCACATGTCCATAATTTTTCGCTTTAGTGTCAAAGGCAGATTTCCTTTCATAAGCTCTTTCATGGACCAGTAGCTCTTCCAGGCATTTTCGGTTCGTCTTAAGACTTCCTTGTCTTGTCTGGACTGGAAAGAGACTAACTGGCCCAAGTAGAGTAGAGTAGAACATCCTGTAAAACTTTCGAGGCGGTAAAAAAAATCTTCCGGTATGTAAGAATCGTAGCAGATGGTGTTCTGTAGTTTCTGCCTGGGATACACGGCATGGGAAGATAGCGTGAGTTTTTGTATGTCTATATGTATGTATGTTCTAAAGAAAATCATGAAAATCCAACCTTCTCGCAAGTGCCACACACTTCGCCTTGGCGAACCTACTTACCGTTTCTAATAACAGATATAAGTTCATTGAAGGTAACTCATGCAATTTATGTCTGGAGGAGATTGCTTTGTATAATCTGTTACATAGGGGCCCGGGGCCCTCGTCATCATAAACAGGGACCTGTAACAACCATGGGGGCTTATCCGATGCGTAAAGCCTTATAGTGATGCCCTATTATGAGTTTATGAGCGAAGTTCTGTTAATAAGATAGTGTTTTGTTTCTTAAACTTTCTGTCTGAAGATTTTGAAGAAATGTGAAGTTAGTTTTCCTCTCTTCAATGTATATCTAATGTAGCAAGCTATTATAGGCTCAGCCAGTCTATTTTGTAAAAAAAATTACCGTGAAAGCTTATTTATAGGTGAAGTGAGCTGTCAAAAGTGACATCCCCTTGCATCAAAGGGAATGACAGCTTACTTTACCCAAGTTTTCTTGGTGAGATGTTTACAGAGTAGTCGGGTATTCTCTCTAACGAAGAGAAACTTTGGTTAACGTCATGAAAATTCCATATTTTTTATATAAATTGATAGAGTCGAAAACATGATTTTTAAGCGGAATATCAGAAGTAAATCAACAGGTACTTAGTTGGCAAACAAAAAAGTACCTACTCTACACTTAAAACCATCATCTGATAACTAGTTCAATTTCCACACAATTTCCAGCTCGACACGATAAATTGTCGCCGACCATCCATCATGCGCTTACGCACACTGAAAGCGACAAGGCCGAGTAGCTACGTTTTGATTTACGCATCACTTTCATCCCGATACCGTTAAAGCTTTTAAACCGGCTGATATCGACGAAAGTCGGTAAAGTAAGACGGATGGTCCGCTCTTGCTTAAGTTTATGCTAATGGGCGCAAAGCGCGTGTGAAACGGAACGACGCGCGACGCGGCGCAGCGCGGGCGCATTGTTGCTACGGATTTGTAGCATATTTAAGCGCTTTCGTAACAATCGGTGTTATGATAAATGGTAAGGAAATGCGTGCGTTTTGGTTTATTTAATGCAAACGTTAAGTGGGTACTTAAGTTGCTTTATTTATTGTATTCAGTGTAATATTGCGCTCTGAGAGCTCAGCGGTTTTACTCTTGAGTGTATTGTTTATGGTTAATGGATTTTTAAATAGTTATAGGCTTTTCGGTCACGACCATAGACCCGGAAAATTGCTTTTATTTATACATAACCCAATTTATTAAAGCTTTCCCGTTGTTTTGACATTAAATTCCTAAAAAAAATTCACTTTCTGAAACTTTCTGAAAGATCAAATCCAGATAACTCACTGAAAAATCTTAGCATCACAATAGTTCCTGAAAGGTGAACATTGGAAAATCTCCCACCAGAAATCACTGATAAAGTTTCCTAAGTGTTTTTCCTTCTTTTACAGGAGCCAATCACAAGCCGTCTAAGGGGTGCAAGCATGTCCGGACCATATTTCAGCACAAGTCGGGCGGTAAAAACGTCGTCGAATGCCGCCAAATCATGTCGACCAAACAAGTGTGTAGCACGCCTAACATAAAGGCTAGTACTCACGTTGCCGAGGAAGCCGCTGCAGGGCTGTATCTGTGGCGGCAGAGGGGGCAGGTCTGGGGAGTGCCGCGCCCGCGGGCTCGCTCGTGTGTTTCGCACCTGCTCCGACTGACCCATGGCTTAGTTGATGTGCATCCCTGGAAGGGAAGAACAACTTTATAAAAGAGAAAAAAGCATATCACTAAACGCGCTAAGCAGTAAACATAGACAGGGCTACAACAGGTACCAAATAATCAACAATATCTCTATCATCTTCAAATGATTGACAGAAACAGAATGAATGAATGAATGAATGAATTGCACCGATCCCAGCTTGGTTAAACCAGACTCGATGTTATAAATTAATCTACCGCTATTTATTTTGTCATTTGTGGTGCAAAGAAGCCTTATTCTTCTAGACAGCCACGTAATTGTGGCATTAGTGACGTTCTTCAGATTGTCAATAGTGTAGCACCCTAATCGCTTAACACGCTATCAATGTCAATCTGAATAATTTTGAAGGATATTGCTAATAGTTACATTGCTTCATATGTTCGAAAAATTTGTCTGCTCAACAACGTAAATAATGCAAACTGTCAATATGAAAGCTACTGATAATATGTTACGTACCTAATTACCCCGCAGGTGCACATTTAGTAGGGATACTCTAGGAAAAGCGTGACAAGGTAATTAAATTTGTTAAGGCACGGTGTGGATAGGGTTAGACATTAGGTACATTTAGAATTTTGAAACGTCCGGTCCTTTCTAAAAGCCGGATATTTACAAAAAAGACATTCTCTTTAATATCTCTTTTTTCAGTAAGTACCTACCGTAAACAATCATTATACTCATTTTATTTTCTAAACAAATCCTCTGCGTTTGAAAAGACAGACCGGACATGTCCGGACGAATGGTAACCATAAGTGTTGTGCTCCTGTTCAGAATCAGCGCACTCGCATTGGGTGCTGGTGTGGGAATGTGGGATTATGACAGATTCATAATTTCTCAGGTCGCCCAATGAGTGTGTATGCTTTCTGCGACCTGACTGGAGAATGTTCCTGAGCTTTGATTAAAACTGTTAACTGTCTGAATGAATACGGCAATATTGATAATTTTCGGCACCATGTTCACAGGATTTTAATTCGCCCATAAAATTTATAAGTATTTCCGCTTAGGTTAAGGCTCTTTCATCTTCTATTAGAACGGCATTTGATGTAGGTTCAATGTAATTAACCTTTGGGGTCGTAAATCATATTTACCTCATTTACGATAAAATAAAATGGTCTCTAATAACGTTTCAGTTTCTCATAAAAATTGCAAACGACTAAGATTTTATTGGGCTTTAATAAAAACTTTTAGGAGATCTTTTTACGAGACAAAAATATAACATCTTTAAATTATATTGATTCTGATACATTTTTTTTTTGAACCAGGCTTCCAATCTATCCGGATGCGGCTGAATACCAGTATTTTACATAGAACGACTGCTTGTCTAACCTTCACAACCCAGGTACTGGGTAACACGATACCCCTTGGTAAGAGTTATCAGACTTTTGGACTTCTGACAAACCGTAACGACTGTGAAAGATCTACGAATTACAACCGGGACCAACTTAACGTGATTTCGAGACACGGAGGGGTGTCGATATGTAATGGACCCATTAAGCCCATCCACCGACTGACCAATTCGGAGTATCGCTTGTTGATTTTCTTTCAGTATATTGGGGAAAAAAAGTTGCGCAAGATACTCCCTAGCAACACGTCTATTTCTCGTTAGGGTCAGTTTAGACCTTATCTACTACTTAAAAAAGTACACAATTCAGTGAGGTGGTGTCTGCTACGTCGAGCTACGCCGCGCGGCCCACCTCATTGAATTGTGTGCCTTTTCGTGTAGTAGATAAGGTCTATAAATGTATTGCTATCTTGAAAACTGCACGCCGCGCCGCGTCGCAGTGTGAACTCTTATAAAAGCCACACTACAAATTAATTTAAAGTGTTAAGTTTAAGTAGCTGATAACTTATCAAATTATCAATCAGTTATCTTAGTACGATCTATTTTTATAGTCAAGTTCAGTAATTTTGACTAATTTACGGTGGTTTAAATGTACCCATTTAAACAATTAATGTGTTATCCAACGTTGTCTATGTAAACTTTGTAGATGAATAAAAGTTCAGTTATCTGATTTGATTTATAATTATTCGATTTATTAATAGTTTTCGGATGTGTTAAGATAAGATAACATAATTTACCGGTTTGCGAAATAAAAAATAATTGACATTTTGAAATTTATAGGTAATTACGGCGCAGGATAGCCTTTACCAGAAGTGGTCATTGTGTAAGTGGTTCAGCAGTTTCATTGTGATCAGGATTATGACGGAATCACAAGCCGGAATTTAGCTGTTCTTCGTGGACGTGGTATGACAGCGGCACTTTTGACATCTTCTTTGTCACCAGAAGGCAGCCGCCACGCAAACTTCGATGGCGGAAAACTAGATGGCGCGGGTTGATGCGCCGTCACATATTTTATTTTAAGTAGATACGTATTTTAGACCATGCGAAAATATATTGTGATGACACACATACAGACACTACCAAAAGTTGTACACTGATACCTCCTATATTCACCTACTTACTTGCCAGATCGCCATACATATCGTGATTCGTTCACTTTACACGACATTAATCATTTCACATCCAATTCAATTTTAAAAAACTCAATTAAAACATGATACTGTGTCAAATTGGTTCTGTATCTAGCGTAGAACAGAGAGGTCGTCTAAAGAAAGTGGCAAAACAATGAGTTAAGAACTTTAAGTTTTATGCTATAAAGTACATAATCCTTTGTTATTTTTATAGGTTTTAGAATGAACGTTCTTGATAATCTAACGTTATTTTTCTTTGAAAACAAGAAAAACATGATTTTGTCAATAGGATTGCGGATGTGTGCCGTGTATTGTGGTGTATGGTGATTGGGAACCAACGGTTGCTGTTCGAGGTCGTTTATTCACCTCTGATTATAAGCTACTATAATTTATTAACTCGATCGTAAGTTCGAGTATCAATGTAAAGTGATCTGCTAAATATTTCTAGCAGTGTTCACATTATGCGTAATTCCACTTACAATTTCATCCGATTACTTGAGTTAACGAGCCCAAACCGACGATTTCTTTTATTCATAAGCTGATTAATGGATACAGACAAAGAGTTATTACTTTTGTTTTATTTGTTATGGAATATGGGGTATAAATATATGCATTAAAAGCCCGCACTGGTACCTACCGATACTATACTTATGTCCACTCGGCACAATATTAGGTCAATCAGTCTGATCTTTAGGTGTAGATTTGTCTTTACCAAAAATTAAGAAGGGCTATAATACCTACTGTGTGGCCCTACATTACCTACCTTAGCCACACGCTAATATTTTCTATTTGGACCAGCCTAAAAAAGTTTTTAGGAAACATATCTATGGAAAGAAACAACACATCCCCAATAGAAAAATTTGCTAACAAAAACAGCATCCCACTACTACTCACCAACAATTTTAATTATTCCACCACAACCTCATCTTCACATTATAAGAAATATCTCAGACCAACATCATCATCACCTGCTTAACCGTTTCCTAATATCTGACCGGCACAACCCAGTTACTATATGCTTTGGCAAGACGGGTTTTCAGACTTTCAGGCTACCGTACCGACTGTTAAAGATCTACAAATGGCAGCCGGGAGCAACGGCTTAACGTGCTTTCCGAGTCACGGAGGGGTCTTCGTATGTAATGGATGGTCTAAAACTATCAACGAACCGGCCTCAGCAAGAGTTGCCTTACCTTGAAGATTATTTAGCCACGAAGCCCCTCAATGTATCTGAATAATCTCAGATCAACAGTCGGCCTATTTACCTTTTAAACGAGAAAGATGCCTTATCTTAAGTTCTAACACCTAGATATTTTATATATCTGCAAGCCATTTGTTGTTCAAGTGAAACTGGTCAGGGTCTACCTAGTTTCTGCATTTAATATCTAATTATTAGTTCGTTTACATGCTAAGTATCTTGTTCGTCAGTATTGCAAAACGTCGGAATGAAGACTCGATGGTTCTGAATAATTATGCGAGGTTACCCATTTATTTACTAGCATTTACCCGTTCTCTACAAACTTGAGTTGTGCAAGGGAAGGTCGCATTTAATTTTCTTTGTTGATTTTCATATTAATTTTGCTTAGTGTTTATTGTTCATGATGCATGACCGGCATAGCACCAGAAATAGTGTGATTTGTCCTTTTTTTTCTCCAATAAGTAAGTAAGTAAATAGATAACATAATTACATAGGTGCATGCATAGACTTATAAAAAAAGATGGACTCCGCGCCACGCATATCGAAAGTGAAGCACAGTAGATAAGTATGCCGGGACCGCTTGTACAAACACGCCTCACGCTCACATTTACATCATAGTATGCCGACAGGCCGCCATTACACGACACGACAGCGTCAATCGTCAACCACGCACACATAGATCGGTACGGTGCTTCACTTTCGATATGCGTGGCGCGAAGTCCATCTTTTTTTATGAGCACAAGGGTGCATGATCTGATTTATGAAGGTTTACTGCTAGACGATCAAGCGTCGAGTCGCCACATCGGCCGGTCCTGGTGCTTCTCGTATCTAGCGAATTTCCGCTACCAGTACCAACGGGGTAATCATTATCAGTATTAATGACTTTCATTTCGACAGTTTAACAACATTGATTGCGCTATTTACGTTGTTGAGCAGACAATTTTTTCGATCAAATCGAGTAATGGGTTCGCAATAGATAGGTACTTATACTTCAAATTGATTCAGATTATATGTAGGTAATTGATAGTGTAGTGTTTCGCAATTAGGGCGCCGGTCCTCGGTACACCTTTGTAGTTTTGTCAAAAAATTATTTAAGAGAAGATAAAATGATCAAATACGTCGTACTATTTATGTTTTTATTTAAACAACACTTTTGAAGTCTTGAAGACTATCATTTGTTGCGTTCATTTAGACAAGACATAATTATGTATTTTTCTGTAGATAAGTTTTGTTAGCCGAACCTAATGTAATGCTAACAACTTAATTCCCAAACCATATTTTTTCAATCAAATTGCCTAAAAATTGATAATTTATAAAAAATACTTCCTTTTTAATGAAATAAGTATACGACCTTGTATCGTTAGCGTAATGGGTACCTATCGGTTGATTAGGTTTTCTTTCATTCCACCGGTCTAACGGTCGTCCATCAATCAACATCTTTCTGATCATTATGTGGAAAACAGACCAATAAATTGAATTTCAAAAGAGGCCTCTAATTCTAAAAGAGGCTGTTACAGAAATTTATTGAGCTGGTTATTTGTTTAATGAACAACTCATCCGTGCAACTTACCTACTTATGTAGGTAAGCTTCGCTAGGTTCCAATGAAATATGATCCGCCCATCACCTAGTTCGAGTACCTACATTGTTCCTGATCAGACCATGCTCCATCTGATGGAGCGTCCTAAATGTCTGTTCACCTGCACCCTTGACGATCTGAACAACGCCTGACACACACACAACAACAGCATTCTGTTTGCGCCCAGTAGGTGGCCACGTTTATTGCGTACTTATCGACATTATGATGTCGATAGGTACGAAAAGAACTAAATGTGAAGGTCCATCATTTTCGAATATCTTTAAAATAAATTAATTTACAAAGAAACGTTACAAGTAAAATCGCACTCGAATTATTCTGTAAATAAATGTTGTGCCTAGAAACGCCGACACCGAATTCCAATCCTTTATTTATAAAAGGCCCGTTGCGCTAGCGCATCGGCTTAAATTATAGAGGGTGAATCGTCTGTAGTTAAACGAACCACGACTCATGAAGTTGTTGGAGCTTTTTGTACTTTTTACTGGCAGGCATTAGATCGCAACGTCTCGTCGGCCATTATTAATGCGCCGATAAAAACCGAACGGCTTCGGCTGCGCTCGGTCAATTGCGCGGGCGTCGATCCTTAGACAGACAGCGTCTCTCGCCATTATAAAATTGATTTATACCACTAACTACTCTGGTTGTCTCCAATAGATACCTATTTTAATTAAATGACAAAATTTATCAACGCTCTGCATATTATTATCGCCCACGCAGCCGGAAATGGCTTTGTCAAAATTATTTTTACAAGATCTGATTCTGATCCATAATTATGGCCTTTGTGGGATAACTAGTTCCATTTCTAATTGCTTATTCTGACTATCGAATATTTAATCGCTGGTCATTCGTTTACCCATACCATCTGTTCGTCCATAAAAAGTTGTTTCAATGGTCGCTTTACGAGTGGTTCCTGCAAGTCACGGCGCGCGGCGGCTCGCCAATAAAGAGACGTAATGTAGCAGGAACTTCAGTACTTAGTGGGAGCCCAGATGTTCATGGAGTGTCATTACCTACCTCGGTGGTCGCGCCATCGTATAGGTGATAAATAAATGGTTATCTGACCGGATCGACGCATGCGCCGCCCGCCGCGTGGGAACTACGGCTCGGTTTCAAAACAACAAGCCGCACTTATGTTACACGCCGTATAATTGTTACAAGTGATACTAACTTTCTAAAAAGTTGTATAGAGTTACTTGTTTTATGATAAAACTTATTGGTTTCTCCTGTCGATACTCGTATGTTTACCGAGTTTGTTTCCCGTTGGGACAGTGGAAGCATTAGAGATCGGATGAAGGTATGTAAGCGTGGATGGTTATTGGAAAGTTGATACTGACCAATACAAGTGCAGCACAAAGAAAAAGCTTAAACGCATTTTTCTTTCTTTATATCTTTGCGAACAGTCATCATTTCAGCTTGCAACCCACGAGAGGATCAATTAAATCCTGAACACAAAACTAATCCTTCATGACTAACGAGAATTCGCAATCGCATCATGGCATTGACATTTGACGCAGTATATTTCATGATCCAAATTTAGACGCTGAACTATTCTGACAAAATTCTCAAGTTCGTTTCTCAGAAAACTCGCGCACGAAATGTTTTCAAAGTTTTTGTTATATTTCGCAAGAGAACGCCGTGAAATGCTTCGGATTCTGTACCGCACGAGTTTTGACGGCGCCCGCGCCGCTGAGACGAATAAAGCTTTTTGCCGGTTGACCGACCACCAACCACTGCAAGCTTCTTTCGACTACCTTAACCTTTATTTATTGGAGCTTAAGATCGAAAATCGGAAGGATTAGTGGACATCTGTGTTGATAAGAGATCAAGTTACAGTGGTACCGTAAGCCAGCGGTTTGACAAAGGGAGTCAATTTGAACGTAGATATCTGAGGATCGTTCGTGACTCATCTGTCTATGGTGATTATCTCGAAACAATATGGCGGCGAACTCGTGAGGTTTGCTGTACCGTCGTGGAAAGAAAATTGGGAATAACTAGATGAGGTTTTTGATCTTTATTGATATGCTTATCAAGTTAATTATTTTGTAACCTCGAAAATTTGCCGCGCGTTGAAGTCTTTTCTTTTTATTACTAAAAAGTTGGCGATTGCCTAAGCTTTATGAAAGTTATGATGGATAAAGAATATCTACCTAAGGTAGGTATGATAAATGATGACTCTTGTTATATCTTTCTTATTAGAATGGATGAATTTCTGCAAAATCTTGGACCGAGATTTTTTTATCTTCATTAGCCTACCATCAGATAGAGACCACCTATTACAATAACCTAGGTAGGTACTTATTGCCTAATGGTATGTTTATTCGAAACAGACTAATTAAGAAACAATTACTGGACTTGGTCACAAAAAGGTAGTTAGGTAACCTAACCTACCTTTTTTCCTTTGCTCGAGAACATGAAAAAATATGAACACAGATCAAGATATTTTTTCTACGGCCCTTTTTTCTTTCTATTTTTAGCTATATAGCGCATGGGAACATTTGCGACACATTCAATCAAGTTACCCGACACCAACTGGAAATATTATTCCAGTGTCTGAAGATGATTTCTGGTGACTGTTTCACATAAATATTACCTGGTAGGTAGGTATCGATTTAAGAATATTTAAGTGACTGGGAAAAAAATAAGTGACGCAGTTTAGGTGATCAAGCTGAAATAGATCACATTCTCGAAGATATTTATGGCCGAATAGGATGGGAATTAGGTAAACTAAGTATTTTAAGAGCGTTTAAGACGTACGGAATTTCAAACAAACTTTCAAGCCTTGTTTTTCGAAATGTATGAACTAATGAAACTTCATACGCATAAGAGAATACAAAGGTCTAAAATTAGAAAAATAGTGTGCTGCTGATTAAGTAGATGATGATCCATAATATATAATTAAGTAGGAATTCTTACAAATTCCAACTCACTGATTAAACAAATACATATAATTATTAAGAAATCTTTCATTTAGTTATAAGAATAGGTACTCCCAATTGTAGAAAATGTGGCATTTTGATAATTAGCCATTTAGAGAATTGGCCATTCAGAGGATTAGGTTTAGGCTTTTAAAGTTCAAATTCTATAAAAGCCTAATTCTATGAATGGCCAATCCATTCAGAGAATTAGGCTTTTAGAGAATTTGCCATTTTGAGAACTAGTCCTTTTGCGACTCTGTTGCCATTTTGATAATTAGACCTTCTGCGCCTAAACCAATAAAAGGTAGACGGAGCTGTCATTATTGGTCCCTCTAATAAGTAGGAGGTAGTTACCTAGGTGTCTATTGAAATGGATGATCTTGTAAACCACAAAAATACCACAAAGTCCCTCAAAACATCGTAGAACAACAACAAAAAACATAAAAATTTAAAAAGTTTTACCACATGTTGGGTGCAGTCACATCGGTAATCTGATAGCTTACTGTTTTTGGACAAAGAGCTTACGAAATAAGCAGAACATCGTGAAATACAAGACGTCAATATTTATTAGTCTCTAACAGCTGGATGTTAAGCCACGGTAATCACCGTGGTTAAGCTATTTAACACTGATAGAGTCGTTACAAAGAACCAATTACCTAAACCTCTTATGGAGTATTAGTACTACCGTAAAACATGATCATAAATCTGGTCCCTCAAGTGACGTAACCGGCTAATCCCAGTAGTGAAAGGATACCTTGGAGGTCGAGAAGAACGCATAATGCCCAAAACACTATCGTACCTATTATCGGTCTTACACAAGTAGATCTTTTGTTCGACTGGATATGGTTTAGATAACCATCTAAACAAAGGAGTTTCGCTACAAAGTTGATAGCAGATAGTTACATTGACAGGAAAATGGATCGCGGTTACGAAATTACCGTTTGTATGCAAAATTGTTTTGCTTACGATTGCTGATTTCAAGCATATTAATATTGTTGACGTACATTTCATACACGTTGCGTTTATTAATTAAATTCATGAATGGGCGTTAATGCGATATCTATGAGTTGAAAAGAAACGTCAACTCAGCTAATAACGAAACTTGGTAGGTATCTATTTAGTACCAAATTAGGCAAAATTACGTACCTAAGTGCCTATGCTTACTTAAATATGATTATGACTCTTTATAAGGATGGTAAGGGTTCGGTTTTTTTCATTTAGTTTCAAGAAATAGACCGGCATTGTTATCAATTTACACATAGATACTGTCTATTCCCAAAGGCCGGTCGCCCTCGCATCGGTTCGTCTATCGAGAATCGAAAGAAAAAACCATCGATATCACAATCTCGGATCTCAAATAACATGTGGGGAGGTTGATGGTATAGCGTGGACAATGGGCCGGTGGCCCGGTAATTACCCGACACAGGGCGTGGGCAGCCGATATCGCCTTCAGGACTATTGTGGCTATCTCGCGATCTCACTCTGCTAATAAGACTGGCTGATTTGTGCCTCTCCTCAAGCGTGCATTAAGCAAGCATTGTTTGTGCATATAGCGTGACCGCGGGAGATTTGATAGGACAGGGTGTAAGAACCTTTGGATAAAAATAGAAGAGGTTTTCCTACTTTTCCTCTAATTAAATAGGTACCTACGTAAATAAGTACCTACTATTGTTACATACATTACTGTTACTTACATTCTGTAGTTGCTTTGACTCACACCCTGATTTATTACTTGTTAATTTTTTTTACATATTTTTTAAATGAAAATCGTTTAATTTTACCATATTTGTAAATAGTTATGTGAGCACCATGTATCTATCAGATAATTAATTTATATGTCATGGTTTTATTTTTAATTCTTTTACCTATTGTGGTAGGTATACTTAGTAATTTTATTTTAGGTGCATCGTCTTCACATATTATTTATTATATAATTAATGTACTTATGCAAAATATTGTAAAACATTTTAAAAGAGTAACGGTGGAGTTTCTTGTCCATTCCTTCTCCATACGAAAACTACCTTTTGGAAGGGGCGACTAGAATCAATTATATTTCATAATAATTTTTGACGTTCAAAAGTGCCTTTTATGTGCCTATTTGAAATGAATGCTTTGACTTTGATAGAGAATACGATATTTTTTATGTCCGGGCTTTTAATTTATGACAGAGAAGAAATAATAAAAGAGAAGAAACGAAGATGACAGGAAAAAGCAAATCTAAGTGGTGTCTTTGAGACTGGCTGCATGACAGCTTCGTCTGGCAAGTGAGAGAACGGAGAAACGGATGGGCAGGACGGTTAGCTTTCAAAGTGGAAACGAGGAACCACAAAAACAAGAATACCTAAGTTTTTTTGTCGCATTTCGTAGGTTTCATCCACCCACCCGCATGAACTTTACAGTTTCAGACACCTTTAATTATTCCATTTTTGTTATCAATATTTCGAGATTCGTGTAACACAGTGTACCTACCTAGTCAACACCACCTTGGTTGACAACAAAATGTAACAGGACAAAATTGTGAACTTAGTTTACCAGTTCAGCTACTTTGCATCTCAAAGACAAAGATTTAATACAATTTAATAGCCGAATAGATAGTGCTGATTTGGAGGAGATAATTATAATCCGTTGGCTCTGCGACCCCCAAAATGAATGTTGGCCACAGATAAGTACGAGATCCCGTAATTTTTCGTAGTGCACAATGAATATTACTGGCTGCACCACCACTTATTGAAAAAGTGGTGGTGTATTGTCTGTGGGGATAAAGTTGGACTTCTAGCATTAGCCTAAATCAAGAGGCGTAGTTACCGTATCTACCTAAAGCAGGCTGCTGAGAACTTCATAATCCTAACAAATGAACTCAATAGGTAACTTAGTGTCCATCCTGGAAATCGAATTCTGAACCTCAGCCCCCGGCTTACATGCCATACCACTTCAGTAAAAAACAGACATTGCTAATCCCGCATTAAAAGTCTGAATTAATCTGTTATTAAGTACGTTCATTAGAACGCAAAACTGTTTCGTTTGTAACTGCAATTTTCAGTTCAGGATTCCTTGTATGGAATATGATGAGACCGTCAGAGTTGTAGGTAGGTAAGCTCAGCCGTAAATAGGTAGTGTTTTATGACCAGACTTTCTTGTTTCTCTGTTGCAAAAAATAGTCATCACGGACACCTAACGGTTTGGTACAGATTTCTTGTAGGTATTAATTTTGTAAATCCTTGCTAACCCATTAAAAACCAATATCCAACATTAGAAAAGACCTACATTTTGCTTATAACGGTAGATAGGTTGACTAAAAGTGGTAATGAATGGGGTAGCTCTTCAAAGTTTGGTTTCAGATTTTGGGTAGGTAGAGGAGTAATCTAAAAAAAAAAATTTTTCAACGATTTCTAAAAAAGATTCCTTGAACGACGTTTGTACCTATACGTGAACGTGAACGAGAAGCTACTGATCCATTCAAGTTTATTGGAAAAATAAATAAGAACTTACCTTTCTCCGAAAAACAAAATATAACAGACGTTGATTATAACAGTTCAAACACTAACAGCGTCCAAAACACAATATCACACGTGAAATCAGTTCGTATCACTGCAACGTTCGTTTACTTTGAGTTATTATTTTAGTTCGATAAGACCGGACGGTTCACTGTTATTTTGAACCGGCGTCTCGCTCGCAACGAAGCACCGCGTGCATTTCAATGGATGAAAGTGTAAACCGTGGTTTTTGTATAGCGCCCTCTCGTTTGCGCTAGCGAGCGCGAAAAAGACAGAGACAAGCTATAGGTACGAGCAAGTTTGGCTTTTTGAGTGGAGCGACAACTTCGCCCACTATTTTATTGTTATTCTAATTTTTACATCTCGAGACTTCTTACCGGCTGCGGTAACATGTTTACAGAACACCCAAAAAGTTGGGTTTCCAATTTATTTTCTTCTAGTGTTTAAATACAGGGCTTAGAGGAATAAATTAAAAAAAACTCAAATGTGGATCGATCGTTTATTTTTATTTTCTTCCCACAGGTGGCAAGAACCAGAGTAGCGAGCACAACCTAACATAATTATGAAAATGGTAACTATTTTCAGGGATAACCACTTCTAAATGAATGAACAATTTTCAAATAGGTATAATTTGGTACAATCTAATTCAAAAGCTCATACATGTATGCTATCGCAGTTTATTTTTGCTATACTTAATTGCAAAAGAAAGGTGCCAATTTTCGCAATAAGTTACAGTTAGTAAATATCGAAAATCCTTATCCGTGAGAAAAACAGTTAAGTGTTAATAAGTTATCGAGTTGTGTAAAATTTTATTAGGTATTCGTTACGCGGTGCAGTTAAGTTTGGCGCCCAAAATATAAGACGTGAAATCCCTTGTGTACTGCTCCTACCCCGGCCTATAAGATATATTTTTTAAATCTCTAATGATTTTACGAAACTTCAAGAGAAAATAAAATGATATAAATTGATATGAAATGTAAACAAATATGCATGTAACCAAGGCCACTTATTAGCTATCGGTTACAAGCCGATTTGTCCCTGGTGAGAGAGCATTATAAGATTTGGAATTTTTGTCTAAATTGCAAAATTATTTGTAAGTTTTTTTTTTCAATATGTGCTGATTTGCTACGTGGCCAAAATACATTTACACAGGAAAAACAAGTTTGCTCTCAATGAGAAATAGTATTGCGTAGAACAAATATTGGTTATTTGCTGACGGTAAAAAAGTTGAAAACTTGAAACACCAATAGTTACATATTATTATTATAGCGACGAAGTTCAAGCCACTTACAAATGATCACGTGGCTCGTTTATAAAGAGTTGTGAATTTCGGGGACCGGTAACCACCTATAGATCTACTTACGCCAGCTTCTCATTGACACAGCAACTTAATAACGTGAAAAGTTTCCACGTAAGCTGACGCAAGTGACTAAGGGCTCGGTAATAAAATAGGACGTTGATAAACCCATCAGACGAGGGAGCAAAGGACAGGTGTTATATAATAATTGTGGTCTCGATAGTTTTATTCACGTCCCATTCAATATATAAGGAGTTTGCATAGGTCCGGCGTATATTTTTTGATTGTAATAAGTCCCCGAAACCGAATACCGCAGCAAACTCCTTTTGCTTTCCAAAAAATGTTCAAACATTCCTTCAACATTTGTTGAAAAACATTATTATCCACTGCTGTTCTGGACAATTAGACGATCAAGTGCATAGGCACATTACATTAGATTATTATCTAATCAAACATAATATTATATGCGAACTTGAATCTAGTACTTGTTTTTTTGGTTTTTCAAATATTTTTTATCGAGGTATCCTTTAGCGAATATCGTTAATGGAATAAGTACAATATAATATGAACTTATGACAGAAAAAAATGAAATACATTACGTGACGCGTGAAAATGAATGTGAATAATTAGTTGAATGAGTTTAAAAATACCCAACCGCTCTAATAATGTAGCTTTAGTCAGTACGTGAACATTTCAATATCTGAAACATTGTAAAAGTCGTAAACTGATGTACTTGTCTACCCGCATGAACATAACATCAAATATTTCAGATAAGGAAATTGACAAAAGAATTAGCGAACATATAATGAAACATCATATAAAAGAACTGAAAATGACTATACATTAAATTCACAATATACTAAATATATACAAGGATAGCCTTCCTGGTGTAAATTTTGCAATGACATTTTTTTTTACATTTTCCGTTTTCAGTTATTACAAACAGAAGTAAATCACACTACATAAAAATAAATATATAAAACACGACACATAAAATAGAAAAGTATGCACGAATATTAAAGTTTTATATGAAATTGTAACTAGGCAAGGCTTTCAAATGAAATAAATGTAAGTTGTGGGACAGTGTACAGGGCGAGCGTGGAAGGTCGACGCCAGATGGCGCTGCGACCGTCCTACTGCGCTGTACGCGCGGCGCGACGTCTAACACGCCGGCAGCAACGCCCCGTGTAAAATGAAAATATACGAAAATATAACATATACAATTCTTATGTTTATGAACTATAATAACAGTTACGCCTATATGAACTGTTACAATCCATACTTGGAGCTGTAAATTATGTTACAATTGATGGTCATCGCTGCTCACCGTTTCGTCGTGCCGCCATCATGTAACGCAAGGCATGCCGATACATCTTATAAAAAGTTAACCAACCGTTTTCTGAACGAAAACGTGCGTCCGTAAACGGTGAACAGCGTCGGCCGGGCATATATCAAAGAAGAGCACGACACAGAGTTCATCGTAGCCGACGACACTAGGGGGCATCGGCCCCCCACTAACATAGTCCAGCTTTATACAAAACTGCTAACACCTCGAATAACCACTATCCGGCAGAACGCAGCGGGCCAATACGGTATCAAGAATGAACACTAACCCGCGACGCGTTCGCCACCCTACATTATATAATGCGGCAAATCAATAAAATCGCCGCGTGTAAAACTTATTCAACATGGACAAACCATAGCGTCCGCTTCCGATATCGATCGAACCTCGGACATAAAGCCGCATCTCGACATGTTCGGCTTGGAAACAGTCTCAACTGTAGGTACATCTTTCGCGAACAACGGCCGAAAGGCGTACCCACTGCTAGACATCGGGAGATGCGTCTAATCATCTCCTTACATTAATGTTCGCGTTCAAAAAATGTTGCAAAAGAAAACAGAACAATTTACTTTACGATATAAAATTTTGAATGAATTTAGATCGCCTGGAAACGTAAACGAAAAATACTAACAAAAATAAAATACCTGTTCTACTTATATTTTATATTAACAAATTATTAAACAAGTCGGGACGATATTATTGTAAGAATTATATTAGAATCGTCCTATCATGTTTGCTATGGAATGCTGTCGTCTCGTTTTGCGTTAATATGTAATTTTGAACTAAAACAAATAAAATATATATTTTCTCAACAAAACATTATAAAATAATAAGTATATAACGATGCAGAAATGCTGCTTATTATTTCAAGGCCATTATTTAACAATAACGCACAATACCGAACACTTTCGCACATTAATCAATTTTCGTCGAGTATCGACAATGAAGCGAGAGCATTCCATCAAACATTCCTACATCAATATGAAATCTCTACAAAGAAAACATTGAACTAAAATTAACGTTACATTATAACTCCTTCCTTCCCATCAATATCTACAATCATAAGATATGTTAGCACTTCTAGCCTTCCACTTTTGTACCTCGACAACCCTACACACTCGGAGAAAGTAACGTTTTAAGGCTTCGCTAATTAATCCTATTATTATTGCTAACTTTTTCATTCTAATGCCACTTGAAGAGCTACTAAGGACATCTTCTCGAGACCAATCGCGGCGGCACGTCGTTTTCGAATTTGAAAAGCTGCGATTTCTCACTTTCGACATACAAACAATAACACGCTCGAAGAAAAAAGGGGGGCGATATATACAGATCGGGCGATGGATCAGGTAAGGAAACGATCAACACTGAGACCTCCCGCCGCAGGGGCCGCGCGGTGAGCTCTGAGCTGCGGTATTAGGCGCTCTCTGATGCCGAGTGCAGCCCGAGCTGTGTAACCGACACGTCGCCGGCTGCAGTCGGGCTGCACCCGGCACGGTGCGGGTGAGCCGCGGCTACAGCGGCGGGGCGCGCGGGGCGGCTAGCGCGTGAGCGGGCGGTCCAGCGCCAGCGTGCAGCACGGCAGGAAGCGCGCGTGCGGGTGCGTGCACTGCGCCGCGCAGCGTAGTGCCGCGCTGTGCCGCCGCTTGCGGTCGCCGCGGCCCTCGTCCGGCGCCTCGCCGCCCGCGTACTGCGCGTGCGCCGCGCTGATGTCCGACAGCAGCTCCTCCCACTCGCGCGACAGCTCGTCGGGCGGCGGCGCGGCGGCGGCGGGCGCGGGCGGCACGGGCGCGCATGCGCGGCAGGCCGTCTCGCTCCAGATGGAGCGCGCCGCAGTGGGGCGCATCTTCTTGGCGGCGCGGCCGCACTCCTCGCACGGCGCCCAGGCGGCCGCGGCGGCGGCGGCGGCGCTGGCGGGCGGCGCGTCCGTCTGCGCGCTGGCGTCGCACTGGCGCAGCGGGAAGTGCAGGCGCAGGCCCAGCTCGTCGAGGTCGGGGCAGCGCTGCGCCGGAGTGAGGTTGAGGCGCCCGTAGTCGATGCTGCCGACCGAGCGGTACTCGAGGTACCGCTCGGTCCCCGCGCCCAGGTACAGCCCGCCCGAGTCACTGCGGCGGAACTCGACGATGTCGTGGTCGCCGCAGATGTCGAAGGTGTCGCCGTCGGCGTAGCGCGGCGGCTCGGCGTCGGTGTCGCGGCGGATGGGACGGAAGTGCGTGCGCGCGGAGGTGAGGAGGTCCTCGCGCGGGCGGGAGGACGGCGGGCGCGGGGGCGGGTCGCAGGCGGGCGCGGGCCGGGCGGTGCAGGCGCGACCGCGGCGCGGAGGCACCTCGGCGAAACCGCTGCGGTCGCGGCTGTGATTGATCGCCGTGAAAGAGCGCATCGAGTTGGCGACTGTGGACAGAGCATCGTAGATCTCGTCGTCTTCGTACAGAGCGAACGACTCGAGCTCGCGCGGCTCTGGCTCGACCACGTCGGCCAGGTTGAGCGGGCGGAAGCGGTCATGCAGAGCATCAGCAATGCGCGAGGGCGAGTCTCCGCGGTCGAGCGGAGGCGGGAAGTCTGCAGCTTCGGTTGACCATATACTCTCAGTGAGGGATATAAGACTGCACTTCTCGGCGGACGGATCGGCAAACAGACGGTCGGAGGGAGATGACAGCAGATCTTGGAAGTCTATCGGAAGGTCCTGGTACTCATCGTCAGGTGTGTTCTGGTCTTTAGACCACAGAGCTTCGATGCTGCGATCGAACTTTGCCTCGAATTTAGCGTACAGTTCCTCTTCCATGGGCGTGCGCACGCGCGGGTTGAGGTCTTCAGTGATGACCCACCCACCGTCGAGGTCAAGGCTATCATCCCAGTCAGGCACCATGTTTTCGTTCATTCCAATAGTCCCCTCTGTTATTTCTTTGATCTCGTCTGTGACGGTGTTCTCGCACGTGCCGTAACCCTCGTCTAATGCTATGGCTCTGATGAACTCCTTCACTGGGTCTTGTGTTTCCATATCCCAGACACCCTCGTGTGTTACCCACTCAGGCAGAATCTCCTTGCTTTCAAAAGATTTACTGTAGCTGTTGCAACGCTTCTTGTTGTTCTTCTTCTGACCGTGGTATGAATTACGTCGCTCTTTCCCTGAAGTTAGTTTCTTGTTTTTAGTATTCCAATCTTTAGACACTGTTAATTCGCTTTGCATTTTGATCTTGGAATCTGGCGCTGATTGGCGACACCACGCCGGCGGTGGGAGATAATACGGTAGCGGCGACTCTCGACCTTTCTTTAAAGCCGGAAACGCAGCGTAATATCGACGAACAGCCTCAGTTTCTTCTATAGAACACGTGGGCATGCCTACTCGTGACGCACCTTCTTGATCTTTGATGTCCTGAAGTCTTGTGCACAGCTCATCAACAATGTTGTCAAGATTAGGTTCCTGAAAAATAATCAATACAAAATTGTCACAAAAACATCCAAATTATAATGTAATACTTTTTACTACTACCAAAATAATACTACCAGATAATGATGATAATAATATCTAGTGTACAGTGGTGGTGTAGCTGCTTCACGTGCATTTATGTGGTCTCTTAACTAGCAGTCTGTCTAAGCCCTGCTGTTTATATCTTTAAATAAGAAATAGCTATAGATAAACAATTCTTCAACTGCTATCTAGAAAGTTTAGTGCTTGGATAGTGTTTATGAACATAATTTTAATAACAAATGTAGAAACCTAAAATCAAAAAACTACTAACTGATAAGTTAGAATATTCCAGTATAACCACTTTATGCTGTAGAAGAAAAGCCACAGATATGCTAATTAATGCCTACGTAGATTGTGAATGCTTGATGGAGAGCATTTGACTTGCATTCCACGCCAGAGCAATTGTTTATGCAATAGGCGCACATTTGCGATGCCTCAATGTAGAACAAATATAAAACAACATGCTCTATTTTATAGAATGTTTTCCAGCTACAATGGTTTGAGGCAGCATTTTGATATTTTCTTCGGGACCTTAGCATCAGCAAAAATTAAAATAAAGTTGAGCATATGCAGCCATTCGACTACTAATAATTAGTCCAAGAGCGGCATTTTTTTTTTCAAGTTTATTTATTTATAATTTTAACTACCTCAAACATTGTGCATGCTGCGTTCACTATTTTAGGGCATGTAGAGTTGTTTTTTTTTCTTGTTTAAGTTTACCTATGGAAGTTATGTGTAAAATAATAAAAACAAAAATATGCTCACAAGCACTATTTTCTTACAAAATTTGGTAATTTCTGAAGCATCTTTGTTTTTGACGCCTATGTACTAAAGGTGGAAAAGTGGTAGGCTCAACACATTATTATTATTAGAAGCCTTATTTCAATTAATGGATGTATGCAAGTGTAGCAGCTACAGTAAGACTAGTTTTGGGAAAAAACTACAGAATGAAAATAACACCAATTTTACTACAGAATGAAAAAATAAACAAATGGAAATCAGAAATAAATTAAATGTGTAATGAACAAATAATACAAAACATAGACAAAAAAGTCACAGAAAGGTAATGTTGGTACCATGATAAAAATTCAATCAAATGTCCTGCACTCAAAAAGTAGATGTTATGTAAATAAAATATGTGCATACAATGAAAATGCAAATAATTATACAAGTAGCTTATCACAATGGAACAAAGGAAGAATGCAGCAATGCTCCTAGAGTGCAAACCAAGGGGGACATCAAAATACAGTGGTGCGGTGCTTTCATAGGCAACAATCATTAATGAGGAAAGTTCCTGTAGGATCAGGCAACATGTTATAACTAAAATACAGTCTAATCTCTTGAAGAAGGAAAACAATAAAAAAATACATTTGGGTTACACAAATAACCAGACAAAAACATAAATAGTATCATGTTGCCTATAAAATAACATACAACATTGGAATAGATGCAAAACCGACCTTTGTGTAAGGATTCTTATAATTGTTAATTGTCTTCATTTTTACATTCCCACTGTTATGGTCACTTTCCAGTGTTACTGAGCACTGCATTTCCTCTTGACATTCGAAAAACAATAATTAGTCCTTACTGATTATTATTTGATCACTACTCACTAGCAAGTTGGCAAATCACTATTTCATCATTACTCTAATTAGGTACTCCTAATGGTGTTGAATAGCATACTAATAATTTATTTACTAAACAAATCATGCCAATACTTAATGATGCTGATTAGAAAATTCTTATAACACTTTTGTACTTTATTTATTTGATTGTGATAATCATGAAGCTGTCTTATTGGTATCTTGGTAAATAATTATAGTTGTGTTGCCTTTGACTGAACAAAACATGATAGTGACTTTACAAAATATATTTACATAAAATTGCAATGATAATGACGGTAAGTAGAAACTGTCAGTGACTTACCTGTACCAAGTGTGTGGGTATCAGATGATGGAGTGTGGAGTTTGATGAAGTTCTCTCGACGTGGCAGGCCAGCAGGCAAACGCCTGGCTCTCTCTCTTATGCTTACGCATCCTGTCCTTGATAGTGTCTGCCGTTATCAAACACCATCATCTTGTACAATAATCGTGAGTCCATTTTACAATCGCCGTGGGCCGTGTGATATAAATCGATCCTTTAATTCCTCCGTTACTAATACATCCTTAATTTCTTTGGCCTATTCTTTGCTAGTGGGTCAGTTTTTTTCTAATGCAGCGCTTGCTTCAATTTTTTTGCAATCGCATTGTCACTAGCTAATAACAAATGACGCACTATGTGCACCCCTTATTTCTGCAAAATAAAACAGTAAATTTTACTATCATTCAATGTTTTGATACAAAGGTCATTGAGAATTTAGCAAGCACAAAGAATTTGGTGCCACTGACTACCATGCCCGCCCCGCCGTGCTAAATGGGTCGATGGCGCCAAAACGTCACCCGAGTGAGGGTGAGCGCGGATGAAGAAGCCTCCTCGCATTCGCAACGTCACCCGCACAACACTTTTTGCTACACATCAACAAAGAGTAGTTTCACGCGCGGTACATCAAATCTTTTATCGTCGTTGTGATCTGAGTCATACTCATTCTACTCATTTCATCTACGATACGATGCAATTTCACAAGAAGGCGACAATGTTACATGATGCACTTTCACTGAGGACGCGCCATGAACCTACTTCCGCATTGGCACATGAAAACAATCAAATTTAACAGAAATTACTCACCTGTAACAGTTTATACGGGGTTAAAATATCATGTTATATCAATACACACACACCCCACATGAAAAAAAACATGGCAGCCGCAATGAGTGAGTGCGAGTCACACAAAATTAATTTATTTTGCGCAACTCCGTCAAAAGATTGGAATGACGTCTTGTTATTGACCAATCGCATGGCTTCGCTTTTCAAAATCATTAAAGATGGCGGCCGGGCAGCCCGTGAGTACATTTCATACATCTTGTGATTCGTCAAAAAATGACTATTGGCTAATCTAGTTCGTGGATTTTACATTCCGTCCAATGAGCATCCAGTATTTAAAACCGGATGTTCGACTTTCATGCCACCTAGAGGCGGCAAATTGAAAAATGGATATAAATAAATACCTAGTTCTCAATCTCGTGGTGTGTGTGGTTTTACTTCAGGGTCAAGAGTACTCACTCAAGCAAGAGTTCAAAGATTAATATTTAATATATTCTTGATGAATTTTGTATAATCTTACTCTTCAGGGATTACAGGTGTGATGTTACGTCTTTTTTCCAGTCCATTGGAACGTCTCGCATCAGGATCAATTAGGTCAATACGACCAAGCAACGTTGGTTGGTAACTAATATCTCCCAAGGTCGCGAAAGCAACATTGCAGAAATAAAACAATAATGTTTATCGATCTCTTTATTCTCTTACTCTTTAAAACTTTATTTCTCAGTACATCAAATAACAGTAACTAACTCGTTGGAAAAAAATGTTACCAATACTGTTGGTGAGGCAGTTAAAAAGGATAAACAATGCCTAGAGAAAGATTATCTTATGAAGGAATAGGTATTTAAACTGGTGCATCTCATCATCTGCTTTATGGCAGATGTAGCTGGAAATTGATTTTATAAAAAACAGTTGATAATCATTTACTTATTATGTGCTTTCATTGTTCGGAACGTAACTAGATTCAACACTTGTTATTAAACATAAATAAATGAACATATTGCTGTAAGCTAACCAAATATACTTCTGAATGTCAACTGTTATAAACAGTGCTCTTCATTAACAGTAAATAGGAAATATTTAGCAGTATTAGTAATATAATATCCGTTCATTCCAATTCACAATTGAATAGAAGTAACAGTGCACCACTCCACAATTTGTGCGCAACATATTTTTGCTATAACCACTATAATAAACTAAAATAAAACTTAAACTGAATAGTGATCACAGAAATGCATCAACTTAATACACATGAGAAACAAAAAGAACCAGGAATAAATAAAAAAATGAAAACAAACGAACAACTTTGTACGGCATGGAAAGTTTAGGTATAAATCATTAATAATATTTATTATAAAGTAAAACGTTATTTACATATTCATGTGTGATTGATTACATGTTACAAAATGCTTATTGTCATTAGGGTAACACATTCATTACATAAATAATATTTTATTTCTTCTACATAAATATGTATGTCGTTACTCTAGTACAACAGCTATGCTATATGCGGGAATAATAGACGCTTTCGGACGATGCAACTTTGCTGTGTAACCAAAACGCGACCTTGAACCACGACCAATTATAAATCACGTAAAAATTGCAATGTGTTGCACGTATCCGAACGCTTCTTATTTAAATACAAACGCCGAGGGCCATCTTTGCTAATTTATCGTCACCTAAACCAGCATGAAGGCGTTAACATGAGTAAGAACAATCTACTAGCATAGTTATATACACCTTGACTAAGTAAAGCTAAGTTACTCAGTGGCTCTGTGGCCGTTTACTGCTTTCTTCGGCTTTGGCGACGATACCTTCACTCTTGGCGATAGCTGCTTGTTCCGCGGCTCTTTTAATCTCCCGCCTCTTCTGTGCTTCTCGTATTATGTCGAACAAACTCTGTAACAATACACATAATTTAAAGTAAGTATTACATAAGTTAAAATATTTTATTTTCAAGTAAGGTAAAGCCGTTGAGGTAGACCACGGCGAAGGTGGCGTGACGATCTGATAATGTTTGCAGGACCAACATAACCAGAGATCGCACTTGACAGGTATGGAAGGAAAAAGGGGAAGCCTTTGCCCAGCAGTGGGACCTAATACAGACCAACAAAGAAAAAAGAGAGATTATAAAAAGATATTTTATATGACCTTGTGCGAGATACCTAAAACAAAACATCTTTATCAGACTGGCTTTTCCTTATTATTGTACATTCGGAACAGCTGACTGAGATAAAGTTTGGTGACACTTGAACTGCGCATCGGCTGACAAGTATGGTGTGACAGTTTAGATAAAAACATTAACCTTCCAGATTTGAATTGAATCCAGAGAATTTGCGTCAGTCTTCCTCTCCATAACCAAGTAAAAGACCCGTAATATAGGTACTGTAGAGGTATTGTTTGGATGGCTTCACCAACCACCCTCTAAGTTAAAAAAGCTATTTAATATTTAGAGGAATTGCTAAGAATAGGTAAGTGGACAATCTCAGATAGGATTTTTTTTTTTTTTTTAATGGGAATAATCAAAATTATCCTACATGAATATCAAATATAAGTTTAATCTTAGTAGCTTAGAGCTCCCCGTTCCTTTACAAGGTATAGGTACGGTCAACCGCACTCGCATGACAACTATTGGCAATTTGGCATTGAAAATCAAAATATTTTATTTCACACAAACCTACATGGGCACTTATGAAACGTCAGAAGCTAGGTGCACGGTTCAATTGGCTGTTTCCTATGGAGAAGAGCCGGCAAGAAACTCCAGTTACTCTTTTAAAATAAATTCCACTTTTACAATGTTTGACATTGACAGTGTCTCTATTTCCTAAGGGCGGTTTTCGTGTTTAAATTGCTACTGATGTTACTGACGATAAATACTACGACTTCATGACATTACCTTCCCCTCGGAGACGCTCGGCTTATCCTGTTCTTTAGCTGCGATGGCCGCCTTATCAAGCGCCTTCTGTATCTTGCTTTCAACCTCGAGTATCTCTTCCTTATCCAGTAACTCGATCAGCTCGGACATCTGCTTCTCCGACAGGTTCACGTTTTCGTTGCCAATTATTTCGAGCATCTGAAATGTGGGAAAATGTAGATTATTTTGGCGTGAGTTTGTTATATAAGTTGTAGATATAATGTAGATGAGCATGGAAAAATACTTCATAACAAAGTGAAATGCGCGACGGTACGTACGTACGTACCTACTGAAATGAGCGAAAATTCCGCTGTATTTGCCGTTCAATGCTAACCATGCTAGTTGCATAATTTTGATTGCGTATACAGCGGTATATATTTTGGCTTATTTCAGTACAAACTTATTTGTTTTTACAGTGATTGACAAATTTTCAGTATAATTCCTCAGAATTCACACGCTACGTCAGTAATGTGAATTCTGCATGTAAAGAAACTTTATATTTTTGCTAGCCAACTCAATGCCACTAGATTATATTTTAAAACTGCTGCAAGTGGCACTGAATGATAAACGATTCTATTCTTCTTATACATAAACATAACTATATTATGTATATATACATGTATACTCATAAATATTATAATAACGCCATTATTGAGACAGACAAGACGTCATTCATACAGAAAATATCAAAACTAAATCAATTAGCTGCTGCATGAGGTCAACGACCATTGCAGACGTTCTGACCTTACCACATTTTCTAGAAGTCAATAACATTGCTTGTATACAAAGTAGACATACATGTGCACACATATGCACACATGTATGTCTGCTTTGTACAATCCACCCTAATCCTAGGAATAGAGATGAAAGGGTTTCTCCCTATTGATAGTCAGTCTTATTTTAAACCAACAAAACAGTTTATCTCAAAAGACACTCCGGAAGTTTCGAGAACCCAGTATCTCATAAATAAACATACACAAATAAGCAACATTAACAATCTCCCTTTTGGTATCGTAACGAAAACATTACATAACTACAGTTTTTTTTTTTGTAGGCAAAGGTAAGAACCACATCCAGCCGTATTTTCAAGAAGGAGCTAAATGTATTGTATGTTTTCTACTTTGACCGTGAAGATTATTTTTAAAGTAGCGATAACACGGAAGTGTAGCGTTCTGTGCAGAAGGAGGTCATATTGTGTTATCGCGTTTATAATCATAATCACTCGCGGGGTATTTGATACGGTAGGTCACATGTATGACATCGTGGTGGAAAGTTGACATTGACCTTGAAGACAGTGTTTACTGTTACTTATGTCGTTTCTTGCACCTTCTAGACATGGTGATTGAAAATAATAATATATTTACACAGAAAACATACTGAATAAGGGCACACACAGCTGCATTTTTGCTAAAATTTCAATGTTTAAGGTATGTTGGACTTTGATCAAAAAGAAGTATTACATATTTCACAAATTGAAATACATTTCTTTCCAATAAGCAATAATCGTACTAATTTCAGAACATGTTCTTGATGCGTGTACTTTTTACTACTAAACCAACTTATTTGGAGATAAAAGAATGAACCTTGTTTCAATCACGATACTACTATCTTACGAACATCAAACTTCAAAGTACGAATGTACGATGCTACTATAGGGGGCCGTAATTTATCTTCGATGCGCCGTCCTGACGATCGACATTTGTTTTTTCCGTTGTGGAATAATAATGAATAATGATGCTATTGGGGTCCAAAAATAATGATGCTATTGGGGTCCAAAAATAATGATGCTATTGGGGTCCAAAAATAATGATGCTATTGGGGTCCAAAAAGGTTTTTCCTGCTATTAGTAGCTTACAAGAAATACAAAAAAAAATTAAACCAAACCAAAGTAAGGGAACACTGACCTTCAACACATCATCAATCTTCAACTGCCCGTCGAAGTCATCATCCAGCCTGCCAAGTACATCCTGAATCAGCTTCAGTTTGGCCTCATCAGGCACCTTTTGTAGGCTCTTAATGGAATGCATCAGTTCATCAATTTGGATCAGTTGTTCCTTTGCCTTTTGCGGTTCGGACTTGGTTTGCTCCAATGTGGTCTTCAGGGCTTTCTCCTTGGTGTCTAGCATGACTAATGCAGCATCCAGTTTGCCTATCATGTTGTTGACGGCCTTGTACAATCTGAAAAGAGTGCATGCGTGAACAATGTGAGTGTTTTCGTTTTTAGCCAAGCCTAAACTATGGGCAAAACCCAAACAAACATGGCGTTTTCTTAAAAGCCATTGCGCACTAATAAAATGCAGGCGATTATTTCATCATTCTCGAAAGTTATAGTTATGTTAGAGCTAAGGTGTTTTAAATGGAAGTCTTCTATTGAAAGATAGTGGTCTAATTAGTGCAGAGCCATTTGAAAGTGACACCAAAACGATGTCATTTAGAATTGATGTCTGCAAATTGAAATTAAATTGCATCATGTTCTTTTTTCTTACTTACATTAAGAATGGCGGTATTAAAATTTTAATATAGTGACTTAATTAACTTGGTAACAAAGTATATTTTTAGAAATAATAACTAATCCAACAACCAAACAATGTTGCAACAGCAAAAGATTATAAATATGATAACAAACACGATTACAGCATGTTTTACTTATTGACCTGATTGTTATCTTTTTAGGCATGCATTGTTTTAATATTAGTTTGGAACACATTTAGTCATAAATTATAATAAAAGAGGAATTGATGCTGTGCAGTACCTACAATGACTCATTTCAATTCAATACAAATTATCATCGTATTTCCATTTGTGTCGGAAACCGGATCCTACCCTTCGTATGCCGACGAACGTAGATCTACGCGAGACACAATGGCTTTTTAATTGTGTCTGTAATTACGACATTTAACCGGTTAAATTACCTACTCGATTTCATCCACTTAATTTGCTGTTAGTGGTCATATTGGAAATTATTTTCGACCATTACCAATAGTTGGAACAGTGAAAGACATGAGACCCAATAAATATCGAGAACTTTATGTTATTCAAGATTAAAATCTGTGTGGTCCTTTCCTCAAAAGACAATCTCAGACACTATCTGCATGGTCCTCATATGGCCTGATCAAGACTATATCTGGAGTTTAAAAGAGACAGTGTCCTCAGAGTTTGGTGTTTTTTCTAAGAGTAGTCAGATAGAAAACACCAACCTCATCTAGTTTTAAAATTCAATTTATTGTTGAGCCCATTAACAGAAATACTTATGCGATCGACACTTATGCAGGTGAAACCGCGGGGCGCAGCTAGTTGGACTATAAAAGGCTGCAGGACAAAAGCCATTCTCATACAGAGATTGCACGATCACCACGCTTGCTCAAGCCGGTTGGCGATTTTTGTTTATTTCATTATTTTATTTCTTTCAGCTAAGTATGTATATTTTTTTATGTATGTTGTTTTTTTTTCCTATCTATTTAAAAAGAAATTTCACAATACCTGCGAGCACCCTTCGAAAGCTTAAGGTCCGCTTGCTTAGTTTTAACAATCTCGTCCATCTCTTTGACATCTTCTTTGTAGTCTAGGAGTTCTGCCTTCAATTCCTGAATGCTCTCTTTCTCAAGAAGCAAGGATTTCTTCTGTTCAGCTGTGGAGAAAATAAGTTCAAATTTTTACATAATGTCTATTCAAACTTATGTTTCAAATTAATTTTATTTCAAGTTAAACAAATATCAACTTTATTTCAATAGTGATTAAGTTGATTTCAGAGTGACTATTGAAAAGTTATAAAAATGTTTGAATTTGTAGCGTAAACTGAACTTTATTGTGTAGGATTTAAAGTTATTTTTCCATAAACTCATATTTGTTTACATTTTTGGCAATTAAATCGCGAATGTAGCTATTTCATCTAAAGTAATAATATTATAAAGAGAAAAGATTTGATTTATGTATGTTCGTTTGTTACGCTAAAACGACTGAACGGATTTGGATAAGAATTGGGAGGTGGGTAGACCATGACCTGGATTAGGACTTAGGATACTTTTTATCCCAATATTCCCACGGGATCGACACTTGTGCGGGGAAACCGCGTGGCGCAGCTAGTCATCAATATACTTAGTTAGGTATTTATTTTATTTAATACTTCAAGCACATGTACAGAGGCGGACATTTTCTACCAGTCAACCTTTGGGTGATGCAGACACAAACAGTGTTAGGTGTAATCATGCAATTTAGTGTAGGTACTTCGCTATAATACACAGAAATCTAAATAAGTCAATTTACGAGTATGCATTCGTGAAACCGTACCGTGAAAAGCTGGCACAGAAAACAGAATTTCTCAGTAGGTAAGGGTCAGTTCACACCGAGACGCGACGCGACGCGACGATACTGGAAGAGGCCAGTGACCAGCGCTGCGTGGTGGAACGTATTTTGAATTCTCACAATGAAATGTGTATCTTTTCGTTTGGTAAATAAACTTATATTTTTAGTCGCTCTATTAAAATGTGCGCGGCGTCGCGTCCGGTGTGACCCTTACACTCAGATCGTACGACAGTAACTTTTTAAAGCCAAAATCTCCGCCAAATCAAAGGTGAATGGACGATCCTAACAGCAAAACGGACCTTGGCATTACTCCAAGACAATAAATACAATAATACTTATTAGGGATCTCGAAAACGGTTGATGGCAAATGCAGTCTTTCTGATAATATTATTTTTGGGCCATCATCTTTGAAACTGTTTCAATTCTGTGTTATTGCACAAATATAGCAAAATATATGATATTTAGTTTATTTCTAGCTACTTATTTTCATAACGTGTGCAGGCAATAAGTGCTCATTGAATACACACGCGAGACGAGTGTCAACGGCTGCAATCCCCGCTGCTGTAAACGCGTGCCGCTCGTGTTTATGTGCACTTAGGTACCAACGTACATTACAAAACTTGCGGTGGTGTGGCGGTCGACAGATATCTAATTCCTATTAAGGCCAGCGAAGACTCAGGCGGGAGGAAACGCCCGGGTGTCACCACTGCGAGGATCGCCCAGAGGACACGGTGGTGCACACGGTGGAGGTCTGTCCCGCTTGGGCAGAGCACCGCCGTGTCCTCGTAGAGGCGATCGGCAGCGGCGGCGACCTCTCGCGCCCGGCCCTGGTCCAAGCCATGGTCCGGGGCGAGAGGGAGTGGGAGGCAGTCACCTCCTTCTGCGAAGCAGTCATGCTAGCGAAGGAGGTGGCGGGATGGGAGAGGGAGAGAGCCGAGAGGGCCGCCCGTCCCAGCCGCCGCGGTAGACGCTCCGGGCGTCGGGAGCCGCGTGACGACTCCCGGCCACCGTAGGCGCGGGCCTGCGGACGGCGAGTAATGGGTAGCTCGCCGTCCGATCAGGACCAGGCCCGTGCCGGACGGCGCGTATGTGTTCCACGCGCGCCTCAAAGAGATGTCAGCAGACATAGAGGGGCCCGTTAGGGCCGAAGCCTGCCGGGGCAGCGGGATTGTCCGAAAGGGTTACCGCTGCCCCGGAACATAAAGGGCTAAGGAAGGAACACGGATGGGTTTTAGTCAGTAAGAGTCTGACACTCCCTTCCGCTCCACCCAGAGCGGGAGGGGTCATTGGATGATTTCCCATCCTTAAAAAAAAAAAAAAAAAAGGCCAGCGAAGACCTGATGAAGCGCAACGCAGTGCGGTGCGGTTGTCACTTGAAAACCAATATAATCCTTACACTAGTTGAATTTAAGTTGAAAATAAATAAACTGTCATTAGTCCGAGAAACCATCAAAGCGGACAGAGGTAAACCGTTGAGATTATTTATATTCAACTTTATTTTTATGAAGCGCAATGTTGATATTTGTTTGGCAGGAAAACCGTGCTATGCTGCACTTCGCTCGTATTTTCCTCGTATCCGCTCGTATGTCCTCTGAGCTACAAAAGTAATATGTCTAATTGCCCTATACAGCTAATTAACTAAGTATATTAAATAATAATAGTTATATCTCTATTCTCTACGTAACATTCGAGAAGTCTTTATTTACAAACAGTATGATTCATTGCCATTGCTCTGCATAATAATATGCACAGTTTTCCTGTACAGAAATATCTGGTTTATTCCGCGAAAGAATGTTGCATGTTGCCAAACTAATATTTGCCTATACCTACATATACCTATCATTAGCCATATTATAAAAATACTTAACTGAATAGAAACGTTAGGTGTACATCTTATCGGGTTCGGGTCGTCGGCATGATTCGGCACAGCCGGGCGGCAAAATTGTACCGAGCCGAACCGAACATGCTACAAAGATAGACACCGTACGGAGTTTGTCGATCGGCACGACCAAATTAAAGTCGAAATGTGTATTAAATGCTTTTTTGTTCAACAAATACAGCAAAATCGCATGACCCGATCAAGTGTGCAGCATCCCTAAGATTTTAAAAGTAACTAGAATGTTTTTACAACAGAGAATAAACTTGGTAATAAAATAGGGCCGAACCTTGGCAGGTACTTCATTTGGCATATTCGTCAAAATACTGGCGTTATTTGGGCAACACAAAACATACCCTACCTACACAAATTCAAATTAAGTTCATTAACCGCCTGGCATTTAGAAGTAGTTCTCGCCTCGCTTCGCTCTCTCGGCTCGCACGGAGGAACGGTTGATCACAGTTCTAACCTAACCTAACCCATTTGGTCGGGGCGCCCTGGCTTAGTTACTGCGACCAATTCGGCTCGCGCGTGATAGGTTACAGACTTACAACCTAAACTGTAATTGAATATCATTCAGGCCGTTAGTTGAACGTCCGCCGGCCGTTTAGTTAAAGGCTAGGCGGTTAACTAAACGGCTAATTTAACCAGTTGGCTGCGACAGATATATTGCACTTTGCTTTTATAGGAATATAAAGCTGCGCCCAGCTGTTTCACCCGCATAAGTCTCGATCCCGTGGGAATGTTGGAATAAAACGCATCCTATGTCCTTATCCAGGTCATGGTCTAACCATGTGCCAAATTTCATCCAAATCCGTTCAGCCGTTTTAGTGTGAAAGCGTAACAAACAAACAATGTATTATTTTCTCTTTATAATAATTAGTTAAAGATTAAATGACAATAACAGGTGAGATGTAATTTTACAGATCAGGATGCCAAGTACCTACTATCAATGAAGAGATAATAATTGAACAAATACCGTAGCTATCTATCTGATTTATTTACCTACAAAATATAAGACGCTCAAATTTTATCAATACAACATGTATCTTCACCAATTTATTTTAAGATAGCACAAATATTTTAAAATTAGCTTCCTATCTTTTTGACTCATGTTAAAATATGGACGAAGTAGTGCAATGTGCATGATAATTGATAATGTATGCAGAGAACAAGTTTTAACCGGAAAAAAAGTTGCAGCCTAACTACCAACGCTAATCACCGGGTGAGAGATAAGGAAACCGCAGTAAAAGAAAATAGATCAACATCACGACAAAGCCGTCTCCATACATTACCCACTAGTCAATGACGTTCAGAGTTCATACACGTTTTGAGCACATGTCACACATACATAATCTATTTATATGAATGACAAAACGTGAAGAATACGTAATTATGAAGGTAACAAAACCGAACTTGAACTTCCGTACCTACACAGAAAAAAATTTGGAACATTACCAATATTATCATCATCATCATTTCAGCCCAGAATCACCCACTACTGCGTAAAAAGTCTATACCCAGTACAAAGGGAACTATGCTAGAAAAAAAAAACCGGTCAAGTGCGAGTCGGACTCGCGCACCGAGGGTTCCGTACAAATTTGTAAGTATATAAATAGTTTATCACGGGTTTTTTTTTTAAATGTATCTACAAATTTACGGTTTTCGGATTTTTTCCTTTACTTGTGCTACATGAGCTTCATTCTTGCCAAATTTCATGATTCTAGGTCAACGGGAAGTACCCTATAAATTTTGATTGCCTTGAGAGTGTCGAAATATGTAACGTTTTTGGTATCTTTTTTTTTGTTAACTTTTACGCAGCGTCAAGGGACTGTAGACCTGAGTATATGGTTTTAATTTCAATTCGATACCTCCACGCGTTAACGAGATAAAGAGTCTTGACAGACAGAAGGACAATAAAGTGACCCTATTCGGGTTCCGTTTTTTTACTTTTGAGGTACGGAACCCTAAAAACAGGTCGTATAGGGCTCCCCTTTTTTCTGTCATATTTAACGGTTCCATGCGTCCCTCATCTAGGTGTTGCAAATAAGAACTTACCTAATTGCTCTAAAGCGTCCTCAATAACATCAATGTCTTTGCCGGACAGACCTTCTTCGGATTTCGCTTTAGGTGTGTCAATAATGATTACTGGAGCCGGGTCGATCATAGGGACAGCACCCTCAACGTCAAGAATTGGTGCTCTGTCCTTGAGCTCCTCTTTCTCCCTCTTCTTGGCTTCAAGGATCTGTTTCTCTCGCTCTGCTTCCTGGTTCTCTTTCTGTTCTTCCTTGATCTTCTGCACTTCTAATTTTATAGCTTCAGCTTTAGCCTGGAATAAAACAAGTTCGTAACTTTAGGATGTTTGATTCCAATTCAAGGTAGAATCCCGATAGCGACAGCAGATGGCAGACTGCAGCGGCAGTGCCGTCAGCAGCGACATAAATGCTTCCGTAGATGTTGACAGTGGCGCTTGCAGTTGCGGTCGAGACTCGAACGGCGACTGCAGACGGCATACCCGTAGTGCTGTCAGTGACTGTCGCTAACAGAGCACAAGATGTATTCCGTTATAATGCCAGCCTATTAAAGTCCTACTGCAGGGCAAAGGCCTCTTCTCATACAGAGAAAACACGAGCATTGATCACCACGCTTGCTCAAGACAGGCTGGCGTATTCTGTTGTTTGACAAATAAGTTTTGCGAAACTGAAGAAGAAAAAAATAAAACACATTTATTTCAGATAACTAATTGATCCATAATTCCATAAAGTCAGATTTAAAATTAAAAATAAATAATATAAAATTAAATTTAATTAAAAATTAAGCTTTAAAGAATAAAAATTAAAAACAAAATACAAATAAAACAAAAAAACAGAAGAAGAAAATAAACTTAAAAATTAAAATACCGTCAAATTAATTAAATATTAAAAGTTAAGAAAAGTGTCGTGTTTGGAATTAAAACTGCAGCGGTACTGTCGCCTGTAGTGTCGACCGCAATGCCGCTGACTTCTGCGGTTTGCCGTCGTATTCAGAATATTACATTTATATCATATCAGTTTCTAGCAAATTATTGTACTTGTATTCTTGCAAATAAATAATATTAAACTATTCTTTTCGCCACGAAAGAATGAGTACCTAATCCATACCAATATTATAAATGCAAATGTGTGTCTGTCTGTTACCTCTTCACGCTTAAACCGCTGAACCGATTTAGATGAAATTTGGTATAGACATAGTTTGAGTCTCAGGAAAGGACATAGGTATGTTTTTATCTCGATATTCCTATGGGATCGAAACTTATGCGGGTAAAACCGCGGGGCGCTGCTAGTAAATAAATATAATTGAGTAAGAAGTGTTACCTTGAAGTCCAGCTTGCCTTCCTTCTCACCAATAGCAGCCTTCGTCTGAGTAGCAACTTGTTCTGGCAAAGCAGATATGGTGGCCTTCAATTTGTATGTGGTAGGGACATGATCTGGGACCATCAGGGCTCTCGACAGCAGCAGCAAAGATGGTGGCACCTTCTCATTTAAAGACAAGTCAAGCCAATTCCTCAATTCCTTTTTTAAACGCTCTTCCGACACTCCATAAGCCCTCATGCCTCTTGCTCGGCAAGCTTGCTGTAACTCACTGAAGTTCAATGTCTCCACCCCCTCTTTAGCAATCACCTTATCATCAGCTGCCAAGGACCTCAGCTTCATCTTAAGATTAAACCTTAACATGGCACTGGTACCAATTGTTGTAGCATTCACCACTTTACACAAAGCAACTAAATGCGGTCTCTGTAATGAATCCAATGTGATCTCATCCTCGAATAACTTAGAAAACTTCATGATCTCCTCACTTGTTGCAACATCTCCTGAAGTTCTGATTCTACTGAAGAAATTGGAGAACTCTCTAGCCAGCTCTGAATGCCTATTACTGGCCTGCGGAGCCATCTCATCTAAAGTCTGTTGGAAGAACTTCGCTATTTCCAACTTCACTTTTAAATGTTTCTTTAACTTAGCTTCTTTCTGACTGCTACTCTCAAATGTAGATGGCAACGCATTTGGGAACAGTTTAATATAAAAAGGCAGAAAGAATTCCAAAAATGGAACAACTATAAATACAATAAATGGAACCATTCTGAACAGATCACCAATGGTTGTGACCAGCAGTCTATGTTCCCTTCGTGTCAATGTATCACCTTTTAAAATTTTAAAGAATAAGGTTACTGAGATCCTTACTTCTATGAAAAGTAATCTGAAGCCATGATAGTAATGTTTGAGCTCATTCATAAAGCGTTCTTTGAAAGGCTTCTTTGGAGGTGCCCCTATCGGTGGACCCTTTATTTTTTCTTCTATGGTTTTCTTTATGGTTTCAACAGCAGCTTCAATCTTTGAGGATGGTTTTAGAGGTACTTTGTCAAAGTAATATCTGCTGGTTGAGAAAGGCCTGATGGACTGTGGGTGGCAGTAAACTCTTGCATTGAATGGTTTTTGTGTAACATCACAGTGCAGACCAATAGGCTGAATTCTATAATATGACAATGACCTTGAAAATGTCATATATGGCAGGTTTTGATACTGTTTGTTTTCCCATTGCATTGCTAGAAAAATAATACAAACATTTAAAAGTATAAACTAAAATATACCTTGGGCAAAAAAATTTAAGACATTTTGTGTGATTATTCAATGATAAAATCAAGTTGGCTCCTAAAGCGAATAAAGTAAGTAATTGATTCTAGTTCAGATAAATTTCCTTTGATTTATTTTGTTCATAAACTTCCTAATAATGAATAGAACCGCACTAGCCATGTGATGGTCATGATGAAACAAAAAAAATAATTAGATAATATGTTGTTGGTAATTAAGTATTTTTGCCGACACTTCCATGTCTTGTTTTACCAAATTTAAACATGCTATCTGTAAGTAAAAAAATAACAGTTTCCACGATGAAGTCATACATAGGTGTACATAATAATCAATCAAATTCCGCTTTAGGTTAAGGTTTACTGATGACATTTTCTGCAATATAATTTACTTACTCGATTTCTTGACGCAACGACATTGTTTAATAATGAGTCTGATCATATTGGTCGCTATTCGCAGGGCTTTATCTACAGGAAATATTGAAAATATAACAAAAACAAAATCAACCCTTAGTACACCATGACAATCGTAAAGAATCACAGTCCACAATGCACAGATAAGAAATATAGACTAGATACGTTTACATTTTACATGTTTCCTCAATTGTTTATGGTATGTAACGCAATCAACAGTAAAATAATGTAAACTTCTGGAAAATATGATATTTTCTGCGAAAAAAAAGACGGCTTATAAGCTTTGTTACGAGCAATATTTCTGTACTAGTGTCAAGTCGCACTTTTGAGTTTTTACGGAGAAAAAAAAATAAAAACGAAAATCTGAAAAATAAAATTACATGCTTATTCGGTCTCCGAAGAAGATTTTCCAAAAATAAAAACTGGAAAAGATGCGCCCAAAGATGCTCTATCAAGATATATTTATTTAAAATAAATATCTTCGACAGTTACGTTTGCAGAATAAATTTTAATTTTTTTAATGAAAAGGTCACTTACACAAAAAAAGTATTTGGAATGAACACGTGGGTATGTTACTCGTGCATTAACACTGACCTCACTGACCTCTATTAAACAAGCGTACTTGTATAGAACAGGTCAGTGACTGACCTGTATCAGTGATTTTATCATCCCTTGATCGATAAATACTATAAACACACTGACCTCTATTAAACACTTGTTTGGTCAGTGTATAAACAGCAGATTTTTTTTTTATCAAATGTAACTCAGTAACTCAGTAACTCTGTCACTGACCATACAATTACAGAGGTCAGTGAACACTGTGCACTGGTACCTTTTTTAATAAACTCTTCTCTTATAATTTCTGGCACCTACTTAGAAAAATCATAATTATAAAGTAATTTGCTACATAATTTATGAACTTGCACATAACAGCATCAATAATTGCATTCGACTAATAACACAAAGCAAGTTATTCAAGTTTTTGGGATCTTTGTTGTAAATTACCTCTAGTTTAACTCATTTCTTTAAGCTGCGAGACCATAAACTTTGTAGCCAACCCGTTGTTAGGGTAATAATGTTCTGTGCTGTGAGCCAACCTGCATAGAGTAGATGATTCTATACTGGTCGACGTCGTGCTGTAGTTTATTGATTTTGATTGTCAAATGTCAAATTGTTGTACGCGAGCATAACCTAAATGTTTTAATCCATTGAGAGAATATTGTAGTTTCTATATAAAATATACATCATCACAGCAAGAATAAATGAATATTGTACGCTGCTACTTAAGATCTAGTTTTGTTAATTTAACAAAACCTCCTGTTAGGTTTCTTTCTACCGGTAAGTACTTCCCATGTTGGACCTTAATTTCTATAACATAGCTTGCAAAAAAACGATTGATTATTTACTAACCTGTGATCGCGAACTCTTTCAGAAACCAAATTGTCCACCGCCATGGCTTTATCAGCAGTCAAGAATGCAGCAAAAAGAATAGTCTGGATGGACCTTGAGATGACTGGCTTGGATATTGAAAAGGACCATATCTTGGAAATTGCTTGTGTGGTGACTGATGCGGACTTGAATGTTGTTGCTCAAGGGCCGAACATAGTTATCAATCAGCCAGATACTGTCCTGAACGAAATGAATGACTGGTGTGTGGCTCAGCATGGTGAGGTATTGATTTCTTCTACTTGCTATTAATTATGAACGTTTTACATTTTATATCTTTGACTAAATCAGTTTATTGTTGAACTAGCTGCGCCCCGCGGTTTCACCCGCATAAGTTTCGATCCCGTAGGAATATTGGGATAAAAAGTATCCTATGTGTCAATCTGGGTTATAAATTATCTGTGTACCAAATTTCATCCAAATCCGTTCAGAAGTTTTTGCGTGAAAGAGTAACAAACATCCATCCATCCATCCATCCTCACAAACTTTCGCATTTATAATATTAGTAGGATATGCTGTGGGGTAATTGCGTAACACACTATCAGTAGCCATGGCTTTCATTTTGCCAGTTCAACAACATTCATTGCATTATATACGTTGTTGAGAAGACATATTTTTACAACATATGAAGCAATGGATTAGCAATATCCTTCAAAATGATTCTGACTGAGATTGTTGATAGTGTGTTTCTCAATTGGGAAAACTTCCATTAATGAGTATGTTTCTGTATAGGGAGGGTGGCAGAGACATTGACATGTAACCCGTTACCATGGATCCTGAACCTGCTGTTTCATAGAAATGTGCAATACCTATGTGGTCAAAATTAATGGAACAGCAAATTTTTTATTAACATGTACACCGCCATATTGTAGTCGACATATTCGTTTTGTTTGTTTATAATGCTATATTTTTGGTCTATACATGTTAAAATCTACCCTCTCCCTTCTTGTGCTCTTAGGCCATGTGTATCCTTTATGATACACATAACACAAGTCATCTGGTAGGTACACTGAGGACTACATGATACACAATGCTTGGTACACCAACTGCATGTAATTCCTAGTGGGGCAAAGTAAAAAAAAAAGTTACTTTTTCATACACAATAACAAGCATTTGCAAAACTGATACACTGGTGGTGAACATGTTAAATAACCAATGAAAAAATTCAACACTGGGGGTGCAAAATGCATGGTAACAGTTTGCATGTCAATGTCTATTCCACCCTCCCTGCATAGAAACATACTCATTCATGGATGTTTTTGAAGGAATAAAGTATAGCTGCAGCATGGTTGGGATATAACATGGTGGAATTGAGATATAGTGGATATGCTGAATTGGATTATCACACTAATGTTATAAAAGCGATAGTTTGTGAGTGTGTTTGTTACTTCTTCACGCAAAAACTACTGAATGGATTTGGATAAAATTTTGCACACATATAGTTTATAACCAAGATTAACACAGGATACCTTTATCCTGATATTCCCACGGGTTTGACACTTATGCGGGTGAAACCGTGGGGTGCAGCTAGTTTTTTCATAATTCTCTAAATTTTCATATATGTGTTTTTACTTGTGCAATAGTTTTTATTAAAATCAAAATCGGCACTGGTACCTAATTAGCTTACTTTTCAGCAAGCATGATGCTTCTCTGTGGAGGGTAGAAGTATTCCTGAAATGTTAATTTATAGATCACACCAGAAATAATGAATAGAATATGAAAATAAAGAGCTCTACAAAACAAATTTAATAGAATTTAATTTTAGAATAATTTACTACCTACTTTGCAACTAAGATCATGAACAAAATTGGGTTAAAAACTAACATTTTTTAAAATTAAACTATCATAATATTTATACGACAGCTCAGAGACATAATGTTGTGTGATTTACAATGTTTTTGTTATCATTACAGAGCGGACTGACGGAGGCTAGTCGCAAATCAAATGTTTCGCTGAAAGATGCTGAAAAACAAGTTCTGGAATTTGTCAAATCCCACGCACCTGAGAAGAAATGTCCGTTGGGTGGTAACAGTGTTTATATGGACCGTTTATTTATAAGAAAATATATGCCAATACTAGACAATTATTTACACTATAGAGTAATAGATGTCAGTACAATAAAGGAGCTGGCAAAGAGGTGGTATCAAAAAGAGTTTTCGCTTATGCCTCAGAAGAAGTTTAGGCACCGGTCTGTGGACGATATTCTTGAAAGCATAGAGGAATTGAAGTATTTCAAAAAGCATATATTTAAGTCGTCAATAAAACTGCAAACTGAAGTTTGAAGTATTAAAGAACTAAATATTTGATGGGTATTTTACATTGAAGTAATTAATTAAATTATGTCATGCATGCTAATGTTATGTTCAACTCCAAACTGATGGCTGTTTAGCACCGAAGTCCACAATCTATTAAGTACAATGTAGGTATTAATGAGTACCTAGCTGAAAATAAAAAGTAAAAGTAAAGATTGGCTTTATTTTCCTTGCACATACATGAATTTCCCACACACCATCACTTCAATAAAATATTCGCGGGAAACACCTGGATGAGAGACGTCGGTACAAAACCGGGAAGTACCTGTAGCAGAAAAAGGTGAGCCTTAAGAACTCAGCAGCAGGTGATTCCCAGGCTGAAATGATGATGATTTTCATTTCTCCTATTGCAGGTCTGCTGGAAGAAATTTCTTAGAAATAAGCGGTACCTTTGTACTCAATACTAATATGTCGTACCTATCTGTATACATTTTACTGTGTGTAAGTACATAAACAATAAAATAAATAATATAATAATAATAATAATAATCTGTGGCCCGACTGTCATGTTGACGATAGCAACAATTTTACTCCGTTTAATTTATAGTATTTTTCAGCATAAACCAATGTTTTGATATGTGTTCTATAATTTTTGAAGACCAATTATACATGAAAATGAAAAAGAAAAATGAAAAATGTTTATTTGTACCAAAACAGTTACGTATTATTATGACATGAATGAGATTTCCTCAAGATGCTAACACGAAGTCGGGCACGACAATTACATAACCCCACACACCCAACATCTTCGGGTTCGTCGCTCAGCTCCGCCTCGCAGTTGCCGGAACCTGCTCCAGATGTGAGTCCAGTGACACCGGCCGCTGCAGTTGCGTCGAGCTCGAGCGACGAATACTTTTCGCCGCCGACGACACCACCACCAGTACGTCGGCGCGGAAGAGGCCGACCACCGGCCAGCTTAGGACTCCGAGGCCCACCGGTCTCTGATAGGGTCCCCGCTCCCGGTGGAAGTGTGCAGCGCATGAGATGGACACAAACTGTCAATGAAAATGTCATGCGCGCATACTTTGGGGCTACAGAGGGGGGAAGTAACTTGACTGCGTACCGCGGTCGGATGCTCTCTCTGTTTCAGGTGCTTGAGCCGGCTGTCAACGTGTCAGCGCAACGACTATCGGATCAGGTGCGGGTCATCCAGCGTAACCATATGCTGGATAACGTCGTACTTGATCGACTACGCCTCGAATCACGGAATAGCCATGTTACGCCTGCTTCGTCATTGGTCGCGGTACAACTGCAAGATTTGCCCAGGGTTTCACCGCGACCCGACCGTGTTGACGTAGAGGACGATGACGATGCTATATCCGTGAGCTCCCAGTGCAATACAAGATTGAGGAGCGCTTTGGAGGATGCCTTCCGTGAGTACCGCTCTATTCCGCCTGGACTTAGACCACGTTTACCTCGTTTGCCCATGCACAAGAAAAACAAGGCGCTGGTGTGTGCTCTAGACTCACAGCTGTCAAATTGTTTTAACAACAGCAAAGACCTTACCGATACCCATTCAATTTTGTACTGTGCAGCTGTAGCGGCATGTCGTGTGGCTCATGTCAAATTTTCCAACAGTGACAGAGCCCCACGACCAAAACCAGCTGTACCAGCTTGGCAGTGCAGGATTGAGTGTCGTATCGGTGAGGCTAGAGCACTCATCGGCAAGCTAATCTGCTTCAGGGAGGGCAATACTCGCCCTAGAGTTATGCGCTTTGTGAGGCGGGCGTTTTCGGGGACTGGTATTAGTCCTCGAGATTATTTGTCGCACGTCACAGAGCGTATTGACTTCCTGAAGCAGAAGATCTATGCATGGGCAAACCGCATTCGTCGGTACAGGCGGAGAGTGGAGCGGTACACTCAGAATCGCACATTCCAGAGTGATGAAAGGTGGGTTTATAGAGCTTGGGAGCGACCGGACCAAAGTGTGACTGACACGCGCCTGCCGGATGATGACGCCATGTGTTCATTCTGGCGAAACATCTGGTCGGTGCCTGTCAGTCACACCGAAGGTGACTGGACTAGGAAGATTGAGGGAGCGTGCGATCTAATACCAGAAATGGGGGCACTTATCATCAGCCCCCAAGATGTTGCTAATGCAGTCCGTCCGTTGCCTAACTGGAAATCTCCAGGGCCGGATGGGCTGCACAACTTTTGGATAAAATGGTTAAAAGGGTCGCACGCCCGCTTGGCATCCCAGTTCCAGTCAGCCTTAGAGTCAGGGTCGTTGCCCCAGTTCCTAACGACAGGAATAACCCACCTGCTCCATAAATCAGGTAGTACCGCGGATCCCAAAAATTATAGACCGATCACTTGTCTTCCGACGATCTATAAGGTTCTGACATCCATTTTGAGAGCTAAAATTAACAAACATATAGACACCAACTCCATCATGTCTGTCTCTCAAAATGGATGTAAGAACGGGTCCCGGGGTACTAAGGAGTTGCTCCTCATTGATATAGCCATTAGCCAACAAGTTCGTTGTTCCCGAAAGGATCTGTCGACATGTTGGATAGATTATAAGAAGGCCTATGACTCGGTGCCACATACATGGCTCATGAGGGTGCTGGAGTTGTATAAAGTAGATACAACTCTGCGCACCTTCCTGATGTCGTGTATGGGACAATGGAGTACGGTCCTTCGCTATCCAGGATGTCGAAATATCCAGAGGAATAGCGAACCGATAAGGATCGAGCGAGGCATATTCCAGGGCGACAGTTTGAGTCCGCTTTGGTTCTGCTTAGCCTTGAATCCTCTAAGTACACTGCTGGAGGATTCAGGTCTAGGCTATCGGTTGAGGAGAGGTGGTCAGGTTATATCTCACCTTCTTTACATGGATGACCTGAAACTCTTTGCCCCCAACAATTTGCAACTGATGGAGTTACTGAAAATCACTGAAACTTTCAGTAACGCCATCAGAATGGAATTTGGTGTGGACAAATGTGCGGTCATGCATGTAAAGCGAGGTGAGATTGTGGAATCCGTGGGAACCCAACTCTCGGATTCCACAAACCTGAGAGCCCTCTCCGCATCTGAAACCTATAAATATTTGGGTATGTCGGAAGCGTTGGGCATCAATGTTACTGACATGAAGCAATTGTTGAAGGAGCGCTTTTTTGGCCGCCTGAAAAAAGTATTTAATAGTCTTCTTTCAGGCGGAAACAAGGTGCGCGCCTTCAACGGTTGGGTCATGCCGGTTTTGATGTACTCTTTTGGCATACTCAAATGGACTCAGACTGAACTCGACGCCCTGGATAGGAAGGTCCGTACACTGCTGACCGCAAATCGAATGCATCACCCACGGTCATCGGTAATGAGGCTGTATATCCCGCGAAAGTGTGGAGGTCGAGGCTTTTTAAACGCTAAGACTCTCCACAATCGCGAGATATGCAGTCTCAGGGAATATTTCTTAGAAGCCGACGTGGGGATGCATCGGGATGTAGTCGCTGTGGACAAGGGCCTCACCCCGCTCTCCTTAGGTAAAGAGAACTGGCGCAAACCAGTAGTGCTTGACACTAATGATCGCATGGAGGTATGGCAAAGTAAGGAGCTTCACGGACGCTTTTTCCGGGCCCTACATGGACCCGATGTAGATTTGTTAGCGTCCGTAGCCTGGCTACGTTTCGGTGACCTCTTTGGAGAAACCGAAGGTTTTGTCTGTGCAATTATGGACGAAGTTATGATGACGAACAACTACCGGAGATATATTGTGAAAGACGGCACGGTTGACATTTGTCGGGCATGCCACCGGCCGGGGGAATCAATTAGGCATATTATCTCCGGGTGTTCTCGTCTAGCTAACGGAGAGTACTTGCATAGACACAACCTTGTAGCCAGGATAATCCATCAGCAGCTTGCTTTGAAATACAACCTTGTGGAATCGGAGGTGCCGTACTACAGGAATGTGCCCGACCCAGTTCTCGAAAATGGTAATATCACATTGTACTGGGATCGATCCATCATCACTGACAGGACTATTGTTGCCAATAAGCCTGATATAGTGGTGGTGGATCGATCAGAGCGGCGCGCAATGATTGTTGACATAACCGTCCCGCATGATGAGAACCTCGTGAAAGCCGAGAAAGATAAACAAATCAAGTATCTTGACTTGGCTCGCGAGGTTGTCGACATGTGGGATGTTGACTCAGCAATCATTGTGCCGATAGTCGTAACAGCCAATGGATTAATAGCCAAGAGCCTCGACCAACACCTAAGGAGGCTCTCGTTGGGCAGCTGGATCAAGGGCTTGATTCAGAGAGCGGTACTTCTGGACACGGCTCGCATCGTTAGGAGGTTCCTCTCTCTGGAGCCCTGACCGCCGGTAGCTTGGACCTTGTTCCCGATACCGGTGGGCTACTATTTTTTATATTTTTAAATGTTTTTATATCTTTATATCATAATATTTAAAAATATAATTTATATGTGTATATAGTGAAATAAAGAAATAAATAAAATATAAATGATGTTGAATAAAATTATTATTGACATAAATATTTATCTCTGGCACACCGTTATTGCTACGGAATAAATGGCGGTATCTTTACAGATACGTGGATGACTGACACGTAAGTAAGATACAAGAAATAGCATAAAATACTCAAAGTACTGTCTCATAAGTCTAGTCGCTAGCGCTGATGATTCGATTCCTAGGTCGCGCAAAATGTTATTCGGTTTTTGCGTCAGGAATTTCCTAGTAGCACTTAGCAGCCCGTGGTCTGGATTTGTGCCCATTTGGCCAGGCAATAGATTCGCCCCATATTACATGTAACTGGCGAAATGTGTGTACCTACTATACGAACACCCCTGCCTAAGGCTGCGTTTCCACCAGAGATGAGCGAGGATAGCGTGTAAAACTAACCAATAGCAACGCTAACTTAGTTCAAGCTATGAAAATGAAGCGATGTTATTGTTTTGTTTCACACACATCCCTCGCTACGCATTCTTGGAAACGCAGCCTTACCTACCCTATAAGGATTACAAGCGTGATGTACAGAGGCCAGCACATCACGCTACCCCAATCTGTCAAATTTTCCCAATTGAATATGAACCTTATTCCTTTGTAGTAAAGTTGAAATTCTATCAAAGAAATTTGGGGTAGGTTGATGTGCTGGCCTCTGTACCTAAGTGAAGTTATGTTAGTTATGTGTATCTACTCAAAGGAGGTAATTTCTTTTGGAACTAATTTTGAATTACTAACTAAAGTAAAGATCGCTCTTAGCGATAAGACCGCCCATTGTGTCACCCTTTATTTACACTTCGTTACAGTCACAGACTAAAGTTACATTGTTACAGTTTATGTCTGTAATTTATAAATTATGGTGTGCATAATTAAGAGTATTCTATTTATCTTTCTAAGCATCTAAAACTTCATCATTGTGTTTTTAATCAATTTTCTTAGCTAGGAATCGAAAAATAAAATTTTGAAAAAAAAAAAAAAAAATTGCACTATCTGATACTTAGTGTCGTTATTAAGGATTAAATTCTAGGAAGTAGGAGGTAATGACATAGAGCAAATCCACGAGCAAATCAAAGAAAAGTGTGGATTTTTTTAAATAAAAAAATACTTACGCTCTTATTATTTACCTATTCGTAGCTTACGGTGTTATTTTTTGGCATTTGTTTTGGTACGGTTGAGGCAGGTTGAGGTCAGCGATTTTTCAGTAACGATTGAGCGCATATTTTTTTTTTTTTTTAATTCGCTTGTTTATTTAGCCTTCGTATTAAATTGGTCGTATCAATATTTATTTAGGGTTCTTCGGATCCCCTCTGGGCCCGCTTCTACTTTTGACCCTACCTTCATATACCTTCATATCAGCAGAGCCGCTGTCCGATATTAATCTCTCATAAGCCACAGGTAGCCTTTTTATACCGATAAAACAAAAAAAAAAATCGAATTAAAGTTTATTATCATCATAGGCATAAATAATTATGTTAGTATCTTTATTACTTATAAGTACCTACCAACTTCACCCCGCGGTTTCACCCGCGTAAGTTTCGATCCCGTAGGAATTTCGGGGTCATAATCCAGGTCATGGTATATGGTATATATAACCTACCTATATGCCCATCCAAATCTATTCGGCCGTTTTAGTTTGAAAGTGTAATAAACAAATTTTTACAACAAACAAAGATACAAAAATCTTTTCTATTTTTAATAGGTACGAGGTCATTCAATAAATACTTAGCCTACAAAAAGTAAACGAAAATTTTGGAAAAGTGGCAATTTATTTTTCAACATAGTCTCCTTTTAGTTCGATACACTTAGCCCAGCGATGCTCCAACCCGTCCGAAAAATAGTTTTTGTCAAACTCTGCAAAATAGGCCTCCGTGGCGGCGATGACCTCCTCATTTGATCCATATCTACCTATTCCCGGCGAGTGATTTTTTCAGATGAGGAAACGAAAGAAATCACAAGTGGCCAAATCTGGAGAATACGGTGGATGGGGCAGCAATTCGTAGCGTAATTCGACCAATTTGGCCATGGCAACGGCAGACGTGTGAACCGGTGCGTTGTCGTGGTGAAACAGCACTTTTTTCTTCGCCAGGTGGGGTCGTTTTTTCTTTAATTCGGCGTCGAATCGGCCCAATAAATCGGCATAGTAAAGCCCTGTAATTGTTTTACCCTTCTCGAGGTAATCGATGTAGATCACACCTTGTGAATCCCAGAAAACGGTAGCCATAACTTTTCCGGCCGATTTTACAGTTTTCGCCTTCTTTGGAGCACGTTCCCCGGTCTGGATCCATTGTTTTGATTGCTCCTTGGTCTCTGGTGTGTACCAGTGGATCCAGGTTTCATCGACGGTCACAAAACGACGCAAAAACTCCGCTGGATTCCGCTTAACCAGCGCCAAACACGTCTCCGATGTGGTCTCATGTGGGCTCATGTGGGTTGCGCTTGTTTTCTGGTGTGAGTAAACGCGGCACCCATCGCGCCGACAGCTTTCTCATGCCGAGTTCTTCGTGAAGAATATGATGCGCTGTTCCTTCTGAAATGCCTACAGTCTCAGCTAGCTCGCGAACCTTCAATCGGCGATCTGCCAATACGAGATCATGGATTTTTTTTATGTTTTCCTCCGTAGCAGCTGTTTTCGGTGCACCTGGACGTGGTTCATCAAAAAGCGACGTACGGCCACGTGCAAACTCGTTGAACCAATTCTTGACGGTGGCCATCGACGGAGAAGAGTACCGTACACAGCATCCAAGCGCTCTTTTATTTCTATGCGCGTTTTCCCTTCCAAAAATAGGAATCGAATCACCGAACGATGTTGCTCTTTTTCCATTTTTGTAAAACCGATCGACACGTTCGCTTCCATAAGTTGTCAAATTAAAACAAATGAAGGGATTGGAATGAAAATTTGAAAAAAATATTATTTAATTATTAATATTCTCGTACTAGTCACCGTCAATTCAAGACAATTACCAACTAACGTAATGGCCATCTCATTTGCATAGACCTCAGGTTCGAATTCTGGATGCAAATGTAGGCTAGCCACAGCCACAGTCGAATGGATTTGCCTTTTAGGCCTGAGTTCACCAACATTCTAACCATCGGTTAGGTATTTAAACAGTTGATTTCCTTAGGAAATTTGACATAAATCAACTGTTTAAATACCTAACCGATGGTTAGAATGTTGGTGAACTCAGGCCTTAGACGGGCTGAGTTAATTAATTGTAGGTAAGCCTGCTGTTTCATTTGCATGCGAGATTGAAAATTAGCTGTAATTAGGATTTCGGCGATGTGTCTGTCTCTATACCAACCAGGGGTCATTGCGTAACCCGTAACATACTAACAGTAGGAATGCCTTTCATTAGTTTCATTTTGACAGTTCAACATCATTCTTATTCATTGCGTTATTTACGTTGTTGAGCAGTGAATTTTTTCGAACATATGAAGTAATGGTTTAGCAATATCCTTCAAAATGATTCAGATTGTGATTGATAGTAGGTTGCCGCATTGGGCCCGCGTGATGGATTACGGCCCACTCCTCAACGAGAGGTCTGTGTCCCAGAAGTGGGAACATTATAGGCTGATTATACCTATGTCTGGTTCTATAAAATAGGGTTAGGATCAACAAGCCTACAATGGGACATTAATAACCGTTTTCACTAACACTACGAGATACTTAAACTGTTGTATTTTCAGCGCTCGGTTCAGCGCCGAGAGTTGGAAATCCAACTGCGCTTTTTAGGCATTACCTATAGGTATTTACTTAGGTGTCGTGGACCGTGGTTGATTGGGAAAATTTGACAGTTTTGGGTAGCTTGATGTGCTGGCGTCTGTACTTAATCCTAGTGAACACGGGCGTAAGCCATTCTTAGGTAGGTAGGTACCTAATGCTTGAAACTTGAGTAAGGTTATGTTAGTAATAGTGATAGGTACCGTCCTAAATGCTAATATTCGACTAAGGTCTTACCCTCCCAATGCATGAAGTGTTGCCAATTATGTAAATCAGCGTTTATTTTTTTAAACCGGTATTGGTAGCCCGCGAAATTGGTATTCACAATCATTAAAAATCAATCGAAATTCAAATGACTATTGAATGACTATTTCATGAGATCGTGAAACTTAGTCTTGTATGATTATAATTCTGTAAATAAGTAGGTAGGTACATACTTATTTGATACATTCGCGAATCATAATTTTTTTGATCAACAAACAGACTGGCACTGAGCCCAAAATTGCAAAAATAAAATATAGGTAAGAAAATTCGAATTTCGCCTTTTACCTTAGTGCATAATATTATGCGATGTGCGACAGCTAAAGTTTAAAAGATAGATAGTCTGGCAATCCAGTTTATCCAGTGGGCAATCCTCTTTCACCCTGAATGAATGATGCGAGGAGCGCCTCCTCCAAGCAACTTTCACTCATTAGAGACGGTAATAAGTTTGCACTAATTTTATTGTGCCTCCAACCTCATTTGGGTACATAAGTGTACGTAGGTCGGTAGGTACCTACAGTAGGTATAGGTACGCTATGGATATGTTTTGGTCGGGTTTGCCTAAAGTTCACAGGGAGTAGGTACCGGAGTACCTATCCGGTTTACTTAATGGCACTACGAAAGGGTCTGGGTAAACTAATAGGTTCTGTTTATATCAATACGTGCTAATGTGGCCTTTATACCTTCAAACTTCCATGTATCTGTGCTTGGTATAGCTATAGGGTGAGTTAAGTAGGTACCTATATTTTTACCCGACTACGGCGAAGCAAAAAGGAGGGTTATTAGCATTGTGTGACCTAAACTGTGTGTAGAGATACCTACCCCATTTTTACACAGAAAAGCGTGACTTAAGTGAGGGTCTAAGTCACTGAGTTATAAAATAAGTGTCCCTACGATACTCGTGACTTAAAGTATTTAATACTTACCTAACCTCGCCGTGCAATAATGAGGTACACATCTGACGGAAAATGCGTCGCATATTATCGGTCGCGTAACGCCAGAACAGACAATTATAGATAAAACATTCAACCTTTCACACTCAACCGATGATGCGTTAGTGCGTCGAGCGAATAAATAGACTCAATCGAAGTTACGCCCGACATGTCGTAGAACCAAAAATTCGAAGACATGTGACATCTACTAACCCGCACTGGGCCCGCGTGGTGGATTACGGCCCACTCCCTCTCACAGAGAGGAGACCTGTGTCCCAGCAGTGGGAACATTATAGGCTGATTATGTAAGTTACACCCGACGCATCTTCCGTCCGTGGTACCGACCCTAAGTCACACGTATCGTAATGTACAGAGGCCAGCACATCAAGCTACCCCAATCTGTCAAATTTCTTTGATAGATTTTCAACTTTACCACAAAGGTATAAGGTTCATATTCAATTGGGAAAATTTGACAGATTGGGGTAGGTTGATGTGCTGGCCTCTGTACAATTAAAACAACGATTAGGATTCTTTAATAATTGTTTATTTGGTATGTGAATGGTGGTTTTGCCGCCATTATTAGAAGTAGATGTGCATTGTGCAACCCTGGCTGGTGACGCTTGTTCGCGGCTGCACATTAGTATTCTCCTTGCGTTCGCAGATCGGTGGGATTCACCCACGTTACGGAGGTGGATGCAGATAGGCCCAACTACGCTGAATTTGAGTCGTAAAATATGTTAACCCGTGTCTGTACCTACCTACAAAAATTATATCTACTAACCGATCGACTAATCCTATGGATGTTGTCTGAAATAAAAGTATTCTATTCGATTTCTAATATGGCGCATTTTTTCATTAACATTTTCAGTTTTAATGTTGTTGTTGTCTAATTGTTACATAGGTTCCTGCAGACAGGCAAGACGCGACAGCTCGATGCGACTCTTGTAAAACAATTTCCATTAAGTTTTCATAAGTACTGTTTGCGGGAGCTTTTACGGTTAGCTATCTCCATAAATATAAGAATTTTACATTTGTATGGCTATCTCCCATAGTGATGATGCCCCATAGGTAAAGGAAACACTCTGTATAACGTTAGTTTAGTGCTACGTACGCGGCCAAACATAGTAGCAGAGAGAGCAAATTTTTTTTGGCCGTGTAAGCGTTTTAGTTATTGCATTTTTCTATGAAACAGCTGATTAATTTTTTTGAAAACCGAAGAAAAATTTCTATGCCTGTCTAGAATCATGCGCTGAATTCATGGTTACAGTTTGCGCACTGGTTTAAAATTTATCCTGCAAGTACCTATATTTTTTACTGTGTTCGACAGCACATGGACATCGTCTTCTACTCATGAATATGGACAACTTTTACTATGGGATAAACTCTGAAATCACGAAAAAAAATCAGCTGTTTAATACAAAAGATCAATACTTAGACCAAAATGTATGAAACAGCAGATTTTTTTTTCGTGGTTTCAGAGTTTGTCCCATAATGAAAGTTGTTCATATTTATGGGTAGAACAACCTGTAAAAATTTTGAGACGGTAAAAAAAACATCCAGCATATTCCGAGTTTCGACCTCATAATCTTAACTCACTACAAAAATCGAACGACATTGCTCTTGATGGACAAATTACGGCGTCCACTAACTAACCTTGGTTAAAATGGTGAAACTCTGGGGATAACAAAATTGTCTTGGAACACGCGACGAATTTAATTATGATAATGATAAAATATGAAGCGGTGTAACGTGTAAGGACCTCTGGTGATGACAATTTGGACATTGTTAAGTGGCCGGTGGGTTGTTTGCACCTTTGGGTTGATGATTTTGACCTTTGTACTTGACTTGTACAGAGGCCAGCACATCAAGCTACCCCAATCTGTAAAATTTCTTTGATAGATTTTCAATTTTACCACAAAGGTATAAGGTTCATATTCAATTGGGAAAATTTTACAGATTGGGGTAGGTTGATGTGCTGGCCTCTGTACCTAGGTACCTCGTGTTAGGTAAGTATGGGTCTTTGCTACGACTTTTGACTAGCGTTTTGGCTGTATGAGCAAGATCGTATAAGGCCCTTGACACATGAATCATTTTGGTGTCCAACGAACACAAACGATCGGTTTGCGGACGACTGTAGACGAAGATTTTGTCGGCATGTCAGAAGTACCTACTGTAAGAGGGGTTTATGAAAGTGTAGTTAACTTTTTTACCTGAACTGGGTCTTTTTTATATGTATTTTCTCTTATAAGTGGTTTTAATTAAATAAATAAATTACAATAATAAATTGTTTCAGACCGAGATTTGGTACATCAAAATGATATAAGTGAGCACAAGGCCTTAGGTTCAATGGGTAGAAAGCGTAGGAACACAATCACTGACCTGGAATTACATGGTTCTCTTCTTCATCCCCTGTGTCTTTGACATGGTAATGTTTTGAATCCGTTCTTTATTACGTACATTACTCGAAAAGTCCACTTCTGACTGACTGCACTTCCAGACGATTACCTACCTACTGTAAATGGATTATGACGATCAACTATAATGCCACCAGAATACCATGACAGGCGTTGAAATAAAAACTGTTTTTTGGGATTTTTGGAACGCATGAAGAAGCAGCCTGCTGGGTTTCGTCGATGCGTAGGAGTTCCAGTGCCTTAGGCATCTTCTGGGCACGCTCGTTCCATCATAAACTTCATCCATCACTTTCCATCAGGCGTGATTGAGGCAAAGGGCGGACCCATACAGCAACAAAAAAATAAAAAAACAAAATAAACCTTATATTAGTGTCATAGTTTAGACCATAAATTATTTCAGTACGAATTGTAAGAATTATTGTGCAATAAACGTTAATCTACATCGCCGTAGACCCCTACAATAAATCTTTCGCAGGAAACCACACGTTTACAACTTACAAGGTAGGTATGAACAGTAGGGCTTACGTTAGTGGTAACAAAAACGCCAGCACTTTCGAAACACACTTTTAATCACAATCTGAAACATTGAGAAAGATATTGCTAATATATTGCTTCATATTAAGGTATGTTCGAAAAATTTGTCTGCTCAGCAACGTAAATAACGCAATGACTGTTGTTGAACTGTTAAACGAAAGCAATGGCTTTCGTTTAACAGTCTATTGTTAGTGCCTTAAGGCCTATTCAAACCTAAGCGGTATTCGCTACCGTCTTCTGCGGTAAAGAAAACCGAGTGGGTATGCGGATTACTGTTCACACCAAAGCGAATTTCGCTATCCTTGTAGGTAGAATACCGACTTCGAGTTTCGCTCAGGAAGGTAAAGAAGTTTATGTAGAAGAAGGTAAACAATACCAGACCTATGCGGTACTATGGCACAAATTATTACGCTCTAGCCGCGGAACTTGATACTAAATACCTGAGCGAAACCCGCGCGGTATGCACTTCTATATACCCAGAGCAGCAGCGAATACCGCTCAGGTCGCTCTAGCCGCGGAACTTAATACTAAATACCTGAGCGAAACCCGCGCGGTATGTACCTCTTGATGAGGTTTCTATGTCTGAGCATTGTCGTTGGTTTGTAACCTAGGTTACGTTTTTGGTTGATTGTCTTGTCTTGTCAGTTTGCAGGGTGCTCAATCTTAGTACAAAAAACTCGGGACAGCAGTGGGTACAATGATACAAAATCATGAAGTATATGTTGTCTCTGAACAAAATAAGTTTGAATGTGTTTTTTAATTTTGTCGGATTATAATTGAACTTTACGCGTACTGTGGCTAAGAGATGGAACTTTGAAGCAATGTTCACTATTAATTCGAATAGATGGCTCTAAACATAATCGCAACTTTGATACGTCGGTAACCTATGTACTACTAAAATAGTATATTTTTAACTGACTTCTGTTTTAGTGTATCCAAAAAATATTTTAAATTATGGATCATTGTCAAGAGTTTTAATTACATTTATCGCACAGTTTGACATTTAATTATTTTTCGATCAATAATTATCACCTATTGAAATAATTTACACAAATATTTTGCAAACATTCATTGGGATGCTGGTAGAATTACTTTGGAGGTTTTACTATCAATAAATTGGTATCCCCAATACAAATGTCTGATAAGATAATGTCTCACGCTCTCTCTTTAATATTTAACGATATTTTTGTGATCTTTCTGTGTAACGTTGCGCGTTTGTCGTTGAGTTGAGCGAAAGTTCCTACGACTAATCCATATTTGTGACCAAAAAGTAATTTTGTGAGTGGTTATGTCAAAACCAAGATAGGACTCCAGTGTAGTATTAAGTTTGAGATAGTCTTTTAGTGCATCAGGTCATCGGATAAGCACTGCTGTGTAACTGTGTTCCTGGGTGCAAGGACAGTGGAGGTATGTCACATTGTCATAGCTGAATCTTGGAACTTGGCCTTGTACTTGAATGCAATTCAAAATTACGTTTTACCAGTTGTATGGTTTTCTTAAATTTTTGTTACTTTTCAATATAAATAAAGTTAAATTTATTTCGAAACAACAATATTATGGGTTTACTAATGTTTGACAAAAAACGAATCACAAACTAAATAGAAATAAAAATTAATAATTGTCTGCAATTTTTTTCAGACATGCATGCAGTTCTCCATGGATTTCCGAACCCTGAAAAAGACCGATTTAGATTCAATACTTGGCTTTAATCTATTGGCACGGGAAGTGATATTTTGTGACTTGAAAATGCCCACTTCAAACACTTTCAGGATAAATATTTATGTCGCATTAACAGAATAAACAATATTGCAGTTCCAACATTATATTTAACAGGTTTGTTCATTACCTTCATAATGCTACTTTGTATAATAAAAGAATAAAGTTCACAATATTCCTTTAACTGATAAAAAAAAAACTATAAAGCACCTTAGTAAAATTATTAATGCAGTTATTCCTTTATAATTGTTTCAGGTCTAACATTACAATCACAATATTCACAACCAAACTTGCCATGTGTTGGAAGAAAATCATTGCAAGAACTTGTACATCAGCCAATTCCATCAACTTCTTCAGGTATATTATGTTTTTTTTTATTTGACTCTTCTAGGGTTCCACATCAGAATATGTGTCCATAATTATGGTCTCTATCTATCCATACTAATATTATAAATTCGAAAGTAACTCTGTCTGTCTGTATGTTAACTATTCACGCCTTTTTTTTTTTTTTTTTTTTTTTTAGGATGGGAAATCATCAAATGACCCCTCCCGCTCTGGGTGGAGCGGAAGGGAGTGTCAGACTCTTACTGACTAAAACCCATCCGTGTTCCTTCCTTAGCCCTTTATGTTCCGGGGTAGCGGTAACCCTTTCGGACAATCCCGCTGCCCCGGCAGGCTTCGGCCCTAACGGGCCCCTCCATGTCTGCTGACATCTCTTTGAGGCGCGCGTGGAACACGTACGCGCCGTCCGGCACGGGCCTGGTCCTGATCGGACGGCGAGCTACCCATTACTCGCCGTCCGCAGGCCCGCGCCTACGGTGGCCGGGAGTCGTCACGCGGCTCCCGACGCCCGGAGCGTCTACCGCGGCGGCTGGGACGGGCGGCCCTCTCGGCTCTCTCCCTCTCCCATCCCGCCACCTCCTTCGCTAGCATGACTGCTTCGCAGAAGGAGGTGACTGCCTCCCACTCCCTCTCGCCCCGGACCATGGCTTGGACCAGGGCCGGGCGCGAGAGGTCGCCGCCGCTGCCGATCGCCTCTACGAGGACACGGCGGTGCTCTGCCCAAGCGGGACAGACCTCCACCGTGTGCACCACCGTGTCCTCTGGGCGATCCTCGCAGTGGTGACACCCGGGCGTTTCCTCCCGCCTGATTATGTGCAGGAACCTCCCGAAACATCCGTGTCCGGTGAGGACCTGCGTCAGGCGGTAGGTGAGGGCGCCGTGACGCCTCTCTAGCCACTCCTCAAAGAGGGGCCTTACCGCCGCTATCGCGGCGTGCCCTGCGCTGGGTTGCGACAGTCGCGCTTTCCATGCCGCCATGAGATCGCGCCGGAGGTCCGTCCGCTCCGCAGCAATTTGCCGCGGCAGCGGGTTTTCCCCCCGGCGTAGTGCCTCCGCGCGCCACTCAAAGAGACGCGCGAGGACTATCGCCTCCAGATCCCATGGCGGCAGTCCGGCAAGGAGGCTTGCCGCCTCGCGCGAGATCGTGCGGTACCCCCGTATGAGCCGTATGGCTACCACCTTTTGGGGCGCGTTCAAGTAGTGGGCGGCTCGAAGCCGCAGTGAACGCGCCCACACCGGGGCGCCATACACGGCCATGGACCGCACGACCCCCGCGTAAAGCCTCCGGCAGGAGGCGTTTGGCCCCCTCAGGTTGGGCAGGAGCCGCTTGAAAGCGGCCCCAGCCCGTTCCAGTTTGGGGGCCAAACGTCGGAAGTGCTCCACGAAGTTCCACCGGCTGTCGAGGACGAGACCCAGGTATTTCATCGTCGTCTCGACGCCGATGTGAACCCCTCCTACCGTCAGTTGGGATCCCGATGGTGGCCCGTTCCGAAGCCCATGAAATGTCATGGCCTCGGACTTGTGCAGAGCCACCTCGAGACCCAACTGCCGGATCCTCTCCACGACTATCGCAACCCCGCGTGTCATTACGTCGGCCGCCGCCTGATGCGACCTCCCCTGCGCCAGGACCAGCGTGTCGTCAGCGTAGCAAACTACGCTGACGCCATCAGGGAGGTCTGCCCGCAGCACCCAGTCGTAACCGATGTCCCACAGGAGCGGCCCCAAGACCGATCCCTGTGGGACACCGCACGACATCTCTCGCCGGTTCCATTCCCCATCGCGACCGGGGTAGATGACGGCTCTGTCCGTCAAATACGCCCCGACTACTCGACGGAGGTAGGTCGGCACTCGGTGATACCGGAGTGCCTCCCCAATGCAGCTCCAGGGCAGGGTGTTAAACGCGTTAGCGATGTCTAATGACACCGCCACGACCACCCCACCCCGGGACACCGCGTCCCCCGTCGTGAGGGCTCTCACGCGCATGATGGCGTCCACCGTAGAGCGCCCCTTGCGGAAGCCAAACTGGCTATCCGCAAGATCCGGCCCCGTCCTCACCAGGTGCCCGACGAGGCGGCCCGCAATCACTCTTTCAAAGAGCTTGCCCACCTCGTCGAGCAGCACGATGGGCCGGAATGCGGACGGAGAGTCCGCAGGGCGCCCTGGCTTCCGAATGAGGACCAGCTTCCCCGTCTTCCAACGGAGTGGAAACTGGCCCCTCTCCATACATGCGCTTAAGAGCGCTTCCAGTCGGGGTCCGAGAGCCGTCGAGGCCAGGGCCCAGGCTTTACCCGGCAAGCCGTCGGGCCCTGGGGCGGTATTTTTGGCCTTCAGCCTACCTACCGCCACTCTCAGATCTACCCCGGTCACTTCAGGGATGTCGTCGTCGTCCGCGTGGTCCGCTTCGGACACCGCAATTGGCGGAGCCATGGGCGGGGGAGTATGCTCCGCCCGTGAAGGGAACAGAGCGCTCACCACCTCCTCCACCAGCTGGGGGCGGAGACTCTGCGTCAGCGGGGGGGCCCAGGTGCGGAGTTTATTCCGCACCATTTTGTAAGGGCGCCCCCACGGATCTCTGTTCAGAGTCTCCACCATCTCCTCGCGGGCCAAATTCTTGGCCCGCTGAACAGCTTCTTGGAGGGCGGTCTTCGCCGCTCTGTACCCCTCGTACAGCTCCGCCTCCGTGGCTTCCGCATCCGGAGGGCGAATGCGGAGCCTGCGGTGCCTGGTGTACCGGTGTCGCGTGTCAACGCACGCCTTGCGTAGCGCCTCTACCTCCTGCGACCACCAGTACACCTGACGTCGGGCGCATCCTGGCCGGACTCGGGGCATTGCCACGTCACAGATCTCGGACATGGCCTCCCGGAACCACTCAGCCTCGTTGTCAATATCGGCAGGCCTGTCTGGTGATGACACCCAGGCCTGCACGATTGAGGCTTCCAGGAGAAGCTCCCGGTCCAGCTGCTTCAGCGCCCACCGCGGACCACTCGGGGCCTGTTGGACCGGCGCGCTGGAGGTCTGGGCGGAGACGTCGATCCGGATATACCGGTGGTCGGAATAGGTCTCCACCTCCTCCATGACGCGCCAGTCAATGACCTGCTGTGACAGAGCGGGGCTGGCGAACGAAATGTCCACCACGGACTCCCCCCGCATCCGCACACAGGTAGGAACAGAACCCCGATTTAGGACGACCAGGCCTGTTTCCAGAGCCCAGTCCTCCACCATCCTTCCCCGTATGTCCGTGTAACGGGAACCCCAGGCCAAATTTTTGGCGTTGAAGTCCCCGAGCACTAACACGGGGAAGGACTGGTTTCGGACGACGACAGTCAACTCTGTTAGAGAGTTGTGGAACTCGGCGAGAGTTCGGCTCGGAGAGAAGTACACTCCCACTACTACTATCTCTCCGAACCGTGCTGCTACGCACCCCTGTCCCTTCGTGACACCTTCGAGGGACGGGGTACCGGCGGCGGCCGACGAAATTATGGCCACTGAGCCGCTCAGGTCCTCCACCCAGTCATCCCTGGGCGGGACAAAGTACGGCTCAGCGACCACGGCGATGTTGATCGACCACTGCGCCACGCTCTGGAGCAACAGGTCCTGAGCGCAGGCGCAGTGGTTGATGTTCGCCTGGAGGAGACGTAATGGAGCCGTTATTCCTCCATTACAGTCCCCTCCCGGGCCTCTTGAGAGGCAGCGGCGACGGTGGTGGCGGCGACGGTGGCGGCGGCGACGGTGGCGGCGGCGACGGTGGCGGCGGCGACGGTGGCGGTGGCGGAGGGCCTGCCCTTCTTCCTGGTTCCGGCGGGTGGAGCGCAGGACCTGCTCCCAGCCCGGTGATCGGCCGGCTTGCCAGCAGCCGCACACGCAACGCAGTGCGGCGCGGCGCTGCACGAGCCGGCCTTATGACCGGGCTGACCGCAACGGAAGCACAACGAGGTGCGGTCCTCTGAGGTGCACTGGATGCCAACGTGGTGCCCCACATGGCATCGGAAGCACCTCAGAGGTCTGGGCTCCAGCAGTTTCACCTGCGCTGACACCCAGCCCACCAGAAGCCTTCGGCCCTCCACAATGGTTTTGGCCGCCGTCACGGGGCAGCTTACCGTTACGGTTCGCATACCCGAAACGTCAGGACGTAAGGTGCCCGCCTTAACCTGGTCGGCCAGACACCCTCCCGTCCTGACGACGGCGGCTACCACCTCCCCTTCCGTGACGGAGTCATCCAGGCCCATAATGCGCATATCTGCACACTTCATGGGCCTGGAGACACGCACCTCCTCCGCATTAAGGGACGCCCTTAGCTTTTCAGCTAGAGCGTCTGCGGAGGGGCCACTCGTCGAGCCGGGGATCTCCAGCATGCGGGCGCCAGTGGCGGTCACCCTATGCCGGAGGCCCCCGGTGATCCCCAGCGCTTGGAGGTCGACCGTCCCTCTCGCTTTTGTGAGCACGTCGCAGTACGTCACACCCCTCTTGACCGCGTCCGGCTGCAGTGTGATTACTACAGCCGCGGTCTTTGGGGCGCGCAGTCTGGCTGCGACGGCTCGCTCCCTGCGACGCCTCCGTTGCGCTTTTTTCCTGGCCGCCTTGGCCGCCTTCCTCTTTTCCCCGACCACCTGCCACTCGGCGTCGGTCGTGGGAGAAGAAGAAGTGGGAGATTTTTGAGGGCGGGGCGGAGGACCTGGGGCCCCCACCTCCCTTGCTGTTCGGCCCTTTTTCTTTTTGCCGGCGGGCGCCGGTCCGGTCGTCACCGGAGCTACCCCAGCCGGAGCCGGTTTTGCCGGCTTCGCCGGGGCTCCACCAGCCGACGCCGGTTTCGCCGCCGCCGGGGCTCCGCCAGCCGACGCCATTTTGGCCGGCGCCTGGGCCCGGCCAGACGGCCCGGGTTTAGGGGCAGCAGCTGCCGCAACGGCCGCGTACGAGGCCGCCCTTGGTGCCGGGGCCGTCCTGCCCGCCAGGGGGGGGGCGCAATACTATACCCTCCAGGACGGAAAACCGCGCCTGGAAGGCCGCCAACTCCTGCCGAACCAGGTCCAGGACCTGGTTCTCCACCGGGGCGGGCCGGCATGGCTCCCTTGCCTGCGCGCTGCCGGCGCCCTTCAGGCCGGCCAGATCCGCCCGGAGCCTCCCGTTCTCCTCCCGGAGAAGCTCGATGGCGGCCGTCAGGCGGGCGACCTCCGCCCGCACTTCGGCTACTTCGCTGGCCGAAGGAGCCACATAGCGAGCCGCCTCAGCCGCCGCCATAATGGAGGCCGTGGCAGCGGATATGGCCTTGTCCTTCGAGGTTTGCAACCTCTTCAAGGCCACACTTTTGATTGCGGCTGCCACAACCTTCGCAAACCTCGCTTTGCCCTGCTCGGAGCCACCAGCGGTGTCCGACTCACCGTCCGACGACTCCGAGAGGGCCGCCCTGCGGCCGGTCTCCTCTGAGCGATGCCCCTCCGTGTCGCTCCCACCAGAGGGAACCGGAGTGCTAGGCCGCTTAAAACGAGCCCCACTGTCGTGTTGCTGCACCGCACGACCTCGACCCCTCCTCGCCGTCGCCACTTTCGCAGCCGACACGCTCTCCGCACTCGCGGTTCGACCCATCGAACCCGCCTCGTCCGAGTCTTCCTCGCGCGGACGTTTCCTCCAAAATTTGGAGCGCTCGCGCGAGTCCTGGTCGGACATTGTTTGGTCCTCTGAAGGACAGGAGCCTCCTCGGCTCTTGTTGCCATTGGCAAACGGAACACATTCGTTGCCCCCCCCAGAATACGAATGGGGGCTTGACGTTCCCAAAGGGAACGTGCCGGATTCTCCAGCTGCTGAGCAGCTGGTACCGACCTGGGGTAGTTTTTTACCGTCTGTGTTGTCCATTATTCTTTTTTCTTTTTTTAAAGGGTGAGGTCCCTTGTGCTGCGCTAACGACCGGATTCCCTCCGGCCATTCATCCCCTCGGCACGCTAGACCTTGGGATTGGGGTAATTTTTTATAGAGGTTGTCTACCTCGCGGCCCGAGCCTCAGTGGCCCGGACCCCCGGTCTTGAATTCAAGATTACGGGGTGGCCGACGGCTGGGCAAAACCAACCGCCGCCCCGGCGTCCCCACGCTGCCGCCGGATGCCGGACAGACGCAGCGCGGGCATGGGACACCCTCCACCACCCACTCTGTAGTGGGTCTAGCGGCGTGAACCGCCTCGTGACGGTCTACGCCCACTCACCTTCCTCTGTAAGCAGAGGAGGAGTGGACGCATGACCGTCCGTCCGTAGCCCGGTTCCCTTCACCGACCATCAAGGATGATCGATGATTGGAACCGTGACCTTTCCCCGCCTGTTGAAGATTAGCCGCCCGCCCCACTTGTCCACCCAAACCTGGTGGGCAATTGGGGCCGACGTTGCCCAGGATGCGCCACGAGGAGGCTCTTCAACGTGCACCCCAACTTTTCACGCCTAAACCAATGAATGGATTTAGATAAAATTTAGCAGAGATTGTATCCCGGGGAAGGACATAGGATAGTTATTATCGATATACCTCGCGGGCGGAAGCTAGTACCAAATAAAATGAAGGTAAAGTGTAATAGTCTTGATGGAATGGAACCCTTAGGCCTGTATTAATAAACGTTACTCAGCCCAGGAGCTCGCACTTATCGATCTTGAGGTCATGATCGTATTAATAAACATAATAATTGACATACTCAAACTACAGTTTGGGTTTACGAAATGAAAAAAAAATTGCCTCTAGCCTTTCCAAGTATGTTTTAGTTGTGGCCAAGATTTCATCTTTCACCGAGTTCATCTGAAGTTGGTTGTGAATTTCAGTATATATAGTAATCTTACGACATACCTAGCAAGAACGAAATGTGATGAATGATAATTCTAAACTTCGGCAATGTGACGTACAGCGTCGACTAGCTGAGCTTGGTAACTGAGATACTGTTTTCATGTGTTTATGAATTAGCAATGATCTTGAGATGCTGATATCGTAATAATGGCGTTTCAAATGATAACGCACTTGAGTACTTCCGTTGTTGAGAAACGTTTATTAATACGGCCTTAGACTTGCACTTGTCAGGTTTGCAATTTAATAGTTGAATGAATGTAATAATCCTACTGATTAGAAATTATTTAAAACAGATTTACTTTTGCACTCATACAAAATCATTTTCTACTTTACAGGCAGGAAAATATCTGCCAGGACAGGACAGCTCTCCAGGGCAGAAAGAGATCTACAGCTGAAAATAATGGCTGCCAAAAGAAGAATATGTACATTAAAAAATTAAGTTAATAAGCAGACAGCTGAAATAAGGCGGAAAAAAAATTGTTGCCAATCCTGCAGTACTAGATGTACTGCAGAATTGCTCAAGCACTGTAAAACTATTAATGCGGATACAGTGGAGAGAAGAAAAAAAAATTTATAAAGGACGACGATTCACGCTGCAAGAAAAAATTGTAGCATTATCGGTTTTTAAACAGAGTCCAAAGGCATATAGATTTTTAAGAAAAATATTTATATTGCTCGCAAATCAGACATACGCCAAAGTTATACAATTTTTTTTTAATGATGTCGTGACCAAAACTGCCAAATGGTCTCATTTATTGCAGCTTCTTAAAGAAAACCCTGGCTATAAAGGCATAAGACTGATTCAAAACTGACTGAGGCAAAGCTAACAGAATACCACTTAAACCCTGATAAACTAAACAAAATGAAAGTAAATTTTGCATCGCAAGTATTTAGCAGCACTGTGGCTTCCAATGTAGGTACCTAGCAGGTAATTTATATTTTAGAAGAAGGCGGATAGAAGCCAGTGGTGCCGCAACGTTAACCCGACATGCGACCAATTTGAGTCTGCTTTTGCCACTTTGCTAATCAACAACTTAAACAATGTCTATACCCAAGGAAAAAATTGTGAAAATGACGATGCTTTATGCTTTTAAAAACTAGTTAGAAAAATACATCAAAAGGGTTGTAAAAATATCAAGTATATTTTACGTTCTATTATTAACCTTAAGCTCTATGAATTCAGTCAATGTGTTGTTAGCGTCAGAATGGCTGGTTGCCTATGGCAAGCGGCTCTGAAAGTATATTCAAGAATTGCTACCCAATTGCTCATATTTGCTACATTTCTTCAATAATTGCTACATATGATACATTCAGAGAAATATGAATATTTTGTTGACCAGCCATTCTGACGTCAGGATGGCTGGTGGCCTCCGTGTTCAGCATGAAGGACGCAGAATTTCTAAAAGTTTGATGTATCAATAATTGCTTATTAATTGCTACTTTCACGAATTTTAGTTTGAGCTTCGTACATACATTAGGTAAAAAAAAAACTTGATTTTATTAATAATTGTACGCTCTGATATCTTATAAGATATTCATTTTAATGATATGCTGTAAAGGGCAATTTTAACCTACATGAAATGCACAACGTATCTAATGTATTTAATTGGAAAAGGAATGATACTGTATTGTTTAAAATAGCTTGGTAAAATAATTAATAATTTTTATGTAATATGTGAAAGATGAAAATTTTTACTGTGGGTTATATGTAGGAGATAAACATATACCATCGCGGACTTTTTTTATCGATATTTTTTAAGATATATGATTCAGTAGAACCTACGTAGAACATTAATTTGATCTATCTCGTAAGGTTTAGCCGGCGTTTGCAATGTAAGCGCAGAAAAACGTTTTTGTTACGACAATCACTCTTGAATCACTCTTATCTATTGCTGAAAACTACATTTCACCTTGTTGACAGAAATTAAAAAAGAAATACCCAAAATTTACAGTTTTCTCTATCAATGTTACAGGCACCCCTCTAAATTACTTTATAAAGACAACCTTTTGAGTTCAGCCGTTGGTTGTCAACAAGGTGACCCTCTTGGGCCATTCATTTTTAGTTTGGCAATAAATCCAATTGTTCGACAACTAAATTCTAAATTCAACGTATGGTATTTGGATGACGGAACCCTAGGAGGTGATATAGACACAGTCTTAAAAGATTTAACTTTTTTAAAAGACAAATTCAGTTCCATTGGCCTAGACCTGAACCTTTCAAAATGCGAAATTTATCTTCCCCAAACGACTGACAGACAGACTACCATAGAAAAATTTAATACAATAGCTCCAAATATCAAAATTACGGAAAGAAACTCTCTTCACCTACTAGGGTCCCCAATTTTTGACGAATCCTTTCCAACGTTCTTTGAGGAGCAGATACAAAATTTTAATGATATCTCGGAAAGACTTTTCAAAATTAATATTCATTCTGCCTTCACACTCATTCGGTACTGTTGTTTTGGACCAAAATTTACATATAGCCTTCGCTCGTCTCATCTATGGAAGCATCCATAACTTTTAGAAAAAGTAGACCAAATTATTAGAAACACATTAACTTCCATCCTAAATGTGGCCCTGGACGACCGTGCGTGGCAGCAAGCCACACTACCCATTCGCTTGGGTGGTCTCGGCGTCCGCAAAATTTCAAGTATTAGTTTACCGGCCTTCCTCTCCTCGGTCCACAGTACCGATAAATTAACCAGGAACATTGTATCTTCCTCACTGGTCGATTTTGAAGTACCGTGTTTGACCGATGCGATGAACGCTTGGAAAATGGCTTGTCCCAATACGGTTTTGCCCTATAACCCGTCTTCCCAGAGACGGTGGGATGAGCCGCTCTGCAGTATTATACGGAATACCCTTGTAAACACGTCACGTAATACTGTTGAGCGTGCTCGTCTGCTGGCTGTGGGAGAATGGAAGTCAGGCTTGTGGCTTCAGGCGCTCCCGTCATCCACCATAGGCACAATGATGGATGACTCATCGTTTCGGCTCGCTACGTGTCTCCGCTTGGGCGCACCTTGTGTTGCTCCGCATCGATGTCACTGTGGTGAAGCTGTCGACAGTCTCGGACACCATGGCCTGTCTTGCTGCAGGAGCGCATTCCGCATAGCACGGCACGCCAGCATCAACGATATTATTCGTCGAGCCCTTGTCACCGCCGGCGTACCAGCGGTGTTAGAACCAAACGGCTTGGTACACACGGCTACACATCAAACTATACATTTCCAGTTTTAATTGACCTCGCATTGTATGGGTTTTTCGTACAATCAGAAGTCAGCTTATACTGGTTATGTATAGCTTGATGTGTAGCCGTGTGTACGTGACGATGGGAAGAGACCAGACGGCGTGACGTTGTTGCCTTGGAAGGTGGGTAGGCCTCTGGTATGGGGCGCAACGTGTGTCGATACACTTGCGCCATCTCATGTTCCTAGCACGGCGGGATGTGCTGGTGCCGCTGCTGCGGCTGCTGAAACCCTCAAGCGGCGCAAATACTGTAACCTTATAGGCAACTACAGCTTTGAGCCGTTTGGGGTCGAAACGCTCGGGTCATGGGGCCCGAGTACGCGTCTCCTTTTTAAGGAAATTTCTAACCGGTTAGTCGACTCTTCACGTGACCAGAGGGCTGGGTCGTTCTTTGGTCAAAGAATTAGCATTGCCATTCAACGTGGCAATGCTGCCAGTCTTCTGGGCACGTTTCCGGATGACAGCGATGCGGACGAGTACTTCAACACCTAGGTGTCCTTCGTTTTTGTATTTATTTATATAATAAGTTAGTTAATATACCTATATATATTAGATAGATATTACAAGAAAGACAGAATAAAGTTTATTCTTACATTAAAATCCGTTGCGTAGTTTGTAAGATCTAAGCTTACAGACAGTGGATGAGACTGTTTCATACTATGTAAAGATTTTGTACCCAAACTGTTTTGCTTTTAATTTTGTTTTCCTTTCTATGATATTCGTGTAAGTACTGTACTTATTGTGATTTATTTTAATGTGTTCGTCCTTGTCCTTAAAACTTGCACCTCTATAAATGTTAGGTGAATGATGTGTTGGCTTATTTATTTAGAAGCGCACACTTGTATTTTGTTTAAATAAAAACATGATTAGCCAAATAAAATTGTATTTCATTTATCAATCCCTGAAATGAACACTTGAATACTACCGAAAAAAAAAAAAACAAAAGTAAAAAAAAGAAAAAGTACAACAGTGGTGTAGTTCTAACTCTGAAAGCTGGGTAGCGCTAGTTTCTTCAGAAACGCAAATGACCCGTTCCACGGAACAAGATTGGTCTCTATCTCACTCTATTAAAAAGTACTCTGTGTCAGTTTGGTTTTAATGTAAAAAATAAAGTGCCTGGTATACAGTTATTATATATATGGTTTTACTGATAGTAATTAGGAATATGGAGACTTCCACAAGTAAATGGTGTTATTAGGAGTTCAACAGGTTATGGTCCGCCCCATATTCCTGATCTCTAGTGATTGGCGAAAATTTGCCAAATTTACGATAATTTTTTTTTTGGAATTCATACACAATCTGATACTGGAGCTAAGGTCTTTAAGAGTAAAATATGGCTCAATTAAAACCACAAAACGTGATTTGTCGGTTAGAGGACGGAAACAAATTTCATATTGGGAAATTCAGATTAGAGATGCTAATGGAGGAGAAAGGTCTTGGTGATATAGTGGCCTGTGCTGAGGTGAAGGAGGCAGATAAAAAGAAGGATGCAGAAGCGAGATCGCTAATAGTACAATGCATAGGAGATAATTTTTTGGAGATTGTGAAAGGGTGCAAAAGTGCAAAAGATATGATGGGTTCTTTAGAAAACATCTTTACACGGAAAAGTATAATGAATAAATATAATTTGAAAAAGAGGCTAATTGAGTTGAAATGTGACATGAACGAAAAATTACAAGATTTTTTCTTAAAATTTGACAAGCTGGTAAATGACATTGAAGTGATGTCAAAAATGGACGAGTCTGATAAAGTAGTACATTTGTTACTCGCTTTACCCGGTAAATATAATAATGTTACGACAGCCTTAGAAACAATGAATGAAGAACTTACTTTAGAAAAGACAAAAAGGACTCTACTTGATGCAGAAATTAGACTAAATGACATGATTGCACCAAACCAAGATAGTGCATTTAATATAGAATGCTGGAATTGTAATGAAAGAGGACACACAGCAAGATATTGTCTTAAAAATACTCAAAACAGACAGTATTATACATCCCAACGGGGAATTTCTGTCCGGGGTCCTGAACTATATAGACGAGGTCGTGGCAGAATGCAGGGACGCACTCGAGGTGCAAATAGAGCGAGTACATCGAGGGACAATGCAATAATTATTCACGAAGATAGTACCGAGGAAGTGGGCTGCATGGTTGATGGAGAGTTTAATTTAACTTGTAAGGCTTTTCTTAATCGATCAATTTACTTTGTAGTAGATTCTGGTGCATCACAAAATTTTATATCAGATCGTTATATACAGTGTATGATAAATATAAAAAACCTAGAACAGCCCATACAAATTAACACAGCTAATGGTGAAAAATTAATTGCATATCAAAGCGGCAGTTTACCAATAAAATGTGGCAATGTTAAGTTCACTGTTGACGGACTTATAGTGGCAAATTTAGCCTATAATCTTCTATCTGTACGAAAGTTACTGGAAAAACCAAACGAGATCATATTTGTTAATGAATATGCAAAAATTTTTTTTTATAATGGCTCGACTATATGTGCATACAATAATGGCAAACTTTATATCTTACAGGGTGAAATTGTAATAGAGAATGGTGTCGCGGCTTTATACTCAGCGGAGGGCATGTTATGGCATAGACGATTAGGACATACCAGTTCTAAAACATTACAAAGGCTGCAGCTACCGCTTAACAACAATGTATGTAACGCGTGCATGAAAGGTAAGGCAACAAGGCTACCATTCAAAATGTTAGAGCGACCTAGGTCACGTCAGGTCTTAGAACTGTTGCACAGTGATATAGCGGGCCCATCTAACATTCCTACTATACAGGGTGAAATCTATTTTCAAACGATTATAGATGATTTTTCCCATTTTTGCGTAGTGTTTTTGTTAAAAAGAAAATCTGAAGCCGCTGATAATATTTTTAACTACATTCGCCGATACGAAAACGAATTTGAGGAAACAGTTAAAAGGATTAGATGTGACAATGGAGGTGAATATACCTGCAATAAATTACGTGAATTTTGTGCTCTGAAAGGTATCGCTTTAGAATATAGTTTACCATTTTCACCAGCTAGTAATGGCGTAGCAGAACGAATGAATCGAAGTTTATACAATAAAGCAAGGACTATGCTTGTTGAAACTCAGCTACCGAAAAATTTGTGGGGTGAAGCTATAAAATGTGCAGCTTACCAGTTAAACCGTTGCACCTCTATAGCTATTAATTATGAAACTCCTTGTGAAGTTTTATATGGAACAAGAGACCTAAATAAACTACGTGCATTTGGCGCAAAGGCGTGGGCTTACATTTTACCTAAACAGGATAAACTTTCTGAAAGAGCACGTGAGTGCAGAATGGTAGGATACAGCAGGACAGGGTATAATCTATGGGATCCTAAAAACAACGAAATAATTATATCACGAGATGTAAGATTTGATGAAAATGACATTATATACAACGAAAGTAATCAAGTTAATATAGAACAAGAGTGGCAAAGAGGAATTATGTCAGAAATTATCTCAGAAAATAATAATAGGATTGCAGAATCTGAACAAGGTAATGAAGATAGAGAAGAGGTTATCATTAATAATACGAATTGTGATGAAGAAATTACCGAACCAGAAGAAATTTTTGAAGATTGTACTGAAGAGAATTTAAATGAAAGAGACGGTGATACAAATGAAAATTTAATAAAAACAAGAAGTGGCAGAAATGTTAGACCTCCGAAAAAGTTAGAAGATTATGAGACTTACGTGGCCTACTGTTTGTGTACAGGTGACCCAGGTTCTTACAAAGAAGCTGTTGAAAGGGGTCAAGACTGGCAAGATGCCATAGACAAAGAATTAAATTCCCTTAAATCTTTGGAAACCTGGGAAGAATCTAAATTACCTGAAGATAAAAAGGCTATAGATACCAAATGGGTATTCACTACTAAAAAGGATGGTACAAAAAAGGCCAGATTGGTGGCGAAAGGTTTCCAAGAAGAAACACTGTTTAATGTATATTCACCAGTAGCTCGTATGCCTACAATTCGTATGATGCTGAGCCAAGCAGTACAAAATGATATGTATATGAAACAATTAGATGTTCCAACGGCGTTTTTAAATGGTTTTTTAAAGGAAGATGTCTATATAAAACCGCCTCTAGGAGTAAAAGTTGAAAAAGGTGTTGTGTTGAAACTAAAACGATCGCTCTATGGGTTAAAACAAGCACCTAAATGCTGGAACGAAAGACTTCATTCCTTTTTAATGCAGAAAGGGTTTGTACAATCTAAACATGATTTTTGTTTTTATATTTTGGACGATGTATATTTGTTAGTGTATGTTGATGATATCATTCTAATGTCAAAAAATGCAATAAACTTACACAAAGCATTTCTTTATTTAAAAAATGAATTTAACGTTAAGGACCTTGGGGAAGTGAGTACTTACTTAGGTTTGGATATTGTGAGAACACAAGAATCAATTTTAATTTCTCAAGAATCAGCAATAAATAGATTGCTTGATAAATTTAACATGACAGATTGCAAAGGAGCTGAGACGCCGATGGAAGTAAATTTTACCACAGATGACAATGAAACTATTACCTTGGATACACCATATCGCGAGCTAATTGGTAGTCTACTATACTTAGCCACTTCGACTAGACCAGATATTTGCTTCGCAGTATCTTTCTTAAGTAGTTTTTTGGATGCGCCTACTTTATCACTGTGGAAAGCAGCTAAGCGTGTTTTGCGGTATTTAAAAGAAACAAAGTCAAAATCTCTCGTATATAAACGAGATAGCAGGTGTAGCTTAGTTGCCTATACCGATGCTGACTGGGCTGGCGACAAAAAAGACAGAAAAAGCGTGAGTGGTTCTGTAGTTTTCTTTGGCAATAATTTGTTGGCCTGGTTCTGCAAGAAACAAAATATGGTCGCCTTATCAACAGCCGAAGCTGAGTATGTAGCTGCGGCTCTAGTGTGTGCCGAATTAATTTATATAAAGGGTTTGGTACAAGATTTTAACTGTCCTTCAAATTCAATATTACTTGTAGATAATCAAAGTGCGATTAAGTTAATGGAGTCAAATGAAAATAGTAAGAGGTCAAAGCATATTGATATAAAATACCATTTCATCAAAGATTTAATTAGTAAACGGGTTATAATTGTGAAATATGTAAGCACGAATGAAAATGTAGCAGATATTTTGACAAAGGCTTTGGGAAAACTGAAGCACAACTATTTTGTACAAAAACTAGGCTTTAATTAAATATTTTAGATGAGGTTACTATAATAAGTTGTTATCGGTTTTAATTTCAACAACTTGCATTTGTGATATATATTGAACTGAATAAAGTTCTTGAAATTAAGGGGGGATAGGAATATTTAATTTTAATTTTAATTCATATAAATAATGATTTTTATTGTTATCATTACTCATTTTATTTCATTCTTATTCTGTGATGAATTAGAATTGAGGGGGGATGATGAGGTTTCTATGTCTGAGCATTGTCGTTGGTTTGTAACCTAGGTTACGTTTTTGGTTGATTGTCTTGTCTTGTCAGTTTGGTTTTAATGTAAAAAATAAAGTGCCTGGTATACAGTTATTATATATATGGTTTTACTGATAGTAATTAGGAATATGGAGACTTCCACAAGTAAATGGTGTTATTAGGAGTTCAACACCTCTACCCACAGCGGCAGCGAATACCGCTTATAGGTTTGAATAGGCATATTTATTATGTCTTATTTTGACAGTTCAACATTCATTGCGTTCTCTGCGTTGTTGGGCGGAGAATCTAACTTAGGAAGCAATGAGCAATATCCTTTAAAATAACTCAAATTGTGATTGAGTGTGTAAAGCAATTAATTGGAGTGCTGGCCTCTTATTCTATCGCTAGCCCAGCTCAAGTTCAAAGTCAAACCTTTTCCACCGTCGTGCGTTCGACTGTACGATGGTCTATTTTCAGTCAAGGGCAACATGCAAAGAACTTCAATCATTATAAGAAAGTTTCTACGGCCAATAAATAATTTTCAACTCTTAGCAAACGGTTTATTTTTACCTGAACTTTATGATGGATCGTCAAAACTTGGAAGCTCTCGCAACTTGTACAGTAAAATTCCGGAGGGTAGTCGGAAGTTCTTTGATGTGAACTTTCCCTCCATTTAATTGACAGTTGAAGTCGTAAACGGATATGGACAGAACCACCTGTCGTATCGACGGAGAACTTATGGGTAATTTGGAAATTAAACGACATGACAGCTCGATGCTCTTTATGGCGGCTTCGAACATGACGCGAGTCGCTGCATAGTAAAACAAATTCTTCTATCAGCGAGGATGACGAATGAGCATAGATCACGGAGTAAAAACAAAGTTTTACTCCGTGGCATAGATATAAGATTTTATATTTCTATGGGAGTGAGGTGGCTAAGTAACAACAGCCACACGGGCCGATTGGTCAGGTTAAGCTACGCTTGCCGTGGTTGGTCCATGGATGATTGACCATCTTCACATACCAAGGCCCCTTCGTGCCTCGGAAAGCACGTTGATCTCGGCTCTCATTCGTGGATTTTTGACCGTCGTCAGAAGCCCAAAGTCTGACAACCAGTCTTACCAAGAGGTATCGTATTACCCGTACCTAACTGGGTTGTGAAGGTCAGATAGGCAGTCGGTCCATGTAAAATACTGGTATTCAGCTGCATCCGGTTAGACTTGAAGCCAACCTCAACATAGTTGGCTAAGCGGATGACTGATTATCTAGTTACATATAAAAACTACTTACAATATAAATCATGAAGAAAGCGCAAAGAACAAAAAAAAATTGTAGAGAAATCCTGCCTTCCTAGTTCAAATTGTCTAAAAACAAAATTAAAAACTGAAGATAAATTTCAGACTTTAGCTACTACTTACTGATTCTCATACTGTCATGACACGAGTATGCATGTACTTGCGTTGTTGCAATCTTTACCCAAGTCAGTTCTCCCAGAAGGGTTTAGCAGAGGTGGCCTATAGTACACCCACATTTCGCTAGTTATGTTTAACCGGTCAAGCTCTGCGCGTACCCTATGTAGTACGATACAATAGAAAATCAATTGTGTCTCATTAGCGGGGCTTAATTGAGAGGTCATGTACTTACCATGTCTCCTCCGCCGCGAACCGAGCGCTCGACGCATTCTGGACAGTCAAACCCAATAGGTACTTTATTTGACAGGCCAATTCTTCCCTTGCGGTGATAGGGCTAACGCCCGCCTGGTTTGCGACCACCCTGCCATCAGAATCCGGCGTCAAGCAGCCTGCTGTGTGCTTCTTGGCACGCTCGTTCCATCATAGACCTCATCCATAGCTTTCCATCAGGCGTGATCGAGGTCAAGAGCGGGCGGGCTCATTTAGCAATAAAAAAAAACACCCGGCAACAAATCCAGACTCCGGCCTCATCATCATCATTTCAGCCAAAAAAAACGTTCACTTCTGGACAAAGGTGTCCCCAAGCACCGCCACTTCGACCAGTTCTGTGAACCGGCCGGCCTACTACTGGGTAATTTTAGGCAGAAAAGCCCAAAAACACTATGCCCTATCCGGGATTCGAAACCAAGACCTCAAGCTCAGCTAGCGCTTGCGACCGGGCGACCTACCGACTAGAGTCCAACGAGGCATGTCACTGAATAAATGTTTCAGTTTATAGGTTATCTTCCTTTCACCTTACCTCCAAAAAATGTTTTTATGAAACAAACAACCGACTTCCAAAAAAGACACTACAAAGTGAATAATAACTTTAATTTCGGAAGTCGGTGTCGTTGGGTTTGCATTTTCGTTGTCTGCCAACGACTTCCGAAATTAAAGTTATTTTTCACTATGTACCGTAGTCTTTTTGGAAGTTGGTTGCTTTTTTTTTTGTATAAAAGTTTTTATTTTTCACTTTTAAGTTGTACTCACCCCACACAAATTCGTATAACAATGTAAACATAAATGACAGAAAGTCATCATCATCAAAATTAACTAAGTGGCAAAAATATATAGTATTGAAGCTAACTCAAAAACTACCCTAGCAAAGTTAATAAAATTTATATGGGACCACCCCTGTAGCATACCCTATCCATTATCCATATCCACATATTTTTTTTAAATTGATTAACAATTGCCGGAGATATCGCGTAACAAACATACAAAAAATAAACATACCTACAGTCGAATTGAGAACCTCCTCCTTTTCGAGTCGGTTAAAAAGGTTTGTGTTCCATTTGTATCTGTCAAACAATTTTTGAAACTTTCCTCCATCCACCATCAGAGTTGCGAACTTAGGTATGAATTTTTCGCGTCGAACCATCGTGCGATGGTAGGTACAGTCAGTCTACAAAAAAATTTTGCAGACTTTCCCAACAAAACCCAACATTTTTCAATGGTTTTCACCCTGAAAAGCGTTTTGTTGTCTTTTATAAGTACTATGATTGCATTTAGGTACATTTATTACAACATTTTTAATAAGTAGGTAGATAATGTAAAATAGGTACGTTGTGCCGAAAATTATGTATAATAATTATTTTCGAATACCTAAATGTAAGATTATTTTTAAATAACACAAACCTAAAACTTGTCAAACGGTTTGAAAAGTATTGAGAAGTTTTGGGTAGTACTCACGACGACACAATATCAAGCTATACATTTCCAGAATAACCTGACTTTACATTTTACGAAAAGCCTACAATGCGAGGTTACCTAAAACTGGAAATGTATAGCTTGATATGTAGTCGTGTGTACCTATACAGGGAGATTTTTTAATCACCATCCAAATTTTTAGAGGTTGTTCTACCCATGAATATGAACAACTTTCACTATGGGACCAAAACTGAAATCACGCAAAAAGAATCTGCTGTTTCATACATTTTGGTCAAGTAGGTATAGAACTTTTGTACTAAACAGCTGTTTTTTTTTTCGTGATTTCAGAGTTGGTCCCATAGTGAAAGTTGTTCATATTCATGGGTAGAACACCCTCAAAAAATTTGGATGGTGATAAAAAATCTTCATGTATACTTATGAGGTGTTAATCTAATGTTAAACTAATAGTGTAATCAACTTCCGTCGCAGATCGTTCCTCACAGCGCGAATAGAGAACACGTAAATACAAATTCAAAGAATATCTCCCACTCCAATTTTCAACTTCCGTCCCTGTTAGCTTCAGTATTATGCTGCAAGTCTTTCAGAACTAATAAAGCAGCTTATGAACTCTATTTCAAAGACCCACGATTCAATATCGATTACCTATTTGCATAGCCTATCCGAGCTCTGCCGTTTCGCAATAAAATGGCGTCGTAAAAACTGTACCCGACCAACTTTTGCTTTGAGAAAAACACATTTCTTGCCATGTTGATTAAAGACTTGAAACGTAAAGCTGGGTCTCCACTGTGTTAGCGCAGTAACCGTGCTCCGAGCATTCGCTTTGTTGTGGTGGCAGTTTTTGTGGAAATACAAAGCAGAAGGGCAATTCCTATAAAATTAAGAACGTTCAAATTTTCACAACCTAATAAGCAGTGGTCCCAGTCCATGGTAACGGCCCCGATTTGAGAGTTGTAGGTTATGGGTTCGAACCCAGGCAGACGCTTTACTTTGTGTAAATAATTTCATCACCACTGCTCTCAAAACGGTGAAGGAAAACATCGTCAGCAAACCTGCAGGTTCTAGAACCAAAATCGAAGACGTGTAACATCTACTAACCTGCATTGGGCCCCTGTGGTAGATTTCAGCGAAGAGAGGAGTCCTGTGTCCCAGTAGTGGAAACATTATAGGCTGATTATTGACAACCTAATCTCAGTCACAATCTGTAAAAAAAAACGGTAATTTACTTAGATTTATCTACATTTTTGACAATGATTAATGCTATGAAATTGGGACTTGGAATTTGTACGTCATTAAGTAGATACTAGAATAAAATTCAACTAAGTAGGGCAAGGGAGCACAGTTCGTGCGCGAACATTATGCTATAGTGGATACCCAGCTTAGTATATTTACTTTACCTACAAAGGTTCCCTTCGAAACCTAGAATTTTATTTCGAAGAAATGTACCTAACTAAGTAGGAAATAAGGAAAATGGCACGTTAGGCTCTTTCTAGTTCATGCGAGGTCATTTCTTTCATTTTTATGAACGTTAATAGTCTAGTATCTAGATACCAACATAGTTTCCTAAAGGCCATGACATGACTAATCTAAGTAGGATCTATTCAGGTCGGTGTATAGTGGCAATTTATTTACTGCGTAGGTACCAAATGACAGCTTTTCTGTTTTGCTGAAAGGCCTGCTTTTGACCTCGATCACGCACGCCTGATGGAAAGCGATAGATGAGGTCTACGATGGAGCGAGCGTGCCCAGACGATGCCTGTTCACTCTTGATTTGAAGGCAAACGGGTTGTACCATCATAGGTATGTGGAAGGGAATAAAGACGCCGACTTTTATTTTTTCTGTAGAATTAAACAAGGTGGCCGACATTGACGCACTAACTGTATCATGAATTCAGCACATGATTGTAGACCCCCCACTCCCCAGCGTAGAAAATTTACGTAGGTTAGAAAAAAATGCTGCTGTTTCATAGAAGAGTGCAATGAAATGAAACAAATGGAACAGCAATTTTTTTTGATATAGGTACCTAATATATTTTTGCGATTAATTATTGTTGGAAAATTAACACACAACTATACTTCGACTTTTAATAAGCTACAGTAAAATGACACTTCTTATGAACTCATTTCGGACTGTATTTAGATATATGCATGTCAAATAAGTTTCGTTTGTTACACTATTCTGTCTAGAAAACCAAGGTTTGATTTTTAGCCGCATAAAAACAAAGATACGCCAATTTCAGTCATTTAAGTAACACATAAGCTGTCATTTTACTGCAGCTAATTAAAAGTCCGACTGTAACTACATTTGGGATAAATTTACCCTAACTACGGAATCCTTCATTGTGCGTGATCCGACACGAATTTGGCTGCTTTTTTTTAAGGTGTTGGCATTGAAACCACCTACAGTAGATAGGTACTTACCAGTAGGTACTCTTATTGTGGTCCTTGGTATGAATTCTTCCATAGCCTGGCAAAGGCTTCGAATATTTATTTCCTTTAGACTCTCCAGCGAGAACAGCTTGTCACCAGTTTGTAGGCGCCAAGCTCAAACCAAATAAAAAACCAAGACAGAGGGCTGCAACAGTAAAGTGAGGCCGGTTTCGTAAATATGTGTGCACTTAGTGAGACGTAGTTTGATTGTAAATAGCTGTTGTAAACGTGAGCGTGTGGGCGTGTATGCACAGAGCGGAGACGTAATTTTGGCATGCCTCACTGCATCGTTCTTAGCGCTGTCTTGGTTTTTTATTTGGTCTGAGGCGCCAAGAAGGTCGTCCCGCCATTTTCGTCATTAGCATTCCTACCCTTTGAAACCCCCCTTGCTGTCCAGGACCACCAATACCTATATTTAATAAAGATGCGGTACCTAGGTAGTTCCGAGATGTAACTGAAAAACTGAAATTTTTAATAACAAATGTAACATAATTTTCACCTCCATTACAAACGTAGATAAAGTTCAGTCTAATTTTAGACTAGAAACAGCCTTTATAGAACAGCCGGTACCACCCACATCAATCCGTCCTGAGCATGCAATATTACCGAGACTCGAGACTAACTACATAAGCATTTAGGTCTTCACAAAGAAAAAACAGTAGGTAGGTACATAGGTACTTTAAGCTGTAGGTAAACGTATTAAAATATTCAGGAGGCTTACATGAGTTAACACCAAGTCTGTATTTTCTAAATGGGTAGCCAGAAGTGTAGTCTTATAGCAGTTGGTATCCACATTTCACCAGCGGGGTAATTGCGTATCACACTTACAGTAGAAATGGTTTTCATTTTCAATGACAGTTCAACAACATTGGTTGCGTTATTTACGTTGTCGAGCTGACAAATGTTTCGAATATATGAAGCAATGGATTAGTAGATAATAATTATCCTTCAAAATGATTCAGAATGTGATTTAATGTTTGTTACGCTTAGGGTGCTGTAGATAAGAGGCGAGGAACCTATGGCCAAGCATGTACAGACGCCAGCACATCAAACTACCCGAAACATTCAAATTTTCCCAATCAACTTTGAAGCTTATGTTTTAGCAATAAAGTTGAAAATCTATTAAAACAATTTGAAAGATTGTAGTAGCTTGATGTGTTGGCGTCTGTACCTACGTAACATTTTATTTATCTAGTTTAAAGGCTGATGCTAACAGAGAAATCCAAAACCCAAAACACTGCCGGACCTGTCGATATATTCTGTAAACCATCGTTAAAACTTAGGTGAAGTGACCTGTCAATAGTGTCTATTCCTAGAATCCGTTGGAATGACAACTCACTTCACCGTGAGACTTACAGAATAGACTGGCTGTAGTGCCGACTTGAAGTGAACTGTCATCTAGGGATTGACAGCTCACTTCACCTAAGTTTCCACCGTGATATTTTTACAGAATAGCCCGCCTTGGGATCAAACCCATCTTCATTATTTGCGAGGCAGTACGAAATTGAAAGTATAACACCGCGCCTGTAAGTACCTACCTATTAAATATTCTAAAGGCTTGCGTATACTTACCTATCGTGTGCTCAGACCAAATAAAAAACCAAGACAGAGCGCTAAGAACGATGCAGTGAGGCATACCAAAATTACGTCTCCGCTCTGTGCATACACGCCCACACGCACACATTTACAACTATATACAATCAAACTACGTCTCACTAAGTGCACACATATTTACGAAACCGGCTTCACTTTACTGTTGACAGCCATCTGTCTTGGTTTTTTATTTGGTCTGAGATCGTGTGTAGGTAATCTAAACTAATATTAAAGAGGAAAGGTTAGATTGGTAGGCCATGACCTAGATTAGGACACTTTTTAACCCGTGATTCCCACGGGATCGAGACTTATGCGGGTGAAACCGCAGGGCGCAGCTAGTACTTCCATATAGCCCCTGTAACCTGTAAAGGTCTTAAATTGCTTACTGAGGTAAACTCCATACGGCTGAAATGGGACCGGTAATAATTTTGGGATAACGCCTACTAGCCAGAGTAGGCGATCAAAGGGTTAGTTCAATGAACCCTGCAGGCTATTGGATTTTATATATACACCTCGGATATTAGTAATTTGCTTAAATTAGGACTTAACCTTATAAATATTAAAGCCCCATTTACACGGCAAAAAAGGGACCTTTACCTACCTTGGGTACCTTTTGAGTTAGTTTAGGGCAGTGTAAGTGTACTTAGTGTAAGTGCTAAATCTTATACAGAGCACGTGAATCAAGTGCCCTTAACTTATAGTGAACTAGCTTCCGCCCGCGAGGTATGTCGATAAAAGCTATCCTATGTCTTTCCCCGGGATGCGGGATGCAAAAAAATCTCTCTGCCAAATTTAACGAAATCCGTTTAGTGGTTTAGGCGTGAAAAGGTAACATACAGACAGACAGACAGACAGAGTTACTTTCGAATTTATAATATTAGTATGGATTTAATTGTTTTAAGAACTATCCTATTAGTTGGTCCGGAGGAAGGTGATGGCATTCGTGATAAAGGGTAATCCTAGTACGAGTGCCAAAGCACTCCTTTAACATCTAAGTGCATATTAAAAAACACCGAGATTGACTGTACCCATTCTTCTAGTAATAAAGATTTTATTATTTATTATTTTATGTCAATCAATCAACACCAATCAAAACTGCCAATCGCAGGAGTTAAAAACTAAGGTATTACAACCTGGGAACACGGTTGTACCTAATATCTTAGTTTTTAACTCTAAAAACTTAAGTTCTTACTATACTCTATTTCTTTAAAAAACTTAAGTTATTACTGTAAGTACATACACTGAGAAGGACCTAAATAGGTAATATATTCAGGTATTCATATCTGGTAGCGCATCTCCAAGAGGCTCATTGTTAATGTTAGTTAAAAGTTTAAACAAACCCAATATCTTTCTTTGCCAGTCTCCTCAACACCATTTTCTCAGTAGTACTACTCCACTGTATCTCTTCTTGACAAAAGCTGTGTTACATCTAGGCATATGCTTAGCATATCGTCTTGTCAGTTTTCATGTCCATGTATTTTTTTATTGCCTATTTGGTAAGATGTAACTTCAACCTGGTAAAGTGGGTTAACGTCGACGGAAACGGCAGCAGGGTGTGGATGTGGAGCTATGTCGCAAACCATGCTCCATGCACCTCATAGCCTGCCCTCTTGCAGTCAAAGTGACCTCTGCGCTGCCACCGATGACGCCGTGGAAGTGGCGAAGTTTTCGGCCAACAGGATCTGAGAAAGTCGTGCCAGCGACACGAATAAGAAGATAATCTAAGTGGCCTGACGCTCTATTTTGTAAAAGTTATCATCTGCCTAGCCTTTTCCCAAAGTATGTTAGGCTCGATTTCCAGTCTAACCAGATGCAGCTGCATACCAGTATTTTACATGCGAGCGACTGCCTATCTGACCTCCACAAACCAGTTACTGGGTAATACGATACCCCTTGGTAAGACTGGTTGTCAGACTTTCGGGTTACTGACGACCCGTAACGACTGTCAATTATCGACGAATGACAGCCGGGACCAACGGCTTAAAGTGCTTTCCGAGGTACGGAGGGGTCTTGGTAATCCTGTAGGTAGGACAATAACGTCTAGCATAGCATAATATTACATAATTATATAAGCTTAAGCAATATTATAAGCATTCAGCCTATAATATTTCCACTGCTGGGACACAGGCCTCATCAACCACGCGGGCCCAGTGCGGGTTGGTAGGTATTTGTTCTAGGACATGCCGGTTTCCTCACGATGTTTTCCTTCACCGTTTTGAGAGCAATAAATAGTGCCGAAATGATTTGCACAAGTAAAGCGCCTGCCTGGATTCGAACCTACGACCTCGTTAGTTAGTAAGAATAACGACTACAAAGCCACAGATTACCCAATAGAATAAACACAAAACCACCAAAAAGAAAACAATCACATGTTTATAGCAGACACGTACCGCTACTTTTTCCCGAAATACTTTTCTGGGCAAGCTTTACTGCGTACATTCAACTTCCTATTCGCTTCACGCTACTACAAATATTTTATTTTATAGCGCACACGCACTACGTTTTATTCAGGCAGGTATTATTAGACAACTGGCGAATAAATCAGCCTTGTGCCTTAAAGAGGGATGACAAGGGTCTCTGGTCCTTTGTCCTTTCCTCACTTAATTGTCGCGATGATCGGCTTAAGAGCGTGTAGATTTACAATGTATTAACTAATTAAGCCCCTTTAATGTCCGCGTGGTTTCGGAATATAGGCTTCTGGATAGGCGACGGGTGTTGTAAATCAGCAGAGTGTAGGTGCAGTAATACTGCGACTATCCTTTTGGCAATTCTCAGATTATAGTAAGTAGGTCTTACTTGGCACAACCGTGGTGCCGACCTCTAATAAATCTACCTTGTCTATTGACTTACTAATAGAACAAGGTGCTTCCTCATATTTCTTCGAACCTCTGTGACCACACAAATTCTGAGTATGTTGCTAATCCATCCTTCTTATCTAGTTAAATAACAATTGAAAATTATTATTAGATATCTACTGTGTGCATGTACACGAGCGACACGCGTCCAACCAGTCGTCGACAAACGTGCCGCTGTATGGTGCTCAAATACACGAGCTACATGTGGACGGCTGCAGTTGCTTCTGCTGAGTTCTGCCGTTGACGCGTGTCGCTCGTGTGTTTAAGTATCTGTTCGCTAACAAACCCTACATTTCTGTGAAAATAATAGTATTTAATTGTTGTTTTCAGTTTATGTTTTAAGTTAGTATTTATTACCTATACATATTTTGATTCATGTAATTGGTTTGTTAAGCCGTGTAAATCAAATAAATAAATAAATGTACCTACTTAGACCCCAAAAACTTTTCTCTTGATTGTGAATGTTGGTAAGTGCTTTCTTATTTACTTTTTCCTTATATTAGTTGGATTGCTGCATATGCTGCTTCCAAAAAAAGTTATTAATTACTAAGATAGATATCCTATGGAAATTCTAGTGTAGCGATCAGCCTCTAGATAAATACATCCTGAAACAATGACCAACGGTCGATGAAAATGTAAGCCATTGTGTTAGTTACAATAAAGATGGGCCAGCCATCAGTTTACTTTGCGTTCTATGTAGATACAGCCATACAGCCTGCTCGCTCCGTCTTTGTTTAGATTCTATTCAGAAAACGCTTTATATTCCAACGTCCATACAATGCCAGATATGAATTGATATTGCAGAACGTTTTATTATGAAATGCAAAATACTTGCAGTAATATAAATGCACGTACACGAAGCAAAAGGAGTAGGTATATAATGAGGATCGTAGTAGGTGGCGTTCTGTAGTTTTTGCCTACGCCTATGCCATGGGAAAAGTCATGAGTTTATATAGATCTATCTATCCCACCAAAAAAAAAAATCATGTAAAATGTTGCCGAGACGAGACCACATTCCTATGGCTCGCACTGTCAAAAAGTTATTAGATCTCATGTGGAGCCAAGCTTCTAACTCTACAAGCCTTAACTTCACAAACCCTACACCTTAGTTAAAATACTATGTGGCTTGGCCGTTTCGCTACCATCACATAGGCGTAAGGTGAAAAATTTATTCACTGTTTATTAGTTTTCTGTTATACAATAGCTCTTGTAGTAACAAAAAAAAAATTAAGCATCTGTTTCTAATGTTAAAATAACAGCTTTTTTACAAAATTAAAGTAACACGGTATTTATTTTTTTTTTAACATAGTCTGTTTGTTCCGGCTTATCTCCGAAAGGGCTAGACCGATTTTGATTTAATTTGGTATGGGGATACTTTGGACCCTGGGGAAGAACTACTTTTCGACATACCATGCGGGCGAAACCGCGGGCGGAAGCTAGTAAAAAATAAAAAACTTTCTTTCCTGGACATGGGTGATGGAGATGACGGGTAGTCTTTTTTTTGTACACTTCAATATAATGAAGTGTCTGTTTATGTATTTTTCAAGATGTAAACCTAGGAAAATAACGCCGAAATATGGAATACTAGCTTCAGCCCGCGGCTTCGCCCGCGAGGTATGTCGATAAAAACTATCCTATGTCCTTCCCCGGGATCAGAGCAATCTATCTCTCTGCCAAATCTTATCGAAATCCGTTCAGTGGTTTAGACGTACACACAGACAGACAGACAGAGTTACTTTCGAATTTATAATATAGTATGGAGTACAGTATGGTGGATGTTTATTGTCTGAAACTGGACAAGAACCAGGGTGAATTGCACCGAACAAATCCGATATAAATACGATGTCAACACTAAAATTGAGTACCTACTTTTTCTATGCAATTCTGAATTATGGTGGTAAATTATAGCATTTGCATGCCCTAATGCCATATGCCTTATGTCATTTTGCATGTACTTACAGTGCAAAATGTGTGGGCCGACGACCGAACCAATGCGATTATAATGTAATGAATCACACACACACACACACACAAATAACCTAATTAACAAAAGTTTAGTTTATAATAAGTAAAGTTAAAAATTTCCACTCGAGCCACCAATCTTTTTATGATGTTGATTTTTTATTTTATTACTTTTTGGATCTTGTTGTCAGTGTAAGTACATTAACAAAATAAAATGTAACATTTTCTAAAAGGGCGGAGACCTCGTGTCCTGAAATACAGGCCTTGAGCTTAGTTTAGGCACCAGTCTCCCACAATATTAAAATGTTATCTGACTCTGATACCATATAATTTATGTATTTTGTAATACTGTGGTGAGAAAAAAAAAATGTATTTCTTTGATGCATATTTTTTAAAAGATTTTTTGCAATCATTTACTAAAAGGTACAGACGCCAGCACATCAACCTACCCGAAACTCCTTTGTTCGGTACTGGACAGATTCTTGGATTGGACAGATTAGTTAGTTCGGCAGATTCGCTACTCGACTGATTCGTGGATTCGTCATGTTCCAGAGTTCGACGGATTAGCTATACGACAGAAAATGAACAGTTGTGCACAAAAAGATTAAACAAAAAAACAGCCGTAACAGGGTATGCCTATTTACAATTTTTCAAAATCTATGATTTACAACTAATATACTCGTATGGTTATGTATGTAAACTCCTTGTTTGCTGCTAAATAATGGTGAGATCAGATTTTAAAAATCTGATGTGGCTCCTCAATTCTTACGGACATTGAAAAGGTACTCAATTATCTAACAGGCCACTTCAAGTTATTGTCATTTAGCCTATGCCTACCTATTCAACTTCAAATAATCCACTGGCATTTGGTTTCCTGTTTGTTGTGAAGTGACATAGAGACATGAATAAAAATATTGCAAGAAATGGATCTTGCCGGGTCGAGCACCGATATAGTGGATTTAAAATTTATTAAAATTGAAAGGGGAAAACCCGTTGTTTTACATGCTGGACACAGATACAATTTTGTAAAAAATAACAAATGTGGTACTACAAACCGGCGATGTGTAAATAAGGCAGAATGCAGCAGTTATATCACTGGCGTCTGTACACTAAAACATAAACGTAATCAGCCTACAATGTTCCCACTGCTGGGACGCAGGCCTCTTCTCTGTTAAAGGAAGTGGGTCGTAATCTATCAAGCGGGCCCAGAGCGGGATGGTAATGTGAAAATGAATAAAACATTATATTTTTTTAACTAAATTTATTCTCAAAACTATTCTTTTAGAAATCCTACAATAGTTATCGAGTCCAGGTCCAACACTGTTTTTTCTCCAGACAAACAAATAATAATTATAATAACCATCACAACGGATCCTCAAAGTATCCATTAGATAATTAAATAAATAATATTTATTATATTTTCTAACATTAACTAATTGTTCTAAACACAATAAATATTCTTCTCTAACATAATTTGGTACATTACATTACTTATATTGATTTCGGTTACATTTATGATTTTTAATAAAAATATAAGTTTACTTATAATATTATTAATGAATTTTAGTAGTACAACTTGTAGTTGAAATTTTAAAATATATTTATACGTAATTAAATACATTAATAATAAAGGCAGTTCAATATTGTGCCTCACAAAATAATTCCTGAAGGAATAGCATTATACCCAATAATTTGTTTACATAAATAATTTTTAATTAATATTTTAATAAGTAAACGAGACGTAAAAAGCTCTAAACGAGGCAAAATAAATCCGTTTTACTCACAATGAGCTGATTATAATAATGGCATCTACTTATCTATAATTATTAAGCGCATAATCAACGACTTACATGCTTTATGTTGACACTTTTCAACTATTACAATAAATATTTGATTCTATACACCAGAATTCAGCACACGGGAATCGCAAACATACCTTCTGTATAGGTTTTCAACCATAACTCCACACTGAGGTATTTGGCTACGGAATATGGCTACCTACATATTTAAGCAGGAAGATAATTATGGAAGTTCAGCTTAAAATATCTAGGTAATCTAATGATATGGCTGCGATCGCTTAAATTCGACATAGCAACGTTAGAAAACCGAAGACTGCAAGATATTGTTAAAATTGAAAGGATAATAAGAGTAGTTAAATAAATCCGTATGCTAACGATCAAAGTTCGCCGGTGCGCGACAATATTTCCATAAGTTTTACTGTGAACAGCTTTCATACTCAACTCATAATTGAGTCTTTAACTTGTTACATAAAAGTTTCTCGTTCTTATGCTCTCGGTACTATCTTAATTCTCTTCAGATGTTATTTTTTTTCAACTATTAACATACTATTTTTTCAAGGTACATTTCACACGCGCACATTTTGAAATATTTCTACACTTTTGAAATCTTTCTTAAAACTACACGACGAGGAAGGGGAAAAGTATTCATCACAACACACTTGGTACAAAGGTACCTTGTAAATAATAAAAATATTCAACAAATGATGTAGTAACTCAGAGCTACTGTATCAAATTCGTTATCATAACGGTCATATCGTAATTTGGCATTTTTTTTTATCAACGTCGATGGCCCACGTATTCACAAAATACATTATTAGACATTGATTTAAAAATCGATTATAAAATAATTAAAAAAAATGATAGAAATAGGTACACAGTACACGAAATTAGCCCTAAAGGAGGTTATTAACTACTATTTTATATTTTTACATTTAACACTACCTATTTGTTACATGATTACAATTTAAGTTTCATTATCTACATAATAATTAAACATTTATTTACTTGCAACTGTTGCATGTTACTCAACGGCATATTGCCTATATCTATCATCTTCGTTACTTGTCGATCATATAAGATGATCGAAATTCATGAAAGTCATTTTAAAACGATTAGAAAAGTTTATTTTAAGCATTATCCGGTTACGCAAATATTGCGAACGACTTACGAGAACTTCAAAGTTATATTACTTCTAACTCCGGATACAAGAAAGATGCATTACGAAAATAATGCTCTGAAACATTCTTCTAACGACTGAAATATTATTAAGCCTCACTCCGATCAACAGCAGATGATTATCACATTCGGAGACTACGCATAATTTATTCGCGCGTGAATACAAATTCGTTGTAGTGGTTCCAACGATTTTCTTCTGAATCCACTCCCGGTTTGAGCTCGGCAGCCCCGCCAGCGGTGCCGCTGCCACAGCTCGCAGTCAGCTTGAAACCGTTCTCTTGCAACATATCAAACGCTTGTTCAATGAACGAGTGCTTTAAGAAGAAACGAGAGGTGTACCTGTCAGCAAGTCCGTGGTCTGGATCTCGAGACTCGTTCAGGGTTTCTCCAAACACGTCACGGCAAAGGTTCACCTTTCCACAGACGAGGATACGTGATAACTTGCGGAACTTAACATCGGCGAGTCCGTCGCGTCCGAACGCAAAGCTTCCTCGGTAGCCGACGGTGATGCAGCCCTTCTCGCGGTTAGGTGGACGCGGGTCAGCATCGCGGACCGCGTTCTCTAATCCGGCGAGTCTGTAGTGTTTGGCTTCACGAGCCAGTCGCTTGTGTTCTCTGAAGCACTCTGGAAGCACGAGCCCGCCGTCTCGGAGATAATCCAAAACATAACGGAAGAGGACTCCGTCGCGATCGAAGAAAATGCGTCCGCGGGCATCGCGCGGGTGGTCGGCGTCTTGCAGCGCGGCGGCGGGCAGCGAGTCTGGCTCGCGCAGCAGCGTGTCGCGCGTCGTGGCGTAGTGCACGCCGCCCACGTTGAGCTCCAGGACTTCGGGCGGCGCGTCCGCCATGTCTGAGGGTTGAGGGCGCAGTGTCGGAGCGACTGCGCGTCCCTCGCTCCTCCCTGACCCACTTACCGTGCGTCTCGGCGCCGCCGCGCGAGCCCATCAATAACGCACGCCCGGGTTACTGACTCGAACGTAATTATTTCCTACCCCTTCGAGGGAAAACTCCTCCGTAAAAGCCTTCAAGGTCGACGTCTATTGTTAGCTAACAGATGGTATATACAATGCTTTGATTTGACAGAATGTTATATTTGCTTTGCTCCTTTTATGTGCTTAATTAATTGGATTATTGTTATACGAGTTGATGCGAATGAGTACTTCGGGTTGCTTCCAGAGTATTCGTCATCTTTGCGAAGATTAAACAAGCAGTTAAAACATATTGGCAGCCATCACTCGTATGATCGTATCTAAATGGAAGCAGTTCATATAAAATCCAACAGAGCATAAACCTTGAAAGTCTTTCAGGCGTTAATGGGATGTCTCCCAAGGCACATATTTCAGGAGAAACTTTTTCATTCAACCAGCGACCCTAGCACATTATTTTTAATACTCTCGCCCACGTTGATAGCATGACGCAAAATATAAGCTTACCTGCCCGAGTGACATATTACATTGTTACCTGTGGCTTGGCATAAAAATAACTCAATCATGAAATAATACTTGAAACTATGAAACAGAACCACCTGTAGGTTCCCTTAGTTCCCGAGTTATTTTCGCGAGTCGATAAGTACTAAGTTACTGACTGAAAAATTGCGTAATCAACAGAATAAAAAAAAATACGCATTGTTTACTTATAATATGTACATACATCAGCAAATTTTGTTTACTTGGGCGAAAATATTTTGAAATTTGACCTTCGTCCCGTCCCCGAATATGAGATCAGATTTTCTCGTTCAGAGGCATCAGCATTTGATATAATGGAATTTACAGCGAGCTGAGAGTTTTTACTGATTTACCAGAGTAATGAGTGAGTGGAGGCTTTTTATTACGGTCTCGGGAGATAAGCTTTTGTTTTGTGCACATTTGCGAGGAGGAGGTTGACGCGGGAGCTAAATGTAATTAAAAATTCCCGTCGAGTTTTTGGTTCCATTTACCATGTTGTGTTGTACACGGCATAATTAATAAACTCTACATTTAATATTTATATGTACGGGTTTAAATTGAAACATAATTGAGTTGCGGAGGTCCCGAGTGTATATTTTAAACTAAACGAAATAAATTACTAATACCACATTACAGTTATGGGCGAAACACTCCCAAATATCACATTGTATGGAAATACATAATTATAAATATTATGAGATTACGAGGCATTTTTATTTCATTTAGGTATTTAATCTTTACGGATGTTGAAATCTACAAACGTAAAGTCCTCGATGTTAGCTTGGTTCCTAAATTCGCATTTTTCTATTTTGCTAGTTGGGCTCCCGGTGGTCTTCAGCCATTGCATCCTGGAAAGACAGTGGAAATTTCTTGAAATTACGAGAGAAAACTAATTACAAAGTCGGGGAGACTTTAATTTGCGCGCTGGTCTCACTGCGTAATGAATCGTGGTTCGTATTCATTACGAGTTGTTAGGTTTCCATCTGACGCGGACGGTGGCATTAAACCGTAGCAAGATAAAAGTTAAATATTTAGTGTAAAATTTCGAATGTTTTTTTTTTCGAATGTATTTTGGATTGAGTTGTGAATTTCAGCGGCTGCTGCAAATGAGATTCGCCGCAGGGCGCGGGGAAAATCTTGATTGCATTTTTTCTTTGCAAAATTAACAATGCCTGAAAGTTCGGAAGGCTGAACGAAATACGATAAAACATTTTTATTGCAGGGCTATAGTTGACACTTAAGGATTTGATCATTTTATTAAAACCAGTGATAGTGGAAGGCGTTAAAATATTCCAATGATAAGAATTTTTATTTTTATTAATTTCAGAAAGTTTTTTTTTTCAATATCATCATCTGCCGAGCCTTTTTAACCGACTTCCAGACAGGAGGTTATCCCAACTATGTTGGGGTCGGCTTCCAGTTTAACCGGATGCAGCTGAGTTGTTCAATACCATCGCTATTTATATTTTGGACGCATTGGTTGGCTAACTATCAAATAAATTGTGGATGTTCAAATTCCTTACCAGCTGACAGATATTGCTATAAAAATGTCGATCTTTATTTCAAAGAAATACTTTGGCTCCGCGAGTTCCTCGTAAAATAATGATTCGATTTTAGTTCGAGAACAAAAACCTTTTAAGGAATAATACAATCAATAGATAGTATTTTATGTTCAAAGATTGGAAAAACTAGTGTGGAGAACTATATTTAGCCTTTTCCCAACTATGTTGAGGTCAGCTGTCAATCTAATCAGATGCACCTGAATACCAATATTTTACATGGACCGATTGCATACCTGACTTCCACAACTCAGTTACCGGTAATACTATAAGTAATCATTGGTAAAACTGGTCGTCAAATTTTCGGTGATTACCCGTAACCGAAAAGCCAATTGACAGAAATGGTAACACCTACTGGTCGAGCTATAAAATCTTCCGCCCTATGGGCTATAAAAAAGAAAGAAGCCTATGGGAAATAAGGAAGCATTCCTCTTCCAAGTTAAGGAGGTATAACTCGTCGAACATCGACAGTCTATAATAGTTGTTCCAAAACTCACATGGACTCCACTTTGTCAGTCGGTCCCTGCATGTGGCCGAGCACGGTCCCCTGCGCCGTGTTTTTGCACCAGCCTCGAAGACCCAGCTTTTCCGCTTGCTCCTTAGTATGCTGTTGAAAAAAAAAAAAAGAACTACAATAACAACATCACGCCTAGGGAATGCAATCTCCAGTCGAGATTGGCAACTCGAGATCTCGTGTGTAGTTCTGGGATCGAGATTACGTCTACATTAATTTTTTTTTTTTAATTCTTTAACTCAGCTACATACATCTATTAAGAATATTGATAAGATTACATTGCCGATTCACACCTGTATTCCTCAAATAAGTTGACAGATCCAGAACTATCTGTTGGTTTCACAAATATCTATACTTTGTTCCGTGCGAGAATCGAACCGACGAGCAGGTTTGTCAGGACCTAATAGGCACAGGCCGACGGATGTCAACTGTTTGACGTCAGTAGGTACCCTAGATTTGTTTCGGGGACTCGGCATCGGCGGTACAAACCAATCGTATCTTTTTCTCTCTCTCTCTCTTCATGAAACTGACTGCCCGTGACAATTTTAGCAATGCATGTTGTGTCAGAAAATTGCGCTCAGTTGCGCCAAATTCGGGCACGAATACCATTAGGTCTCTAGCACTGTGTGAGAGTGGTGATGAGATAATTTACACAAAGTAAAGCGGCTGTCTGGTTAAACCGAACCTACGACCTCTCTCGTAAGCCGCGGCCGGTAACACTTGGCCACCATTATTTTGTTCTGTTGATAAATAAATAAATAAAATCCTCCAGATCGTATTTGAGCCACTGCGGCCAATCTCAACGGAGACTAGCCTTCGGCGCGGGTGATATCATAGTGCACAAGTGTGCGCACAGGCACAGGTGCACTCCTTCTTCCCTCACTCTCATAGTCCGATGGGACGGCAATCCGACACGGCCGGAGAGAGACCAGGCGCAGGACCAACGGCTTAGCGTGCTTTCCGAAGCCCGGGGGTAACACTCCGCCAACTTTCGAACTCCCGGCCTGTTACTAAGAAATTCCTAATGGAAAAACTCAATAATACTTTGCCCGACCCGGGAATCGAACCCAGGACCCCATAGTCAGCAGTCGCGCTTGCGACCACGAGATGATAGGTAGTTGTTGTTACTACCAATATCCTAATAGCAAAGAGTATTAACTAACAAAATATGATACCTATACATATGTATAAGCAATGAGTTAAATAATATATTTATATCTCGATACAGAGAGCGAAGCTCACGACACATCGCGGGAGTTTCTGTCGGGGGAGTCATACTCTTTTTTAATTTTTTTGTAGGTAATTAATTACAAAATAGTATATTATTTCGAAAATGAAATATTTATAGTATTTGATGTAAGGAAATGAATAACTCATTAAAATGCAAAAATTTAACAGTTTCTAAAAGATTATTTTAAAACACCATAAAAATCTTTTAAGTGCCAATTTCTCTATGGGTTTGTTTATAGGTATTTTTTATGTATTTTAAATTAACAATAATTGGTTACATAATAAAACAACCAAACAAACTATAAAAAAGTATAGGTTTTTTTTAATAGTTACTAAGAAATTTAAAAAATAGCTATCACTGTTTGTTATCCTTTTATTGGCTTTGAAATATTTCCCAATTAACATTGTTGGATCTGCTAATTGTGAACTTAACTGTAACAGGAGAGCCAATCCAAGTTGTGATATACAAAAAATACTACTAAATATTTTAAAATCATTGAATTATTAAAAAGATACAATTATTTACTAAATAATTCAGGGTCTTTCAATAACGATGCATTATCATATCGAAGCATAACACAGCGGCAACAGCCGAAACAGCACCCTAATTGCGTAACAAACTATCAATCTCAATTTGAAGGATCTTGCTAATCCATTGCTTCATATGTTTGCAATATATGACTATTGAACAACGTAGATAAAGTAATGCATGTTGTTTAACTGTCAAAATGAAACTCATTGCTACTGATAGTGTGTTACGCGATTACCCACAGTTTTATCATGACTGGTTGTTTTTTTGGGAATTGGGGCTAACTGAACTGTGTGAGACTCGCACAGACCAGGCAAACATGGCACAAAAGGAAAGATATTGATCATGACAATAAACTCTGTAAAACAGGCCCTTATTAGGTCATACCATTCGAAAATAGACACCCTGAACAGTTCCAAAGACTTCAAAATCCATAGATTGCAGAGCCATATTACTTCTTGCAGTAGTTGCAGCGGTTCTTGCACAACTTTTAGTACAACCCGTTGTTATCCTAAATAAATTAACTGTTTCAATCTTTTATGCAAATGACAGCCACTTCAATGAAAATGTCATTGTGATGTAAATAATTGAAAGTTTTAAAAAAGGTTAGCTATGTGAATGAAAAAGATTAAATTAAGTATATTATTAAAAAGTTCAAACATTTCTAACTGTCAATGGAAAACGGGTGAAAGACCTCAGTGGTAGCTTACTTAAGTTACTTGACATCATAATCAGTGTACACAGTACAATGTTCCCATTACTGGGACTTAGGTAATTTGTCAGGCAATTTAAATCTCTTTGTTGGTCTTTTTAGAGCCTTTACCACAATTTCTGAGTGTCTCAGACTCATCAAATAAATTGTCCAAATAATATTAAATTAACTACCAAGTGGTTTAACGGGAACTTGACTTGACAGTGTTGAAATAGCCCTCTATATATATAAGAACCAGGTTTTACTAAGAGGTTAGCCAAAGGATTATTTAAGTTTTCATAAGAATTTGCTAGTAGCATTTCCTTAGATTTCACTGAAATAAAATTAATTATTTTCTTAATTAAATTAACTGTAATTGCAAATTGTGGGATACATAATGTGTTTAATCCTTAGATCCAGATGTCATTAAAACAGACCATTCATTAATGCGGAAGCTACACCTATGCTATGGTTGCAATGTTTTAAATTATTTTTAGCTACACTATGAAAATATGCTGTTAGATTATTTTACCAATATGGACCGACTCACATGTTCGAAGACAAGATTACTAACATAGCTATAAAAGTTTGGTATTTTCACAAACCTTTCGGAAGAATACTCCTTGGACCCGGCCAAATACTTCGAAATCGACAGATTTGGTAGACATTGCAGATACGGTTGTGAAGCTGCTCCTAAAAGCAGCAGACACCGCTGATAAGACTAATAAACGTAACATCTATTTATGAATTAAATATATCACTCAGACGTGCTGTCTATTGAATTTTACGTTTTAACTAAAATTTTGAAAATGGTAAAGAAAACCTACACTTTTCTTCCGGTCTGCGGAATTTATTTGCTGACTGACGTTTACGCTTCTTTTGACGTAATGACAATATTTTTTTTAGTTACCGTGTTATTATTTTTTTTTACAAATATGAATTGATTTTACAACAAAATTTATTCAATAGCCGTATTTTGTTTTTGTAAATATTATTTTAAAACTCAACTGTTTCTAATACTTTGCTTCTCCCATCTCAATGTATTACTTACATTGGAACGTAATTTGTAAGCGCATGGTGAAATCGTGTTCTATTCATGTTAGAATTTGTTAATGATGCCACCTCAACATTAAAATATATTTCTCTGATGAAATTTTGATGAATAAGAGAATTTATGAACTATACGTAAACTAAGTTTATTCCGATAATTTTTTTATAAACTGAAGAAGAAGTGAAAGTACTGGAGGGGCCAGTATTTTCAATTCTAGAGTATTTTGACAAATATTGGTAACATGTTTAATTGACTAATTTGACAAAAGAAAGGGCAAATCATAAAATTTATCAGTTTTAGAACTGTCACTGTCAATGTCAATCCGTGAATCCGCTCAAATCGTCAACGTCAATTCGTCAGACTCAGTGGTGAGTGTAATTTGCACAGAGTACTTTTTAATAGAGTGTAATTTGTTTGTTTTTCAGTTTAATAATGTGATGTAATGTGTGTTTTTGTGATAATCTATAATATTAACATCTTTTACAGAAGCCTACGACAGTTTGAAATAATTTGTTACGAATAAAATATGGCACTCTTCAGCTGTGGCAGGTATGTTGACAAAATTATGTAACATGGGTTAGGTTTGTGCAAGTTGGCACTGTTTTGTTAGTAAGTATTATTGTAATATATATGTTACAGATTGGGCAGTCGGTCGGTGCTAGCAAGTTTGAATAAGATCCCTAGTCTGCTAGGCTCTGTAAATTACGCTCAAGCTGCAGCAGGAGTGCCAAAAATCGTGTATAAGAAGTTTGAGGAGCCTAAATTAGAGCCCCATGATGATAGGAACGCTCGTCTCAAACGGCCAATGTCGCCACATCTTACCATCTACCAGCCGCAGTTGACCAGCATACTATCTATCACCCATAGAACTTCAGGTACTTAATTTTGTCCTTAATGGGTTATTAATGTGTCACATTAATGTTGAACATGCTAATGCTATCTAGATAAAACTATTTGAAAAAGAGAACTTATTAGCACTTGACTATTCTATTAGCCTTGTTTATTTGAATGGGAAAAATGGTTTTGCTAACAGGTTTAGTGAAGTTGTTACTCAAAAAATTTGTTATTCTCCATTTACCTAAATTCCACAGCATTTATTTTGGTGGTTTACCTACAATCATTGTTCTAGGAATGATCCTATCTGGTTACTTTGGAGTGCTGGGCATTGGAGCTCTGGTATTGCCACATGACATCTCCCACTACATTGCCATAGTTGAGAACCTCAATTTGTCTGCGGCAACATTATTTCTGGCAAAGTTCGTGCTGGCTGCTCCACTTGGCTACCATTTCGCTAATGGAATCAGGCATCTCTTCTGGGATATGGCTAAGGGACTCACAATCAAGGAAGTTTACTCTTCAGGCTACGCTATGCTAGGCCTCTCCTTTATTATTACATTGATATTAGCAGCATTATAAATTTTCCTCATTAGGACCGGAATAAAAAATTAAATACTGTTGGGTATTATTTATTTATTTTATAGTCAATGTAAGTGATGAAATAAAAGTTAATCAATCAGACTTGTTTTTGAGACCTCCTTTTACTTTTTGTTAGTATTTTTTTCACGATTTACTGCAATTGGGCTACTGAGATTATGTACCCAAAAGAAGTAAAACAGCTTTCTTACAGTAATTTTTCTTCAGTAATTACTACTACACTTATATGTATAAAAAAAACCCTCAATAAAGGGAATGATAACCGTCTTATAATAATCTATCAGGCTACACCACAGGTCGAAATAACATCATGAATCTGCTTAAATTTCTCAAAGTCCAATTTCTCAGTAGTCGCCAAACCAGTTGCAGAGTTCTGAAAACAAAACAATGTCATTTAATTGGTTGACATACTCTGAACGAGACAAATAAGTTTTATTATTATTATGCCAATGGGTGTTTAGTGTGTCCCTCCTCAATGTTGTTATGGTTCAATGGGACACAAATTTTATGCTTATCTTCTAACTATTATGAAAAGACTGCCTCGTTGGTCTAGTGGTTGCAAGCGCTGTTGCTGAGCATTATGTCCTGGACTCGATTCCCAGGTTGTTCAGTGTTATTGAGGAATTTCTCAGTAGCAGCCTTGAGTCTGTATTTGTGTCCGGTTGATGACACATGACTAAAAGGATGATAAAAAGTGTACTCACGCTGAAAATTACGTTATTGTTCTTGAGGAACTCTCCATAGATGTTGAAAAGGTCTTTTCTTGAGTCAAGGAGCTCGGCCAGACTGAGGGGTGTGTGTGCGATAGAGACGTCAGATAGGAAGTCTTTAGCGGCCAGCCATGTGCGAGAGGGAGCCATAGCGATGTTGCACGTCGTGTAGCTCGCGAGGGTGTCGCGTCCACCCGCCTCGCGGTTCAGGCAGAGTAGTTCGTACTGCGATGCGTCGAAGTTTGGTAGATCCGCACCTGGTGGTAAGGATAGTTAAGTGTGGGTTTATGATAACTACTTAAAGCGCAATAGGTAGTACATCCAATATTAAGTAGGTACCTACATAATTTTACACAATACTACTAATATTCGACCAGCCATAAAATTATTAGTACTATGTGCCAAATAAATGGAAAATGCAATAAAAAAATGCGTGGATTGTGCTAGAAATGAATACGAATATGGAACAAACTTATCCATAATATAACAATAATAAATAATAATAATAAAAGAAAATAATAATAATATTTATTTAGTTATGTAAAGGTTTTTTAGTAAGTATGTAGAGATTGCGCCATTCACGAAGACGCGCCCCACTTTTCTTCCTAATCGCTTACAGCACAAGTGCAACATTCCGCTAGTGTTTTAGTTTTGTCGATACACAGTAATTATTACAGTGGGAAATTTAATTACCTAGTGTGTATGTATCATAAGACTAAATCACTAGCGATAACCACTAGCGATTAGTAAGAAGAGTGGGGCGCGTCTTCGTGATGGCACTATCTATAGGTACATGAGATGAGATCACGTTTGGCCATGGTTGGTCTGGTATAAAGAAAGCGTGTCTGATCAAGTGAAGACAGAAATAAGATAAGAATTTATCAATTGACCCCTAATAGGCAAATAGACGACAATTGTATGTAGGAACCCTCTTAGTTTTCTAGATAAGCGCTTTCAACTTCGAACTGAAGATAATGGTTCAAGTGAAGTCACGTAAGGCACCTTTATATTATCCAACTCAAGGAAAACTAATTAAGTAGGTACCTTAGATGTTTAAAACAGTTCAGATTGTAAACAACTTTGCGGTAAATAGACCTACTTAGCAAACAATTTAGTACACACGGCTACACATCAAGCTATACATAACCAGTATAAGCTGACTTCTGATTGTAAGAAAAACCTATACAATGCGAGGTCAGCTAAAACTGGAAATGTATAACTTGATTAATAGCCGTGTGTACCTACGTGAACCTTTTACTTTGAAAACAAAGTGTAAACTTACTTGAAACAAAAGCCACGTCACCGCGGTTTTCTTGAAGGCATTTCAAGGGGCTGCTGTCACCCGAACACTGCTGGCGCAGTTTTGATACGTCATCGCCTAAAACAATATTTAAATTTAAGTACTTATTAGCTTAGGAAATAGAGTCTGGTTGTTTTTTTGGAGCATCAGCGTGGACCGAAAATCTGCTACCATAGTTTCGTCGACTCACTGTAAGTTGCGCTAGGTGAAAAAATAAACCCACATAATAATATCTCTCTTTTTAGGGTTCCGTGGCCCACAGGGTGCCAACGGGACGCTATTACTAAGGCTCCGCTACCCGTCCGTCCGTCCGTCTACGTTAGGTAGGTACAGCCCGAGTCGAACTTTATGGAGGCTCGGAACATGAGGCGAGTCGCTGCGCAGTAACAAATTCACGTGTTAGCAGGGGTGGGGGGTGAGGTACTGCGCAGCGAGTAGCGCACTTCAGAGCCACCATAAAGTTTGAATCGAGCTGTACACACGGCTACACATCAAGCTAAATTAAAATCAAGGTAAATTAGTTGCACCCTGCACTGAGCAGCTTAGCGACGCATCACGTAGGTATAGGTACCTACTCCTTTTGTGAATTTTACGGACGAACTATTAGACCTTGGCGCGCTTACTGGAAAGCGCTTCTATTTTTAGAAGCACGCAAAAATGAACTTTTTTGTGGTCAAGCGGGAGTGCCCGCGATAGTACCTACCTATAGTTTCTGAAGTCTGAACAACCTAGATCACAAAAGTAGGTAGGTATGGTTATACTGTAGGTACCTACCTCTGGGATTGTTCTCCGGCTTGTCGACTCCGGGTAAACACGAGCCTCCCGAGAAGAAATCGCCAAAGTTGTTGATGCACTGAAAGAAATAGTTGGTGTAAAGCCTAGGAATTCTGTTCCACAAATAGGTAGCTAAATAACTTAGAGGCTTAGGAATTAGGTCACCTAGTAACGCTATAGTAGGTATTCTTATATCTTCTTGTTGAAGTGGCAATTTATGAAATATAAAAATAACTGACCACGGTCTTGCGTCAGGGCTTTTATACTCCTAGAACCAACCTAATATTCTTTTTATGTTTTCCGATATTTTGCGAGAGATTTTTGAGAGATTCTGGACATTGTTTAAAATAGGTTTTTGACATTCAATTTATTTGTTTATATTTATATATACATACTACTTTATTGTATACTACAAAAATACATACCTACCTATTTAACAAAAAAAATATCGAACACTACAAAATATACAATGCGCCTTCTCGCTTTCAGCGCTTTTTTATGTAGGGAAAGAGTTAAAAAAATCTAGCGTGAAAGAGTTATAAAAATTAAATGACTCACCTGGTCACCCGTAACAATCTTCTTGTTGATGAGGTAGTACAAAGGAGCATCTAAGCCGCTGAAGCTGCCGTAACTGTTGTGACAAGACCTAAAAATAACACACACTTTAGGAGCCTGCTTGAATCATCAACGTTTGTAAGTACCTACCTAATCACAGAGTACTTTTTGATAGAGTGAGACTAATCTTTTAAAGAAAGGGGTAGGTAGGTCAATGAAGTAAGAATAGGGCTGTTCATTTATTACGTAAGACAATTTCAAACAATTTTTGACCACCCCTCACCCCCTACGTAAGAAAAAATAAGACTTGAATGAACTCCCTCATCCCCCTTTGAATCTTACGTAAGATCAGAATCTAACAAAATTGCAAAGAAAATATAGCAAAAAAACTATAAACTTATTATTTTTTGCTTATTTTTGTGATTTTACGAGAATAATCTAGAACTCTCCCACCCCCATGTAAAAAAATAATAAGACTTGTTCGAACCCCCTCCCCCCTCGAATCGTCTTACGTAATAATAAATGAACACCCCTATGTAATTATGAGTTTGCACTGGACTAACATGCCCAAAATCTTGAGATACACCCCAAGTAAATACCTACCTATAATTTGTACCTACATAAATATGTTTTTCTAGATAACATGTTCTGTACCTAGATACTAACCTACCACATTATGCAAATAAACCATTTTTGATTACTTACATTGTTCTAAGACAATAAATGATAAGCACGATTTTGGAGCTAGGTACCTACGCTCGTACCAAACCCAGGTGATCTAAAACTTATACTCCGACTTTTAATTAGCTACACTAAAATGACACTTCTTAATAACTCATTTCGGACTGCGTTTACGAGATATGCATGTCAAAAAAATTTCGTTTGTTACACTATTCTGTAAGTACTAGAAAAACAAGATTTGGTTTATGGCCGCGAAAGAACAAAAAGACGCCAAGTTCAGTCATTTAGGTAACACATAAGCTGTCATTTTACTGCAGCTAATTAAAAGTCCGACTATAGTTAAAAGTACATCAAAAGGGAACGTTCATTAAAACTTGCCTCGTAAAATTCCGAAAGAACTAACTTAGATCAAATTCGTTGGTCCTAAAATAATAGGGATTGGGGAAATTCGATGGAAACTGTAATAAGTATATAGATTGAACAGTCGACGCCAAGGTTCGGATATTTTGTAGAAGAAAGTACAATAAGCAGGAATTACTTTGTGTAGTGGACCGGATATAGGTAACACAGTCGGATATTTCTCCTTGAAGTACTTTTCCTTTAGGAAGGTAATCGTTACGCGATGTTGTAGGGACGATGAGTTAGTTTTCGCTTCTGTTGATTGGTTTCTTTAGTTGAGTATATTGACTAGCTGCTAAGTGTTGGGCCTTTTTTCCTACCTTGTGTACATACTTACTTCGAGTATCTACCTATTTAGTATTTCTACCGACATCGAATAGGTAGGTAGGTACTTATACGAAGTTAGGAATTATAAAAAATACGGGATGAATAACCATTAGCAGAATACCAGCGCTGCAGTTTTTGTTGTTCAAATATCGCAGCGTCATGCTGAGATGGGAGACTTTTTGGCCTCGCACAGGTCTTCCTTTGTTGTTTTCACTTAATCTTTATTAGATTAACTTAAAATAATGGTTAGAATGTTCTTTTTTAAATTTATTTTTATTGTCTTCATGAATTTGTTAGATTTAATTAATGTCCTTTTTTATTATCTGTATTTCCTTTGCGTGTCCCAAATAAATCAGTTTTTGTCTTTCTTCATTGGCTACATTTTGGGGAAAATCATACTACATTCAATTACTAGTTTAGTTTTTTTTTTAATCTCCCTGTTTAGCCGGGAATCGAAACCGAACCACTCTGCACCTGTTATGCACTAAGCAATAGTGTGGCATTGTTTTCACTCTGAACTTCATCTATAAAATTCACAATTTTTACATCGTGACACATCAAAGAGATTGCACTTTTTGTCACTCTACAATGTCCTTACCTTTTACCCCTCAATTCCTCCATAGTTTTGTAACTGCTATCCTTCTTCACGACAGCAACAGCGTAGTTAGGAGTCTTGGCAGTTCCATACACCTCATGGAATACTGGATGCAAATTGTATTTGTTGGCAGCGGACGCCACTCTCATATCGTCGACACTTGCCAAGTCTGAGCCGTTGTCTTGTACCTGTGTATTTTACAAGTATTTTGTATTACGGGAAACTGAAAAGAACTTTTGTTTAGGATATAAACATTTTCAACACTAAGTGTAAAGATTTAGGAGCTCGAATGTGTACCTACCTAAGTCAATATTTTGGTCCTTCGAGACGCAATTAGACTGATTTCTTTGTGTGTAAAATCATAAAACTTGTGGATGCCGACAATATAATGCATGACATATCTACGTATTAAGTTTATAAGGGTTGTCTATGTATAAAGTCTTAAAGTTGTGTCAAAACAAATCCATCATTCTGATCTTGTCAAATATTTTTGTATGTTTCCGCAAAAGTTGATCCAAGTTGATCTACCAGTGAACCCTTACAGAACAATTTGTAAAACTCTCCCTCAATTTCTGAGTATAAATACAAAGTTTCAAATTAAAGATACAATTCAAAGACCCTACGCGGATAATTTCAGTAATTCCACGGAAAATTCTAATATAACCAAACGAAGTTTCCAAGCAAGCGGAAATTAAAATCAATGGAGCCCAAATATTTTCAAACACAACAATCGTTACTGCTAAAGTTGCCCGGAAATGAGCCAATTAAGGATAGCAAAGAGTATGAATGAGACAAGCTCTCTGGCACACATTCCGGATAAACGAAGCGCTGCGCTGGAGGCCTAAAAAGGCCACTTTGGCTGAATCATAACACAATTCATATCACGCAATTCATCTGTTTGACAGTTTCACACCTATATATCCCTGAAGGGTTAGGCTGAGGTGTACCTATACGAATACATACCATTTTACGAATCTCTCAAAACTGGCATAAAGATGAAATTGCGTGATATGAATTGTTTTATGATTCTGGCAAAGTGGCCTTTTTAGGCCCCTGATTCTTTAAGGATTGACACTATTTAAAGCTCAATCCACGCTCACTTCACTTAAGTTTTCACCGTGAGATGTTTACAGAATAGGTCGGCAAATGTTGTGATCGCCAAACCATAATTGAAGTAGGCGAATGTTCTCAAAAGCCCAGTAATGATGGTCCTTACATAAGCTAAAAATACGTACGCTCTTCAAACAGTCAGCTTCAGAGGCCTCTTGAACGCAGTCGAGGCGCGGCCGAATGTCGCGGCTGAACGCGAACACTGCCATCTGGTGACACTTCGCGAGAGCTACGTTTGATGTCACGCATAACCTGTGGGTTGATTAGAGTGTCAAATACCTGTTTATACACTTTATGCACAATACAAAAGACAAAAAAACTTGATATATTTGGTTTTGTATTTTCGTTTTTTGCCACAGTCTTCCGAAACTAAAGCTATTTTTCATTTTGTAGTGTTTTTTGGAAGTCGGTCGTTTTTTATTTAAGGTTTTATTTTTCACATTTTAGTTGTAGTACCTACCCCGTGACAGGAAGTTACTATAACATCATCAACATACCAACACTAAGTGGTAAAAATATTATTATTGAAGCTAACTCTAAAACCACTCAAAAGAACTTGACCAAATTTATATGGGACTAACCTTTAAAACAAATAAAAAAGAAAAAAAAATACAAATCAGTTTATAAATGACGGAGTTCTGAAGTCACAAACAAAAAACAAAAATACAACCGAATTGAGAACCTCCTTCTTTTTTAAAGGCAAACAACATGATTTCAACACCAGTATTTTCCCGAAGGGGTTATCTAAACTGGTGAATAGTAGGTACCAGCACTACCAGCTACATCGATCTACCATTCTGCCAGTCCTATCAAGTGAACAAGTCTAAGAGGAAGTGAGCCTATAGCCATTATGAGCAGAAATCTATACTCTGGGCTGCTGTAACAGTATATTTCCTAATGGAAAAACCGAAAATCACTTAGCGATTGTGACCTTTATTTCAACAAGTCAGTATTTTTGCTTGTGGTGAAATATCAGCTGTGCGGATCGATACTTAGAATGTTAACCCCTCTTACTTGTTATTGCCACGTTCAGTCAGTGGCTAGTAGGTAATAATATATGTCAATGTAGAGAGGCCAGCACATCAACCTACCCGAATCTGTCAAATTTTCCCAATTAAATATGAACCTTATTTGTTTGTGGTAAAGTTGAAAATCTATCAAAGAAATTTGACAGATTGGGGTAACTTGATGTGCTGGCCTCTGTACCTAACCAAAACGAAGGGTAAATCTAGGGGGTTGGTAAAAACACCTGGTAGGTACCTGCCTATAGAAGGTTCACTGTGTACCTGGTCTACGTACACAATGAACCTGCCTACAATGTGGTAGCTTTCACCGTGTCTGAGCGAAATTAAAAAATGGCATGACGGGGTTTTCTCTTTGTCTCTCAAAGTGAACGCAAGCCGGCTTTGAGGTTATATGACCGACTTTTAAAGCCGATCGAGTAATACAACGTTGGTAGCTATGGAAGATTTCTTTGTTTGGAATATTGGTAGTAAAAGATTTTTATTTTTGTGACTGCGGTTCTATTGTTTCTGACATTCTAGCAAAGGATCCAGAAAGAAATGGGAACATCGAAACAAATTAATGTGAATATGGCTTTAGCGAGAACTTTCAGATATCGTTTTAGGTAAAACCCGTAGGGCAGTTTCAAATGTTTTTAGAGACGTCTATGGTTTGGTCTGGATGCGGAACGCGGAGGACAGGGTGCTGTGGCGCAGCCTGTGAGAGGCCTATGTCCAGCAGTGGACTGCGACATATGGATGGTTTGGTCTACAAAGACCGGAATCTAAATGTGGAAACACCATGTGAACATGATGGCAGGTTTAGGGCGTAGTTTGGTGAAATAGAAAAAAGAAAAAGTAGAAAATCTAGGAGATAATAATTATTAGCTTATACGAAATTATCTCTTCTTCATAATTACGTAGTTTGTGCGAAACTCGGGAACTAGAGGTCACGCATTACCTGTAGGTCAGTGTGTCAAATGTCTTTCACAGATGTAGGCCGCGCTTTCAGCTCATGAGGGGAGATTAAAAGGAGGGGTGCGGTGCAGTGTGCTCTAGGCGGGTTTTCTTGTTCCAATATACTGCTGTATTTTGAGTTTTTTTTTTGTACCTATTTATTTAATATTACCTAAGTAGGTACCTAATATTCCCGCCTGCGTAGATATGTCTGTCACTCAATTTTAGTGACAGTAAGATAGTGAAAATCGTGGAAGTAAAATATTTGAATATCAAACGTACACCACGTCCACGTACGTTTAAGAAAATTTAAATTTAAATTTAAATTAAATTTAATAGAAATATAAATTTTCTTAATTTTTTTGCAATTTGCAGGTCAGTTTCAGGTTGTATGTCGAACAAAATGTGATTCGCGAGCGTAACAAGTACTTATGAACAGAATTATAATAATTAAAATAATCAATACAACCCCCTAAGTTCATATAATCCTATAGTAGGTATCTGTTATTACACTAACGACAGACATTCAACAGAAACAGCCATTAATTTTGTTTAAGTAAAGTTATTTCTCTATAAATAAATAATCATCAATTTTCCACTCCTGATCCCATTTAGAAATATGCACAAACACCATAAAACCTGGCTTAACCGACCTGACAAGATAATCCGCCTTACAACGTGCAAAGCCGTTAAACATAAATATGGATGTACAGACGCCAGCACATCAAGCTACTACAATCTGTCAAATTTCTTTGATAGATTTTCAACTTTATCGCTAAAGTATATGGTTCAAAGTTGATTGGGAAAATTTGACAGTTTCGGGTAGGTTGATGTGCTGGCGTCTGTACAAAATGTACAGTCCTACATCAGTGGCATCAGTGGTAGCACTTTGACTAAGAATAGCGGGGTAATTGCGTAACATACTAACAGTAGGAATGGCTTTCATGTTGACAGTTCAATAACATTCACTGCGTTATTTACGTTGTTGAGCAGACACATTTTTCGAACTTATGAAGCAGTGGATTAGCAATGTCCTTCAAAATGATTGATAGTGTGTTACGCTATATTAGTGTGCTGGCTTAGCTTAGTACAGACTTTCAATAGCATAAATGAGAGGCTAGCTTAATATTTTGGTGTAATTTCAGTGTTGGGATAAGACCGTTCGAATCAAGTGCTGAGTCCTGAAAAAAAAAGCGGTCTAGTGCAAGTCGGTCTCGCGCACTGAGGGTTCCGTACAAATTTGTAGGTTACAGTAGGTATGTAATTACAAATTTACGGTTTTCGGATTTTTTCCTTTACTTATGCTACATGATATTACTTCTTGCCAAATTGCATGATTCTAGGTCAAGGATGTACCCTATAGGTTTTGATTCCCTTGCGAGTGTCAAAATATGCGGCATAAACGGAACCTAAACGCCCGTATCTTTGGATTGCGTTGACTTAGAAGTTTGTTTTTTCATTGTTCCAAGGGATTGCAGCCCTGAGTATTTGATAATAATTTCAACTTTATAACTCCAAACGTTGCTGAGAAAAAGGGCCTTGACCGACGGACAGACAGACGGACAACCAGGCCTGTGACAGCTTTAGTTCCAAATGTTCCGTTTTGGCGCTGGCATCGGAAGATTGCTGATACATAGAATTATGTTCTGTGGCCGCGGTGGCCGCCATCTTGAGACTTCGTGTCATGTGAAATTGTGAATTGTATATAATTACATAGAAAATGTCATTGTCAAAAACTTCCGAATTGGACGCATATTTCATAAGTGTATTTTCTTGTATTTTGCTGAGTTGAGATCCTTAGGACACAAAGTTTCCGCTGTTGTTTGAGACAATATTGATTGTGCATGTTATTTATGCAAATATTCGTCATGGGGACCTGTGATGGGGACCCAAAAGTGCTGTGTTGGTGGTTGCAATGCAACAAGTGAGACGAACCGGCTTTTTAGTTTTCCCAAGAACGATGAATTTAGAAATTTGTGGTTGTCTTTCCTAGTGCCCACAAATTTCCTCCTCATTGGACTCTAAAGAGCAATTATTAAGAAAACGTGTCTGTGAAAAACATTTTGATAAACATCAGTTTGAACACGAAGGTGAAGGTCGAAGACTGCGGTACTCATACTCGTGTCTATGTATTTACTGGCAAAGAAATAGCTCACGGTGTTCCGCTTAGAGTAACCGGTGAGTTTTGTTATGATTTGAGTCTTTGTTATTTTACAGATAAATAACAGATAAGTACTCGTAGATAATTTACAACTGTTAACTAACAACAACTATTAAATAATTATACACACTAGAAATCTTTGATAATATTAGGTTTTTAAGGGACATCAGGGTTTTTTTTAATGACATAATTTATTGGAACATGAACTAGTTTGCTTTCAATGCTACAGTTTGTGGATGAGTAGCTGTTACCTACATCCCAGAAGGGCGACGATAGTGTTTCAACTTTAAATTAAAAATATTACAACACTAACAGTACAATTTATTTTTCCAGGATGGGATGTTACACATGAACATAATTATTTCAAGGAGCAAGATGAGGAAGATGTCGCTGAACCATCACAGGTGACTACAACTACTGGTGTGTATCTAGCTTGCCTTTCGTTCATCAATATTAAAACCTCAAACAAAAGCAAGTCTTAATATTAAATGATTGTCGCTTGTTTTTTCAGGATATGCTGATTTATTTGAACATAATTACTTCAAAGAGCAGTGGCAATGGCTATCCTGATGGAGCAAAAAGAGGAAAATTACGACGAGCCATAAAAAAAGACTCGCCTCATCACGCATTTTGGATTGACGCCATAAAAAAATTCAATCCTTATATTTTATTGACAAAAGTAGCAACCATGCTTTACAGTAAGGAAGACCTCGATTTGTGAAAGTGCCGTCTCTGAAGAGTTGGATCACTATTCTTGAAAGTTTTTTAAGGGTATTTAAATTATTAGATTAACAGAATTCTAGTATAAGAAAGAAATGTCTCAATAAATAAAACTGTGAAAAAATATAAAAACATTGTTTTCGTCATCATTAAATGAAAGGAGTCGTAACCGTTAGTATAATACAGGCAAGCACCCTAAAATCGATAAAATAGAACATCACTAGTTATCGATATCAGTTTTGTCTAATTGTCACATCACTAAATTTATTCACATGAGTCTATGTACTGTCTCATGTCAAACTGAGTGACTGCAGCGCCAAAACGGAACAATATGAAACTAAGCAGAAAGTTACTGTCGCATCTGTAGCTTGCTACTAATATCTTATCTGTGCGGACAACGAAGTGATAGAAAATGCTTTCGTCCGGCATAATAAAATTACGCAGAACACAATGTTGTCAGCATAAAAAAACTGGCAAATTAGCTGGAAATTGGATTCGTACGGTCTTATCCCAGCTCCGTTTTTGCCCCAAAACACTCTACTGGTTTTGTTAAAATGCCCACTGATGTGCGTAGGTACACACGGCTACACATCAAGCTATACATTTCCAGTTTTATCTGACCTCGCATTGTATAGGTTTTTCGTATAATCAGAAGTCAGCTTATACTGGTTATGTATAGCTTGATGTGTAGCCGTGTGTACAACGAGCAAATGCAATGCCATTCAACATAAATATGGATGTACGTAAATACCAGTTTAATAATAATTACCTTACGATCAGTTCTGGCGGTCCGTGGCCCCTCTCGATGACCTCGGTGTAGTTAGCCTTGTCCAAGTAAACTGATGGTTTAATGGGAATGTTGTCGGCGACATGGTAGATCTTTTCTGATAGTCCTAGCACTTGTGTGAACCATGACGGTTTGTCCTTGGCACCTAGATTAACAGGAGTAAGTATTTGTTTGTTTATCCATACTAATATTATAAATGTGAAAGAGTGCCTGGTCTGTCTGTTAACTCTTCACGCTTAAACCTCTTTAGATTTTCAACTTTATCTCTCAAGCATAAGGTTCAAAGTAGATTGGGAGACAGTTTGGGGTAACTTGATGTGCTGGCGTCTGTACTTACCTGCCACTTTGTATATCTACTTATAGACGAAACAAAATAAAGAAATACAAGAAAAAACAAAGATAGAGCACACACGAAATGCCTACCATTTCATTATTAGAATTATCTTCCACCAGACTTGTAAGTTCAACAAGAGATTTTAGATTTCCATGGAGTTCTGTTAAGTGTGTAAAGGTTTGAGAACTGTGTAGGTATGTATTTTCAGACATAAAGCTTCTATAGGTACCTTAATAAATTGTGAAGCGACCGACAGAAATCAAGATAAAACTTTTGCCTGTTAATCCGATTATAATTTTTTGCTCTTAATTTTTCCATTATAAGAAAAAGTTTTTCCCTTTTATCAGTTTAACAACTTCACGGTTTGCGTTTTAGGGAAATCATTTTAAGTGAAAAGCTGTGTTAGGTTTGTTTTAACAACAAGTGCCAACATTTATACAGATTTTTTTTTAAAGACCTGTCCTGGAGTCCTGCCTTTGGATTATTTTTTGTCTGGGGTATGTCTTTAGACTAAGCAAAACATTAAAAAAACTTACCAATCACAGACAGCTGCCTAATCTTCTCTCTCAAAGGAGTAAGCTGGGCAAGCACATCATTGTGTCCAATCAGTCCTTGCCAGGGTCTGGCTGCCCAAGAACAGGCCTTGTCCTTCACAGACACCTTGGATCCATCCACACAGAGGTAGCTGTACCCGTCAGGGTTTTGTTCTGCAGTTCCAGCCGGCGTTCTACCTACCGGGAGCTAAAGGAAAGAGAAAAAGGTTATTAGGGGAATATTTTGGACTTGGTCCTTCAGTACAATCAATGTCATAAATATCAGGACGACCGGACTGTTCAAAATTGTCTGCAGAAGTAAGGAAATTGAACTTTCTTTCAATAGTACCTACCAAGTATTAAATTTGTTTAGAACTTACATTTAACTAATTTAGTTTATAACTGACACCTAATTAATTAATAACAATAACAAAATTAAATCATAACTTAACTAAAACTATACAGAAACTAAAAAATTGCGTCTAAAAACTCATCCGCATCGCTGTCGACTGGTAATGTACCCAAGAGACTGGCGGCGGGAGCATTACCACATTATATGGCAATATGCTTAGCCTCAATTGGATAAAATTCAAACCAGAATGCCAGGGCTGTATCAGAATCACCCCTTGTCAATACAAGGTAAAATTATTTTGATTATTGTAATCAACTATGTAGAAAATATTAGGAAGGAAAGAATCATAGAACATAAGGTACAGCTAAATATAAATTCCAATCCATCAAATCAGGATAAACATACTTTTTCGAGTATCAATCATATTTTGGTATTCTTCGCCATGTTTTGGGCCGCGTATTAGAGGCTACATCATAGAAAGTTTAGGAACTTTATTGCTACAAAAATAACACAGGATTCGAACATACTGAACAGCTTATTAAGGGGGAAGCGCTAAGGTAGCCGAAGAAATTCGAATTTTCTTAAGTTTTGCAATTTGAAGGTCAGCGCCTGACACTGACCTTCAAATTCTTCTGGTCCAAACGCGCATCCTCAAATACATCGAACATGTCTCGGGGCTATAGAGCGCCTTGTCGTGCAGGATAGAGTGGTGGGTACTAGACCACGGGAACGCTCACCTATGAGATGGACTGACCAAATTAAATCCGCAGTGGGCGATCCCTTGTATGATTGCAAAAAAATACCAGAGATCGGAGTAGGTGGCGAGAAATCGTGAGGCGAATCACATCAGCTCCTAGACAAGAAACTACATGAGGACCACGACCGCTCTAACAAGAGTGCTACGAAGAAGAAGTCAAGTTCTATGTTGATTAAAATATAATTCACGACCGTAACAAATATGACTTTACAGAATTATAATAATTAGAATCAGCAACACAACTCCCTGTGTTAGAATTGGCCTCAAATGTCATGGTTTCATAAAATAGTAATTCAATAGGGTAATATAAACTTAGAGAGTTTTATTGATGATTTTTATGATTATAATTAAATATAAATAAATATTTGTTACGGCCGCGAATCATATTTAGATCAACATACACCCTGATGCTGACCTGAAAATTGCATAAAACGTAAGAAAAATTGAATTTCGAGGGCACTCTGACGCTTTCGCTGTAAATGAAATAATTTTGAAAGCATGATTGTATCCCAAAAATTTAAAATGCCACTCCCATCAGCACATACTAACAAACATAGCTACTCATGTAGAATGCCAACATTAATTTTGACTAGGTGCAGAAACGTTCTGTTAAAGCTTACTCTTGTTACATTTTCCATTTCGAGTTTCGACGCAGTCGTGATTTCCCTCGGGTAACGGGCAGGTACTGTAGGCCGCCCGCCAGTGGAAACAAAACCAGTATAATTATATCTATTGTATTTCGGCCATGGCGGTCGATCTCAACCGGGAGATATTATAGTGCACAAGTGTGTGCGCAGACACAGATGCACCCCTTCTTCCCTTACTATACTACTCCGATGGGACGGCAATCCGACACGACTGGAGAGAGATCAGGCGCAGGACCAACGGCTTTACATGCTTTCCGAGGCTCAAAACCGGTTATGCTAGCCTCGTATTCTATGGAAACTTTGTACTGTCCGTAGCGTAGTACGGAGTACCTACGGAAGCACGTCAGTGGTAACCCAGAGACGTGCGGCCTCCAGTACCTAGTCTTTACATAGACGAGGCTCAATAAAGCAAAGAATATTAATAATCTCTGCATACTTATAACATTTTTATCCAATGCCGGAATGTATTGAAGCTTTTTGTTTGATGGGAACTACGCAATTTGGATTTTGCGGCTTTTGGTTGATCCATACCAACCAAGTTTTATTAATAATACAATTAGCAGGAAATATCCATTATATTTCCTGCTGATTTCGTAACACAGCACACTATTAATCATTTTGAAGGACATTGCTAATCCAGTGCTTTTTAAGTTCGAAAAAATTGTCTGCTTTACAACGTAAATAACGCAATGAATGTTGTTGACCTGTGAAAATGAAGGCCATTTGCTACTGAAATGTAAGGCAATTATCCAGCACGTCATTGTATATCCTAAGATGCTGTATTAGAAACATGAAACAGTAGCATTTGATTCTCGTGTTAAGGAATAATGACAAACGAATACTTAGATTAAAATATTTTTTCGATTCTGACAGGACACCCAGGGCCAGGATACCTATCACGAGCTCATAACGCGATCCACTTTAGGACCTAAACTGAACTGTTCTTCTAATTCGTACCAAGACGTCAGTTTAACGATTCAATTTAGGCCGTGCCGTCTGGATACCCACGAGCTCTTAACGCTCATTCACTTTCAACGATCCAAATGCCGCTGAGCGTATTGGACGTCATGGTATGACTTTGAGCGATGCAGTTTAAGAACTGTCTTGCTTTTGAATCGTTTTTAAATAGATCATGGTAGGCCTCCAGATCTGAAGAGTTTGTTTGTTTGTAAATAATAATCTTAAGTAATAAGTACTCTAAAAGTAATGGAATATACTTTAGAAGGTTTTTTCATCAAATTAACTCGGGAGAAACCGCGGGGCACAGATAGTCATAAATAAACTGAGGCTTAAAACAAAACCATACCTCGTGAATTGACGATATTATCGCACCATATCGTACGACTTTTTATTACAAGCATCATCAGTAAGTAAATGTCATAAACTATATCAAAAAATCTATTTCCCATCTTCGCTTCACAACCGAGCAAAAATCTTCTCTAGCCTGCAAGCTATTTGCATTTTCGGATTTAGATAATCCAATCTAAAACGTTTACAGGTGACTGAGTCGCTCCGAAATTTGAAAGTCAGTGTATATTGAACGGGGCAAAGTGATTTCCGAGAATCTGATTCCCGGATTATTTCGGGAGGATGTTAGGGATATGCTCTCAAAACAATTTAAGCTTTTCGGTACTGAAACAGTTTGTAGGTTACTGGAACACATAGGAGTAGCTAATGAATTTAAAACAGTACGCGGAAGGGGGAGATAATAAAATATTATTAGATAATCTCGCAAAGGGTCCGAAAAGTACACAAGAGAGACCGAGACCGCACCAACTGATAAAATTACTTCAAGTCAAGTCATAATCCCTTAGGATCACATTGTGGATTACAGAAAACCCTTGAATTCTTCTGCAAACATTCACGGCTTTGATAACGATCACGGTCGTTCAAATACGTTGGGCCTGCTGTAAAATTAAAGCTATTCTATTTTACTTACCCCAAAGAATTTCCGGACGTAAATGACCTTAGTAAAGGCAACTTGGCCACCATTACTTGCTAAGCACCTCAACGCCCCTTCGTACCCACTGTAGTTGTCAGGATAGTCACATTTGTCGGGATGCTCACACATAGAGCATAACTGGCTATACTGGCTCTCTGAAAATACATCCCTGATAAAAACATCCTTGTAGCGCAATGTCGGACGAAACAAGGGTTGGAAGTTGGGACTTTGGGACTCCCTGTGGACGAAAATGATTTCGACAAGAAAAATGGTTCGTTGAAAACTAACAACGGTTTTGGCTTTGTATGATTATGTTAATCTTCTTCTTATAAATAAATTGAATGTGAGATTTATTGTTCTAACTAACACAACGGCTTAGAGTTCTTGGCACTGAAGCAACGTAAGGACTTAACACGATTTAGCAAATCCGCTAAGATTTGCACGAATCGTTTTGTTACATAAATGTACGTGTTTAATCCTCGAATTCGGTGCTTTTTAGCAAAAAGGGGCTTGAATAACGGAAGGAAAGTTCAAAGAACGCGACGAGGGTAAAATTATTTATATTTACTTGATGTCAATCAAACGTTTTTCCTGCCACAAAAAGGCTAAGAACGCCTGACCAAATTTTGTTTCATTTATATTTCGGTTATGAGTGGCCATTTATTTTTCGCAACAATAATGTTGAAAAGATTAATATTCTTTTGGCAATGTCAATATGTTAATTTCATCATCATATATTACGCAATCTCAATAAACATTACCGCATGGCCAAAGTTGGTCTGGGAAACCAGTTCTTTGGCAAGCCTTGAAGGACCAACTTAGTACCTAATAAACCTCATAATTATTGGTTCACAATGCAAAAAAGGTCTTTAGAGAGAACTTTAGTTAATAGTTAGGTATACTTATTAGTAGGTCAACGTACTCCAGAAAGAATTGGTCTTAGGATCCGGCGACCATTTCCCAACTATGCATGACTTGGTGAAGAATGTTGAGAGAGCTTTCAGCTCATTCTCCTTCGGTGATATGCTGTGGTCGTTCATCTTCGGGAACACTGAAAGCTTCTGCAGCATCGTTAGAGGTATCTGTTGATGAAAATGACATTATGACACAGGTATTTTGACTTTTTGAACATTAATTAAAATTGCATTTCCAAAATCTAAATTTTAATGGTATCTGCATCCTAATTGCGTAACGCCCTTTTGATCACAATACGCGAGTTTTGAAAGAAATTACTAATCCATAGTTTCATAGGTTTAAAAAATTCGGCTGCACAACAACGTACCTAAATAACGCAATTAAAGTGGCTGAACTGTCAACATGAAATTGCGATCGATTGTCATTTTATGTGTAATTGCAATTGCCCCGCTGCAATGGTAGGAATTAGTACGAAAATTAAGAAAACACTAGACATCTTTGAATAAATTAACAACTCGATTCTTTTGTGAAAACAGACAGTCCAATAACCGTGTACGGAACTCAGGACCAGAAAATTCTGGACACAAAACCTTGTGGACATTAATATCTTTGTCATTATTACCTATGAGAATATTCTTTTGGGTTTTCCTGCTCAGAATTAGTAGAACAGCCACGTATACTAGTGGCGAATAACGTTTAAGGGTCCCAATAGCGAGCTCCATTTAAACATATTTCTCACAGCTGACACTTGCTATTTGTGCTGAATTACAAGTAGGTGGTTACAAGTGGGTGTTTTATCTAAATATAATATGTATGTATTTACAAAAAAAAAAAATATAAGTAGTTTATCAGCCATCTCGTTACCATAACACAAGCATTAGGTTGCTTAGCTTGGGACTAAATGGCGTTGTTTGAAAATGTCCAAGGATATTATTATTATTTATTATAGGTAGGTAATTGTTGCTTCGTGAATTCTTTTGTTTTGGGAATTTAGTTCTTTGGCTTTTGCAGTATTAACGTAGATAAATTAGTAGTCACTGTAAGTAGTGCTATCAAACTGATAATTACGTATAGTCAAATTAGATATCAGATAATATAATTTGCAATTTTCCCCAGTTTTATGAGTATCAGAAACTGTTTATTTTGTTTTTCTTAATAATGTATGTTCTGCTTATACTTAATTTTTTATTATATAGTATCTTGACTGTAACCGTTTTGTAAATTAACTTGTCTTATCTGTAACTCAGGACCCCACTCCTATCTCAGACACCTTTAAGATTAAAAAAAAATGTTAGAGGCGAAAAAAAAAAAGATTTAACATTCTATTAATCTGTGCCTGTAATCAATATGCTTAAGTAGAGATACTGGAGCTGTGAGAGACTTTGTTGCGATTGACATGACCACCTACAGAGCCCAACTCATCAAACTTATTTACATTTTTTTTAAATTCCAAAATGGGCCAGTTCTTTACCTTGATCTCCTTTGCCATCGATTGGAAAAGAAAAAGAGACCTTTGAAAAGCAATGATTCCAGAGGCTGAAGAGAAAAGTAGGCATCAATTCGTTTTTCGCAAGGCTTCATAAAGTTTAATTAATATCTATCAGAAAATCTTTATAAAGATTGTAGTCGATAAACAATTTTTATGAAAAGGGAAATCTTGGGTTGGCTCCTGTTGACTTTGTTGTTTCATTACTACCCTTATCAAACTTGTTTTACTTTATATTTTAATTTAAACATAGCCCGTCTCTTTGTAGTACTAATGTGTTCTGCCAGACATTCGCCGACTCGACATAATTCATGGAAATACACGTCTGAAAGGTTCTATTGACATATTTTTTCGTTTTGTACAAATATTTGACTTGCAATTTGTATGTCAGTTCGTCGTAAAAACTTAAACAATTATTTGTTTTAACGAAGTTTATTTTTGTGTATGAAAATATGTGCTGACATAACATAAAGCATAATACAATAAAATAAGCCCCTTTTTTCAACTGAGTATTTAAAAAAAAATATCATAATAGCCTAGAGGTTTCGGGACCCGGTTTTCATGCATGAGCATGCAGGTTGGAAACTTGGTAAAGATCTAAGTTATTAGGACACTACTAACATAGCATAATTATAGCATATTCAGCCTATAATGTTCCCACTTTTAGGACACAGGCCTCCTCTGTGTGACTTTTCTGTGTGAGAGCCTTAGGCTCGGCATCGTGGCATTGGGAAAATTCCAGGCTGATATTTTTCTTCCAATATTGGTAGGTGTCTGTTCAATTTAGGTGTTCACGTCTCGTTTGAAAGGCGAAGCCTTTTAAATTCCTTTACTTATAGTCTATTGTTCGACGTACGTTTTTTTAATAATCTCCGATACAGAGTCGAGTTTATTTCGTATTGTGTTGCTGATTGAATTACAAGTACCTATTGAGAAGCACGGATAAGATATACGAGACTGAAATGAACTCTTCAACAGAATATTTAGGTGTAATAAATATTGGCATTGATGGAATCGCAGACACTTGCCTTTAATTTTCTGTGTGTATATACCTATTCATTTGCAGTTGCCTAAACTTATTCGTGTTCTGCTGTTAGATGAATTAGTAAAAGTTCCTGAAACCTACTTATAATTACAGTGTAACAGTTCGTTAGCAAACACGCTGTCTAATTGTGTTTTTGAGCCGTGTTCAAATGAATTAAGTAACTTTACGTGTCTAAGGTGCGAAGTAACGTATTTGGAGGAACTTTTCAAGTAATTACTTGTGATGTAGGAACGTAGGGTTTCAGCAGACATGGTACCTACTTAGGCGATCAACGATTTTGCGATTTATTCAGTGCTGCATCGTGTATTTGCCGACTAGCTACGTTTGAGCGTCATCATAATTATCATCTGCATAACCTTCTCCCTATATTGGGGCCGGCTTCCTAACCGGATCCAGTATTTTACATAAAGCGACTGCCTATCTGACCTTCACAACCCAGTTACTGGATAACATGATATTCCTGGGCGACTGGCTACATGAGTGTGATATAAAAATTCTATCGATGTTGCATAGTTCTGTGGTTGAAGTACCGAGTTTCCGAAAAGCTACAGAATCGCTGATCAACAATGTTAAAAGTAGCCTGTCTGCTAAGGTCCTTAGTTCCTTACTCATACTCATACTACAGAGATGGTTTATAAGGCAAATTAATTTATTCCTGCTAAGTAATTACTTACCCCTGCAGCCCTGTGAAGTCACTAATGTATTCGTTTCATGTCAGCTTAGGATGATTTGGGAAACTGAAGCTCTGTTTGCGATAGGTATAGCTCCTGATGGTTCAAATTAATTAAAAAACAACTTTTTGTATAATCTGTTGACTATGTTCGACGATTTAGATTTATTCAGTCAGTTACCTTGAATCACCGCTTAGTAAGTCTGGTCTAGAATAACAAGTCGTATACTTTTATTGCTACTTATCTCTAATATTATATTCTGCTTGACTATCCCTGTCTTTGTAGAGAAGGTTTTCGTTTGGACTTATTTAATCAACGTTGCCTTCGTTTATGACTCTAATAAAAGGGGGGATTTACTCTCATATGGGGCTAAGAACCAGATTCGTGCTCAATGATATTAATAAAATCTTAGAGATACTTATTTATACATTGTGAGGGTGAATATTATTTTCTGAAAACTGATTTCCAAGTGATTCCTGAAAACAGATTTCCACGTGTTTTCTAAAAACACGAGGATCCTTGTGTGAGTGACCTTGAGGTACATTGCCTATTTCCACGGCCGGTCTGCCCGTACGTGCCAGTACGTGTGTTGGGAGCTTTATTCGATATTTAACTACCTAAGTAGTAGGTAGGTACCTATTTAGGTTGAAACCGTAGTTCTCAGAAAAGTTTAAACTTGACCGATATACGTAGGTACTATATTGTCGTGCCAAATAAGGAACCTGATGGAAATCCGTTCGATGTTTTACCTTCAGATTCAGAAACCATTCACTCAAGTATTTATGTACCTACTTACATAAAAGCTACGCCTTGAATAATTTAGGCTTTCGAGCACAAAGAGCAAAACTGGATAATGACAAGGGGCACTACTACGAGTAATTACACCTTAAAGATGCCACTCGTCTTCGCCTTGAACCCATAATGGCATTATCTGCATTCTACAAGTGAACTCCTACCGGTTCTTGCATAAAAAAGTAGACATGCACAATTGATATGTGCATAATAAGCACATAATGAAACGAACAATAAGTTTATTGTGTTTATCGGATTTTCCTGGTGCTTTTCAGGGTCGTAGGATCCAAATATACAGGGTTATTGGAAAAACACCAACAACCTCTTAAGTTTCGGTCCCATAGTAAAAGTTGTTCATAATGATGAGCACAATGACCTCTTAAGAGGTTGCTGGTGTTTTTCCAATAACCCTGTAGATTGATATAGTACCTGATGATAAGTTCAGAGAGGTGAGAAAAAACATAGTACTAATTAAATATTTAGGATACATTTTAACATTTGTATGTCCTGTGTGGTAATCGTTATGACTATAACCGAAACCGCTAATTTTGACACACCACTTACTTTTAATATAACTTCGGAATAACCAAAGACTGTCTTTGACATTAAAGATGGTAACATTCAGACAGTCAACTTTTCGAAATGTTAGCCTTCTCATGGAATTTATTTGACTCTCTTTCTTCATCCATTCTCACCGAATATTGTAGGCATTACCTGAATTAAATAGTATTTTTTACCTTATATCCAACGTTTCTGTTGACTCCTGTATGGCAAGACTTGAGCCCCTTTAGTTGATCCAGGTTGTTAATAGGCAGATCATTGTGGACTACGATGACGGCTTCATATCTGAATGGGGCTAAAAATAAGAAATAATGGTTTGGGTTAAATTCTGAGATCCATTCCATTATGGGAAGAATTAGAATGTTTTAATAGTGGAGAATATAAGTACATTTATTTGCGGAAGCATCAGTTATTACTACTCTCACTACTCGTAAATGCTGTTTACAATTAACGCAAAATATGAGTGAATAGTTGAGAATACAGCAATCCATTCCATCATTAAAATAAGTGATGTCCTCCTGAAAGCTGCCACGCTTAAATGGAATTGGGCTGGACAGTCCTGCCGCATGTCAGACGATCAATGGACCAAATTACGACCCCGTGGCAAACGACACCGCGGCAGGCCCAGACAGAGATGGCGCGATGAGCTGGACTCCTTTAATAAAGATTGGTCCGTGGCAGCTCTGGACAGAGATATGTGGAAGGAGAACAGGGAGGCCTTTGCCCAGCAGTGGGACATCAATGGCTAGTAAAAAAAAGGGTAATTGTAGGCACACAAAGACAGGAGTTCCAAACTCATGGTTCAATTGGAATAAGTTAAATACAATTAACAGCCTCGTTAGCGATTATTTGGAGAGGCCTAGTCTAGCAACGGATGTCTTTGTTGGTCTTTTCCTAGCGATAACAGTCTAGTATATTCAGATGCTAATTTTGTTTGTGTGAAGGCAAGTAATTAATAACTTCGGTGTTTGCTGTCACGTTATCACGCCCACCTTTCCCTAAGTTACACAATCTACGGGCAAGGTAAGCGTGACCATCTTTATCTTTCATCTTTTGTGTAATGACTTCCAAACTTCAGTAACGCTTGTTTTGCTTTAGTAAGTAGAGAATTTGAATTTATCATTCGTGTTTATGACTTTTTTTTTGTCAATAGGCTAGCCGCACACGGCGCACACACACAATGTAAATGCAAGATTGTTAAAAGTATCAGTGTGTGGTCCTGCACACTACACTATATTATCGTGTTAAAATCTGACTCAGTCACTCAGCATCTTGGTTGGTGTGCGCACGTTTTATATAATGGATAGAAAGAAAAAAGTCGTCGACGATAAATCATTTTAATCTAATAAATAAACTACGACTTACAGAAGAACATGATTTTAAAAATTACATGAGAACGAAAGATACCAGCTTTCAAAAACTATTGTCTTTAGTATCACCTTCATCATCATCATTTCAGCCGGAAGACGTCTACTGCTGGACATACCTAGGCCTCCTCCAAGCACCTCCACTTCGACCGGTTCTGAGCTTCTCGCATCCAACGGGTTCCTGCGGCCTTCACAAGGTCATCGGTCCACCTTGTGAGAGGCCTTCCAACGCTACGTCTTCCGGTACTCGGTCGCCACTCCAGAACCTTTCGGCCCCACCGGTCATCTGTTCTGCGAGCAATGTGCACTGGCCACTGCCACTTAAGTTTGGCAATTCTTCGGGCTATGTCGGTTATCTTGATTCTACTGCGGATGTTCTCATTACTGATTCGATTACATCTCTCCATTGCCCTTTGGCCAGTATCACCTTACTTGAAGAAAAAGGATACACCTATGCGAAAATCACTAACGCCAGATGAGAAGTTAGGTGGATATTACACAATACATACATTATATCGGATGATTTTTTTTACCGTCTCGAAGTTAGGTAGATATTACATAATACATACATTATACCGCATGATTTTTTTTACCGTCTCGAAATTTTTACAGGCTGTTCTACCCATGAATATGAACAAAGGACATTGTAAAAAATGGCCTATGAATCAACACGTATGAAACCTTTAAAATAATTACTAGTTTTTATTCTAATTTACATTACAATTATTAGAATAGAACGGACACTTCATAATTTTGAAAACATTTTAAAAAGTAATTCAGTTGGGTCTTATTCCCCGGCGTCATTATTTTTTGTTTCAATTTGACGTTTTGAATAGGCAAAGGGTATTAAGCTCATTCAGTCAAGACTTTGTACACAGCGGAGTGTAATTATAAAACTCAACACCCTCAGCGCTTGATCTATGAATAAGTTTTTTAGTTACAAACAGTATAAAGCGCTTGAAAGCGCTGTGTAAAACGAGCAACATCGACACTGACAGTCGATGATTTGATAGATGACACTTTGACATTTGATTGTAATGACAGTCTGTGGACTGCAACCTGTGCTCGGTCTGCGTTGGTTGTGTGTATCTGTATTCGTTTGTGTTATTGCATTTTCTTGGTATTCTGTTCTGATTTTGTCTAACAACTTGGCGTGAACAAAGGACTCTGATTTCTTCTTGAAATCAGAGTCCTTTGTTCATCACTTTCAAGTCTTCACAAACAATTCTTCTTGAAATATCGACTTCTGGCTGTGATTGGCTGATACGGATCTACTAAATATGACGACTTGGCATTGTAATAAACGTTAATTATAACCTCAAAATCCGAAAGTGTTTTGGATTTTTTACAATTCTCAGAAGTGTCCGTGATTTTAATTTAGTTTCAATCGAATATATGCATTATTTAGAACTCAGAAAGTATATTCACGTCCGTGCTGGTTCTTAGGACAACGATGTATGGACGCCGAACAATGTCCTTTTACTATGGGACAAACTCTGAAATCGCGAAAAAAAATTCAGCTGTTATTAAAAAAGTTCAATACCTACTAACATTACCTACTAGACCAAAATGTATGTAACAGCAGATTGTTTTTCGTGACACCCTGTAAAAAAATCATCCAAAACTCACGCCGTCTACCAATGGGGGTAAGCAGATACTACGGTATAAGTTACCAGCTACGATCCTTAAGGTACTCTTTTTGTTTCGTTTACGTTCTTACATCTGAGGATTCTCGCAATTCTCGTAATTTTAAGAAAGTTCCTGATGTCAGTCTCAATCTGTCAAACAAACTTTTAATTCCCCCATGGACTTATAATACAAATATAAGTCCATGAATTTCCCTGCATTATTGACAAGTTTTTGACATTTGTTTGTCGCCGAGATGAGACTGCAACTAGATTTTGAACGTTTTAAATTACGAGAATTGGCCTTCTAACCAGAAGGCCAATTCTCGTAATTTACACGCAGTTGCGAGTAGGTACTACGCACCGTTTTAGTCAAGTATTACTCAATGCTTAAGTTCAGAAGAAATAATTTTGGTATCAGACCCTTCAATAGAATACATTATCTATTAAAATGTTTCTATTATCTCTACTGTTATTACAATGGCGGCAATAAAACAGTTTCGAGAGCCTAGGGACATAACATTTGAAACTTTCTCTCGATCAAAAGTTACGCAACCAGAAGTATGTATGTGATACCATTGAAAGCGTTTGATAACATTTTATCTGTTTGAATAAATTGTACCTCATTTTAAAAGGTTAATAGAGATTACTTATTTCGTAACAGCAATGTTTTGTGCTGTTATAGAGATGCCTCTAAAAGTAAGTAGGTACCTATCTAAACTTTTTTTACGGTATGAATATAAATATTTTTTTACCTGTTTCGTTATTTATTTTATTCGTTTCAGTCAAAATATTTACGAAATAAACATTTCTGTAGTCTAATTTGAAATACACAGCTGGGATATGAAAATGATTCCGCACGAACGAACGGCTAGACAGATGTGGTTCTGTCTATAAAATCGGCAAAAAGCTTTGGCACGTGGATAAAATCAATAGGTCAAGGATTTCTAACTCCAAAGATCTATAACGATCATATAACGTACACACACGTGCTACAGAATTGCTTAAAGGAAAATGAGAAGCTATTTTTATCTGATCTTGGATTCACTACCAATTTCCGCTATATATTTTCATGTAGGTTCCCACTTCAGTGCAAACGTTTACGCCATAAAGATATGTTTGTTAGCCTTTGTTTGCTCCTATATCTATACCAAGACGGAATAGGGTTCATACATATTTCATGACATAAGGTTAAGGGTGCGTAAGTGCCCTAACATAGAGATAGGAAAACATTTCTCTATGTATATTTCAGGACTGTGATGGCATAGATATCAGGCGAGGAAATCTCAACCTGTTTTTTCTTTTTCAGAGACCTTTCGTTAGTTTTATGGTGTTAGATTAGGACTTTTTTTATATTCATGGCCAGTATCCGAGCTTCAGGTATTTTAATAAAATATGTCCCGAAATGGTCGCTCGCTACCTTGAAACTGAGACGACGACTGAGACTTCAAAGATAAGATAGAAGTAACGTCTTAGAAAACTATTAACTTTAATAGAAGATTAGGTATCCTTGCATTAATTAACCTTTCTCGACGTTCTCCAAGACGTAGTAAAAGTAAATCCACGTCTTTAGTTCACGAACTTTAATTTAAATTCAGTTTCTGAACTGCTCCGAGACATGGACACGAAACAGTTTCAAAGTTAACAAATTATAAAGATCCTCACCAAGAATAAGAAGTCTTTGTGATACTCGACAATAGCTAAAATATGCGGGAAATGAGAATACGAAAGATTTCGCCTAAATCAGCTTAATAAGAGAATTGCTCCTTCAGAAGGAAATCTACTTAATGAACTAAAATTAAAATACGGCTGTAAAGCGTCAGAAGTTTTTAAATGACCGACCAATATATTTTGGCAGTTGACGGTGGCGCGTGTTGCAAAGACAAGTTCTGCCAACAAAACCGTTAAATTGAAAACTTTTGAATATAGTTCACTGTTTCGCCGTCTATCAAAAACTTGTCTCTTCATAGTTTACGAAGCTGAGACTACTTTTGGGCTTTTGACGTTTCAAAAGCGTATAAGTTTGGAGTGAACTCAAATAGAGTTTAGTGATTTTCATTAAAGTTCACTGTAGCGAACTTTTGAAGAGGGCTGTACCGCTGTAATGAGGAGTTCTAACTTGGGAAGTCGTTTTAAGAGTCAGTATTTTATGAAAAGGATTTTAATTATGAAAATAAAATATGAAGGAACTCTAAATTCTGAATGGGAGTAGACCCTTAAACAAGTTGAACTTAATTAAAACTTTTAAGAAGTCGTCGGTATGAATTATGTTAGTTTAATGTTTAATAGTGTCCATCCGCTTTTTTCCTTTCTTAAGCTAAGTGATTATTGCTGGAATAGGATCTACATGAGCAAGAGCATACCTACTTCTGAGTAGGAATCAAATAAAAAAAAATAGATAGGTGATTGCCTGATTGTTAATACAATCAGATAATCACCAATATTTATGATGTTGATCTGATAATCTGATTGTAGGTAATAACAATCAGGCAATCACCAATCTCTTTGCCAAGTGTGGTGATTATTGCAGTTCTAGGGATGTAGGACTGGATTATGTGAAACCTTGCTAAACAGTGACTGTTTAACTGTTGATCTAAAGATAATGGTGCAATTAAAACCTTTGTAGCATAGACTTACCATCCGGTTCCTCTTCAGTCCTGTACTCCTGTACCACCACGAAGTCTTGGTTGGGTATTTTGGTGGCGCAGTACATGTCTTCAGGGTCGACAGGTACGATGTCTGCTTGCCGTTGCTGAACCAGGTATAAGCAGTCCACTCTAGAAGTAGTTGGTAAAGTTTTTAATGGGATCTTACTTTTGGAGATCTTCCATATACCTAGTGGAATGGCAAAAGAGCCTATTTTCAATAAAATAGCTTCTGTCTGCGACTTCGTCCGCGTGAAATTTCTTGTTTTAACGTAAAATATATCCTATGTCACTTGGTAATGTTGTAGCTTCGCATTAGTAAAACAATTTTCGGAATTGAATCAGCAGTTCCGAAGATTACCCCTACAAACAAACTCAAATAACTCTTTAAGGTATTAGCATACTTAGATGATGATAACCTTCGACGGTTCCTAAGCAGTCAGACACATTACCATCAAGACAACAAGACTCATAACACAATAGAAGAAGTAATTTATGACGGTAACGTTCCACGGTTTCACCAACAACTCAAATAATTTTTGTCTATTCAGTTTTTCATCATTCTTAAACTGAAGTACAGACGCCAGCACATCAAGCTACTCGAAACTGTAAAATTTTCTCAATAACTTTAAACCTTATACTTTAGCCATAAAGTTGAAAATCTATCAAAGAAATTTGAGAAATTTGAAAGATTGTAGCAAATTTTCTCAGTCAACTTTGAACCTTATTCTTTAGCGATAAGGTTTAATATATATCAAATAAATTTTACAGAAAGCAGTAGCTTGATGTGCTGGCGTCTGTACCTTATAATAGTAGGGACATCGACGGGAAAATTATAACTATGAATTTAGCAATTGACCCCTAGTGTAGAATATAATTATATACGTCGGTTATAAAAATAAAAATCGGCTGTTTCATAGAAAAGAGTGCAATAACTATGCGGTCAAATGTAGATACTGAACAGAGAATTTTTTTATAATAACCGGACGAAAAGTTCAGAATCTGGTAACGGATCCCAGGTCAGGTTGTGCGTCGATGAAACACTACCAAAAAAACTACCTTTTCACCCTGTAAAGTCATCTAACCTCGATAAAATTAAATTACGAGTAATCATTGATTCACAGACCACAATCAGTACGCAAAATATGCGATTTTACGTGGAGTTACGGACTTTTAGATTACCTATTAAGAGTATTAGGTACATATTAAATTGCCAGACTTATGTATAAATAGGTACCTAGTAAATTCAACATCACGTAGCAAACAAGTAAACAGTACAAACATGCTGTTTTTGTGTTCAAACTTAAAACAATGAAACCGCGGCGTTACGTGAATACTGAAGTATGAAATGACATCTGCATTGTTTTGTTTTTCCGTTGGTTTTTTGTTTCAGTGTTGCAAAGTCGGTATTGTTTGGACGTTCGTGTTATTTTAGCGGTGGAAAATATCGGTAGTGTGAACTATTTCGCACACATTCATGCATTGAAGATAAAAGTAGGACAGTTGTTATACAAAAACATTCTAAATCCTACTGTAAGTACCTAATTCTTCAGGACAAGATTTCATAGTTTATTTTATACATAATCAACCTATAATGTTCACATTGTATTGCTGGGACAGAGGCCTCCTCTTTTCGAGAGGGAGTGAGCTAATAATCTACCAGGCGGACCCCGTGCGAGTTGGTAGATGTCACAAATGATGACATGCCGATTTCCTCACGATGTTTTCCTTCACCGTTTTGAGAGCAGTGGTGATAAAATTATTTTGACAAAGTAAAGTACGTAACTATTACCTCCCTATCTATACTATCCATACTAATATTATAAATTCAAAAGTAACTCTGTCTGTCTGTCTGTACATACAGACAGACAGACAGAGTTACTTTTGAATTTATAATATTATTAGTATGGATACTTATCTACCTACTGAAATATTACTAATTTAGGAAGATAATAATTATGACCTGTAAGTACCTAAGTGCGAATCTTACCTTAGTGTAGCTCTTAAAATAGTTACTTAGGTATGTATATCTAATAGAATTGTTGCTAAGTACAGACGCCAGCACATCAACCTACCCGAAACTGTCAAAATTTCCCAATCAACTTTGAACCTTATACCGTTGATGTGCTGGCGTCTGTACATCTAACATAAATAACACCACACATACCTACTCAAGCCTATAATTATAATTGAGTACATTAAGTAGCAGAGTTTACCTAAGTGCAAACAATGGAGGACAAATGGATGGTAATTGAGGTAGGTTAGTTCTAAAAATGTTGCCATAATTGGCTAAATTGGCCGACTTGGCACGTGACATCCCTTTGATTTTTGCGAGAGGCAATCTAGAGACACTTGGCTACGTACCTACCTTAAAAGTTAGACTTTTTATTTTCTCTACCGGATTTTGTTATGCTCGATACGAATATGAAAGCCTGATGATAGGTACCTAAGCCTACCCTAGACTGTAGATTTGTAGACCATTTTCTATTTTGTTCGTACTTGTTGACAGGCCTACACTGTCCTCTTACGAATAAGTACGTACTACTTATTCATAGCTATCCTCCCGTACTTGTTAACACTGTAGTTAGAAAATATATTGTAAAGCCAATTATTTTCAAAAGAGTAATGGTGGAGTTTCATGCCGGCTCTTCTCCATAGGAAACGACCAATGTGTATTTTGACTTTGATTTTGTTATTTCGGACAATCAATCACAACAGCAACACATCAAGATTTCACATATTCATTAGGAGAAACATCGACGTAACTGCAAATTTTTTTTTACGTCTTTGCTTTCCTAACGTAAATACGCTTTCTAAGTGCATTGTCATATTTAACCCGTTTTTGGGAAAAAATATATTTTCGTGGATGTTTCTCCACATGAGCGATATGATTACAACTTTAGAAACGTTTTTAAGAACTCATTAATAATCTTTTTACCGACTAACGCCTACCTACTTCCATATACAAATAATTATAAAAAAACCGGCCAAGTACGTGTCGGGCCACGCACAATGAAGGGTTCCGTAGTTGGAATGAATTTATCCCAAGAACAAACTTAACATTGTAGTTGAAAAACATGTTCTCCCATACATTCCAACTGAAAATGTAAGTTTGTACGCACAATATTGAGAAATTTACCATGTTGTTTCAAGATCATAGACTTCTTATTAATTTTCCTGTAATCTATAGGTATAGAACTTTTTTTTGTATTTTTTTCAAAATTTTAGGCTCAGTAGTTTCGGAGATAAGGGGGGGGGAATGGTAAATTTTTGTCTATTGTCTTAAATAACTTTAAAACAATTCACTTTAAAATTATGAAAAAAATATATTTGAGATCCTCACGGTAAGCCCAGTTGATATATGTCACACGGTACATATTGCGAAACTTTTTTTTTAAATTGTCTATTTACCCCTTAAAAATGACTCCCATTTTCGAAACTCATTTATTTACGTTACACGTCTGTGTTTGGGTCACAGAGATTCATATGTGTACCAAATTTCAACTTAATCGGTCCATAAGATTCGGAGCAAATTGGCTGTGACAGACGGACAGACAGACAGACAGACAGACACACGAGTGATCCTATAAGGGTTCCGTTTTTTCCTTTTGAGGTACGGAACCCTAAAAAGGCGAAAGGTTGAAGTGAACATGTTTGTTACTCAATCACGTTTAAACGGCTGAATGGATTTTAATAAAATTCGGGTCAAACATAGACTATCTCTTGGAGACAAACTTTTTATCCTGGTATGAAATGAATTCAGCACCTATTCATTCCAGATTTAGAAGGTTACAAAAAAAAAATGTACGCGTAACATATCTACGCGGTCAAAATGTACAGAGGCGGGCACATCAAGCTACCCCAATCTGTCAAATTTTCCCAATTGAATATTGGGAAAATTTATACATAAATATATACCTTATCACTTTGCTATAAAGTTCTTTGCTATAAAAATCAAAGAAATTTGACAGATTGGGGTAGCTTGATGTGCTGGCCTCTGTACATTTTGATCTAATGGAACAGTTTTTTTTTTATAACTTTCTAAAAATTTCAACGCCGTGTTTTCAGAATCATGTGCTGAATCCATGGTTATTGGTTGCGTGTCGATGTCCCTGCCACCCTACGAGGCCACCATGTACGAGTATATCTATCTAAGAGTGCCCATATGTACACCAAATATACCTTTATTCCTTTTGCCGTGTACCAAATATACCTTTGCCGTGAAATGGTGGGCAATAACTAATTTTAATAATAATGATTTTAATATTTTCTTACCTGTCTCTCGCTGGTACACATTCAATTTGGGTCTTGGACTTCGTCGGGGCATTTGCCATGTCCTGACATGCTTTCAGGTACTGCGATGGGACGCATAGCTTAACTAAAACATAATAATTCGCAGTTCAAACAAACATTACTCTTTCAGGGCTTGGAAGGGTCAAATATTTATTTTTATTGGCAACCAAAGGTTTCTTGTGTTTTATGAAATGCCGTAGCCGATAGATTACAGAAAATCAAATAAGTCATATCTTGCTTTGAGTTGAAAAGAAAATGTAACATTCCGTGAAAATGTCTACATATCTTCCGGAAAAATCGTGACACAAAATACCGTAATATATGTAGTTTTCATTGTTTTTGGCATAATTTTTCAAATAAATTTCTTATTCCTATAATAGGTAAGTACGTATCTAAGTACCTATTTGATATTATTTTTTCAAGTTCATTCAATGTCAACGAACTCATGTTATTAATTATTTTGATAAAACGTGTTTATTATGAATTAATAACACGCTATTTGACCTCCGCGATATGAAAACATAACTAGCTAATTTTACGACCTTTGCCATTATTGTTTTTATAAATTGAACAGTACACCTAATATCCAAAGAGTACAATATATATTATGAGCTAATATTATACTCAAGTAGGTACCGGTCATGCTACATCCAGAGAAGAGAATGTAAAAGTAAGATTCTTATACCAGTATTTTTACATAATCATTTCAAGAAAGATCTCTGGTCTAAGTCTTGCCAAACAATTCTATCCTCGACAATTTATTGAGATAATTACATATCCAAATAAATCGAATAATAATTGATTCATGAAATTCGGGATTCGAATCGAGTAAACTCATCAAGAAAATGGTTCCCGCCAATTTATGGACCATTCCGTTTTTGAAATATTTCAATCGGATATTATCATCGAAAACTCGAACTGTGTTAAAAGTGTAGTTTGTTTTGTCGACATGCTATAAAAAATTACATAAACTCTAAGTACATGCTTATCTAGCAGATTGGATGTTTCTCAGCAAACAGTTACAAAACACGCAAATATTTGCCCATAATGTGTCGGGGTTAAGTGTCAAAGTTTTTGCATCTTTACCTAGATTGACTACTAAAAACTAATAGCCGGTCTGAGATGACTAAATTCGTTTACATTAATTATCACTTTGGAAGCAGCCGTAACATTTTTTTAACTAGGTACTTGTATTATTGCTTGAGACGATACCGTCTTTTCCATTGTTATGAATTGATGGTAAACAAACACTATAAAAAACACCAGAAAACTTTGGTCACAAGTCACAACACTTTATCAAACAATTTCGCAAAACAATAAAATTATTCTGAGTTGAGATTTAAAAACCGAATTCCATAAACAAAAAGCAAAGTTTTTTTTTTTAAAGTGGTATTCCAAAAACAAAATGCATAATGCACATAAAAAAATACAACATACATGACGATTTGCTGTGCACACAAATACATGTCAGGGCTATCAGATAAATGTATTTTAATGCCATGGTCAAGGCAAGCTCGCGTGCTATCGCCTTACTACCGCGGACCGTCCAAGCAACTTCTTTTATATTCTCACGTTATCTTTAGTGTGATTGTTTCACAATGTATTAACGAACACAGAGGTGAGGTGGACACTGTATTCGCGGACGATTGACTTGAATGTGAGGTTTGCGCGGCACTGTATCACGTGTGTTGCTAATTGGAAAACGGTGCGCGATACAGACTTAGGATGGTTTATATGATCTTGAGATACCAAATAATCGAGAAGTGACCATAAAACAATTTTACATAAATATATTATAACTTACACCCGAAGCGTTGAACGTAGGCTTTTCCCTTAGGACGAAAGTAAAACTACTGCATTTTCTTAAGCGGGTGCTTTGTAAGACAGGAGTTCAGTCAGCGGCAGCGCCCATAATTAAAGATGCATTTTTGTTTTTATCTACGCTTACTGGCAGATAACATTATTCTAAGCCTATTTATATTTTCTCTATGTGATTTGTAATTCTTTTGAGAAAATAAATATCTTTAACCGTAATTAAAAAACCCTGAAAAACATGATTTAGCTCTTAGTCATACAGGCTTACGTTAACTAGACTGCTACTTTCACTGAATGAACAAAATAGTTTAGCACCAATTACAAGATCGACATTGGCTAGGTATTACATTAACAAACTAATTAGCTTATCCATATTTACCTAACTACATAGATAGGTACAATTTTTTCTTATGAGTTTTGAATCCTGTGAAATATTGCCCGTTATTTAAAAATTATGTTTACTTTAGGGCTCTGCGTCTTTCTAGTATTCATATCGATCTTCATTCTTCAAATCCTACTCAGTTTGAAAAAGTCATCGCTCGCTTGGGACCATGGCTTGATTAAATAATACAAAATTAGCATGTTGGACATTGTATGCAAATAAATGTGAAATAACCATAGGTTTTAATTTTTCTATAGAAAATACCTATATAGTAGGAGTAATAAAAGTTTCCTACATTAAGTATTATTTAAAAAAAAAACAATGTTACATCTGCGTTCTTTTTTTGAAAAATTAAAATTGTATGAAAAGAAAAATGCATTTCATTTTTTTTCTGGTCAAGCCGGCCTGGATTGTATCCAAATGATAATTATTTATTATTATGTTGTGAACAGTCGTTTTTATGAATTTGAATTGTTAATGCCCATCTGGCGCTTTACTTTGTGGTGATGCATGTAATAGAGTAACATTATGTGTACATTTTGAAGGATAAAAAAATGTTATGTGACCTTTTTTATTTATAATAGCTATAAATATTTTCCATGTGTATTTATTACACGGAAGATATTTATTTGTCGTTTAATAACGAAATTGTTGATTTTCATTTGTTTTATTATAACGAAAGATCTATAGGTACCAATTTAAATTTATTTTAGAATATATTTTTTCCCTTAGGGGACATAACATTGCACAATAAATGGAAGAATAAAAAAAAAATTGGTATGTCAAAATATTGAAAATATGATTGTGCGTCAATCATTTTGTTTTAATATAAAGATAATTAACAATTATTTAAGTATGGACTGGATTCATTGCAACAATTGTTATACTCAGTTAGAACCTGGAACTACTCTACATTTAACATCATGTGGTCACATGTTTTGTAACAATTGCTTAGAGAAAGGTAAGATTCTTCCCTATCTTCTTTAAAAAAATATATCTAAATATCGGTACATGACCTCATCTAGTTTTATAAAAAATATGATTGACGTGTAAAAGTGTTTGTACAAACCTACTTACAAAAATAAAATCATTTATCATTTCTTTTAAAAATATATATATATATATATATCGGTACATGGATAAATATGAATAATTATGTAAATTTGTTGTAGGCGGTAAAGACAGTACATGTTTAATATGCCGAGCTCCGTGTTCCATCATGAAACTTGTTCCAGACGTATGTAATTTCGCAAAATATTTCCCACCAACTTCTTTAACTACCTTGGAATGTAATTTTCTCATTTTCTATTTAATTTTAAGATGAAACAAGATATTCAAGATTACTTTACCGATCCAGAGGAATTAATTAAAAAGTCCTGTGAGGTATTACAGTTTCAGAGGCAACACAGACGGCGTTTGTTATCTTATTTATTGCAATCAGTAAGTAATTTTCTTGCTTTTAGCTATCTACTTCATTAAATTCTGTAGAATGACATTTAAGTCTTGCCTTTCAAAGTTGAAAACAGCTTGTCTCAGACCAAATAAAAACCAAGACAGAGGGCTGTCAACAGTAAAGAGAGGCCGGTTTCGTAAACATGTAAACACTAATTGAGGTGTAGTTTGATTGTAAATGTGTGCGTGTGAGCGTGTATGCACACAGCGGAGATGTAGTTTTGGCATACATTACTGTATCGTTCTCAGCGCTCTGTCTTGGTTTTTTATTTGGTCTGAGCAGCTTTCATACATTTTTATGTTGAGCTTATGCAAATACCTACAGAGTAAAAAAAGGTGTAGGATGGCAAAACAATCGCTAATGGTGGTGTTTATCTAATAAAACTGAAACTAGAAATCAACGTTTTTTTACGGTTGCTATTTGAGGTGTCTGGCGTGGCGATTTGGACTCGTTCCTAACCGATTGGAGGAAGAAGGCACATCTCAAGGAATGTGGAAAAATATGGGGGAGGCCTTTGCCCAGCAGTGGGGCAGTACCGGCTAAGGGCGGTTTCGCACTACTTCCGATCCGAATCCGAGAAATACCGGTCCGAAGTGACCATAGTCCTATTTGTATGAGGGGTAGCGCACTAGATCCAAACTCTATCCGTCCGAATTTAGTACATTTTCAATTGGGATTGAAGTCGGATTCGGATCGGATGTAGTGCGAACCCGTTCTAACGGAAAAAAATGTACCTAGTACTTAGTTTGCGTCATCATTATTATTTGAATATAAATACGTACTATTATAAGCCCTTTATTGTCCACCGGGCGATATAAGTAAGAACTCCTTGTATAAAAACCTTATAACATACCATAACATCACGCCTATAATCCCCGAAAGGTGAAGTAGAGGTGTACCTATAGTACCACCCACATTTCATCAGTTATGTTTAAGTCCCATGTAATAGGGGGCGAGCCTATTGTTGTCAACGGGACACAAATCTAGACTCCGAGCTGCTTCTGAGAAATACCTGACGGAAAAACCCAATAACCACTTTGCCTGACCTGTGAATCGAACCCAGGACCTCATGGTCAGCAGTAAAGCTTGCGACCACTAAACCAACGAGGCGAAACCTTATGCATAAATAAGCATAATATCTAATCACCACGCTTGGCAAACGGATTGGTGATTGGCCATCAAAGTTGTTGTTTTTTACCGTTGACATGAAGGCGAATTCTACTGACAATCCCTAACCTATGGACTTGAAATGAGACCTGTCAACACCGAATCACTGGAACCCTGAACAAAACCGAATTGCTGCCGGTTTTCCATTAAAGTTTACCCATTTTACAATTCATTATGTCATACAGGAACATTAAATGAGATATAGGAGACTATAACAAGTAGGTATATAAGATTCTGTAGTCCTTGTTGAAACATCGTTTTATTATATTCTTATGAGAGTGGCATAAGTTTTCAGGATAAGGAACTTGAATTGTATGCTCTCCTAGTTTTAATATTTTTAGAAATACTATCACATTTTACTTGTTCCAGACGAAGAAATTCTATACGGCACGGACTGAGTTAAAACGCATGACCGAGTTGTGTCAGAAGCAGCACAACCAACTGAAGGAATATCACAGAACTATTCGGAGTTTAGAAGCTCAGTTGGCGAACCAATCCAGTAACAGATAACTCACTCTAGCTCCATTGTTGACTGGCTTTTCCCCGCCCGCTGTTTCACTTGCATATTATAAAATAGCATAATCAGACTATAATGTTCCCACTGCTGGGACACAGGCTTCCTCTCACTCGCTGAGAGAGAGTGGGCCGTAATCCACCACGCAGGCCCAGTGCGAGTTGGCAGATGACACATGTCTTCGAATCTTTGGTTTTAGGACATGCTGGTTTCCTTACGATGTTTTCCGTTTTGAGAGCTGTGGTGATGATTAATTTACACAACGTAAAGCGCTTGTCAGGGTTCGAACCTACAGAAAAACCTAGGAAAATTACATTATTAAAAACTACCCTATGTAGGATGGGGGCCAAGTAACAAACGAACAGACACTCTTTATAATTTATGTATGTATGGTATTCATTTGATATGTCACACGATACAGATTGCGAAACTTTTTTTTTTTCTATTTGCCCCTTACTATTTTTTTATAAATGACCCCATATTCAAAATTTATTTGTTAACGTTACACGTCTGAATTTGGGTCGCAGAGATTCATATGTGTATCCAACTTAATCGGTCCATTAGATTCGGAGCAAATTGGCTGTGACAGACAGACACACGAGTGATCCTATAAGGGTTCCGTTTTTTCCTCTTGAGGTACGGAACCCTAAAAAGGTGTAATTCATCGAGTAGGGAGGCCTTTGCCTTGCAGTGGGACATCACAGGTTTTTAATAATAATATTCGATCAAAGTATCCTTTACTCTAGGTTATGATATCCTAAGATCACAAAGTTTGACATAACCTGGATTACTAATGTTGCAATACTTAATATTGGACACAGACTTATCGCATAGCAGCTTGGGCTTGAAAATTATAAATTCTAGAAAGCTTAGATTAACCACTTGAAGTGGTGACTATGACGTTAAAAAAGTGGGTTCTAAAAGTCGTAATAAAGTTTTAACAATTACGCAACGTTAAATTCAAAAACTATTATCATTTAAACAGCCTTGTGTAAAGTTACCAAACAACAGATATAAACAAAATTGCATATTCCAATGGGAACCAACAAAACATCCCATAATTTTTTTTTTATCGTACAACAATTAAACTCACTTATAAGGAGTTATATGGGATGTTCTCATATGTACGCAAGGGATACATTTTCAGAGCAAGTATCGCCGTTCAACATCCCCATATCGCCTGGGAGCAACATATCACCGAGCTTCGTGCAGACCACCCCTACTTATAAGCGTAATGCTAAAAGTACGCCGTTTTCGGTAAGTCACTTATTTTTTTTTGGGGCATGGGATTTATAAGGGTTGCTTAAAATTAAGAGACGTTTAAACGTTAAAAACGTATGGTTAAACAGTCGCTGAACGTCACTTAACTCTGATATCTATGCAAAACTGTAAGCAACGTTTATAAATAAGAGGCTAAGTACTTATTTAGTGTGACTTGAAGCGGTGTAGTTTCTTTTAGGGAAAGATACAAGATTAATAGACTAGAACTATGTAATAATTATGCGCACATGAAGGTACCTCATAGTTTTCGAATAATACTCGATTATTGAAAATTGGTTGATACCTAAATGTTTATATTTCTATCGATGTGAATTCGAGTTTTCACTTTTGGGTTACAATAACACAAAAAATGTGAATGGAATAAATTATTCTTTTTTTTTTTTTCTCTTTGTTTCTGTGTTCATTATGAGTCATTACAAAATGACTAGGAACGTTTGGAATAAATTGCATGACACATTGGTACAATCTTACAAATTACAATCTAAATTGGATCGTAGGAAAGACCTGGATGGAATTGGCATAAGGAAAGGAAATAATCAATTTATGTCCAGACTGATAGGAAGTATTTGGGTGTACCTACCTACATAGCTACATAGCTTAGATTGTAACCTCATCATGTGCCTAGCCTTTTCCCAACTATGTTGGGGTCGGCTTCCAGTCTAACCGTATGCAGCTGAATACCAGTATTTTACACAGAGCGACTGCCTATCTGACCTCCACAACCCAGTTACTGGGTAAGACGATACCCCTTGGTAAGACTGGTTGTTAGACTTTCGGGCTTCTGACTACCCGTAACGACTGTCAAAGATTCACGAATGACAGCCGGGACCAACGGCTTAACGTGCTTCCCGAGGCACGGAGGGGTCTCGGTATGTAAAGATGGTCACCCATCCACAGACCAACCGCGGCAAGCGTAGCTTAACCTGGCCGATCGACCTGTGCGGCTGTTAATATTTAGCCACGGGCCCCTCCTCCTTAGATTGTAACCTAACCATGTATAATCTAAAAACCATGTAACAGGAGAGGCAACAATGATCATTTTCGAGTACCTATAACTATACTTACTATTAATAATGAAACCTAAAGTGTTTGTTTATTTGAACGCGCTAATCTTTGGAACTAACAGTCAGTCTTTTTATTTTTTTACATTTGATGATAGCCTAATTCTTTTGGAAGGTTATAGGCTATTTAACATCATGCTGGGCCCCTTAAGAACCGAGGAGGAAGAAAAAAAGTCAGAAAGGACGCTAATAGCGCGGGCAGGCGATGCGACGGGGTGGGTCGGAGGAACAAGAAATTCCACGCGGACGAAGTCGCGGGCAGAAACTAGCTGCTAGTCTTAGCTTATAGCTCTATAATATTTGCTAAAGCATCATGTCATACACGACGTGCCCGTTATTTCAGATAGTTACCATTTGTTTTGTTTAGTTCAATAGTTTATAGAACACGTAGGTATTTCCCGGGTCTTATCGCACATAAAATATTAGAAGATAAATAAGGAAAATGTATTACCTACTAAGATAATGTTCTTGTTTTGCAAATGCCTTTCGGTTTAGATTCTTAATTAAAACTCCTTGCTCTTGAATGAATCAAGAAACAAAAGGAATTTACCTGAAAGAAACTGCGAGGTCTGAAATTGGAAAATGCTGGTCCTCATTAAATCATCTTTTGTTGAAAAGAAGCAATGTCAAAGTATTTATACGTATCATAAAAGGCACTTTTGAACGTAAAAAATTACAATAAAATAGAATTGATTCTAGTCGCCTCCAAAAGGTAGTTTTCGTATGGAGAAGAATGGGCAAGAAACTCCACCGTTAATCTTTTAAAATGTTTTAAAATATTATGCATACATTAATTATATAATAATATGTGAAGACGATGCACCGAAAATAAAATTACTATACCTACCACATTAGGTAAAAGAATTAAAAATGAAACCATGACATATAAATTAATTATCTGATAGATACATGGTGCTCACATGTTTACAAACATGGTAAAAGTAGACGATTATCATAAAAAAAAAAACAAGTAAGTACCAAATAAGCAAGATTATTTATTTTTTCACATCACACGTTTACGTATTTATTTTTGTGTATATTTCATCAATCAAACTGCCTATAGTCGGACTTTTAATTAGCTGCAGTAAAATGACAGCTTGTGTGTTACTTAAATGACTGAAATTGGCGTATTTTTGTTTTTTCGCGGCCATCAACGAAATATTGTTTTTCTAGTACAGAATAGTGTAACAAACGAAACTTATTTGACATGCATATCTCTAAACGCAGTCCGAAATGAGTTATTAAGAAGTGACATTTTACTGCAGCTAATTAAAAGTCGGAGTATAGTATTTTCCCAACTATGTAGGGGATGGCTTCTAGTCTTACTGGATGGAGTTCAATACTAGTTTTTTACATGAAGCATCTGCCCATCTGACCTCCACAACCCAATTACTGGGCCGCACGGGCGCGTATTACCCGCAGCGTTTTTTTTCGCGCATTCGATTGTCAACGCACTGCTTAGCACCGAGAGTTGAAAATTCAACAGTGTGCTTTTTGACGCACTGGGATGCGCTCTGTTGGATTCTATATGCTCGGCTCAACACCGAGAGTTGAAAATCCAGTGCGCGATCCGCCGCGATATATGTTTATGTCCGTGCGATGGGCATAAACGATACCCGTTAGTAAGACTGGCTGGTTGTCAGAGAGGCAATTCTAGTAATTTTAAGAACGTTCACAGTCTGATCTCAGCACTGACCTCTATTAAACAATACAGGTCAGTGGATCTCAGTCTCGATCTGTCAAAAATACCTCTAATTTACCTAAATTTTTGACATTTCTTTTTGTCGCCGAGATGAGACTGCGACTAGATTTTTAACGTTTTAAATCAGTAGAATTGGCCTTCTGACCTTTGGGCTTTTGATTACCCGTAAAGACTGTCAAAGATCTACGAATGCATAATTTCATCCAGTTATAAATGATGGAAGGAATGGAGGGAGGCGTTTGCGCAGGAGTAGTGTAGGGTAGCAAAAAAAATATCATCGTTGCTATCCACGAAATATTGGCTAATGTTATCATTGCCTGGAGAAATCTCTCTGAGGTTATCATGAAACCAAAATATTTCTTTTAGATTTGCGTTGTTGTGTATATTTAACTAGCGTGTTGTCCAAGCAAAATTGTTTGTTCCCCCGTACCAACGCCTCGCATGGCATCTGCTGCCCGCGCTATTACTTTATTATCGCTTATTTTCTTTATGCTCGACTTAGTTAGCCTATAACATAACCTTCCTTAAGAATTAGGCTATCAAATGCAAAGCTTAGAATTACGATGAAGTTTATTAGCGAATATAATATTTATTACGAAGAAATAATCAGTATTTAGGTACTATTTTCGGCACAGTATAATTAACTCAATAAGTTAACAAGTAGGTCCTGTATAGACCAAGGGACGATTTATTCCGGTCTGATCCCATGAGCCAACCCCCCCCCCTCCACCTCCTCCTCGATCCCCTGCTAGTCGTTCCCTGAGTCCCAAGATGGACAGTTTGATCTCAAACTGCCAGGGTATTCCCGTGGTCCCCCGCATACTAAAACTACAGCAAAGATAACGTTTTGACCTTAGGTTCAGCAGTATCAGTCAAACCTTGTCACTCCGACGCGGATAAGCAAGCAGAGGTCTGCGAACATGAGTGCTCATAGTCAGGTGATTATCGTATATTTCTATAATTATGTTTGTTTAAGCTTGAAAGAAGTATGTATATGTATGTATTAATTATTTATAGCTACAATGAATAATGAAATTATGTTTATTTATTTATCTTTTAGAAAACTTGTACACGTAAATTTTTAAAACACACATGGCTACGTCATTTTCTTGCTGACTGTTCCCTGAGAACAAATGCCGAAACGAGCTCAGAGGTCATGGTCTTTTTTAAAGTCCAAACTTTTGATAACAGTAACTTTTCTAGCTGTGTACGTGATCGCTGGGCAAGACGTGATTATTTTCCTAGGTATGTAGGTATGTTGTTTCATCGTGAACAGATAAACAAAACTGATATCTGAAAGAATTTTTTTAGTTAATTGGACACAGTAGCTGTGAAATATCTGTAATTAATTAACGATTCCAATACTATCTGCATTTTCTGTTCCCCAGTTAAACCGTACCTATCTAAGTTTACAGCCATCATTCGTGTAACTGTATTATAGAGCATCTGAATACTGTTGTTATGTTCGTGTAGTTCTTCTCTCCTTTTACGTACGAACCCCTGGAGCTTGTGTAGGTAGATGTTTGCAGCTCTTGAATTCAGCCGTGTCAGCGATCAAAACCGGTTTACGTGAAGCTGCACGAAACTACAAAGCGCCTTTCTAATTATAATGTTGTTGCTAAGACGATATTTCTTGCTATTAACGTCAACTACGAACTGCAAACGAATTAAGTTTTCCTAAAAACTTATATTTTCTATTTCAGCGTTCCAATACGTCCAACAAGATTTCTTCGACTGTCTTCACTCCACCTACTCCTGAGTCCGCTGGGTACTCCAACTTTTTAAAGAGTCTCTAATGGTATTCCGAACGCATCCAAAACATCGCTCGCGTGTGCCAGTGCGAATTTCCATAAAAAAATACACATTTATTTTTTATTGCCACTGGCGGCATTGGAAAACCGAATTATTCATTCAGCCTATTTTCTTTAGGCCCGTGTTACATTGTGTGACAGCACGTTGTATATGACGCGAATATTATATTATTTTACGTCAAGACTCGAGACACGGGGATGAAATGGTTTGGTAAAAGACATGTGGTTTATGTTAAAGACTCTGTGTTAGATTGTACCACATTATTTTGCTTCCATAATGTCTCTCATCTAAGCCTGTTTCGGGTTTTTGTTTAGTTATTCAATATTGTGGGAGCCCTTGTTCAGACTGTAGATTTCTGATTTAGTTAGAATTTTACGTTATGATCATAGAGCATTTAACGTCGCCGTCGTTATTGCGTAGTTTCTACTGTTGTTAGAAAAGTCGGAAGTAAGCGTGTAAGCGCTTATGTATTTTTTTTTAAATATTAAATGATGTGCTCGAACCCTTAATAGCATTATATTTACCTCAAATTGAATTTCGATCGTCGCGCTGATTGAGTGAAATTGTGCGTTCCAAATTTGAAATTATGCAGCGTTTAAATTATGATCCAGAGACATAATTTTTATTTATTTTTGAGTGTTGGTTTATAATTTTAGCTGCATTTTCTATGATTGAATGATTTTGCTCTACTTATAAAAACAAACGTTAATTTAATTGGTATTACGACAACTATTAAAACCAAACCTTCACGGTCACTTAACCAAATCAACTTTTTATAAACACACAATTGTTTCTGCCAAATGATCATATCTAATCAATTTGACTGTTTTAATTACTATTTCGTAAAAAAAACTTTATCGGGTGATCTGTTTTCTAGGTCTTTCAGTAGCAGTATTGAATCGGGCTATATGTCAAACAGTCCGTTGCAATCACCCGGTGTTTATTGCAATGGCTACGGAAAATGTCCATTCAATAAAAGAACGAAGATTATGAGGTTCGATTAGAGTTTATTTGTTTTTATATTAGGTGTTCCTAGTCCGTTGACAGTTATTTTACCTCTGAGTTTACATTTCTGTCAACATAGAGATCTTTACAGTCGTTCCTATAAGGTTGCTATTGGGTTGCTGCTGTCAGAGGTAAAATAACTGTGAAAGGACTGTAGTATGTATACTAATTCCACGGTGTTCAGTGTCTTTAAAACCATAGACTGCATTCTTATGATTAAATATGTTGTCTTTTTTTAATTTAGCCTCCTTTATGTCATTCAAAAAGTTTTCAAAAATGGAACATTCGTTTGATTATTATTGAATACCAATACCATTTTTGTTGTATTATCGTTTTTTTTGTTACCTATTTTTAACACAAACCTATTTATATTCCAATTTCTGTAATCTGGATTCACAATTTCATTCTAAATATGATGACTATGTAGACAGCAAATGGACTAAAAGCGTTCTACAAATGGAAATGAGTACTTACTGTATTACAATGGAATGGGTTCCACATTCTCTTAGCGTTTAGCATTTTAATTTTATATTTATGCATGTTAATTTGAAAATTTAAATACAATTTGCACGTTTCTGTTTTGTTAATTAAATGAATAAAATATTTTTGTGGTTTATTAGGATTTTCATTTTATTTTTAACATTTTCAACTAGGTACCTACTCTGAGCTCTCTCTCTGAGTTTTATTAAGAATGAGTTTGTCTGAAGGTAACTTATTTGTTATTAATGATTAAATTAATAAGGAAACCAACTGGCTATTGAAAGATTACTCATTTTATTCTCTAGCAAAGTAGGCTGTACCTCTCATAAAACAAGCGAAACTTCTTAATTAAATAGTTATAAGTAACATAACTGAGTTAATTAACAATTATTATGGTTTCGTTCAGTTTCTACTTGCCGTTAACTAATAAATGGAAAATTTACATTTTGGTCAGGGACCCTAAGTATAAACAACCTGCTAATCTAAGGTTTTGAAAATTACTAATAGGATAGGTAGCGTATCTTCTAGTTCGTGAATGTTTGTTTTTCAGCAAGTTGAAAAGGGTCTAATGAAGTCGGATAATAAATAAACAGCCTACAGGTACCAAGTAGGTGCCATCTTGGACTAGACAGTTATACCAATAGGCTATTTGGCGTTATTGCAACCTGCACAGCACGCCTGGGTTCAGATTGTGTTTGAGCCCCTTGTAAAGATAATAAAAGCTTAGGTATAAAAAGAATGAAGCGCAAATCATCATCATCATCTGCCTAGCCTTTTCCCAACTATGTTGGGGTCGGCTTCCAGTCTAACCGGATGCAGCTGAATACCAGTATTTTACATGGAGCGACTGCCTATCTGACCTCCACAACCCAGTTACTGGGTAATACGATACCCCTTGGTAAGACTGGTTATCAGACTTTCGGGCTTCTGACTACCCGTAACGACTGTCAAAGATCCACGAATGACAGCCGGGACCAACGGCTTAACGTGCTTTCCGAGGCACGGAGGGGTCTCGATATGTAAAGATGGTCACCCATCCACAGACCAACCGCGGCAAGCGTAGCTTAACCTGATCGATCGACCTGTGCGGCTGTTATTATTTAGCCACGGGCCCCTCAATGAAGCGCAAATATAAGGGAAAAAATACTCCTTTCCTTATCTTTACAACCTCAAGTGCCTAAGGGTTTTTGGGATAATCAAAGGGCCTATAAACATAAATATATTTGAAACGTAAACAAGAAATCTGAGGGTGGAACAAAAGAAATCAAAGTGGGCACCTCTATTGGGGACTCAAGACTTAAAGCGGAAGCGCTATGCCAATCTTCTTACGTTTTTTACAACTTGCAGGTCAGTGTTAGATGGAATGTTGATTAAAATATGATTCGAGATCCTAACTAGTACTTACATAATTATAATCATTAAAATCGTCAATACAACCATCTAAGTTTATATTATAATGAACTTAAAGGACTTACTTCTTAAAATCATTAAAACCACTAAATTTTAACCAGAAAAATGGAGAAATCTAAAACGAATCAACATGCTTGATACCAACTAAGATGAGATGAGATGCTAGGTACCATGTTTAGGTATACATTGCTGGGGTCGTCGTCATACTTCTATTTAGCCATCTCCTTTATCTTATGTTAGAAAATCTTCATCAAGTCAAATTCTGAATAACTAAATGAGATCCAGTCTCAAAGTTGCGTTGTGTTTATAGACTACTTAAGTTTCCAGACATCCAAATATTATCCTTCTACAGTTTGGGTTATATTCCTATCTCATTATTCACAAAAGCCTGAAGTTTCATGTCTATAGCACACCTCTATTCATTCATAAAAAGCCTATGAATTGAGAAGATAAACAATATTATGTAATACACAATTTTTGTAATAATTTAATTTAACCTGTAATGTTATCACTGCTGGGACCTCCTCTCTTCGAGAGGGAGTCGGCTGCAATCTACCAGGCGGGCCAGTGAGGGTTAGTAGATGTCACATGTCTTCGAATTTTTGGTTTCCTCACGATGTTTTCCTTCACCATTTTGAGAGCAGTGAACAAAATTATTTATAAAAAATAAAGAGCCTGTCTGTGTTCGAACCAAAGACTCGTAAGTCGGGGTCTAATTTTTGTTACATATGCGAAAATACATTTTTTTTAACGCGACTTCACCGACTTCTAGGCCACAGTCTCCTGTGCCAGGCACATCCAGGTTGTACCGCGATGTGTATAAAAATTAGAAGATACAATTCTAAGGCAATCTATAAGCTGTCATAGGTCGACCAACTATTGAACTTCAGTTTTATATTTGTAGGTAACATAACATCATAAGATTACCATCTATATCATCAGGAGTTTGAAGTAAAACCACCAATTACCAAGCTTCAAAAATTTTCTTTATTATCGCCGTTTATCAAAAGGAACAGTTTTTAACGGTGAATGGGCAGGATGCCTTTATTCTGCTGATAGCCACCGGTGGCCTCTTGATGTCCATGCACCGAGTGAGCTCCGAGGTTGTTGAACTTCTCCAGGACTTCGGCACCACCCTTGTAGCCTTTTTCGAGGTACTCGCCCTGGGAACAGAGAAGAATAGTTACTACGGTATTATTTGAGGATCAGTAGAAAATAAAAATAGTACATAACATGTAGTTATGTTATCTTTTCATGAAATGATAAAGTAGATTATAGGTCACGAAGTCACGAAATGATAATAGACAATCTTTTAGAGTTGGTCTAGCTAGACTCTGTTCCAAAAGTTTGACATGTGCTGATTAACACTGTGTGTGTGCTATTTATTTCTGGAAATAGTTTTTTGGAAAACCAAATATTTACAGAAATAAATGGTTCAAAAGTGAATGGTTCAATAAATTGTCTGATTAAAAATTCTTTACACAGAAACAAACAATGATAAAACGAAATCATTATTAAAACAATTTACTTTTTCAGAACGAACCATTTTGTTAATCCGAAAAGTGAGGTTAACGAAAAAATTTTGTACAATTTACTTTCCATTATTTTACACCAAAGACCTGAAATTTAGCTCAAACATCTGGTGGTTTTATTCAATGGCTTTTATAGCGGACCTAGCCACAGACATTTCTGTTTAACGAGCATAGAGGCAACTGTTTTCAATTTAAACAATGTATAAATTAAATTATATTAACGTTTTATGTGCTGTAAAAGTTAGCATTTGTTCTATAATAAATAAGTTGTGTGTTTAATTTTATGCTCTGCTTTTATGAACATTATTTGAGTGATATTAAAGGTTTATGGAGCTTGGAATTTGTTAAGTAGTTTTGGCGAAAAAACAGACGTAGCTTTGGTGTTCCATATTATATTTACAAGACTTCAAGGACCAGGCCCTGATAATGTTTTAAATTTACAGTCTCTTGAAAGCTTCTAAGTACACTTTCTAATTAATGATTTCTACGATAAGACCTAAATGATTAGGGAAAAGGTTTAAACTTTGTTACTAAAACTTTATCTGAAAACCCTAATTTAATGGATGCTGCAGCCCGAGATAGGTAGGTTACTAGTAATTTATTTCTAGTTACCTTGTAGGATAATAAATTCTCCATTAAACTGACATAAAATACTTACTCAAAAATTACAAATACCTTTCATGTGTCTCTACTGTTAGATCAACCTAAATGTCAAGAATATAATCTCGGGAATCAAAACTTGGATAAAGAGTATTGAATCTATCTCTTACCTTATTTGCCTTCGAGTCATCAATCTTCTGTTCCGAAACGTGATGTCCTTCCTTGCCGTGAGCGTTAGCATCCAGAATCTTCTCTTCATGAGCGCCCTTGAATCCTTGTTGTGCGTTCTCTCCGTGGGCAACAGCATTATGGCCATTAATCTTGTGATCAGCTTCATCATGAGCCTCGTCGTAGAAACTCTCAGATTTTTCCTCCTCATTCTTACTACTAGAACTCTTGAATCCCTTGCTCACATGACCTTTCTTGTGACTTTTTGCCTTTTTCAATTGTTCTTCATTGGCACCTACAATTATATTGCAAAATTTAGAAATAGCTATAAAAACCTCATCTAGGTAAATATTAATAGGTTTCTATTTACTGTACGTTGACTAAATATTAATTTATTATTCCGTTTTTTGTTGCGTTTTGCCGAATTGGACGGTAAAAACTTGTTGATTGACAAGTGAGCGTGAAATTGTGACGAAACAATGAGTTATTTGAAAAAGTCATGTCTATGCGTAAGGCATTGGTTTATTTGGGGAAAAGTTTATAATTAGTGCACGTACCGTGTTTGTCCAGTTTTTGATTGCCTTCATAGAATTTCTCATCACCGGCAGCTTTTTTCTTGGCTTCTTCATCTTTGTAGAAACTTGAATCACCCTTTTCGGCTCTGGCAGCAGCAGCACCCTGCTGGTAGCCTTCCTGACCATGTTTAGCTTCTTCTTCAGCCTTCTTCTCAATTTTCTCTAAATTTTCTCCTGCTCCCTTTTTCTGAGCGGCATCATAAGCATTCTTATCAACATATCCACCGCCAACTTGTTGTTGGATAAGCGGGTGATACAACAAGCCATTTCCAAGACCGATTCCACCAACTCCCAATCCAGCAATGCCAGGGTGGATAAGACCAACTCCGTTACCGAAGCCGACGCCTCCTACACCACCCACACCAACACCTCCGACGCCACCAACACCACCGACGCCCAGCTGATTAACACCACCAACCCCTCCGAGACCAATTCCCAATCCTTGGCCAATGCCTCCTAATCCTATGCCACCGTAGCCCAGACCTTGGCCTATGCCCTGGCCCAGGCCAAATCCACCAATACCACCCACTCCTCCAACACCAGAAACAGTATTCAGAACAGTAGACGCGGCTCCTTCTATTTGTTCGGGGTAATCCTCACTTTCTTCCACTTCATAACTATTAGACAGAGGCACTCCAGATTTCGCGTCAGTACCGATAGCGTCCAACCGCTCTTTCACATAATCGTAAGGAGTCTTCTCATCAGCCAGCTCCACTTTGTTGAACTGTGCTGCAGACAACGCCACCAGAGCGAGGGTGAAAACTTGTGTCAACATCATTGTGATTGATGTGATCGTTACCGACGTTTTGAGACTGATGTCATTTCAGTATTGCACTGTTATTTATACTAAGGTTAAATTCGGTGGAACGGAATAGTTTTTGTATTAGCCGTGTGATAGTTTTCACAGGGCGTCTGGGGGCCCGTGTCCGGTCGTTTCCTTCCTGTGGTATTGTTTCGACTAGTCCTAATTAGAACGACACGGCTAAAATAAAACAATGTGGTGTGGTCGAAGACCTTGCTTTCCAGTTCATTGGTGGCGTCAGTGGGGCGTTGGTTTGCGCAACCACCGGACTGCTATGGGTAACGCGTTTTCTAGACAATTTCTTGTAAATTCTCTAGTGTTATATCATTTCAGGTAATCTTTGAGCTTAAAGTCATGACTCCATACACTGTAATTGAATTTCAGTCGATAATCCGTCGATAATTTTTAGTCTGTCAATTGCAAAGTCTCGTTGGCTGATTAATCTGTTCGAAGCATAAAGTGAAAAGGCTAATTAATAGCAAAAAATGGCAACATTTAATAAACAGGTGATTAATTTCCTCTCTGCATTATTAAGCATAATGGCCTTGGTTCAGATCGGACGATTTCACGTCATTGTTTTCTTATGCTCAAAATATATGTCGAGGGCTCAACCAAAGGTTAGCTGAGTATTATATTGGGTGACTATTGAGTCGCCAAAGTTGGCCTAAATAAGTCACGGTAAAACCCGCAAGGTGTTGGAAATAATTCATCAATGTAATGTTAGTTTTCTGTTGCTTTGTGTAACTTTGTCTACACCATCTAAGTTGTTCTAGAAAACCACAGTTTATCCTCCCGTTTTCAGACAACTTTAAATATTCACTAATTTTCCGTATGAGGGATGGCACTTTCATTATACCCCTGGTGTCGTTTGAATAATATAATATCAAACGATGTTATAATAGGATGTAGCAGGAAAATGTCACCTGCCATAATTTAGTCATTTCAAATATTACCATTTTAAATATTCAGTGGCTCACGGTGAACTGTTACGTGGTTAAAAATAAAGAAACATTACCTATATGAATAAAGCATGTAAAAGATTTAAAAAAAAACTGTCCACATATTAGAAGTGAAATCAAAACACAAACGGAATACTTTGCCATCAATCATTGACATATCGGATGTACATTAAAACCGAGTACATCTCGAGGACAGTCGAACACATCCGAAGCGGTGTCGGTTACGGTAACAGCGGCGCGAGTACAATGGTTTTTTCCCATCTCAAAAAATGCCCAACGCGCCTAACGAAGTTTTCACTTAAAAGCAGTTTATCTAGTAGATTCTTTGCTGCTATCAGTAGGTAAATTAATACTTAAAACTGAATAAAAACAATATCCAATAGAGTTAGGTACCTAATCGTCTCATACCATTTGTTTTGAAATTGATAACTTATTTATGTAGACACTCGTATTATTTAAAAGTTTTCCTGTTATTTTCGTAAGTTTTAATCTAAGAGGAAGTTAAACCGAAATTTATTTTTACGTCATGTGATTTTGCATATTATTACGACAATATCTTATCTCCCAGTATATGGAAAGCATAATCAGCTTATAATGTTCCCACTGCTGGGACAAAGGCTTTCTCTCTCTGAGGAAGTGTGTGGGTTGGTAGATGTCACATGCCTTCTATTTTTTGGTTCTAGGACATGCCGGTTTTTCACCATTTTGACAGCAATGGTCTCATCTCCCAATCATGTCAAAACTTTAAGATACGTTGATAAACCTAGTTCATTTTGCTTAACCATTAGTTTGTTCTTAATAGGTCTAATGGCTAATTGACAGAAGTAAGCGTATGTGCAGTTTCTGTATTCATTATTCGTATGTAGCACATTACGAGAAATAAATACTGGCCTCTATAAGTTAGTTGACATTTTTCCACTTCAGCAGTGACACATCACATTATTTTATTATATAATATAATATAATTCCATAAAACCAATAATTATTACTTGATAAATTACAATAACAAAAGTAGTGCCAGTCGCCATTTTGTGTTCCAGGGACAGATCTACAGGCAGAATTGATGAATATGTAAATTGAAATCAGCAAAATATCGCTGAATAATGCAGGAATGTAAATCAAAACATCGTCGATCTGTAAATTATACAAAAACAAAATATGGACTGGGTGTAATAAATACATTATTTACAACTACCTACGTTATAAAAGGTTGTTTATGTCCTGATGGCATGAAAACCTATTTTATTATGTTAGGTTTTGTGTTGTTTTTTGTTTTGTTTGTTAAAGTTTTGTAGATTAAATTAATGGATTAGTTTATAATTTTGTAACTTTTGCATGCCTACTGGTAAATATGGCTGAACCTATTAGGATCGTCTTTCTCATTCTAACCCATAAATATTATTTTTTACTACCCGCGCCCGCCCTTACCACTTGGCTGAAATCCTTACATTCTCATAATTGAAAATTGATACTATATTATTATGTATACTTAGGTTAAGGTATGTATCTATGAGTCTTTGTTACCTGAAAATAAATGGTTTATTACTATTATTATAATTTCGAGTGTTTAATGTGGTGCTGTTCCACAAGATGCGATGGGACACTTATTATTATGTCCTGTGTGTCCTGTCAGCTGCACGTTACAGGAAGTGATGGACGCTAGTGATGGCGCCAAACATGTAGTCGAATTCCGAGCCGAGTCTATTTAGATTGCCATTGACACGCTAAGCAGAAGAAGATTCTCATAGTGACTGTACTACTCCTCACCATGTACTGTAGTGCGATTCTGTAACCATCTCACCGTAAAAACTTAGGTGAAGTGAGCGTGGAGTGAGCTGTCATTAGTGTCAATCCCTATAGCATCAGATGGAATGACAGCTCACTCCACGCAAGTTTTCACGGTGAGATTTTCACAGAATCGACATGCTGTACCCATATTATTTTGCAAAATAAATTATTTCTATAGCTTGTCTTTAACCTTTTCCTTAAATTACTTTTGTAACGTGCATGGGATTTTTATGTAGTTAACCGTCACATAAACAAACTCAAACATCATAATTGGGTTTTCAGGAAAAGGAACTCCTCCTTAACTTTTCTTACAGTCCACACGAACATTAATATTTGGATACCTTTTACCTATACAAATATTTGCTTAGGGTCAAACCATCAAACCTTTACAGCTAAAAGCTTACGCGTCCAATAGTGTGACTATAGGTAAAAAGATTTAGATGTTAAATGTTTAATTATTTATCAGGAAAAGGTAGCTCCTCCTTAACTTTTCGTAGAGTCCACATGAATATTCATATCCGGAATTCCGGATACCTTTTAACTATACAAATATTTGCTTAGGGTCAAACCATCAAACCTTTACAGTTAAACGCTTGCGCGTCAAATAGTGTGACCCGTCAAAGGGTGGCTTTAGTTGGCCCATCGTGAGAATGAACGATATCAATATTCACCGAGAAAGTAACAGGCTTTAGGGAGATTTATTCCCCTACATATTTCAGTCTCGGATTCATCTGTATGTAAGTATGCTGACACATTTTGCTCTATTATTCAACCTCCTTGGTATCTAGATGGAAAAATATTATCTTGTTCCTTTAGCACAGGCTCTGCAATATGGTTTACTGATTCAGTCCTTTACTTGATTTATTTGTACCCTAAATGTTTTGATGAAAAGTTATAAGAAATATATTCTGTATTTTTCAGAACTTTTTTGACGTGGGTTGTGATTTTTTTAAGATTTGACTTTCTAAAGATTTGAAGGATTACGTCCAGAAGATGGCAGATGCGTCTAGAAAATAAACAATTTGCGATCAACAGCTCATAACTCTACTAACCAATTTTGTACCTACCTCTGATGAATAAATATGTTCGTCTTTGTCCAAGTTTGGTGATTACAATGACATTTCTTTAACTGTCATTATATCTATGTGTGTCCTAACCTACCTAGAAAATCTACAATACCAATAAGAAGGATATATGTACCGTTCTAGATTTAAGTTAATATTTTATGTAGATGTAGCTTCTACAAGTAAACATGTACCAAGACATACTTACGACCAATCTCTAGACTCTACATGATTGCTACTCACAAATGGAAGGAGGTCGGAATGGGATCCCTCATTCCGCTTATTGCCCTCCCTAAGAAATGGGACGTTTTCTTCTTCGGTTTACCTACGTAGGTATGTTTTGTGTTAATAGATATTTAATGGCCACATGTATCAATCTTACGTTTGCTAAAGAATTATGTGGTTTTTGTAAGGTATTAGGGAACAATAAAAATGTTTTGGTACCACAACCTCTCCTCTATGAATGATAAGTTGATAGTAGATTTTCTGGCTAACTAAGTATGAGTTCTATAGTAATTTTTGGGTTGTATCGTAGAATCAGAGATATTAAGGATTGATGCAATTTAGCCCTAGAAAACAACTAGTCTGCACTTATATTATAAAAAGAAAAGATTAGATTTTTTGAATGTTTGTTTGTTACGCTGTCACGCTAAAACTCCTAAACGGATTTGGATAAAATTTGGCACATGGGTAGACCTTGACCTTGATTATATGTGATATTATGACTATAGTGCCTTATAGAATTAAATAGCAAACATGCTGTTTCATGCAGAAATGTATAAGAAACACCATTTTAGATAATGCAATGTTTTCCAAACTGGAATGACACACACATCCGATGCTAAAACAGAACAAATATTAAAACAAAATAACGTAACATAATGTTTTCACAACAGTGTTTAATACCATTAGTAAAGTAAAATCATCAAGGTGAAACAAAACTTAGCATGTTCATGTTCGAGTGCCTGGTTAAAGTAATATAGCAACAACTTTTAAATTCACGTATACATGCCGTATTACGGCAGGCGTTGATCAACTTTGTTTTTACTTGATACCAACAATTATGTGAGTTTGGTAAAGGATATTACGTCCTTTAATGTGTAAATATATAAACAATAAAATAATAATATTATTAAATTAAATAATAGTAATATTTTAAAATATTTAATGCTTTGAAATGAAGTTAGGCAGGACATTGCGGAAGTCGTAGTGAAGAAAGGTAAAGCTGAGCCCTTACTGAATGGTTACCAAGAGACGGAGGATAGGAGTGTTGGTAGAGGACCAACAAAAGACCTGGATGAGGTACATGTAGACCAGGGAAGCATGGCACAAAAATAGGAAGCAATGCAATCGCTTACAACAAGGCTGTCGATTATGATGATAGTTTTATAAAGGCAAGAAGAAACCAAAGTAGGTACCTATTCAGTTTTTACTCATGTACGTGACACGGTCCTTGTGTATGTAAGTATGTGTTCAAGATCTGAAACTAACTGTACAAACATACTTACCTAGTTATCTACATATTAACATTTGCCTTTGAACCCGCCGCCGGAAACAAGCACGTACTCGTGTCAAAGTACCAAACTCGGTCGGTAAACCCTCTTATGTTAGGCCCTAATGGTTTGTTTCTATACATAACGAATGCTGGCTCAGTGGCAATATAAATAACATCAAAGAATATTATAAATAGGCTTTTCTGGTCGAATAATATTTGCATGAACAGCAAGGCCTACGATATTACGAGAATTATTATCGAAACTTTTTGTTGTTATTATTCATTACGTGTAGTCGAAAAAGAAACCACATTGAGATGAAATTTCATTGTGCAAGAGATGTCGGAAGTGTAAAAAGTAGGTACCTTCAATAACGCTTTCGGTATGTCAAAAAACCGGCCAAGTGCGTGTCGGACCACGCACAATGAACGGTTCCGCAGTTGGGATGAATTTATCCCAAAAAAAAACTTATCGTTGTAGTTGAAAAACATTTTCTTCCTTACATCGATATACATCGCGGTCAATTGTCCAACTACAAATTTGTGTTTGTGATCGCTAAAATAAAACGTTACATTTTATTCGATTTGAAATATGGAACCGTATAAAATTATGATTAAGGATCTTAAGCCCCAGGATTTTTTTTAAATAGGCACTCCTACATACCTAGATTTTGATGCGTTTATACCTACTCGGTATTTAATATCGATATATTAAATATAGCTTAAAAATATCGATATATCGAGTGAGATTTATTTTTCATTGTGCCTGCTCTTGTTCGAATTAAATTTATTTTGAAAAAATATTAAACGGAAACGCCACTTTGCGCATTCGCGCTATGAGGCAATCTAGATAATATTTAACACTATGTACGTCTGTGCTATGCAAATATGCACCTTTTGCTTTTGATATTAAAACCACTTTTAGGTCACTACCACTTTTACCTTTCTACGGACTTACAAAATTAACTTTGCAGTCTCCAATCCCACGCTTAGGAAGCAAATCTTTGAAGCTAATTGTAGAGCAAGTGAAAAATAATTTTGTCATTTACCAGCCGTTATTGAATCGTCAATCACAAGTGCACTTTCTTTCTATCAATCGCAATGAGTACCGAAAAATAATCGACAACTTTCTCTAACATACGGACGTTAATGAAGAGAAAAGAGACAAATCATAATATAAATATAGGTAATATTTAATCATAATTAATAATTGAAACTTGTTTGTAGAACTAATAAGGTTTACAGTTTTAGACTAAAAGATTCCCTTTATCATCATTGTAGGTATGTATCCTTCTTTTTGCAAAATAAGTAGGTATAATTTCTTCCTCACACCGAGAGGAGGCCTGTGTCCCAGCAGTGGGAACATTATAGACTGATTATGATAAAATACTCTTTATTTTGTACACCATATAAATTCGCTAAGTTGATTATGCTAAGTGGTTACCCAGTGGTAACGGCCGCGACTTTCCAGTTGTAAGGGGTTCGAACCCAGACAGGCGCTTCACTTTGTGTAAATTAAGGAAAACATCGTGTGGAAACCCGCATGTTCTAGAACCAAAAAGATATGACATCGAAGAGAAGTGACATCCACCAACCCGCACTGGGCCCGCGTGGTGGATTACGGCCCACTTCCTCTCACGAAGAGGAGGCATGTGTGCAACATTATGCTCGTATAATATTAATAAACTATTCCATTAAAATATTACTAGGATACAAATATCTAGTATTCCATTTTGAATTTTGAGGGTAGGTACAACTTTTACGGGCAAAGTTAATAACTTTTGTTAATGACTTAGTTGGATTATAAAACAATCAGCGACGATATAATGTAATCAGCATTGTTAGTTTATTGCTTATTGTTCAGTTAATAATGTCGGGTTAGTGGTTCAAACACAGTAATTAGAAAGGTCAGCCTTTCTAGTGTTTATGTTGAACGAAAATTATGGGTTTACTTACTCGTAGATACATCACGTTTATAATAAAACTAGCTGCGCCCCGCGGTTTCACCCGCGTAAGTTTTCCTTTATCACTTAGGGGGATGAAAAATAGATGTTGGCCGATTCTCATAGATACCGGATAAGCACAAAAAATTTCATCAAAATCGGTCAAGCCGTTTCGGAGGAGTATGGCAACGAAAACTGTGACACGAGAATTTTATATATTAGATTTATGTGTATATGAATATCAATTAAAATAATCATCGGAAGTTGCAATCTGCTTTATAATATCCAATTCATGAATGACCATATGAGTGCGACTTATGTCACTTTATTATAGTTTTAAGGTGTATTTGTTTTGCTTTAATGCCAATGAACGCATTTTTCTTTCTTTCTTTCTTAGATTAATTATTACCGAACTAGGTATATTGGAAGTTTCCATTACGAATTTCCTAGTAACAGCAGGGAGTTTGGAATTGGTCCTACACCTGATCTCTCTCCGGTCGTGGCGGATTGCCGTCCCATCGGACTATGAGAGTGAGGGAAGAGTGAGTGCACCTGTGTCTGCGCACACACTTATAGAGGTATGAGAAACAGGGTGTAAAGTTCACTCATCCTCTATAGAAAAGGGAGGATCCTCCGACCAGACGGGTATTGTGTCTGGCGGGCAACTGCCCGATGATTCATTTCGGGCCGTTGTATCTATGCTATGTGCGCGGTAAACTGCTTGCGAAATGCAGGATTTTGCGTGACGTCAGTATGACGCGTTGTTCGCATGTGGCGTTGTAGATACCGCTACACACTTGTGAATTACAATATCTCCCGCGCTGAAGGCTAGTCTCCGCTGTGATTCTTCTCCATGGCCAAAATTCGGTCTGGAGGATTATCTAACTGGGTATCAATTTTTCAAATTGGTTTTTATTCATGCTAGGTCAGGTCTGAACAAAATTTCGACGGTACTGTCCTTTGAAAGAGCCTGTGGCACAGTATTGAATACTTGACTAATAATGGTGGATTGGTGAAGCACGAAGTTGTTAAGGGGGGGCATAAAGCCAGAAAAAAATCAAATTTCACCCGCGCTTCCTTGCCTACCCCTCTCATCAAACACGACAAAAACAAAACACAATCCCTTCCCGCCAGCAGAAACTTTTCGCCCGGCCAAGTAAGCCAGAGATTAAAACAGAAGAATAACTAGCAGGGGATCGAGGGGGGAGGGGGGGGGGGTTCTCATGGGAACAGATCGGTATAAATCACATATATTTGTGTTTGAATTTCCATCTTCTGTAATAAGTATATGCAAAATAATCAGATGAAACGGCTCTATTCAATGTACTCTGTTCCGATGCTGGTAACAGATTCACGGACATACATGTAATACAGCCTATCTATGAATTTCCAATTCTGGATTGAAGGACTAACTTTACTATACAGTAAAAAAAAAAATCTTATATTAGAGAGCAAACCGAGTTGAATGCCTATACATTTTCGATTCCGAATGAAATTACAAATGAACGATTTTTGGATATTTTCCTGTACCTATTTATGCTGTGAGACCTTGCTTCTTGCCAATTTTCATTATTCTAGGTCAACGGGAATAATTAAAACGTATACGGTACACCCAAGGATTTAAATTTCAAAACACGCGACATGAATGGCAATTTATGCTAGCTTCTAAGTCAGCGTCTTTGAGGCTTGATATTTCTACAGCTCCAAGAAACCGTAGATCTAAGTATTTGATATCAATTTCAACTTGATACGTATTCCTGAGAAAAAGGGACAGACGGATGGACAACGAAGTTATCCTGTATCTAAGGTTTTCGATTTTTCCTTTTGAGGTACGGAACCCTAAAAAGCAAAAGCACTTCCATCAAAGTATTATATTACATACTCCTAATCATAAATCATGATGAAAACAAACTCAACGAATTTGTTTTTTTAACAATATAAAGGCCAATGTAATCACATCGCTTATCTTATGGTTTTTTATTTTGAGTTATATAATCAAGCCTTTTTAGAATGACGACGTTGTAATGGTCATATTAAGGACAAAGATGATTGAAAATATCTATCAAAAATCTTAGAAAACTTGTCGCACCGCAGTGATGAGCAACCCTATTTAATTTTCTCGTATTGGTTTCTCAAATTACAATATCGAAATATGATCATTGTTCATTCCCTTTATTTTCAATGCAATTCTTTAGTAAGTAAAAACATCCGTTTATTTTGCATATACTTACTATACGCTAAGTTTGAATTCAGAATCTAAGAATCATGTCTTAGTATTTTTTTGGAACTAGAAACTCAATGTTGATGTGACAAAGTTCAAATTCCAATGTAACCAAATTTTGTTTAGGACCTACAAGTTGGACGTCACCACATCTTGATGAAAAACAGTGTTGACCAAGAAAAAAATTATATTTGTATATCGTGGATTTTTCTTTGCAGGATCGTGCAAAGTCAATAAATTAGCAACAGTGATACCCAAATAAAAAATGATATTCGTATGGTGGATTTTGCACTGTATTATGCAACGTCAAACGGCATGTGTCATAAAAGCCTTTCCTGCGCGAAGTGCGAGTAGGAAAAAATCCCCACCGAAAACATTTGTGGAAAACGAGGCTAAGTTCGGAACAAAAGAAGTACATGTTTGTCGGATTTACCAATATGGCATCTATGTAAATGGGTTCCAAAGTCTAAAGTTCATTAGGTTCCACTTTTGTAACTGTTGAAACTTTCCAAGTTTCCAACTTGCCAAGTTATAATATGAACTGTAGACTTTCTCTCAACTCTATAGAACTTAGCACCCATTCAGAGCTTAACTCTTTTATCGGCGAAGCCGACAATCCCAAACATGTTGATCCGTCACAACCTTTACTCATCCTCACCATAAAAAGAAGGCTAGTCATGAGAACACTATCTGTATGAAATATTTCATGTGCCGTTTCGTACTTTTGTCCACAATAAACTCATTACGTATTTAATTTCCGATATTTCTTTTGTACGCTCCAATAATAATATACCCTTTACGCTGAATTTCGAGTTTCAACTTGATTTAGGGAATAGTACTTACTAAAACCTTATACGGAGTTTGTCAAGAAAAGTGGAAGAAAACGAATTTGGATTTTGAGTTAATCACCGTAAGGTCTAAAATCTCCAGCACGAACTTTCAAATGAACGCTAGTTGGCTATGTTGCAAATTTTCTCCGCAAGAAAATGAACCGAAATGCAGAACAATGGCGCTAGTGGTACTATACCAGTCAAAAATCTGTCAAATAAAATGTATGTCATCTTGACTTTTCAAATATCAACATTGAATTATTTCAATATTTTTATTTTATAGTTTTGCCTCGGTATTTGTTTAGTTTATCAAGTCTTATTGTTTTTAATAATCGTTTCGGGAGTGGTTTTAGTTATTTTTCCATGTTTTCTGTTTCACAGTGTCTTTCCTACAAAGTGATAAATTACGAAAATATTGTTTACGTAAATTAAATAATAGCAGCGCAGCCGAAAATTTGAGCGCAGTCCTCTCGTCTCAACAGAGCGGGGGCGACTGATTTGTGAAACATATATATGTTTGAAGTTCCCGCAACGTGCGACGGAAGATGATTTCTTCCACGAACTAAGAACGTCGTAAGTGCTATAAGCTTATCGTCGTAATAAAACCACAAATAAAAGTAATAAAATAAAATCCTTCCACAACCTAAGTCGCTTTATATTAATAAATTAATCATCAAATTTTCATTCTAGTAGTCATTAGCATATTAAGTACAAATCGAAAAGTCGTGAAAATTGGAGGTAATTTCGTGATGTTTTTTATTACAGAAAATTTTACTATTTTGTGATTTGTTGCCACAATAAGTTTGGAAATATCATGTAGTTATTCGTGTTATTTTTATTTTATACCTAAGTCTCATCAATTTCATGAAAAATCATATTGAAGTTAGGCTATTTTGGTTGATACCTGCTCTTAACAGTAAAAAGCCGTCGCTTTATGACTTCGATAAATACTATGAGATTGCATCTTATCAAGATGACATACCAAATAAACGATGTTACACTGATCTATGCTATCTGTTAGCAAGACAGACTGCCAAGAAAATACTGAAATAAGGAAAGAATAATGACATGATAAATTAAACTTGTCAATCCAATGTTCGGATGTTTTTCTTATTTATTTTGCTCTGTATTTTTTTCCAAAGAGATAGATCTTGATGATCATTGGATTTTTATTTAGATTGCCAATTACGTCTGTCAGGAGGCTGTCTGTAACAGGAAAATAAGCTGAACATACGAAAAGCAATTCCTCACTCAATTAGTTTCGTATATTGAGTTGTTTTTTCTATCTTGTTTGGATAATTTGATGTAAATACGTAACAAATATGTTCAATTTGTGATATAACGAAGCTGATTTGTTCATTTCATTTTTGATTTGTCGTGATTCGGAATATTTCTCCTAAAAATATGAGGGATATTTAGAATTACGTGAAATAAAAAAAAAATCTGTACTACAGCCAAGTTTGTGTTTTTTATTGCTTAGGCTCGTAGCCCTGGCCGAGTTCTTTTTGAAGTTGCTATGAAAAGGAAGGGATTACACATCGAAACAATAACCCATACTGGGCCCACGTGGTGGATTATGGCCCATTTCCTCACACAGAGAGAAGGCCTGTGTCCCAGCAGTCGGAAGTTATAGGCTGGTTATGTTTATGCAATGCTGCATTAGAAACATACTGTCACACAGTTAAGTCAATCTGCCTGGCATTTTCCCAACTATGTTGGGGTCAGCTTCCAGTCTAACCGGATGCAGCTGAGTACCAGTGTTTTACTTGGAGCGACTTCCTATCTGACCTCCACAACCTAATTATTGTATGACATAATACCACTTGGTAAGACTGGTTTTCAGACTGTTGGGCTTCTAACTACCCGTAACGACTGTCCAAGATCTACGGAAAACAGCCGAAACCAACGGATTAATGTGCTTTCCGAGGCACGAAGGGGTCTCTATATGTAATGGATGGTCATCCATTACAATCGACCCGTGCGGCGGTTTTCATTGAGCCACGAGCCCCTCTCACACACGAAGTAAGTACAGGGTGGGCCATAAGGGTGTTGGCGGATTGAATATGAAAAAAAAAAAAATGTAACATACAACATTTTTTATCAGTATTTTATATGACATCCCTCGTCTGCTTGGCAGTCTTGAAACTGAAGTCGCAGATTTTGGAAAATTCCGCGAAACATTATTCTCGGAATATTGTTATTTTCCCGAATAATGTTCCTTTTGAGCTGCTGCAAATCTCTAGGATTATTCTTGTAGACCACCGATTTAAGGTAGCCCCATAGAAAAAAATCACATGGAGTGAGATCGGGACTGCGTGGAGGCCATTCAATATCCCCACTTTTCGAAATGAGTTTTCCCGGGAAGATTTCTTTCAGCAGGTCTATAGACACCCTAGCAGTATGGCATGTGGCACCATCTTGTTGAAACCATAACCTCGGGGAATTTTTGTCGCCTGCCCGCGCCGCGCATTTCTGAGAAATTAAGGACGCAAATCGCCAACACCCTTATGGCCCGCCAATATAAGTCTGTGTGGCCCAACCTGTATATATATGTATGTATATGAGTGACATAGGCAACGACGCTGTGAGCCGATTTTTCTACAGTTCGATGTATTATAACGCCCGGGTCCTGTTAATCAATTTAACTCCAATTCGTCCGTCATCCTTTCAGAAACAGCTCAGATTCACTCACGAGAATCTCACATAGTTACCGCTCCACAATCACGTGAAACCATTTTTTCTTTTATTTACCAGATACGGGAAAACACAGTCGTGGTTAAGCAGTAAAAATATCTTAGAATTATAAGCGTGCAATTCTATTGGCGGGAGAATTCACGAGCGAGCGCCTTACTCTGGCGAAAATGTTAGGAGAGGTAACAAAGAAAGTGAGACGGTGCTGATGAATATTACATGAGTAGGCTATCCAGACTTGTGGTTAAATACTGACCGTGGGCTGTCATTCTTGAAGTACTGGGAGGCAGGCAGGGGGCTACTTTTGTTGACCTGCCATTAATTTTCGTTAATATGTTTTTGGCCTTGTTGGTCTCGTCGTCGCAATCAATACCAACTGTGCATATTCGATTCCCAGGTCGGGAAAAGTGCTCAATCTAAGTCAAAAAGTAGACCACTGCCATTTACAAGTTTAGGTCTCTTAGTCAATCCGTCTTAGGGCGGCTATCACCAATTAAACTGAGAGTGATTAGTACCCACATCTAAACCACGTTTAAAAGCTGTCAGTGTCATCTTTATTGTGGAATACTCTTGAACGAAGTTTAGATGTGTTGTTGCTAATCCATTGCTTCATATGTTCGAATAATTTTCTGCTCAACAACGTAAATAACGTAATGATGATGACAAAATGAAAGTGTTATGCACTTACTCCGCTGTTTCTTTCGTGAAATTGGCACTTATAACTACAATACTAAATAAGGTAAATTTTAAAAGCCAAACCATGAAAAGATTCTACCATGTTAATATCAATCATGGACTATGAGAATCTATTTTATACCTGATGAGTCGACACAAAATTGTCATTATTTACTTTAAGCGCAACACTTTATTTCTCAATAGCAATCAACTTAATAACTCGCATCTTACACTTTTTCGTGTTATTCATTCAGCTTTCTCCATCAAATTTTAGCCACTCATACTTTAATTAAAAATCTAACTTTCGTATTTATTATTTTACTATAGGTAAGCTTATTATAGTAATCACTGTTAGTAATCGACAATATGGGAAAGTTATAAACTTAAAGTTCGATACAAAGTTGTGTTTGATTATAACGTGTAAAATTTGAATATCATCGTGTCATCGTGGAAACTCTGTTGAGTGAAAGATCCTATATGAGATCAATTAATTATTAACTTTTATGAACACCGCATTTATTTATTTTTTACTCGGAAAGCACGTTATACCGATATGTCGACGTTCGTCAAATAAAAACATTGCGCAATCGTGAAACAACTCTTTTTTTATAAGTAGTTAGCGCCATTTTTAACGTATACTCGTGCGTCAAGTGGAAGTGAAACAACCCGCCCTAAGACTCCTCCGTTTAATCAGTTGGTACCGACCGTCATTCGAAAATCTTTGACATCTATTACGGTAGTCAGAAGCCCAAGTCTGACAACTAGTCTTGCCAAGGGGTATCGTGTTATCGTGTGGGTAGTGAAGGTCAGATAGGTAATCACTCCATGTAAAATACTGCTTTTCAGCTGCATCCGGTTAGACAGGAAACCGACCCCAACATATTTGGAGCTGCTGTGCATTGAAAAAACTATCTTGGCATTGTTGTATAAATTCAATGTCTTACTGCCGCACTCAGAGACGTGACTTAAAATTAATCAATCATTAACTTCGATTAACCACCATATATTGGCATAAAAGACAGAATTCTAGTTTATACTAGTCAATTAAAGTTAATTATTGATTAATTTTAAGTAACGAGTCTGAGTTCCGGGGTACTATAAAGCTACTATTTACTGGGTACGTCTTTAATTGACTTGAATATGCCTTGGCGGCTGAGAGTATGTCACGCTCACTTAAATATCTCTCTGGTGGTGGCGTGTGTGTTGGATCATTACGTTCCCTTCAAAAATGGTTGAGCTGAATGGTGCTGATCCATACGTCATGTTCGTGAACGGGCGACGTCAGTAGGGACTGGTCATCTCTTAGCTGCCACGGCTTATTTAAATTTCTGAATTGTTTTTATCTTTTTTTTTACCGGACGCTTTTAACTTGCACCTCTTTCTACATCGTTCTCACATGCATAATTTCAACATGAATGATGTAACCAATATTTTGTAACAATTTTATGATTTACAAGAGTGTCCGTGGAGTTTCTTTCTCGTTCTTCTCCATAGGTACCTACTACGCTTTGGAATGGGCAACTAACTTCATCTTTCTGACTGAACGACCCCTTGACAATTCAAAAGTGCCTGTAAAAGGTTTAATATGCTTTGAGTTTGAGTTGGCTAGGAAGATTTGACTGCCTCACTACTGGGCAAAAGTTTCCATAATACTTCTCCATTCATCTTTGTCTGCTGATTTTTCTGGCCAATCAGTCAAGAAATAGTCTAGGTCACTTGACTACCTACAACTATAAAGCTCTCAGCATAGATTATTTCTTTTTAGACGTTGTGTATTCGACCTGCCGTAAATCCAGGTAAGTTTGTACCTACCATCCGTCTTTCTGAATTATCCAGCTCGACTTGACTTATTGCTGGGCCAAGATTTCAGAGCCCACAAAAGTAAGTATCAATAAGTCTTCAGACTACAATAGATTCACGTCTTTTCAAAGTTACCTAGAAATGTATTTACGATTACGAAGACCTCGGATCAATAGAAATGCCTACGCCTAATTCCAGGCAATGCGAAGTGCCAAAAGGGTCGATCCCTACTTTTATAGTCGGAATACACCACAAATCCTGGGTTTTATTAGTTAGGGAGGCTGTCAAGGTCAATTTGTTTGGAAATAACGTACTATTGAAGCAGAAAAGTTAGTATTTTCGTACAGCCTGGCTTATTTTAGATAATATTGAAGCAGAAAATAGTATTTCGAAGCTAAAAAGGTTAAGAAATTAGTTTACTATAGATTTTTCAAAGTGGACTAAGCAGGATTACCTATTATAGTGCAGTTTTTTTTATAATCCACCAACCAGTCTACATTTGCTGTTAGTTTATTGACAAATGTCTTGGTTAATTTTTTGGAAATGGTCGTTGTTAAACCAATCGAATTTTAAATGTTCTATAATTTGTTTTTCCTTTTTTTTTCTCTTTGGCAGCTGAGTCGATATCGACTGTTCTGTCAGCGTCATTTAATTTGTGGTTACCTCCATTTATATGATCCACAAATGCTTTGAATTATATAGGTACGTGCAGATCATTGAAATAATTCATGATTTATAATTCCCTTTCATCGAAGAAATCGCAGGCATTCATAATTGCTATCCTTTATTCAATATTGTCTTGAATTATGTACTTGCTTACCTACTTGAATAAAAGCCTTTCCGACAGTAATTTTCAACCAAATTATTAAATTATTATCAATTTGACCCAATCTCACACACACAAGCAAGCCTATAAATCACAAATAATGACAAATTACTGAAAAAAAAAAATCGTCTCGTATTTTCAAAAGCTTGTTTCACCCAGACAGTAATGGAAGCCATATTGATTTCCAACTGGTTTCAGTATCGTATATGGGTATAATTGGAGTGTCCATTACATGGCTTGGACGGGTACTGCCAAGAACTGGCAGGCATCAATCATCGGTAGTACGTTGTAACTTGACACATCGTCGTATTAAGTGATTACATGGAAATTGGGTCAACAAGAAAATTGCGTGTTTTGTAAATGAAATTATGAGAGGAAGTGTATAACAGAGAGGTGTTTATTCGTATATTAAATCAACAAGTAACATAGAATCAATAGTTAGTAACAATAATATTTCTTATGAATTATGTTAGTAAACTGGCCTTATTATGGGTCTTATTGGAAGGCTAAAAGTCACCCAAAGGGCAGTGGAGAGGGCTATGCTTAGTTTCCCTGCGTGTTCGAATCAGAAATGAGGAGATACGCAGGAGAACCAAGGTAACCGACATAGCCTGAAGAATTGCCAAACTTAAGTGGCAGTGGTAACACATTTTTCTTAAATAAATTCGAATGCTGAAAGTTGATGTAAATTCCGGAAAATCGTGACGTAATTCGCAACATCCCGTCGAATCAGCTTATTTCACATGTCAAAATCTTGTCGATCAGAGAGGTTAAACAAAACGATGAACTATATACCTACCTGTATGATGTTGTGGTTAGCAATGTTAGCATACATATAACTTGGGCGAACGATTTTTCTTTTTTCCTGACGGACTTTCCGCCTATATGCGGATGGCTTTTGCTGGTTCACTGGACATTGGCGAGCGAGAATGGCTTTAAAATATGCAACCCCTCACCGGTGGAGTTATTTGTATCGCCATAGAAAAAAAAAAAAAATTTGTTTAGCCTATTTTCTCTCAACATGTTTTTTTTTGTGTTTGTGTTCTTTTTCTGCGTCATATTTACCGCAAATAAACGTTTTTTCTTTATGTACACTGTACTGACTCCGACTGTCTGTGAATTAGATGCAGAACTGTAGATGCGTTGACACCTGTCAGTGCGACAATTCTAGTAACTAATTAAGATCAAATTCGCAAAACATGTATTCGTTTGTATGAAACTGACAGGTGTCAAGAACGCATTTTCTCGACGGCGGGACTGTAATAAAATCAGTATTTCACACGTACTGAAATGCCATAGTACAGAGGCCAGCACATCAACCTACCCCAATCTGTCAAATTTTCCCAATTGAATATGAACTTTATTCCTTTGTATTAAAGTTGAAAATCTATCAAAGAAATTTGACAGATTGGGGTAGCTTGATGTGCTGGCCTCTGTACCTACCTGTTATTAATTTAACGGTACCCCGGTTGTCACACTTCCAGGCATGAGACTACTGACTATCCTTAACTGCTTGATCACACGCTTCAATTGACTAATCCACTAACTGCGCTTTAATCGCGTAATATTAAACTAAAACAGCTCACTAACCTTTCCACCATACTACATAGTATCCACATAACTAGCTTCAGGCCCCGTACCGCGTCGCATTCCTCGTGAATACCGCATTCCATTATAATATCATCCCTAACTTATACACATGTTCTGTGACAAATGCTAAGGTAAAACACATCTTGTTCGTTAACGTTTGCCATGGAATAAGTAGCAGATGGAGTCACAAGTTACAATGTATGCGCGATGATACTTGATGATCATAAGTCTGCTACAGAGGGCGGAGTTCGCGCAGCTGAATTTTGGGCCAAAGATTTTTTTGCCATCGCATCGGTTGGTACAATAAGAAGAAGAATGTATTTGTGATTAAGGCTATAATAATATGTAATAATACGCAGATTTTGTCATAGTAGTTGCAGATACATAAGATAAATAAACAAAGTTGGGGTCAGCTTCTAGTCTTAACAAATGCGACTCAATATCTTTTAAAATAAATAAGTTCATTCTAACTGAACAATCGGAGGTTATCCTATGAGCTACACTAAGTCCATAGCTGCGACAGTGCACAATTAGCAAAATGCAGCGTAAAGTTGACATAAAAGATGACACTAACTTTGATTAATCTTTGTCGGAATGTATTAGTTAGTTTATTCATTAATTATTTCCAAACTAAACTCATAAACGGACTGACGAGTCTATAACTACAGTCATCGTCTCTTCACATTTCCTCAATTTCTTGAGCTAGATTCTGGGGTCGAGATAAGTATGTTAATAGCTCTTCATTTACTTCCAAATCTGTGGCATTAGTCGCAGAACGAGGATATGGCATCTAACGACCGCCGTATTAATATTCCTCTCCTGCCTTTATTATTACATTAAATGTTATGTTAGTTAATGTACGGAGCGGTTCTTCGCGCTTTCGGCTTTAAATATGTCTGTTTTGCTAGCTTGTATACTTAAATGAAATCATGTATTTAGGAACTTAATTTATTGCCTCTATTTGTAAGTTGGAGTCTTTATCTTGATTATTAAACATTACCTACCGTAAGATGTAAGTATGATGTTCATAAGCCTAGATTAAATTATATGTACCTAGTTTATATTTTTTTTGGATAAATTAGTGTAACGAACGAAGTTGGCCGGTAAAGGTCTAAGTTTTCATAATATTAATGGCGTGACATAATACCTTACTAATTTTGATTGTAAATCACAGTTAACTTTGATAAATACACTAGATAAACTTATTATAGGTACTAAGGGCTGATTTTTCTATCAACAGATTTTTATTTGAAGAATAAAAATGGCTGTTTGACATATTTTTTATGCAAATGCTGTCAAAGCGTCATTTAAATTCGCAAGATTGAAAAATCGGACCTATATCATAAACTATTTGAATATAATAACCTAACCTGAGCAATGGGATAAGGAAACCTATTTTGACTCATCATCTGCCTAGCCTTTTCCCAACTATGTTGGGGTCGCTTTCCAGTCTAATCGGATACAGCTGAATACCAGTATTTTACACGAAGCGACTGCCTATCTGACCTCCACAACAAAGTTACTGGGTAATACGATACCCCTTGGTAAGGCTGGTTGTCAGACCCATCAAGAAAAAAAAAACTACTACAAACTTAAAACCTATCCTAACTAAAACTATTAATTATCTAAAATATGGCATCGAAAAATTCCCCCGCATCGCTGTCGACCGATAATGATACCCAAAAGATTGGCGGCATTGCCACGTTCTATGGCAATGCTTAGCTTCTGGCGAAGGTAAAAGTCACAAGAAGTGTCAACCAGCCGTTTGGAGGTTTCGTTGAAATGTGTTGTTTTGTTTACTGAGATTCACATACAATTCCTAATAGCATTACTTTTTATAGCAAAAAAATGGTTCTCTGCCTCATTACCCCTCAAAATATACAATACAGTCTGTTACCAACGTCGAAATGGGTTGATATTTTCATACCAGCGTATCAGCCGACACGTGTCATTAACAGACTTTAGGCCAACTGCCTGTCACTCCTGCGTGAGAGTCGGGGACTGACGGAAACCGTAATAAGCGGATAAACTGGGTCACTTTTGATATTGAAACAAAAATAAAAATATTTGAAGCTTTTGTGTTTCTGTATACTAAAGAACATTAGAACTTCAGACATGACTGTATTCAGAATATAGGCAAGACTCGGTTTAAACTATTTGCAAATATTTACATAGTTTCGGATTTAGGTATCTACTTTTTCCATCTTTGTACTTTCGTGATCTCTTACAGCTTCTTAAGTAAATAGATATATCATATTAATGGGGGACTCTAGTACCTACTAGTAGAACTGCCTGTAAGCCTTTTATGGATCTTGTTTTAGGAATCGTACTCATATCATTAATTTGAAAGAAGCTAATAACAAACTGAAGTACATACTTACCAGTGAATGGTGAATGTAGACACCAAGTCAAACCTTTGAAAGAAATAAAGAAAAATATGTTTATTAGCAATAAAACAAAAACACATTAGAACTATAAAAAAACAGAAACACAACATACAACAACAAGTTGTTGGTTGAACAACATTGTACAACAACAACAAATAACACATTGGAACAATGAATTGGCCTATTGCCATTACATACATCAAAAAATGCAACAACACCTAAACGACACGACGTGACATTACACGCACGTAATCTTCGGGTACATCCGTAAAACAATATCATTGATTACCTACGTCACTCTTTCTTCAATACCGTTCGTGAAGACTGTTTCAAAAGAACATTAAACGTCTATCTTTTACCCCGATCGCATAAATACACGTTTTAACTAAGAGAAACAAATAGAAGACTCTCGTGACATCTAAATCTTAACTTCCTTAAATCTCAATTGAATCTTTATCAACTATTTATTTTCCACCCCAACTACGTAGAACTAAGGTTGATATTTGAATGGTAGGTGGTTGTCATAGAGAAAGCATTGCGTTTATGAATAGTGTTGCGGATGCTTTAATTAGTTGATGGAAATGGCGCATGCACGCGCACTCATGCTCAGGGCACTTATTTGCAAAATGTTTATTTAATGTTAAAAATGTTTTAAATTGACGATTCTTTATAATTTTTCATTCCGATGTCATATAACAAACACCAGAAAATTTGTCAATTCCTACCAATTGTTTTTTAAATATCAATCAATAGGGTTATATCAAGTAAGAGGGTTTTATCGATGATTTTAATGATTATAATTTAGTAAATACATACTTTTTACGGGCAAGAATCATATTTTGTTCAACATACAACTTGACACTGACCTGCAAATTGCAAAAAACACGTATGAAAATTTGAATTTAGCGGGCTACCATGGCGTTTCCCAGTATCTATTTATTGATAGCACATTTTCAGCATATATAAATTCGGTATGTGGCAACCTTAGAACGCTCTGATGGTCTTGACATTGACTCGAATGCATTTCGATGATGGTGATCACTAGTTTGTGGGCCGAGTTGTCCCCGATGACGGTCGAAAGCCATTTAAAATTTGTTATTCACGTTCATTTGGGAATAATAGATCAAAATATATGGTACTGTAACTATGTAGGTAGTTCATTTATTGGATCGTCTTTTACGGAAACTATTTCTTTGTCTGATTTTAATATTTAAAAAAAAAGGAATTATTTAGGTACTTTATTCTTAATTAATTAATCTTATTAAAGTTGATATGAGAGCAGTCTGTGGTGGCCCAGTGGTAACGGCCGTGACTTACGAGTTGTAGGTCGTAGGTTCGAACCCAGACGGGCGCTTTACTTTGTGTAAATTATTTCATCACCACTGCTCTCAAAACGGTGAAGGAAAACATCGTGAGGAAACCGGCACTTCCAAGACATGTGACATCTCCAACCCGCACTGTACACGCGTGGTTTATTACAGCCTACTCCCTCTCATAGAGGCTTGTGTCCCAGCATTGGAAACATTAGGTATATGTGAAAGATGTTATGTTCGTGTTGTGTTAGTTAGGTCTAAAAAACCTTTTTTGTTAACTAAAAAGTATCGACTCTACTTAGATTAGGAAAAGTTCGGATTTTTCAACATAGTGTAAGTATTTTGTCCTTAACTCATACCTAAAAAAGTTAAACTCAGTGCATGTCTGGTGTAATTGTATTTCGATTCTCTCGTCACTTAAACCTTTTTCTCCACAATTATCTACTTTTTTATTACCCCGTATTGTCCCATTGCTGGGCGAAGGAGACAGAGAGGTGGAAGGAGAGTTCCTTGCTCACCTTCCACTTCTCTCTGTACAGAGTTGCCAAGGACAAAATAAAAAAAAAGTCCAGCTCGTCCCTCCAAGCATCTTTCTTATTCTCTCTAAAACCCCTAAATCCATCCAACATGCTCTCATCTCCGCAAAAGCGGCAACACATAAGCCTCAATGTATCAAGTTACGAGCGAGCTCCGCTTTCTGCGCTGCGCCGGCGCCGATGTGCCGATAGCGAGCACGCGCCGCTTACTAGCAGACGCTGAACACGATAACTGGGGAGCAGATGTACAGGGACTGGAAGTGGTATGTTTTTAAAAGCTTGAATTCTGCTGTCAAATCTGATTGAGTTACTTAATTATCATTTTTTGACAAAAATATGTACCTACCTGTGTATTTATAACCACTCATAGAGGTAAGATTAAATAAAAAAGATTAGTAATCAATTTTTTTAGTTGTTACATTGTCATATTTGATACATTTTCACAAGCTTACTGACATTTGACTTGAGGAAAAGTGCTAAAAGTAACCGACCAGTCCTGAAATACTGAAGGCACTGCCTCTGTGCCAGGCCATTCTTAGAAACAAAGTCGATAAGCCAAATATGCCTTCTACTGCAAAAAAAGAATATATTTAAAAACATCACATAAAATGTTTCCTTTGCAAACACTCGATTTTTCTCTTCAGCTTTCCACAAAAAGAAAACATAAATTCCAAACTAATATAATTTCGGTATGTCAAGATCTAGCCTTTCACAAACAGCCACTAAAATTATTACACGAACACATCTTTCACTAGTTGTTCACAAGATTTTGCTACACTCCAGTGCAGAATAACTTGGCGACGATACAAGTGTTGATTGCAGGCTCTAACTGCTCTAAGTGATTCTGTAACTTGAAACAATTTGTGTGCTCCCAGTGTATAACAAGTTACACCCACTGTGGAGAACAAATATACACTGCATGCAGCTGAAATTGGGTAACAAGGGAGCTACGAGCAAACACTGTTTACCTACTGACAACTAAATTTACGTACTTTGTTTGGAAGTGGTGTAAAGATTTCAAGGCGAGCTGGCCTTATGATTAAGTGTCATAATTCAAAATTGCACTTTATCAGATAAAAAAAAAAGAATGACGCATAGACCAGTATTCTGATTGCGTAACACACTGTCAATCATAATCTTAATCTTTGTTAATAATCCGTTGCTTCATTTGTTCGAAAAATTTGTATGGTTAATAACGTAAATAACGAAATTAATGGCGTTGAACTGTCAAAATGTAAGCCATTCTTACTGTTAGTGTATTACGCAATTACCCCACATTTTTGAAAGACGAAATGGGGATGAATTTCATATTTATCCCCATTTCGTCATGATGTTAGGTTGTATGAAATTCCATAAATTGCAGAATCATAAAATAAAAACCTAGTGACATTTGCAACGTAAAATAAAAAGTTAGTTTTCTCCAACAGTTCAGTACAGTTTCTGTTGCAATTGGACGGGTTTAAGAAACCCCAGCTGTGCGATATTCCAATTATAGTTAAAAAAATAAATTAATTATATTAAGTCAGTTTATTTAAAAAAGAAATAAACAGACTGAAATATAAAAGGGAATTCGTGTAACGAGTTAAATAAATTGGCTCCGAGCTCTAGAAGAAGTACAAGACAGGATGTCTTATTACGAACAAGACGTAGAAAAATAGATCTAATGGGCGTCGTTGTTTGGATTGACCTATATAGTCAGACCTGGGCTTCTGTCACTTCATTATTACACAAGACCACACAAAACAACAGGCTGAATTATTAAATGATATGACCTAATCTGTGACAATTTAAATTAAGTGCTTTGTTGGTTTTTATTAAACCATTATTATGTGTAATTTAATTACAACTAAAGTTCATCAATGTTAGCAGTCATCCCTACTAGAATCCTATTTCACTAACCAATCTATTCACTGGTTGACGTCATCACGTCAACGCTAGCTCTCGCTGAAAACCAGCGCTGGGGCTCTGTCTCGTATAGGGTCTTAGCATTATGCTGAGCGATGACCGTTTTGCGTGGATGTGACGCATGTTTTCCCTCAACTTGTTATTTTTTTGTGTTTGTGTTCTTTTTATGCGTCATGTTTACCCCAAATATACGTATTTTCTTTCTTCTTTATTTACCTTGACATTTATTTGTTCAATAAGTAATAGTCCTCCAGAACGAATTTAAGCCATGGCTACCAATCTCAGAGGAGACTAGCCTTCGGCGCGGGAGATATTATAGTGCACAAGTGTGTGCGCAGACACAGGTGCACTCTCTTTTCCTTCACTCTCATTGTCCGATGGCGCAGCACGGCTGGAGAGAGATCAGGCGTAGGACGAACGGATTAACGTGCTTTCCGAGGCACTGGGGTATCACCTCGCCAACTTCCAAACTCCAGGCTGTAATTAAGAAATTCTCAATGGAAAAACCCAATAACAGTTTTGCCCGACCCAGGAATTGTGCTTGCGACTACGAGACTGCTGGCGCAGAAGATCAATAAGTACACCATCAGCACATGTAACAGCTTAAAACAAAATTTAAGTATTACCACAAATAGTACAAGTGCAGACTTATTGCATTACTTGTAATGTGTACACAAATTATTGTTCAAAGAAAATAATTATGTAAATACATTACCCGAATCAAACGAACAAATAACTGAAACAAATGTAAAGTCACATCCAGTCTCCCTAACTCTTTGCACATAATCACGGCCAATTAGCAATTCTCCTGAACTTTCATTGTTTCGCTAGATGTTAGATTGTAATTAAATATGTAATTTGTACTGTACCTACGAATAATTGCTCCGCCATTTCTATGGGATACCTCGGCCACCATGGGCATGGTGTAGTCACTGAATGAAAGTTTTACAGAACTGTCCAATGTAACCTTATTTTATTGCTGATTCTAATTTTTGATTGCGTGTGGTCTGGCCTTTATGTTTATTATACTTACCTACTAATCGTTTGGGCGTAGGGTTGTGAGAATAAATTATGGAAATGGATAGCGTAATCAGCCTATAATGTTCCCACTCCTGGGACACAGGCCTCCTCTTGGTGAGAGGGAGTGGGCTATAGTCATGTCTTAAAAATTTTGGTTCTAGTGGAAATGGATATTGTAATTCAACTATTAGGACACTGTAGTGCTTTTGTTTTAAGTTACACTGTGCCACTGCGGAGAAAAGGCTTCCCCAAACCCTTCCAGACATCCTTTTCTAGAGCCACCTCGATCCAACTCCTGCGGTACGCGTCTTGGTCGTCTGGGAACCTCTTCCTGGGCAGCCCATCCTCAGGCACTCACCGTATAGAGACTGTTGTTCAGTACTGCTATTTGTTACGAACTATAACTATAGTGATACTTTCTAAGAATCTTACAGTGAAAATTTAGGTGAAGTGAGCTTAAAGAAAGCTGTCAATACTAACAATCCCTAGCGTCCACAGCTCCCTTGAAGCTACCTTCACCTAAGTTTTAACAGTGCGAAATTTTACAGAATAGGCAGCATGTGGATTGGTCACTGATGATTGATTATGTATCCTAGTGTTTGCACTATTGACGTGGGCCGACTATTCTGTAAGAAGCATTATTATAGCATGTGTCTAAAAAGAAATATCTCTATGTTTCCTTAAGTTTGTTTCCTGAACCTATGTTCCTTCTGGATAAAACGCCACGACGAACTCCGTCACAGAAAATAAATGAATTAAGAACATTCAATAGAGAAACTATGTTTTTACAACAGTTCTAAGTAGAGGAAAAAACTAAAACAAATTACACAGATTTCTATCCGCTTCTCTAAACATGCATAAAAAATACTTTGAAGATTTAGTAAAAACTGTATTGCGAACTATTTGCATAAGTACCGTAATGGCTAATAAGCAAAAAATAGAAAATCGTACAACTTTCGTCTAATGTTCTAAATGTACTTTTAAAATCTCATAAGACCATAGACAATACTTACGCAACCTCTTCGCTCTTTTGTCTATTGTGTGAACTGAAGAGGTCGTAATACGACAGAAAAAGACAAATAATGTGTGCTTACTGTAATTATTATTACACTGAAGATGTAATATTGGCCGCGCCGTCGGAATAATAATGTTCTAATAAAATAAAAAAAATAAGAACGGTAATTTAGTTAGGTGTTCCGTACACACCAATTAAGAAAATTATGCACATAAACAATGCTACGTGTTTAAAAATAGCATACACAAACAGCTTGATAATTATATAGAATTGTCATTACGACTATGTTTTTTATCGATGAAACTTTACACGGAGCTATTTAATTGCGTGAGGCATATCATAAGTTGAAGCAAGGATAAAAGTTACACAATATAAACAGTGATTAGATAATGGAAGTCACTTGTTGTTTCAATTTTATAGAATGCCACAGGCAAGGAATTTGCATCGTTTAAATGAAGCCCCATTTTAAACGATGCAAGTTTCTTGCTTGTGGCAAAGCTAAGATACACTAAAATACCCATAATCATTTTAAAATCATATCAAATTGTCTCTGAGCACAGTAATGTTGGGGAGAAAGATATTCCGAATTAAGTATTTTATTAGTTCTAAATATATTTTAACATCCTTTTTCCATTAGATAACCTAAATAATAAAATAATAATACAAAAATTTGTATTGAAATAAAAAATGCCATCCATTAATGCCGTTTAAATTAACTATCATTTTAAACAAAAGACAGGTAAGCCTAAATACCACTGAATTTAGAGCAAAGCAAGATTTAATATAATAGCTATACCTCATGCTAATGTTATAGATATAAATTGTGGCAGTTCCGGTAAGCCGTTCTAATGGAGAGTTCTTTAAGCAAATGGGATTCTAATTCCGTAAAATATGGGTCGTGGACACGGAGTATGAAGAAATGGAGCGCGTACAGTGTTTTATGAATTTGCAGGCCAGCGTGGCCTAGAATATTTAACTCCAGCATTGGTTAGCACAAGTAATGTGATTCATATTTTATCACAACGACAATCTAGTAATTATGAAAGATTCGCAACTCGGTCTGCTTCTTCAAGGGGCAGGATACAACAACGGTTATTCAGTCCATATAGAGCGAGCAGACCGTTCAGAGCCTTACTTAAACTTCATTAGAAGAATATCATCTCCTCGCTCGCTACCTTTAATGACAAGCAGCAGGCCAGTTGACTTTGATTTTGGCACAAAGTATCTCTCTAGTATTCCATTGAAGTTTTTTAATTAGAAAACTAGCGTCAGACAGCATCTGTCAATTATTGCTGAAATGGATCTTTTTGGCGCAGCCGTGAGACACACTAATGTTGATGAAACAATATTTTCACAATTTATATTTCGTTTGTATTTCACGAACAGTGTCCAAATAAACATTATTGTTTTGCACTCCATTCTCACTACTCCATGGTCGTTTTATAAAAGAATGCCTCACAATAGCATGCGGGGCATGTAAGGATCGTTATCTATGGGACCCTTTTCTTAGAGACCACAATGAAGAAATTTATTGCTATAGCAAATATTCAACGGGAATTTTAGTGAAGGTGTGCTGATTTGGCATAAAATAGATTTGAGGTTGAACAAAGAAGTGGAGGAAACTGGGTGAGTACCGATCCGTCTATCGGGAGATAACGCTATATAAAATAGACTAAACACTTATTGCTTACCAATTTTTACGAATTGCATGGTTGTCAAGTTTCCAAGTTTCAGTTTCTTTAACAACCACCGTTCAAAATTCAGGCGGATCACGCGACGGGGCGCGGGAAACGGTGCTCAATTCCCCAGGCGAAGACAAGTTAACTCGAATACCTACAACAAACGATCTAACGTATGATTGTTTTTCTTGCTAATAATCTTGATTCCTACCATCCGTTACACAAATACTTCAACAATTAGCTCCACCATTGTCCATTAGTCTACAAACAAATTCACGGATCACAAAAAAATAAAAAAATGGCGTCAAGTCAAGGTGGTCACTTTCTCCGAGCCGTGACCAGAAAGCGTGATCCTAAATTAACAATGTGTAACAGAGATAGGAGTAACTGAGTAACATAAAAAATGGTATTAGTTTATGTCGTCCAAGATAACTTGCTCATTAAAATTGTTACCTAATTAATTTTATGCTGACTGCAAAGTTTAAGTTTGTTTGTTCGGATAGCTGTTGGGTTTAACAGAGGGTGACGGGTGATTATAGTAAATCTTGGTTGGCAACACGGCGTTATCAGTGATGCGATTTTTATATTTGAGGTTTTGTAGTGGTAGGAAAGTCTGTCGTTGGTGAGATGGACCGATGACGTCACTAAGGACCAGTACTTCCAGTGAAGGGGACAAAGATTTTCAAATACAGGGTGGCAAGAACGTCGACGCGGAAACTGGAACCATGATTTCAGCAAATGATTCTCGACCCAGTGTAGAAATTTTTCGTCTTTTATCAAACAGAAAGCAGCAGTTAAAATGTATGGGACAGCATTTTTTTTAAATAACCGGCTATAAATTTTAACGCTTTGTGGTCCAGGATCTTGTACTGAATCCATGGTAACAGTTTGCGGGTCGATGTAGGTACAGACGCCAGCACATTAATCTACTACAATCTGTCAAATTTCTTAATTTAATTTCTGTAGATTTTCAACTTTATCGCTAAAGCATAAGGTTCAAAATTAATTGGGAAAATTTGATAGTTTCGGGTAGCTTGATGTGCTGGTGTCTGTACCTGTCACCCTCTATACATATGATAATAACTCTGCACTTCTGCAGGCCGTTTAACATACACTAAGAACAATCATCGAAGGCTTACTTGCTCATCCAGCATAGATATTCACAACAGTTCGATACACTTCTTTGCCGAATCAAACATCCATTAATGTTTTCAGAAGAGTCCACAAAAACTCCTAAATGCTGTTCAAAAATAGAAAACTAGAAAATGTTGTCAGTTTAAGGGCTGATTTTTCCAACTCCAGATAATTTTATCCGAGGAATAATTTTGAGTTTTTGACAGTTCTTCTATAAAGAATCTGTCAGACGTCAACTTTATTCCACCAATAAGAATTAACTATCTGTCGATTGAAAAATCAGCCCAAATCAAATAGACGACCGCCTTTCTTCTGACAGCAATCAACTCTCGGGGACAAGGCAAATTAGTAATTGAAAATGCGTCATTTTTGATACTACAACCTGTCGTATGGTTGTGAATAGCTATGCTGATAGTTTTCTCACGATACGTATCATAACATTATGTATGTCATAATTCCCGAAGGATTAGGAAGAGGTGGACATAAGTACACCTCGGCCTAGTCCACGCTGTGACTTGAACATAACGGCCGAAATATGGGAGAAATATTGAGTTCACCCACATTTTGTCAGTTATGTCCAAGGCCCATGTAAAAGTGGGCGAGCCTATAACCATCGCACACAGCCTCACGATATTTATATACGTCAATAATCTTAGATCTTAAAGGATCTGAAGTGCGAAATCTCCGAATCAAAATACCTTCACCAGATTGCTTTGCCAGATTCAGTTGGTGAAGTGTGAGAACATAAACCTTTTATGTCAAGGTTCCCAAGCTTACTTCACCTGAACGGCTTGGGTCAATCGGCCCAAACGGATTCAATCGATTCACTGAACTGAGATTTCCTTTGAGCTAAGCGGGAACTACCTTGAGACATTTCGATATTCGTAGCGAAGAGAAGGCTAGATTTGTTCAGTGGTTACACGATGAAAGAAGACATCGGAGATCCTTCAATAACTATACATGCAATGCGTTAATTAATAATTCTCGTTTTACGATTATACTTTTAACAAATGACACACCTCTGCTTGGCATGGGTGCAGTGCATAATCCGCGTATAATGTTCCCACTGCTGGGACACAGGCCTCCTCTTGGTGAGAGGGAGTGGATCGTAATCCACCACGCGGGCCCAGTGCGGGTTGTTAAATGTCACATGTCTTCGAATTTTTGGTTCTAGGACGTGCCGGTTTTCTCACGATGTTTTCCTTCACCGTTTTGAGAGCTGAGATGATGAATTAATTTACAAAAATTAAAGCGCCTGTCTGGGTTCGACCCTACGACCTACAACTCGTTAGTCGCGGCTGTTACCACTAGACTACCACTGGTCTGGGTGCAATGGCGACATGTCAAAACATTGAGATTTCTGTGCTAAATCTAAGTGTAATTTAGATGTATGCACATAAACTTTCCGGAATAACATCAACATACATTCTGTAGTTTAGAAGAACTAATCGGTCACTCGAAAAGTGACTTCGTTTTATACTATTTATGCAGATTATACTCGTGTACGTCTTTTTCACATCGTTCTCATTTATATATAATTATAAATTCAACATTAATGATTTAATTAATATTTTTGCAAAAATTATACTCATCCAAAACAATCCTCTCTTTATCTGCCACTTAAGCGTTCTGCTCCAGATTCTAATCCGTTCCGGTCAAGAACATCACTCTACTAACATATTCGAACTATCATCTGTCTGGTTTTTTCAAACCTATGTTGGGTCGAGTCTAACTGGATGCAACTGAATACCAGTAGTTTGCATGGAGCCATGAAACCACCAAACTACAACCCAGCTACTGAATCAAACACAAACTCAACTCAACCTCAAAGCATTTATTTCAATTAAGTCATTTACAGGCACTTGTGAATTGATAAAGGAGTCAGTCATTCAGAAAGATGAAGCTAATCGCCCGAATAATACGATACCCCTTGTAAGACTGGTTGCCAGACTTTCAGTCTTCGAACTACCCGCAACTACTGCCAAAGATTCACAAATGACAGCCAGGACCAATGCAACGGCTCAACCTGCTTTCTGAGGCACAGCATATTTCAATAAGTACTTCTTAATTAAAGTTTCCCCGAACTTGGTGTCACTTCTTTGTACTACTTTGCACTACTGTTATGTAATTAAATAAATCTCGATGTTATCTCGTGTTTCTAACACTAACAAGCGGAGAAAGAATCTAGATAGTGTTCTAGATTAAAGCAATTAAAGCTAAGCTTCGGCGTGCTTTGTGCCCTCGTGACGAGTTTGAAGACGCATCGTTTGTGTTTGTCCCCTACTAGTTTTCTTTGTAACTGTAGTTTTGTAATTTTTAAGCGACTACTCACCCACGACTTTGAAGAGGTGGCTGGACCAGACTGGATGGAGAAGGCGGAGGACAGGGTGTTGCGGCGTAGTTGTTGAAAGAGTCCTATGACCTGCAGTGGACTGCCAAAGTCTGATGTGATTGGTTGATTGTAGCGACGTTATTTAGATTAGCAGGTTCATCAGGTTTTTTAAAACCATCTTCAGTCAGGGTCCGCTTAATTTATGAAATAATTGAAAAAAAAAAGACATGTCAATGTATTTTGTGTGGGGAGTTGGGTAGTTTTGAATCAGCCAACATGACGATTTGGGCTGAATAATAATCATAATTAATAAATACATTAATTTAATGAAGGATCATGGACATTATATTCTTGATTTTCATTTAACGAGAACCAGTAGTAATATCTCAGATATAATCTCCGAGACAGATTGCGAGTACCGACTCGTTACAGATAAGGCGATTAATGTACATCGTAGGGGATGCGCCGGAGTCTGTACCTATGCAGTATTTATAGTTCTCATTATAGTGGACCCTGAGATATTGTGGGGGCAACTTTATCAGCTAATGTGGCCAGGTGTACGAGGACTTATGTTTGTCATTGTCTGCTTACTTATGCATGAACTACAAAATAATTTGAATACATGATGGCGGCAAAGATAAACTTTAGTTTAATTAACTGTAATTCTTGCCCAGAAACCCGTCGTGTGGGCATCGAAGCCCGTCAAACATATTATACCTGTCTTGTAGTGTCTTACAAGATAAAAAATTATAAAGTACCTAGTCTGCTGTTGAATATGAAACTACCTAGTGTGGTAATGATTGCAATCCTTTGATCTTTCAGAGCAATTACAGCAGAGGCAGTCACTCTTCAGTTCTACAAGCTTTTTATCATCAAAAACAGTGAAATCGCTCCCGCTTCTGCTTACCCCCTACACCACGAATCCACAAGTGATCTATTAAGTCCTATTACACTGTCCGTTAGCAAATGAGCCAGAGATTATTATCCCTTAGGTTTTACTTTGTATTAAGTTCAAAACAAGTTCGTTTTGATTAGAAGGATATTACTTAAGAATCTTTCACTTCCTGCTGTGATGATAAGAATAATTAAGATGGTATCTTTATGCTGTGTGTGTTGGCAGTCTATTAAGAGGCAAAGGCAATGTGCTATAGGGATGAATGTAGGTAGAGTGTGGACTAATGTCCATTCTGGTACCGACTGTGAAGCGATTTTGTTACAATATTAGTAGAATCTAACAGCCTCTAAGAGAAGCGACAGTCGCAAAAAAAATCAGCTGTTCCCTAAATTTTGATGAGTTATGCGAACATGGGAACAGCTGATTTTTTTTCGCAACCGATTTCGTTAATTTTGTATATATCGTCAGAAAAGGCGATAACAAATATGTGGTATCATTTTTTGCACATTATGTGGTTTCCATACTGTATATTATGTAGGCATTTCTTAAGGCGTTTTTTGTTCTCCTTACACTGAAACATTGACTGTGTGTTTTTTGCCATCGACATATAAGAAGAACACAGAAATAGGTATACGATTAAGACTTTGTCACCTGTTGCTCTCAAAGTTAACCATTAATACAATGTTGTTAAGTACAAACGTCCGATATCCATATAGCTCGATTAATTAATAATTGACGACTTGACTAGCCCACAATTGTAGGTAACTACTGGAAGCCACTACTGTCGTCCAGTTTATACGCTAGTACCGCTACCGAATTGAATGCCTTATTTAAGATCTTGTTGGAACCGGGTGTTATAAGCCTTGGAGACTAGAGGTGATAATCAAACCGTTGGTTAATTTGAGTAGCGTTAGAGGCTATTACGAAGAAATTGCAGAGGTTTGGCGGAAAAGTCTATTAAAATATTTAATCATCATCTGCCTAGCCTTATCCCAACTATGTTGGGGTCGGCTTCCAGTCTAATCGGATGCAGCGCTCATTTGTAACAAATGACAAACACGTAACGTATCGATCGTAACCTCAGAACACGAACGCGCGACGAAAACGTAACGTAAATTCGAACGATTTGTAATCGCAAGTACGATTAGGATCGTACTTGCGATTAAAATTAAAATCAAAATGCTACCTATAGCATTTTGATTTTAATTTTTGCGACATACACAATTCCCATCCACACGAATAAATGAAGCATGTCTTAAAACTGGCTGCTTTATTTTTTGTAAATAATTTTATTACCACTGCTCTAAAAACGGTGAAGGAAAACATCGTGAGGAAACCGGCATGTCCTAGAATCAGAAATTCGACGACATGTGACATCTACCAACCCGCACTGGGCCGCGTGGTAGATTACAGCCCACTCCCTCTCGACGAGAGGAGGCCTGTGTCCCAGCAGTGGGAACCTTAAGGCTTAAGGCTGATATACTTATGCTAACTTCGCGCGTTCGAGCGAGGGCCACTGACCTTTACAAACGCTTAAACCGCCCGCCCCTTAAAGGGTTGACTAGAATTAAAATTTGTGGTTTATGTAAGTACTAATTTACTATCTTTATGCGCTATAAAAATACCTTGGCTTCGGTTTCTAAGTAAATGGAAGGACATTATGGAGATTTAGTGCCTTAATTACTAATTAGAGCGGACTTATATTTACATTGATACCCTCGAATCGTAATTTATTTAAGTCGTTGTACAGCCTTAGGTATTTATGTCACGTTTTTTCATATTTTTAGGGCCCGAGGACATTTTTTTTAAATTGTTTGTACACAAAATGTAACTTTCAACAGTTCAGAAAAAATATCAATTTTATTGTTATCATTTAGACTTATGACATTTATATTAATTTCAACACGACTTGAGCCAGGCAGGGCATCTTTACTACCTACTAGAAGAGCTATTGGGCTATGAAAGATCTAGTGAAGGGCGATTTTCCTCTATCCTTTAAGGGAACACTTAGCGACATGTGTATTCTTCCATCCTCACGTATAGTTCTCAAACAATGGTCTTTGACAATTCAGCAGAAGTCCATGCTCGAGGTTTACTAGAGAGCTATGGAACGAAGTATTCTGGGTATTAAACTTGTGGACCGGGTTAAGAATACATTAATCCGTTCCATCATTAAAATAAATCTCACTCGGAAAACTGTCACGCTGAAAATCTGGACAAGGAATTGGACTGGACACATCTGCCGCATGCAAACGATCAATGGGCCAAACTTACTACCCAGTGGGTCCCGCTTAATGGCAAACGACACCGCAGCAGGCCCAGACGGAGCTGGCGGGATGAGCTGGACTCCTTTGATAGAGATTGGTCTTGGCAGCTCTGGGCAGAGAGATGTGGAAGGAGAGTAGGAAGGACTTTGCCCAGCAGTAGGACATTAATGGTTAATAATATATAATATTATAAAGGCGAAAGTTTGTGAGTGTGTGTTTATATGTTTGTTACTTCTTCACGCTCAAACTGCTGGACCAATTTTGATAAAATGTTGTATGGAGGTAGCTGACACCCTGGATTAACATATATTCTAATTTTATCCCGATATTCCCACGGGATCGAAATTTACGCTTGTGAAACCGCGGGGTAACATACAGACAGACAGAGTTACTTTCGAATTTATAATATTAGTATGGATATCTTATCCTGTATTATTGACGACACGGTTGGCGCAGTGGTTGAGCGATTGACTGCTGCGCAGCATGTCGCGGGTTCGATTTCCGCACGGAACAAATATTTGTACGACCTACAAGTATTTGTTCCGGGTCTGGGTGTTCTATCTATAATATGTATGTATTTACAAAAAAAAAAACTGTATATAAGTAGTTTATCAGCCATCTCGTTACCATAACACAAGCATTAGGTTGCTTAGCTTGGAACTAAATGGCGTTATGTGAAATGTCCAAGGATATTATATTATTATTATTATAGGTAAGTTGATTTTTTTTATTGTTTGTTTTTTTTTTTGTTTTAGTATTAAAAGTTAACTTCAAATAAGTCATTATATATTTTATTGATAGGTTAATTACATATGAGGTTTTTGAAAAAAGATATTTCTGTGCCATAATCTTCTATTCCCTTCACCTTAACTCTGTTTTTATCCAGAGGGTAAAAAAAAGTCAGCCGGTAGAAAAACTGTCATTCTTTACTTCATTTCAGTAATTGCTTTTACTTTTTTTTTTTTTTAAAAGAGCGAGGGCTGTACGTAGTCGGGAAAGTCCACATTAAAATGATCAAAGCGTCTTTCTGTGGACCCTTCGTTTCAGTAAAATTTATTGTGTTTTTACGATACAGTAACTGATGATTTCAAAGGGTCGCAATAAAGGCTGGACAGAGTTGGGGACGGCGCACATAACAATGATCAAAGCATCGATATCTCATTCTGTTATAAGCAATACTTTACTAAAAGGGTTCTGCCACTTTCATTAATTCTACTGCTGGAAAGGAAAGCATTGCTTTGTAAGGCCGGCTTCACATCCCCAAATCCCTTAGTGATTCAGGGTGTCCATAAGGGGCTGCAATTTCTTACAGTGGCAACTAAATCAGATTGGGGTAGTCTGAGGAGACGCAATGTGACTGGTACATTACAAACGATGTCACATCTCTTGTCCTGCTCTGTGTGTGACAACACCTGCACCTGCAAGTATTCAGGGATCCCACCACATGTAGGTTGGTAATACTTTACCGCTGTCTTCTGTACCAACCGGCGCCATACTTCTGTTACCATTATAGCATTTTACGAATCTCCAAATCAACTCAATATTTTCCCCAATAACATCGCAAATAACTAAGCATCATTTACGTACCTACTTTAGTAAAAAAAGCATCATGTACACTGTCCAACGTTGTGGCCAATACGACAGGAATGCGTCATCCGGCGCAACGCAACGGGAAAACTCAGCGGTTTTGTGGCGAGCTCTAATTAAACCACTGCATAATTAGGTTGCGTGCCCGGCCGTGGTATGAGCATTTGAGCATGTAGGGCGATGTGTATGTAGGTATGTGGACAACGCATTACATAAGATATAAACTAAGTACCTTTGAAGTGACACTTTCAAACTGTTTTCGATTTGATCCTGCAGGGTAATTGCGTCACTTATTATTGCAACACCTTTCATTTAGACCTCAACAACATTCATTGCGTTATTTACGTCGTTAAACAGACGAATATTTGAACCAACTACAGAAATGGTTTAGCAACTTCCTTCAAAATTTTTTGGATTGTGATTGTTTGTTGTACAGGTACCCGGTACTCATTAAGGCTGATGGTACCAATTAGTTATGGCCTTTGGTACATCAACACATGACAAATAGATTGACAGGTAAAATTAAATCAGTACCTACAGTTTGTTATGCCTAATTAACTAATCAAAACTACTGTGTGATTAGCTGCCTGTCTATGTTAATGACACGATGATTGCATACCGATACGTATGTGTTCTATCAAACTCAAACTCATATTCTCAGTATACTGGTTGCATTTTAGCTTGGCAATAGCGGTCATTGCCCTTTCCCAAATATATCTTCGTAGGAACACAAAGAATAAAATTATGCATAGTTTTTTGTTATGGTAGCTGTTGTGGCTCAAAAGGCTGCCCAACTTAAATGGGACGGGTTAGGACATATGTATCTGCCTCTGACAAACTGTGGGCCCAAATGGCACAAAACTGGTGCCCTGAGACTGTGAGGCGGGTTCGCGGCAGACCACGTAGGAGATGGCGGAGCGAGCTGGATAAGTTCCATCAAAATTGGAAGGAGGACGCGCGGGCTCACGAAAGATGGAAGGAGTGGAGGCCTTTGCTCAGGAGTGGTACAGCGAAAAAAAAAATTATTTTTCGTTATTGGAACAATATATTGATTCTAGACGTTAATGGACTTTATACTTTAGCTATAAAATGTAAAGACTTTAGCTAAATAATATATAGGTGGGTCAATGACCGCTATTGCCATGCGAAAACGCGACAACTATAGTTGGTTAGCGGTTTGTGATTAACAAACAACAGCGACTGATAAATTAACTCGGTTTGTTAGTTTTAGATCGATTGGCATGAAGCTAATAGGTAATGTTTAAACAAGGTGTTGCGTTTTGAAATGAATGTTTAAACTGTTAATTAATATTGGTTCGGGTTTTAATTAATTGAGAATTGATTTTTGAGATCAAACGATGACATAATTCTCTTTTCTAGTCATAATCATTATCGCAATAATGATACTGGTCGTTGACATTCTATCAATATGCATAATATCTAAATAAAAAATATTTTTACTAGTATCATTTGATAAGAGAAAACTGACGAATACGTTAGTATGGAAGATTTATTCCGGTCTGATCACCTGAGTCCCCCTTAACCCCCCCCCCCCTCCTCGATCCCCTGCTAGAATGAACTCCAACGACCATGTGACCGTGTATAAAACATACCGATGCCTTCCAAATTCGTGAAAAATTTATTCACGTAATTATCGTCATCTGCAAGGAAATTGTCATAAGTAATCACTATGTATGATAAAATGAAAAACAATGAGGAAGAGATCCACTAAAAGAAATATACTAAGTTTTCAAAACGTTTATTTTGTGAACGAGGGCCTATGGATTGCGGAACGGAAAGTAACCGTGATCAACTTTCCTGCTTCATCTGCTTGAAAAAACGGTGGAGGACCAGTCAAAATAAGGTAAAACAAAATCTTCTATGGGTACCTACATGTAACCGCCTAAAACTCACGTAACCCTATTCTTGGTCTACCCAACGCAGGCGAAGCTAAACCTATCTCTAAAACTAGATAAACAACGGATTTCCCACTGTAAAACTAGTGAAGCCCCAGCAAAAAAGGGCCTACATACACCTGCAATAATTTCACTCGACACCTGTTCTCGTCAACACTTTGTTAACACATCAACACGCTATAAAGGGTAGGCAGAGGTTGTGGACATAAAACTAGACGGATTTACGACAGACGGTGTCGCCAATTTCAGTTTTTATTGTGTACGGTAAAAATGGCTGACTGTCACACCGACATGTAATGTTTTTAGTGGCATTTTTGTCTGTTATTTAGAAGGTGGAAGGTGTTTTTTTTCCTGAGCACTGCTAATGTTTCCATTCATTTTAAGTATAAAGGGTTTCAATTATACTAGCTGCGCTCCGCGGTTTCACCAGCGTAAATGTCAATCCCGTGGGAATATCGGGATAAAAAGTAGATGAAATTGAAAACATGCGACAAATCGAAATGTGAGATTGTACTCATCAATATGAACAACTTTTACTATGGGACCAAACCTGAAATCGTGAAAAAATAATCAGCTGTTCCCTACATTTATGTTCGCATATAACTCGTCAAAATGTAGGGAACAACTGATTTTTTTATTAATCCAGGGTGTCAGCTACTTTCGTACAAAGTTTTAACAAAATTGGTGAAGAAGTAACAAACATATAAACATACACACATACTCACAAATTTTCGCTTTTATAATATTAGTGTAATTTTTTATTAAATAGAAAGGGTAAGGAAAACAGTTTTTAAAAAATAAAATGTTATTGACACTGCTATAGGTACTCGTACGACAGAGATGACAGATGATATGTCTAGAAAGGGCGTGATTAATAGAGAAGTATGGAAGAAGTCATGCTGCGCTGACCTCAAATATACAGGATTCATATAAAGGATTCAGACCATGTATTCGGTACATGACTCTGATCCACCATGTGATAAAAAATTTCCTGATTCTTTTTAGATAACTAACAAAATATTTACGCTAGAATCTAGAATCATGTGCTGAATTTGCTTTTTTTTCTGGTCACAGTTTGCGCGTCGATGTTTCGTCCATCCTGTAATATTAGGAAAGTGCAAGAGAGTGATGATACGATCCGTTTTTCCACCATTTTGAATTCCCTCAAATACGTTAAGGTAGCAACTAACAAGTGTCCAAAAAATTAATCAATTAATGAAAAGAATGCAAGCTTTAAACCTAGGTCACTCATCGGTGTTAGTAATCATTAGCCTACAGCTTAATTTACAAGTGTTGCGCTAGCGCCGGGTGACACATGCTCCCACATTAGGATTAACTGTGATGCAACGTCGTGGCTGCCATTATAAAAACTAATTGCAAGGACATGTGTTGAATAGGAACTGTCTAGATTAGGATCAAAAGGATTTCGCGGTAATCTAATTTAGGAAATGAAGAAACCTTACCTACCGTACCTCTTTAACTCTAAGGTTGTCTTCAAGAGAAAATTGAACTATAGATAACCACAGGGGCTTATGGCTAAGTAATCGAGTCGATCGATCAGGTTCAACTACGCTTGTCGCGGCTGGTCCGTGGATGGGTGACCATCTTTACACACCAAGACATGCCTCGGAAAGCACGTTAAGCCGTTGGTCTCGGTTTTTATTCGTGGATCTTTGAAAGTCGTTACGGGTCGTCAGAAGCCCGAAAATCTGACAGCCAATCTTACCAAGAGGTATCGTATTACCCCAGTAGGTAATAAGATACTTCTTGGTAAGACTGGCTGTCACTGCGTGTACTGTGTGTGACTGTCTATCTAACCTCCACAGCCCAGTGCTTGTGGGAGGTCAGATAGACAGACGCTCCATATAAAATACTGGTATTCAGCTGCATCTGGTGAGACTAGAAGCCAAACCCAACATAGTTGGGAAAAGGCCAGACAGATTGATTCATTGAACCACAGGTTTGGTAGATCTACAACATCTTCAATCAAAAGATAATGCATGTATTGTAAACATTTTTTTTTGTGTTTTAATAATCAAATACATTGCTAAAAAATTCCGGTCCTGTCTCAAAGGCCCCCGAGCAAGAACATAAAACGTCGCATTGTAAGAGGTAATATAGATAATTTCAAAAAGTTTTCTCCCACAACTAAAGATACTTACAAGACTTCATTCAAGTCCCCATACATTACGTTTGCAACACTTCTGTGTAACAACTCTTGACAAGTAAATTTGACAGTCGCCTGCTTTCCCGAAGCCACAAAACAGATTTACACAGAAGGCCATCTCCATACAAGGGGCCAAAACCAGCGCACGCACATCTGGACGCCTAGGTATAGTCTGTTCCAAAAGTATCTGATGAAACTGTAAACATATGGATCAGAAAACGTGCCAGTGGATGCGAATTTTTAATGTTGATTTTTAAAATAGAGTGCTTTGATTTGATTATTTGAATATTTAATTTAACTTATTTATTTAATATTTATTTTCATTTCAAATAATCTTTAAAATGATTTTCCTTTGACCATTGAGGTTGAGATTGAATATAACATCAATTTTCGTCGATGATTTTTAAAACACATTTTGATAATGTTATATAATCAATAATTGTTGGTAAAAGTGGTCAGATATAAAGTTGAAACCTTGTAAATAAAGATGTATGTGTTATTGATTCTCTTAAGCAAGTTGGGTAAGACCTTAACCTAAACAGGGTTTGTTTACAGTTCCATCGGATACTTTTGGAACAGATCATATGTACGGCGAAGTCAAACTGTCTTAAACAAATTCCAGTTGCAAGTGCGCTTGCAATGCATGTATTAGTGTGCGTGCGTTTTCGCTTGTTGTATAGAGCCGACCTTCTGTACCTAACTATTTTGTGCAGAAGCGGCGCGGGCGCAGCAGAGATGCGGCTAATCGTTATAACGTTGCTATCACTTTCACTCATCTCTAGGGTTGCTATGGCAACAGCTATGGTCTGGATAAGGTTTAAATTATTAGTTTGTTGAGAATTTAGATGTGGTTTAATAATGAAGATCTTTATTAAAGTATGTTTGGTTAGTTTTTTAATAGTTGATGGTACTTCTTTGATAAAATCGTAACGAGGTTTGTTTCAGATTTAGTTTTCGAATCATGAAATTGATATCAAAAATTGATTATGACATCTTTTTTTACGTAGAGTATGTATTTTTTTAAGTATCAATGAAATTGTACATACCTTGGAATATAAAACAAGAAAAAAAAGCAACTTTATTTTAACCACAAGCGTCTCATGTTACTATGGTAGGTAGAAAAAAAAAACATTATAATGCTTATAATAATATTTTTCGAATATCGATAAAACTGATAATGCCTGGCAACCCTGCACATCTAACAGACAAGTCCTCGTCGCTCGTGATTTGTGACTTACGATCTAAGAAAGTTACGGGATTGATTTATTATTTTATAACTACACCACATTCGAAATCTTAAACTGGTTCACGATAATTTACTGCTTTTGTCGACTAGAAAGATCACTGAAGTTTACTTTCCTATCTTAGTTTTTAAGTCGAAAGAGACTTCATATTTTCAGTTGTCTTTTTATATGTTCGTGATCGAGGCTAAGAAGTACAAACTCACACTGGATGCATCAAGACAAATGGGCAAGGATAGCCACACAGGCAATGGGTGGGTGCCTGAAGACGGACGTCGTCACCGATGCCGGTCTAAGAAACGCTGCACTGGCGAGACAATTTGGAATCGTTTCTGACCGATTGATCGGAGAAACTAAAAAGAAAATTGGAAACGTATGGGGAGGAACTTTGCCCAGCAGTGGGACAATATATGTAGGTGACAAAATAATATTTTTCTTTTCGTTCACTAATAGCATATTTGCATTCTGCATTGAATCAATGTAAACATGAAAAAAAAAACATCAATACAACTTTCTAAGTTCATATTAACTATTGAATATGTCATAAAATAAAGGAAAACATAGTGAGGAAACCGGCATGTCCTAGAACCAAAACATCGAAGAATGTGCCATCTACCAACCCGCACTGGGCTTGCGTGGTGGATTACGGCCCACTCCCTTTCACCGAGAGGAAGCTTGTGTCCCAGTAGTGGGGACATTATAGGCTGCTTATGCTTGTGTATAGTATACTACCCTTTTCACAAAAATACTGTGAACGTACCTTGAGGGACCCGTGCCTATTTAAAAAAATCGTGTAGTTATCGTCTTAGTGCTAACTAAGTTATTGCCAATTCAAAAATAACAAAACAAATAAGAAAATTTAAATATCAATTTTAACGCGCGCCCGATGAACAATACATTCATCGCAGAGTTCACAACATGAAGCAAGTTGGCAACACGTTGAACTAGCGGTATTTACCTTATTTAGACCGTTCTTACAAAAAAAAAGAACACACGACGGCGTTGCCAGATCGCTCGCCTACGCTCTAAAACTTCATAACACATTGATTTAGATATTTTAATTTGGCGCATTTATAGCTTTTTATTAAAAATAAGGTTCTCTAATCTTTATTATAAAACAAATAATAGTCTGTGATTCCGAGCACATTCAATCCGAATCTCTTCAAAGTGAGAGTGAATAGGCTTCTTCTGAGTAGCTCACTCCATCGTCGACTCTGTCTCTGTCACCTCTGACCTAGACTAGACTCAAGAGCAAACCCATTTCAAATAATAAAAAAAATATATATTATATCACACCATAGTGTTATTATTTATGACCTTCTTACTATTTTCAGCTTCGATATCACATCGATATTTATTAATTAATTACGTAAATTTTTTAGACTGTTTTTTAATCATCATCTGCCTAGCCTTTTCCCAACTATGTTGGGGTCGGCTTCCAGTCTAACCGTATGCAGCTGAATACCAGTATTTTACATGAAGCGACTGCTGTTCGGACCTCCGCAACCCAGTTACTGGGTAATACGATACCCCTTGGTAAGACTGGTTGCCAGATTTTCGAGCTTCTGGCTACCCGTAACGACTGTCAAAGATCCACGAATGACAGCCGGGACCAATGGCTTAACGTGCTTTCCAAGGCACGAAGGGGTGTTGGTATGTAAAGATGGTCACACATCACATTTTTTTAATATAGAGCGCATTTTAAAAAAACTTCGTCATTTTTAGTTCAGAATTTTTCCTTTTAAAGTAAAATTCCTACCGAATCAATTTTGTATAACATAACAATTTTCCACTTATTATTGTTAAATGGTAGGAACACGATTTCCTTTACTCTTCACCACATCAAGATCTACCGGTTCTTGCGATTTCTAAATATAGATTTAGAAACTGAAAAAAGATGCTGGGGCTTTCAATGCGAGTGAGATAAGTAAACTCGTTATGTTGCCTTTGTTTGTCAAAAATAATTAGAAAAAGTACATCCATATTATATCAAAATATTGTTTCGGTAAACGCAAAATAGTAAGATAGTATTAAAAATGATACAAAACAAAATAAACAATATCAGTTTATAACCAACCAGTATATTGACCAAAATACACAAATTGGTATAACATTGCGCACGCGCCGATGCGCGCGTTGATGTCTTTTACACGCGTATGAAAACTAACGACATTTTTTTTAAAGCTTCGTTTTAATTTCTTAGCTCAGTTTATTATGTAGTAACATTTTGGAATAGGTCATAATTGCCACTTATGAAAGTCATAACCATAAAAGGATAACTGTTCCTGCGCAAGATTGAGTTAAAGATATTAACATAGTACTTTCTGCATCGTAAAAAATGTATGAATGCTAATTATGAACCATTTCTGTGTAAGCTTTAGCTGTCAATAATTATTCAAACGTTCACCCACGTATGGTAGCGTCGTAAGTGTGTTTTTGCAAAATGTAAATTTAATGGGAACACGTGATTAATGGCTTATCTATTATAATACTAACTTAGCTTCGGTGTTGGCTATTAATTTTATTTATCTTACTTTTCTCAGCTCGGAGATTTAATAGATTAATATCTATTCTATTTATTTTTTCATAAATTATTCGCTTGTATTAATAACAGCGATCCATTCAGAAAACACAACGAGGTTTTGAGATTGTACGATATGTATTGAGGCTAACCGTATCTCATACCAATTACTCTTTGAAAAATCCTTATTTATTACTTAAGCCGCTGACTTAACAAGACTAACCAGAATACCGTGCGATTTATTACGTCGCTCCGCATAATCCGTGCGCTGTAATTATTTACACACGATTAGTACCACTTTTACGTTTACAACAACCTGTCCTTAATAAAACTGCAACAATTTTACTTATGCGATTTCGAGTCGCGTCTGATCATTTCACCGGCGGCGTCGCACGACGGCACGACCGCTCAGTCGCGCCCGCGCAGCTGCACCGCACGCCCGCGTCGCCACGCTCTCGCAACACATCGCGAACACTCGTCGCGCATCAAGTGCTACCGTAAACTAAATCCATCTGTGACAGTGACATGATTTTGTGCTTTAATTGGATTCTGTGACGGTGTCATTAGAACCGTAAGTTTCCCATTCAACTTTTACTTAAAATTATAAGATGTTGATCGATTCCATCGAGTTCGTGCAGCACACGTCATAAATAAAACTAAGCAACGAATTAGCACGCGACTCGGTACACACAAACCCAATTCATTGAATAGCAATTAATACGCGATCTGCGTTAGTGCGCTTCTGACTTCGTGCACGTATTTAAATTATTTAGAAATCCAAGTCGTCACTTGCAAAAAAATGCACGAAATCGGCGGAGCGGCGCGCCGGCGCCGGCGACGAACACGATATGTTGCCGAGCCGACACACTGCTCTGATCCGTTTTTTAAGATACTGCGGGTATTTCTCAGTTATTTATCCATTGAAAAGTAAATTTTGTACAAAATGTTAAGAAGCGTCAAGTGCAGTTACGCCGCTGAACTTGTCAGGCGTGATTTTATGCGCCGATTTTAATCAGCTGTCAAATTAATTTTCAGCTGAAATATTTTTACAAGATACATAGCACGGCTTAAATAAGAATACTGGAGCTAAGTTTAAGATACGACAGTTTTCCAATAGATTTCTCCATTATTTGGTACATATAGTAATATTAAGATTTGCAATGCAAAACTGTGGCAGGTGTCCCTGGTACGCAGTCCTAAACTGCAACTGTTTGAAGTAGGTCTGTTTCAGTAACTAGGTTATTCTACAATTTTACAAGTCGCTACTGTCTGTTAAATATTTTAGCTAAAACTGTTTTTAGATGATTTTTGATTACAGAAAGATTTTTTTGCAAAACCTCAATTCGGTATAAATGCGGCCAGTTCGTTTCTATTCTTATCAGACGATTTCAGCCTTCATTTTCTTTATTTATATCTAGCGAATTTGTGATGTCTGAAGTAGCCTGATGTACCCGTAGAATAAAATTATGCTTTCTTGCTTAACACTTTGTGGGACACTTAACAGCCCTCGACGTAATAACAATAAAACATTGTGTCTTTCAGTGTCCTTCAATGTGTTATTAATTTACTAGTTCAGTTTTATTGGAATATACTAGCGACCCGTCCCTGTTTAGCACGGTTTTTACGACCTGACAAAACATCGATATTTCATTATTATATGTATGTTTTATATTATAATTATAATAGTATTATTCACACAAACTACCGGAATAAATTCTATAAATGATGGTGAAAACCGAAGAATTCGAAAAATAACGCGTTCATACTGACACGAAAAATGACTTTAATTTATGATACGTATCGATAACAAAGAAATTACACAGTGAATTTGCAATGGCAAAAATGAGGAATAAGCCAATCTGTCTAAAAAAATCACTGCAAACGGAATACATGTTTTTGGTGAAAACGTGAGTCATGCCTTTTACATGAGCGGTTGAAAACGAGCTTCAAGTGGCTGCAGCTCTCACATACTTCATCCAACTGAACTAGATTGTATTCTCAGACTCGATGTGTGACTAAAGTACGGATACACTGATCTATATTTCTAAATTATTTCTTTATTGAAAATGCAATTCTATCGGACAGTACATGAATTCATATTCGTGTTTTACGGAAAATGCGAAAGAGTCCAATACATACGTGTTTTTACATCGCGCGTGATTTCATTCATTGGAATATTCATTCGCTGTCAAATTATGTTTTTTTTTTTAATCTGCGATATATAGGTCTATGGAACACGTGTTTTGTATATATTTTGAAATACTCCGTTTCTTTGATTACTTGCATGCTAGATTTTTTTGTAAAACTAGGTTCTTTAATATTTTTTTATGACGAGTCGCTTTGTATGTCTGACGTAAAGAAAGAAATATGTACTTACGGCTTTTTACACATTTGACAAAACTTCTGTGCTAGATTTTTGTAATACCGTGCTCTTTAGTAATTTTTAACATTCAAGTAAAAAATATTTCTGACATTAAGTAAGGAATATGCAGTAACGACTTTTTAAACCGACTGTCAAAAAATATGTTTCAAACAAAGTGTTAACAGTGTTCTTGGGCCCAAAACCTTATCAATTATTATGTCAGTAAATATTTAATGAGTAAAGTAATTAACCGTCTGAGTAAATGTCTAGCCGAGAGACGAAACATAAATACCTTGAGTGCCACTAATGACAAATAAACGTGCTGAATTTCGATCAAGTGATAACTTGGTAACTTGCTAGTTTGCAATATAGGAGATAGCAGATACGGTAGCTATATCGCTAGTAACGAGGCAATTCAGTTTGACCTATTTGATATAACTTACTTTATGGTGGAGCTAGAATGCTCAATAAATAACTGATAGGTATATTGTAAAAGGATTTAAGCGCAAAATATCGATTGAAGTTATAAGGTGTTGTGACTGTACGTGCTTTTTATTGTAAGGGCTAATATACAACACTCAGATTATTTTCTTTATTTCTTAGACCATAATGACAGCTAATATATAATAAGAATTATCATGTTGACAAAAAAAGGTCGACCGCAGTTGTCATTTTAGTGTAGCAAATTCAAAGTTAGAGTTTACTTAGATAAATTTTATCTGAGGAATAAATTCTAATTTTAATAAATGGCAAGTTAAGCCGATGAAAAAACAAGTTCACATGATAAAAAAAAATAACATACGAAAACAAATAAAATTCTTCGATCGATACAGTTGAACACAATGTAGATCTTGTTGAATTAATAAAAGAATTTGTGGAATAAATATTGCGGTTTCACAGCTTTCGAATAGAAAATAATGTCAACTGTCATATTTATTTTTCAGATAAAACTTAATATCTGAAGACCAATTCTAGTAATTAAAAACGTTCTAAATCTAGTAGCAATCTCACCTCAGCGACAATCAATGTCAAAAACTTGTCAAAAATGTAAAAGATATTTTTTTATCTTTATTTATTTGAAAGGGTTTTATCACTTAATGATAATTTAAATTACAAGAATTGCCCCTCTGATTATTGAAAAATCTGTACTAAGGATTGAAAAACGTAATTTATTATTATTTTGTATATTTTATTAGCATCAATATATCTTAGTTGTATATTGACCAAAAGCAATAAGCATTCCATAACCTATGTTGTATTAATGATTGCGTAGTCTATATAAATTTTGAAGAATATTACTTTTGACTACATTTTTTCACAATTAGTTGATCATAATCCATTTTGGCTACTTAATGAAGCATTACTTTTTTCTAATAATTCAATTAGCACTAAGGTCTTTTGTCTGGGAAACTTTTACACAAAGAAAAGGTCATTGACCCGTAATCACTATACCTCGATGCAGCTAAAACAGATTTTTGCTAAATGATCGTATTATTTGGTCGTGAGAACATAGGGTTCGTTGAACCCGGTCTTATTCATGCCAACAGTTAGGACATTGGATTCTGTTGTACTAGTAAGTTAGTTGTTTTTGTATGTAGATATATTTTGTAAAAATTTCACCGTGAAAACTTAGGTGATCAGCTGTCAATAGTGTCAATCCTTGGCATCAGTTGGTGTGACAGCTCACTTCAAGCTCACTTCGCTAAGTTTTTACGGTGAGATTTTTATAGAATAGCACTTCAGGATAATGTGATTCTTTGAGTTAACATAACATTATTGATTCGGATAGATCAATGGGGTTTTCCTAATCGATGTGCATGATGATATCGCAAAAATATACAATATTATGGAGAAATTAAGGAAAAGCCAAATGACATTATTGAGTTTATTACTTAACTTTCTCGTTATTATTGTCCATATTGGAGTGGGGCTTCGCTCTTTTTGAGTATCACGATTGACGCATAAGTGCGTGTGCGTTCATTCTTGGGTAATATAAGATGGGAGGTGATTCATTTGATTTTCGCAATCGCATCGACCTTAACGATATCCTTGTCCATTGTTGAGTGTTCATCCTAAGTTGTGTAAGCCAATTTTTCACTTACTTTTTTTTTATAGTAAGTACTGGTCATAGTTTAAGTTTATTTAGTGTGTCTAATTTTTGAGAAAAACACAGAAGCAAATTTTCGTTTCCATTGTAATTTGTCAATTTGTTTTTGTTCCAAAATAAAAAATAATACTTTTTTTAACTTTTTTTAAACGCAAAGATTAAAGTCTCTATTTGAGTTTTCTTCAAGATACACTTGAAACAGTTTTATTCGCTAAAGTCACTTTGTCGTAACTTAATAAGGAAATTAGATGCCATAAAAAGATAGGTTCGTTCAGGAAATTGTGAAGAAATCGTATTCATCCTACAATATATCGTTTCCTCAAATAAATCTACTGCTTTATGCATCATTCCGTACAAGGTGCATATTAGGTACCTGCTAGTGGCTTCCTGATTATTTGATTAACCGCGCCCTGCGGTTTCACACGCATAAGTCACGATCCCGTGGGAATATCAGGATACAAAGTATTTTATGTCCTAATCTAGGTCATGGTCGACCCATGTGACAAATTTCACTCAAATCCGTTAAGCCATTTTAACGTGAAAGGGTAACAAACAAGCATACAAAAAATCAAATCTATTCTCTGTAAAATATTATTAAGTTCACTTAAGTTTTACTTCATCCAGTCTTGTATTTCAGTCATAAATCATTAAATTCAAATGATTAGTTGAAATAAAGTAGTAATTTATGTATTTAGTAGATAGTATGACCATAATTTATTATGTAAAAATTCCAACTTAGGTGAAGTGAACACTGAACTCTCAATTACTTAATGTCAATAACTACAATATTTTCAAAATGAGATTTATGCAAAATAGATTGGAAGTACATCTCAATATTTTTTAAATGTTCTGTTTTATTACAAAAAGGATAATGTAACAGTAATTTTAACTGTTGTAAGGATATTGTGTGGAAATTCACACGGTTATCATAAAAACTAGTATTATATCCTGCATCAAATTATCTTAGCATAATGTTTAAATGCGCAAAAAACTGCATATATCATTACCCAAAAACTTTAATTATCTATAATTTTTGCATTTTAAGATATTATGTTCTGAAGATTTTAAATGTTTGTTTCCGGAGGAGTTGGGTAGTTTCTTGTGGTTTCTGAAAAAAAAAACGAGGTAAATGAATGAAAATGATACGTTTTCAAAATTTAAATATCCGTCAAAACCTCAAATCCGATCACTTAAAAATATTGAAAAAGAAAATAAACCGTATTGTATAGAGGACAAAAAAGTGTAAAAAAATATCGCATTCAATAATTTAAATCGATAAATCACATTTAAGAATGGATCCGTCGATCTAAATTTACAGTTACGATGTTTCGTAATTGTGTACATTGAACACGGATCACAAAGATGTGATAATTTGGGCACCGTTACTTGTTTTGCGAACTTTTTGACGTGAATACGAGGATACGTATTTTTAATTTTTTTATATTTTGAAATGAGGGGCTTGTGGCTAAGTAATAACAGCCGCACAGGTCCATCGATCAGGTTAAGTTACGCTTGCCGTGGTTGGTCCGTGGATGGGCCATCTTTACATACCAAGACCCCTGCGTGCCTCGGAAAGCACATTAAGCCGTTGGTCCCGGCTGTCATTCGTGGATCTTTGACAGTCGTTACGGGTCGTCAGAAGCCCGAAAATCTCACAACCAGTCTTACCAAGGGGTAAGTATTGTATTACCCCTCGGTAAGACTGGTTTCGTTCGTCAGATAGGCCGTCGCTCCATGTAAAATACTGGTATTCAGCTGCATCCGGTTAGACTGAAAGCCGACCCCAACATAGTTGGGAAAAGGCTAGGCAGATGATGATGATTATATGATATTTTGATATATTAGTCACTTTCTAACGTTTTGTCTGTAGGAAATACGTTCATTAAAGTTACTTATAATTTTATAATGGATACGAAATTTACGGTCAGTATGATTATTTTATTTTCGATTCTGCTATCAGTATCCGTCATTCCATTATTCTTAGTGGCTATTTCATATATTTTTTAGCTTGTACATTAAAGTGTGATACTTACGTAAATGTTGGTTATGCCAGGGACATTAATTTAGGTACTAAATTGACTGCTAACTTAAATTATCCGTATATTCAAATCACATCTGTCATTGTTTATCAGTTGAATGAAATGGCTATAACACGGTAAATTCAAGTAATGTCAATTTGACAAATACTTAATGGTCATCACTCTGTCAGTCAGTCTAAATTGATGACTGGATAACAAACAACAGTAATATTTGACAAAACATTGAGATTATTTTATTATATTTAATAGTAGCAGTGCCCCGCGGTTTCGCCTGCATAACTGTCGATTCCGTGGAAATATCTGGATAAAAACTATCCTATGTCCTTTCCCGGGACTCAACCTATCTCTATACCAAATTTAATCTAAATCGGTTCAGCGGTTTAAGCGTGAAGAGGTAACAGGCAGACAGACACACTTTCGCATTTATATTAACTGGACCTGATGTGTGAGGTGACGGATGTAAATCAGTTTTACACTGCAACGTGTCGTGTGTATGTATACTTAAATAAAATAAATATGTGTAAGACAAAAAATAGTAACGAATGTACCTACCTACATAAATAGTGTGAGTTGAATAACATTCCAGAAATAACCAAAAAAATAAGTAATACAGTAGCAGCAGAAGCAAAAAAATACTAGCAGTACATGTAGAAGCAGTAGTAAAAAAATACTGATAAATTGACATAGAGTGTGTTTAGTATGGATACACCATGATGGGAGCAGCGGTGGCCCAGTGGTAACGGCCGCGACTTACGAGTTGCAGGTCGTAGGTTCGAACTCAGGCAGAAGAAAAACCTCGTGTGGAAACTGGCATTTAACTACTAGAACCAAAAATTCGAAGACATGTGGCATTTACTAACCTGCACTGGGCCCGCGTGGTGGATTATGGCCCACATCTCACCAAGAGGAGGTCGATGTCCTAGCAGTGGGAACATTATAGGCTGATTATGGTATACACTTAAAAATCCGGAATAAATTATCTAAATGAGAGTGAAAACCGCTTCAATCTGTTGCAGAGTTTAAAAACGCGATCATACAGATTAACAAGATTTTTTTTTTTTTTTTTTTAACAATGGCATCTCGCAGTTCATCCTTTATGAGGATGGCTACTGCTTAACCGGACTTTCCTGTGGATGCCTCGAATTAAGGCCTCCAGCCAGGGCAAACAATAACTTAAAAACTAAGCGACAGCGCTAAGGGTAACCCCCTGTGGGGTTCGGACCTCGGCTCAGGGCGTCGCTGGAAGAGGACAGCAAGGGACAGGCTGGATCGGTATTATTATTAGTGTTTAGGGGCGAATTTAAAATTACAGGCTCAGCTGCGCGGGCTGGCTCGAGTAAGGGTCGGGGCGGGCACGGTGAAGGTGCGGGACGTCGCGACGGGCCTCGGCGGCGAGGACGGAAGGACGGATGTCTGAGCTTGTGTTTGTGATGTTGTCTGAGAGTACTAGTGGCCTTACTGCTCTCCTGGAGGAGGGTAGTGGCGTCGTCGGGGATAGTGAGGGTATGCCTTGGTCGGCGAATCCTACTTATGCGGGAGGGAGTGTATCGGGAGGCCGCCGCAATCAGGGGATTGGGGTGCTTTATAGCAGAGTCAAAGAAGCGCTTGGAGAGGCGTTTCATGAACTGCTGGATGGTGGGGATTCTGAGATCTAGATGCAGATTCACATTTCGGACATAGAAGGGGGCTCCCGTGACCTTTCGGAGGAAACGGTTCTGGAGGGTTTGCATTTTATGCAGAAATCGCGGCTTGGCGTGTGCGAAGACTACGCAAGCATAGGTCATGATGGGACGGATGACCGCGGTGTAGAGGCGCAATTTGCACTTGAGTGACAATTTGCTGCGGGCAGTTATCATAGAGTGGAGCCTACCGAGAGCGAAAGAGGCGCGCGAGCGCGCCGTCTTTATGTGCTCGTTGAAGGTGAGGTTGTGGTCTAGGATGACACCTAAGTATTTGGCTCGCTTTCCCCAGGGGATCGGCTTGCCATACATAGAGATCGGGCGCGGGAGGGGCGGGGGTAGTTTGCGCGGTTTTGAGAAGATGACCGCCTGACTCTTATCGGGGTTGACCTCGATTCTCCATTTCCGGAACCAATCGCTCAAGGCGCTTGCGGAGGTTTGGAGGTTTCGAGCTATGGATGACTGGTTGACACCCGAACAGTAAATGGCAGTGTCGTCGGCGAAAAGCGCCAACTGTGCCTTTTTACTGTTCGGGATGTCACTAGTGAACAGGGTGAAAATGAGGGGAGATAGAACGGAACCCTGGGGGACTCCGGCGCGGATGGGGTGAGGGGGAGAGAGAGCGCCCTCGATACGGTAGCGGAAAGTGCGGTCCGACAGAAAATCTCGTAAGATGAGCACGAGACGGTCTGGAACACCTAGCAGGTACAGCTTATATAATAAGCCATTGTGCCAGACCTTGTCGAACGCCTTCGCTATATCGAAGAACAGGACGCCTGTCGAAGCACCTCGCTGAAAAGCAGCGCTAATGTGCTCGACTATGCGGTGGAGCTGGTGGATGCACGAATGCTTCGTGCGAAAACCGAACTGTTCGGGGGGGATGAGGCTCTTTGCTTCGGCATAGTCTTTGAGGCGCTTATAAATAAGCCTCTCGTAGACTTTACCGAAAACATTGAGCAGACTGATGGGGCGGTAGCTGGAGGGCTCAGACTTGGGCTTGCCTGGCTTTGGGATGCCTATGACTGTGGCTTCTTTCCACATTTGGGGGAAGATGTTGTTGCTCAGGGCGCCATTGAAGATGGCGGTCATGAGCAGTATGAGGGGGGCGGGGAGGAGTTTGTACACCCTGTTGGTGATACCGTCCGAACCGGGGGCTTTGCGGGTTGCGAGCCCTTTTATGATGTCTTGCACTTCGTCGGGAGTGACGGGAGGCAGAGGATCATCAGGGTCTTCGACTGGCGGGAGGGAGGCTCTCCGTTCGACTTCAGCGTTCACCTCGTCGAGGTGCGCTCTGTCTACTGGTTGAGAGCTGGGAGTGCATTGAGCCTCTAGGCTGTCGGCTAGGCATTCGGCCTTTTCGAGGTTTTCGAAAGCGACCGTTTTGTCGGGGCGTGTGAGGGGAGGAACTGTGGCCTCTTCAGAGGAGCGGAGCTTCCTCTGGAGTTGCCAGAAGGCGTGGTGGGTGGGCTCGAGTTCGCCGATCATCTTATCCCATCCCTCGGAGCGCCATTCCCCTATGCGTTTCTTTACAGCACGCTGTAAATGGCGCATGTGGGATTTGTTCGCGTCGCAGGGAAAAGAGTCGTAGGCACGAATGGCAGCGTTCTTCTCGGTCACCAGTTCACGTACGTCATCGGGCAGTTTCCAGCGATGGTCTTCCATCACTGGAACTTCCCGTGAGCAATCCGTCAGTACGGATTGAACGTGCTCTGTGAACGAGTCGATCGCCCCAGTCGTGTCTGCGACTGAGATAATTTGCTCGGGGATGGAGTCTAGGTGGGGAGACGTGGTGGATTTCAGTCTTTCGCTTACTTTCCTCCAGTCGGTGACTATTTTGGTCTGGGGGGGCTGGTTGGGGTCGTGCGGGAGGCCCGAATAGGGGGCCAGGTGCAAGATGACCGGGCGGTGGTCAGAATCGAGCTCTTGTACCGTCTCGATAGACTGCAAACGGAGGTTTACATTCTTGAGAAGCGCTACATCGAGAACGTCAGGACGTTGGGCGGGGTCGCCCGGGAAATGAGTGGGATACATCGGAGCGATGATATCGAAATTGAGGGAGTCGCCTAGCTTGAACACGATCCTACCTCTGGTAGTGGTCGTGTTGCTATTCCAAGCGGGATGTTTGGCATTGAGATCTCCCGCCATGATGACGGAGTCACTCGTACCGAAGAGGGTAGTGAAATCGGTAGAGAGAGAGATGGGATCCTCCGCACCATTGGTGGGCGGGATGTAAGCGGAGATGATGGTGATTGAGGGGTGACCGGTCATGCCGAGCCGACAGATAGAGATCTCTAGCTGAGAGAGGAGGGCGGGCGGGTCTATCGGGATGCAATGGAGGGACTTCCTATAGTAGATGAGGGTACCGCCCTTGTGGCAGCGAGACCTGTCATTGCGAACTATCTTGTAGTTGGCAATGCTCGGGTTCCGCAGATGGGGCTTCAGGAAGGTTTCCTGGACTAAGAGGACATCGAGCTGGTGATCGCGGAGGAACGCGGCGATCTCTTCGCGTTGTTTTTTAATGCCGTTTGCATTGAAAAACCCTAGTCTAAGGGATCGGGGTTTGGTAACGCTCATTCTTTGTAAAGCCATTGGAGCTTTTAGAAGTTGAGGGTTTGCATGACTTGCGTAATCTGAGGATACGCATTGAAAATCTCGGCGATGCGCCGAGGATTGCCATTACAGGCTTGGATTTCCGCTGCCATGGCATTTGCGGGGGCAATAAAAGCTGCGTATGCACCGATTATTACCTCCATGCTGCTAGGCTGGGGGCGGGAGGCGGGAGTCGGGGGGGACCTACTGGGACCAGCGGGAGCCCTGGGCGCGGCGGCGGGAAGGGCTACCGGTGGGGCTACTGGGACCGAGGGGCCTACTGATGGCGCGGGGATGACAGTTGCCATCAGCGCTGGGATAGTCGGGGGTGGGGGGGGCACCGAAGCTGCGGGAGCTTTGAGGTGGTTGAGGTTCGCCCATGGGGAGGGCCTTTGGGGACTGAGCCTATCGGGCATCTGGGAGGAAGGGATCGGGATCCTCACAGAGGGGCTTTCCCTTTGCTGACGGTCGCTCGCGCGCTTCGTCAGTTTGGGAGAAGAAGACTTGGGAGCCTTGGGGCAGCCACGGTAGTTAGCCGGGTGCCCGGATTCAGATTAACAAGATAGCGACTTTAACTTAAAATAGGTACCTACCATAAAGTGTTGAAACGGGAACAATCAATCAAACAATTGTGTCTGTGTTGTAGACACTAAACATTTTCACTTATATTATTCTTATTATCTTTCATTCTTAATGGGTGACCATTAAATCGTACGTAAAACTTCGTGTTTATTTGCAAGATCATTTTAGCGATAATCTTAACTTGATATAATAATTATATCTTCATGAATGCGAAAGTTAGTATGTTTATTATCTAATAAATCTTTGGATGGTATAATCAGTTTGATAATTTCGTTTAACGTGTCGGTATTTTGTGTGAAAAATTCGTACATAATAATATATTTAATATTATATTGAACTATGTTTTGTGTTCTTTTATATTACCGGCTATTACATAATATTTACAATTTAATTCGCCAATATTTTTATTTCAAAAGCTTTAATTTGATTACCTAAACTTTTTTGTGGGTCCCAAGTTTCGGTATCTTTTAACGTTATTTGGCCACTCAGAATCAATTATATTTTCTTGTCAATGTTGTCTCTTACCTGATAAATCACTTGCCTTTAAAATTACATTAAATTAATTTGATAAAGTCGACAAAATTAACAAACACTAAAACTATATTAAAGATCATAATTCAGGAAAGTGTTGCGCTCGCGCTTCGGTATTTGCCTCTATACATTAATTACTAGATTTTCACGCATAGTAATGCGCTCATGCAAATCTCTGGTCATATCTAGGTAGGCGGCGCATGCGGCTAGGGTTACCAGTTCGAAATTTGAAAAGTTCCGACTAGTGATGGGCTGATGATGACTTTGGCCGATTAGTCATCGTCGAGTTTAAAAGAAGAGTTCTTATTTCTAGATTAGGTGTATAAACTAAAATACTGATTCTAAAATAAAAAAATATTTAACAATAAACGGCTACGATTTCATTTCAATCATCCTATTTTTATGCATAGAAATTTAACTGAATTGCTTTCCCGACTAATCAGTGAATAATCAATACATCTTTAGTTCCGACTAAAAGTCGGACATTTTACTTTATCTCTTTTCAAAAACTACACATCACAATAAAAAAAAAAGGATTTTTTACTTAGACTTTTCGATATAAGAAGGATTCCTTATATCGAAAAGTCTAAGTAAAAAATCCGGACGGTGAACCAAAAAGGCGGACATTCTGGACAAGTCCGGACGGACGGTAAATTGGTAACCCTGTGTGCGACTGTGTTAGTAGCCCGCTCAGTGAGAGTTAGAATGTGTAGCGACGACCCACTGTGCAGTGCCGTGTGCCGTGTGCTGCCAGAGGAAATCAAATGCTTTTTTTATTAAGAGAATTTTATGATGCTCTGGTTTGAGGCAATGCGATTTGCGATAATTCTGTGATAATAGCAAATTACGCACTTTCTTAAATCATTATTAAAACAGTTATACTCGCAACACTGGGAAATATAGACGTTTTGGAGGACTACCTTATGTAATTTTGTGTACATAAAACGTGCTGATTCCCAGCCTAATTTGAATAAATTTCTTATGATTTTGATTAGTTTTTTTAATACGTATGTTAAAAGTTATCGTAGTTCGGATATTTCAACTTGTGCAATTGGTTTTAAGTTTTTCACATCGTTATGACGGACAGTTTTTCCGGGTATGGGTGTTTGTGCAATAAAGTTATCAGTAGTTAAACGCAACCACGCAAACATACCTGCATAGAGAATTCTGTCTTGAAACAGTGTTTAAAAATGCACATGCCATTCCAGTAATTTCAGTACTTGACAGGTAAATGTCGATGTAGCAATCTTTACCTATCCAACTAACGCCACATCATTTTTCGTAAAATTATGCAAGGCGTTATTTCATCAACACTGCTCGGAAATCGGTAAAGGTAAAAAAAAACTCAGACAGATCATCAGTAAACCAAAGATTCGAAGACATAATTATGACATCCCCAACCCGCACTGGGCCGCGTGATGAATTACTAAAATCCAATAAATTAATATTCTTTGAAATCGTGCATTAGTAGTTACCAAAGCTCATAACATTTCACATAAGTTTTATAATAACGTGAAATCGTCTACCTCTATCTTAATGTAAATGATTAAATGTTTCTTTATCTAAATGTTCATAGATTTTTCTAAATATTAAATTGTAAGACCATTGATATGCTAAATAATAATTTTTATTAATTTGCACGTTTGTAATATGCAAATTGTTAATGTTTGCAAACATTCTTTGTTAAAGGAGTAATATTGTTAAATTAATTATAGTGGTCATTCATAGGATATTTTATAGGACATCGATTTATTACTATTGACATCTCGACAGGAGGTAACATGATAATTATTGGCATTTTTATAATGTTAGTCTATCAATTAAATTATAAAAAAAAACTACCTATGAATTTGAATCTGGTCGCACCTAGCTAGACTGGAAACCGAATCCAACATAAAAAAAAATATAAAAAAAAAAACAATCTTAAGAGCGTTCACGACGTACGGCATTTCATACAAACTTTCAAGCCGTTGTTTTTCGAAATGAATGAACCGATTTTAATGAAACTTCATACGCATAAGCAGGATATAAAGGTCTAAAAAGTTAGTAAAGAACATTTTCCTTAACCGAGCATCATCATCATCTTCATGTCCTTATCCCATGTTACCTGTGCTCGGCGCAACACGTGTTCTTCCACCATTCTCCCTTGTCAACCGTCACGCTATCATTCACTCCCTTCTCTTTCATATCATTCCTCACACAATCCATCCATCTTTTCTTTGGCCTTCCTCTCTCTCTCCATCCATCAACATTCATTTTATACAATCATACTAGCTTCTGCCCGCGACTACGTGCCCATGAAATTTTTTGTTCTCCCGGCCATCCCGTCGCATCGCATCGCCTGCCCGCGCTATTACTTCGTTTTCGCTTTAGCGTTCCTTTAAGAGAGTTCCTTAAAGAGGTCCTAGCTTGATGTAAAAAAAAAACTCTTCAGCTTTATTATTATTGAAGATTAAACAAGCTATTACTTATTATTAGCTTTCTTCTCATTAATAAAGTGTAGTAAACGAAAAATAAAAACAGCAATTACAGCCGAACTTTTGATATTCTCTTTCCAAATTATCAGCTTTAAACAAGAAAAAAATGTTACAGATAAGAGGTTCCAAAGAAATTCTTTTAAAAGAGAAAGCTATTGTGCAAGCCTTTCAAAATTATTCATTGTTAATTTTATTAGGGTGCGCGGTTAATTTCCATTAAAATTCATTTAGAAAATTCTGTGAAAAGTAAAAAGCGTTTTTGTTAAAATACGGGCTAATTAAATTTTGCGACGGCCATTAAAATGCGTGAAATTCACGAGAAGTGACAGTTAGTAGGTATAATTTTACAGTTATTATGTTGGAAGTGTGTGCTTTGACTGTTTTATAACGTCCTGAAGTGCTATTATGTAAAAATCTCACAGTGAAATCTTTGGTGAAGTGTATTTGAAGTGAGCTGTCAATCCCTTTATAACCTGGCGTACCCTAGTCTCAGGTAGGATGACAGCTCACTTTACCTAAGTATTCACGGTGATATTGTTACAGAATCGGAGGGGCTTGTGGCTAAGTAATAACAGCCGCACGGGTCGATCGATCAGGTAAAGCTACGCTTGCCGCAGTCGGTCAGTGGAAGGGTGACCATCTTTACATACCGAGACCCCTCCATGCCTCGGAAAGCACGTTGAGCTGTTCGTCTCGGCTGTCATTCTTGGATCTTTGATAGTCGTTACGGGTCGTTAGAAGCCCGAAAGCCTGGCAACCAGTTATAGTACCAAGGAGGATATCGTGTTACCTAGTAACTGGGTTGTGGAGGTTAGATACGCAGTCACTCCATGTAAAATACTGGTATTCAGATGCTTCGGGTTAGACTGGAAGCCGACTCAAACATAATAGAGAAAAGGCTGGTCAGATTCCAATTTTACAGAATCAATCGACTGTTATGGTTTTCATTGAAAAAGGTTTTTATTTTAATATTTTAAATGGGTTTGCTCTTGACTCTAATGTAGGTCAGAGGTGACAGAAACAGAGTCGACGATGGAGTGAGCTTACCCAGTCTTACTACTGACAATACTTTTAAGCCTTTCTTGCTTTATATATTAATTCAATTTTACCCGACAGCGGCAGAAAGAACAAGTCATCGTAAAATAAAAAGTTAATTGATTTTAGATTATATTAAAGTATGTTCACTTACTGAATAATATAGTGTACATTATAATCTGAACTGTCGTTAAAACTGGTCGACGGAATACACACGTAAACATGGGTATCTAAGTAATTAAGTTATGATAATTGAAAGTTGAAATACTTTCACCGTAGACCACCGAGCCAGTCTATTGAGAAATGACTAATTAAATTGTTTTAAATGAACCAGTTCCTTTTAAAAAGCAGTTATTGCCAAAAAGCTCGCAATAAAAAATCTAATTCTGTAGATGATTCCTGCTTTCTTTCGTAATTATGTAATTACTGAATTGATTTGTTTTTATCATATTTTTTTTCATTATTAGTCTTAAAAGATATCAAAATTTCTTTAGAAAGGTCGGGTATGTAGTACTCGCAACTGGCGTGCGTGTATGACTAGAAGGCCAATTCTCGTAAATTAAAACATTCAAAATCTAGTCGCAGTGTCATCTCGGCAACAAGCAAATGTCAAAAACTTGTCAAAAATGTAGGGAAATTCGAGGTATTTTTGACAGAATGAACGTAAACGAGTCAAAAGGAGTTGGTATGTAAGGATCGTTGCAGGTGGCGTTCTGTAGTTTCTGCTTACCCCCATGGGCAGAAGACGTGATTTAATGTATGTGTGTATGTATGTAGATAACACGAGCTTACTAACATGGATTATTAGCAACCAAAGTTATTTTTTTATTGTTTTTTATTATCGCCAGTTAATTACATTCATCTTATTATTACGTAATATGTAACGCTAAGCTACGTTAACCCAGCAATTACAGACCTAATAACTTAAGTACCTCTTTATTAAAACCTTTAATTATTAACCCGTTTTCAATACAAAGTTTCACAGGAAGAAACTTAAAACATTCTTTTTTAAATTAGATTAGCATTGAAACAATCCAGAAAACTTTTTAAAACAATTTGAACACACAATAGTTGTCTAATATCTGATTATCTCATAGAATGCATAATGTTTTAATTAAAGAGTTCATCGAACCGTCTGAGTGAAGTGAAGTTCAAGGGTCATTCATTCATTCGGTCTTTTTTCTGTCATTCGTTTTTTTTGCCAACTTATTAATGAAGCAATGTATTGCTTTGCTGTATTGCTGTATGTATTGTGTTTTTTTAATGTTTTGCAGTTCATTATAATTTATGACGTGTTCAAATGCACGGTCGGTAGTCGTTTCGACTTTCGACTGCTTAAAGATTTCGTTGTTGAGATGAAAGTAAATAACAGTAACGTTATCAAGTTTGTTCTACGGCGTTCGTTGATCTAATTTTTGGTGATTGTTTTAGGTTTTCGTTCAAGATTGTTTTTTGCCTTTTTTAAACTTAGCATAAATATGTTATTCAACGATTTTAAGTCACTGTTCTGGTACGAACGAAAGTGTATGGGTTACGCGAAGACTTGGCTAAACTAGCATAATATCTATCATAAAACGTAGCTTTCAACGTACCTCTCTTCAAATTTAGGTAGTCTAAATTTGTCGATTCCTGCAAATTGAAAGAAATACAAGGTGGGCGGTTATCAGGCGGGAGGAAACGCCCGGGTGTCACCACTGCGAGGATCGCCCAGAGGACACGGTGGAGCACACGGTGGAGGTCTGTCCCGCTTGGGCAGAGCACCGCCGTGTCCTCGTAGAGGCGATCGGCAGCGGCGGCGACCTCTCGCGCCCGGCCCTAGTCCAAGTCATGGTCCGGGGCGAGAGGGAGTGGGAGGCAGTCACCTCCTTCTGCGAAGCTGTCATGCTAGCGAAGGAGGTGGCGGGATGGGCGAGGGAGAGAGCTGAGAGAGCCGCCCGTCCCAGCCGCCGCGGTAGACGCTCCGGGCGTCGGGAGCCGCGTGACGACTCCCGGCCACCGTAGGCGCGGGCCTGCGGACGGCGAGTAATGGGTAGCTCGCCGTCCGATCAGGACCAGGCCCGTGCCGGAAGGCGCGTATGTGTTCCACGCGCGCCTCAAAGAGATGTCAGCATTGAACGGAGGGGCCCGTCAGGGCCGAAGCCTGCCGGGGCAGCGGGATTGTCCGAAAGGGTTACCGCTGCCCCGGAATATAAAGGGCTAAGGAAGGAACACGGATGGGTTTTAGTCAGTAAGAGTCTGACACTCCCTTCCGCTCCACCCAGAGCGGGAGGGGTCATTTGATGATTTCCCATCCTTAAAAAAAAAAAAAAAAGGTGGGCGGTTAATTTTGCCTGTGAGTGTATTAAAATGAATTATAAATTACATACTAACATCTAGAAAAATCATGCAGATCATAAAATACATTATCAATTACTTAACAGTTTTTTTTTACTGGCATATGTTCATTCGTGTCTAGGTTGTAACTTAATCAAGAGCTCCTTCTCATTACTTACGGCTGTATTTAATTTAATAATGTCATCCAATTATTTTTGAATTCGTAATAACCACGAAAGAAGTAAAACAGTCTTCATAAATAAATCACGACATAAATGAATCGAATATCAAAATTCATATGAATTCATATGAATTTTAAATGACGATACAGATAAGGATCGGATAAAAAAGTCTGTCTGAGATTTTATATAAGTAATCTATACGTTTTGTTGAGGCTTTAGTTTTAAGGAATAATTAACTATGTTTTTTTGTTCTCATCCTTTATTTAGCTTTATAATAAATCAGAGGAGAGAGGCCTTTGCCCAGCAGTGGAAAACAAAAGAGGCAAAAGAGGAAAAAAAAAAAAACGTCCCAGCGCTGATCTTCAGACAAAGTTTATTTTGTTTATATGTATCTATGTACGTATCAGTATTTATAATTTTACGAGTTATTTACCCCATGTTTTGTCACTGCGTCACTCTTAGGTCGACTGGTACCTTGACAATGCCTCAGGCATTAATTCCGCCTTTATACAGTATATTTTTTTTATTGTGCATATAGTTTTAATAACTAAATTCTATATCATACAGCTAAATAAAATATGGAATCGAAATGAAAATAAAAATGATCAATCGGCGGCTGTTATTACTTAGCCCAAGCCCCTATGAATTTAAATTAGAACGTGAATGTAAAAGCCTGTTGGTTACACGTGTCAAAATAACTTTGAATGATTGATGATAACTTTAGCTAAGTCTAAGAACTTCCGTTTGATAAGAACTTTAATACACGTAGATAAAGTTTCACAAAGTTACTTGAGAGGAGAAGAAATACACGTAGTCTAAGGAAGAATTTTCTTAAGTCGACTGAAAAAAGAAATAGAAATTCTACTCACATTTCTCGACCCTTTTTCCTTGTTTAGTTTTTGTTGGGATAAAGTAAATAAAAAATGTACTTCCGTTTCTTTTCCTTTTGAGGGTTCTGTACCCAAAGGGTGTCAACAGGGCCCTATTAGAAAACCTCCGCTGTCCTTCCGTCCGTCTGCCAGCTGGCTGTATCTCATGAACCGTAATAGGTAACCGTTAAAATTTTTACAGAGTTTGTATTTCTATTGCCGTTATAACGACAAATAATACAAAGTAAAAAATTAAAATGCCGAAAAAACACATTTCATGAATAGGGTGTTTTTAAGACATTTTTTCGCCGTGTTTAGCCTTGTGGTACGGAACCATTTGTGTGCGAGTCCGACTCGCACTTCGTCGCTTTTTAAAAGCATTAATTTATTCACATTTTTAAAAGCATCCAACTTGGTAAGTAATTTATTAAATCTTCAATATATAACCAAACGTTGACCGTTAACTTAAACCAATATAATTACTTATTCTCATCTAAATTTATTAGTCTAAAGCCCAAGCCAAAGCTAAAATTGATTAAAATAATATTTATTCAGACCTGCTCCTGTGAGAAATGTACAGAAAAGATTTCTAGGCACAGATAAAGCCGCAAAACTCGACTAGTCATCTTTTTGCTTAAACATAGCAGCTATAAACACTCGGGGAACGAAGAGGCTAAGCAGTTTTTCAAGTTCTTTGCCCGTATATCTGCGCGCGTGTCAGCTTTTCTGTAATTTTAATTTATTATGTTGGTACTTAAGTAGGCAGAAATCATCATCTGCCTAGTCTTTTCCCAACCATGTTGGGGTCGGCTTCCAGTCTAACCGGATGCAACTGAATAGTAGTATTTTACATGAAGCGACTGCCTATCTGACCTTCACAACCCCATTTCTGGGTAATACAATACCCCTTGGTAAGATTGGTAGTCCCACTGTCGGGCCTACGACCCGTAACACGATATCCTCCTTGGTACTATAACTGGTTGCCAGGCTTTCGGGCTTGTAACGACCCGTAACGACTATCAAAGATCCATGATTGACAGCCGGGACCAACGGCTTAACGTGCTTTCCGAGGCTCGGAGGGGTCTTGATATGTAAAGATGGTCACCCATCCATGGACCAACCGCGCCAAGCTGATCGTTCGACCCGCGCGGCTGTTATTACTTAGCCACAAATTCCTCCAGTCCTTAAATAGGCAGAAATATGATGAGGGTAAAGTAAATAGTCTCATCCTCGTTAACCTAAATCTGCTTCATCTGTCCTTTCTACGACTGTGATTAAAAGCCTTAGCAAAGTTATCATTTAAATTAAGTTAATCTCTGTTACAATTAAATGGTGTACGTACAATAAAACATATTCTACCTACTCAATTTACCATGGATTAGGTACATGCTTCTGAAAAACCCTGAGTTGAAAATTTCCTCGGTTATTAAAAAAGAATAGCTATTCCATACATTTTAATCGCGTAGGTATGAAACAGCTATTTATTTTTTGATAACCCAAAAGTTTGTGCAGTAAGGTCTAAATTCGTTAATTGTTGTTTCGTGTTGATTGGTTCGGAAGAAACCTCCTAGTATAGCGCAGTTTGTTCCGCCAGTTCCTTAACTGAACCGAGCGCTCGGCGTATCCTGGTCAGTCACACCCAATACCTTATTTGACTGGCCAATTCTTCCCATGTGGTGGTAGGGCTAACGCCCGCCTGGTTTGCGACCATCCTCCCACCGGAGTCCGGCGTCAAGCAGCCTGTTGTGTTTCATTGATGCATGATCTTCTGGGCGCGCTCGTTCCATCATAGACCTCATCCATTGCTTTCCATCAGACGTGATCATGGTCAAGTGCCATTCAGCAATAATAAATTCATGGTTAAAGTTTGCGCATCGATGTTCCAGCCCTACCCTCAGCATGATTCTTTGGTCAACTGGACCCACTCGAACTGGACTCGCGGGGCCCAGTTGACCACATCAACCCTGTAGATTGCTATCGAAACTCTAAGAAAAATCTACATAAAGGTGCCTAACCTTTTAATTCCGCGACTGTACACCTCTCTAAGACTTAGCAAAGTAGATCCTTTATTCCCACGCCATCCGCACCCGTTAAGCAGTCTTATTAAGCTGCGCAGACGCTGCGTGTTCGAATGATTTATATCTTAATGTCTCACTGGAGAGTTGGACGCGTATTTGCGTTTTCTGTATCAAGTACTTGATTGGCGTTTAAATGTAGTGGTTGAGCTTTTATTGAATGTTTTATATTTATCGGAGGTAATGGTGTCGTTAGGACGACTTGCGTGCTGAGCGGATTATTTTTTATTGAATGCGTAGCTTTAATTCTTGAGAGGTATTGCATGTAAAACTTATGGTTCCGTGTGCGAACTATTCATACATATTATGTGTATTTGATTGGAGTGACAGTAAAAAAATGTTTTGCTCCAAAGTGCGATGATTGAAAAAGTTATTAACGGGCTGACTGTTTGATGTGTTACACAAATATCAATGAAGAATATTATCACAGTTGAATGAGTTTTAGGCGGGGATCTTTAAACGTTACTCACAGATTAATGTGTACTGTCTTTGGTCTCCGGCCCCGATAACAAGCAATGGACAAAATTGTCAACCTTTTATTGCTTAAGTACGAGGCTTTTGGCTACTTTGTATGTATATATTTTATGTCATTTTTTTGTAATTTTCTTTTTGTTTGTGCAAAATAAACAAATTTTCTTTCTCACTTGGTGCGTATTTTGGCAGTTTGACAGTTGCGACAGTTACAGGAATAAACCCAGGAATACACATGACAGAATTTGCTCAAAAGTATGAACGTAGCACCCATGCCATTGTGCAATAAGAACTTCTGATTGGTGATTGTCATAATGGCATGCAAGCTCCTTGCATAATTTTGGGAAACCTACTGGCATTTGTTTTCGCTTAGCCAAAGTTTGCGCTAGTACCTAACGTTTATAGATGTTCTTATCTTTGCTTTGTAGTACTTTGATTAGCCTCTTCATCGGAATGAGAACGTAACCCGTCTTAATTACTATAAGCCGAAACCTAAACCATATGTTATAACCGTTACTTCATACCAACCGAAAGTGGTTACTTCATTAACAGTAAGTGTTCGCCACATATTGCGATAATGCCCAAACAATAGTTAACGGGCGCGGTATTGGCTAACTGACCGTAAAATGCTCTATTATTTCTTAGTAACAGAACAATAATAAAGAAATAGTAAAACCGTAAAATAGACTGGTCATAAATATGGACGGTGATTAATGGCTTCTAGTTTGTGAGTTCGAAGCTTCACGGTTTCTTGAAAGAGGGTGAGCAGAGTTTGAAGCGATAGGTCTAAGAATAACTATTTATTTCTGGAATTCCATTTAAATGAATTTGTTGTCATACAGTTTGTTAATTTGTTAGTTTGATAATAGTTTTAGTTAGCTTGGGTTATTGTATTTTAAGTTTAACAGTTTGTTAGTTAATTAGGTATAAAAAGTTTATCCAGTAAATATATTTGATAAAAACACTATAATTATCTCTCTCTATAAATAAATATGCCTTTGTCAGATTTCAAGTCTACTTAATATATTATTGGTTATTAAATATTAACAAATCACCACAGCAATTTGACATTAAATTTTCCAGCAGATTTCCACAGAACCCAATACTCTTTAGCGTTTAGTATTTTCCTTATATGCAGTGATAAATCTTTCAGAAACCGAACGATGGTATATAAAATCGACATGAAAAGTTCAAAGCTTCGTTTCTATCTGAGATATTCGTCTGGAACCAGATTTTTATGCTTCCAACCGTGACATTGATAGCCAAGTCTGCCGCTTCAACTGAGATATCATTTCACAGCATTTGGATGCCAATTTATTTCACGATTGCTATAACATTCATTGATAGGTTCTGTCTGATGACAATATTACCTTGTAGCCCTGTGGCCTCAAGTTACATGCTGCGACTGCAAAGTCTTTTTTATGCTTTTAAGTACGTTGTATGTGTATATTTTATGTCTTTTTTTGTAATGTGCGTTTTGTTTGTGCAGAACAAAAAAATTTTCTTACTTTCTCTTTTTTTTTCACTCTTGGAGTTTAATTAATGCACACCTACTGAAATGTGTTACATAATAATCGCGTGAATCATTGACCATTGCATAAGTGCATATTGAAGATTATAAGATCGAAATATTCTCAGAAAATTCACGAGGTTTTAGCTTCAAATGTGGGAACATTATCTGCTCGCCTCACACGGTGATCTGTTCACCGGCAATATTAGCGCAAACATACGTTTTATAATGGGGGGAGCTATTCTGAACATACTAGCACTAGAATATTAGGTATTATATTATGTAGAAATGACATTTTAGGGAATTGAATCGTTCGAGGAATAAAAAATTACCTTTTATTTATTATTAAAGTATTTTGAGACTCTTAAGCTTAGCCTAATTGACATTGACACTTTTAGAGGAACGACCTGAAAATTTAGGGGCAAGGACGTGACTTTTCGGGTTTCATTAAAGGTTTAGGTAAGACTTTGTTGTTTTTTTTTATTGAAAGGAACAGCGTAACTTACAACTACAGTCCGGCCGTCGTCGTTAAAACGAATACGTGTTTTACGAATTTGATCTTTATTGGTTAAAATTGTCGTACTGACAGCTGTCAGGAACGCATTTTCTCGACGGCCGGACTGTAGTTTAACAAATTGTGTTGATTTATTTGGAAATGGACAGTTTATTTGAATCCTAAAGGTCATAGCATACGTATCAACTCTGAAAGGGATCTAGGATCCGGACCCTGAAAGGGATAGGGGTCCTTAAGCTGGTAGGTACTGAAATTGAGTCGGTACGTGAAACAATTATCTAATTGAAAATATTTTAAGTTAACGCTTGAGGATCTAAGCCCCAAAAGCCAATTTTTCATCCTAATTTGACTAATGGTTTAAATTGAAGTAAATCACAAAATAAATTTCTTTTTTTTTTTACAAATATCCAGCAAAAATCAAAGGAAACGCCATCTTTAGAAACCACAGCAGTAAATTATTCCTCCTAGACATAATTCCAGTAAATTTGTCAGACGTCCTAAACGAACCGTGGAAAAGAAAAAAATAAATTTTCACATAATCATTTAATGTAACGACTGAAAATTAACATAACATTTGAAATTCAAATTCCGAATCTGAAATCAGCGAAATAACCGTTACATTCGTTTTACTTCTCGACTAGGAAGCGAATGGTTATGAGTTTCAAGTGTCTGTGTGTTTGTGTGTAAATGTTCTCTTAAACCTTTATGTTATCAGATTTCATTTTTATGATGTCTGTGTATTTGGACTTGTTAGGTTTAGGTAATCCTCAGTGTTGAATGTCTGTGTATAAATCTCGATCCTTTCATCAGGACGGATGACGTGCGTGATTGCGGATACTTTCAAGATGGTAATTAAGAAGTAATTTCAATTAATGGGGATTAAACCTTGGTTAGTGAACAACTGTGCCCGCTAATTCTTTTTCTAAAATAAAATCTTAGCCTAAGTTACTATCTACTTATAACAGTGTCTGTCCTATCTGCCAGTGTCCAGTTGCGAATATCAAAGTCCCGTCAAAATCGGTTCTGCCGTTTTGGAGATTAGCATGAACAGACAGAGAGAAAGACAAAAATTAAAAAAAATAGTTTTTTGTTATAACTACCGTATATACTTTCATATACATTTAGTAAAATTGCTGTTATTTTGACATTACAAACAAACACTTCAATTTAATGTATTTGTATGTATGTATAGATAAAATAAAAAATTTAGTAGGTACTTGAATTTTAGTGCACTAGTTTACTATGCAATCAAAATTAATTTTCACGGAAATTCCTTAAAATACTACATTGCTGTTTGTTATAAATCAGAATAGTGTATCTGGCCGAGAGCGGGAGCAAGAATCCAGCTAATGGTTGCACTGATGCGTTATTGATACACGACGCGACTCGCAACGGTACCGGCAGAGCGCATCACGCCGCGCATGCCGTATTCAGGGCTTGCGCATTATCAACGATTAATGTTTTATGTAAATTGTACAGAATTCGCGTAGCTAAATTTTGGGCCAAAGATGTTTGAACTCTTTGCCATCGATACGCTAAGAAGAAGCCGACGTATTCTATAAATAACTCACCGTGAAAACTTAGGTGAAGTGAGGTGTCAATAGATTCATCAAGTGTCACTGTCACGCAATTTTGAAAATGGCGGCCACGTATGAAACCCACATAAATAAAAACAGAAAAAAAAAAACATAATAACATCAAACCCCGTAGTGTCACGTTTCCGAGATATTAACGTTCGAAGTTGATCACGTGACTCAATTATTTACGGGGTTGGGTCTCTTAATGTTTTCTGTTTGTATTGATGTCAGCTATCGATTTATATAGGTCTGATGCGTGGCCGCCATTTTCAAAATGGCGCGACAGTAGATAGTTATATGCCACGGATCTTCAAACCCCTTTATATCAGATTTATTCAGTAAAAATCTCACCCTGAATACTTAAGTGAAGTTAGCTGTCAATACCTAGCAACAGGTGGAATGACAGCTCATTTCAAGGCCACTTCACCAAAATTTTCACGGAGAGATTTTTACAGAATAGATCGGTTGGTCTAGATTTCCTTCTGAAAAGGAGAAAACGCGAGTTCTATGAAATATAATATAGTTTCGTGTGATAAACATCACTGGGCTAACTTAACTCAGTAATCAAATACCTAGAATACCTTACATTCTATCCCAGTTAAATTAATACCCTAGGGCAAAATGAAAAGAAAACTTCAAAAAGCCAAATTTTAATTACGTTTACATATAAACTTTACATATTAAAATGTGGGCGTTTAGTCCCACTTCACCCACAGAGAAAGGGGGTGGTAGGCACCCAACGCTGATTTATTAAAAACTCGTTTTAAATGAAAACGAAACGATATAAAATGGGTACAAAATGTTTAATAATAAATCGTTTTTAGTAAAATTTTAAGTAACATTATTACAAATTGTTCTAGCGATGTTTTAAATTAATTAATTGGGAGTTAAAATATGTGTTTGTAAATGTGAATTTAGGTACTTAATATTTTTTCGCCCACATACGATTCTAGACACAGTCGAGTCGAGTCAGTCGAGTTTTGATAGTCTAGACACTATGTAAAAGAAATCTAGAGCTATAAAAGGCAAGATAGCTTAACCAAACATTCTATGGTATACCTATTAATTAAGCAAGTCTAGATAGTACATATCTAAAGTTGCATAAATAATAATCGTGTAAACGAGTTTACGTAAAACCATAAAAAAGCTAATTTAAATCAGGCCGAATTTAGTTTTAAACCAATTAAAAAAAAACATTTTCGTGCGGATTTAAATTAGGTATTCGCAATATATTGTAAACTTAAAGTCTTTGTTTTATAAATAGTCTGTTCTCACAGAATATACACTGAGGAAACATGCCTCATTAAGGCGCATAGTTTTAAGTAACTAATAGGTAGGTTTTTTTTTATAAATAAAGCTATATAAATACATATATTTTATTTTTAATTAGCCATTAATGTCCCACAGCTGGTCAAAAGCCATATCCACATCATCATAATTTCATCGGACTCTCGTTTTTTTTTTTTTTTTTTTTTTTTTTTTTTTTTTTTTTTTTTTTTTTTTTTTTTTTTTTTTTTTTTTTTTGACGTGACCACTCGCAGTTGCAACTCGATAAGGTTGCCTTTCTGCTTAACCGGACTATCCTGTGGTGGCCAAAAATTACTTTAAGGCCCCCAGCCAGGGCTTACAAACTAAGGATATTTATTTTAAATGAGCTACACTAAGGGCACCCCCTGTGGGGTTCGGGCCTCGGCTTAGTGAGTCATTGATGGGAGGGCAGCAATGGTCAGGCTGGGTCTGATTATTATTATTTGGGGAGTTTAAAGCTACTTGCTCAGCCTCGCGGGCTGGCTTGTCGAGCAAGGGTCGGGCGGTGATATTACAGGGGCGTCGCGGGGGGCCTCGACGGCGGGGCCGGGTACGCGGTTTGTATCTGTTTTTGCGCAGTGTGCTAGTTTCCCTACAGCTTTCTTGGAGAAGGGTGATGGGGTCGTCGGGTATGAGGAGGGTATGCCTGGGACGGCGAATCTTGGAGATTTTGGAGGGGACGTATTGGGCGGCTGAAGAGACCAGGGGATTGGGGTGTTTATCAGCCCTATCGAAGAAGCCCTTGGTGAGGCGTTTCATTACCTGTTGGATTGTTGGGATCTTAAGGTCAACATGTAGTTGGTTATTCCTAAGGTACCACGGGGCGCCCGTGGCCTTTCGGAGAAATCGGTTTTGGAGGGTCTGCATCCTATGGAGACGGTAGGGTTTAACGTGTGTGAACACAGGGCACGCGTAGGTCAGGATTGGCCGAATGCATGCGGTGTAAATGCGCAATTTGCACTTAAGTGACAACTTGCTGCGTGCATTCAGTATGGAGTGGAGCCTGCTGAGAGCGAAAGCGGCACGCGAGCGTACCGTCTTTATGTGCTCACCGAAGGTCAGGCCCCGATCGAGGATGACCCCCAAATATTTGGCTTGCTTTTCCCAAGGGATCGGCTTGTCAAACATGGTGATCGGTTTTGGAGTAGGAGGGAGGGGTCTGTTTGGCCTGGAGAAAAGTACCGCCTGGCTCTTATCGGGATTGACTTCTATTCTCCATCTCCGGAACCAATCGCCTAAGGCTCTTGCGGAGTTTTGGAGAGTGAGGGCTATACGGGTGGGGCTTCTGCCAGAGTAGTAGATGGCCGTGTCGTCAGCAAAAAGGGCTAACTGGGCTACATCACTTTTTGGGATGTCGCTAGTGTATAGCGTGAAAGCTAATGGGGATAATACCGAGCCCTGAGGGACGCCGGCGCGAATCGGGTGGGGGGTGGAAAGAGCACCTTCGGTGCGGTATCGGAAGGTGCGGTTCGACAGAAAGTCTCTGAGGATGAGCACGAGACGATCCGGCACACCGAGCTGGTACAGCTTGTATATCAGCCCGTTGTGCCAGACTTTGTCGAACGCCTTCGCAATATCGAAGAACAAGGCACCGGTCATCATGCCTCGCTGAAAACGGGCGCTGATGTGTTCGACTATACGGTGCACTTGTTGGACGCAGGAGTGTTGGGGTCTAAACCCAAACTGTTCTTTCGGAATTAGGCTCTTTGCTTCGGCGTAGTCTTTGAGACGCTTATAAATAAGCCTCTCGTAGATTTTGCCTAGGACATTGAGGAGACTGATGGGGCGGTAACTGGTCGGGGCAGCCTTGGGCTTGCCCGGTTTCGGGATGCCAATGACAGTGGCTTGTTTCCACGATTGTGGAAACATGTTATTGGACATAGCGCTATTGAAGATAGCGGTCATTAAGACTATGAGGGCAGGGGAAAGTAGTTTGAATACCTTATTGGTAATTCCATCTGAGCCAGGGGCTTTTCGGTGTTTGAGTCCCCTGATAATGCCCTCTACCTCGTCTGGAGTGACGGGGGGTAAGGGGTCATCTGGGTCCTCGACAGGAGGGAGTGAGGTTCGGCGTTCGACTTCAGCGTCCACCTTGGCGAGGTGAGCTGGGTCTACTGGCTGGGTACTGGGAGAGCATTGGTCCTCTAGGCTGTCGGCTAGGCATTCTGCCTTGTCCGCATCGTCGAATGCGATGCTCTTGTCGGGGCGAATTAGTGGGGGCATGGAGGCTTCCTCAGAGGAGCGCAGTTTCCTCTGCAGGTTCCAGAAGGCCTGATGGGTCGGTTCAAGATCATCGAGCATCTTGTCCCAGCGATCCTCACGCAGCTTCTTGACACATCTGCTTACTTTGCGTTGTAAGCGACGCATAAAAGCTTTGTTGCTATCGCAGGGAAAGGATCTGTAAGCACGAGTGGCCGCGTTCTTCTCGGTCACCAGTTCTCGCACATCGTCCGGGAGTCTCCAGCGGAGGTGATCCTCCGCCGGAACCTCCCTTGAGCATTCGCTCAGGACAGATTGTACGTGTCCGGTGAACGAGCTGATCGCGGCCTCGGTATCGGCCACAGTCTCGATGTTATCTGGGATTTGGTCTAAGTGGGGGGACTCGGTGGATTTCAGTAGTTCACTTACTTTCCCCCAGTCTGTGATCACTTTTGTAGGGGGGGGTTGGGTGGGGTCAGAAGGACCGTGTCTGGGGGCGAATTCCATGATCACTGGTCTATGGTCCGAATTGAGTTCGTCTAGCGTCTCTATAGAGTGTAATCGCAAGTTTACATTCTTCAGAAGCGCCACGTCAAGTACATCAGGGCTGTGGTTGGGGTTATTTGGGAAATGAGTGGGGTGCATCGGAGCGATGATATCGAAATTAAGGGGGCTACAGAGGTTGTATAGTACATTGCCTCTGGTGTTGGACAGCCGGCTGTTCCACGCGAGATGTTTCGCGTTAAGATCCCCTGCCAGAAGGACGGAGTCGCTTAGGTTGAGCAGAGATGTGAGGTCATTTCCGATGGAGGCGTTTATAGCCGCGGAATCGGTGTTGGAGTTGGGCGGCGGGAGATACGCCGAGATGATTGTTATAGGTAAATGACCTGTCATGCCCAGCCTACAGATAGAGGCTTCAATGTTGGAGAGGGAGGGTGGGTCTAGGGGGATGCAGTACAGACTGGATCTGTAGTAAATGAGAGTGCCTCCTTTGTGACAGCGAGTCCTGTCGTTGCGAACTAACCGGTAGTTAGCAATTTTTGGGTCTCGCTGATGGGACTCTCGTTCCATCTCTCCCTCTCCAAATATATATAATATACAAATAAAAATATATTTTGAAGTATAATTGAAATTAACATAATATTCGTTTGTAATTAGCGGTTGACAGCCCTAAGCGTATCAAAAGCTATTCGTAACCGGCATATTATTTCACTGCGCATATTCATCACTGCATTTTGCAGATACCGCATTATGAGCGATTGTAGTGGAGTATTTTTGTTGGTTTTCCTTTTACCGCTATTCAATGAGTTGCTGATTTTATTTCGATAGTTGTAAGTACTTTTTGCTATTATCTAGCTTTCAATATTTCTGAGACGGATGCAAGCAGACTAGATTCAGAGAACAATGACTCTTATATTTTTAAATTGGAGCGGCGCGTAACGATTGGGACTAATTCTGATAAAATTTAGGTGAAAGATGAGGAAACCTTAGTAAATTTATAGTTTTGGAATGTCATGGACTTACTTAACCAACTTAAAATAATAATACATTATCCTAACTGAATAAAATCTAAAATATGGCGTCGAAATATTACTCCGCATCGCTGTCGATTGGTAATGGAGAGAATCTACAGGAGGCTGGCGGCATTGCCACGTTGTATGGCAATATTTATCTTGTGGCGAAGGTAACCCTTTGGTCACGGGAAGTGTCAACCAACCCTTTGAAGATATCATTGAACAAGCCATGAGCATACAGATCCCACGGCCCCAAACGGGTTTCAACCCTAAACGGCTCGAAAATAGGAATACAGATAAGGTATATATAAGGTATACCTATATCGTTAGATATTTAGAGCAGTTAGATTAGGTACAACGATTTTCAAAAGTATTCGAGGTAAATTCATGACGACTTAATAGGGTAGGATGGAAGAAAAAGACATGTTGTCCTAACCCCAATCAAAGAAGGACAAGAGCAAGGGAATGATGTTGATTTGAGGTAAATTCAAAATTGTCTGTACAGAATTTGAGTTGTCAAGTTTGAGGACAAAAACAAAAACGAAGATGACAAACATACTTCTTTGATGCAAGATAAAACGCTTTAAAATATTAATATTAAGTACAGTAACAATTTTTTTTTTGGAGAGTGTTGTAATTTAATTTTCAACACAAACTCTTTGCAATAAGAACAAAAAAGTTTGTGTGTCAGTAATAAAATATGCTCGTGTGATGCACCGGACAAAATTGTCTTTCGCCTACATACGCAAATTGAGAGCTGCTGAATTATACTTAACGAGAGCATGATGTATTTGGAACACACGACAGGCTCAAGTGAATAAAGAAAGATTTCTTACAAAGAGAACTTTCCCAATGGCCTAATTTTAATCTTGAAAGTTTTTTCTTGTTCAACACTTATGGCAGATTACAGATAACTAACAGCCTAATCTTCTGAAAATAGAAACAATCGGAAGAAAAGTAAAATTTTGCTTAGTATCTTACCATTGCTGAGGCAGGCTTAACAGGGAATTTAAGTAATTATGCGAGCGAAGTCAGGGTCTAAACGTAAAATCATGTAAATATTTTCATTCTCGTACCACCAATAATATTATCATCACATTGTATGTCTATATCGGGCGCACATTCATATATCATTTCAAGCTGTCCTTTTCATTATAAATGTTGGCATGGCATTTTGGAAAAATAATACGGTGCAAGTCAAATATTAACCTTGAAGTGCTTAGCCGTATCATTCCTTCCACACTGCATTAGCGTTGAAGTGAATAACCCTCTTACATAATTGGCGATGACTTGACGAGAAACAAAACACACACGAATTTTTCACGTAATTTCTTCATAAATCTGGATGGATATATTTGTCTGTACGTCGTGGGTCTAAATTGAGTGCAATTTGCACACCGCAGGCTCATTACAGCTAAGTGGTTCCACGTATTGTCTTGCCAAACTGTCTCTATCTTTTCCCGCCAACAATTTGGCCGTTTCGTTCGCAAATTGACTCGTACCATATTGTCATCGATTATGCATCTTTCAGTTGTTTTTCTTTGTACGTTTAGCTACTTTCTAATGTGAGAAGATTGTTTGGTTCTTTATAGCTTCTGCGGTAATTATTTTCACAAAAGTTTCTAATGAGTTAGTAACTCCGGCCTGTTTAGATAATAAATTATCTTAGAACTGGAGTTGTGGTCCTCACCAGCTTTACATATACAGAAGTGGATAGAGTAGGTACATCACAGCCTTTTAATAATAATATGATAATAATGGAGTTATGGTTTACAACTTCAGGAGTGAACTAATAGTCTCTTAAACGTGGACAAGAGAAGAGATGAGAAGTGTAGAATTGAATGTTATAAAAGTGTTACTTTTGAGCACAAGACAGTTTCGGACCAATCATGAGAGTGGCTGCCAGTATGCGTCTCTTTTGTCCATCGTATGTGCACATATTGTATAGGTATCCGCGCAAAATATTTATGGAATTCACTTGCAAGTTTTAGTCCATTCGTATAGTAGGTATATGCGATTGTGCATAAATCTTAAGGGCCTTTTCTCTACTGCTTTGAACTCGTCTTCAGTCTGAGCAGATGCTGCAGAATATCGGTATCCGCGACTTTACGTCACATTTAAAAACGTAAGACGTGCGTGTTGAGTAATGTTGAGGTTTCCAACGGTTCGCGGTTGTAAAATGTTGTAGGTGAAGTTTGTTTTGCGTTTGCCCAAAAACATGAAATCGTATGTCGTCAGGAAGATGTTTTAGTGTGCCGATTAAAGCAGATTAAAGACCGATGTGGTCATTTCCACCTTCTAATACAATACAAAATGGATTCATTGCCAATTTTACTGGGGTATTTTTAGCCCCATAAAATCCGTGAGAATTCTAAGGATCCATCTCTTTAACTTTAATTTGCTTATTTTAGGATGGCAGATGGTTTATAAATGGTCTGTTGTTTTTCATTTTAAAAGTCAATTATGGAAATTGGCGATAGGATTTAATTCCATCGTAACTGACTTACGGTGGACAAACCAAGAGTTGGATAATTATTAGGGTCTAGTCCGGAGTCTGTTGGCCGAAGCAAGGAAAACCTGTTCAGGTGGAGATTCAAAGACGACTCCGCCTTTGAGTGTTAATGTGGTGCTGTTCTACAAACGATGGGACACATAATATCGTGTCTTGTGTGTCCTGTCAGCTGCACGTTACAAGAACTGATGGACGCTAGTAATGGCGCCAAACAAGTAGTCGAATTCTTGGCCGAGTCCATTTAGATTGAAAGAAATTGAAGAAGGAGGAGGGTCTGGCTGTACATAATTATGTTGGCGTGTGCTAGCTGACATCATTATGTCAAATAATTTAATTATATATTTATTAATTACTTTATTGTATAAAATGAAGTTCTTCAAACTGAACAGACAGCTGTGCCACTGGGGTGTCATCCCAGCTAAAGCACTAGAAAGTGGTGAAGGGCGAGCGTTTTGGGGGACTGTGTCGTATAATTTTAAGGTTCGAAAAGTTCTGATTCTCAGCCTAGTTTGATTAAAGTGACTTTTGATTTTGTTCTCTATCAAGCAAAATGTTTGCCTAAATCAGCTGAATTAAGCAAAACGTGCCTTCTTTCTCCAGTAAGTATTGCATTATTACGGTTCATCACAGAATGGGTTGAATCAAATAATGAGTACCTTGTAAGGCCTGTCGTCATCATACATTGATGTGTCATGCAGTATTCACTTTAAAAAAATACATAGTATGTACTTTGCAAGTACAAACAAACAATGAAAAGTTTTTACGTTCAGTAATAAACTGTCTTCGCAGAACTAACGGAATAACAACGATCGTCATTAAGTTGTGATTACTTAATACTTGTTTCTAGTTAGATTGTTATGTGGCGTTTTGTTATACCTTCATTTGAAGATGTTATACCTGTAGGTACAGCCTTAATTGCATAACACATATCAATCACAATCTGAATAATTTTGAAAGATATTGATAATTAATCCATCACACTAATATTATAAAGGCGAAAGTTAGTGAGTGTGTTTGTATGTTTGTTACTTCTTCACGCAAAAACTACTGAACGGATTTGGACGAAATTTGAAACATAAATAGTTTAGAATCAGGATTAAGATATAGGATACTTTTTATTCTGATATTCCCACGGGATCGCCATTTATGCGGGTGAAATCGTGGGGCGCCGCTAGTTGCTTCATATATTCGAAAAAGTTGTCTGCTTAACAACATAAATAATGAAAGTTGTTAAACTGTCAAAATGAAAGCCATTCCTCCTATTAGTGTATTACGCAATTACCTACCCAGATGATGGTGGGCCCCCGTGTAATTCTTTAGCTATCGTCACATAGGGTAGGTCGCTATGTCCACTGTCTCACTCAATTCATATACTTGTGTTGTGACTGAGAATCTCGACCAGAAAATGGAAATCGTTACCTCAGAATTTGCATATACTCCTAGATATCTGAAACGAATAGGAAAAAAACTATAAGTAAGCAACACCAACATTTTTTGAGTGTAACTAATACTAATACAGTGTCAAATTAAATTAGCTAGTATATTACGGGTATCGAAATCTAAACACGACAAAATAAAAACAAAAAAGATTTGATGATTTTTTTTGCGGTTCCTTGACTGCTTGTATTGAAGTAATGACTTGAGAAAATCTGTTTTATTTCGTTTTGTCGCGTTTATTACACAAAAAAAATCTGTTTTTTAAACAGATTACACAAAAAAAACATCACCAAATGATAATTTTTTTGTTTCATCATGTTTAAATATCGATAGGTAACCATCACGTACGCGGAGTTCCTCTAGGTAATTTAATTTGAGTCTATATATTAATTTTTTCATGCTCAAAAGGTACAAAAGGCTACTATAAATCACGACGAAAAAAAAATCGCATCAAAAATAAAACTAGAAAAGCCTCTTTACAATCCAGTTGTACACTTACTACCGTAACGAACTGACGATCAACCTAAAAACAGCTGATTCATTCCGTTTTTTATTCGAAGCAAATATTTTCAAATGTTTATCGTCCGATTATATCGCGGTGTAATCGCTGCGTGTGACCGCTAGCCTAATGAGTGGCACGTACAGTTAGGCGCACGCGCCACTGTTTGAGGAAAAAACGTTTGTAAGGAGGTAAGCAGAGAGCTTGGTAATGTGCTTAGCTATATTATGTTTTCTTGTGTGAATTAAGATGATGAATAGAAGGTTGGGAGGTTTTTGTTGAGGGTAGAGGAATCAGATAGGTTTCTTGGACTTGTAGGGACGCCTTGCATGTAGACGACAGAAATATTTCATAGCTTTAATTAATAAGTTCACGCTGAGCTCGCCAAAATCTCCATGGAGAATTAAAGGTGTACGGTAAGGCATCAAAGAACAGTTCTTCCTCTGCCATAGCACTTCTAGGTCGGATCCGCTATACCACTTCTACTTCTGTGACCTAGCTTATGAACTCTCAGTACCTCTGTGGGTAACACTGAACTAGAATATGGTTCCTAATAAATATAATCTATAGCGGCGTCCATTATAATCAGGTAGTATTGCCTGTTATGACCTACGGAGCCGAAACGTGGACACTCACAGTTCGGCTGGTCGCTCAGCGAGCTATAGAACGAACTATGCTTGGAGTCTCTATAAAGGGGTACGATCCGGAATGAGGTGATCCGGCCGAGAACCAAGTTTGTCGTTATAGCTCACAAAATAAGCAAGCTGAAGTGGCAATGGACCGGCAGTAGGTATTAGCCGTAAAACTGATGACTGTTGGGGATCCGTGTTCTTGAGTGGAGACCGCGAGTCGGCAAATGTAAGGTAGGACGCTCTTAGGCTAGGTGGAGCGACGATCTTCGCAGGGTGGCTGGTACCACCTGGATGAGAGTTGCCAAGAATCGAGCTGAATGTTGTGCTTTTGGAAAGACCTATCTCCAGCAGTGGACTGCTGTAGGTTGCTAATGATTGCCCTCTGAATAAGGTCTTGTTGGGTACTTCAGATTCATAGTAATATTTTAATTTCAACTTAGTTTGTAAGACTGAAATTCTAAGTCGTTATCATGTACCTACCTACATTGAAGTTTTTGCGACATTAGGTACAAACCACACGCGTATTGCATAAAAACAACAATTGGAATAGTTGTAACGGCCATTAAGATGTTTAACACGAATGTATAACAGCAGCATCTGTATCTGGGTCATCATGGACAACCATGGGCCACTCCATTTTATTGAAAGATCTTTTTACCTTTAATAGTTCAGTTTTTGTAACTTACCTGTTTTTGATAATTAACTACATGATATTGCTTCATCGAGGCGCAACCTGTTATCTAGGATTCAGTACATAGTTCTGAAGACCTTTGCATAGAAAATTTTCATCGGTTATAAAAAGAAATGCTGTTCCATACATTTTGACCGCGTGGGTATTTAACTTTTCTATGAAACAGCTATAACCCACGATAAATTTCAACGCATTTCAGATTTTCAGAATCATGGATGTCCCTGCCACCCTGTATACTTAGGTAGGTACCTAATCTACATTCGCGATTTATTTGTCAAAAATGTAAACAAATATGAGTTTATGGGAAAATAACTATAAATCCTACACCATAAAGTTCAGTTTACGCTACAACTCCGAAAAAATATTTTTCAATAGTGGTAGTCACTCTGAAATCAACTAATTACTATAAACTAAAATAAAGTTGATATTTAAGTTTGAATAGAATTTATCATCTTATTTATTTTTATGATGATGTTTAAAAGTAAGACCTGGTATATGGCTTCCGCAGTTTCCAAATAAGTACTAAGATTCATGATTTACACTCCGCAAAACGAAAATTTTAAACAGAAAATACCACATTAAAACTGAAGCACCTCTTTCCTCAAGGTGCATGAAACGAGAAAAACCAAGACTTTCCTACTCCATAATTATGAATTGCTTGCTCGAAATTGTTTGACCCGTAAAAAGACCATTAAAACACGGTGAGGTACACTGTACGTCGGTAGAAACATTCTGAAGTTAAGCTGCCCTAGGGTAGTATGAAGTTTCATAGAATAAAGAGCCGCTTATAATATTTTTGCGATCTGCAGTGGCCTATATAGAAAGCTCTCAACCGATCGCATGCTCAAGTAGGCCGCTGGGGACACAATTTCGTCGAAGTGTGGGATTACTGACCTTTCCAACACTCAGTGCGAGTGCGGTGCTTCTGATCAGACCATGCCCCACTTGCTGGAGTGTCCTAATTGGCCGTTCACCTGCACCTTGGATGGCCTAAACAATGACACTGATGCCGCAATCAGTGTGGCCACCTACCGGGCCAAACCATATAAAAACAAAAAAAAAACAGTGGCACTCTCGGAGTGCCGACAGAAGTGAAAACAAAACACAAACAGAATACTTTGCGATTACTCACTGACATATCGGATATTCATTGAAACCGAGTACAATCCGAGGACAGCCGAGGAAGCCGAGTGGCGCGAGTTCAATGGTTGTTTCCAATCCCAAAAAATGCCCAACGCGCCTAAAGAAGTTTTCACTTCAAAAACAACGAGGAAGAGTATCATCGACACGAAAAGCAGAGAAGAATGGTTTGTTAGCACTGACGTGTAGCCTACTGTACAGTTAAGCACTACTTCCAAGCAACATCAGAACATAAAAACTTTAATAACGAATACTTAGCCCAACGTTGGGCTTTCATTAACGTTCACATAGCATCATTTTCTTTTACGGTTCAGTTCAGCTAAATATGTACTTATTTCAGGTATAAAGGAGGTGTATTTCTTTGCGTCATCAAAGAAAATGTTAAGGAAAGTTTCTGTTTATACGTTATAATAACTAATAAGCCACTTTGAGAACCGTATTCATTAGCGAAGTTTCTTTGAGATTTATATGTTTTGAAATGAAAGGCGGCTTATGTATTAGGTATGGTTAAAGTATGTACTTGAAAGTCTGGAATGCTGGCAAAAAAGAACACAAACAAGATCAATTCAAGCCAATGAAAGTTGTTATTTGAATATGAACAATTAATACAGGCTCAAATTAAATTAGCTAGCAAAACTCTGCAGATGTGATGGGTATCAATATCTGAATACTTAGGCACGATATAAAATAAAAACAAAAAATAATTGTTGTTTATTTTTTGGGGTTCAACGATCGCTGGTTGTGTTGTTACTTAAAGTATGACTTGAGGATATCTGTTTTCTTTTATTTTATAGTGTTGAGATATTGATACCTATATTTCTGTTCTGACCCGTTTATAGGGTCAAATTTGATTAGCGAAACTAGTAACATTATACTGTCTGCTGTTGCTAATCCATTTACCAAGATTAATGTCAATCATGTCATGTCACAGTATTAGTAATACAGCAGGCTAGCAATTACTGTAATCCCTGATAGGTTGAGCTTGCTGAGGTTTGCGCGAGGTGCGTTTAATGCACAGTTTAATATGATATGAAAGTATCTAGTATTAATGCTCATGTATTCTATATGCATAATCAGCCGCTAATGTCCCCACTGCTGGAACACATCCAACAGCCTCCTCTCTGTGAGAGGGAGTCGCGGTCGTAATCCACCACGCGGGCCCAGTGCGGGCTGGTAGATGACACATGTCTTTGAATTTTTGGTTCTAGGACATACCGGTTTCTTCACGATGTTTTCCTGCACCATTTTGAGAGCATGTGATGAAATTATATAGACACGGTATAGTGCCTGCCTGGGGTCGAACTCACGATTCACGACCAACAACTCGTATGTCGGGCCCGATTCCAATGGGTTACAACTGCTCTCTGTATCAGAAGAGGTCTTTTCTCTGCATTAGGACTTTATTAGGCTGATATTATTTATTATTAAAAGTAGCTAAGACTTTGTGCACTTGAGGACTTCGTGTTCGCGGTGCTAAACTTTGGACCAAACATACCTAATACATATTTGAACTTTCACTCAAACTACACTAGTTGTCGAGACGCAAAGCAGAAGAATTCATGAATTCAGTGCCTTAATTACAGGATTTTATTTAACTTGCCTTGTTTGAAGTATGGATTGGTCAAATCTTGCAAGCTGAATTAAAACAACGCTTGCGGCGTGAACGTCCTTCTAACACTTTTAGATAAGTCTTCAGCTTTTTAATACATATTAAGGTTCTATTTTAACGTAAGCTTTATTTAGTACTTTTAAGTAAACTAAAATTTTGTTTTAAAAAGGTTTTTACTTAATTTTTTTTACGGTTCTCGCCCAACTAGTGACAAAAACAAACACGAAATACAAAACTGGCTGTATCCTATCTGGGGCTGTTCATTTATTTCGTAATACAATTTTGACCATTTTCTGACCCTCCCTCCCCCCACGTAAGAAAAAATAAGACTTGTTTAAACCCCTTCTCACATCAAATCGTCTTACATAATAAATGAACAGCCCCTTTGCGAATTAATACAATTCAAACGTTTAAAAGTTTCTCTCGGCATCAAAGACTGAGAGAGCATTTCTCGTTTTGATCTGAAACTCGTCTAATTACCAGAATTTTTAGGATTCCGTATTACAATTTGTGGAACTTCTAACGACTTACAGAGGCTAGGATTCGTTTTAATTAAAACTCACGTTCAAACACATGGAACGTTCAGCTGGTCAGTAGCAGGGGATCGAGGAGGGCTGGAGGGGGGGGGGGCTCAGCGGATCAGTCCGGAATAAATCTATAGGATTATGTACCTCCTTGAAAAGTATTTTACAGTAGACTGTAACTTTGATATTATTGATGACTTTGGTAGGCCGAACAAGGTGGACCGATGATCTGGTGAATGAGAGAAGCACAGAACCAGTCGATGTCGCGATGCTTGATGGAGGCCTCAGTCCAGAAGTGGAACGTCTCGCGGCTGAATATAATGATGATGATGTAACATTCAAGTTTTGATTAACAGCATTATCGACATCAGTCTTCTTTTTCTTCTGATCCTTTTCCCTGACTGATGAAGATTTCCACAAATAGACACAGGTGACAGATGGTTTTAGAAGACAGAGTGGCCACATTGCTTTTGTACCAGGTCACTATTTATCGCTTGAGATGAGATGGGTAATTCTCGTAATTTTAAGAACGTTCACAGTCTGATCTCAGTATCATTCTGTCAGAAGTACCTCTAAAATCCCTACATTTTTGACAAGTTTTTGACATTGATTGTCGCTGAGATGAGATTGTGACTAGATTCTGAACGTTTTTAATTACGGGAACTGACTTTGTAAAACTATGGCAACAACCGGCCTTTTTAAAAAATATTATAAAAATTTTCTTGCGTGTGTATTCGTGCGGACCGACTAATAAGCCGATCTAATAAAAAAAATACAATTAAATAAAAAACAGAGATAGCAGATGCACATTTCTCTATCTCTTTCTAATCTGATACTTTACCTAGTGAACGTAGTTAATTATCCAGTGTATTAATATAGGTATTATGTTGTTTGTTTCCAGGGTGTGTGTGAGTGCAGCAGCTGCAGGTGCGGTGATGCGCCGCGAGCGCCGGCGATCGACACATGCATGCCGCCCGCGCACCCGGTAAGAACTGATGACCTTTTACTTCACGATTAGATTACGAACTTACTGTAGAGAAGTACCACTTTTAAAAACGAAATAATAAAAAAAAACATTGTAAGTACTAGTGTCATCTCATAACATGAAGCTGGATGAATCTCCCCAGTACTGCAGAGTCTGGCCTCTCAGAAATCATCCTTAGGATTCCGTTGGCGCTCCCCCGACTCCGGCGCATCAGAGAAGTTGTTTTCTTACGCATAATGGCATAAAAGTAATCGACTATTGCTTCAAGAAATATGCCTGACGCGCTGCAGAACCGAGGGAGCCTCACCAGAATCCAAAAGGCGTTATTGTGTTATTAAATGCAGAGGCGAGTTAATTCTTAACAAAAAGAAACTAATTTTTATGATGTTTTTAAAGGTCAACATCGACGATGTGCTTTGTGGTTAAATCAAGAATACAGTATCATAAAAAGTATTAGAATGACGAAAATAAATAAGTAATATTCTCATGAAGAAGTAGAGATATTTATTCCGACATTTTCATGATGTTCTTTCACCAAGAAACACAACATAAATAAAGTCTTATCTACTCAAGATAACAAATCACGCCCCAATTAATAAAATCACTAACTACCAAATCAAAACACAATGATTCTAGTCACGTTGGTAACATAATATCATAATTACGATGTTGTAATTATTACTGTGACAGCTGTTTGAATTTACCCTCGAGCTCCAATTGGATGGGGAACTGGGTTAGATACATAGTCTGTGGTGACAATCAATTCTTGTTTGCAGGGATATTCTGGGTAAATGTGTTTTAATATAATTAAGTCGCTTATATCTGATATTCAATACTTGATAACGATTACAGAAATTAATTATTTAGTTAAATTAATTAGTAGCAGTAAAAAAATATATATTTAGTTAAATAAATTAATTAGTAAATTTTTGTAATTATAAAACGTTCAAATTCAAGTCGAAATTGCATTTAAGATATATTTTTAACAGATTGAGTTCAGACTGTGAACGTTCTTAAAATTACGAGAAAGGCCCCTCTGGTCATTGACATCATTCACAACCTTGAAACACAGGATGTGTTAACTAATATCCTAACTTCCTAACTAATATTATAAATGCGAAAGTAAGTTTGTTTGTTTGTTACCTTTTTACGCCTAAACCACTGAACCGATCATCCTGAAATTTTGCATATTCGTTGTCAGGTGTACAGAAACGGACATAGGGTACCTCTCATCTCGAAAAAAGTGCTGTTCCCGAGGAAAACAACAATAAAGTTATAATGATAATAGATGGCGCCACGTGTATTGTTGTTTTCGTCGGGAACAGCACTTTTCTTCGGCATGAAAGGTACCCATGGGTAGACCATGACCTGGAGAAGGACATAGGCTACTTTTCATCCTGGATCGCAGACGAAGTAGCGGGCAACAGCTAGTCAATAAATAAAATCCGAAAGTCCGTTACGTAACAAAAGAGGACCTAAAATGTAAACACAGTATGATTCACTCGGACTCACTCGACAAACCACATGCGTGACTAAAGGGTGAGTAACGTAAACAGAATCCGGCATTTTGCAACGAGCCCAGTCATGTTATACAATGTCTGGAAAAAGTTGCAATGTCTCGACTAATATGGGTTGACTTTATTTACCCTGACTAATCCTCAGTTTTCGTTGGATTGGAATTTAATAATAAATAGGAGGTTGTTATGCGTGTGTAGTAGGAACGAAATTCTTGAAAATTTTAGAAGCCGCCATGCTCACTCCCTCCCGAAGAGAGGAGGCCTATGTCCCAGCAGTGGTAACATTATAACTTTTACAAGAAGGCTTCCACTAAGCAGCCCGCAAATATTTTGTTGCTGATTATCCTTCAGGAATAAAAACAAAAGAAAAAGCGGATCAAACCGGAATGAGAAAGTTTATAGTGGATAAGACAAATATTAAAACAGAAGAAGAACTAGCAGGGGATCGAGGATGAGGGGGGGGGGGGGTTGACGCAGGGGATCAGACAGGAATAACTCGCCAGACAGGTCCTATTTAAGATAGCTAAAAAACACAAACTAAACGAGAACGTATTATTAAAAGAAAAATCCGTGGAAAGCGAATAGCGTAGCCACAACACGATGAAATGAGTACAAAGGAAAAAAGAGTCATTGGATGCACACAGCGCTCGATTGGAATCCAATACCACCATTAGTTGGCGAGACGCGTCGGACAAGATATCGTTTTCGGCACACTGTGCAGAAAAAAACAGAAGGTTGACTCCATACAACGAGTGGAAAATGGCACATGCGCACAAAGACGCGTTCATCATCATCATCATTTCAGCCGAAACACGTCCACAGCTGGACATAGACCTCTCCTAAGCATTGCCACTTTGACCATTTTCGTGCTTTTTACATCCAGCGGATTCTTGCAGCCTTCACCTCAGGTCATCGGTCCATCGTGGAGTCGTGCCGCGAAAAGAAAAGGGACCATTCGACAAAATCAAACAATTGCCAGTCGTGAGTGAAGTGAAACGATTTTTATTATTTCCGTAGTAGACCTTTTAAGACAATTTTATACGTCAAGTTTATTGGTCAATATTTTTAAACTAGGTTGGTGGTGCAAACATAGCTAGCCTAGCTGACTGATCCCGGTTGAAATGCCGAAACAAACACTGTGGTCATGGTCTCTTTTAAAGTCCAAATAATATATTTTTAAGATTTTATGTGAATCTAACAATACAGGGCCATGTCAGGACGGGTCTTTTGATGAAATAGCCATTGCGCCTTTAAGTTGATCTGTCCCGACATACAGTGCGCTTGCAGTCGTTGTATGTGAAAAGTTTCTATGCGTGCGTGCGTTTTCGTGGTTTTTATTTGTTGTATGGACTCGACCTTCTGTACCTATTCTGTGTACTGTGCCATGAATTGATTTTATTTTCATGGAAAATGAGGAGTAACGTTGCGTTGGGCAAAAATGTATAAACATGTTACGTCGATTCTGGGAATTTGTGGGAGGTGAGTGCTTCCACGCGTGTTTTAATTGATGACGTAATTTTAATAGGCATAATGAACATAAACCATTCCCGCTTTCCCCGTTGGGTTAGGCAAAGGTAAAAGGAATTTCGCCAGCTATGTTCAAGTCGCATGTAGAAGGGGGCGAGCCTATTACTATCAACCGGGCATAAATCCGAAGTCCGGGCTGCTACTGAGAAATTCCGAGACTTCATGCTCAGCGGTAGCGCTTGCCACCAATAATTATATTGTTATGAAAACACACTTCTAGGCAAAGGCGTCTATAAAAATAGATACTAGGGTTTCAATGAGTTGCGAAGTACCACAAAAGACTAGCAACTTCTTCTTTTATCTATGGATAGAAAGTCTTTTTTTCGGCTTAGAAAATGGTTACAATTTAATTGATTTTCTGCTGTCGCTAAAAACCAGCGCTGGGGCTCTGTCTCGCATAGGGTCTTAGCATTATGCTGAGTGATGGCCGTTTTGCCGTGGCGCATGTTTTCCCCCAAATTGTTATAATATATTTTATGTGTTTGTTTTCTTTTTATGCGTCATGTTTACCGAAAATAAAAGTATTTTCTTTATTTATATTTTCATGAAGTCAGTTATAAGCATGTCGCTAACGCTCTTTTAGGAAGCGGTAGCTAAATCAACAATGGTGTGAGATTATGTGCAAGTATGTTTAAAACTCATCATTCATCCTATCTAATTGTCATATTTTTAGGTCTAAACATTTCATACAATAAAAAGTAGACTAGAAAAAAATCATTAAAAAATCAAGGCTGCACATCAAACAGCTGACATACTCCACTTTCATTGAATCCCCTAATAACCTGGAAACTGAAACATTAAACAGTTTGCTAAAACTCAATTACTACTGTCAAAAGTACATTAAACGGCGTGTTCTCAAGGCGATGATGAATTTAAAATACATGGGAACGAAGTAATACTGGGCATCCATTAGTGGTGTTCTCAGAGAATAATGCAGACATAAAAGTTGCATTAATAAGGTAATGTTTTAGGGGTCCGTAGGAGCCACGAACTTATCTTCCATTTCTCTGTCATGGAATTCCCCAAGTTTAAATGAAACGAAAGTATTGAAAAACTGAAAAAAAAAAACAGGCATTGGATGCACTTATGTACATGAGGTTAGCAGGCGAGTTTCTCAAGCTATGTCTTACCAACGTAAGCTATATCTTACCAACTAAACTTAAAATTAACTGTCTTGTAGCTTAAGTGATTATTATTGTAATCGAGCACTTTTATGCTTGCCTGCAATAAATTATTTTATTTATCAAATCGTCAAGAGAAATTAGGATTCAACACACAAATAAAGTTACAGAATTGTTTAGATAAAGAATTATAAAGTTACAGAATTAGATACGGAATTTTTCTCACAAAATAATTCACAGTTTATAACTCAAATACATTTTCTGTTTCTGAATTATACGAAGACTTTTAGCTTAAATATTATCTATGTGAATATTATCTAGTTGGGAAATAAAATTAAGATTGCCGCGAAACCCTTTTATGCGATACCCGATACACACTTGACACTTAAAAGTTAGATTGCTGTTATTACCCTAATTGCTTGAACAAAAACACTTTCTCTGTATTAATATTAATGTTGGAGTTATTATACAAATATTTTAATGCCTGCCTTGGCTTTGTTATGGAAATAGGCAACAAAGTGACGGTCAGGGGAATTCTCTTGTGTACTTGTTTTTTGTTAATTATTTTATTTCAAATGTAGACGGAAATATTTGGTTACCATAATGCGTTTCACGGTTTTTGAAGTGGAGTTAGGTTTGTGTTTTAGGACTTTGTAGCTAAAGGGTGCCAAAAGGACTATAAATATTACTAAGGCTCCGGTCTCCGTTAGCCTGTCTGTCAGTGGGCTGTTTCTCATGAACTTTAACAGGTAGGCAGTTAAATTGTCACAGAGTGTGTACTATTATAACCGCTATAACAAAAAAATAATCAAAATATAATTAAGTTAAAATTAAAGGTCTTTATGAAACGTGTTTAAAATAAAATTTACTTTCAAGATTTTGTTACATTGTTAGTTAGTTTGTTGGTTACTAGTGAAGCTAATAAAAGTGAGTTAAAAATATATAGTGTTAAATATTGTAAGATTGTTCAGAACCATTCGTGTGCGACTGCGACTCGCACTTGGCCGGTTTTTTAAAGAAAAGGAAAATAGTACTTGATATAGAAAAGTAATTGTTGTTTAATTAGAAAAGTCAGCTTTCACCAATTAGTCAATGTAGGCAAGTGACGAAAAAGTTTAAGACTGCCGTGGATTTTGATACTAATATATTTATTTCTTAGTAACAATTAAGCCCGTGCGTTTACGGGCTTAATTGTAGTGTAAGTCGTAGGTTCGAACCCAGACAGGCGCTTTACTTTGTGTAAATTATTTCACCATTGCTCTCCAAACGGTAAAGGAAAACATCGTGAGGAAACCGGCATGTCTTACAACCAAAAATTCGAAGACATATGCCACCCGCACTGGGCCCACATGGTGGATTACGGCCCACTCCCTCTCACAGAGAGGAGGCCTGTGTCCCAGCAGTGGGGACATTATAGGCTGATTATGTACTCAGAATCATGCACTGTAGTCCATGGTTAAAGGTTGGGCGTGGATGTCCCTGCCACCCTGCCACCCTGTATGGTATACAGAAACCCGAAATCACTAGACACGACATCAGTCTGGTCGGTGTGGCCTCCCTTTTGAATGGAGGATGAGGAACCACATTAGTCAACAACGCAACTGCCCGATGATTCATGTCGGGCCGTTGTATCTATGCTAGTTGCGCGGTAAACTCTGCTTGCGAGATGTAGAATTTTGCGTGACGTCAGTATGACGCGTTGTTCGCATGTGGCGTTGCAGATACCGCTATAAGTCATTCGACAGGTTAACTAGGCTAGCAGTAAACCATATTGGTACCTGTTGGTAATTAATAATTATGCTTAATTGGGATTTATGCGATCCCACAGCCGTAGCCATCTGTATTTAAAGATGACGTGTTTACGATATGTCGTCGTATGGATTCATGGTTTGAATATTGGAATTGAAATGGATGACAACATAAATTACTGGAAATAGTTGGCAAAGATACAGGATGAGGTAGAATCACCTGTCTCAGCTGAATGACAATGAAATGCAAGTGTTGATGAAATTTGACGTGAATAATCCAAGTCACGAATTTACGATGTCCTAACAGCAGTGTTTCCGTAACTGACTATCTATCCTAAGTCTCTAGGACTGGATTAATGCAAAAAGGGAATTTAATTCTAAAACTTTAATTCGAGCGAAGACTTATATAAGGTTAGTAACATTGTTCTTATAACTACGACGATACGACGGCACATGTAACTGACAGCAGTGAATTATATAGGGACAGTCCACTCTGTCAGCAATCATTCTCAGAACCCTGTTGGAGCTGGCCATGACTCGAGCCACCATCGATGCTGCGCGTTTGCGCATTATTGTGTAAAAACAGTTTACACGCGCCGCCGCAAACATACCCTGACGCACTGCAACGCCATGGCAACCCCATCAGTTTTCTGAATGCATTGTTAAATTGGACTCGAAACTAATGGATGAGTTTTAATATCATGGCAGGTACTTACTTTGATAATTGATAATTAGATTCAACCACCTCCTCCCCCCCATCCTCGATCCCCAGGGTGCTAGTTCTTCTTCTGTTTTAATATGTTTCATCCAACTTTCTCATTCCGAGTTATATCCGTCTTCCACAGTCAACACGAAACAGGTTCTTTACGTATTTTTGGTGAAGCATGATGTGAAAAAATCAAGAGCAAAAGTCATTTATTCAAATTAGGCTGAGAATCAGCACTTAAATCCTTCACTATTTCCTAGTGATATTGCTAGGAAAATAAAGTGGCGCAACAAACTCCCTAAAAGAATTTTTTTGCTGCTCAGGCGCTGCACTGGTTTAAGTTTCAGCCTGTGATTTATTTTAAGGGATATTTACAATAACCTCTTTATACTTAGCTATCTCAAGGAAACACTGGCCACATATAATTTGAACAGAACGGAACATGCAGCGGTAGAAGACTGCTAGATGTCAAAAAATTGCATGATCACGAAGAAAACAGAGGAATATAACGTTTGTATGGAATGAACCGCGTTTCCTCTTAAAGGTGGTCTTTAACACCCAAGACCACCGCATATCATCATAAATCAAGTCATCGAAACTCAAACGTTTTCTCAGAAAGTCATAGTGTAAAATAGACAGCATAGTAATATAATTAATGGAAACACAAAATGGCGGCGCACACTAATGAAACTTACCGTTTAATTAACAACTCGAATGATTAATTATTGTGGTGTGTCAGCGAACAGCTTTTGGACGGTAGTTTGTTCATGTGGAGGACATAATTGATTGGTCGGGTACCTACTGACCAATTTACTCATTAAAAGTTGGATTGTGTGTTACGTAGTATTTTTGTACCTAATTGAATATTGTGATGATTATATTATTTCCACTGTCATAGGTAGATATTTGGTAAGTGTACGTGTATACGAAGCAAATGGACTATGTAACGATCGCAGCAGGTGGTGTTCTGTACTCTTTAATTTCTGCCTGCCCTCATGCGTAAAAGGTGTGAGTTTATGTATGTAGGTATGTGTACTCGAAGTTTGGAAGTTGGCGATGTGATATCATGCCGCCAATTTCCAATCCTTCGCATCTTCGAATAGGACGTTAACCCGTCGGTCCTGCGCCTGGTCTCTCTCCGTCCGTGTCGGATTGCGTGCCGTCCCATCGGACTATGACACCTGTGTCTGCGCACACACTTGCGCACTATAATTTCTCCCGCGCCGAAGGCTAGTCTCGGTTGAGGTTGGCCGCTATAGCCGAAATACTGTTTGGAGGAATATTAAGTCCAAAATACCTATTTTTAATAAAATCGGACAAAGAAATTCAATATTGGTTCGGGTATTATCACAATATCAGTCTATAGCTTTCTTTTCAGACTGACAATCCATTGCTTGTTAGTGAGTCTACGTTTTCTGATGAAGGTTTCCTTTCCCCAATGCGGTTTTTTTTTTATAATAACATTCAGGTACTTATTTATCTCTTTAACTCAAACATGAAAAAGTGAAATAATTTGCTGCTCTTTTTATACTTCACCTAATTTTCTGTAATGGAAAGTGTGCCAATATTAACTTCCAGCGACTGCGCCTCTCCTGATTTCTCACGGGAATAATAATTTGCAAGAAGCTTGTATTTGAGTATCAACTTTAGTTTTTTTTATAAAATCATGCCTCAGTTTTTCCAGCACAACCTTCGCCCAGCAGTTTGATGTTGTACAGGCTAGAATAGATAAAAAAAATATGGAGGATATACCTGCTTACAAAAATTGCTTCAAAATCAGCCTATAATGTTCCCACAGACTGCTGGGACACTGGCCTCCTCTCTGAAAGAGGGAGAGTGGGCCATAATTCCCCACGTGGGCCCAGAGCGGGTTGGCGGACATCACATGTCTTCGAATTTTCCGTTCCAGGACATGTCGGTTTCCTCACGATGTTTTCCATCACTGTTTTGAGAGCAGAGGTGATGAAATAATTTATACAAAGTTAAGCGGCTGTCAGGGTTTGAACCTACGACCTACAACTCCGGGCCACCATCGCTCTCTTTGATCAGCAAAAATAAATCTAGTTCGTCGAACTTGCTAATACATTATTCTATAACCTACATTAACTACACTCAAAGCTAAAAATAAATAAAAACACAAAATAAATAAATGAACTCTCATGACAAAATACCATTAATAAATAAAACACCATTATTAATACATAATAATAGCTCTCATTTATCAACTTTTCGCAGTCAAAAACATAATTAGTCACACCAAAAGAAAATAAAATAATAATCTAACTCACACCTTTTATTATAATAGTAACAAAATAAACTAGTTCAAAAATAATCAGGTTGTATTTTACTGCTTTCATTTTTATGCGCTCATTAGTAAAATGCTAAATAAAAGCGGACTGCTATAATAACCAGCGAATTCGTGTGACCTTGTTCGTGTCGCTAAATTTTAGTGCTAAGTGCAAAACTATAGGTTTTTAGGTATTTCGGTTTAGTCACGAATGTTCTTGTTAGTTCTGAGAGTTTAACTGAAGCTAGATAGGTACCGACTTTTATAGATAACATTATTTTATTGACACGATTACCTAAATATAATTTGAAGGTTTTTGGCGGTGAGGATCACGAATCTTTTTAATTTTTCGTGAGTAACAATGTACAGTGTAAAAGTATACAATAGGTAAGGCACAGACGCACGTCTGGCGAAATAACTATTTCGAATTAGACAGAATTAGGTTTGACATTTTTTTGCCGTGCAGAAGAAACTGCATCGTCTCGCAAGAAACAAAGAGAGAGATTTACTAAGCAATGTAACGTTGATTCAGAACTATCGTATTGTTTCAATTTATGCGACAAGCACAATTAGTGTCATCCATACACGTAAAAAGTCTTCAAACTAAAACAATAGTATGTGCTAAACGAGTATTTCCAGTTATAAAATTGCTCAGATTTACGTTATGTATATGTCGCAGCCAACTGGTTAAATTAGCCGTTCAGTTAACTGCCTGGCCTTTAGAAGTAGTGCTCGCCTCGCTTCGCTCTCTCGGCTCGCACGCGGTTGATCACAGTCCTAACCTAACCTAACCCATTTGGTCGGGGTGCCCTGCCTTAATTACTGCGACCAATTCGGCTCGCGCGTTATTGGTTACAGACTTCCAACCTAAACCGTAATTGAATGTTATTCAGGCCGTTAGTTGAACGGCCGCCGTTTAGTTAAAAGGCTAGGCGGTTAACTGAACGGCTAATTTAACCAGTTGGCTGCGACATATACTTTGTTCGTGGTAGGCCTACCGATGACTGATGACCAAGGCTTCAGTAGAGGCACCAGAAGAAGAAAAAGAAATGTAATTCACTCTAGTTCTTTAGATAATTAGTTCAGAGTGGTTTTGATTATGTCGATTCTAAAAAAATATTGAATAACACCTAACTTATTTCATTATAACATGTTCCAACATCATTTTTATTCATCCGACCATCCCACACTTTAATAAAAAAACGCGTATCTCACTAAATAATCCACATTAAAGTTTCCCACGTGGTGGCCACTCAGTGCACTCATGAAATATGCATCGACTCCGGTCGAACACAGCGGACACAGCGGCGCGTGGAAAGCGCGCGTCGAACCGGCTCTGATTGTTTTACTTATTGTTGATAAGTACTACAACTCGCTTGAAGCTTGTTATATTATAAATTCTTTCTTTTCATGTTTTCCCTAGACAGTACACCTTTATTTCAGATGCATTGGGAAATTAAAAGAGTTTGATTTCTGTCAATTGTGTTTTTCGCCAACGAGCGAAAATCACAATTGAAAATTGAGTCCCTGCTTCACACGATTTTTACGTCTTGACTAAACATCGAGATTTGTTTATGAATATTTTAAACGCATAAACCATCCGGAATAAACTCGCAAAATTATGGTGAAAAACGCATTAAAATACAACGCGGCCACCAGAAGAAGGAATAGGTCGCTTGTTATGTAAATTCTCTCGTTTCATATTTTTCCGTAGACTGAACTGTTTAATTTCAGATGCATTGGCAAATTAAAAGGGCTTTTGCAAAGTTTGGAAAATGATCTGCGTTTTATCGCCAATATAATCATTATTTTCCGTAGCAGACAGTTTTACGCCGGTAAAAGAAATTATTCTAGCTAATAGGTAATTTGCCTTTCAAGTTACCAAATTATTTGTTGTCGGTGTTAAAAGTTCCCTGTCAGCCATCACGTCATCATTTATCAAATATCCAATTTTGGTCACAAAATATTTGGCATAAATATGTTACGATTGTTTTTGGCATTTTGACATCAAAAGTCAACAAACGCAACAAACATTATCTAACTACTTCAATTCCAAATGAAATAGTGGGCCATCCAATTGCTTACGCGCTCAATTGAATGAAAGATCCTAATGATAGATAATGGCGCGGAACAAGTTTACCGGACCACTTCAAATAAGGGGTAATTAAGCGCAATCTCCGAGTGGAAATTCTGTCTTTGAACCCTTTGAAACTTTACTAATTAGACTAATTTCACACAGGCTAGGTTTGCTTAAAGGGTACACTTACTAAGCGTCTCTGATTTTCTCGTCTTTTGTGGCTGAGGTTCCAAGGTTGACTTGGTTGTTGTGTTTTTTTACCTATGCTTGTAAGGTACTTTGTAAACGGCACGGTTTTTTATTACGGCATTGCGGCGTATAAAACGCACCGAGCGTAGAAAAAATCGTAATCTGTCAACAAGCTACCATAGTGATCCATACAAAACTGATGACTGTGCTTACTCACTGCAAATAAACTATAGATTTTACGGCAAGAAAAACGTGTGTGCACAAAGGGCTTTAGAGTTGGTATCAGCATCAGCGTCAATTTAGATAGGTGCTTGATTGACCTTCAAATCAAGAGTGAACAGGCATCTTCTGGGCACGCTCGTTCCATCATAGACCTCATCTATCGCTTTTCTTCAGGCGTGATCAGAATCAAGAGCGAGGCCCATTTAGCAATAAAAAAATATATTTTCTTTTGAATGGATGAAAATTTTAATAGAAAATAAGACATTATTGAAAATTTTCATAGTCCTATTGTGTCTTTAAATCCTTCAATTATTTTTTATTTACTTGGGCATCATTAGCTAATTACTGCCAATGTAATCTATACCTGCTAGTAACAGCTGGATGAGAGTAGCCAAGGATCGATTTGAATATAGGAGGGAGGGCTTTGTGGCTAGGTAATACCAGTCGCGCGGGTCGATCGATCAGGTTCAGCGTAGCTTACGCTTGCCGTGGCTGGTCTTTGGATGGATGACCATCTTTACAAATGAGGCCCCTCCGTGCCTCGGAAAGCACGTTAAGCTGTTGGTCTTGGCTGTCATTCGTGGATCTTTGACAGTCGTTACGGATCGTCAGAAGCCCGAAAATCGGACAACCAGTAGTATTACCAAGGGGTATCGTATTACCCAGTGACTGGAATGTGGAGGTCAGATAGGCAGTCGCTCCATGTAAAATAATGGTATTCTGCTGCATCCAGTTAGATTGGAAGCTGACCCCAACATTGTTGGGAAAAGGCTAGGCAAAAGATGACTTGCAGATGAATACATTTGATATTTCATGTTCTTTAACGCCCCCTGAACACAATGAGCTACTGAGCTGACCTGAAATATTTTTGCTGACTACTGGAGACAACAAAGTATTTCAACTATCTTCAAGCCCACGCGAGGCATCCTTTTTCCCGAGTATAACTTTCCGAATTTCATAAATAACGGAGACACTTTTATTAAAACTTTACGGGCGAAAAGTTAACGAGATTTTTTTTTTTTACTTTAATTAAGTTTCTAACTTAATGACACAAGTAAGTTGGTAATTTACTTTCGAATTTTATTTTAGTGTAAACAGCAGCTTACGTACAGACAGAGACATTAATTATTCAGCAAATTGGCACTATACGTCAATTTCCCGTGTTAAGCCCATTTCGTATAACTGTCGAAAAATTACAGTTGTGATTGGAATATACGGACAATTCAACTTAGTAGTTAATTTGCTTAACAATTTATATCCCCAGACTTTACCTATGCGTAATGACTCTCTAAAATCCATGACTAAGTAGTCCTACAAAAAGTATTTGTTTTGGTACCGTGACATCTTCAAAATGGTCTCAAATAATATTGGTTTGTTTAGCACACAGATTAGCACCGTTAATAACTTTGTCAATATTGCCTTATGAGCTATGACTCAAAATACAGTCTTCTTCTTCACTTATAATATGTTTTCGCATAAATTAACAACACACACTTCCATAAATTACTTTCACGAACGAATCTTTTCATTTGTAAAAATCCTAAGCACTGCCAAAACAATTTCTCTGTTGCTTATATCCGATCAAATTCAAAAATCAAAATATTTTATTTTACTTAAACCTACTGTGCACTTATGAAATGTTAGCACGGTTCCAATGGTATTTCCCTATGGGAGTCTACCAGAGAAACTCCACGGTTTACTCTGTTAAAAATATTGGCTTTTATAATGTTTTCAAATTACAGTCTTGTACAACAGGATGGTATGAGAGGACAGTATAGGCCTATCAACAAGTAGCAAATAGGAACATGGTCTACATATCTACAGTCCACAAGGCCAATAACGTTCTCAAATTCATGAAATATAAAAGCATCTATAGAAAATAAAATAATAAAAATAAAAACCAATTTAAACCAAATGACATGATTGCCATTACAACCACTAATAATAAAGAGTTGAAATTAGAATTGTAGTTACAAATCACTCATCACAAGTATATATGCCTATGACCAAATTAATAATACAAATAAACAAATTGCCTTTATTAACACAAGTTCACGTCGTTAAACATTGTCGTCTATCAGCGAAGAGCTCTCTCATAATGAGTAATCTAACCGGTTTCAATCTAAGAACGAGCTACATAGGTATATAATATCTTGTGGTTTGTCATAGATTAGTTTGATATTGATTTCTAGTCTGCTTCGATACCCAGTTATATATTTTTTTTCTTTTTTTATACAATACTAATATTCATCTATTCAGCATTACATATTGCTAAGTACCATGTTTATACATTGCTGGAGTCGTCGTCATACTTCTATTTAGCCATCTTCTTTTATTTCTAGTCTCATTTTAGTTTAGTATTTTGTTTTTATTCTTTTGCTTTTGGGTTATCTTTTCTTGTACTGCTTTCTATGGTTGTTTTTTAAAGAAGGCACTACTTCCTCTTTCTTAATTTCTCTGATTGACCGTGCTGCTAATATTTATCTGTCTGCAGATACATTGATTAAAACTATTCGTCCATTGGTTCATGTTGGTTTTAAATTATATACAACGTAATTATTTTCTCCATAAATAAATAAATAATTATTTTCAAACTTTTTATCACATTTCTTACTTTTTATTCAATCACTACTCATTTTTGAGTTATTTAGTTTATCTGACTATATGCTTTCCATTTCAGTGTCAAACTCACCGCGAAACAGCCGGTTACTATTCTCAAAAAAAAAAAAATAAGGCTTATCATCAACAAACAAACCAACCAATCCAACAAACTACCAATCTACTATTAATGAAATATCGGAATAGCCGGCAGCCGATACGGCAGTAAACATAAAACGCAGTAGTTTATGAATATTGATAGCATTTTCCATTCCATCATTAAATCAAAAATATTAGTATCGTATATTCATAGAACCGTTCAAAACCTATCAACCGACGTTAAGTCTTTCAGTATTCAGTTGGAGGTCCATCAGTTATTCATACTTCCATTCCATTTAATTATGGACCATAGTTAACTAGACTTTCTGTTAAATGTATATGGAATAGTGCTCTGAATTTAGATTTAAATATTAGTAGCTATTAAATTGGAAATGTGATGTAGATGTTAATAGTTTATTTAAATGTAAAAGCATAACCTACAAACTGTGATTTTGTAGGTTATGCTACTAATAAAAGCAAGTATAATTTATCGAAGTATTGCATTCATATTGCAAAAAAAACTTATAGAACTGCATCTTTGGGGTTTATTTATAAACATCGCTTGCAGTTAAGAGACGGTTAAACGTCAAAAATGTGTGGTTAAAATATAGTCACTCATCATTAAGTTTATAAATAAAGGCGACGGTCATTAATTTTACGAAGAGCGTTTACTTATGTGGTTTAGAATAATATTCATAGTTATTCTCGCAATTAAGTAGATATCATAGCTCGAATTAGTTTCGTCTCAATTCTATCGTATGTAACTAGAATTATACTGAGATTCGGAATAATCAAAAACCATTTCAATGTCATTACTCCAGAAACAGAAGTCTCACCCACACCTAAAACCCACACACGTCAAGAAAATACATTATAAAAGTGCTCCAATTCAATTTTATGTAACTATCCACACATACATTCACTCAATGTCGTAACGAATATCTAAAAAGTCATACAATACACGTCCCGCATACTAAAATATCGTAGAATACATTACTACAGTTTTTGAACCGCCTCCATACGTTTTAAAGTGAAAGTGAGGGTACTCGCTAAGTGGGCTGTAATAAATTTAAATATGACATCTGTGATTTTACGGTTGTAAGGCTGGATGTACATGTACTCGTACATATTGTACCTACGTACGATTTGTCTTTTATTGCTTGCGGATTTGGAATAACAAAAAGTTCGGTTCAGTACTAAGTAGTAAGTGAAGAAGGTTTAGTGGTTGACGCTTTTTGATATATTTTTTAAAAGTACCAATAGGTATATAGTGAGCAAGCGTTAGAAATTAAAGCGAAAGAAAAAAGATGACAATTATGGTTAGAAAGGGAGTGACTACCGAGATGAAGACTTATAGAGAAGTATGGAAGAAAAAGACATGTTGTGCCGACCAAATAAAATGGGATTAGGGCAGGAGAATGAAAATGACGGTGTACGAGTAGCAAGCAAGCATGCATGCATGCATATGCATGCTGCATATGCATGCATATGCAAGCATATGCATTATGCATGTATGCTTATGCATGTTTCATGCTATAGCATGAAACTGTCCTTAGCAATGTCGTGGGCCTGTTATAGACATTTGGGATCTTTTCAGATCCCGAGTTCGGGTTGGCAGATGTCACACGTCTTTGAATTTTCGGTTCCAGGACATGCCGGTTTCCCCACAATGTTTACCGTTTTGAAAGCAGTGGTGATGAAATAATTTATACAAAGTAAGCGCCTGTCTGTAGCCCAAAGAATTGCCAAACTTAAGTGGCAGTAGGCAGGGCACAATGCTCGTAGAACAAATGGCGTAGCGTTGGAAGGCCTCCCACAAGGTAAACTGACGACCTTGTGAAGGCCGGAGGAACCCGTTGAATGCGAGAAGCACAAAGGGGGTCGAAGTGGAGGTGTTTGGGGGAGGCCTATGTTCAGCAGTGAACGTCTTTCGGCTGAAATAATGATGATGATGAAAGCGTCTGTCTGGGTTCGAACCACGATCTGCTACTCGTAAGTAGCGGCTGCTACCACTTGACCTCCACTGCTAATAATTAAAGAAATACTAAGCCCAATTTCAGCACTTCTCAAACTACAATTGATTGTCGACTCTATTAAAGAAAGCTTTAAATCTTTAATTTATTGTTGTAACATGAGAAAACTATGAAAATGACTTTATGAAGTGGACTTTCTGCTTTATGATCTTGCAGGCAAGCAATAGCTACTTGACATGATTTATGACCACCATTTTAAATGTAAGGATTGTGAGATTAAAATGCTATTAAAATATGTTCCAGCAGTTATTTAGCTTGGCAATTAAAGTGGGTAGGTCCTTTTCAATTTGCAATATAACAAGGTATGATTAGATTTATAATAAGTGTGGTATAAATATGTCTGTACGTTGTTAATCATCATATTTTATTTTATTGTTGATAGGTGTCTTATATATTGTAGCTACATAATCATAACTTAATTTTTTAATAAATATGATTTTTTATTAACCGCCTTCAAAAAGGAGGAGTTTCTCAATTCGACTGTATGTTTTTTTTTTGTATGTTTGTTACGCGTTATCTCCGGCAATAATAGTAAATCGATTTCAAAAAAAATTTTTTTATTGGAGATGGATTCGATCGATATGACCAATATGCAAATTGATGACAACTTTTTTAATTTTAAATGTTAGACTAAATAAAGTGCATAATGTGTATCAGTTATAACAAGATCTTGTCACAGCGCTTCCACTTTACAAATAGAAAGGACAACTAGATGTAATGCTTCATGTCGGAGAAATTTTTGCATCTTCATCTACATTTGAATCTGTCATCGGGTTTGAAAGTTGAGACACTTGATCTTGAAAGGAAATCACATTAATAATGATATTATATTCTGAGTGACTGGCTTGTTTTTTATGCTGTCGCTAAATGATCCGGTTTTATGTGTTTATGTATATTCTACACAATTTGTGTTAATTAGACTGTTCATATCCTTTCTCTAAGTACTTATATAAAAAAGCGGCCAAGTGCGAGTCAGACTTGCACACGAAGTGTTCCTTCCGTACCACCATACTTAAAATATCTGTGACTACAGTTTTTGTTTCATATTATTATTTTGTTGTTGAGGGGCCCGTGGCTAAATAATAACAGCCGAACAGGTCGATCAGTCAGGTTAAGCTACACTTGCCGTGGTTGGTCTGTGGATGGGTACACCATCTTAACATACCGAGACCCCTCCGTGCCTCGGAAAACACGTTAAGCCGTTGGTCCCGACTGTCATTCGTGGATCTTTGACAGTCGTTACGGGTAGAAGCCGGAAAGTCTGACAACCAGTCTTACCAAGGGGTATCGTTTTACCCAGGTAGGCAGTCGTTCCATGTAAAATACTGGTATTCAGCTGCATCCGGTTAGACTGGAAGCCGACCCCAACATAGATGGGAAAAGGCTAGGCAGATGTAGATGAATATATTTTGTTGTTGTAGCCGCCGTATTAGTGCACGCTTTATGAAAATTTCAAGTGTGACATAATATAAAAAGTTATGGCAGACGGACGGACGGACAGCGGAGCCTTAGTAATAGGTTCCCGTTGGCACCCTGTGGGTACGGAACCCTAAAATGTGAAGCACCAAAAACACAATAATCTACAGACATGAAAATGCGAAATATTCCTACCTACGTTACCGATCTGAAAATATATCTTATTATTACATGAAGATAATAATACCCCACGGAGAATACCATATATAGAATGCGTATAATTCAGAATATCTGCCGTTCATTGTCCCACATTATTTGAATTTCTGAAGGCTTAGTATGGTTGCGGTGTTTTGTACCAGCATCGTATCTTACATCGAATGCTTGGAATACTGATATGAGAAGATTACATAATTTTAGGATACATTGTTGTTTACATACCAGTGTGAGAAACTATTTAGGACATCTAAGTTTCTTAAGAATTGCTTTTCTAATAATGATGGTAGTTGCCATGCGAACGATTGTCAAAAGAAAAAAAAAAAACTCTTCAACTAAAAATATATTTTATTAAACGAGATATCGATATCGATCTTTTTCGGTTTTCGTATAGTCGAAGTCACACGTCATTATGAAGTCATGTAATTAAGGCATAACGCGTATCAGGTTACGTGTGATTCATATTATTCATTTTGTTCGTATGACACCTTATTCATCAAAATGGGATGAGTAGTTTAGGCGCTACGGTGGAAAATACGTCAACACAAACATACATACATATAGACCGCTTAAAACATAACCCTTCCTTTTGGATGCATCGTAGTCGGGTAAAAAGATTACAACTGTAAACCTTGAATGTCTTTTGTTCGACCTCGAGTCTTTTCAGTTTAATTCAATCACATTATGGCTTAATACAGCTTGCAAGAACAATGAATATAAGGTGCTACAAAATGTCCGAGTTCCGTAGAAACGTTAAAACAATTTCAAATTGAAAGCTTCCCATTTCCTGTTGAACATTAGATTTCGTCAATTTTCATCAACCGTTAACTAATGAGCATTTTCTTTGAAAGAATGTTAACACCGCTCACCTTATTATTTCTCAAAAGTGCCGTCCGACCAATTTGCGTGAGATTAACAATCTTCACAGAATTCCTTTTCGTGGAATAATCGTCAGACTATCACTTCCCACTCACAGGTTTTAGCCAGCGCGATTTAGCTAGGTAATCTTCTTTTCTTCGAATTTTTCGCCTTCCCAGGTTTTGCTGGCAACAACGTCTTTTCAATTAGTTTTTGAGGAGATGGAGAGAAGTTTATGTCCATTTAAAGATAATGTGATGTGTGTGACGAGTGAAAATTTTATCACTCCGCCTTTTCCCAAAGATCTTGGATATTCCAAGAAAACTTGAGGTACAGAGGCCAGCACATCAACCTACCCGAATCTGTCAAATTTTCCCAATTGAATATGAACCTTATTCCATTGCGGTAAAGTTGAAAATCTATCAAAGAAATTTGATAGATTAGGGTAGCTTGATGTGCTGGCCTCTGTACATACCTAAATCAAAGTGTACCAATTGTTGTAACATGACCCGTAACATTTACATATTTTTTTTATTTGTACTGTCTTAGTGGTTGTTCATCAAGCTTAAAGGATTTAATACAAACTAGCTACGCCCCGCAGTTTCACCCGCATAAGTGTCGATCCCGTGGGAATATCGGGATAAAAAGTAGCCTATACATATGTTAATCCAGGGTGACAGCTACCTCCATACAAAATTTTATCAAAATTAGTTCCGTCGTTTGAGTGTGAAGGAGTAGTAACAAACATATAAACACACACACACACACACACTCACAAACTTTCGCCTTTATAATATTAGTGTGATAAACTACAGGCACCTTTGCATTGTCTAAGGGTCGGTCAGTCAGAAAGTTGAAGCTAGTTGTCCATTCCAAAGCGGTAGTAGATACATATGGAGAAGAACAGGCAAGAATCTCATCGTCGTATTATATTATGTTCATCTGCAAAACAAACAAAATCTTGCATCCATTTCTGCATTTGAACATAAAATAAACTCTTACGACTGAATCGTGCCATCTAATGAGTCAACGAATTATAAAATTTACATAAGACATGCCGCTGTAGGTCAGATGCGCCATCTTGTATATCCGTGAATGAACATCGAGAATTCCGTAATATCCGTAAGACGTTATGTTGGTACATTTAGGTCAGTAAGTCTGTGTACTTATAATAATTTGTCGTATCATCGGCAGTAGAACTTGTTTCAATGAATATTTTCTGTAATTAAGGTTTTTCCTTAATCCAAAGAAGTTCATACATCTTTCAAAAGAACCAAGTTTATGTTGCTGATCGGATTTTAAAGAAGATTAGCAAGCTATTTTATTCACTAAACTATCATAATTATGGGGTGATAAAAACCTATGAGAAATGGCAATAAAATAAATGTCACAGAAAGTATAAATTGTACAAAAGACGGCCACGGAAAAATTGCGTGGAATTTGGCCAAGTATTTTGACATCTTAAAAACAAGAGATTTTAAACCGAGTAAAAAGTTAAGAACACACAAAACTTTGGTATCAGTTAAAATAATCATCATTATTATCAGCCTACAGCAGTTCACAAAATTTCCAATTGACTCTCCAAAAATCCTCTCCACGTCTTTCAACTCGATTCTTGGCAACGCTCATCCAGCTGCTACCAGCCACCCTGCGAACACCACCAAGCCTGAGCCGCCTGAGGGCATCCTAGCTTAGCTTTTTTTTTTTTTTTTTATTTATTTATTCAAAATCTGTATTAACAATGGCATACATTAAGTCTGCCAAACTGCATAACAGTTTTGTTCTTGTCCTTTATAATATAGCACGTAAAGTGTACCTATTCTTTGTTGGAGATCCTAATAAAAAAAACCAGTGTACTCCGAAAGACTCCAGAATTATATTCGTACAAAATACACATTCCGTATAAAAATATACGCTAATACACATACCGGAATAACAGTAGTCGAAAAACACACGCAGCATCGCGTGTCATCTCAGTGTACCGTTAGTAATATCATGAAACGTAAATTATATACGGAAATGTAAACTATGCTCAATAAAGTGACCCATTCAGTTTGCAACTATGGTCTGCCCGCGTTCTCAGCGTTTATTACGGTTGACAACCCCTACTATGAATGAAAAGTTTGATGTATTTAAGACATTTCTTAATAATGGTAAGAGACATCAAGCTGAAGTTATCACAGAGTATCTCATATAATCAGCATTGCCATCTTAAGTGGCAAATTGGCAATGCTGTCAGCCTTTTGGGCACTTTTGCCACTGACAGCGATGGGGACGAATTTTTCGATGACAATGCTTTTCCCCTTATTTTAAATAATGTAACATGTATTTAAGATTTGTCAAAATAAATTGCATGACAATAAATATATAAATAAATTGGCCGATAGAACTTATAGTATCTGCATTACTATATTTGTGACTTAAGTAGTCCATTATTGCATTGGCGTGAAATTAGCGCCCTAGCGTTGGGTGCTAAACGCCGTGCATCGTATCGTATACTATTCCCTCGTCCGTCACACGTATCTTATACTATTTTATAGCATGTGTGACCTAAACTCGCACTTAAGTCACGCTTTTCTGTGCAAAAATGGATTACTTAAGTCACAGAAAAGCATGACTTAAGTGCCGGTTTAGGTCATCCAGTGCTATAAAATTTATTTCAATTTAAATCATTACAGTGCAGCCATTGTTATATAACAATGTGTAAGCTTTCAGCACAACATTTATCCCCCTTATACAGACACAATGGTAACGCTACACGCCTACCCTTAATACAGGAGCCCTGACCCACATTCTATACATTTTTGAACGCGCACAAAACCGCGGTAACGTTCTGCTGTAGCTTAATTAACTGCGCACAATGCGTTATAGAAATATGCCCTGTTAATAACGTGCCCTATTAATATTGTGCCTGACTAATAACGTGCCCGATTAATAACGTCTATCGTTCATTGTTTATCTTTTGTTCTTACGGGAAGGGTTAGCTTTTGTGTTCGAAACAAAAGGTTTTGTGTTATTATTTTAGAATGGCCATTTATTTTGTGGGTTGTGTGTTTCAATATGTATCGGGTAAATCTAATGAAACCTTGTTGATTAAAAGCTTGTGTTGTGTTTCATTAAAGGGTTAAGAGAGATAGAATGATATTATTGATCACCACGTTTGCAAACCGTCGGTTGTAATTGGCCATTGCTGTTACTGTTAGCCGGTAATTAGCCCATAGCTGGGCGAAAGCCTCTCCCTATAACATGAGTGCTTGGGCTAATGAGGCCCACTGGTCGTTTGTTTTGTCCAGCTCGTCCAGCATCTTCTACGCGGTCTGCTGCGATGCCTTCTAGCTTTGGCCACTGGCCATTTCAGACTATTATTAATCATAAGGTTTGCCTTTCCATTGGAGGCAAGTAAGTTAAGGTTTCTAACTTTACTCGTACGATATGTTTTTAAAGTTTGTAGAAGAAACTTTATAAGAAGCTTAAAGTTTTTATTAACTTGTACGAAATTGTATGAGAGCTTCCTAACAAGCCATAACTATTTACGCCAACATAAAAATAAAGACGGTATCGAATTACTGACATTAATAATTTCAATAAATTATTATTCAAGAATTGAATAATAAAAAAATATTGAGTCTGTGACAACTTGTAGGTACCAAATTGAATAAAATAACGACTAACAGTGTCAAGGGGGAATTATTTGACCATTATAGATACTTAACCTATTCTGTTTGAGTTGTTCTATCAATAAAATAGATACAGTGTCAAGAAACTGGTCTTTATCGGTCAAAATCTTATGAATGAGCAGACCAACAGAATCTTCTATCGTCTATCGAATTGAATAAACTAAGAGATGTGTCGTGTTACAGCTTTTGTGAAATAGTATAAGTATATTAGCATTTTTAACCGACTTCAATAAAAGGAGGAGGTTATTGTAAGCCAATTGCCCCGTTGGATTAGTAGTTGCAAGCGCAACCGCTAAGAGTGGGGTCCTGGGTTCGATTCCCTGGTCGGGCAAAGTGTTCTTGGGTTTTTTTTTTATGTTGAGCCATTGGTCTTGCGCCTGATCTCTCTCAGGTCGTGTCGAATTGCCGTCTCATCGGACTTTGGGAGTGAGGGAAGATTGAGTGCCTATAAAATGCCCCCGCGTCGATGGCTAATGATTGGACACTCGCCGTTCGACGCTCGCCGTGGACGGTCGTGCTGCCCGCTCTCGCTCGCTGCACGCCCCCACCGCCTCGCCGCCCCGCCACCGCCCGCTCTCGCTACGCTAGCCGTAACGAGCTCAGTAGTCTCCGGACTACGCCCGCACCCTGTCAATAGCCGCCTTTTTCAAGGCGTGGTTGATAGAAGTTGTTTCTTTAAGAGAGAATCGTCATCACACGTATCGTCGAGGTTTTTGGCCCCTTCCGGGTAAAAACCACAGTTTCGTGGTCCTTGGTGGATACCTCACGGTGCCAACGAAGCCAAGGGGGTGGTGCCCCAATCTCACCCGCCGAGCCCCATCAGGGCGAGGCTGTCAATTGGAATCGGGAGCTAGAAGCTTGGCCTTGGGGGTGGCTCCTAGTCAGCTCTAGCTTCGTAACTAATCCCTTGTCCACAGCTCGCGTCTAGTACGGTTGGGTGTGTCAACCCCTTCGTACTAGAAGCCGGTCTAGGGTGTCTCTACACCCATCGCACAGACTGGTTAGGGCCCCGTTCGCACAATAAGATCGGCGACGGGTCACAAGCTTAGGGCTCACTTCAGGTACTCACCTCCCTGTCTCACACCCGACAGGGAGGGTAGGATCTCACACCCCCGGGCCCATCCACCCGGGGTGCTAGGTTTTCACGCCCCCCATGGTTCTTCCCTCTCCCCGCCCCCTTCCCGATCATGGCAGACGCGGTCATTTTGGCGTTCGCTAGAGAGGTCCTCTTCAAGGACCCCTCTTTCCTCACCCAATATGGCCAGCGTCTCATAAATTTTAGACGCCCTCCCGGTTCGGTCTTAGACATCGACATTGACTTCTGCGATGCGCTAGTCAGCCCCCTCTTTCCGCCAAACTCAGGCGAAATCCCCGAGGCCGCCGCCGCCTCCCCTCCCGCACCCTCCGTGCCAGCCCCCTCGCCTGCACCTTCAGTGCCAGCCGCCGCCCCCAAACCAGCACCTTCCGTGCCAGCCCCTAAACCCGCACCCTCCGTCCCAGCCCCCAAACCCGCACCCTCCGTGCCAGCCCCAAAACCCGCACCCTCCACGCCAGCCCCTAAACCCGCACTCTCTGTGCCCGCCCCAAAACCCGCACCCTCTGTGCCAGCCCCATCACCCGCTCCCTCCGTGTCCGCCCCGAAACCCGCACCGTCCGTGCCAGTCCCCGATCCCGCACCTTCCGTGCCAGCCGCTATCGCAGCTGATACTCAGGAGAGTATGGACACGTCCGTACCCCAATCTCAATCCGACTCAGAGGAAGCCCTCTCTGACTCTTCGTCCTCCTCGGAAGACGACTATATAGTCGTCGGAAAGGGAGGCAAGAGAAAGAAGAACGCCTCCTCTCACGCCAACAAGGCCAAAAAGTCGGTCGCGGAAAACCCCGCTCCCCGCCCCCCCACCCCACCCTCCGCCGCACCGCAGGCCTCCCCCGCTTCTAGCCTCTCGGCTACCCCTCCCGCTTCGAACGCAAAGAAGCCACGACCCCCGCCCCCCATCTATGTCCAGGATAAGTCCAAATGGACAGAAATCTCCAAAGCGTGTGTTGATCAAAAGATCAACTACACGAACGCCCGCTCAACCCAACAGGGTATTAAGGTAACGGTCGCCTCGTCCTCGGACTACAGGGACCTTACCCGTCTCCTCCAGACAAGGGCTTACCCCTTCCATACGTACTCCCTTCCGGAGGAAGTCCCCACCCGCGTAATCATCAGGCGCGTCCCCAAAGAAATCCCCACCGAGGAGATCAAAGAAGACCTTGCTTCACAAGGCATCCCCGTCTCAGCAGTCCATCGCTTGCACAAAGCATGGAAGGGCCTAGTCTACGACATGGTCCTGGTCATCTGCGACCCTACTGAAGGACATCACCCCATCTTCAAGGTGAAGTCAGTTTGCTCCCTCTCGGGTATCTCTATCGAGAAACCCAGGAAGTCCAACCTCATCGGACAATGCCACAGGTGCCAACTGTATGGCCATTCCCAATCCCACTGCTACGCGACACCTAGATGCGTCAAGTGTCTAGGTGCCCACGGCACGTCAGACTGTCCCCGCCCCAAAGACCGCTCTCAGTGCACAGAGCCACCGAGCTGCGTTCTTTGCGGCCAATCCGGGCACCCGGCTAACTACCGTGGCTGCCCCAAGGCTCCCAAGTCTTCTTCTCCCAAACTGACGAAGCGCGCGAGCGACCGTCAGCAAAGGGAAAGCCCCTCTGTGAGGATCCCGATCCCTTCCTCCCAGATGCCCGATAGGCTCAGTCCCCAAAGGCCCTCCCCATGGGCGAACCTCAACCACCTCAAAGCTCCCGCAGCTTCGGTGCCCCCCCCACCCCCGACTATCCCAGCGCTGATGGCAACTGTCATCCCCGCGCCATCAGTAGGCCCCTCGGTCCCAGTAGCCCCACCGGTAGCCCTTCCCGCCGCCGCGCCCAGGGCTCCCGCTGGTCCCAGTAGGTCCCCCCCGACCCCCGCCTCCCGCCCCCAGCCTAGCAGCATGGAGGTAATAATCGGTGCTTACGCAGCTTTTATTGCCCCCGCAAATGCCATGGCAGCGGAAATCCAAGCCTGTAACGGCAATCCTCGGCGCATCGCCGAGATTTTCAATGCGTATCCTCAGATTACGCAAGTCATGCAAACCCTCAACTTCTAAAAAGCTCCAATGGCTTTACAAAGAATGAGCGTTACCAAACCCCGATCCCTTAGACTAGGGTTTTTTAATGCAAACGGCATTAAAAATCAACGCGATGAGATCGCCGCGTTCCTCCGCGATCACCAGCTCGATGTCCTCTTAGTCCAGGAAACCTTCCTGAAGCCCCATCTGCGGAACCCGAACATTGCCAACTACAAGATAGTTCGCAATGACAGGGCTCGCTGCCACAAGGGCGGTACCCTCATCTACTATAGGAAGTCCCTCCATTGCATCCCGATAGACCCGCCCGCCCTCATCTCTCAGCTAGAGATCTCTATCTGTCGGCTCGGCATGACCGGTCACCCCGCAATCACCATCATCTCTGCCTATATCCCGCCCACCAATGGTGCGGAGGATCCCATCTCTCTCACTACCGATTTCACTACCCTCTTCGGTATGAGTGACTCCGTCATCATGGCGGGGGATCTCAATGCCAAACATCCCGCTTGGAATAGCAGCACGACCTCTACCAGAGGTAGGATCGTGTTCAAACTAGGCGACTCCCTCAATTTCGATATCATCGCTCCGATGTATCCCACTCATTTCCCGGGCGACCCCGCCCAACTTCCTGACGTTCTCGATGTAGCGCTTCTCAAGAATGTAAACCTCCGTTTGCAGTCTATCGAGACGGTACAAGAGCTTAACTCTGACCACCGCCCGGTCATCTTGCACCTGGCCCCCTATTCGGGCCCCCCGCACGACCCCAACCAGCCCCCCCCGACCAAAACAGTCACCGACTGGAGGAAAGTAAGCGAAAGACTGAAATCCACCACGTCTCCCCACCTAGACTCCATCCCCGAGCAAATTATCTCAGTCGCAGACACGACTGGGGCGATCGACTCGTTCACAGAGCACGTTCAATCCGTACTGACGGATTGCTCACGGGAAGTTCCAGTGATGGAAGACCATCGCTGGAAACTGCCCGATGACGTACGTGAACTGATGACCGAGAAGAACGCTGCCATTCGTGCCTACGACTCTTTTCCCTGCGACGCGAACAAATCCCACATGCGCCATTTACAGCGTGCTGTAAAGAAACGCATAGGGGAGTGGCGCTCCGAGGGATGGGATAAGTTGATCGGCGAACTCGAGCCCACCCACCACGCCTTCTGGCAACTCCAGAGGAAGCTCCGCTCCTCTGAAGAGGCCACAGTTCCTCCCCTCACACGCCCCGACAAAACGGTCGCTTTCGAAAACCTCGAAAAGGCCGAATGCCTAGCCGACAGCCTAGAGGCTCAATGCACTCCCAGCTCTCAACCAGTAGACAGAGCGCACCTCGACGAGGTGAACGCTGAAGTCGAACGGAGAGCCTCCCTCCCGCCAGTCGAAGACCCTGATGATCCTCTGCCTCCCGTCACTCCCGACGAAGTGCAAGACATCATAAAAGGACTCGCAACCCGCAAAGCCCCCGGTTCGGACGGTATCACCAACAGGGTGTACAAACTCCTCCCCGCCCCCCTCATACTGCTCATGACCGCCATCTTCAATGGCGCCCTGAGCAACAACATCTTCCCCCAAATGTGGAAAGAAGCCACAGTCATAGGCATCCCAAAGCCAGGCAAGCCCAAGTCTGAGCCCTCCAGCTACCGCCCCATCAGTCTGCTCAATGTTTTCGGTAAAGTCTACGAGAGGCTTATTTATAAGCGCCTCAAAGACTATGCCGAAGCAAAGAGCCTCATCCCCCCCGAACAGTTCGGTTTTCGCACGAAGCATTCGTGCATCCACCAGCTCCACCGCATAGTCGAGCACATTAGCGCTGCTTTTCAGCGAGGTGCTTCGACAGGCGTCCTGTTCTTCGATATAGCGAAGGCGTTCGACAAGGTCTGGCACAATGGCTTATTATATAAGCTGTACCTGCTAGGTGTGCCAGACCGTCTCGTGCTCATCTTACGAGATTTTCTGTCGGACCGCACTTTCCGCTACCGTATCGAGGGCGCTCTCTCTCCCCCTCACCCCATCCGCGCCGGAGTCCCCCAGGGTTCCGTTCTGTCTCCCCTCATTTTCACCCTGTTCACTAGTGACATCCCGAACAGTAAAAAGGCACAGTTGGCGCTCTTCGCCGACGACACTGCCATATACTGTTCGGGTGTCAACCAGTCATCCATAGCTCGAAACCTCCAAACCTCCGCAAGCGCCTTGAGCGATTGGTTCCGGAAATGGAGAATCGAGGTCAACCCCGATAAGAGTCAGGCGGTCATCTTCTCGAAACCGCGCAAACTACCCCCCCCCCTCCCGCGCCCGATCTCTATGTATGGCAAGCCGATCCCCTGGGGAAAGCGAGCCAAATACTTAGGAGTCATCCTAGACCATAACCTCACCTTCAACGAGCACATAAAGACGGCGCGTTCGCGCGCCTCTTTCGCTCTCGGTAGGCTCCACTCCATGATAACTGCCCGCAGCAAATTGTCACTCAAGTGCAAATTGCGCCTCTACACCGCGGTCATCCGTCCCATCATGACCTATGCTTGCGTAGTCTTCGCACACGCCAAGCCGCGATTTCTGCATAAAATGCAAACCCTCCAGAACCGTTTCCTCCGAAAGGTCACGGGAGCCCCCTTCTATGTCCGAAATGTGAATCTGCATCTAGATCTCAGACTCCCCACCATCCAGCAGTTCATGAAACGCCTCTCCAAGCGCTTCTTTGACTCTGCCATAAAGCACCCCAATCCCCTGATTGCGGCGGCCTCCCGATACACTCCCTCCCGCATAAGTAGGATTCGCCGACCAAGGCATACCCTCACCATCCCCGACGACGCCACTACCCTCCTCCAGGAGAGCAGTAAGGCCACGAGTACTCTCAGTCGACAACACAAAAACAAGCTCAGACATCCGTCCTTCCGTCCTCGCCGCCGAGGCCCGTCGCGACGCCCCGCACCATCACCGTGCCCCCCCCGACCCTTGCTCGAGCCAGCCCGCGCAGCTGAGCCTGTAGTTTTAAATTCGCCCCTAAACACCAATAATAATACCGATCCAGCCTGTCCCTTGCTGTCCTCTTCCAGCGACGCCCTGAGCCGAGGTCCGAACCCCGCAGGGGGTTACCCTTAGCGCTGTCGCTTAGTTTTTAAGTTATTGTATGCCCTGGCTGGAGGCCTTAATTCGAGGCATCCACAGGAAAGTCCGGTTAAGCAGTAGCCATCCTCATAAAGGATGAACTGCGAGATGCCATTTAAAAAAAAAAAAAAAAAAAAAATGGCTAATGATTGGTCGTAATGGCCGAAATTCGGTCTGGAAAACTAATAAGCCGTTGAACATGGGTGTCTGTGAAGTTAAATTAATGTATAAGATTTTTCAACATTCTTTGTCTCGCATCATCTATCCATCCAAAGGTTGTCTTTAAAAGATCGCTCTTAGCGATAAGACCGCCCATTGTGTCACCCTTTGTACAGTTTTTATATTTATGTCTGTAATTTATATGGTGTGCATAATAAAGAGTATTCTATCTATCTATCTATCTGGCCTTTTCCCAACTATGTTGGGGTCGGCTTCCAGTCTAACCAAATGCAGCTGAATACCAGTATTTTACATGGAGTGACTGCCTGTCTGACCTCCACAACCGAGTTACTGGGTAACACGATACCCCTTGGTAAGACTATTTGTCAGACTTTCTGGCTTCTGACGACCCGTAACGACTGTCAAAGATCCATGAATGACAGCCCGGACCAACCCAGGCACGGAGGGGTCTATATGAAAATGGTCACTCATCCACCTGATTATTAACCTGATCGATCGACGAGTGCGGCTGTCATTATTTAGCCAAAAGCTCTAACTTTTCCAAATAAATATTATGTAGTAAGTATAAGATTCCTTTCTTTTTAGGGTTCTGTATCCAAGGGTGCGAACGGAACCCTATTGCTAAGCCTCTGCTGTCCGTTCGTCCGTCCATCCGTCTGACTGTCAGCGGGCTGTATCTCATGAACCGTATTAGGTAGATAGTTGAAATTTTCACAGAGTGTATTCCTATTATAATTAATGCGAAAATGTGTCTGTCTGTCTGTCACTTCTTCACGCTTAAACCGCTGAACCGATTTAAATGAAATTGAGTCCCGGGAAAGGACATAGGATAGTTTTTATCCCGATATTCGCACGGGAAACTTATGCGAGTGAAACCGCGGGGCGCTGCTAGTAAATAATAAAAAAAATACAAGAAATGTGATGTTTTCGACTTTTTTTGAATCGTGTGTGAGTACGACTCGCACTTGGCCAGTTTTTTATTAACCACTTCCAAAAAGGAGGAGGTTATATGTTCGACTTTATTAATTCACATGTTCTCTTGTTAAGTTATGTTATGACCCGACAGGAGGCCTTTGGCCTGCAGTGGGACACTCCCTCCTGTCGGTCTTTATTTTTTATGATCTCTTACAAGTCTATATTTTTTCCCATGATCACAATCGATTCTTGAAACCATCTCTATCGATACCGATGTATCGATAAAATTCAATTAATAAATCGGACAAAGCCTCTATCGATAATGAAATTCCATTGTCACTGCTTATTCTTTTGTAATGACTGCGTGAAGTAACTACGAAGTATGTAGGTACTTACAAAAGTTTTGAAGTTTTATGTTCTCTCTGGTTTCCGCCAAAGAATCTATCATTCCACAGATACTTAAGTGAGGTTGTATCCCACAGGAATACCTGTTCTAGGTACTTTTGGGATCTGATATATATATCTGAAGGATAGGCCACAGCATTTGTCTTTTGCCCTGAAAAACATAAACAAAATCGCAACACCATGCTTGGCCAGCAGACTGATCAAATTTTGTTTCAGTGCGGTTAGAGGAAGTGCTCAGGTGCGGTGCAAGTGCGGTTGAAATCAGTGCTCTGAGTGGAAAACCTCATTTATGTTTTTATTGGATAATAGAGCAGCCTATAGTTGTCCTTAGTTTCCAACTTAATCCCCAAATAATACTGTTTATTATACCTACGCAACTATTCATCATCATCCACACGCGACTTCACCCACTAAACTGCTGAGCATAAGGCTAATCTTTGCCTGTGCCAACCTGATCCAGGTTCTACAACGCAACGAATAAGCGGATCAAATACTACATTGCAACGCGCCACGCGACGGCGGGAAAGGGAGCCAAATTAACCGCGCGGAGGGGGAATTTGTATGTAAAATATCACGCGAGGGGGCGCGTTACTTGCGCCCCGTCGCGTGGCGCGTTGTAGTGTGTGATCCGCCTTAGGGATGGTTTATTCTTTACACTTCAAACTAGTTTACATAATTTGAGTTGGTATACTCAAATAATAGGAAAACGATAAGTATAACAATTTAGGAAACTACCAATTGGAACCGTGCACCTAGCTTCTGACGTTCCACAAGTGCCCATGTAGGTTTATCTGAAATAAAATATTTTGATTTGAATATTATCGTTTTGTCACCTCCTACGACATTTATCTAAAGAAAAATGGTGGTCTAACCTAACCCCAGACAAACACGCAGGGAAAAGTAGGTACGGTGAAGCTACTTATTTACTTACTATTAAGAAATAAAATAGCTATTCTCATCATAAATTTAAGGGAAAATCAAATATTAAAAAATAATACTCAATTTAACTACGGCCGTTTTTGTTGGACACGGTACAATCGATGACAGATTCGAGTCAGATTTTAATCTATACAAATAAATAAGATTGAAGTGTCTGTCTGTAATGTCAAAATTACTTAGTTTTTTTACTAAATGTATAGAAAGTATACAAAAGTATCCGTAGAAAAAAACAATTAAGAAAAAAAAAAACTATTTGTTCCGGCTAATCTCCGAAACGTCTGGACCGATGTTGATGAAATTTGGTATGGGGATGCTTTGAAGGACTTAAGCTACTTTTTACGAAATACCACACGGGTGAAGCCGGGGGCAGAAGCTAGTTTATAATATTACTTAACAGACAAATAATTATAGCCGTAGAATGTAATTAACTTTAATATACATCAATTAGATAATGAAATTTAGATTGTTCGTCGGTTTATATGCTATTATAAACGGCTGGGTTGTATTATCTTTAATTGCGATCTCTTATTGACTGTCTGCGAACGTTTTAATTTATGGGTTGAAGGGAAACAGATGTGAGCCTTTATTAGAAGTCTTAAAACTAGTTTTACAATTGAACGTGGATCCACGCAAGACATAAAGGCTTTTTAATTGTTTCTGTAACTGCGGTATTCAACCAGTTATAGGTTTAGATATCAGAGCTCTCCAGATTGCTTTGCTCTTTAGCGTAGGCATCTCCTAAGCTTTTCCATACCGGTCTTTCACGGTCGTGAGCTTTTCGTCTCCATGTATCCCGCAGTACTTTCCAAGTCGCCTTGTCTATCTTTGAAATGGACTTCCTCTTTTCCTCATGCCGTCTTTTGTGTTATGATGTGAGCTTTATTAATCCACAATTAAAGTTTACAAGAAATACCTACAGATTAAGTTACATCTAATAGTATTTTTTTTTGTGAAAATGTTCACATCAATCACTTCTCGCAATTTTCGCTTCAACTTTTACAACAAACATCCACCGAAAATAAAAACAGGTCACATTTATTTGTTTTTACTCCAAATATTTGCATATGATACAAAAACACGAAAATACAAAATCCTTCTCCGATGCAGAGTACGAGCATTGATAAAATATATACAATCCCCAAAAACACTGAAACAAAATCCTCGCGACTCGCCGTATCCAGCACATTTAAATTGTAAATACTTGCGTGCCCGACGACACTCGCCCACAATACGGACGAAAGTGAAAATGACCTTAAAACGTGTACAAACAGACGTAGGTACCGTCTGGTTTTAGTTGTCAAAAACAAACAACATCCCGACACAATAAGACTAATAGAAAGTCGACTGACACTGTACAAACACTTTTTTCATGCCATTACTTCTTTCTTAATTTCGTTTTGGGAAGACGCGATAAATTTAAGCGTAGCACGTTTGCTATCGTTTGCTGGAGTAACCGACAATCTAAGCAAACTGAAGTGGCAGTGGGCTGGCCATGTTTGTCGGAGGACCGATGGCCGGTGGGGAGCAGACGAGTAATAGAGTGGAGACCGCGTATCGGCAAGCGAAGTGTGGGATACCCCTGGTCCCTCTCCCGGCCTGGGCGAGGCCTATATCCGGCAGTGGACTGCGATAGACTGAGTTAATTGATTGATTGACGTTTGCTTGAGCAGCCAGGATCGCTGACACAGTAGAAATATGAAACAGTGTCTCAACTAGACTACTTTGTGCTATTGTTCTACTATTTACTCTCGCACTGTGCCACCGTTGTACATAAATATTCAGCAAACGCGACGGTTTGTTTTTTCTCTTACGCAAAAACGCACCTGATTCAGATAGAATTTTCGTACTATCACGTGTTGTTGGACAGGTTGTGTTGCAAATATTACGCCTTGACTAATATCCCTTGCTGATTGCGATCACGTCTGCGTACTTAGTGTCTCTGGTTGCGGCAAAGATTTTCTTGTTTCTTGCGTGTATCTTTCTTCCTTTCTTTTATGAACGTTTATGTGAATTGTGGCTAAGTGTTGCGGTGACCACAGGATGCGTTACTGTTTAGAACGGTTGGTTGGTACCATTTCACTGATAGAAAAAGGTAGGTTTTAAATTAACGGTCAAAAAAAAATTGCACGTTTTAAAATTAAAACTGCAAGATCAAAAGTTCAAAAAACACATAAATCTGGACCGACTGCAAATAAATAACATAGGAATCTACTTCTAAAATTATAAATCGTTTCGCAAAGTTAATTTGATTAATTTGTTTAATAAAGAACTCAATTTATTAAAAACTGTCAACAAAATCACTTATGCATTAAATTTGAAAACGAATTAATGTGTCTATGACTCAAAAGTCTCGTAAATTATTCACTTAAATCAGAAATGAGCTTGATGTATGTTGATTAACATAATTATTAATTACGGAAATGTAGATAACATATCCGGTAACGGTATTCATTAGTGCATCGATTATCAGCAAATACATAATTAAGGTTTCTTGTTAGAATCTACGATACTAGGTCATTTGAAATACTTGACCTTAGGCCACTATAAAAACAAAAATATTGCGCTTGTTTTGTCATTTTTGAAATCCAAGTAAATGTCATTTGATACATTTGCATACTATTCAATTAAAGCTGGAGCATTAAAATGAAACAAACATTTTAAATATTGTACGGAATTAACAAATAATTAGTGTCACTCACACTTACTTCTCCCAAAATAAGTTAAGTACCGTAAATTCTTATTTTTAGTAACTGAAAGTATCACGATAAACTCGTTATCATAAAAAAAGCGATTGTAATCGGATTGTGAGAAAACAATCGATATGAGGACGTACCCTAACCGATTCTAATCGAGTCGAATCGATTTTTTATTGCGATCATCTCCGCTGTAACCGGTTGTAACATTCGTAACTTTTGGAAGTTATACAATGATAGTTGGCAAACATATTTGAATGCTGACATTTCCTATGTCTACGTTTCTTGAACTTATACCTACATAACGGCAAGTTAAGTGGCGCCGTTTAGTTTTATTATGAAGAGAGAGAAGAGTTACAGACGTGGTTGGTGACAGTCACTCTAGCGGAGCGTCGCATCGATGGTTGCGTGGGGGCTGTCTTCTGATGACAGATGATGTCAGACCTCGACAAACTGCTGTATTCCGGCACAATCCTGACAACTGACAAAACCACTAATACGATGACTACATCAGAAGGCCAATTCCCGTAATAAAAAACGTTCAAAATCTAGTCGCAATCTCATCTCAGCAACAATCAATATCAAAAACTTGTTGAAAATGTAGGGGAATTACAGCTATTTTTGACAGATTGCGACTGAGATCAGACTGTGAACGTTCATAAACTTACGAGAATTGCCTCCCTAATAAAGATTTTTTTGCGACACTTTTTTTGTAGCTCAAACTCTAGGCATGCTGTCTATTGTGGTTAGCGATATGCTAATTCACACCAAGTTTTAGAAAACTAGTTTTTTTATTCCTTTGTAATAATTGAGAGGTGATGCTTGTTACATTGTAGTATATGGTCTTGCAGTGGATTTGTTCTACCCAGTAAATTTGACACTTCTGAATTTGATACTCTCACTATAATCATGAAATTGAGTTTGTCTACAGTAGGAAAATGTTGAGAGTACATCAACGACCTCTTAGAAATATGATGACAATAATAATTCAGAAAAAACCATCATCTGCCTAGCCTTTTCCCAATTATGTTGAGGTCGCTTTCCAGTCTAACCGGATGCAGCTGAATACCAGTATTTTACATGAAAGGACTGCCTATCTGACCACCACAACCCAGTTATTGGGTAATACGATACCCCTTGTTAAGACTGGTTGTCAGACTTTCGGGCTTCTGACGACCCATCAGACTGTCAAAGGTCCACGAATGACAGCCGAGACAACCGCTTGAGGTGCTTTCCGAGGCACGGAGGGGTTTTGATAAATATGTAAATATGTACCCATCCATGGACCAACCGCAGCAAGCATGGCTTAACCTGATCCATCGACCCGTGCGGCTGTTATTACTTACCAGCAAGCACAGAAAAAAACAAAAAGCGATATCGTAAAATAGCCTGGTCAACTGAAAACACAGTTTCAATAACTTCACCAACTTAAAGTCCCTGAAAATCTCAATTACGTAAACACGAAACTCTTTTTCGTCTCACAAATTAACATAAAAATAACAACGAAATCGAATTAACACTTTTAATTTCACTAAGCGGCAAGTCACGTAGATTCAAAAGTCAGCTCCATCAGCATTTAAGTCACGGGCGAGAAGCATTAGAGATTCTGCAAGCGGCTCGTTTACGTAATAAGGACGTAAGAACGTGGCTTTCTGATAGTTTGACAACCATTGCTGAGGCTGTTCCTAAGCCATCGATAAGAATATCTAGTGGGATGTCAATGGACATCAAATGGAGGAAATTATCAGAAACGTTTTTGACCATTACTTAATTAGTGAAAAACTCTCCATGAAAGTTACCTTTTACATTGTCATCTTTGCTACAGACCATTAGTTTTTGAGATGCTTTTTCTAAAAACCACCGTCGTTTATCACTTTCACTCGTTTTTAGATAATTGTTCTATGTAATTACTGTGGGTGGTTACGCATCAGCGGGTTCGACGATCGAAGCTGGCTTCAGATCGTTTTTGTTTTTTATATTTTGTTTTACGTAGGTCTTTACATTTGTGGATATAGCTTTTAACTCTGCGTTCAAAAGCAAGGTGTTATCGAGGTCAAGACCAAGCCCATTCAGCAATAAAAAAAAGTAGTTTTAGGCTGTTTAGTCAAGTTCTATAAAGTCATCGAAAAAAAGAGATGGTGAGTGAAATCAAAAGTGAATTTTATTCATTAAACAATTTAGTTAAAAGCATTAAGAGCCATTTCACAAAAGTTTGACGCTCGAGTTTAGGTAAAAGACGGCAGCATTGTGTATGTGTGCGTAGCTATCCACACATACACAATGCAAACAGTGTAGCGCGAGTGTCGAGACGGACTAAACAATCTTGAGCCGTCATGATTGTAATGCACCTTTGTTAGAGACTTATGAAAAAAAGTGATTTTATTTATTCAGTCTACTAACTTGCTAGACTAATAAAAAAACACAAATATATGTTATGTATAAGTGTATAATAAAATTGAACAGGTAAACAATCAGACATTATATATTAATATATTTATAACATAATAATTATTTTTGTAAGAGCGTTTGCCCCAACAAGCATCCGCTTCGACCGCTATCATTGGTCCGAATTGCTAACATCGCCACGAGATACTGCCGCTTTAATTTCCTGTTTGGCATCATTTAACATTGTCATTTCAGCAGCAGTTTTCCACATGTCGAAAATAGCATCATGTGTTTGACTGTATAATCGAAATGGCATTGTTGGCAAATCCATCGATGCACTGATCTCATTTAAGTTTGAGAGACCAATTCCCGTAATGACTGCACCTGATACCGCTCCTGCATTAAGGTCGAGTCTTGATCGTTCAGTTGTTTCAGTCTCCGTAGTTTATAGAACAAAGCTAGATCCACACATCATACACTTCAAGTCAAATTTAGACATGGGACCCAACTGTTTCTCTTTTTCTATTTTCAAATAGTTCAATTGCAGCCGAACTTCTCTCTGTGTTCACTTATATTTATTAATTGATTCCAAAAGTATTGAAAATCAATTATACGCCAGCCATCAACAATGTGATCGTTCTAAAAACAAAAGGAACATTAAAACAACTAATTGAAATTTAAAGAAATATAAAAGTAAGTACTAAAAATATATACGATCGAGTCTGAATAAAAATAAATAAATACAATTTCTATTGTCGAATCTGATTTTTCACTTGTACCCGGCACGTCGTCTCTTCTAAAGGTACTATCCTCCTCTACTCGATTCACACGACTTCTCATTCTAAAATGAAAACAAAATAGCTGTCAAGTTTCGATATCTACAATTACTTAAATATTTTTTTTATTCAATAATAATTAAATGATTATTAAAATAATCAATATTGTTTTTAGAATTATTAAAATTGTAATTACGGATCTATAGTCCATTTCGATAATGTGATCGATTACTGTGTATATGAGTTGCAAATAAAAATAAAATATCTACCTCGCTTCTGTTGCTTTCTCTAAGGCTGCAGAATTTTTATTTTTCTTTTTTTGACACAATGTCACAATTTTTGACACATTCTTTACGCCCCATTGCTAAAACTAATAACACAAAAATATATTATAATTATTCTACAAACTACCTACTAAAGTAACACTTTAATTGATAATAAACAAAACACTTACCTTATGAAAAAAAAAATGCGAAGAGGATCAAAATGTTGTACTCGTAGTATAATAATGCGTTCACGATAAGTGCGCTCGAAAATCGGGACACGGGAAAAATTGGCATAGATCCTTCGTCGATGGGCGCTCGCGCCGTACTAATCGGTGCCCTTTTTTTTTTTTTTTTTTTTTAAATGGCATCTCGCAGTTCATCCTTTATGAGGATGGCTACTGCTTAACCGGACTTTCCTGTGGATGCCTCGAATTAAGGCCTCCAGCCAGGGCATACAATAACTTAAAAACTAAGCGACAGCGCTAAGGGTAACCCCCTGCGGGGTTCGGACCTCGGCTCAGGGCGTCGCTGGAAGAGGACAGCAAGGGACAGGCTGGATCGGTATTATTATTGGTGTTTAGGGGCGAATTTAAAACTACAGGCTCAGCTGCGCGGGCTGGCTCGAGCAAGGGTCGGGGGGGGCACGGTGATGGTGCGGGGCGTCGCGACGGGCCTCGGCGGCGAGGACGGAAGGACGGATGTCTGAGCTTGTTTTTGTGTTGTCGACTGAGAGTACTCGTGGCCTTACTGCTCTCCTGGAGGAGGGTAGTGGCGTCGTCGGGGATGGTGAGGGTATGCCTTGGTCGGCGAATCCTACTTATGCGGGAGGGAGTGTATCGGGAGGCCGCCGCAATCAGGGGATTGGGGTGCTTTATGGCAGAGTCAAAGAAGCGCTTGGAGAGGCGTTTCATGAACTGCTGGATGGTGGGGAGTCTGAGATCTAGATGCAGATTCACATTTCGGACATAGAAGGGGGCTCCCGTGACCTTTCGGAGGAAACGGTTCTGGAGGGTTTGCATTTTATGCAGAAATCGCGGCTTGGCGTGTGCGAAGACTACGCAAGCATAGGTCATGATGGGACGGATGACCGCGGTGTAGAGGCGCAATTTGCACTTGAGTGACAATTTGCTGCGGGCAGTTATCATGGAGTGGAGCCTACCGAGAGCGAAAGAGGCGCGCGAACGCGCCGTCTTTATGTGCTCGTTGAAGGTGAGGTTATGGTCTAGGATGACTCCTAAGTATTTGGCTCGCTTTCCCCAGGGGATCGGCTTGCCATACATAGAGATCGGGCGCGGGAGGGGGGGGGGTAGTTTGCGCGGTTTCGAGAAGATGACCGCCTGACTCTTATCGGGGTTGACCTCGATTCTCCATTTCCGGAACCAATCGCTCAAGGCGCTTGCGGAGGTTTGGAGGTTTCGAGCTATGGATGACTGGTTGACACCCGAACAGTATATGGCAGTGTCGTCGGCGAAGAGCGCCAACTGTGCCTTTTTACTGTTCGGGATGTCACTAGTGAACAGGGTGAAAATGAGGGGAGACAGAACGGAACCCTGGGGGACTCCGGCGCGGATGGGGTGAGGGGGAGAGAGAGCGCCCTCGATACGGTAGCGGAAAGTGCGGTCCGACAGAAAATCTCGTAAGATGAGCACGAGACGGTCTGGCACACCTAGCAGGTACAGCTTATATAATAAGCCATTGTGCCAGACCTTGTCGAACGCCTTCGCTATATCGAAGAACAGGACGCCTGTCGAAGCACCTCGCTGAAAAGCAGCGCTAATGTGCTCGACTATGCGGTGGAGCTGGTGGATGCACGAATGCTTCGTGCGAAAACCGAACTGTTCGGGGGGGATGAGGCTCTTTGCTTCGGCATAGTCTTTGAGGCGCTTATAAATAAGCCTCTCGTAGACTTTACCGAAAACATTGAGCAGACTGATGGGGCGGTAGCTGGAGGGCTCAGACTTGGGCTTGCCTGGCTTTGGGATGCCTATGACTGTGGCTTCTTTCCACATTTGGGGGAAGATGTTGTTGCTCAGGGCGCCATTGAAGATGGCGGTCATGAGCAGTATGAGGGGGGCGGGGAGGAGTTTGTACACCCTGTTGGTGATACCGTCCGAACCGGGGGCTTTGCGGGTTGCGAGTCCTTTTATGATGTCTTGCACTTCGTCGGGAGTGACGGGAGGCAGAGGATCATCAGGGTCTTCGACTGGCGGGAGGGAGGCTCTCCGTTCGACTTCAGCGTTCACCTCGTCGAGGTGCGCTCTGTCTACTGGTTGAGAGCTGGGAGTGCATTGAGCCTCTAGGCTGTCGGCTAGGCATTCGGCCTTTTCGAGGTTTTCGAAAGCGACCGTTTTGTCTGGGCGTGTGAGGGGAGGAACTGTGGCCTCTTCAGAGGAGCGGAGCTTCCTCTGGAGTTGCCAGAAGGCGTGGTGGGTGGGCTCGAGTTCGCCGATCAACTTATCCCATCCCTCGGAGCGCCACTCCCCTATGCGTTTCTTTACAGCACGCTGTAAATGGCGCATGTGGGATTTGTTCGCGTCGCAGGGAAAAGAGTCGTAGGCACGAATGGCAGCGTTCTTCTCGGTCATCAGTTCACGTACGTCATCGGGCAGTTTCCAGCGATGGTCTTCCATCACTGGAACTTCCCGTGAGCAATCCGTCAGTACGGATTGAACGTGCTCTGTGAACGAGTCGATCGCCCCAGTCGTGTCTGCGACTGAGATAATTTGCTCGGGGATGGAGTCTAGGTGGGGAGACGTGGTGGATTTCAGTCTTTCGCTTACTTTCCTCCAGTCGGTGACTGTTTTGGTCGGGGGGGGCTGGTTGGGGTCGTGCGGGGGGCCCGAATAGGGGGCCAGGTGCAAGATGACCGGGCGGTGGTCAGAGTTAAGCTCTTGTACCGTCTCGATAGACTGCAAACGGAGGTTTACATTCTTGAGAAGCGCTACATCGAGAACGTCAGGAAGTTGGGCGGGGTCGCCCGGGAAATGAGTGGGATACATCGGAGCGATGATATCGAAATTGAGGGAGTCGCCTAGTTTGAACACGATCCTACCTCTGGTAGAGGTCGTGCTGCTATTCCAAGCGGGATGTTTGGCATTGAGATCCCCCGCCATGATGACGGAGTCACTCATACCGAAGAGGGTAGTGAAATCGGTAGTGAGACTAATCGGTGCCCGCCGATGCATTGTAATTTATTCTAAATAGAGTGATGTCAATAACGATATTATGTCTAATTAAATGAAGGGATTTTAATAAAATTTCAGAATTAGTTTTTTTAAAGAACATACTTTATTTTGACATGATTTTTTAAATGTAATTACGCCTTATTCAAATCAAAAAACCTAGCCAAAATAGCGATATAAAACTTAAAAATTGCCCTTAGACTTTATTTTTTTACTATTTAGTGTTATTAGTAATCGATATTCTATTACATTATGTGTCAACAAAATCATATGTCTGATGCTTTCTATATTTTTTTTTTGTCAAATATATAAATATTAATGATAGATATAGGAATCTGAAATTGACTCTGCGATGATTTTTCAGTAAACTAGTTGTGGGAGATTAATCACCACAAAGTAAACAAATAAGTTTTTGTAAATGTGTTACATGAAGTATCAATATGTGTTCAACAATGTTAGAGTATTACCTAAGACGGTAAATTAGGCGACTAAAATCTTGGAAATTCGCGCGAAAACGTGAAATGGCTCTTAATTAACATTTATTGGCAGATGAACGATTTTAAAATGTTTAAAGCCATACATTAATTTATTCTTGACTAGCTGTTGCTCGCGACTTCTTACGCGTGCGTTTTATCATAATACTCAATACTCAATTCTTTATTGCATTCCACAATGTAGGCTTGGGTGGTAAATATTTGCCAAAAGAAACAATCATGGACCCTGTCGGGCACAGCAAAAGAAAGATATTTGGAGAAGAGGACTTATTCTAAACTTATTCTAACCTTATTCTAACTTATTCTAAACACACTTTTACAAAACAATTAATTTACATTCATAATTTAACATTTTGCTTATTTTATACTTAAGTGTTTCAAGGATTTATCATTTAAATATTCGTTGACACTATTATAACATTTGCATATTAATAGCTTTTTTAATTTGTTCGTGAATACATGGAGTTTATTTTCTTTTCTTATGTATTCGGGTAACATAAAATATATATCCTATGACATTCGGCAATAGTGTAGCTTTCTATCAGTGATATAATGTTTGGAATCGGATCAGTACCTACTTCCCTGGATTACTTTTGACAAACTTATAGGTACTTAAACAAACAATTTTAAAGAGGCCAAATCAGGTCCAAATCTAGTCAAGCAACAGTACCACGTGTTAAGCAGGTTGTCACCCTCATTTACGTTACGACTGCCTTATCAAACACACAAACTTGTACTGCGACAGTCCGACAATCTGATAACACGTTCCAAAAACGCGTTCGATCTATAAACAAATCGACTAGTCGCCCACGTGTATCACGCCTAAAGCTCCGTTCGCGATTTTGAGCGATGCGACTTGCGACGCGACCTGCGTCAAGCGACAAGCGCGCGCTTCACGTGTTTCCGTCTGTCGCTCCGCAAGTTGCGTCGCGGTGAATGGCGTCACTGAAACGTTATTTATGAAAGTAAGTTGGTGAATTTTGGACAAACCCCGCTGCCCAAATATTTAAATTGCTAGATTTGCAATCGCCGTACGACGCAAAACTGACGAGTGATTTCACACATGATTAAATAGCGATTCCATGCCAATCAAGTCACTGCGTCATTATGACATATGTCAGAGGTATAAAAACGAAACAGAAATGCGACTATCTTTTAACGCGGTAGGGCGAATCTAACGATTTAAATATTTGCCGCTGTCATAGTTTTTATGACAGCTGTCACTGCGGCTCTTATGTGCGGTCACATCGCTTTTTTACGAAACTTTAGCTTTGCCACCTTCTTTCATTTGTTTCTCCGCAGCCGCTGTCACCAGATACGTGTCGCTTAAGCGTGTTGCGTGACCACAGGGTAAGAGCTATTCACTGTTACAACTTATCAATTCGATTTGAGCATTTGAATTATCAGTGTCTCGATGTTTTAAATTGCCTGTGATTATTGTAAGTGCTAACAATGGTATACGATTTGTTCTTGTGTTGTTTGACTGACAATTGTTAATTTATTTGTTTTGCTTTGTCTATCAATTCGAAACTTTTGATGCAATGCCACACGATACCTCTTTGCGACTTTGGAATTAACTGGAAGCAAAAATCTATAAATAGTATTTAAAACAAAGTTGCTTTTCGTGTCTGTCTTTGTGACCGCTTATATCTTCTAAACTACTCAATGGATTTTAATGCAGATTTGACCATAATTTAGAACATTTATTCAGGAAGATTTATGTGTATAATTTAATGATATTAAACTTAAGTACACAGAGAGAAATCTCAAAGAAAAAAAATATCAAAGAAGTCAAAGAAAAAAAGAAATCTTGATATTTTGTTTTACCAACCTGTACTGGGCCCGCGTGGTGGATTTTAGCCCACTCCTTCTTACAGAGAGGAGGCCTGTGTCCCAGCAGTGGGAACATTATAGGCTGCTTATGTGAACATGATTTTGCGAACCTTAAAAAAACAATGTTATGTGCATTCCTTGATATTTTTTCGTATTTTATTCAATACAATCCATCTTACAGGATCGCTGGCGATAACATTAAAGTAGGTATATAGCGACCTTTAGGATAATAGGGACTCTTATCTATCACGCTGGGAAAGATCGATCGGCGCGAGAGAGATAAATGGAGTGCCCCGTAGTACCTACTTACTATTTGTATAATTAGATAGGTACCTACTGAAGCAAGCTCCAGCTTTTCAATAGTCTGCGATCGTATCTTTACTATAATTATATTGTAAAAAAAAGATAAAATTTGTTTGTTTTTTTTTGTATGTAGGTGGTAATGTCTGGAACTACCAGTCGGTTTGATAGCTCATTTCTTGAGGAAGGTAAGGCTAATTAGCATCAGGCCCTTAGGAGCCAAGCGAAAAGATAAAAATCAGAATGAACACTAAGAAAAACGAAGTGGATGGTGGGTCGGGGGAACAAGGAATCTCACGTTGCGGGCAGAAGCTATAAGATAATATAAAGAACTGTTTACAAATACTTATATAATAGTTTATTTGCACACATATTTTAAACAGACAAGAAGAAAGAAACAAAAAAAAAATTCGTACAAGGAAAGGCCAGTTTAAAAAAAGATTTTTTTTTTTAAATTACTTAACATAAGGAATTTCTCTAGTATCATTTCATTCATTAACTTAAATAATCGTTCATTATACAAAAAATAAAAACTGTCCATTAGTAGCTGGCAGACATCGCTTACTATGGCAAGACCCCAAACACCACCCCCCACCACCACCACCCACCCTTTTCGAACCCACCCTTCCACCCTTATCCATCCTTCTGTTAATTACTCAATTAATACTGCGGAATAAAGATTAGGTACTCTATCTACCGCCATTTTAATTTCCAAACTATTAAAAAAAACCAACTAATCTAAACTATTAAACTATTTTAATTATTAAACTTTTATCCAAAAACTACAAAACAACGTAACATACACAAACCATAACTAAGGTAAGACGAAATCGTGCCGTGAATAATTGCGCCGACAAGTCGCCCACGAGTATCAAACTTAAACATCGGGGCGTGCTCACCAAACACGTGTTGCGACGCGTTTTCACTTTTTATTAGGGCTATTTTCGACTGGACGATTAAGGCGTAGCTTCACAGCAGCCCACGGCTAAGCTACGCACGCGGTGTAATTAGCTGCGCTTTGTATGGAAATTTATATGAGATCCACGATTTACCGTACGGATGCATACACAGGGATACCTCAACACAATTTTCAAAGCTTTCTTTGTCTAAATCCGAATTTCACCAATGAAAAAATTAACGCAACCAGCACATCTAAACCGTGATCAAGAGCTGTCAGTGTATTCATTGTTGTGGAATATTGACACTGACAGCTCACTGAACGCAGTTTACAGTGCGGCCGACGAGTGAATGCGTTCTTGACACCTGTCACTGTCATACAAACGAATAGGTACGTTTTTTGCGAATTTGGTTGTTATTGGCGCCAATTCCCTTGTTCACAAACTAAACTAAATTTAAGTTCAGTGCATCCTTTTCTTTCTATTTCATTAAGAAAAGGACAGAAGATAAATATTAGTTTAGTCCTGTCAAATTAAGATACTCCATAGACAGTTTAGACGTGATTAAAAAATTGGCTACTAAAAATACTTCAATTTACGTCAGGCGCTGACTAATTTGACAGGACTAAACTAATATTTATCTTCTGTCCTTTTCTTAATTAAATAGAAAGAAAAAGATGCACTGAACTTAAATTTAGTTTAGTTTGTGAACAAGGGAATCAGCGCCACTCTACCTATTAGAATTGTCGCATTGACAGGTGTCAGGACCGCATTCTCGCGACGAATTATTCCGGTCTGATCTCCTGAACCGTCTCGATCTACTGCTAGAACAATTCTTCTTCTGTTTTAATATCTGTCATCCACTATAAACTTTCTCATTCCGGTTTCTTTATATGTGGTTTGGCAAACTTCTCCGTCACACTCGGTGTACAGCCGGTCGATTCTGTTAGAATAACACCGTGAGAAGTTAAGTGAAGTGAGCTGTGTCATTCCATCTGATTCTATAGGGATTGATACTAATGACAGCTCACTTTAAGCTCACTTCACTTGAGATATCACGGTGAGATTTTTACAGAATCGCACTGCTTTACATTTTACGTAGTAGTGGACGGTCAACATTATTGCTGCGCACCTAATTGCTTCTACTTATTATAATTTATAGGTATTCATTACTAAGATTGGGAGGTGTATTATGAAAGTGAAATGAAACCTTATCTTCTGTAAGTAAGAGCGATTTACTTAATGGGTATGAACGCAAGATTGTGTATCCGAGGAAGATAATATCAGTAGTTATTTACCTCAGTGTTGTGAAAGAAAAAGGCTTGGGATAATGGTGATGTGTCGATATTTTTTGTGTACCGTATGTTTATTTTAATAAGGTAATTAGATTGCTTTAGGTGTGTTATTACCATATTAAATTTAATGATTATGCGATATAATTTTATATCGTAACAATGCCGAATCCTGTTTTTGTAATATCTAAAGCCTCCCCATTTCATTTTGGATAGAATCGTGGCTAAGTAATAACAGCCGCACGTCGATCGATCAGGTTAAGCTACGCTTGCCGCAGTTGGTCCGGGGATGGGTGACCATCTTCACGTACCAAGACTCCTCCGTGGCTGTCATTCGTGTATCTTTGACAGTCGTTACGGGTAGTCAGTAGTCCGAAAGTTTGACAACCAGTCTTACCAAGGGGTATCGTATTACCCAATAACTGGGTTGTAGAGGTCAGATGGTCTATGTAAAAAACTGGTATTCAGCTGCATCCGGTTAGACTGGAAGCCGACCACAACATAATTGGGAAAAGGCTAGGCAGATGATGATGGAATCGTGAAAAGTGTTGGTTAGTGATTGTACTTGTTTTTAAAAAAAGGTCGGGTGGATAATTATGAGCGTGCTATTGCTAGTATTGATACCGGTCTAGAGGAGTGAGGCTTTTAATAATATACCTACCTGGTGATTTGTTATATTATATTTTTTTAAATATTTTTTTATTAATTTGTGCTCAATTTATTATCTAAAGTATACTGTTGACATTACAATATATAAGGCCGCCAGTTATAGAATAGCCTCAAAACCGGTGAAAACTCACGTAGGTACGAGTTGATTATAATGTATTAGAGGTAATACCTATTAGGACCAAAGGTCTTGCTAGTCATCAGAGAGCTCACGAAAGAAGAGAAGATTAGTTTGGGTCACAGTCCCTGGATACGGTGAAGAGGACTATATAATTATAATACACCTACAATTTATCAGCCATCTCGTTACCATAACACAAGCATTAGGTTGCTTAGCTTGGGACTATATGGCGTTGTGTGAAATGTCCATGGATATAATTATTATTATAATTAGAATTGGTATAAGGTATGATTGGGTCGGCGTATCCATTGGGATAAAAACTCCAATTAATCAATAAAGAGTATAAAAAAAATACACCTATTATGAATGTATTACTTAGGTATATAATGTATTATAGTCATCTTCACCGTAATTTAGAATCCTGATAAGACTTACTAGCCTTACCAAGATTTTCACTTTTTTGTTTGCAATATATTCAGTTCCTATGGTTGTCTTTAGAAGATCGCTTTTAGCGATAAGTTATTTTTATGGTATAAATAATAAAGAACCATTTCCATTATAACGCAAATGTTACGCCATATTTTGCTAGTATTATATTACTCCAGTTTCCAAGTACAAATATGTAGCCATATAATGTCCTATTAAAAAGCTTTCAGCAGCATCTCTATATTATAACACGAACACGTTTAGAAGGTTATTGTTATTTCTCAGCCTGGTTATAATGCATTATATAAACAGGCCTATTTTACCTTACCTACTTTAGCAGTGTATGAACCCTTTATTATGTAGGTACTAACATCAAGCTTGTAAGCTTTTATGGGGTAAACAGAGTTACTTAGTTAGAAGTCTAGAATGTTATAGGTTAAGAGGTAATAAGGTTGCACTGAGCAGAGAAATTGTTAGTAACTTTACTGTTGTTTTAAGCAGGTACATTAGCCATATTTTGATGTTGTTTTACATTATGGCGTCTTTTATTGAGGATATGATTCTTCATCAAATATTATAGACTTGTGAAGTTCCATGTTCACAGGAAGCTTTAAAAGTCAAGATAAAATTTAATAACCTTATCTACTCTGAAGAGTTATCTACAGAATTCTTCTTTGTCGTGTCGAATTATATTTATCTACATGACAGACAAGACGGCGCTAGTTTTATTACGAAATGACTAAATCATCAAAGAGGTCGGGTAAGAGTGACAATGGCTGATGACAGTCACGCTATTAGCAGAGCGTTGCCGTCGCATCGATGGTTGCGTAACAGCTGTCTTCTTATGACGGATGATGTGAGGGGAACCGCTGTCGTACCACGTCTAAATCAAACTGTTTAAGTCCCTCACAATCCTGACGATATTCAAACCGCTAAAACGATGACAACTTCTGGTAAAAGCTATCTATCGCCGTTATAAAAATAAGTGCCAACAACTGTTTACGTGTACACATTTTGTATTTGCCTAGGAACTGGGTTGGGCACAGACAAAGTTCTTACTCATAAATCTTGTGAGTTCTTCGCAAGCAAGCTTACTTACACTAACCGTTGTTGACTATCCGCTACCCATAAAATATAGGATTTCTATTACAAATGTGTAAATTTCACTTTCTCAGTTGAGAGCAGCGATAAATGTATACGAATTTAATAATATATTTGTGAGAAACAACCTCTAGGTACAAACGGAAACTTCATATTGTGGTGTCATTACAACATGGGTTTCTGTCAGATACATAGATCTGAGGTCAGCGGCCTTTTAATTAAACAAATAAATTCTTGTACAGAATCCAATATATAGACACCAAGTAATTGCTTTGACTACAGCTATTTATTGAATTAATAACAACATTCTAATGTCAAATGGTATTCGTGCAGGTAAAACTGTTGTTGAGCTGAAAATCGAGGGGTTGGGTTAGGCTCATACATTTTCGTTAACAGTAGATAAGAAATGTGAAATCCATATAACCTACTTTAAAAACCTTTTCAAAGAAAACTTGAGCCCCGGTCTACCTTAATACCTATTAAGGTAAACCGGGGCTTAAGTTTTCTTAATCTATGATGAACGATGAAGATAACGTTAATTTAAATATCATTGCATCTGTAAAGTTAATAAACTTACATACATTAAATGCCCTGAGTTACTGTGAATTTAAAAACCGTGCTAGAATAAAGAAATTAAAGAATCTTTTAATAGCACTAGCGATCATTAACATCAATAATGGTAATGAACTTTGAAATAAAATTGCAAGTTCCGTTCAACACTTGAATATAAACGCTAATAAAACAAAAGAAATAAATAAAGAAAAATATTCATACAGTCGTTAAGATGACAACGAAGATTGAACACAATGTGATATTAACGTCACAAAAAGCACAGATGTGCTCAGTGAAGTACATCCACCGAGTAATCACACGCCAGAGGCAATATAGTCAATATGAATAATGAATAGACACATAAAATATATACGAAATATTTTTCATGTAGGTACAAAATATTTAGACCACGGACCAGACTTTATTGAAATCGAGAAATGCCCGGAATACTAGATGCTATCATAACACGAATTAATGTAACCATCCATTTATTAAGACGCACGACTAACCGCCATGTTTTAGCATTATAGAAATATTTTTTGATTAAAATCGATTCGTGATATACCATTATAATACTTTCTCTGTATAATTTTGAAAGTGTCAAAGTATTCGCGATTAAAACAGATGAGAAAACGACCTGAATGATGGACAATGATTATAATCACTACAGCCGTGAAACAGCTTTTACTAAACAATAGATAAATAAACAAATAAGATCAGTCAGCCGTCACGGCCTGCGTGAAGGAGACAGAATATTCGGCGATAATGAATCTGAACGAGATGGGCGCTAGAAAAAAGACAGGAGATCGCCAATGGTGGCCTATATAATATTTTCACTTGATTTCAATAATATTTCTTTGTGTGGCCGTTACATATCGGGAGCGCTAATATCTGATTTCTCTGTTTGCTAGTCACATTTCTAATGCGTGTGATTAAGGTCAATAGATCGCAATGGCGATGTGTTATAAACATTGTAATAGTTTTTATGTGTACGGAGATCAGATAAACGATGTTCAATGTCGAACGAAAGAATTTTCTTTGCTATGCAAGCCATTAAATACTTTGTAAGTCTTGATGTTGGTATTAAGAGCGTTTATGACGGACGGCATTTCATACACACTTTCAAGCCCTTGTTTTTCGAAATGAATGAATCGATTTTAATGATACTTCATGTCATACGCTTATGCAGGATATCTACAAAGGACTAGAAAGTTAGTAAAGAACATTTTAGAAATGTCTTATTTAAAAAAAGAAAACTGGAAATCTCTGTTTCATGGAAAATTTTAAGTCAGTCTAATTTGGCTGTAACACAATTTTCCGAAAATGATCTTAAATAAATGTATTCTGCTTGTGCGTATGAAGTTTCATTAAAATCGGTTCATTTATTTCAAAAAACAAGGACTTGAAAGTTTGTATGAAATGCCGTACGTCGTAAACGCTCTTAAATGAACTGAGCAGACTCGTAATCTGGCGTCAATCTGCGCGGAGACGGCTATTTGATGAGTTTGTTTACTTCACACATAATGTACAGGTCTTTTGATAGGTATTGGAAGATCATAAATGCTTTAACACATTGTCTTACTTTCTATGCATGCCATGGAACTGTTCACCAGATATTGAAAACCATTATGACATTATTCACCAGATACAAAAATTACGGTTGTACCATGATATGACTTGCAACTTATTAATTTAAAAATATTTAGTATCAGTCGACTATTTCAAGTTGAGAACTCTGACCACAACGTTACAATTGCAGAAGACCGAAATTCTACTTTTATTTGATTGGTGGTAAAATTTGGAATCGGATCATATCGCATCGGGAAAATATGAAAAATACATGTATTATAAGTAATAAACTAATTGTTAATTTTATTCTGCATGCTGTGGTCTCTTAGTGAAGGAGTGGAGGGGTGGAGTAATACCTGGTGTTGCCCTTTATTTTATTTGTCATGTAATGTGTACATCTTTTGTTAGATATCCTAAATAAATAAATAAACCAGGTCTAGTCTTATACATATTCATTGCAACCAATGATGACTGTGGTCTAAAGAATTCGAGTTTCAACTAATACTTCTTAAAAGGATGATAAACAAACAAACGAAAAAGGAATAACCTGTGCACTTACAAAAACAACTCTTGAATCCTCAAATTAACGCAATAATGAAAGTAACGCAAACAAGCAACCTGTTTCAACGCACCCCAAAAGCACAATAGTTGTATATATACAAGAAATCCCAGATCAAATAGAACCATCTACTTTCTAAGCTGAGAATCTTGCTAGACGGTATGTCTACTGATGAAGATAGCTGACATTATTCATTTTGCATGTGGATGTCATGAAGTGTCGTGATTGTGATCTATGACGGCTTAGGAGATGGTGCTATCTCATTTGCGTTCGTCAGCTGTTCCGGATGAGTGCGGCTGGTATTGGTGCGAAGGCTGGACAGTAAGTTGGGGGTTAGGGCCAACTTCTTGGGTGTTGGTGGAATGAGGAAAGTTGTTTAATGAGTATATAGTCGCATATTGCCTGACAACTTGTTTCAGGCATGGGTGATGGATTAACAGCTAGGATATACTCGTAATTAGAGATAAAGAATTGCTTGTATCATCTGCTGTGAAAAATAACAGTCCTTGTCCATTTACATACATTTTCTAAGTAGGTTTATGTGCCAATGAATAGTATATGCTTTTATTCATATATGTATCGTATCTGCGATATATCATATTTGATGCATTTACCTAATGTATGGTCAAACTACTAGACATATTCCAATATATACTTAATGCTTTTGTCTTCCACCGGATCGAAATCGATGTATCATTTTATAATGTGCACACTTCATCATTATTAACACCGTTGTCTATCCTTCCTGCTCCTGTGTCAATTACACGTCGGCAACAAGGTGCGCCGCGTCGGCACATTTGCTTACTTACTGCGCAAGCGCACACTACGACAGATAACAACCGCACGATATAAACTAGCTACTGGAATTATTATTACTAGCTTTTCTTTCTCTTATTTTGTTGTTGCAAAGTTAGTAGTCTTGACTAATAAGTTTATGGACGAGATAAATGTTGTGATTAAAATAAAGCCTTAATTTGTAGTTAAAGTTTTGAAGAATTAAACAGGTCAGAAGCCATAATCCTACGGCGCGTATGTGTTCCACGCGCGCCTCAAAGATCGGCATCGAAGGAGGGGCCCGTCAGGGCCGAAGCCTGCCGGGGCAGCGGGATTGTCCGAAAGGGTTACCGCTACCCCGGAATATAAAGGGCTAAGGAAGGAACACGGATGGGTTTTAGTTAGTAAGAGTCTGACACTCCCTTCCGCTCCACCCAGAGCGGGAGGGGTCATTTGATGATTTCCCATCCTTAAATTAAATGTAGGGAAATTAGAGCTCCTTTTGACAGATTGTTCTTAAATTTACGAGAATTTCCTCTCAGAATGCCAACTGCTAGACCGAGGTTATAAACAAGCAAAACCTTAGATTAAATATATTGGTTTTAGATCAGCAGCGCTAATCTATAGGCAGATAATGACGATGGTGAAGTAATTGATAAGCAAATAACACCCATAGTGCTAAAATCAATTAGCCCCATTCTTCCAAAATGTTCCCAGCATTATTTGCAGTAATAATATTTAATGTTATCCTTCATTCTCAAACTGACACCAACTTCCTTTTCAGAATGCAAACACGAAAATAAATTCATATAAATCTTGGAAAATTTGGACTACATCTTTCGCGGTTTAAAATAGTTGTATTTATATTCTCTTTTGGCGTCCTACCAAGAACATGTTTATTGCAGAATGCATCGCTACTTCCGCCTTCTGCCAAGTTTTCAGATTTAATAATACGATGAGTATTCTATTTACTTGTCTTACCATGTTTTATGACATTTGTTTCAAAAAGAGTGGTGGTAAAATCAAATGTTTGGAATGTTGTGCCGATTTTAATAATGGTGATACTGCTGCTCTGTCTCTTCAATGAATAAAATATGGACGATAGCTTATCTGTCTTTTCTACGTCATCAAATCATCATCTGCTTTGCCTTTTCTCAACTACATGTTGGGGTCAGCTTCCAGTCTAACGGATGCAGCTAAGTACCACTTTTTTACACGGAGCAACGGCCTTCTGACTTCCACAAACTATTTACTGGGTAGCACTATATCTCTTGGTAGAACTGGTTGACAAACTTTCGGGCTTCTGACGACCCGTAACGACTTCCAAAGATCCATGAATGACAGCCAGCACCAATGACTTAACGTGCTTTCCGAGGCACAGAGGGGTATGTAAAGATCATCCATCCATGGACCAACCGTTGCAAGCGTAAATTATCCTAGGATTACAAATTCCAGAATCCAAAACCAATCATTCCAAGCTTTTTTTTTCAAATTATCTGCGATACAGAATTCAACCATCGACTATTGCTAGATTTTGATTTCATTGTTACTACATCTCGCCTGTTCAATGTTTCCCACACGAATCCCATCATAATAATATCGTAAAGCGACAAGGGTTATCGACATAATAATTGGATTAGCCTCATTCATAGTTCATTATAACTGTATGGAGGTGGACCATTTCGACGATAAGTATTAAATGTCAAATGTGGGAGACCTGAGACGGTATGACATTTTGAAGATGGCGTACACACTTGATGGTTAAAAAGTATTTTTTTTATTGTTAAGGCACTGGACTGACAATATTTTCGAAAGCGAAACCTAATTAAAGAAAGACATAAATATTTAATAAAAAAAATCCTAATGGAAATTACCTTTGTAGAAGTTTGTTGCTAGAGACAAATCTGAACGAAAAAATGGTGCAGCGTAATTCCGATTTTGCCTAACGGAAGGCGGACTGTCGAAAACCACAGACGGGGTCCGGAATGTCCTGTGGTAAGCGTTAGCGGTCGTGTGTACCAATGCTTGTAATTATCAGTACAAGCTGTTACTAACTCAGCTGAAAGCAATTTTGAGACCAACACGTAACTTAGAACCATTTTAAATTTGAATAAAATACTCGCTGTGCAAATAATATTTAAGACTTTATTTATTTGTTTAAGTGACATCAAGCAATGGACAACATTGTCAAACTTTAAGATCATCGTTTCAAATCAAACATCGTTTAAATTCCCTTTACGTTCGTGGTTGTTATAGTTTCGGTTACCAAAGCCAATATTTCAGAAGCCAGTAAAGAAACTGTAATACTATTCCGGGATGAAGCTAACGGTCTCAAAGTGACGTAAAATCACGACCATTTACTGCGTTCTCGTTAACTTTACAACATAATCCTTAATAATGGTTACTATGGAGTAATCTCATAATGAAACTACATAGTTAAAGTAAAGCCCATATCACAAGTCAATCACGTTTTATGGATAATTAATAGCTAATCAAAGCCAACGGTGGAACCTCCATTAATATTACGAGGTTAATATTATTATGTTTATTACTATTTGATTATTTCCCCTCCCCTTTTTATATACTTCTACATATTATTAATGTTTATTACTGAGCCGCAAATGAGGGTATAGTTAAACACTTTATTGTTACTTTCTTAAGTTTTTAATATGCATTTCATGCATCCGTTTGCCCTTGACACAATTAGTTTAAGGTCGGCGTTACCTGTTTTCTTCTTCCATAGGTATATCTCTATGATCCGACATATCAGTATTCACTCCCCTAATATCAATTTCCGTATTTTTAAGAACGTTCGCAGTGTCATCTCAGTCTCAATCTGTCAAAAATACCTCAATTTTCTCTAAATTTTTGACAAGGTTTTGACATTGATTGTCGATGAGATGAGACTGCGACTAGATTTTGGACGTTTCAAATGACGGATAATTGGCCTTTTGGAAAAATCATGTTTTTATAAAACAACAACAGTTTTTTTTTTCGAAATTTAGGTAGGTACCTAGCCTACCGTATCTATTTTATTTCAATTCGTTGACCAAAACAATTGACAAACGATATTTGACAACTCATTACATTCAATACCTACGTACTGTTGATTGCACGCAGTGTAAAAAATGAATTTAGTAAGTATAGAGCTACTTAATTAATGAGGCGCTTATGGCTAAGGAATATCAGCCACACAGGTCGATTGATCAGGTTAAGCTACGCTTGCCACGGTTGATCCGTAGATGGGTGACCATCTTTTCATAACAAGACCCTCTGTGCCTCGGAAAGCACGTTAAGCCGTTGGTCCCGGCTGTCATTCGTGGATTTTTGACATACGGGTCGTCTGAAGCCTGAAAATCTGACCAGTCTTGCCAAGGGGTATCGTATTATCCAGTAACTGGGTTGTGGACGTCAGTTGAGCAGTAACTCCGTGTAAAATAATGGTAAGCCGACCCCAACATAGTTGGGAAAAGGCTAGGCAGATGATTATGAGTGCTACTAAATTCAAACAATGTAAATGCTTCTTAACTTCTGTAATATAGCAAGTAAGTGACTGATCCGAAGAGATTGATAACATGCAAGCCTCAAGATTCGAATCACGTCGACACTGGAGTCATTATGGCGGCTACTCTATCACAAGATTATGCTCGACTTACAATGGCTCGACTTCGGAAATAAATATCTACTCGATTTAAATTGGGAAATTAATGATGGTAGCAGTAGTATTACTATAGTTTTACGGATGTTTAGTGAAGATTGGGTTCAAGAGATTTTATTGTCGTTAGTAAATAGTATCGGCTAGTAACTAACTATATTGGGCGCTTTGTGCTTCGTAGAAATTTTCATGGGTTTCTCGTGAAAATGTGGGACGTTTCCCAACTAATACTGTAAAAAAAATAACGTACTTAGCATCGTTAATTTCTATTACATCCGACTTTTAGTGAAAGTTATGGTTAGAGGATGGGTTACTTTTTGGCGAGAATCACAAAAATAGACCCACATACTCATAAACAAAATCAAAGTAATTTATATCACATAAAACTACATGCAACAGATTCTTATTATCAAAAGGACAATATGTTACATATTCCTTCTTCATTAACCATAAATCCTAATTCTCCGAAGATAAGACCAATAAATCTCAAAGGAAACATCATTGACTTCACACAACTTATCTTACATAACAACATAATTAGCCTATAATGTTCCCACTGCTGGGACACAGGCCTCCTCTCTGTGAGAGGGAGTGGGCAGTAATCCACCACGCGGGCCCAGTGCGGGTTGGTAGATGTCATATATCTTCGAATTTTTGGTTCTAGGACATGCCGGTTTCCTCACGATGTTTTCCTTCACCGTTTTCAGAGCAATGGTGATGAAATAATTTAAAGTAAAAAAAATAAAGTAAAGCGCCTGTCTGGGTTCGAACCGACGACCTACAACTCGTAAGTCGCGGCCGTTGCCACTGGGCCACCACTGCTCTCTTAATTAGCCGGATTTCCTTCTTTATATACATTTTTATTTCGTTTCTGTTCGAAGAATCGTACATTTTCATGTTACGGCTCTGTTAATTTATTTATGTACTTACTCTATATCCTGGTATTTACGTCTTTCTTTATAACTTCTAAGCTTTGGTTGCTTCCGTGAACTATCAATATTTTTGTGACCATCTTTTAGAAGATAAATTTTATATCAAAAGATGTACGCATCTAAATTATCTTTATTCACTTCTTTAATTAATGGGGAAACACAACATAGGGTAATTGCGTAATCACCATCAGTAGCACTGGCTTTCACAACAACATTCATTGCGTAATTTACACACATGATAATTATGTGAATCAATGGACCATGGCCAAAATTATTTAGATTGTGATTGAAAATTGTTGCAGGTTTTCTTGTTTACCTCTCATAACCTTTTTTTTTTCTGTTTTATATTTTGTTGTATATATGTATTTAATCTTATATTTTAGTTATAAATATTTACTAAGTTGTTTTCTTTTGATGCACCGTTTATTGTCTCTGCATCACCTAAGGTAGACTGGTAGAAAATGCCCATTTCATTAAGTCCGCCTTTGTACAGTTTTTTTACTTGTACATAAAGTTTTAGTAAATAAATAAATAAATAAACTTCGTTACGTACTTAGGATGCAAGTCTCATGCCAAAATAGTGTTTTTTTTACTAATTTATTGTTTTTGATATTGTTCGCAGGTACGTTCCTAGTTCCTACTTGGTAAGAAAGGATCTTTGAAATTCGCCAGCACGAAGTCATGGACAACAGATTTTCAATTAGCTGACAAAGTAGGTAGTGCCTTGAGTATTATGTAAAGTATCGCATTGATACAACTGGGAGATAAAATTGACCTTATGATATATTGAATGCAGTGAAATTAAAATGTTGTAAATAACTTTACAAATATGAAACGAAGTACACCAAAACTCTAAATGTTGTTACTATGACGACTTTTATCAATTCGATGCCTTCGGAGTAATCGTGGTATGAACATGACTTATTTAGCAAAAATATTTATTTTATTTTTAGTATCTTGTATTCCTTCACTCCATTTTTATTAGACCAACTAAGGAAACGCCGACGACTACACGAAAACCTCTTTTATTGTTATAAAATGTGTTTTCTTTGATTGTAATAGATAGTATGATCCAGATGATGATGTTGGCGATGATCATGTCCATCAAAACCCGATATTTGATGGTGACAGTCCCTCGCAAAACCGTTAATTCGGCATTTGTGAACAATTAATAGGTAATAATCAATAACAACTTGGATTCAAAGTAACTCGAAGCTGACAACAAAACAAAGCAAGCGCTAGATTAGCTATTATTATTTATAAAAATACCTTTTTACTCATAAAAATTATTGCTGTTGGAGCGGGTACCAATATTTTTTTTGGTTCTATACATTTTCGTCCATCATCCTTTCAATGAGTCACACACAATACGCAAAGTCGATCCGCGTCATGCGTCAAAACATTGTTGAACCTTTCACAAAATCCAATTCGACGAGAACACACAACAGAACTCTGTCCTCTCAACCATGGTATCCGCAAACACACTCGCGTAACAGCAAATTACCGCAATCTCAGTAATTAAACAGGAAAAAGCGGTGGATTGTAAAAGAAAACTGATTTGTAAGCGTCTTCGAAACTTTATGGGGCGTGTGTAAGCGAGCTGGGACATAAATATCGCTTAGCAAGCGAAACCACTACCATGAAATCACGCAAAGTGTTCACTTACAACGATAGCTGTAGGTATAACTACAATAGGGTACTTATATGTAAATGAATTTAATCTGCGTTCACAGTTTGATTTCCGAACGCGTAAACAAACATGTTTTTTTTTGGTACTTTCAAAGAATTTTATTATCTGCCAAGCCTTTTCCCAACTATAGTGGGGTCGGCTTCTGACGACCCGTAATTACTTTGGCGTTGGCAGACGAAGATAAAACCCAAGACTGCGGGGCATCTGAAGACCTAGCCATGAGCAATTTATGTTTTACAAGAGAAACTAAACGTGAAATTATTTAGCTAACTGTACTACTGTTTCTACGAACGAAGTATTTTTTTTTTGAAGAAACTGTTCTGCGATTTTAAGTTATGAAAGAGATAATTTTTATTAATTTTAATTACGTTATTCTAGAAAATAATAGCCGATTCATAGACGACTCCGCATTGGAGTGTAAATAATAATTGTTTATATGTAAATGTGGTGCTGTTCCACAAACAGTGAGACACAGCGTGTCTGCATTGACGTAGTGTTGTGCATTTTATTTTTTGCTTTTTGACGACCGACGTTTCAAAGTGTTGTACCTATCAAAAAAGATGTTGTCGTCGCTGTTTAGACATTTCGTTCGCGAACAAAGACTCTAATTTCTCATGATACAACACTACGCCGCTCCATATAGCGCCGCGCGATCTGCCCGCTGGCATCGAGACCGGGTCTGCGTTCCCGCGCCGCCCCCGCCCCGCAATCGCTGACTTCGAGACCGAGGCCTTAATATCACGTCCTGCGTATCCTGTCAGCTGCGCCTTTCAGGAACTGATAGACGATAGTGATGGCGCCAAAAACGTAGTCAAATTCTGGGCCGAGTCCATTTAGATTGCTATCGACACGCTAAGAAGAAGAAGATTCTAGAAAATGGCTTCAAGAATTTTGATGAGCAATTTTAAAAGCTTCAGTAAGAAAATATAGTGTTACACGGAAGTTTATCTTTAAAGAACTAATAGAAACGTTTTAATTACGTCATTAAGTAGCCGATGATTGAAACTGTGCCCATTAATCCAGGTTTATGGCGTCATCTCTTAGGGTTCTGACTAGAAAACGTTTACAGCGTTTATGGCAATGGCACTATAAAATGTTTCATTATTATCTGCTATAAATCTAACTTGTTGGTACTGGTGTACGTCTTCTTAGGATGTCCAGATGGGTGACTAACTAATGCGTTGGGCGATTAAATTAATCAATCAAAATTGAAAGTATTCCGCTTTCCAGTCAGGGGTGCGGCGAATGTAACAGTTTCTCCCGAGCTCCCGGCACTGAAAGGAACAATGGGGTTTTAGTCGGTAGGAGTCCGACATAAACCTCCGTTCTTCCACAAAAAAAGTTCGGAGGATATCCACGAAAAAAAAGGTATTTTCTGTAAAAATCTCACAACTTATAGTCGGACTTTTAATTAGCTGCAGTAAAATGACAGCTTATGTGTTACTGAAACTGGCGTCTTTTTGTTTTTTTGCGGCCATCAACCAAATCTTGTTTTTATAGTACAATATAGTGTAACAAACGAAACTTATCTGACATGCCTAACTCTAAACGCAGTCCGAAATGAGTTATTAAGAAATGTCATTTTACTGCAGCTAAATAAAAGTCGGAGTATAGGTGAAGTGCGCAGTCATTCTACTTAATGCTAGGGATTGACACTATTGACAGCTCACTTTACCTACTTTAGTTTTGACTGTCAGTTATTTGCGGAATACTTCAATTGTTTACAGAATAGATCCGCTGGTTCCAAATTAATCAGTCTGATTGCGTGTTGTGTATCAATATCACCAAAAACTTTCGGTACTTAGTTAATATCTGTTTGATATAGTATAGCATCGTAGTGCTACTAAGGGTTCGAACCTCACTCAAGTGATCGCCCACAATTCATAAGTGAACTCTTAAAAAAAAAAGAAAAAAAAAAGGTTTATTTATTATCAATCAATTTTTATTCTTGATCTTTTAAGAAGAAAAATTGTTTATTCTGCGCAAACAAAACGCAGATAAAAAAAGACATGAAATAACACATACAGCGTAGTCAAAAGTCTCGTACTCAAGCATATAAAAAAAGTTGTCAATTTTGTTCACTGCTTGATGTTAGGGCCAGGGACCAGAATCACCATATTAATTGACTTAAATTACATTAATATTATAAAGGCGATTTGTGCATGTGTGTGTGTGTGTGTGTGTGTTTTTATGTTTGTTACTCCTTAACGCTCAACCGTGGATTAACATATAGGATACTTTTTATACCGATATTCCGACGGGATCGGCACTTATGCGGGTAAAACCGCGGAGCGCAGCTAGTAAGTACTCGTATCATAAAGACATTAAGTACTTAAATCGGATTCGCACCTCCGTACAGTTTGATTATTGTATTGAATTTCACGGATTACCACTGCTGTTCTGAATAACAATTACTTACGGATCACTCGTGGTAGGATCCCCTAGAAAGTTGTAAAGAGATCTCGATTTACGACAGAAAGTTGTGGTTTTCAGAAATTCGGTAATAAAGTGGGCTTCGCAGTACCGTCTCCGGGTAACGACTTACGATCGAACAGTCGTAACATAAAACTTCGGACACCGATGTCCCGAAAATGGCCGAGTTCGGCCGAGGTTTGGATATGACATTCTCATAAAGGAAGCCGGGAAATGTATGTTTTGGAATTTTGATTAAAATATGTCTAGTCTGTTTTTGGCAGTTTTGGGTGAGCTTGAAGCTTGTTCAGTTCTTTGCAATTTTGTTTTTATGTTTATTGATAATGCTGGTGATATAATGTGTTTTATATTGCTGTGTTGAGTGTGGTAGAAAAAAATATTACTACTATACAGGGTCAAACTAAATTAGTTGGCATAACTTCATACATGTGATGGGTATCGACATTTAACATAACAAAATACTTTTTTTTGTCTAAACACCTACACTAGCTGCGGTCTTTGATCCCGTAGTTTCTTGAAATATGGGTGTACAAAATCAGTATACTTGTAAAACTGCGAGAAATAGCTTTAAATTCACATACAATTTACTGTATGTGTCGCGGCTCACTTATCTGACGTAACATGATATACTGTAATAAAATCACGCCTTCTTCCCTTGGGGTATAATATTATAGGCAGACACTACAGAACGCTACCTGCTACAATCCTTACTTAATCCTTTTGCCTCGTTGAAGTTCATACTTCGTGTCATACACGCACGCCGGTGGCGAGTCATGCATACGTCAGATCAAAAGCGCCGTTTAGTATTTAAAAAGAAACCAGTAGGTTTCTTGCAATCAATCGTTTCTGACTTCTGACATTGTAAGCCAAATCGGATAGTTCCTTACAAACCGTATACTTTCTTATAGCCCAGACCACGATAACTACTTTCAGTGACAATAAATACAGATTTTATTGAAACAGCTAACAGTTTTATGTCCGTCACCCGTTTACTTAGTTTTGATTTCCTTTGGGGGAACTAGACGGTACGCTTAATATAGGATATAATATATATTTTATGGCTTTATATTCGCTTTAATGCGGAACGCTATTGTTTTTACGACCGCGTTCAATAAAATGAAACGAAACAGTCTTGTAGTATTCTTCCATTTAGGAGTAGAACATAATAATAATATATTAATTCATCGAGTAACATGACTCAGTTGTGTTAGTAACAATATCCTGACCCCTTTTTTTATGGATGGGAAATCATCAAATGACCCCTCCCGGTCTGGGTGGAGCAGAAGGGAGTGTCAGACTCTTACTGACTAAAACCCATCCGTGTTCCTTCCTTAGCCCTTTATGTTCCGGGGTAGCGGTAACCCTTTCGGACAATCCCGCTGCCCCGGCAGGCTTCGGCCCTGACGGGCCCCTCCTTCGATGCTGACATCTCTTTGAGGCGCGCGTGGAACACATACGCGCCGTAGGATTATGGCTTCTGACCTGTTTAATTCTTCAAAACTCCTGACCCCTGTGTTAGTATTCCTATTCTAATCACTTAGCCTAAAACCAAGAATACAAGTGAATCACTGCCACACGCCTAAAACCGAGGTGGACAACTTGCAGCAGCGACTCACATATAAACAATCGACACTGCTCGCCACGCAGCATAATTCCGATCCAAGCTGTCTCTTGCTGCCCTCTCCCAGCGACGACGCCCTAAGTCCATAGACAAGCCCGGTTAAGGCGACGCCGACCGCGCAGTGGTGCCCTCATCGTTTGTTTGGTTATTTCTTATTTTAGAATGAAAATGCAGAAAATAAGCACGTTAAGTTGTGCTCCACAAGATTATACGTTAAAATTATTACAAACGGTAGTTTTACATTGTTTAGTTTTATTATAATCATTAAAACGGTTAATAGGGGCCACTATTTTCCGTATAAAAGAAATAACCAAACAAGCGATTAGGGCGCCACTGCAAGGTCGGCGTTTAGACGACAACTTCATAGGTTGAACTGCGAGATGCAATTCCCCAAAACAAAAAAAAAATCGGCACACAGCTCAGAATAAGGTTGGGACTGGCCCGCACGCGGCGCACTAGGGAAGCGCATCGTTTTCTCATCGTTGTTTAAAAAGAGTCGACTCGAGCTTCAGCAAACATCTGCTATTTGGTAGTCAGCTGAGTTGCAACTACCTCTAAACCTTGTAGCGAGTGTGCTGAGTAGTCAATTCTATTATATCACTATCTTGAGTCGTCATCACCATTCCCCCTACTCTTATCCCAATTTGTTTAGGGTCGGCGCAACATGTCTTTTTCTTCCATATTTCTCTATTAGTCGTCATCTCGGTAGTCACCCACTTTCTAACCATATCATCATTCATATTACTCTATTAAGTAAGCTTAAAAAGTTTTTTTTGGTAGCGTTCGCTGTCCCCTTCTTGACCAAAGCCTTCTTCCACTCTTTCCATTGTTCGCGAGCCAGTTCCTTTTAGTTTTGGCGGAATCTTGTAGTTCGCCTCGCCATCTCCTACGCGGCGTGCCCCGACCCTGCCTCAGGGTACCAATTCTGTGCTATAACTGGGCCCACAGTTTTTGTCCAGATGCGTCTGTAAATGGGAGGGCCATTTGAGTTATTACGCACACAATAAAGAGATTTTGCCTGAACACAAAATGTCTTGTTCGACCGTACTTACACTCATACTAGTATTTACAGTGAAACGCAACGCGGTTTTAAGTACTTTCATATACTCGTACTCGTAAAATTATTGCTGTAATTGTAGCTCGATTTAACCCGTTGGGGATCATAAATCCCTTCCTGAGTCAGCTTTTATAGGTTTACCAAGATGACATGCAGTAGATAGATATGTACATTTTATGGATCTAATTTACTTCCCGGTAAACGTAAAGGGGAGAACATAAAGTAGGTACTGCGTTGCAATAAAAAATGTGTGTTGACGCTCCGTAGCATCAGTAAAGTGTATTTTTCTTCACTTTTCATATTTAATAAACAAATATTATTATAATGAGTTGGTTCTAAGAATAGGGGAAGACCAAAGAGACTATGGCTGGACTGTGTGAATGTTATGGTTAGAAATGGGCTGACTACCGAGATGACGATTAATAGAGAAGTATGGAAGAAAAAGACATGTTGCACCGACCACAAATAAATTGGGATTAGTGCAGGAGAATTATGATAATCACGTGAAAAGAGTTTATTCCTATTTACGTTTATTTAGAAGATTTAGAGCGAATTTCACCAATAAAACTGACCGCGATCAGCACATCAAAACCACGTTCAATACCTGATGATGAAATATTACATAATGAGATTCTGATTTTGAGATAATTCAGGACTATTGTCATACGTCATGTTCACCGCGAATAAACATTTTTTCTTTCTTTCTTTCTGACTATGTAGAAGCAGTTTTTGATATCATTCATACCGTATGTATCTTGCAAAGTCAAAGTATTTATTTCAGTTATGCACATAAAACGCACTTTTGAACGTCAAAAATTACAACAAAATAGAATTGATTCTGGTCGCCCGTTGTAAAGATTAAACGGTTCATACCTGATTATAAAAGTGTAAAATTCATGCGAAAGCTCTTATTTTTGTACTGTGTTTGTTTACCAAATAATACGTGAGGAAAAATACACTGTATATGCGTTAGCGAAGCCCGCAAGTATTTGCCTCATTTGTTGTATAAACACTACAGCTCCAGCTTCGAAAATAAGTCATGATTTATTTGTATTGATTTGTGTTGCTGATCTTTTTAACAAAATATATGAATCATATAATGAATTTAATAAATATAATCTTATGTGATTAGGTTTTCCATCTGGAATTTCTCAGCAGCAGCCTTGTTTATAGCAATAAGGTTGTATTTGGTTTAATAGGACTTTTAGAAAAAATTGACTAGATAGTGTTTGTCTCGATGATTTATTTTCAACTAAACTTGACAAATCGTTTGAGTGGTCTGTGTGTGTGATCATCTACATATCAATAGCTAGCTATAGATACTTACGCAACATTAATTAGTGTGTAAGTACTTGCTTAAACAAGCCTCGAATCAGAATTTGTGCTCGGTTGATGGCAATAAACGGTGAAGGAAAACATCGTGAAGAAACCGGCATACTCGTATCTTAGAACCAAAAGTTCGAAGACATGTGATATCTACCAACCCGCACTGGGCTCGCGTGGTAGACTGCGCCCCCTCCCACTCGCCGAGAGGAGGTCTGTGTCCCAGCACTGAGAACTTATTAGGCTGATAGTGATGGCAATAGGCTCGCACCCTATAACATGGCACTTAAACATAACTGGTGATATGTGGGTATACTATTAGGTGCACCCCTGCCTAACCTATAGAGAAATACTCTTCTCTTGGTGCCTTTAAAATTACAAAAAAAATAACATTAGGTATTGAAATTACATCTTATTTTTGTAAACGTAACTAACCAATAGAAAATATACCTATCCTGCGTTCGCGATTTATTAGCCAAAAATGTAAACAAATATGAATTAATGGAAAAAATACTTTAATTCCTACCCAATAAAGTTCAGTTTACGGTACAATTACATTACACATATACAGTACATTTTTATAACTTTGTTAATAGTGCTATTCACTCTGAAATCAACTTAACAATCGTTGAGATAAAGTTGATATTTGTTTGAATTTAAATAGGGTAGGGGTGTGCAGTACTGCGCACTTTTACTTTTAGTAGTCTTACTTCATCATCATCATCGTTTCAGCCGGAAAACGTCCACGGCTGGACGTACGGCCAGTCACCGCCACTTCGACCTGTTCTGTGCTTCTCGCATCAAGCGGAGTCCTGCGCCCTTCACTAGGTCATCGGTCCACCTTTTGGGAGGCCTTTCAACGCTACGTCTTTCGGTACGCGATCGCCACTCCAAAACCTTTGTTTGGGCCCCATCGACCATCTCCATCCAGTCTTCTGTAAAATAAATGATTCCGATACAAACATATTCAAAAGCAATTTTCTCCGAGGTCTCACTCTGTATGTAAATAACAAATAATATGAACGTAAGCTATAAAAGCAATATCAACTGCGATGATAGAGTTAAATGTTAAACGTTTTATTAAATTTTATTATTATTGTATTTTATAATAGTGTTATGCTTGAGGCCGTGGTATGGAAGACGGCGTGAAAGAAGATTATGATCGAAATGAATCTATGTATTTAGGGAATAGCAGGCTCAGACGGAGACGGCGGTATGAGCTGGACTCCTTTCATAAATATTGGTCTTTGGCAGCTCTGGGCAGAGAGAGGTGGAAAGAGAGGCCTTTGCCCATCAGTGGGGCTAATAAAAAATAGAATAGAATATTCTTTATTATGTACACCATAAATATTACAGATATGAGCGTAGACATTTTACAAGAGGTGACTCAATGGGCAGTCAAAAATAGTAGGGGAAGACCAGAGGAACGATGGATGGACTGTGTTAAAGATGATATTATGGCTAAAATAGAGGTGCCCACTAAGATGACGACTAAGATAGAGAAGTACGGATGAACAAGATGTGCTGCGCCGGATATTATTTTTTTATGTGCTGGAGAATTTATTGATTATAATAATTACTAGCTGCGCCCCGTGGTTTCACCCGCATAAGTGTCGATCTCGTGGGAAAATCGGGATAAAAAGTTGCCTATATGTTAATCCAGGGTATCAGCTACCTCCATACAAAATTTTATCAAAATTGGTCCAGCCGTTTGAGCGTGAAGAAGTAACAAACATATAAAGACACACACACAAACAAACACACTCACAAACTTTCGCCTTTATAATTGCGATTGTTTACGTGGTCTACATTATCAATGATTTTCCATTAATTCATCAATGCTTGATTTGAGATTCAAAAGTTTTTACCTAATCATTTATCTTTTCATCCGATTCTTCATCTGATTCGCTCTCAGTTTGTTCTTTTAAACGCCGTTGGCCTCGTATTTTGATCCCCTATTACTTTCATTTTAGGCCCAAAATTGGCGACAGCCTACCGCTCCCGCTATCCCTGAGGCCAAAACTGACCATGCTAATGCCACACATTCATGCTCCTCATTCGATTTATATGTTAATTTATTTAAGGTTTCCATGTTTTGAATTATGTTAGAACCATATATGTACGCTTTTTGTATATTTAGATAGGCGTAATGGGTAATCGATTCAAATTGCTGTAACGATCGGGAGTCATGAATGTTTTATTTAGATTTTATGTGTATTCGGAAAATCGTTTCGCTTTGCGTGAAATGGATATACAATTCTGATAGGCATGTTGATCTAGTATATATTTATGTGCTTCTATGTGTGTTCTGTCAGCCAACTGCGCCATCTTGACTGTTATTATCTTATAATATATAAAATTCTCGTGTCACAATGTTAGTTACCATACTCCTAGGAAACGGCTTGACCGATTTTTTTAAATTGTATATGCATATTCAGTAGGTCTGAGAATCAGCTACTATCTCTTTTTCATACCCCTAAGTGATAAGGGTGGCCCTCTCGAGTTTTTTTTTAAATCGAAACTCACGCGGTTGAAACCGCGGGGCGCAGCTAGTTTCTTATATATTTTCCAACTTACATCTATCATTACAGAGTAACCTATTGTTAAAGTGTACTTATCTAAACTTATATATACGAGTAATACTATCAAGAGAAAATATTTGATTTTTTTATGTTTGTTTGTTGTGCTTTCACGCTAAAATGGCTGAAAAAATTTAGATGAAAATTGGCACATGGGTAGAACATCGTCATTTTCCGTGGCCCATATTGAACAGACATCTTTCTGGGGATGCTCGTGCTATCTCAGACCTTATCCATGGCTTTCCATCAGGAGAGATTGAGGTGAAGAGCATTGCGTTCAGGTAGTTAAAAAAATATATACCTATTTGGGTGATCATCCCCACACGAGCATTCCATTTAGACAAATTGATTTAGATGAATTCCTCCCTCTGAGGGAGGCCTTTGCCCAGCAGCTATTTTAATCAGCACAACACCATGATGACACTACCCACTTATAGTATAAGTGCGCAGTGCTGCACACCGCTACCCTATTTCAAGTTAAACAAATATCAACTTTATTTCATTGAAAATTATGTTGATTTCAGAGTGACTAACACTATTTAAAAAGTTATAATTTTTTTTGAAGTTGTAGCGTAATCTGAACTTTATTGTGTAGGATTAAAGTAATTTTTTCATGAATTTTGTTTACATTTTTGGCAAATAAATCGCGAACTAAGTGAACTCAATGCTCGCAACTTATGCATCGCTCTTGACAATTCGGTCTCCGTATGATCGTTGTGCTTCCTTTAGGAGCGGTGGTGGCTCAGTAGTAGGTATCGCCTCCGACTGACGAGTTGTAGCTCGTAAGTCCGAACCCAGACAGGCACTGTACCTATTTAATTTCATCAACACTGCTCTCGAAACGGTGTAGAAAAACATCGTGAGGAAACCAGCATATCAAAGAACAAAAAAAAAACCTACATCCACCAACCCGCACTGGGCCCGCGTGGTGGATTAAGGCCTACTCCCTCTCATCGAGAAGAGGCCTGTGTCCCAGCAGTGGGAACATTATAAGCTGATTGTGCTTATGTTAATGATCCTTCTACGTTATATTTTAGAGTACACAAATCGCCATATAAATATTTATAGTAGGTACCAAAACACGAAACCCTCAACACAAAATTGAAAACTGCACCCAAGACGTTCTAACATCGGGTCACAACACTCAACAAATATCTGCGATTGCGAAGGTTCGCCCGCTGCGCTCTAGGGTTCAATATTAGGTAATACATTTCGTGTTTAGTTTCCATTTATTTGTTCGACGGGTCTTTAGGTCTTGCTTTAGTTAGATGTCTTGGGATTTGAGCTGGTATATTTTAAGTTTAAAGGTTATAGGTATGCAACTTGACTTTTAGCTTGCACTAGGAAACTTCGTGGTTCTGTTAAGTATTCGTAGGTACTTATAACATTTAAGAGCGTTTACGACGTAAGGCATTTCATAAAAACTTTCACGCCTTTGTTTTTCGAAATGAATGAACCGATTTTAATGAAACTTAACGTAGGTACGCATAAGCAGGATACAACGGTTTAAAAAAATTTTATAGAAGGGGTGGGTAAAGGGAATCAATAAAAAAGGACTATAAGACTATAACGCTGGTGAAACTGCAGGGCACAGCTAGTTTTATATAATAACAAAGCTAGTATTTTAGTTGTCAAATCTACTATACCTACTATTTTGTGGGGTTGTAAAATAAAATAGCCTAGATAATTAAATAGTAGATTATGATTGTAAATGTTTGCTTGGTCAATCCCTAGCATCAGTAGGATGACACTGGCAGCTCACTTCATGCAAGTTTTCATGGTGAGATTTTTACATAATTGACCGGCTGGATGCTTTCATGACTTTTTACTTTCCACCTTGTTTAGGCAGAAGACATGAAGTTAAAAAGGTATTCTCGATGTTTCATTAATTTATGATATTTCGTGGAAGTAACTTCTTCCGTGATAAAGTGTTAAGTTTTTTATTCCACAAATTGATAAGTTAAGTTTAGATAACTAAGGTCTGATTTTTCAAAAGACTGATAACTCTTATCTGAAGAATAGTTATGACAGTTTGACATATTTTCTCTAAAAAGCTGTCAAACCTCAATATTTATTGCTCAGATAAAAGTTATCTGACTATTGAAAAATCAGCCCTAAGTTTTATGTTAGTTAAAAGTTCTTTTATTGATTGAACTGCAAGTGCAACCCGCTTATACCTTAAACCCTGCAATCCATAGGACTCAAAAGAGATTGAAGATAAAAGATAAGGTTCATTACTTGGCAACATTGTAACGTCTACGCTTTAACATCAGTGTTGCCATTAAATTTCATGAGTCCACTACACCAGATTAAACCACTAAACCTTATCAGGCAATGATCTAGAATTATTTTACTATGGTGTATTTAGCTAATGGGAATATACGGTAATAGCCTTAATAATATAAAAGGGCAACACATTTATAAGTAATAATTTTAAACCAAGATTTATTTGTTGTAAAATGATAGACAGTGGATAGAAAGAACAGAGTATCCATGGGGGCTCAGGGGATCAGACCGGAATAAATCTTTAAAAGTGACCTCTGAGTTTGTTTCGGTATTTTTTCTGAGGGTTCAGTCAGCTAGAAAATCCTGGCGCCATCTAGTTTTAAAATATTGGATCAAAAAATTGACGTGTAAAAGTGTCATAAAAGATCCACTTACAGAAATAAGCATTATTTTTTTCACTTCCACAAAAAGGGTTTTTTCATATACACGAACTGAAATGCCTTTATACTTTTAACACCAAAGACATCCATACCTTTTAAACGGAAGAATTCTGCTTACTACGGCAGGAGATGGTAGTATTGCTCCATCAAAATCCTTCAAAAGAGATCGATTTCTATGTTTAGAAGTACCCAATGAATATAACAATAATATAACAATAACAGTCAGTGTGTGACTATTACTTTTGCCGCCAACCACTATCCATTTAAACAATATTTACCACTATTTCTTAAAACCGTTTGAATGGGAAAGCTGATGGTCACACTGCGTCTTCGCTATAATAAGCAACATCAAGGTGCGTTCACATTGTTCAAGTAAGCAGCCTCACACTAGATGGGGGAAGGAATGAAATTATATAGGAATTATACTAACGTTACGTGTTAAAGATCAAATTGGCATAACTGTATTCTATAATATTTGCCTGCCTTAAACAAGTCGTTCTAGTTCGTAAAGCTCGAATAACACATATCTACTGCTAATTGCAGAAGGTTCAAATTCGGCTAACTTTTTGTGGGTTAGCTAACGGCAGAGTGGGTCTGGTAATAGCTATTACCGACTGTACATCAAGAGGATCAGGAGCAGCGCCCTAATTTTCATCCCTTTCTTTTGCCATGCGCGGTTATTATGGCAATTTCGGCTTCGACAATTCATTAAAGTGATCATTGCCAGCCTAGCTTAAACACCCTTTAGTGCATATACTAGACATTCTAAGATATTTCTTTCGCAAAAAAAAGCAGGAGCATATAAAAGAACACGCACTTTTATTTTATACTCTTTTAAAATTTTGGTAATTTAAGGGTACAATCATGGCGATCTTAAGGGGGACGCGCCAGGGTAGCCTAATGATGTCTAAATTACTATTACATGCGATAACAATCAATAGGGTTTTGTGATGAACTTAGAGGGTTGTATAAATGATTATAATTCTGTAAAAATACATACATGTTACGGTCGCGAATCATATTTTGTTCAACATATAACCTGACAGTGACACTGACCAAAAGCAAATTGCCAAAAACGTTAAAGCTGCAGGAGTGTTGAGTTGAAAGTAAATGAGTAAGTTTTACTGTCGCACAAACGCATCTCCACTCCACCAAATATAAACGCGCCCTCACAAGCCCAGTAGGACTTCCTAACTGGGACACAGGCCGATGAAAGATTTTAATCTAGTGCACAATCTTAGATTTAAACGCCAATTTATGCCATTCTTTTCATAAACAAGTTTATGACGCGAAATGTCCCGATTTTCTGGTCATTCTGCGGCTTATTAGAAAACCTGATGATAGCTGTATTTATTGTTATTAAAATCCTATGTGTTATAAGGTTTCTAGTTCGTATTTTCACTTGGATATAAGCTCGACTTGATATGGTTTTAGCACGATTTTCATGATTTTACTGAAGTCTGTTTTTGACCTGATTGTGTCGTGAAAAAGAGTAGGAGGTTATATGGAAAGAGAAAATTTTCATCGAACATGAACCCAGATTCTGAACAGGCACTGACAATTTCATTAACTGGGCAGAAACAAAATACTAATTAAAAAAAAAACTAAATAATAATAATAAATAATAAATACTTCTTGACACGTATCCACCTGCATCTGCACAACTGCTCGACAGGTTATCTTATCAAAAATGACACACTTCGATAACCTGATTTGTCGTCTATTTGATTACTGATAAATTTTCTGGTTGACTTGTGAACAATATTTGGAGGACTTCTAGAATAACATAGATTGATGTACGATTCGGTACAGAAGCGTATCGAATGATTGTGAATAGCTATGCTGGACTCCGTATTCGACAGATGCATCTGTTCTTGAGACCATTCGATCCTTAATGTTGCTTTAAAACAAAAAACTACTGTGTTTTACACGTATAATCCGTCAGCTTTCAAAGCAAGAGTGAGTAGGTATCTTCTGGGCTGCCTCATCCCATTATAGACCTCATCCATCGTTTTCCACCAGGCAAGATCGGGCTCAAGAGCTCGCCCATTTCACAATAAAAGAAAGGTGTCGTCAACATCAAATAATACGTCACGTCTATGCACTCGATATTTTTACAACAAAGTCAGTATTTAGCTAAGTGAACACCCACTAAAAACTGACAAAAGCAAAGTGTAAACAGTTATACGTCAGTGTCGGTGACTTACTTGACTTAGTAAAGTCACCATTAACAGTGCTGCCTTTAATTGCTCCCAGAACATCTCTTCGCTGCAATAGCAGGGGACCAGTTACGACCTCAATCGTTTTTCCGTGTCATGTCGTGTGTTCCGTAGGTTTTTATTTGTTTACAGAAAATGCTTGTAATCTGCATTCGCGATTTATTTGTCAAAAATGTAAACAAACATGAGTTTATGGAAAAATAAATGTAAGTCCTACACAATAAAGTTCAGTTTACGCTACAATTTCAAACATTTTTATAACTTTTTCAGTAGTGCTAGTCACTCTGAAATCAACTTAATTCGCATTAAAATAAAGTTGGTATTTGTTTAACTTGCAATAATATTAATTTGAAACATAAGTAGGTGGACTAGCTTTCGCCCGCGACTTCGCCCACGTTAATACCCGAAGTTGTTCCACGGGAACGTCCTACATGGACAAGAACGTTGTTGAGTTCAGCCGAAGGAGATTTTTCAGTACTAGGGCGTGGCGGTTTCCTTACGATGTTTCCTTTACCGTTTTGAGAGCAGTGGTGGCTCATTGGGAACGGCTGCGACTTGCGACTTACTTGTACAAACAGGCACTTAACTTTTTGTAAATTATTTTATCACCACTGAACTTAGAACCAATAAAACTCGAAGATGTGTGACATCCACCAACCCGCATTGGGCCCGCGTGGTGGATTACGGCCCACTCCCTCGCAACGAGAGGAGGCCAGTGTCCCTGCAGTGGGAACATTATATGCTGAATATGCTATTCTGTTCTTGACCTAAGTATTCACGATGAGATTTTTACAGAATAGCACCACTGGTTTAAACGTGCTTGCCACACTAGACACATTTCATTGCATTTTCATTGCAGACATGTTCCCAACCCAAATCTCTGTGATACCAGGGTAGTACCAAAACGAAATTCGGTCAATAAAAAACTAAATTCGGTAGAGAGAGCCAAATATGTAATACTAACAGAGCTCCGCGGATAAACCCGCATAAGCTTCGATCCCGTGGAAATATTAAGATAAAAGTATCCTAAATGTTAATTAATCCTGATTATAAACAATCTATGTGCCAAATTTCATAAAAATCCGTTTAGTATTGTTGGCGTGAAGAAGTAACAAACACACACAATATTTTGCCTCCGTAATATTAGTGTAATTCTCCTCAAAATTCGAGAAATAAAATGAGTAGACGTAATATGATTCCTCCTTACGCAGACATTTTTAATTCCGCTCGCTAGCCGCTTATGAATTGCTTATTCACTACGATCGTGAACCAATTTTTAACGATCTTTTAATGATTTTGTCTTAACTTTCCATTTTCACTGTTTATCGCATAATAATAATTATAATTAATTATACTGTCTGACACTACAGTTTTATCTAAAGATCGCAGTGTTTTTATTGTTAAGATTTTATGGGCATTGTATTTTTTTTACTTTCCCTGTTTATAGTGCGTTTTATCACTTTGAATTATTATGACTATATATGAGTAATAAAACGTCATTTTGTTGTTTGCTTTATACTTATTAATATTAAAATTGAAACATATAATACCTATTGAATTAAAACTTTTTCTCTTGATCCATTTTTAACAATACTATTGTAAATAATGAAAAAAAAATCTATTGTTACCACGTTTTAGCATGGCAATAGCGGTCATTGACCCACCTACATTTTCTAGTATTTTTTTATTTCCAAAAACTGAAATAAAGTCCGTTAACGTCCTAAATCAGTATCCATCGTGAACTTCAACATGTTTCCTATGACGAAAAACCGTACATAGTTTGTTGTTTGGGTTCCAACGGTGAGATATTAGGCGAGGGCAATGACCGCCATTGCTATGTTAAAACGCAACAACTATACGCACTATTAACGCATGGAGTTTCACATAAAAACACGCAACAGCATCATCTGCCTAGCCTTTTCCCAACTATGTTCGGGTTAGCTTCCAGTCTAACCAGATGCAGCGGAATACCAGTATTTTATTTACATGAAGCGACTGCCTATCTGACCTTCACAACCCAGTTACTGGGTAATACGATACCCCTTGGCCCTTGGTAAGACTGGTTGTCAGACTTTCGGGCTTCTGTCGACCTGTAAAGACTGCCAAAGATTCGCGATTGACAGCCGGGACCAAAGGCTTAATGTTCTTTCTGAGGCACGGAGGGCTCTTGATATGTAAACACGGTTACCTATCCACGGACCAACTAAATCAATCGATCCGCGCGACTGTTATTACTTAGCCCCAAGGTCTCGAACACACGCAGCAACTAGGTAGTTAGTACCTAAACATAAACCCTATTCCGCCTTAATTTATAAGAACCATTCACGTTAAGTCGTCGTGCAGACTAGAAAATTCATGTACAGAGGCCAGCACATCAAGCTACCCCAATCTGTCAAATTTTCCCAATTGAATATGAACCTTATTCCTTTGTAATAAAGTTGAAACTCTATCAAATAAATTTAGCAGATTGGGGTAGCTTGATTGTACCAATTACGTTGATCAAATTAGATGCTGTATGAACCACTAATTAAGCTCTACATACATACATTTTGCGGTCGCTTTAGCATCTAGTTGAGTATTTGATTGGTTACCGACCGTCCTACCAAGCTTGGGCGTGGCTAGAGATAAAGTATCCGAAGAGATACTCGCAATTTATAACGTTCATAAGTTAAATGAATGCTGTATGATTCATTGGTTACAGTGTAGAGGAAATGTTATCTTTTATGAGAGTAATTATGCTTGTTGAAGGTTACATTTTCTTCAGAGTAGCTGTATGTAAATGTAGTTTGAAATATACTTTTCGATCATCGGCTTTGCCAAACCCTGCTTCCGGAATCATTATAAAAGTTGACATGAAATGATACGACAGCAGGTTTGACCGACATTCATGAAGTAATAGGCTTTTCTAAGCTTATTCTGTTCTAATTCTAGGCAAATACCTTCCCAAGGAAGGATCTAGGAACTGTCATCTCACCACTTCTTTCTAGGCCGGTCTCGGCGGTCTCGTCTTCAGGAACCTATTGTGTGGTGACCTTTTTTAGGGAGTTAGATTTGAAATATATAAAATGAAGGCCTTTAGAGTGATGCTACGGGAATCAAGGTCAAGGGAATAACGCGTCCCTACAAGTTTGATACCAGCTTCTATCTTTTGAAAGTCAACGTCAAGTTACAGGAGGAACATGAAAGCTTCTTTCAAAGCAAGCTATATTTTCAACCTTAAGCTTTATATCCTCGTCAAGTAAAAACTCAGAGATCAACTAAATAAACATAAGTTTCAATAGCATAATCAGCCTATAATGTTTATATTACTGGGATAGATTCCTCCTCTCTCTGAGAGGAATTGGGCTGTAATATAACAGGCGGCCCAGTGGAGTGGTAGATGTCACATGTCTTCAAATTTTTGGTTCTAGGATAAACAGTTTTACTCACGATGTTTTTCTTCACCGTTTTCAGAGCAGTGGTGATGAAATTATTTACACAAGTGCCTGCCTGGGTTCTGACCCACGACCTATAACACGTAGGTAAGTAGGGGCTGCTACTGGGCCACCACTGCTCACTAACTTCTAATAGATTCTTGATAAATGTTTTATTAGGTCAATTTAAACTAAAGGACAAGAAACAGTCTGACTTCAGAGTTGCGAGTAGTTCCCAATAACTGTTACGAACGGCAAGAAAGTTACGCAAGTTGTTAAAAGTTTAACGAGACGAAGAGGGAGTCTTTTATTAAATCCTTGTTTAAGGGGATGTTTTTATTTTACTCCATTCTGAACCACACGATACTATTTATTTTAATAAAATTTTTACATCCATACTAATATTATAAATTCGAAAGTAACTCTGTCTGTCTGTCTGTATGTTACCTTTTCACGCGTAAACCACGCAACGGATTTCGATAAAATTTGGCAGAGAGATAGATTGCATCCCGGGGAAGGACATAGGATAGTTTTTATCGACATACCTCGCGGGCGAAGCCCTAAGGGCCCTAGCGTTCCTCAAGAATTGGGCTATTATATGCAAAAAGATTTTTGTAAATCCGACTAGTAGTTCTAGAGATTACCACGTTCAAACAAACAAACAAACTTTTCAGCTTTATTATAGGTATAGATGAACGCATATATTAAACGCATATAATATTAATTAAAAGAATAAGCGTGCCACATCAAAACAAGTGGAAAGAAGTAGAGCAATTGTCCTTATCCTGGGAGTGAGCTAAAACATATCGACATTAGATTTGACGTATACAATGTTAAGGTACTAGAGCACCCCCTTAACTAGAAGTAGGAATGTTTTAAGGGCTTCCTTTAATAGCAGATTTTCCAAAAGTACACAGAAAAGAAATCTGCAACTTAATTTTTGTTTCAAAAAAGTTTGTTGTTATTACAATGTTATGAGAATCTATAGTCTGGCTCTTTTAAAATGTGTTTTTGTTGTAATTCTTTTTCGCTTCTGTGTGTTTGAGATTACTCGAAAGCTTTTCAATTGGTCACGTAAATTGAATAATGCTTCGCTAGATTGAGAGGCATTGATAAAATAAAATTACGTTTAATATTATCGGTTTGGAAAATAATAACGTACCTAAATCCTATTAATATTATAAATGTGAAAGTTTGTGAAGATGTTTGGATGTTTGTTACTCAATCACGCAAAAACTACTTAACGGATTTGGATGAAATTTGATACACATATAGTTTATAACCAGAATTAACACATGAGATACATTTTATCCCGATATTACCAAGGCATCGAAACTAACGCGGGTGAAACTGCGGGGTGCTGCTAGTATTTAATATCAAAGATTGTAGGATTTATGCACAAGTACGTATATTTTCCTTCTCAGAACTTGATTAAAATGAAATAAGCACATTGAAGAGCAGTGGTGGCCCAGTGGTAACAGGCTCGACTTACGAGTTGTAGGTCTTGGGTTCGAACCCAGAAAGACGCTTTGCTTTGTGTAAATTATTTCATTACTACAGCTCTTAAAACGGTGAAGGAAAAAATCGTGAGGAAACTGAAACTGGCATGTCCTAGAATGAAAAATTCGAAGACATGTGACATCTACTAAACCACACTGGGCCCACGTGGTGGATTACGGCCCACTCCCTCTCACAGAGAGGAGGCCTGTGTCCCAGCAGTGGGAACATTATAGGCTGATTATGCTCATGCTACGTACATTAAAGTTCACATTTTGGTAAATTGAAGATATCCTTTCCTATCCTTACATCTTCACCTCTCTACAGAAATTAGTTTAGAATATTAGTGTGAAATTTTCTTGCTCTAATATCTTTGTTTTAGATTTTGGAGAAATTTAGCCAGAAATTAAATCTTAATCTTAGAAAAGCAACCAACATACATCGAACAATAATTCTTTACACGTATTCCGCTGAGCGCATACCCACAACGTTTTCACTTAACAAGGCGACCGGTAACTCACATTTGTTAGAAATACGATACCAATGGATCTTACACACTGACCTATAAGAAATACCGGGCTTTATAATATAAAGTAGGGGTCTGAAAAAGCATCGATATCCGAGTTGTATCGATACATCTCGCAGAGGTATCGACTTATGCTAGGAATAATTCGTATTTTTTGTACACGATATTGTAAAGAGAGACTCGGGCAATTATCGATACTTTATTCGATAATCGATACTGTTAATGTCTCTGGCATGTGATACAGAAGGCTGTTGGTATAAACTATTTTGACTATTTTGATATGTGAGATATCTCAGTTGTATTGTTGATACATCTCGCAGCAATATCGACTGCTACGATTAATTATTATTTTCTGTACGCGAAATTGATAAGAGACGTGGTAATTATCGATACTTTATTCGATAACCGATACTATTAATGTCTCTGTCACGTGCCTTATAGATAGGGGTTGTTGTGTAAACCTGCCGTTTTAATGGATTTTAGTCGTAATTTTTCATATGTTACAAACAGTAACCTTACTGAGTAGTTGATATCTGTTCAATCAATCAGCCTATCCTGTTTCCAGTCTTACTGAATGCACCAGAATTATTTTACATGTACCTACTAACAGTTCCTGCATATACCAGCAGACTTTTGGGCTTCTGACTACCCCGTAACGACTTGATATCTATTATCGATACTTTTATTCTATATCGATTATTTTGATTCGATATCAGGTATCTCTCTACTAGGTAAAACCTGAATTGTCAGTTATTCGTTTCTTCACCATTACGGAACGTAATAAATGTAAATTATGGCATCAGAACATTTCTTCGCAAATTGTCGGACTGAAATGGAATGCTAGTAATTATTTTGTAGTCTGTGGTATATGGTAAGTTTAGTTTGTAGAAGGAATTGGAGAAATATAGGTGGCAGTAATTACATCGTTTGGCTGTGGTAGTAGATTCTTGTTATGGGTTTGTAATTATGTCTATTTTAGTGAGGGGCTGGTTTTTATTACGTGTTCCTGGGTCTTAAAGTTTGAAAAAACTTTTTCGGTGCCCTATCTATCTATACTAATAATAAAGCTACGACGATGATGATTTATTTTCGTTGGATCCCGCTCTTGAATTCCATTTCTTAGGTATTAACGATGGGTCCCATTTGCTATTTCCATTGAATATACCAGTCGGATTTGGAAATTATTTTTGCGTTTGTTAGCCCGATGCTTGAAGAAGGTTATTTACTTCTCTCTCTTGACTCTTAGGAACCGAGCAAAGACAAAAAAGTCAGAAAGAACGCTAAGCGAAAATAACGTAACGTAAGCTAGTCTACTATAAAACATTGTATTGTATAAAACATTGGCCGAATCAACACAGATTCCGGCCAATTAGTCGTAACATATCTGTCCGTGGGTCATGAGTCATGTCCAACTTGTCTCAGTTGAATAGCCAACACCTGTCACCGATCCACTGATAACTCAAACCTACATTTCCCTAAAGGTCACACAGGTCAGACGGACAGCCCTATTTCCACATTAACGAGAGCGAGCCAACCTGCTCTACTTGTAAAAGATAAGCCGAAATTAGAATTACAACGTAGAAACGACATACCCGATCCCACATTCAATTTTGACGGCTTCGGTACGGAATGGCAAATGGGTCAAACTTCAGAAGGCCAATTCTCGTAATTTAAATCTAGTCACAGTCTCATCTCGGTGACTAAAAAAAAAATGAAAAAACTTGTCAAAATTATAGGGAAATTAGAGTTATTTTTGATAGATTGAGACTGAGATCAGACTGTGAACGTTCTTAAAAAATACGAGAATTGCCTCTCTGATAGCTTCGTCATCATTGTCATTTCAGCCCGGAATCACACACTGCAGGGTATTAGCTTTCTTCTGCCATAATTCTCTGTTCTGTGTGTCTGTCATCCAGGTATTTCCCGCGACTTTAACGATATCGTGAACTCAACGTGCTTTTGGACGGTCCTGGTTTCTATGGCCTAACCTTGGCCACCATTTAGTCACAGTTTTACTCCATCGGCCATCTCTTCGTCTAGCTAAATGTGCTGCCCAACTCCACGTGTGGCGCATCGCGCTGATAGCTTATCTGCCCTCAAAGAGAAAAGTGTAAATGGTTTAGCCTATGTAAGTCATCCCTAACTATTTCATTCTCTGTTCGCAGATTCTCTCAAAAAGGGCCAATGGTTTAAAGCATGGTCGCATATTCGCTTTTTATTTGTTTTATGTGGATTGGGGATCCTATTTTGTCGGGTCGTGGGTGGTATTTTCCGACAAAGTTATATTGTCGATTTTAGCACGTTGTGGGTTCTTAGTTATGTGTTGGCCTTCGACGCTGTGAAAGGAAAATGTATGAGATGCTGTGACCGCTATTATCGTCATCCCAACAATTTCTTATGCATGTTTGGGTCGCCGTTCAGTCTGTCAGTCTACACATGGCAAAAAATTGTTACCAGCAATTATTTACGACATGTATGCATCGAAAATGTTATGGGAAATAATCAACATAAATAAGGAAAATCCATTTCCTGCATAATAGATTTTCTGGCAAAAAAAGAACTTCGGTAAAAAAAAGAAGTTGGAGTTTTCTTATCGGCTTAAATTCAAGGCAGAATCACCAATTGTCGTATTTTGGGACTCCGAACCCAACTGAAGCTACTTTTCTCGAATCTACGATTTTTATATGCGCTACTGCCGATAAAAGTCTCCCCGACTATGTGTGTAGTACCTTTACGAATAAAATGTAGGTAGGTAGGTACATGTCTGGAATGTGCAACTGGGGTCTACTGGTTCCACGCTCCGTTGCTACCAATCTCTTTAAGCCAGCTTTCCCTTTTTTAAACCGTTTTCCTTGTTGTAGGGACTCCGTTTTTATTTGCGTGTGGGGAGTTACGGCCTTTTGTGTGGGTAGTTTCGGGAGCTAAGTATGTGTTTACGTTATCTGCGTGTTTCGTCTCCGTCATTTTGGAATTTTAATAAATTGATGTTTTGGTGGTAGATAAATGTAGAACAAAGTATTTATGGTAAGTAAGTTTTTATCCTTTGACGGAAAATGTCATGTGAGTTCAAGTGGGTAGTTTTAGTTTTTTAATTTTATTTCTTGAATGAAAGTGCTGCTCTTTTTTTAAAATGATAGACAAATCATTACAATATCAACAAAAAAATATATAAATATACAAATTGAGACCTTCCTCCTTTTTTGAAGTCGGTTAAAAAAGTGGGAAAAATCTAATTTAAAAAGCTTTTGATTTTTAAACCATATTTAAAAATAACATCTTTTCGCTGCTTGTTATTAATAGATACTAAGTGGAAAAATTGCATGCTTTCTAAGTACAAAACATTATTATTTTTATAAATGAAATTGTTTAATAACCGTAACATAATTGTAATAATGTACAGAGGCCAGCACATCAAGCTACCCCAATCTGTCAAATTTTCCCAATTGAATATGAACCTTATTCCTTTGTGATAAAGTTGAAAATCTATCAAAGAAATTTGACAGATTGGGGTAGCTTGATGTGCTGGCCTCTGTACGTAGCGAGTAAAGAGTTTGCTCTTTGCTACTTAAGTTTAGAGAGTGAATTTCAATGTTACATGCAAATTGAATAATATTCGTTAATAACAGGTTAAAAGCCCTATCTGGGAGCGTCATTAAAATAATCTTGTTCCCCTTAATGGAGTCAGAATCGTGCGTGGCGTGGAGAACAGTAGGTCAAGTAACTATATAATTGAATAAAAATTTACTTTGTATATACTTACAGAGTTAGTTTTCAAAGACCAGCCAAATTTAAGGGTGTAGTTACAGACCATTAAACTGAACAACTTTGTCCATGGGACCAACAACGTCGAGGAGGTATTTTCTATGGAACAGTTGATACATTTTTCGCGATTTTGAATTTTTGACACTTTTGCCAAACAAAAACTTTGAAACGTCAATGTTATTCCACGTATAAAATATTTGGAAAAACCAGACATTAACAAAACAAAAACCAATGACAACCCTTCTTTGCAACGCATAAAAAGGCTAGCCATTGACATTTTTATTTATTAACTTTTTAGTTGCTTTTTTCAAGAGCTCGATTTCTCATCAATTGCACCTATATGCTTACGGACGCAGAACTGCCACTTAAATCGATGAATGAGCTAATCACGCAAGCTACTGTATGGCAAAAAACTGTACTTATAACATACATAGGTAGGTACTGAAAAAAAGTCTACTGACAGTTTTGCTAATCCATTCATTGAAGACTACACACTAGACAGGCTCGCCTTTAGACTGCGTTTGCATTCACAAATATTTTCCCTTTCAAATTCAATTACCCACTAAACCACTAACAAAGACATGAAGTTACATTAAATAATCTTCAATAGCACAACAAAAGGAATCAATCATCACAAATAAAATTAATTTAATACTGACGCGACATAAGCTATCAGTCTGTACATCAGTTCGTCAAGCGAAAGTGACAGTGGTGAGCCATTGATACATTTGCTGTCAATCATACGAGAAAGCTTGGTTAAGTACGCCGGCAAATTTACTTGTCAAAACATTGTAACGAATTTGAAGAAAGTTAGTGCGGTGTTGCGTGCCCTTGGGTCACTCGTGACTTGGCAATTTTTGTTGAATGGCTTGATGTGTGGGTGAGAGATAATGTTCGCTATTGTGTGGATTGCAGTAGCTTTGTTTAAGTGTTTCCGATTAGCTAGCTTTATGAACTGATGACAAAAATTACGCGAATTGTAAATTGAGTTCGTGTAAATTGATAGAGTGTACGACCTTCTCGTATTTTCAACAGGAATTTTAGTTGTTCTTGTTTTCGCCTAAGTATTTGTTATCAAAATTATTGTATAGGGTGTCTGTGTATTCATAATTTGGTTATAAATATGTGTGTACAAAGAAGCTAACTATTTTTTATTATATCGTAATAATCTAAATAGCCGTTCAATAAACATTACTAGACAACATTACTAGACTGAAACGTCTCTGAAAATAAACTCTCCTTAAGCCTCTTGAACAGATGCTCAAGAGATTTTCACCAAAAAAGCGTCCGTATAGACATGAATATTTACCTATTCAAATGTAAGCATTCGAATTTTAAATTCACCATCTGCATGGAACGTCTTAAAACGACGCCGACTCTTTCATCTGTGTTAGACTTTCTTTCTAGATATTGATCCAATTCTGTTTTGCACATAAACTGAAGGTGTTTTAGTTGCTGTCTAATATTGATAATAAATTGTACTTAGCAAAACATAGAGATCTCTGTGTCTTTTCTATTTCCAACCCATTTTTTTACACCTATGTTTAACAAATAGAAAACTTTGACTTTGACTTTGTCTTTTTGACTTAGGGCTGATTTTTCCAACGCCATATAATTAATTTATCCGACGAATAATTTTGAATTTTTGACAGTTCTTTCATACAAAATCTGTCTGACGTCAATTTTATTCCAAGATTAATACTTATCTGTCGATTGAAAAATCAGCCCTTAATGAGATTAAAAACGAAATGAAAGACTGTGAACAGTCAATTTGACAGTTCTTAAGAAAGTTTGATTTTGAATTTGAAATCAGAGGGACAATTCTCGTAATTTTAAGAACGTTCACAGTGTGATTTCAGTCTATCAAAAGTACCTCTAAAATGCCTACATTTTTGACATTGTTTGTCGCTGAGATGAGATTACGACTAGATTTTGAACATTTTTAATTACGGGAATTGGCCTTCAGATAATCAGATAATTTAAAGCAGAGACTTAAAAAATTTGCTTCAAACCTTTTTTTTCTGACAAACCACCTTATTTACACCAATTTTAGTAGGTATACCTATATGAGTTGGTTGAAATAATCCTATATAGATTAATATTGCTGAAGTGTAAAACATCTAATAAGTAATTTGCAGCACTAAAACTATCGCCGTCTTTTTCACTCTTCAGATTCTGGTAAGAAAAAGATAGCTATACTTTTATTTAAGTGGTGCAGAACAGAACCAGCACACACAGAATAAGTAGGATTCAAATTGATTGTTGTGTCTCTTCGGAGCTCGATATACGCCATTCAATCCATCTCACGATATCGTGACTATTTCGAAATCGTCGGATAAGTTTCTTACGTGTACGTTAATCAATTTGCAATTTGGATCAAAGATTTTTCTTTACCGCTATCTCGCTATGTCATTGGATATATTGCTTTTATTTATATTGCTGTAATAAAATGGTGTAGTTTTTAAATAGATAAATTTTAGCTTGAATACGGCTAAGTAGATAGTTGATTTGTTTGATAGTTTTTTTTTTTAATATTCAGGAATATTTTTTTATCACCATCCAAATTTGCATATCACCATCACCATCCAAACATGTATCAAACAGCAAAAAAAATCTGCTGTTTCATACATGTTGGTCAAGTAGAGTATTGAACTTTTGTATGAAACAGCTGATTTTATTTTCGTGTTTTCATAGTTGGTCCCATAGTGAAAGTTGTTCATAATCAAGGTTAGAACAGCCTGTAAAATTTTGAATTGAAATAATTCTTTTATATTCGAACAAAGTAAATAAAATATAAAAGAATGATTGAAATTGAAAGGTGGGTCAGCTAATTGCTTTAACTGACTTTACATTTAACTGCATAATGCCGTTCCCAGTCTGCATAATATGAAAATTCGATCAAATGTATCCAATAGTTTAGTCACCATAGTTAGTCAAAGATTGGCAAAACCCATAGTCGGTCCATCACTACTATTTAGTTTCATCATCTGCCTAGCCTTTTCCCAATTATGTTGGGGTCGGCTTTCAGTCGAACCGGATGCAGCTGAATACCACTACTATTTAGTTTGTTTGAAAAAATCTCTTTTTTTGTTGCGATGCTAGGATTTATTTTATAGTTCCATGTTATCTCCACATTGTATATTAAAATTGCTATAAAGTGCCGTTTAAACGTGGTCCGTGGAAATTACTTTTCAGAATATTCAATTTACTATTTCTATACATAAAACTGCAGCTCTCAGATCCGTGTCTTAATAAATGATTTGTTTGAATATTTTCTTGACAACTTTCATATCTGTTGAAAGCTTTCACGTTACTTTTTCTAAACGACCGCGAAGACTAAGCTAGTCGAAACTGAAGGAGAAACTTCCATAAAACTGCTAAAACTTTACTCTCTGAACTAAGCACTAACAGTACCACTATTACTTAAGTAATATGCTCTTAAGTAGGTACTGCTAATCCTTTGCAACTTGGTTATTATATAGTGCTTAGAACAAGTTGCTCGAATAATAACTTCTAATTAATCGTGCTGGTACTATTATAAGTTTACTTTCGTTTAAAATGATTGGAACGAGGTTTGTAGAGGGAAAATTAAATGTCGGAGTGATCATCCTACCTATTTATTTATTCAGTGGTACACATACATTTTATACATTTGAGTTGGTGCCAACAATAAACACATTAGAGTTTTACCGTGCACCAAAATCATCGACTACATAATTTAGAGAAATAGACCAACCGCGGATTGGACCAACCGCGAATTGGACCAATCGCGAATAAGGTGAATTGGACTAATCGCGAATTGGACCAATCGCGCCTAAGATGAAGAAGAAGATGCTTTACATATTTTTGAGAGACACTGATATAATGTAAATGTATGAGAATTGTATGTACGCCAGAAACGGCAGAATAGAATACCGCATTTTTCTAACCGTATGTACAGACGCCAGCACATCAAGCTACCCGAAACACGAAAATATTCCCAATCAACTTTGAACCTAATGCTTTAGCGATAAAGTTGAAAATCTATTAAATAAATTTGACAGGTGGTAGTAGCTTGATGTGCTGGCGTCTGTACACTGGGATGTTGAGGTGCAATCCCACCTTTTTCCCGTAGGACAGCGCCGCATGAAGTTCCGTAAACGCTAACCAATTCTAGGTATTTTATATTTATTTAATACTTTATCACACAAATGTACAGACGCAGACTTATAATATTATTTTTCATACCTAAAACCATTATAATCCTGCTAAGTAAGTAATGGAACTGAACTCAAAGGCAAGTCGCATTACCACAACGTTCTTCAGCAAAAATAGAATCCAAATGAATGCAAATTACACTCGCATTTAAATTAAACGTCCATAAAGGCATTTTCACTTATTTTTCACTGTTGTGAAATATGGAAACAAGTACAAATTGACCTATTATTCACAACTATCTATAAAATACTGTCACTTTACGAATTAAAACGTAGAAAGTTGGAAGCGTAGCGAAACGAAACGAGTTAAGATAATTCAATTTAATTGAGCCGCAAGGTTCCGTAGAAATTGCAAATCAGGCCCCTTGTAAGTTTCCATGATACTAGGAAATGCAGAAAAACTTATTGTGTTAATAGCTTCCTGACGTCGGTTTTCGATTTAACTTGTAGCGTGAAGGAATCCGTCTGGCCAGAGGGGCAATTCTCGTCATTTTAAAAACGTTCACAATCTGATCTCAATCTGACAAAAATACCTCTAATTTCCCTTTGACAAGTTTTTGACATTGATTGTCGCTGAGATGAGATTGCGACTAGATTTTGAACGATTTTAATTACGGGAATTTGCCTTCAGATTTTTGGTAATTGAGTCCCTATTACATGGGCTTAAACATCAGCATCTGCCTAGCCTTTTCTCAACTATGTTGGGGTCGGCTTTCAGTGTAACCGGATGCAGCTGAATACCAGTATTTTACATAGAGCGACTGCCTATCTGACCTCCACAACTCAGAAACTGGGTAATACGATAAGACTTGGTAAGACTGGTTGTCAGACTTTCGGGCTTCTAATGACCCGTAACGACTGCCGATCCACGAATGACATCCGGTATCAACGGTTTGACGTGCTTTCCGAGGCATGGAGGGGTCTTGGTATGTAAAGGTGCCATCCACGGACTAACCGCGGCATTACAAAGCGGTGAGAGCGGCCATTTTGGGGGACTTTCTTATGTAATTTTGACGTTCGAAAAATGCTAATGCTCAGTCTAGTTTGAATAAATGACCTTTGATTTTGATTGCGGCTCCTGTTTTTGTAATGAAGATTTTAATGACGCCATACCACCAGCATTCACGGCATTTGCCAATTAATAAGACAACGCCAAGCCATAGCTTAGGTAATTGTTACCTTTCAAACCCAAACCGTTTAATATTTTCGCCGTCACTAAGCCGATAGTGTGGGTAACCCGTAATGATCGTTAAGTATGGACAATTTAGCGATGAAACGGTTTATGCATGACATCTAATTGTGTGATACGCTTCCCATTTTCCGTTTTGTTTTCCAATGAAAGTACAATTTCACTTGATTAGTGGCCTGTAATGTTAATGATATAGTACGGTTTGGTCTGTTGGTTTGTGTTTGTGTGAAGTTAAAGTAGAATTCCGAAAACTATCGAGCGAGCGATAAATATCTCCCAATTTAGTTGTTGACAGATGACAGTAAAGTTATTATTAACTGTTACCAATCTCTTAAGTAGGTACCTATAATGCAATCAACTTAGTTTTAAGTGTTCATCATTAAATTCTTTACTAAACATCAAAACGTATTTAAAACAGCGATGTGTAGGAGTGTTTCTTTGTTGTTGTATATTTGTATAATTATTTAATTTAATACCTAGTGTAAAAATTGCTGAATGTCCAGTGAATAAATATGTTTTCTGTTATCAACATTTGTTAGTTAATATTAAAGTGTCTGAGTTTGTTTCGGCCTTTCTTCTCAGAGTACCTAGTCAGATAGAAAACGCCGACCTCACCTATTTTTTTTTTCTAATATTTTGTTAAGTGATTCCGATATTTTATATGCAGAATAAATAAACAATTTGATTTTATTTTATAAAAAATCAGTAAACTTTACAAGCATTATCGCTAAATATACCTCATAAACACGAACTGACAGAAGATGGTCAATAAAAGACATCCCAGTTTTGTAATGATTCTACACAATAAAAAGGCAGACTACAAACGAGACAAAGTGACAAACTCCAGACAGCAACGACATTAATACTAAGCTACAACTGTGCGCATAAAAATAACAGCATCAGTAAGTATAGTCGTGTTATAGTCTCACAATGTGCTGTAGCTCCGTGATTAGTTCGCACGCCTGTCAACACGCGTCTAGTTGATGAAAGAACGAAGAAATAGATTTGCTGGAAGAACAAAAAAAAGGAACGATGTCAGTTGTTTTTATTTTATTGTAATGATAAGGAGATTAGGAAAGACAAATATGAAACTGCAATATGCATAGCAAAAAGAAATGAAAAATTGTTTTTTATTTTAACAAGTATACCTTAAAAACTAGTGATTGGAGCCTCCTTTAAAGCAGATAAGCCTGTGTTAGGAGACTGCTCTTCCATAACATAATAATTATCATTTAGGTACTTGTTTAATGCAAAACCAAAGGGAATAATAATCCAAAAAAAAGAGAGAATTAAAGCAGCACGCACGCAGGCACGCGAGTGTGTGAGTGATACAAATGATTTAGTTTTCTATAAGTTCTAGAGGTTTTTTAATTAAGGAGTTGATGAATAAATCCGATGATGGGACATCAAAAGTCAAGATAGTTACTTGCTGTCAAAAAAGTTTTTGTTTGGTCTTAAATGACCACAAAAATGTTATGTAGTTATCTATTTTCTAGAGGCGTAGATGATTGTGGTACATCCTCTGTCCAAATAAACTAAATTTAAGTTCCTTCATGCAGGCTCTTTCAGTACCCAAGTCTTTAGATCTTCGGACACTAGGCTATCAGCTTTTTACCGGAGCGAGTCTATTTAAAAGCTTCAAGGTATATTAACTCAGGTGGTGCCAGATAATGACGGTGCAAGACAGGTTGACACAACCCAGTTTTCTCTGACGATACTTTTTTTTAGAAAAGTCCAAGAAAATTGTGTAGGTTTTGAGCTTGACCAGATATTTTTGTTAGAGTCCCACATAACTGCACTATCTCCCCGTGGTAGTGCAGAATGCATGAGCATTTCTCCACGATAAAAAAAAGGTGTCTCCAGTTTGCGCGTCGATGTGCCTGCAACCCTGAATACCTACCTATCAGAAATCTCTGGAAGTACTGATCCGATTAAATCTTTCACTGACAGAAAGCTACACTATTGCCGGGTGTCATAGGATATTTTTTATGGTAAGTATAGTTGACTTCCACGCGGACGAATTCGCTTGCAGAAGCTAGTAAGTAAAGAGGATAAAGTAACTGATTTGAGTAAACAAAATAACATTTCTAATGTTTAAGTCAGATGAAGTTTATAAAACAATTCATCTGTCTAGCCTTTTCCCAACTATGTTGGGGTCGGCTTCCAGTCTAACCGGATGCAGCTGAATACCACCTTTTACATGGAGCGACTGCCTATCTGACCTCCACAACCCAGTACCTGGGTAATACGATACCCCTTGGTAAGACTGGTTGTCAGATTTTCGGGCTTCTGACGAAACGTAACGACTGTCAAAGATCCACGAATGATAGCCGGGACAACAGCCTGGACCAACGGTTTAACGTGGTTTCCGAGGCACGGAGGGTCTTGATATGTATACTTAGACGATCACTCATCCACCAACCGCGGCAAGCGTAGCTTAACCTCATTGGTCGACTAATTCCATTACAAACAAAAATATTTTTTTTAGAAAAAACCTCGAAAGAAAGAACTGAAGGTAATTATTCCTCAGCAATAGCTTTCAATCTCAATAATTAATTTAATTCTCCGTTCCAATTCGGAACAAAAGCCATCTCAATGGAAAGATTTACATCAGTGCTTTTACTTTCCATTTTTTAATAGTCCCCTCTGTTTTTATGGCCCAAAACTTAAGTGATGATGTTTAGTTACGTCAGAGCTATTTTGTTGTAATACCTTCGCGATCGTAAAATTTGATTATTTCTCCACTTTCACCTTTATCCTGAATTTTGAGTGCATTTAGAACGTAGGAGGAGATTCCTTCTATCTTAAGGCGAGTAATCATCTTAAATGTTTGTTTTGAATTGTTTTTTACACTTATATTGGATTTTGTAATGTTTATGTGGAGCTTGTGGCTAAGTATTAACAGGCGCACGGGTCGATCCAAGGTTAAGCTACGCTTGTCGCGGTTGGTCCGTGGATGGGTAACCATCTTTACATACTCCTCCGAGCCTTGGAAAGCACGTTAAACCTTTGGTCCCGGCTGTCATTCCTGGATCTTTGACAGTCGTTACGGGTCGTCAGAAGCCCGAAAGTCTGACAACCAGTCTTACCAAGGGGTATCGTATTACCCACTAACTGGGTTGTGGAGATCACATAAGGAGTCACTCCTTGTAAAATACTGTTATCCAGCTGCATCCGGTTAGACTGGAAGCCGACCCAAACATAGTTGGAAAAAGGGTAGGCAGATTTTATTTTTGTAATGTTTCTGGAATGTGTTGCAGGTTGCTGTAACCCTTTATCTGTCTTTGTTCAAGTGTACCTACTTTAGTTTCCTTTATCGATTCCCATGATTCATGAATTAAAATTGCGTTTCATCTATACATACATTAATAAAACTGAAGTGTCTGTTTGTAATGTCAAAATAACAGCTTTTTAGAAAGAATATATTTTATACGATACTGATACAAACACAAATAAATAAAATTGAAGTGTCAGTTTCAAAATAACAGCTGTTTATAATTATAATGAAATTTTAGTCTTTCTGTTTGTTTCGGCTAATCTCCGAAACAGCTGAACTGATTTTGATGAAATTTGGTATATTACGTAATTAGCATTATTTGTAAATTATTTGCTAATTTTAATCGACATACGGCGGAACCGCCGACGGAAGCTAGGTAACAATAAATCAGAAAAAAAAAGAAAAAAAAATACATTTATCAGAATCCAGACAGCATATAATAGAACTACAACATAAATCCACTAGATATCGCCGACGAAGGAAACCCATATTTACGTGTACTTGAACCACCTACTCTGTGGTTAAACCAGACCATTTTATCGCAAATATTTTAACGACAGCTAAACGAATTAGTTCCTACAGACAGGTATGATAAGAACTCTTAAATGGTATTTTGATGATCACGTCAGCATTGACGGAACGTCGACGTCAGCTCACTTCTAAGTGAGCTGTGAAGTTTCTAATGATCGCTTGATTGATCTGTTTTATTTTTATTTACTAAACCACCACAATGTTTGTAAGTGATTCTGAATCAGATAGTGATGATTATTATGTTAAAAAGTTTTCGTTAGCCCTACCATCGCAAGGGAAGAATTGGCCTGTCAAATAAAGTGTTGGGTGTGACTCTTATACGTTAGATCGAAATTCGAAATTCAGAATCACTCTAAACCGAATGAACGCTATCCCGAATCACTCTATCTCGAATGAACGCTATCCCGAATCACTGTATCCCGAATGAACGTTATCTCGATGTGACTGGTCCAGGATGCGCCGAGCGCTCGATTCAGTTGATTAACTGGCGGAACAAACTGCGCTATACGCGGAGGCTTCTTTATGCACCTCAAAACTAAAAAACTATCAAAATGACGTGTCGATTTAATCCTTTACCTACCCACATCACAACTACACATAATCACCGTCCCACCGTCACACAAAGCAAGTTGTTTGTGAAATAACAAAAGTTTTAATGTAAATTTCCAACCACCCTCCTCAAAATAGTTCGTGTAACAGAGTTTTTGAACTTCTCTCGTCACGTGGGATAGAGCGAGGTTATGAGATTTAGAAGTAATTTTTGAAGTTTGTTACTTGTCGTGTCGTGTTCCAAACGATGTATTGTTGGAATTTGTTCGGGAATTTCTGTGGCCTTTCTGATGAAGAGACGGGATTAAGTTTTGTGTTTGTGATTCACTTTGAGTGGTGGAAAAGTTCTTTGATTTTGAGGTCTGGCGAGGATATGAAGCTTCTTTTTCAGAAGTTCACAAAAATAATGTACTTTTACTATTAATAAAATTTACGAAGAGCCATGGATAAAATCAAAAATAAATATGGCTAAATTATGTCATATCCCTATGTGTTTTACTCACGGGTTTTACTGTGTGTACATAAATAATAAAATAAATAAATGAAATCGATGAAGTCAGAATTTACTACATCCAAACTAATATTGTAAATTCGAAAGTAATAGTAGTAGTAGTAGTTCGTAGTATTGTCTGTTTGTCTGTCTGTCTGTATGTAACCTTTTCACGCCTAATACAATGAACGGATTTCGATAAAATTTGGCAGAAAGATAGAATATTTGTTTGAGCAGTGGTGGCCCAGTTGTATCGGCCCCGACACATTAGAGGTAGGTCGTGAATTCTAACTCAGATAGGTATTTTACTTTGTGTAGGTATATTTCATCGTGGGGAAACCGGTATGTCCTATAGAACCAAAAATTTGAAGACATGTGATGTCCACCCGCGTGTAGTTGGTAAGTTAATAAAGAACATTTTCGAAATGTCTTATTTAAAAAATTATAACAAGAAATCTGTTTCTACGGAAAATTTAAAATCGGTCTAATTTGGCTCTAACACTATTTTTCGAAAATGTTCTTTATATAACTTTTTATCCTGCTTATGTTTCATTAAAATCGGTTCATTCATTTCGAAAAAAAACAAGGATTTGAAAGTTTGTAAGAAATGCCGTACGTCGTAAAATAGAAATGTAATTGGTTTTGGGTGCACTGACCTCAGTTCGTTTAGTTAATTAAAAAAATGTCAGTTTAAAAAGTCTGCTGTTTTTGTGTAATCTTCATAAACGTGATGAGTATCGATATGTTATCATGATAAAACAAAAGAAAACAGATCATCTCGACTCATACTTTAAGTAACTACAGTAATAGCGATCGTTGATCCAAAAAAAAACAAAATTGAATTACACAAACACAAAAAAGAACAAGTTGGGGTACAATATGCGTCACATCATTGCAAACGGCCATCACTCAACATAATAGTACGACCCTATGTGACATAGAGCCCCAGCGCTTTCAGCGACAGCCGTATCATGTGCTGAATTCATGGTTTCAGTTTGCGTGTCGATGTCCTTGTCACCCTGTATATTATAGAGAAGAGGCATTGATGGACGAACGTGTAAGTCCATCAATGCCTAGTTGTGGCTAAGGCTTGTATAGTACTTTTCTCAAATAATGCGCGGAAATTATAATACAATTATTTTCAAATTCAATGACGAACAACGAACAACAATATTTTTTCCCGCGTTTTTTGTTTTTACCTCCTTGGTTGCCATGTTTCGGAGTAAAAGATCGTTCTATTTTTAAATTATACGACAGATATGATTTTACTATGAAAATTTGGCCGCTAAACCAGGACAGATATGGATTTTCATACAACTTTTGCCGGCCGCTGCTCGCATGTATGTGGCCAGTACAGCAATTTCGATTTATCTCGAAGAAGGTTGTCAAAAAATGCTCAAATTTCCAAGCATGTTTGAGAAAAAAACATTTATTCAGTGCACAAAAAAGACATAGCACAACACACAAAGCACAATTAAATGATAACAACTTACGTAGCGTAGTCTGAACTACCCTTAATGGTTTGAGTACTATATGCCCTAATTAAGATGTTGTCATAACAAAATATGAGACTTGTGATTATCTTTTGTTTTACGACCAGTGTTTTATGAGGGACAAAGAAAAGTGTCAAATTTGACGGATCTTGTAGAAAGTTTTGCATGAAACTCTGTAGTATTATAGCCCTGTTTAAGCTATGTGCTCAATGTGTACACGCCAGCACATCAAGCTACTACACTTTAATAGATTTTTAACTTTATCGCTAAAGCATAAGGTTCAAAGTTGATTGGGAAAATTTGACAGTTGACAGTCTGTACACAGAAAAGCGTATGTCAGCCTATTTTCACTTTCTGAAAGTCTGTTCAAGGGTTTGCCCCATTAATCTCCAGTTACTACTAACAGTTATGATTCGGGACTATCCTAACTAGCCTGTATTGACCCACTGCAGGTCAAAGGCCTCCCTCTCCCTTTTCCAGACAATTCTGACTTCCTAGGGCAGGCCACTCTTGTAGACTAATGTAAAAAAAAATTGTTGACGTAATAATGCTTTCGACTTTTGTAACCTAAAGTTGTCCCCTAGACTGTATGATTAATTTCAGTTTTTTACTAGTTGTTTTTCAACAATAATTCACTACTATTGTTTTCGTTTTTACTCTAAATTGCTATTAGATTAATTATTTTCAGTTACGGCTGTGTTGTGAAATAAAAGTGTTTTCAATTTATTTCAACGAGAGCAGCGGTGCTATTCTGTAAATATCTCACCGTAAAAACTTAAGAGCTTTTTCGCCGTACGGCATTTCCTAAAAACTTTCAAGCCCTTGTTTTTCGAAATGAATGAACCGATTATAATAAAACTTCATACGCATAAGCAGGATCAAAAGGTCTAAAAAGTTAATTAAGAACATTGTCTAAAAATAGTGTTACAGCCAAATTAGACTGATTTTAAAGTTTCCATAAAAACAGAGATTACCAGTTTTCTTTATTTAAATAAGACATTTCGAAAATGTTCTTAAGTAACTTTTTAGACCTTTGTATCCTGCATATGCTGAAGTTTTATTAAAATCGGTTCATTCATTTCGAAAAACAAGGGCTTGAAAGTTTGTATGAAATGCCGTATGGCGTAAACGCTCTTCACTGAAGTGAGCATGAAGTGAGTTGTCAATAGTGACAATCCCTAGTATCACATGGAATTACAGCCCACTTCCAGCTCACTTCACCTACGTTTTCAAGGTGAGTTTTTTTGCAGAATAAACCGGCAGGTGTTCGAGTTGAGTTTAATTTTCATTGTAGAAAGTTAATAAATTAAAATGTGCAATTTTATTCCACTGCCAAGTTATAATTGAATTTGTTAAGTATTCTGGACTACGAAAAGTGTTGTGTTGAATATTGGGATTTAAGATGTCCGTGGCATCACAGAGGGCCGTATCAGAATACCGCTGCGGTATTTTTTTTTGATATCGCAGCCTTATTATCGGAGCCTTTTTGGCCTCGTTCAGGTCTTCAGGTATTTTTTGTTTTAATCTAACTTTGTTGGTTTTAAATGCTCCTTTTTTACTATTTGTAAAAAAGGAAATATAAAATAAAATAAAATATTTAAAAATAAAATATTTTATTTAAAAATAAAATATTTTCCCATCTTTCTTCTTTTTCAATATAATTTTCAGCTAGATGTGTAGTATGTGTAGATTTATGGGTCTCACCAAGTCGTAATAAGCTTTTATTTTGCCATAGGTAGGTACAAGGTCACACGGTTGGGATGAATCTATCAACCTAAGGATCTAGACGAAGTGACATTCTAATCAGCAATAATAATGAAAGAAAAGTCATTAATGTGTTGAATTGACATAAGCCACAGCAAAGCTTATGTCAATCCTATTGAAAGTCGTTGGAGAAATATGAAACGCGAAAGAAAAGCCACTTGTCTAGGCTGTCTGGTCCTGGTTTCGCAGCTACTATATGAGCTATTCATAAAAGCATGTGGTTCATCCGATAAAAGATGATTCGCAAACTAACGTTAATATTCAATGTTATCATACTCATACTCGTTTTCTCTCCTTTCCAGGTGTGGTTGTGATGACATGGTGGTGGGCGCTGGCGCTGCTAGCGCTATCGGCGCCCGCCCGCCCCGCGCCCCGGGCGGGCAACGGTGAGCAATTTTACAGTAAGCATCACTTTGTGCACTACTTCCCGCGTGATTGCGCTCCTGCTCGCAACCGATAGTGTCGCGGGTCCAGTTTATGTCATCGGTGTTTTTTATAATTTTTATCGTCCAATAACTTTCCATACTTCTAAAACACAGCTTTTGAAGCATCAGTAATTGAAAAAACTTGTTTACAATGTATTCATCAAGTTTTAAAAACGTTTATTATACATCTTCCATTTACATATCGAAAACATTAAAAGACATTTTCATGACGCTATCGGTTGCTCCAGTTAAGGAGTCGACACTATGGAAAATATAGGTCGGTATCAGATCAAAAATCTGTAACTTCATGAATTTTTGTCGTATCGTGATGAAATTTGGCACAAATATGCAGTAAGGTTTGGAGATTCGAATGATGTGTAGTTTATCCTGTTTTCTTGTATATCTATGTATGTTTTTTTGCATAGAATGAAAGAAATGGGAAAAAATCACGAAAAAAATAGTTAAAAATTTATTTCAAATGGAATGCAAGTTTATAATGACTAAAAAGATTAAACCATGGTTAATTACAACAAGCAAGGTAAACAATATATTTATATATGAAAACAATTTACTAAATTAAAATCATATTACTAATAGGTACATCCTATACTCTGGCTTCAGGAAATGATGTAGCTAGGTACAAATATAAGTAATAACTAATTATAAATATTATTTTAACTTATACCACTTCAGGATCAGGGTCGGTAAAGGTGGGTTCACTTTCAGGTGCCACGCTTAAAAGACTTAGTGCCTCTTCTTCAAGTTCTTTCACATTTCTTACGTACGGTTTTCTCAAACTTGTTATATATGGATCTGACGTGTATAAAAGCGTTTTAAAGACATCTTCATTTGTAGCAGATCGGGAACATTTTCTGGCATGATGAAGTCGAATGTTTCTGTAGTCTTTGTTGCGAGACTCTTGTGCGTCTTCCGATAGCTGTCCAATAGGAAGCACCGCAAAATGTTTGATAACGTTTTCCCCGTGTATGAGTATTTTATGAACGGAGGATGGCATATAATACCAATCGTAATTACTTACATAGATTCTTGCAGTTTCTATTGCATATTCCCCAAATTTTTCAGGGTCGATCATCATTCCAGAAGATAAAACTTGCAAGATAATGTACAGGCGTTTAATCAATGCCTCATCTACACCTGTTATTTCCGATGAGCAAGTGCTATTATAGAAGAATCTTCGTGCGGTATTGCCATCGTTCGTATTCCCGCTAACTTGCCGAGGTTTGTCGACGATTAATCCTAACTCCTCCCTGAAACGTTTTTGAACAAGTTCTTTCTTTTCTTTTTTTAATCTCTTATTTTCCTCAGTTGAAGCAGACCACGTCTTAAACGAAAGATTATAGGAAATATGCAATATCATTTCCATGCAGCGAATCCAGGCGTGTAAGGTAGACAATCCGTATTGGTAGGCGTTTTCGTTTTCAGGTCTGGCAGTTACTTTCGATAGGTCATTCATTAGCCGTGGAGTAGCCCCACATATCGTGCACGTGGAACCAGATGGAGTATCTGTAAGGACCTGAGCCACCTTTCCATCGATCATCGTTAGAAATAGTTCATGCTTCACATTTACTACAACACCATCTTTGTTTATAAGTGATGCTTGTGCAGCCCTAATTTGTTTTTTAATATCATCGACAACTGCCTTGGTTTTTTCTGGAGTTTCCTTACAAAACTCAATAGAAATGGGTCTGCAAAAACGGACAGATGAAGGTACCGGATTTTGCCAAACAACGGATCCCGATTGCACATCAACTAATCTGATGGGGACTAATGAAGTGATGAACAAATTGGCATCTGAAATTGTTTCCGACTCTTCTGCAAGTATTTGCTTGTATTGGCTTTGACCAGATGAACCATCACATCCCCATTTACAATAAAGGATCAATGTTCTATGTTGTTTTTGGAAAACAGAATCGATTTTTAAAATTCTAGCAGCAGTATGATCCAATAAATCTTGGATATTAATCACTTTAGCATAAGTATTCGTGATTTCGATCGTAGAAGATGGTGGATAACAGGATCTTTTTATTTCTTGTATTTTGTAGTAAGGCGGGAATATACAACACTTTCGTTCGTTGGTTAAGTTTTTCAGGTACATATATTGTGCTTTTGTTAGATCTAAATCTATAAAAGCACTCAATGCTTCTGTATCGGAAAGAATCTTCATCTGGTCTGAGTCGTTCCACTTACTTGAGAAATCTAATTTCTTTTGAGTGTCAGCGGTTCTTAATTCTTCGACAAGATGAGCTTCTGTGTACTCACGTAAAGCCCGTAGTCCCTGCACATAGGCGTTTTTTATATGTTCGAAGCCATATTCTTGGAGTAGAAGAGTGTTTTTCCTCTTCTTGGTAGATTCTGAGGAGTCTCCATAAGCCAAGCATGCTCTTCCTCGTTGGCCAGATGTTGATGGCGTAGAATATTGTTCAGAATCCGGTAAATTTAACGAATACCTTGAGTCCAACCAAGTACAATTCTTCTGTAAAAATGTTTCTTTTTTCCGAGATGCCAGGGCCCAGCGTTTGTTGAAAATAGGAAGAATGTGCCTTTGTATGTCACTAATTATAAAACACAAGTTGTTTTCAGAAACATTGAGTTTTTGCACTAAAACTTTGGATAATGATTCCATGGTCTTGCCGCCCTCGATATAGGGGATTATGAAGTCTCGTTTGGTACAGCTGAAGGAAGACATTTTAACACTTCACAATCTGCAGAAATAATAGGCGTAGATGAGATTTGCTTCACTTGAAGTTACACTGATGTAGATGTTCGAATAGTTTTTGCTTCCCTTTATATACTCATTTTACAATATCGAATTGGTACCTAAATCATTATTATCTTATAATTTCCCACGCAAACCGAGTGCAAATTTGATAAGGTCCCTTTATTATCACGAAATAATGAAGAAAATCTCCAAAAAGTTCCATATTGTTCATGTGAATGGTGTCAGTGGTAAACCGCAAAAGATACCAATTTTCGGGAACTGACTTTTATCAGTTTTTTTCTCATATCTTCTAAAACCGCAAATTTCCGCAGCTGATTTTTTTTGCATTCTATTTATGAATAGTTAGACTACTACTCAACACAAAAAGTAGCGCTTGGGCAAACGTGGGTAACACTGAAAACCTTCGACGAAAAACAATATAAGTGAGAAATAAGGTATGTCACTTTTTAAGTAATTACTGAAATATTTTTCTTTACTTTTAAAATCATTAAATTGTATCGCAAAAAGTATAAAATAACCTTTCTAAAAATGTAAAATACTGCATATCTGTACCAAGTATTTTTTCACAATTTGGTATTGAAACATGTATACGCAAAGACTTGAGTTTCGCACTTCTGTCTTCTATGTATTTCTATCTATGAAAAAAAATATAATTTCGCGTATTAAGTGAAAAAATCCTAATGAATATTATAATTTGACCATTAGAGAACCTAATAAAATAGCCATATTAGCCAAATTATGATATTCGTAAAAAGCATTTTTGATATGCGCTTGTTCTACCATTTTCCATAGTGGCGACGCACAAACGCGATGACGTAGTAATCACAGTGTTTGTACGGTGCGTGTGCGCAATCAGGCGACTGTTCACTACTTATCAGCAAAGTGACGTCAGTAAGCACTAACTTACTTTCGATCTTCTTTGGTATATTGTACTTGTTGTATTTAACTGAATCTGTACCTTTACTTGATTTAGGTATGCATTTTTACTTTTGAACTAGGAAAAAAGGTTTTCCTGTCAACCATTTTGTAACAATTTTTCTTTATAATTTAGAACCTACATCTACATGATAAGTTTTGTCTACTTATTAAAAAAAAAAAGATTTTCTTCCAATTTATATTTATTTTTAAGATTATAGGCTTCGAGGTCATTAAACTTCTTTGTAGTTTACTCAATAAAACGAAATTTTTAGGAGACTAAATTATGTCCTCAATATTTTTTTGAAGACTGATTTATGTCCTCAATATTTTTCACTTTACCGAACAAAGTTTTCGTTGGTCCGAATTATGGCTCCTGAATCTTTGTGCCAAGTTTCGTCTTGCGTGTGAATGAACCGCGCGAACTCCAGCATCTGCCAAAATAAGAAAAATCAATTACCTACATCGCACAGCTTTTTAACAAAAACTTCGATTATTCTTCTTCAAGAGAATAAAAGAAATGACAGGAGTTCTTAACAGTTGGAATGAACGTTAAATTACGGCGTCGATATTTCAACGCTTACCAAAAGTTTTTATCTTTTCTTTTACAAAAAAGACTTAAGACACTTTGATTTCTTACAGATAATAGGACTTTTATCTTTAATTTAAGATTGTCTTTACTAAGAAGTTTTTTGTTTGTGCTAGGATAAAAAATTTCTAGTTTTGTAAAGTAATGAAAGATTGACATTGACAAGAGAAGAGAGAGAGAGAGAGAGAGAGAGAGAGGGGGTGAGAGAGTCTCTAGTATATAACATACTAGAGACTGAAAAAAAAAACTATTTTCTTTATCAAAGGCACAAAGTTTACTGTATTGGGCAGAAGATAATGGAAGCGAAATACGGTTTCTTTTTTATAAAAAATTTAGCATTTATTTTCTTGTTTATTGTTACAAAAAAGATTGTTTGCAGCGAAGACTATTGTTATCCTCGACGAAAAAATATGCCAATTGAAATGTTTTCCGTTTTACTACTACTTCCTTTCTAAAGCCCCATTTACGCGGCGCAAGTTTATTTATTTATTTATTATTAAGGCACATCAACAACATAAACACAAACATTTACAAATAACAGAGAACATTGCATTGCATTGAACATTGTGTATTGCCTGTGGCATACCATAAAAAATACTACCGAATTGAGAACCTCCTCCTTTTTTTGAAGTCGGTTAAAAATTTAAGCGAAAATGACTAGCACCGTCTGCACAACACGTTCAATCGTTGCACGATACGAGCAAGTTTGTTTTCGTTCTACTTGTATAGGTGTAAACAGCAGGTACAATCCCACGTACAATAAAATCGCATTAAATACTGGCATGAAAATTTTCTATCATTCCAACACGAGTGCAATGAGTGAGGGAGTCCTAATCGTTGCTGCTCTTTTGAGTCAAGAAATCCTAAAAGAAATATCTAAGAACGTGCAACTCTAGGTTTAGACGAAGCAAAACTTGCATGCAATATTCGCATTGCAATAAATTCCTTGGTGTTAAAAAAATTGACATGCAATTCTCGAATGGTGAACCTTGCATTCAATTAATCTATGCCATTTTTAACCGACTTCAAAAAAAGGAGGAGGTTCTCAATTCGGTTGTATGTTTTTTTTTTTTTTTTTTTATTTTTTTTTTTTATGTTTGTTACCTCAGTACGCCGTCATTTATGAACCGATTTAAAAAAATATTTTTTTATTCGAAAGGACATACGTCCAGATTGGTCCCATTTTTGTCAAACTCCAGTTCTGATGATGGGATCCATGAGGAATTGAGGGAACTCCTCAAATATTATAGGCATACATATAGCAATTTTGGTATTTTCATTAACAACTCAAGCATTTGCATTCAGAAACTATAATTTGGGGAAGTGGAACTGATGATGAAGACCACAGATGGCCATCGAAACTACTCAATGAAAAATATTTCACGGGTAGCGATTCGATTGCTTTAATATGGTTGCTAAGCAATTTATGATCGTCACAATGCGTATGGTAAAGTGGAGCTGATGGTGACTTCACCATCAGCTCAAGTTCTCCTGGTTCTTACCAAGAGAACTCCTCAACAATTAACGTCCCAGCATCGGGAAAAGCAATATTTTGTAACAGGTGATGAGCAGTTGACATTAGGGTTTGAAACGGTATGCTCTTGAGGTGGTCCCATTGTCACCAAGTCAGAGTCTGATGAAGGGATCCCATGAAAGTCGAGGAAAATCTTCTTTGGTAGGCATGTACAGTGTGTTAGTTGAACTCTCTCAAATCAAATGAAACCTATTGATGATTCAAGTGTTTGAGTCCGAGAGTCATCACTTACCTATACTCCGACTTTTAATTAGCTGCAGTAAAATAACACTTATAAAAAAACGAAAATGCAGAACCAACGACACCGACTTCTGAAATTAAAGTTATTTTTCACTTTGTAGTGTTTTGTTGGAAGTCGGTTGTTTTTTTTGTTAAAAAGTTTTTATATATAAATCGAACGCGTGTAAACACTTGCATGCAATTCTTGAATGGCAATAACTGAACGTGCTTTATGGCATGCGATTATTGCTCTTGGACGTTTCAGAATCTTACACCGTGTATCTTTGTTAAACTATTATGTAGATGTTTTTAATTTCATAAAGTGAACGTCTAAGAAAGAACTGTGGATGAGAACTCCTTATTATTATTTCTGGACTCAGATCAACATAGAACAAAAATAATAAGACCACTTGTCCCAAAGTAGTTTAGTAACTTTAGAGTCCATTAAAATATCAAATTCATTGTTCAGCGTCATAATATTAGACTGACCAAATATATTTTGACTACCTAACAGTCTCAATTTAGTCCCTTTTGTAGCTTGAAACATTGTTATAGTTTTTGGGTCAGCAACAAAGTATGTGGTTTATTACACACTGTGTGTCATTAATCGTGAATATTATCTTTAGATTTTACGTCTCGTACCAAAAAGTGAATACAGATTAGACCGGCTGTATTTTAATACCAGTCTACATTATAATTATCAAAAAAAAAAAAAATATAATGTTTTTACATATCTCGTCACCTTGGGGTGTCCTTTGGAAGGCGTACGAAGGCCGAAGCCAACTCGCAGAGGCCCCTTATGAAATTTTAATGGAATGCGGCACCAGCCGACGATTATCCCTGTATGTACTTTGCAAGTGCAACCAAGGATAGCCCCCGGTTGGTGTAGGACTATTGCAGGATGGGAAAAAGTAAAAAGTTGGACAATGGGTGTGCGTGTGAGTGGCTAAAGTTGATTTCAGAGTGACTAGCACTATTGAAAAAGTTATAAAAATGTTTGAAGTTGTAGCGTAAACTGAACTTTATTGAGTAAGCTTTAAAGTAATTTTTCCATAAACTCATATTTGTTTACATTTTTTGCAAATAAATCGCGAATGCAGATTAATAAATTAACACTATGATAAGTAGGTAAAACATGTAATCATGACAGTGTTTTTTTTTTTAATTCTGCTGAGAGCTTTAGTTTTATTTTCTTTTCATAAAATCTTTTGAGTCTATAAAACTATCACTTTCCGCGAAACATACTTACCATAAAGTTGCCATAAACCTTTATGTGGTTCACAGGGATAAACCTTTATGTGGTCTAAGGGTTATAAGATACTTACGAGATCTGAAAAGACAAAACATTATGTCTAATTCCGGGTAAAAAATTGGTGAAACGTAGCACACATGTTGAAACAAATTCGTCTAATTGTTGTTACATTTGATGTTGCACTGTATAAATTAGGAAGGCTAATTTGTGTAACACATCATGTTACGCCAGGTACAGATTGGTGAAACGTAGGTGACATGAAATGTAACACACGCTAAAACAAATTCACGAACATGTGTAGGTATTGTTTCATTTCAGGTCGCATTGTATAAATTACGACGCCTAATTTGTGTAACATTTCGTGTTGCGTTTCACCAATCTGTACACGGCATTAAAGTCCTTTCTGTCTTCTCTTTGTATCCTATTTTCAAAGATAATTATACACTACAAGTACTACAACAACAACAAGAACAACAACAACAAGACAACAACAACAACTACTACAAGAATTTGTTGATGCTTGAATCAAATTTACGGGGGCGTTGTTAGTAAACATTTGTGAACAAATTTTTGCGAAATTATATTGAAAAAATCAAGATGGCGGCGTTAGTTCTGATTTTGGTCACGCGACACAAAATCCGTGTAGAGCTATTAATAGTAACCTCCGCAAAATAGGCCTTCTCTCACCGAGAGGAGGCTTTGTCCCAGCAATTTGAAGATAGGCTAATTGCGCTATATTATACATCGGGTAACAAACAAAGTCTGTGGTTTATAAACTTTATTTTGCGGTCACTCACGCCTTTCGCTATGTGCCGTAAACCGCGGATTATCTCTGCTGATTTTATGACCCATGTAGAGTTTTCAGAGGTTAATGGGCTTTTTATCTAGTTGTATTATTTCAAATAAACATACTTAGTAGGTATCTACATATAAATTTTAATATAAATTACTCCAGTCAAATGTTGCGTAGGTACTTAGAGGCTCATAAACACTAAATAATTCTGTCTCCATCGACCTCCTCAAACCTTTTTCCTATATAGGTATCAGAAAGTGTTCGTTATCAGTAAACTTAAAAATATCTGAGAAAACATTATCAACCGTTCATTATTTTCTAAGCAAACGGTTCACCATCTTCCATCTTCTCCTTACAAACATAAATTTATTCCAATTGGTCAATAAACTATATTCAATAATCAGCCTTATTATTTCCATGTAAATGCTATCACTACATTGTATAGCCACATTATCTGCTAGCATTAACGCTTAGTTCTGTGTACCGACATGTTTATGTTCCTAGGTCCTATTCAGATATTCACACAAATCCTGGTCACTGCGCATTATTTTATAAGTTATTAGGTTGTATTATTGTATGGAGGAATTTTAATGGTCTAAAACTTCTTCGTAGTGGGTTGGGTGCCGTTTTTTATGGGGACTAGATGCACCCAGTGGTAGAGCCTGTGGCTCTGTTTAAGATTAAAGATTTTTTAGATAGGTACTGCAAACTTCGCTGCCTATTTTCACGAAAATTTTATTCAATAAGAGAAAACCGAATTCACATCAAAGTCCCTACCCTTAATATTATAGTCAGTTTTCTTGTATGTTTGTTACGCTTTAAATTAAAGAGAAAGAAAAATTGTTTATTTGGGACACGCACAGAAAATAAAAACAGTGTTAAAGTTACACTAAAAACAGTAAGAAAAAATAAACAAGGAAAAGAAAATCTGTGCGAACCCAAAATGGCGTATCTCAGCATAATGCTGCGATATTTAAATAAAAATATAATACTGCTATGCTGGTATTCTGAAAGGGCCCGCTGTGATGCCACCATCTATAAATCCCACTAGGGGATTAAAAAATAAGAAAATTAAGCCATAAAATACAGAGTTAGTCTTCAAAGACCAGCCAAATTTAAGGGTGTGGTACAGACTATCAAACTGTACAACTTTCTCCACGGGACCAGCAGTTGCAGTTGTTTGTGTGTGAAGAAAGAATAGAATTTGTGTTATTTGCGAAAATTTTCCATATTTTTTGCGCGATAACTGTAAATTACGGAAAACGGTATAGCGGTTTTGTGATTTACGGATATTTTTGCCAAAATATGAAAATAATGAAGAGATATCGCTGTTTTCAGATGGGTTTTTGTACCCATACCTATTTGTCAACTTTTTTCACAATGTGAAGAGAACTGCAATCCCCTAGATTGAAAATTGTTTGTTAGATGTAAGTTTAGATAATGCGCAGTCTGTTGATAATGGTATCTCTGCAAGCTCTGGGATTGAATTCTCGCCTAGACAATATTTGTTGCGATTGTCATTAAATTACAGTGGATAAACCGTTATTTTGCATTTAAAATGTCAGCTTGTAGACTGGTGTAAGCTGACATTTTGTCTGACCTGACACTACTACACACTGGTGTTGTGAGACAGTGGTCAGATTTTCAAAAATCGATTGGTACTTACAGACAGCAGGCTTTTGCAAAAGTTGTCGTATACCCGTCTATGTAATAACAAAAAATATTCACACCTAAAATGTACAGTTGCCTCAAGTCATGCAACTTATTCTCAGACAATAACAACAGAAGCAGCTGATTGATCTCAATTCTCATTCTCACTTTTATATTTTCGTTCAAAGTCACGCAACACATCTTGGCACCTGTATTGTTCTTATTGTTAACATAACGGCTTGTTTCCTCGAAAGGTTGGCAGAGGTGTACCTATAGTACAAATCCAGACTCCGGGCGGCTACTGAGAAATTACAGGTGGAAAAATCCAATAACACTTTGCCCCGCCTGGGGACTGAACCCAGGACCTCATGCTGCGTTGCGTTTGCGACCACTAGAACAACTAGGCAGTCAACCTAACCTAACCTTATGTACTTTATGTAGGTATATAAACCTGCTTATCGCCAAGTAAATGCTTTATCACGGGCCATTTAATCCGACTGGAATAGTCCACAAAATATGACCGTATGTGTTTTCCGCTTGATCGCCTTTGTAGGAGAAAAAATATTCTTGGTTTAATCTTTTAGAAAAATCAGTTTTACAAAGGAGTATCGTATTACCCGGTAACTGGGTAGTGGAGATCGGATAGGCAGTCGCTGTATGTAAAATACTTGGTATTCAGCTGCATCTGATGAGACTGGAAGCCGACCCTTTTTTTTTTTTTTTTTAGGGTGGGAAATCATCAAATGACCCCTCCCGCTCTGGGTGGAGCGGAAGGGAGTGTCAGACTCTTACTGACTAAAACCCATCCGTGTTCCTTCCTTAGCCCTTTATGTTCCGGGGCAGCGGTAACCCTTTCGGACAATCCCGCTGCCCCGGCAGGCTTCGGCCCTGACGGGCCCCTCCTTCGATGCTGACATCTCTTTGAGGCGCGCGTGGAACACATACGCGCCGTCCGGCACGGGCCTGGTCCTGATCGGACGGCGAGCTACCCATTACTCGCCGGCCGCAGGCCCGCGCCTACGGTGGCCGGGAGTCGTCACGCGGCTCCCGACGCCCGGAGCGTCTACCGCGGCGGCTGGGACGGGCGGCTCTCTCAGCTCTCTCCCTCGCCCATCCCGCCACCTCCTTCGCTAGCATGACTGCTTCGCAGAAGGAAATGACTGCCTCCCACTCCCTCTCACCCCGGACCATGGCTTGGACCAGGGCCGGGCGCGAGAGGTCGCCGCCGCTGCCGATCGCCTCTACGAGGACACGGCGGTGCTCTGCCCAAGCCGGGCAGACCTCCACCGTATGCTCCACCGTGTCCTCAGGGCGATCCTCGCAGTGGTGACACCCGGGCGTTTCCTCCCGCCTGATGATGTGCAGGAACCTCCCGAAACATCCGTGTCCGGTGAGGACCTGCGTCAGGCGGTAGGTGAGGGCGCCGTGACGCCTCTCTAGCCACTCCTCAAAGAGGGGCCTTACCGCCGCTATCGCGGCGTGCCCTGCGCTGGGTTGCGACAGTCGCGCTTTCCATGCCGCCATGAGATCGCGCCGGAGGTCCGTCCGCTCCGCAGCAATTTGCCGCGGAAGCGGGTTTTCCCCCCGGCGTAGTGCCTCCGCGCGCCATGGAAGCCGACCCTAACATAGTTTTGAAAAGGCTAGGCAGATGATGTTCTTTTATTAAAATACATTTTCATCTTTATGAGCTTAAATTGTGATAATTGTACAGCCATTAATACTAATGCAATCTAAATTGTGCAATCTACATCTATTAATTAATGAGATAACGAGATGTAATTGCACATTGGGAGCTCATTTTATATCTTTACAAAAGTATTAAAGCTGAATTATTTCTAATGTGCTTGTATAGTGGGATGTTTCACTATAGATAAGAATAAATTTATAATAAGAAGACAAAGGATTCATACCTTTATGGGCAGTTCAGACTACGCTATCATAATCAGCTTATAATGTTCCCACTGCTGGGGCACAGGCCTCCTCTCTTTGAGAGGCAGTGGGCCGTTAGCCATCACATTGGTAGATCTCACATGTCTTGGAATTTTTGGTTCTAGTACATGTTGGTTTCATTACGATGTTTCCTTCAACGTTTTGAGAGAAGTATAAAGTAAACTTTGTGTAACTTATTTCATCACCACTGCGCCTGTCTGGATCCGAACGTCACCACTACGCCACCACTCCTCCAATTTAAGTTATTTCTATATAAAATATATTTTCTTTTCAATTTAATTTATTATCACCGAAAAATATTTCTTTTCAATTACCTAAGTCAATAATAATTTAATAATAATAAGATTTTTTTTTTATTGACACAAATACAGCTTTTACAAACTTTGTTTGAAGCCGTGGCTTCTGAGCAACGAGCTACTCGTACGCTAGTCAATATCACACAAAAACAAGTGAAATTCTTTCTACTTTTCCGGAAACGTTTACGTTTCATATTTCCGTGTCCCAAACTGTAGGTCGCGTAATGAAAGCGAAGTTGTTTCACTTTCATACAAATTATGGTGTGATGGGATCTAACACACACCTTTATTTGTCTCACGCGGCCCTTATGTGGGGACGCCATGCTGTCTGTTAGATTGGGATAAAGGGCAAAGGTTTTTTGTTTTTAAATTGTATCTTTGATGAAAAGAGGTGTTTCGTGTAGAAAAGTTACTAATTGAAATATGGCGTGTTTTGATCACATCACGTGATCAAACACGTTTGAATATTGTATCTTTAGTGGAATTAAGTGTTTAGAATGAACTATTCATCGAGTGGAGGCCGCGTATCGGCGTAGTGTGGGACACGCCGCCAGCTAGATGGTCCGACGACCTAAAGATGCTGGCTGGGACAGACTGGATGCGAAAGGCGGAGGACAGGGTGTTGTGGTGCAGTCTGTGGGAGGCCTATGTCTAGAAGTGGACTGCGATGGGCTGAGTTGATTGATTTGATTAATAAAAAGTTTAATTCTGTTTTATATTTTTCCGATGGAACAGTTTAATTATGTCAGACTAACGAATATTAGGAAGCGAAATGAATAAAAATGTATAATTATTTTTTATTTTACTGGAATGTAATTTCAATTAGCCTAAGTACGAGCTGTATTATTTTATTAACTATGTCATTATTATTAATACTTTATCAAATAAATCAGTTGTCCTAATATTAGGAAATTGTAAGAACGGATGCCGCCTGTGATACGGTTTTATCCCAGAACAGGCATCATACTTTGTAATACCTATATTATTTCTAAGATTTATACTGTATTTTAACCAATTTTAATTTTTGAATAAATTTGTATTATTATTTTTTTATCTATGTTAGATAACTTTCAGAGTTTCTGAATAATAATAATAATATTAGGTACGATAAATGATATAACATCTCCTATCTCTCTCACGTGTCCCCATAACCTAAAAACTTACTGAACACGACCGTACAAACCCATACCTACTCAAAAACATCAAAAAAGCCTCGTAAAGAAAAGTCTCACATTTCCACGATAAGTGCTCTCCCTCCCTACTGCTATAGTAAAAGCTTTCAAGTTGTTTAGTGAGTACACTCTTCACTTTCGATCGCTGCCTTCCACTTTACTACCTGGCTGTACCGATCTTGTACAAGCACTTGACGACTCAATGGTACTGATAATGTTGGGCTAGTAATCAAAATATTCAGGATTTTTAAAAGACGGGTATCTGTTTTCGGAACACTAAAATTACAAATGGTATTTTGATAAAATATATTGCTCTCAATGAATGTTGGTACTAAGCTTAGTTGTTTTGATATAAAAATACGTTTTAGCCCACCTTATCCAAAAGTACTATTAACGTTATTTGCCGATACTCAATCATGGGGTAAAATTCTCGTAAAGATTTTAATGCAAACTTCGATTTATTTAAAACCGGGTAGGCATACCCGTAGTATTTAATTTAATCTTATTTGGGTGAATTACAGCTAACAATACAAAAAGTGATAGCAAAGGAATTCAAAGCCTCCACAGGTAGCAAAAGATATTTAGAACAGATTTTTGCCGAACACAGGAAATCTAATCAAAACAAGTAACATTTAGATCAAAGGTGCTGGGGCAGTTTTTTTCCGCCACTTCTTCACAGCTAAAGCACTAGGAAGTAATGAAGGGCTGGCGTTTTGAGGGACTATCTTAATTAATTATGACCTTCAAAAAGTGCTGATTCAGAATCTGGTTTGACTTTTGATTTTGACGTAGGTACCTAACGTTATGCGTGCTCTATACTAGTATGTAGGTGTAGGTACATTTCAAAAATAGTGCAATCATAAACGATATAATAAGAGAAACATACGTCTAAGATGGTTGGACTGGATCCCGAGAGAAACCCCGCTGGACAGGTGTCTTGAAGTCAAGGGAATTGGCAACCGTAGATGTGTTTACTAAAGATGTGATGTACGGATTTTTGAACTATTTATCTATTGGCGAGAAAAATATTGAAAAAGCCCTTACCAATTAAGTACGTAAAAGGTTTCGGGAAAAAGTATATAGTAATAGAAAAAGAAAAATAGTGATAGAAACCCAATTGGCAAAAATTAAAAAAAAAAAGTCTCATAGCGTCGAGTTATGAGACAGGGCAGGATAATGGGATAAGCATAATCAGCTTATACAAGATCCCATTACAATAGATGGACAAACTTTTAGTAATCATTCAGACCACCAAAATAAGGACGATGGTAAAAAAATATATAAGAAAAACGCATTGGATAACTTACAAAAAAAAAACAGCTAACGAAAATACACTACTAATGTACCGGCAATGTATTAATTTATTTCAAAATAAAATCTCTTTAATCAGTGTTTTTTTGCTTGAATATCTTTGGTTAGACGTACTGAGCGCTGTGTTCAAATTTGTCCATCTATTTTAATGGGACCCTGTATAATAATGTTCCCACTGCTGGGACACAGGCCTTTTATTCTGATGCTGAAGCTAGGGCTTTATTAACAGAAAAAATGTTAATAATAAGTTGCAATAGACAGCCTATCACTCGTTTGTTTGATACTGGGAAAAACACGCCATAGTACACAGTATTACTATTCCAATTGAAATACCCAAAGGCTTAGAAATAGGTCCGTTATTGTTCACATAAATGCTTACGAACAACAAAATACCTATTAAACTACTTGATCTAGATAGCTTCACAGTACTTCGCTGTCGCAAATTGTTATTTGCATTTCAACAAAATTCTATATCTCACAGACAATAGAATTTTCACCAATGTTGCTCCAACGATGTTGTGTCCAACATCCGAGATTATGTTTAAGGTGGAATGTAGTCTTTGCTGAATGGGGCTACTAATTCTGAAGGCCTTTAGTTTGTCTTCCAGAATATTCTTAGGCGATCGAATGTTTAGTTATGTGTCTACATATTTCATGTAGATACTCGTAGGTAGTGCTTTTGTTAGTCGCAGGCACTTCAAATGACTCTATAGACCGCTAATAACAGGAAATGTTTTAATAATTAAATACTCATTGGAAATATTATTACACTGAAGATCTCCCTAAAACAAATGCTTCCGTGAGGCTCTGATCGGCTTTGCAGTGCTGTGTTTCACCACAATAGACACAAAATCGAAGGCATATCAGTCCACTACTGGGCATAAACTCCTATCGCATCACATCGAAGGCATAGTACCTAATCAAAACAAAAGCACACCGCCACTCCTGCATTTTACCGATTTATTCTTCGTTCGGCCCACTGAGTTTTGTCCTACATAAGAAATTCCTGGTTCGTCCCAAACAATATGCTTCCTTCGTCCCAAAATATAATATTAAATATTTTATTCTTGCTTCGTCCTATTTTATATTCCTTCTACGGCCCATATTTTTTTTGTATATGCTAAACTCACTTTTTTGTACAATCGGCAAAAAAGGGTTACGTATTATTAAATATTTAACATCAACCAACTATTTATCACAATCGGTCCTCTCTGTCTTCTGCGCGAGAAAAAAATTACTCGTGTTATTTTATAAAAACACTCATTAGGCGCTCTTAGTGAGTAAGTTGTACGTATATAGCTGACGTCATTGGAATCTGTTTAGAAGTGCAGGTAAAAAAGGTCCATCCCATTTTGATTGCGTCCTTTGTTACTTCATGTGGCCAATAGCTTTACTTTCCGTTATCAGCAAAACGGGCTCAACGCTAGCTCCCGTGATGCAAAGCACAGTATCAACTCATTCGTCACCTGGTTATAGTGTGATTGAGTTTGTCATAGGTAAGTCATAATGTTTATCTAAAGTATTAGTGATATATTATAAGTTAATTAGGATCGGATCTAGTACCGTTTGGCAGGAGGAAGGGGGTAAAAGGGGTGAAAGCTGGTAGGGGTTGGGTCCCTGATTATAAAGCTACCACTCTTACTACAAGGTATTTTCAAGAAATTAATAAAAATGGTTTCTAACCTCAAATAAGATAAATAGTGAAACGAAACCTTAAAATGAGTGATTGACAACCAAATCTGTTCCCGTTTATTTTCTGTTGTGTAAAATGTCGTGCAATATCGTTGAAACTAAACGTACAAAAAAAACTAAGCCATTTGAAATGAAACGTACAAAAAAATCTATGCAATTTTTTTGTTGACTGTACCTTTAAAGTACTTGCAATTTGGGACGAAGCACAACTTCAATACTGATATGGGACGAACTAAGAATTTTTTGGAATGTGGGACAAAACTTCGGGACGAACGAAGAATAAATCATTTTACCGCACCGCCATCGGTGTGTGAAGTGTGTGCCCCGAAGCCCCTAACAATCACTTATCTTTACCTTACCTTTATGTCATGTTTGATTACGAAGAGAAACTCCACCTTATCTAGCAGACATCAGTGATAAGTCAGAGATAGTGGGCGTAATTGTAGGATTTCCGTGAGATGAGCAAACATTTCACCGCGTGTGGAAAGCGGCGGAAACTGAGTCGTGGACCAAAGTTTATGGGGCTTTCGGATCATAGAAAAAGTGTGGGTATATCTAGACGTTTATTACGTCAAACATGATCAAGATTTATGATGATATTAACTTCGTCCTCGATAGTTAGAGAACGTTAGAGAGCTTAGATATTAATTTAGCATAGACTCACGCTACACATACACTGTAAAAAAAATCTTCAGGTGCCTGAATGACGTTGACAGGGGGGCAATGTTGGTAAACATTTGTGCAACTGTTTTGTAAAATGAATTAAAAAAAAATGGTGTCGTTAGTTCCGATTTTGGCCACGCGCCAAAATAAGCTTGTAGCGGTATAAGTATGTACTTGCCCTATCTAGATTTACAGCTGCTCTACGTAAAATTAATATCTCGAGGACCAAAAGTTCCCCAAAATAAGTCCAATAATCGTCCTCTTTTAATATTTTGCTCAAGATTGGCAGGCACTTTTGTATCCATTACTTATTTTTGACAACACGACGCAAGCCAACCCTAACATAATTTATGTAGGTATATATTTTGAAAGGTCAAAATAATAATTAGTTTCGGTGTTTACTTCAGCATTCGATACCAGTTTAAGCAAACTAGTCTCAAATATAATAATAACATTAACCCACCAATATTATCTGTAATGTATCTGAAATGTGTGGTCACATTATTTGAGGGTGTAGAACAGATCAACAAACTGAAACATCGTAACTATCAACTGTCCCTTACGAAACTTCAATACCTTCTCGTTCCTTTTTTTTTTAAGTGTTTTAAACCACACCAAACTGTGTCATCATCATTATTCTCCTGCCCTTGTCCCAATTTATTTGTGGTCCATACTTCCCTATTAGTCGTCATCTCGGTAGTCACCCCCTTTCTAACCATATCAGCGCACCAAACTGTATAAAACAAAAAACTAAAGACAAATATAGCCCTTAAAACAAACAGTAGGGCTGGCTCTCTTCGTGTCAGTCGGTCATTTCGTCCACGCCGACTACTTTCGACCTGTCGGAGAAACTGTTTGCACATCGCGCGGAAATCCTACAATTACGCCCTACAATGGAGCTAATAGTCCATGAGGCAACGACAAGAAATGTTCCGTCGGACACTCGGACTAGTTCGATTCCGGTCGTGTGTGTTCGTTTTGTTGGAGTAGATAAGAGAGCGTTTGATGGTCTAGGTAGTTTATGAAGAGATATATCTATACTTACAACACTAATTTGAATATCAAGATAGATGAAATATGCTTAAAAGGTTTTACTTACTTTTACTGTTAGAGAGCGTTTACGACGTACGGCATTTCTTACAAATTTTCACCTTGCCCTTGTTTTTCGCTAAACTTCGCAGCATGATACAAAGGTCTAAAAATTTGTAGAGAATATTTTCTAAATGTCTTATTTGAAAGAAAGATAACTGGAAATCTCTGTTTCTATGAAATATTTAAAATCGGTCTAATTTGGCTGTAACACTATTTTTTGAAAATGTTCTGAACTAACTTTTTAGACCTTTGTATCCTGCTTAGGGCCTGTGCACACCACGTCTTTTAAACGCGCCGTTGACGCGCATTTTAGAAACGTGCGTCGACGGCGCTTTTATTCTATATTTTGTCTACATGCTGCGTCTGACTCGCATGCGTATCGCGTCTGTATCGCTAAAAACGCGGGTCAACGGCGCGTTTAAAAAACGTGGTATGCACAGGCCCTTATGCGTACGAAGTTTCATATTCATTTCGAAAAATACGGGCTTGCAAGTTTGTATGAAATGCCGTACGTCGTAAACGGTCTTAAGAAAGTAGCGACGTAGTAACATAATTATACAGGTTGAAATTGAATACATGCGACAAATCGAAATGGGAGATTGTACTCATCATTATGAACAACTTTTACTATGGGACCAAACCTGAAATTGCGAAAAAAAAACAGCTGTTCCCTACATTTTGACGAGATATGCGAACATAAATGCAGGAAACAGCAGATTTTTTTTCGCGATTTCAGGCTTGGTCCCATAGTAAAAGTTGTTCATAATGATGATTACAATCTCCCATTTCGATTTGTCGCATGTTTTCAATTTCACCCAGTATTTTATAATTTACTGGGGTTACCTCTAACTCTGTTATGTATATGAGATATAATAAAAACATTTTGTATCAAAAACAAAAGGTAGATCTATGCATTGCGAAGTTTTTTTTTATTCAATGTCGTTCCAATTTAAAATGAATAATAACAAGCGAAAACCGCACAGTTTGAGCCTTGTCTCTCAGTTTGATTTATTACAGTTTTCCTTCCGAAATAATTTCCATTTTGGAGTAATAGTAAATCACGCTAACACAGCGAAGTAAAATGTATAGAAATATATAGGTATAGAGACGCTTTTAAATTTCCGTCTCACGATAATTATAAATTGCACGTATTTCCATTCATTTTTCGTTTTATTTTTCGATATTCATCATCGCCTAGCGTTTTTACAGCTATAATGGGGTCGGCTTCCAGTTTAACTGGATGCAGCTGAATACCAGTATTTTATAAGGAGCGACTATCTATCTGACCTCGACGACCTAGATGGCCCCTTGTTAAGACTGGTTGTCAGACTTTCGGGCTTCTGACGACCGAAAGTTCCACGAGTGACTGCGGCCAGGACCAACGACTTGACGTTTATTTTTCGATATTATTAATATAATATCGTCACTTTAGAAAGTATTATATAAAACTCACAATAAGTGGGAAAAGGGAGCTCAAGCTCATTATACATAAATACCTCTTAGGCTAATAGAACTTCACTTAATAAATCTCTCTCATTTCGCGTTCGGGAAAGCGAGCGTGAAAAACCCACGCGAAAATTCGCGCCCTAATTTCCAAGTATGTTTACTTAGCCAAGTTTGCGTTAAGTTTTCCCATACAAAGTGTTAGTGCGCAATATTTCAAACGTTTTCACACTTTTGTGCCGATACAAAGTATTAAGTGCCTGGACCGAATAATGGAGTTGTCTTACTAGACTCACAACTGTCGGGTACATACAAGTTTCAAAGAAAAGCGGTTAGAAAATTTCAAAGTTTTTCTTGGAGCTCATGTTCGAGATTTATTTATATTCTTACTGTCATTTGTGGGGTCAATGTTGCTCTAGAATATGACGTGTGACAGGAATTTTAAAATACTACTGTCATTGGACGTCATTTTAAATAATTTCGTCACCACTGCATTCAAAACGGTGAAGGAAAACATCGTGAGGAAACCGGCTTGTCTTAGAACCAAAAATTCGACGACATGTGACATCTACCAACCCGCACTGGGCACGCGTGGTGGATTATAGCCCACTCCCTCTCGAAGAGAGGAGGCCTGTGTCCCAGCAGTGGGAACATTACAGACTGATTATGTATGTACGGCGAAGTCAACGATAAATGCTTTAATGGTATTTGTCTTTATCGTTTTAGTTATTAACAAGCAATTTTTTATTAACCCTTTGGCAACTTCTTAGAAGCGCTAGGGGGTGAGTTTGCAAAAAACTATGTTATAACTAACTTTTACTTATAAACAGAAGCCTAAGTAGCAACTTTAACGTTTCTAACTTAAAAAAAATAATAAGAACTTTCATACAATCTTTCATCTCCTATTTAACCCCCTTAGGGGATTAATTTCCTTAGTGCTCTCTTTCGTTATAAAAGGAGCTCTAATGCTCAGAAATCAGGGCTTCAAATTAAAATGTAACACCTTTTTTAAGAGAATAAAACTTTTCATTATTTTATTTATTCAGATGAGATAATTTATCTTAAAAACTAAAAAAAAGCTTAACCGTTAAGGTCGAACTGATCTCAACAAATGAAACGTATCTGGATTACAATAAGATTTAATGCCACTATTTGTTAGGTATATATTTACATATTCAACGTGGGTGTTAAATCCAATTAATTCTTTGAGATTGATTGGTTCATTGGATTAGTAAAAGTCTGATTTAGTTTCTGTTCAGTCAGGAGGAGATTTAGGTCTAGGCCTAAATAATTGTTTTGTTGTAAGTAAGCTCTTGTTGCCATGTGTAGTAGTTTATTATTTATTTATTTTAAATTTCTAAAAAAATTATATTAAGACTTGATACATAAATAATGAACAGAGTCACCTTAAAGTTTATCCAGATTACAGTAAAAAATTGAGAAATGTTTTTAACTCTTTGTGAAACAAAACACTATGGGGTTTATTTATTAACGATGATTACGGTTATGTGACGTTCAAACGTCGAAAATGTATGGTTAGACAGTCGCTAATCGCATGTTAACTTTAAGCAACGTTTATGAACAACGGGGTAAAAGTTAATGAGTAAAAATATAATGCTCCCAAAAGAAATCTACCTTTATGAATATCTCTTCTCAACGTAATCGAAAAACACAGACATTTCTTCGAATTCACAATATTAAGTTACCTCACTCGCATACAAAGCGTGTCAGATGTCGCTTTCGTTCGCTCAGTACATAAACACTATGTACAGTCAGCAAAACAGATTAGTATTCAGGCAGTTAAATCAGATCCGTTTCAAACTTTAACCTTTAACCCATGCGTATACTGAAAAGTCAAATCAATGGCGTCGTTCGATAAAGTGTTAATTACTCATAGATGTATGATTCAAATGAATAATTTTGCTGTTAGGTTTAATGTAAGGATATTTTATTGTATTTATTTAATATTTAATTGCTAATTTAATGTTATATACTAAGATAAAAGGCAAACAAAATTAAAATTATAAAAATCATGATGTTTTTTTTTTACGAGCGTCTTGTAATTATTGACATTGCCTAAGTAATATGCCTCTGTTGTCAAAATTGTATTTATAGGTGAGCATTCAAAAGTAAACCGCAATAATTGTTAAAGGCTTGAAAAGTTACCAAGTTTTGCTCACAGCTTATAAAATAATGTGTTGAGATGTTGATTATTTGCCTGCAAAATAAACTGTTTTGTTGACTTTACTCTTCGTACCCGGGTCAGTCGCGTGTGCAGGTGTTGGCACACTTTAATTCTGGGTGCGCTCTTGTCGATATTTATTGAGATTTTTATGTTTCTGTGAAGATGTATTGATAAAAATGTATTATAGAGAAGTCAAATATAATGCATTAACATGTGTGAAAAATTTAACTAATACACCTACATAAAAATTGGGTTTTTTCAAAATCTATTTATAAAGTTCTGAGAAATAATTATGCTAAAGAAGAAAATAGTAATTTTAACATGTTACATATTCTAATCGTAAAACACATTGTTGCAAATCTGGAAGCAAACAATATTACACTACAGAAAACATAAATAAGTAGGTACTCGAACACTTGATGGATGGATAGACTCACACATAACGTAAGTAATAGGTAAAGTTTATACTGTAATTCGTATTTTCCAACTCATTAGTTTTTCTTTCAAGCCACAATGGTTCAATTCATTAAGGAGAAAAGGAGAAAATGGCAGCGATGAAATGGACGCACCACTATACACACTGCCCGCTAGATTAGCTAATAATAAAATTATGCAAAACACCAACATGATTGTCTACTTACGAACTTACGCTACTTGAAGCGAGCAAATTGATCGTTCGAATATATAAACCTCACAGTTTCAAGTAAAACATGAGCATTTACAAAGAGAAATTGATAGTGTTGATAATAACCGGGTAGTTGCTAATCTTGACCGGTTTGTTTACGAATTTATCTCGGATTTCTCTTCTCGATTTGTGAAATGGTGTGGAAAGTAAATTTTAGGAGTACCCTGAGCTTTACTACTGAGTACAGAGACGTACTAGAGTATTACAAGTGTTTGTCAAATGTCACGGTTATTATGCAAAATGACTCTTCTGTATGTTTATTTTAGTGAAGATTGTTTATTTTTTTTATTTGATAATTATGTAAATTTATGTTTCGAAAGCTACGCCGGCTGAAGAGCTTTTGTGATAATGTGCTAGTTGTCCAATTAACACCTCATCACAAAGGCTTTATTAGAAAGTGTGCGTATGTGTGTGTGTAACACGTTTATCAATATTTGTGTTGTCTTTTGTCGGTATCGATAAAGACAAACCTTTTGAATATATTGGTTGGTGGGGAAGCATGCAGTGGTGGCCCAGTGGAAATTGCGACTTACGAGTTAAAGGTCGTAGGTTCGAACGCGCTTTACTTTGTGTAAATTATTTCATCACCACTGCTATTAAACGGTGAAAGAAAATATCGGGAGGAAACAGGCATGTTCTAGAACCAAAAATTCTAAGACATGTGACATCTACCAACGCGCACTGAACTAGACGCGTCGACGGCAGTCCTCGACGCATATGAGCACTAATTTCAACAAAAGACTTTTGATTTTGATTTCATGATCATTAGGAACCCTCACTGGCGTCCCCAGAAAACAATACCAAAGTTTCATCACAATCTGGCCAATGTTTTTTTTTTTTGATTTTTATTTATTACCGATTACCAATTTGTCTACTATAACGTGACAATTGAGTATAATGTGAGGCCGTTTAAATCAATGAATAGGTATCACAGGCTAAATATCATTCCAACTCTTTGTCCCAACTTGCTCCAGCAGATTAATTGCGTAACAATTACTATCAGTAACAGTGGCTTTTTATTTTGACAGTTTAACAATATTCATTGCTTTATTTACGTTGTCGAGCAAACAAATTTTTCGAACATATATGGATTAGCCATGTCCTTAAAAATGATTCAGATTGAGATTGATAGAGTGTAAAGCAAATGGGTGCAGTCTCCGCTCGCCAGAATTACAGCCAGTGAGTCCCCCTCAAACGGCCGTACAATTGAAATAATTCTATTGTACCAAATGAGATAAGGTAAACTCCAGGCGTTGCCTATCTATCCATGGTGGGCACTCTGTTTATTTACCATAGTTATTAAGCATAATGCTTTAAAGATCTGGGGGCCCAAAAAGGCCACTTTGGCAGAATCATAAAACAATTCATATCACGCAATTCATCTGTTTGATAGTTTCACACCTATATATCCCTGAAGGGTTAGGCAGAGGTGTACCTATAGCATTTTACGAATCTCCATACAAAACTGTCATACAGATGAAATCGTGTGATATGAATTGTTTTATGATTCTGCCAAAGTGGCCATTTTAGGCCCCCAGATAAGCGATACAATTCATTTGACGTTGATTTGAAGAATGAATAAACAAGTGAGCTGGTTAAATGATTATCGTTGTGGACGCTTCCTTCCTATCAACAAAAACGAATCGTTTTGCTTACCAGTGGTAGAATTTTTTACTGCCAAACTGTAAATATAAAAATAGATTCGGAAGCTAATTTTACCTGTAATAGCTACATATAGGAGCTATGTAAAAGCAATGACGTATTTGCTTTATTATTGGTAAAGATTAAAAAGTCTTAAATTTTAACGGTCCGTGAATCATAGGAACCGTCCATAAATAAATTTTAATTCGAACAATATCCTTTCTTGAAAGTTACTCCAAAGAATACATTTCATCTTATTTCCGCATCTAGTTATGCATGGTGTATGAACCTAAACGAATCAAAAGGATTAGGTAGTAGGTGGCTTTCGATCTGGGTTACTCCCTGAGTACTCCGATCCCCGAGGCCCCCGTCCCGGAGAACCCCGAATACGATAAATATGTCAGTTGTAGAAACAGACATATTTGTCGTGCAAGCTCACGTGTTCTTCGCCTGTGGGTAGGTAGAGACCTACCCTCATGCGAAGAACACGTGAGTTTATGTATGTAGTTACGCATTGTTAAAACCTGAGGGGCAATTCTCGTAACTTTAAGAACGTTCACAGTCTCATCTCAGTCTCAATCTGTCAAAAATACCTCTAATTTCCCAACAGTTTTAACAAGTTTTTAACATTATTGTTTGTCGCCGAGCTGAGACAGCGACTAAATATTGAACGTTTTAAATGACGAGAATTGGCCTCCAAGTTTCCTTAAAAAAATTTAAACAAATAAAAAATACCTGTCCGATATCTAATTTCATATCTTGCAGAAAACAGGCTATTCAACCCGTAGCTTTCACATACGACGAGAAAATATCAAGCGGATTAACTGTAGCTTACTTTTGTCTGCCAATGAAAAAAAAAATACTATCTGCCATCCAAGATAGGTACTTGCTTCAACAATAACTATTGTGAAGCTTATTGCAAATTTCACACACAACAGTTGACATTCATTGACAGAAACGAATCATGACGAAGTCTTATTAGCCTATAAACACGTATTTCTCATATTTATGAACGACTAGCGATCCGCCTCTGCTTCGTCCGGTTTTTTGCGACTTGTCTAAATATCGAGATTTCTTTAATATACAGGGTATTATGGACATCGAAGCACAAAGCCGAGTTTATAGCGGCTAATCCTTCCCACACATACTCTCTCATTCACTCATCGCTGCGTTCATATTGTATTTATTTTCATAAAATTATGATGCGTTCCGAATTAACATCCAATATACAATTAATCTTTTCGTAGTACAGATTAAGAAGAACAGCGCGGTCACACATACACACACACGAAAAGCGACTTTAATTTGTAATATGTATACATATAATTATGTAGAAGTTATCAACGAGTTAATTGCCATAAAGTCTTGACAAGCCTCATTCTGTGGCGATTGAGCCTCAAATCGATCGCTTTCTACAACTTTTTTATTACGTAAAAACTAGACAGACGACCGCAGACGTTGAGTTTTGGACTTAATACTAGATAATTAACTGGTTGGTGATGACAATGTCTTGGGCGCGGCTTCGCTTCTGTTGAATAATTATGACTAAGATTGGTGCGCAATCTCCATTTGGTACCTGCCTTACTTAGTAACATAACATTAATAATATATAATTGGCCTCAAGAAAATCCAAAATTACAGAAAGTTAACAGAAAATTACAGAAAGATAACTTGTTAAAATAATTCTCGCATAGTAAAACTGACACACCATGACCAAAACTCATTTCAGTCATCTTTGTGATCGAACTGGGTTAGAATGAACCTGAAAATGAGCATTAATTATGTTACCAAACGTAAAATGCAAATGCTTCGATATTTAAGAGTCCTATTTTTGTATTTTTTACACTGGATGTTAATCAAACTCAAAACATTTTAGCGTCCACGTTTGAGTAAAAAAATACGCAGTTATTTATTTCCCGAGCTTAATGTAAACGAACAGACAGTTTAGCATATTGTGTCGTATTAGATAAGATTAATGATTTGTTCGAGTTTCACAGCGGTGATTTTATGTTTTTGATTAAATCTCTGATGCTTATCATGTTTATTTATGATGAACTAGTATTCAAACGCGGGTTTAGCTGATTGTAGGTATTCAGATTTCATGTTGTAGATCTGGTTTAGATTGTTCAAGATTACACAAAGTGTTGATTTTATTTCTCGTTAGAATAATAGTTTTATTAATCAGTTTTCTTACATCCATCTATCTAGATGGATGGTATAAAATATAGGCAGATGCCTAGCCTTTTCCCAACTATGTTGGGGTCGGCTTCCAGTCTAACCGTATGCAACTGAATACCAGTATTTTCTGACTATATTTTGTAGTTGTTTATTATTTAAGTACCTTCTTGAGTGTTTCCATTAAAGTACCCTTTTTTAACCTTTTTTGGGGGCGGCCTTTGCCTAGCAGACAGTATAGGCTAACAAGAAAAAAGAACCATTTCCATTCATAAGGTTTATTTTGTATCATCATGATCTTATTCATAACATAATTTACGCCAACCCGAAACAACTGACAGTGCCATACGCCATCACTCTCCTGCCCTTTTTGTTTCAGTGCGGTTAGTGGAAGTGCTCAGGTGCGGTTCGTACAAGTGCGGTTAAAATAATTGCTCAAAGTGGAATACCTCAATTTATTTTGGTTCGGTGCAACATTGTTTTTTTCTTCCATACTTCTCCATTACTAGTCATCTCGGTGGTCAACTCTTTTCTAACCATATCATCTGTCACACAGTCCATCTATCGTTTCTTTGGTCTTCCCCTACTCTTATAGCCATCTACATTCATACTCAAAACTTTCCTCACGATATTTTCCTCATTCTTCCGCATTACATACCCATATCATGAATGACAACCGATTTCCACACAAACGCATGGGCCATACGCGATAGTGGGCCAATTTTTTTCGATCCATGATTTATTATTAATTAATATGTTTTTAATTTTTGCACATCTTAATACAGTTTACACGAATTCAATTCCCACATTATGCAAATTAATTAATTAAAATATTTAGTTATGTCCAAACAGACGGATCTCTATCTAGCCTTTTTAGTAATGTTGATATACCGTATAAAACTCGTTTTTGCTGCCATATAACAAGTTGATAATTAATAAACATTTAGTAAGTAAATGATAATGAGCTAAGTTAAAGTAAGTCACCGAAGTAGGTATATTAATTATAAAGATACGACTCAATTAAGAAATTAATAAAAAGATAAGGATATCGACAGATTAGAATCTATATAATAAGTAAACTAATGGTATTTTAAATAAAAAATAACCTTGTAAATATTTTGACATATTTTTGCTAATTTGTTTTGCTAATGTATACCGTTTACTGGTTAATATATAGTTTGACACTAAGAGAAAGCATCCGCCTTTACAGCAAATACCGTTGCAAAAATTTACTCCAGAAGACTTTTTATAATTTATTGGTTATGGCAACCACGGCCAGGGCTATGCCCTATAACCTCTATCACAATCATAGTGTTACTATTCAAGTTTCGAAAATCTTAGTGAAAGTAACGAATTTGAGATGCCTCTTCTTCTAATAGAAATCCTGCTTATTTAAAAAGGAGACCTACACACGAGTTATTGGTGCTGGCTATGTTTTTGGTCCAAAATAACACAATAGAAGTATACCGTGTTCTTTACGTTATCAATTAACTTTGTCAAACGCTTCTATAGCTTTTACAAATTAAATTCAACAAAGGAAGTAGTACTCAAAAGGGCTTCGTTACAAAGATATTTGTTTATGAAATTTAGTTGATTTATGCAGTATGAAAGGGTCTTAACTTAGTTTTGACAAGTTTCAGCCCGCCAAATCTTATGAATGAAAATACGTCGTTGCCAATTCGGGTAAACAGGCATGCATATCGGGTGATTTACGTCAAGGTATTTAATTTGTTTGAAAATTAACAAAAAATAAGAATTCATGAATGTGTCCATAATGAAAAATGCTTATTTCCATGGTCTGAACATCTGGCCGAAGTTTATTTATATCGTCCGGAACACGGTGAATATAGAAATAAACAAAGCAATTTAATAAGTTGCTTTGTAACGTTCAACGTCGAAACCTGCTCAATAAGCCAGGATATAAGCCAAAAATAATGTATACAAAAGAAATTACCTCTAACATAACTTTAAGCTCAACTAGAATACATCAAAGTGCTACTGAAGGTTATAACTTAACTGACAGAAGCCGATTTACATAACTTATCTCATTGGAGGGGCTGCCATCAATCACTTTAGGTGGCTACTGTGATCAATCATACAGTTTATCAGAATGACATGGCTTTTGGGTATAGAGTAACAGTCATAGTTGTGTAAAGTTTTTGTAATTTGTCATTGTTTATATTTTGTACTAGCTGTGCCCGCGACTTCGTTCGCGTGGATGTCGGAAAACAATATGTAATATGTCGCTTAGGAAAGGTGCAATTGCCACTCCTTCATTGAAAAGGAAGAATCATCAGATCTTGCCTGGTAACGCTTTCCTTACCTAGGGTTCTCTACCACGGCCCTTTCGACTGCAATCACTGCGTCTTCATGGTTCATAATGACAATGCGACGAAGTGTCACTTTGATTTTTGAGAACAAATTAAAATAAAAGCGCCTGCTCGAGGCTGATTATCTAACCAAACAGCCATAATTATGTCCATTTTATTTTGCGTCTGTCTTAGAATACCAACTTGTAACATCATATCACCATTTTATCTAAAGTATATCTGAGATTAGTAGGTGAAGTTTGAAGTTAGTTTTTCTAAGTCTTGTGTTCTTCTCTGTGGTAAATTTAGAATTTCTTAACTTGGTATTGAAGATATCATATATACCTACCAATATTATGCCTTATAAAGCATCGAGATATATATATGATAAAAGGAAGAATACATTAATGGTAAGAGCTTCTACATAAAGTTGCCCGTGTAAAAAGCAACCCATTAAACTTTGGTTATATTTGACACCGGCCGCCATTTAAACTACGAAGATGAAACCCATGAAAACTTTAGACATGATTTTGATTTAGACCTTATACTGCCGAAAACCAGAAAAAAAATTGTAAAGATAATTACAAAAAAATATAACCGACTTCCATAAAAAACCCTACAAAGTGCAAAATTACCTTAGTTTGGGAAGACGTTGCGCGTTGGCAAGAAATTACAGACTTCTGTAACCAAAGGTCTATTGCACTTTGAAGTGTGTTTTTAAGTCAGTTGCATTTTATTTTATTTCACACAAAGTCGTGTAAGTTTATATTGAAAACCATGAAAACGACACACATGATAAAAAAAGAAAAAGAAAATTGCAGCCGCCATCTTCGATTTTCATTTTGACGTCACAATCGGCTTCAGCACTCTCGAAAACCATGAAAACGACACACACTACGAATTTTTCGATTTGCAGCCGCCATCTTGGACTTTCATTTTAACCAGTACTAAAACGGTTTACCAACAGTCGATTGGTCCATGAGCCGTTGGTCAACACCATTAACTTTTCATCCAAAGGACTTGTGACCCACGAACGTTTCCCCAACAGAACTCTACGTCAGTGAATGCTTAACCAACAGAATGTTTTGACCAATAACTTTTCACCCAAAGAACATTTGACCCATGTCAAATAGAACTAAGGATGCAAGGGCGAGCGAAGCGAGCTCGGGACTCGGGGCACCCCGACTCGGACAGGTAGGGTTCGAGGGGATGATGGCGGCTCAAGTGAGCGAGCAAAGCGAGCGAAGGGCACCCCGAGGTTAGGCTTGGTTAGGTTACTTTATACCCTTTTCACAGAAATAAAGGACTACGTCTTATTGTTATTTTACTTTCACCTTTCCCGGCGTCTGTTGGCCTTGTTCTTTGGGTGAAAAGTTATTGGTCAAAACATTCTGTTGGTAAAGCATTCACTGACCTAGAGTTATGTTGGCAAAACGATCGTGGTTGAAAAGTCTTTTGGAAAAAAGTTAATGGTTTAAAGATAATGTTCACCAACGGTTCATGGGCTAATCGACGGTGGGGAAGCCGTTACAGTTTCATTTTAACCTCACTATTGGCTTCAGCACTCTCAAAAACCAATAAAACGAAACCCATAAAAAAAAATGCAACCTCCATCTTGGATTTTCGTTTTGACCTGCCTATCGGCTTCAGCACCTTTGAAATCTATGAAAACGTCATCCATGACAAAAAATCAAAACAAAATTGCAGCCGCCATCTTGGATTTTCATTTTGACCTGACTATCGGCTTCAGCACCCTCGAAAACTATCAAAACGACACCCATGACAAAACATTTAAAAAAAATGGAGCCGCCATCTTGGGTTTTCATTTTGACCTGACTATCGACTTCAGCACCCTCAAAAACCATGAAAACGACAAACATGACAAAAAAAATTGCAGCCACCATCTTGGATTTTCATTTTGACCTGACTATCGAATTCAGCACCCTCGAAAACCATGAAAACGACACCCATGACGAAAAAATTAAAAATTTAGGGAACCGCCATCTTTGATTTTCTTTTTGACCTCACTTACCGGGGTCAGGATCCATGAAAAATAGCTCTCTTTCTCTCTCTGTGTGTGTGTGTGTCTATCTATCTATTACTATGAAAAATGAGGCGTAACGCTTTTTCGTAATTTGACGATTTCTCCCTTAGAACTCCTACCGCAAGCTCCATATAAGAACTTCGTTAAAAAACGAAAAAAAGCGATTTTTTTAATATCACTATCATTACTTTTTAAAATAACATAGACATAAGTAGGTATCTGTGTTATTTCGTCATTTAAGTAAGCATAAACTAATAGGACGTGATTACTCACATCACAACAACAATATGTTTTCGTTAGTAGGTACTATATCGCGCCAATAGATGTCGTTACGTGTTACTAAAAAACGTAAAAAGTTGTTCCTAGAATACTTTAAATTGATTATATCTTTTGATAGAGTGAACCGATTGCGATGAAACAAAAACTAATCACTGCTCCGAGTTCTACACCATATTTGAGTATAAAAAGTAACCGTATTGGTTTGGTACTTTTTACGTTTACCCTGTTCAAATCAATAATCTGTCACATCCAAACAGACAAACAGACAAACCGACAAACAGACAAAAATTCCAAAAATTGATGAAATGGCATCTGTTGGTTATCCTTTAACACCCCAACTATTTTTTTTGGAAATATTTTCAATGTACAGAAACGTCTCGTCTACAGATTTATTATATGTATAGAATAGATAGATAGATATAGATAGATATAGATATAGATATAGATATAGATGTATTAATCATCATTATCATATGTCTAGCTTTTTCAACTATGTTGGGGTCGGCTTCCAGTCTAACCGAATGCAGCTGGATACCTACCAGTATTTTACATGAAGCTACTGCCTATCTGACCTCCACAACTTACTGGGTAATACGATACCCCTTGGTAAGACTGGTCTTTTTTTATATTACTAAATGGGCCCGCTCTTGACCTCGATCACGCCTGATGGAAAGCGATAGATGAGGTCTATGATGGAACGAGCGTGCCCAGAAGATGCCTGTTCACTCTTGATTTGAAGGCAGACGGGTTAAATGTGGGAGGGAACACCGATGCCGGCAGAGAGTTCCACACTTTGGCTGTGCCCATTAAGTGGAGGAGAAGCGCTGAGCACGACTCGTCGGGATATCAACCAAGTGCTGATGGATTGTCAGACTTTCGGGCTTCTGACGACCCGTAACGAATGTCAAAGATCTACGAATGACAGCCGGGACCTACGGCTTAACGTGCTTTCCGAGGCACGAAGGGATCTGAGTATGTCGATCACTATTATACATGAGCCCCCCTTTGTCCCCCTTTTTTGCTCGCAATTTTGTTTACGATCAAACTAAAACTTATCGCTGTTATACCGGTGAATATTAAAAAGTCCCTTCTTATTTCATCTCTACTGTAGTCTACACCGAGTTAGCTGTGTATTGTCTGTCAGCTAGTCAGTCAATTGGGAAGTCACTCACGATCAGATTTTCCTGCATCTTTAATCATTTCCTTGTTTTTAGTCTGGAAAGTGACATAAAAGCCTTCTTAAGCCTTTCCTATATTTCTAGGTTATATACAGCCAACCTTACGAGTTACGAAAACTATCCTAAGCAAAGATTTTCAACTATAAAACCCCATATTAGGTATCTTGTATGCTATGGTATCCTGGTACCATCGGCGCTTTCGCGACAATCGAGTCAAGCATCGGATTTTATTACGCACTAACCTAATTATGTATAAACGCATATTTACATGAATAAATGCGTATGTAAAATAAAAAAAAATAGTAGGCAGTAACGTACACATTGTAAAATAAAAAGGTTACTATATAGGCAGTACATACACTTTGTAAAATAAAAAAAATTACTAGGCAGTACGTACACTTTGTAAAATAAAAAAAAAATACTAGGCAGTACGTACACTTCGTAAAATAAATAGTTTATTAGGCAGTGTGTACACTTTTCGGGTTTACCTACTAATGGACAAACTAAGAAGCCAACTTGCACCACAAATCACTACATTTTAGCGTTAAACGAATTTAAAACATCGTTATAAATGTTATAATATAACATGACGCCTGTATTTCCCCGAAGGGTACAGCAGATGTGTACCTTACCTATCTATAGTAAGTCCCATGTAACAAAGGGCGAGCAATATTTCGCGGGTTTTTTACATCGTCTTATGGTTTTCGGCTAGAGCAACAATTTTTTTTTTTAGAAAATATTTTCATCCGAGCTACCATTTTGTAAATAGGTAGAGCGTTTTGTAACAAAGAAGAAAAATAATTGAACGCTCCTAACTCGAAAACGGTGCATCGTAGGGCCCTGCTTCTCAGAACCTAAATGGTTTTTATAGTCAACCCGATCCAACATCACAAATCCAACTCTGGGCTACTACTGAGTAATTCCAGATGGAAAAACCTAACACCACTGCCCGGCCCGGGAATCGAAAACAGGACCTCATGCTCAGCATTATCGCTTGCGACCATTACACCAATTTCTGTCAATTGTTTAAAAACAGAAACCAAATGATGTTTTAAAAATGTATTTAGCACTTAATTTTAATTAAATTAACTTGTTTTTAATTTAATTTAAGAAGCTGTAATTTGTCAGCTAGATTAATTGACATCGCTGATCGTGAATTTGCACTCCATGTTATGGCAGGAAACAAAACTGTAACACCTTATGTATCATATTCTAGCAAATAAATATTTTTTTATGTATTTAGTGATCAATGGTATAAGCGGATGCGGCGTGTCTTATACTCACTGACAAATATTATTTCCGACTCACGAAATTGCCAATTTGCATGTTAACCGTAGACTTCAATAAACGTGAATGACACTCACAATGGCTACAACAACTTACTACAGCCCGACCGTCGAGAGAATGCAATCCTGACACCTAACAGTGCGTCAATTCTAGTAGCTAATAAAGATCAAATTCGCAAAACACTCTCGTCGGCCGCAATGTAATAACTGAGTCAGATGTTCGAATTCAAGGCTTGTCTACACAATCGCACTTACACTATGATTGACAAAAAATTATAGAGTAAGACGATGACACCTGTCAAAATCTAGGTCAGTCGAAAATCAATCACCTTCCGTACACCTAGCTTCTTTTATTTTATTTCACCCAATTTTTTATCGTTCAATAAGATACGAAGGTTTCGATCTAGTGCCGGCCAAGGTCTAAATTGAATTTCCTAGCATTCGGGCTGAAAATTGATTTTGCCTGTATGAGTACTTGAAATCCAATAAGTCGGGAAAGAATTTATGTGGGATGGAATGGCTCTGTTTAATACGGCGAAAGTAATTTGGAGATACGGAGCTTATATTCCGTTTAAAATTGTTCGTTTGCATATACAGGGTCTAATTAAATTAGCTAGTGATATCTAAACATCATAAAATAAAAGTAAAAAGATTTGATGATTTCGGGTCAACGACTGCTGGTAGTGTAGTTTCTGATCCCCTGAACCCCCCTCTGGATACTGCTACTTATTGTTATGTTTTAATTTATGTCATATCCACTAGATCCCTTGAAGTATGTTTTTTTTGTGATGAAAAAAGTAACTGTTTATTATGAGTTTATCAATAGCAGTTTTACTGCTATCGTCGTGGTTAGTCCTTGCTTCATCGGTGACAATACTTTACCTCTCAGCAATTAGCCCAAAAGTGTGCTAACTGGGTCTTATACCATCATAATCATTCAGCCGTAACACGTCCACTGCAGGATAAGGACCCCCAAAAACGTCGCCACATCGACCGGTCCTGTGTGTACCTCGCATAAAGCGGATTCCTGTGACCATAACATCCTACAGTAAATTAATAATAATAATAATATTTATTTATTTCAAACAACTTTGAGTACTGGTTAACTTAAATACTACATTATGAGTGATGGATAGGAATATTGTAGTGGATAGTGGAGCAAACCCAGTTCCGTGCTAGGATTAACTTGTGTTACGGGCACTAGGGCCGCTTCATCATCACTAGAAGAAACATTACGTAATTCAAAATTCCGTAGTAAAAAAAATATTGAGTTACTGGATTCCCAATTTAGGCATGCCTGTATATAGGGAATCCATATAAACTTAGGTACTAAAATACAAAATAACAAAAAAAACAAATGAACGTGCCACATTCACGACGTGCAAGGGTGTGTCTGTGTGTACTATGTGTGAGAGAGTTAATTCATTTATTTCGACACTTCACGTGACCAGAGGGCTGGGTCGTTCTTTGGCCAAAGAATTAGCATTGCCATTCAACGTGGCAATGCTGCCAGTCTTCTGGGCACGTTTCCGGATGACAGCGATATGGACGAGTACTTCGACGCCCAAACATCCTTCTGTGTTTGTATTTATTTATATATAGTTAGTTAGTCTTTTAATTTAGTACCTAGTGTAAATATTTAGTTAAGAGATTATGAAAATGAACATAATCTAACTAATATTAAAAAAATAATATTAATATCCAACTTATATTTACAGTTTTGCACCACACCACTTGTCTGGGGAGTTGCATGCCTGATAATTTGTTGGATGTTAAAATTTTAAATCGGACGACCAAATTGAGATGGACAAAATTAAATACTATTAAAATACTTATGAAGTACAGACGCCAGCACATCAACCTACCCCAATCTGTCAAATTTCTTTGATAGTATTTCAACTTTACCTCAAAGGAATAAGGTTCATATTCAATTGGGAAAATTTGACAGATTGGGGTAGGTTGATGTGCTGGCCTCTGTACATTAAAATAAAGCAGTCGCATTTCGTGAGACCTGAAGCTGACCCTATCGTAGTTGGGAAAAGGTGGGGGTAATAACTTAATAATGAGAATCTCACGGCACCTGAATCAAATGAAACGAATAGTTGAGTCTGGTCTTATCTCGACATTTCTATTATCAGCTGTTTGTGTCCCACTGTGGGATACGGCCATTCCTTCCACTTATCCCTATCTTCTACTGATAGTGGAGAATGCTTATGAAAAAAAAAAAAAACACTCCGAGAGTGCCGACAGAAGTGAAATCAAAACACAAATAGAATACTTTGCCATCACTCACTGAAATATGGGATATACATTAAAACCGAGTACATATCGAGGACAGCCGAATACATCCAAAGCGGTGTCGCTTACGGTAACAGTGGCGCGAGTTCAATGGTTTTTTCTCATCTCAAAAAATGCCCAACGCGCCTTAAGAAGTTTTCAGTTCAAAAAACAAGTTCATCCCGCTGGCTCCTCCTAAGCCTGTCTACCTCCTAGTCTCGATAAGATTGCAAAAAAAAAAATCAAGCAAAGTCACTGGTAGCTAGTATACCTAAACCTATAAAACGATATCTGCTCTGCTCCACTTTTCACGGCGCAATAATACGAGCGATAAGGAACGCGAAATTGTTTATAAGTCCTTAGCACAATTCTTATGGGAGTAAGGTTTGTTACCCACTAGAGAATTAAAAGTTTTTTGAAAGAAAAAGTTGAGTAATCAAAAAGTCTTTTGAACTTCTACGAGGAAAAAAAATTGTTGTAAGTATAAGTTTTGTGCAAAATTTTTTCTTAATAATATTCTTATTTACCCGGTTTATTAACAAAGTTTCTTGTCGGTTTTTCTCCATAGCGATCTACTTTTTGGAATGAGCAACTAGCTTCAACTTGCTGACTAGCTAATTGACAAACTCTGACAATTCAAAAGTGCTTGTACAGAGGCCAGCACATCAAGCTACCCCAATCTGTCAAATTTCTTTGATAGATTTTCAACTTTACTACAAAGGAATAAGGTTCATATTCAATTGGGAAAATTTGACAGATTGGGGTAGGTTGATGTGCTGGCCTCTGTACATGTTTTTATTGAAATAAACGCTTTCAGTTTGAGTTTAAATGATTTCACAGTCATTTGCTAAGTTTTAACTAACCCAGCCCACTTCAAAAAGTCATAATTAAAACCGTTGGAAAAGGCCTGAAGTTCTAAACCGGAAAGCTTGGAACAATATGTAGATATGTATGTAAAAACAACATAGCTAGTCGACTATCTAATACGTAGGCACATATTTATTATAATTGTTTCATAAAACAGCGAGATAATTGAAGAACTGAATGGAATTCAAACTTGTGCTAACGAGGCGTTGGTACCTACAGCTGTAGGCAAGGTGCGGAAATAATTCATTGAGATTAAATAATGCAGTAAGCGTAAATGAAGACAGGTTGTTAGCTTGCCGCACTGAGGAACGCGGCTATCCGTTTCCTTAAGAATTTCTTCATTCTTTAATTAGCTGACAATTTAATTAACTGAGGAGGTTGCATGCCTGTTATTTGTTGTATGTTAAAATTTTAAATCGGACAACCAAATTGAGATGAACAAAATGATGACGCAAAAATGTTGATTGAATTAAGAATTTAGCTTGGATGACATTTTAAGAGCGTAAAAACTGTCAAAGTAAGCTTAAAATACTATTACATATACTTTTATCTGTGAACTAGATAATAAGTTGTGATTCAATATTTTTAGATTACAAAATTAGGTCTCCGCAGCCCGGACAAGATAGACCGTTCATTAAAAAAAAAAAATGAAAGAAAAACGTGGTTGCCAACTAGCAACCCAACCGCATACCCGCGACTTGGTCATGGTTGCGCGCCCGCTAATGACACCTAAGCTTTAGATACACTTTCCGCCTATATTACGCTGAATTTGCATTCCAAAGTATATCTCCCAGCTTAAGAGATTTTTCCTTTAATTTATTTCAAGTTTACGTGACATTGCGAATCCAAGGCGACTTGAATTTTTCATGGAACACATTTTGTAAAATTTTATTTTTCACTGGAGTTGCTGGGCATTTTTCTCTATCCAATATTTTAACCACTTTAGCTGTTTTTTTTGCAGTTTATTTATTGAAAAAGGTGCGTTAACAATCACAATTGACTGAGTGAATTACTAGTCAATGAAAAAATGGTATCAGCAAATAACTGAAAATGGAAGTATGTCTGTTTCAACCCAGAACGTTATTTAGTGCTATAATAAAGTCGTGGTTGGAATTGTTAATAGTGCACTATTTCCAGAATATTTAGTGTTTCAGGAGCTTCCAATTTATCAACGTCTAAATGTTCAAGTTGAGTGATAAACGGCTAAAACGTTATATCCTATACCCCACCTAAACTGAGACTGGTATTTGAAACTGTTTCATTATTGTTATATAAAATTATAAATTTTATGTTACAAAATGTTTGCATATGTGCAGGAAGATGATATAAATTACATATAATTCTGTAAAAAAACAGGTTTTCAATAACTTCTCATCTAAAATATTGTATGATTAATATACCCTAAATCGGGATATAAGGAAGGAGAGTATAGTATTGAAACTCTAAACGTTTGATTAATTTCATTATTAAGTAATTTCATCTTTCTATTACAAAATGAGCCCATTGATAATGTTAAGCATCACTCAACGATAGATGATCCGATGACAGATGTAATCGAACACCTTCCCAACATCCATCACAATTGACACCTGATAAAGCAACACTAGCACAAACCATCATTAAACATCAACAACTATTTGATTAACTCAGTGTGTAAACCGCCTTAGACGTCGTTGGCTCGGCTGAAGATCCAACTAACTGTATTCTTACGAACGATAGTGAAAACGCGAGCCGTCTACACGTAAGTCCAGCCGTATTCTGCTACCGAACAAGATAAGAAATAATTTATTTAATAGAGTGACTGGACCCATGACTTCTATGTATTATGTTTTTTATTTTTAGTTACAGAACTCATCATAATATAGGAACCTATACTGCAACTATTTAATATAATGAGTTCTTTGATGTTAAAGATCATGGAAAGTTTATTTATCTTTCTTATATCTATGATATTTTTTCTGTTTGCTATCTCTATCGATAAATAATAAAATATGTTGACTTTAATCAACTTTTAAGTCGCCAAAGTACAAAATTAACATAACTGTTATATCAGTTAATGAAATCGAAACTACAACAAAAAAAATCTTAAGCAACATGTAATAATCCAATACAATTTAAATTACTTCTCGCTTATCAAAGATCAGCAACACATTATCGCGGTTTGTGCAGCCCGCCTAACCTGATGTCGTTGGCTCAGCCGGCTCCGAGCTAACTGTACGAGCCAAACGATAGTGAAAACATCGGTCGTTCGCTTACTCCACTTTGCAGCTCACTCAGATGCGGTATAATTCAACGGGGGATACTGTTTTCATTGTGTTTCGGTACGGTGTTTTAAGCTATAAATAATAAATAAATAAATCGCGTTTAATTCCAGACTATTACACTGTCCATTATTTTCTTAGTATTAAATTAACATAAGACTATGTTATGCAAGACGAGGCTTTCAATTTATGCAATTAGCATAAAATAGAAATAAATAATTATTGAAAATAAAATAAAACAAGGTTAGGGTGGGAAAGTAGAATACATTTTTTATTTCATTAGCGGTTTTAGTATTTGATATAGTTTGAAGATGCTTTCCTAATTTTAGATGATTCTGTCACATCTGCAGCATTATAATGCCGTTAGCATTCACTGCAGTCTGCTGAACTACTTAGATCTTCTTTGATATAATTCTAGCGGACAACGAACATATCGATAAATTTCTCTCCCGGTTCCACTCATTGAACTGAAAGTATTATACCAGCCACATCTTCATCGTCATTGTCACCAACTATAAATTTTCTATACAATTCAAAATTTCTTACAATACAAACCCAATATTGCCTTAACAATGGACACGCCCGATCCCCCGCGAGTAGCGTAAAATTAAACGATGCTATTCACTGAGATCTCATCTGATACGTAAACTAGCTTGGCTCCAGTTACTTGTGTATTTATCCTAGTTAGCGCTATAATAGCTCGTTCATTACACCTGCACTTTACCGATACGCTAATCCTAAGAGATGGAGTAATGTGGATCCTGGAGTAATGTGCCATTGTGTTTTAACATCGTTTTCTTTCGTTGGTGGTGCATTATCTTCGCTTGTGTGATGTTGAGTCATTCGAAGTCCTATAACTAAGATGGTGTGATGGTGTTCAGAATTAACTTTGTTGGTCTCGTGTAGTTGTATACGGTGCAATATATTTGAACATTTTGTTCTAAATTTATTTTAATTCATCAATTTATATGCTAGAGGGAATTAGTTTTCAGTTTCATGTTGCAAATCATTAAGAGAATGAACTATTGAACGTACATTATAATTTTCAATACCGCTCTCATTGTTGTAACGCGTTGTAGACAGGTGGATTCTCTTAAAAAACGAGTTAAATCATTTTGTTTTAGATTTCTCAGTTTCCCATACACAATCACCTCCTTTATATCCGTAACGACATTCACCCTGTATGTGTTTTAACCTGGAATCTCTACAGCTGTTCGTTTCGCATTAAGGCCGTGACGAACGACCTGATTCTGTATGAATGATTCTTGGGAACCGACGCGTTGTGGCCAGCGCCCGCCACTTTTGGTATGGCCGGCGGCATCATCGAATATGGCTTGCTTGTGAAGTATTTTATTACTTCTTGTTGGACTGATGAATGTTTGGCTATCAGTGAGCTTGATTTTGTTTATGAGGTGGGCAGATGCGGTCGAATTAGCCCCAATGAATTGTTGGCTAACTCCTATTTAGATTTTCTTTATAATACTGCCGTTTTCTTTTCTTCTGTGTCAGATGGCTCTGCAATATACCTATTTGTCGATTGTTGAATTGATTGTGAACAAGGCAGAGATATCACACAAGCAAATTCAAATATCAATTCAGACGGTAGTCAAGTTTCCACTCGAAATCAAATGCCCTTTCAGCGCTGCCCATTAAGCTGTCCCAAGAATAAACCTCATAATCCCGGCTTCCAAATCGAAGATCGAAGTTTTAATGGATTAATTTAATAGCAGGCGAAGTTAAAATGGATTCCGGTTGAATCAAATGGATGGTCCATTTGATTTTGAAAAGATCTCCGGGTAACATTGAATGTCAAACGGGTAAATTATTTTTGGATTGTTTTTTTTAATTGTTTTCGTTCTATTCGATGATGTTACGAATTTAGATGATGCTAATAAAAAAATCGTAACTATATCTAATCATTATGTTTGCGATTATAAACGAAATGAATTGATAAGTTTGAAGTTTTATAGACCTATGAAACACATTTGATGTAAACGGTTTGTGCTTATTCGATATCTTCATCCATGACTAACTTCTGAGAATCGTAATCGAAATACTCGAAGCATAATAAGACATAACAATTTTGTACTAGTAGTACAGTCTATCTACTATCGTGAGATAATGTGAGTCACGCGAACATAGAGGGCACGTACTCGCACAAGTTAAACTATTTGCTATTAACTCTAAATCCATCAGTTGTGCTAAAAGTCACGTTCAACAATTACGTATTGAGACTGAAGTTCAGTGTACGGTTAAGCCGTGTGGTGAGGAGTTACTAAAAATAATTAAAGGAAAAAAATATTTTAATCAGAAATTAACAGACAGTTTCCGAGCTTACAATAACATTAAATTTATCGATATGGTTAAGTTTTCGCTATTTAGCTGGATGACTGCATAATTGTCTTTAAAAAACGACTGTCTCAACTTTCGACCCTTTTCAAGTAATATGTTCGATTTAAATTCCGAAACGTGATTTCATATATACCGTTCAAGAAAGCGAATTGTGGAAAGGACTGTGTACATTGGTCGATTGGTTTTTGCTGCCCAATTGAGTAGCAGAATTTATTTTGCCGTTGTATCGGTAGTAATTTATATGTAGAATTTAGAGCACTGCGTAGGTTAATTTAGATTGGGAGTTTGTTACGCTATGTCAATGTTTGTTTTATGCTCGGATGCTGGTAGATTTGATTTTATGATTAAAAATCAATATGTTGGATTTGGTTTTCAGTAATAGGTTATTTCATGTGTTCTTTGGGTCATATGTTGTGGCTTTTAGGGTGATGAATTTGGTTGTTCCAAAAACGGACTCTTTAAATTTGCGGATGTTTTTAACAAGAGCATGTCCTTTGAAGTCAATTACTAACGATCATTTCTTTAAAACTAATTAAGCGATGGAATTCTATTGAGCACTTATTTAAAAGCTTATTGGAAGCCGCTTTATGGATAAGCCGATCATAACTTTAAAACACTGCGCTTTTAATACTCAAATTAGAATTAACTGAAGTATTCGATAGTATTTATGTCGAAATTATCTTTTTCGTGGTATAGCCGATGTCTAAATAGTAATTTTATTATTCGGAACTAATGTTCAAATTAAAAATAGCTGCAACGGTCTTAAGCTTGGTACAAACTTTCCAATTTATTGGCAGTAACAAGGTCGAGAAGACCAAGAAAAATCTGATAATCCGAACTGCTTACAGACTGTATATGGTCTGAAATCCTGTAGGAGAATCGAATATTTTATTTGAACGCTTTCAAAATTGAATCTTCAATAGTTGGATTAGATGATATATTGTGCTGGGATTTATCAGAATAGAGAATTTAGGTCGGAAAAGCAAAATTCCGACCATAAACCTGGATACGGACACTGAAAATACTGTCAAAATGTACCTATTGTGCGTGTGAGTACTTTGAAATTCATATAGCACATTGAATATTTGTCACTGACGTAAGATATTAACGAAGAAGTCAATAACTTCTCCATAAATTTCATTGGATATTGTTGATAGGAGTACCAACGTGTCACGCTTTGCATAATCTACCCACACGTTTGAATGTTCGGGAATTTCAGACAAGACTGACACTTTGGATCTATTATGCCAATGGTCATGCATATTCAATGCTTCCATATCGTATAGTATATCTTATGTAACATTTTGATTTATGTCAATCGTCAGTTTTGTTGCTACAACGCCTTCGGGATCTTGAAGTTTGGTTTGATGTTTTCCGTTTGGCCATCCAAAATCTCTAATTTCTTACTTATGTATGTATTCTATAAAAACACTATTGATAATCAATCATCTTCGTCTTATGTTATTTCGAATGAAGTTGTTATGGAAAGAAGTCGTGAGTGTATGTATGTAGTTATTCAATTCGTAGCTAGACGGCACCTTTACTTGCCATAAGAACCGTTAACCGTTTTAAACCTACTACTACAAAAATAAAATTTTCGCGTTCAGCCAGTGTGTATCCCTTTTATCGCACTATAAACGTCGATAAAGTTTTATTTTGTCTCTGCATTGGTCATATTCCCTGCTTTTTACGATACTTAAATTATATTTGTTGAAATGTTTAAGGCCTTATTCGGTTTGACTTGAACGCGTAAAACGTTTACCAGCTCAATACGTGTTTATTTTCGTGTGTGATTCCGCTCCATTCAGTTTTATTGTCAACGATTAAATTCTTCTTTCTCGTTATTCTGTGTAAAGGTTAGCATGGGTTAGGCTTTGGAGATATATATTCTTGTCTTTTCTTCAAGTATCGTGTTCGTGTTTCTACAAGATAGGGCAAAAGTAATGTCATTATTTGAACAGGCTGCCTTTTTGGTTAAAAAGTGGTCCTGTTTTTACAGAAAGTTTATTAAAATTTGTAAAAGTTATGACAAGTCGAAAAATTTATATCGCCTAATGACCACTTGAACATCTTGAGTTGATGCAAATTTGTGCTCGTTTACGGCGTTTTGAATTACTCGCAAACCATCTTGCTTCGAATTATTGATCTCTTCTTCTATGTTGATTTTTAAGACTTTAAAAGTTTGTGGTTGGTTGTGGTAAACTCGAGATTTTAGAAAGCCCAAGTTTCAAAACCTCCATCTTTGACTGAGCTGGTTGTATCGCTACATAGTATTGTCAACAATTCTCAATGTGTCTACAACATAAGTATGGAATCACAATGACATTAAGGGCAATTTATTCCAAGTCATCCTTTTCTTCTAAGCATCTCTATTAGCCATCATCTCAGTGTTCACTTCTTTCCTAGCTATTTAATCTTTTATATCTATTTCTACATTTGCATTCGAGAATTTATAAGAAAATTACCCCTGTTAATATTCAATTGCAAAAAAAATGCAGCTCTGATTAAACTTTGGTATAATTTCAAGTCAGCCTAGGTATTAGAGTGCACTGTTTATGTGTGCATATACGCGGGCGACACGCGTCAACGGCAGAAGCATTTGCTGTCCATGACTAGGGTCGACGGCAGCCGTCGACACCCGTCGACGCGTGCCGCTCTTGTGTATGAGTACTAATAAAAATATAATAGACTGCAATGATATTATTTGATAAGGGAATACCCGTCTGCATTGTATTCTCTGGAAAAATCTTGGCGCGTATTAAATCTTTTACAGGGCTATGCGTTGAAATCAGAGCAACACTCTACGCAATCATTTAGTTTTAGTATTAGAATATATTCTAGGATAAGCTTAAAGACACAGTTCCCCAAAAAATCGCACTTGCTGAATAAGTTCCAAAATTCTTCGTTTAAGTAACTTTGACAGACTTTTTGAGCTTCTGACTACCCGTAATGACTGTCAAAGATCTACGAATTACAGCCGGGATGATACGTAATGGATGGTCATCCGTCCACGATCCGACCGCGGCAAGCGTATCTTAACCCTCGATCGGCCCGTGCGGCTGTTGTTATTTAGCCACGAGACCCACGAACTTTAAAAAAAAACTAAACTTTCTGAAATCAACGTTGCAATGACACTACTACCGATTCTAACTGTGTTATGATATAATCATAGTTTTTTTTTCATCATTATACCATGATGTCATCAGCTATTTCAATTCTAACGATTTGATCACCGTTACTGTAATTTTAAGCTGACAGTACAATGTACCTTGTTAGACTTGTGTTAAGATTATCCTGGTGAAAAAGATGTTCATATTCACCTTAAATGTAAGTTTCGACAAGTGTGTTTTGAATTTGGCAGCATTATAAGAATATAATTGAATTTTTCGGTTCGCAAGTCATCTTAATTAATTTAATTGATATCTTTGTGTACATTGAAGTAGGTAAGTCTGATGATTTGAATGAACTGAAAATAGAAATTGTAGACTTCTTCATTTATTATGAATACTTCAAAATAATAATCATTTCTCGCCGGCTGGTCGACACTTCACGTGACCAGAGGGCCGGGTCGTTCTTTGGCCAAAGAATTAGCATTGCCATTCAACGTGGCACCAGTATGTTACATGGAGCGACTGCTTATCTGACCTCCACAACCCAGTTACTGGGTAATACGAAACCCCTGGGTAAGATTGGTTGTCAGACTTTCGGGCTTAACGACTATCAAAGATTCAAGAATAACAGCCGGGACCAACGGCTTAACGTGCTTTCCTAGGCACGGAACAGTCTTCGTATAAATCTTCGTAAAGATGATCCACCAAGGACCAACCGTGGCAAGCATAGCTTAACCTGATCGATCGACCCCTTCGGCTGTTATTACTTAGCCACAAGCCCCTCAAGAAGATATCTTTAGTATGTGATAAATTTTTTATTTGCCCTTAATATCCCACTGCTGGGCAAAGGCCTCCCTATTCTCCTTCCACCTCTCTCTATCCAGCGCTGCCAAAGACCAATCTTTATTAAAGTCCAGCTCATCCCGCTATCGCCATCTGGGCGTGAACCTGATTAAAAATTATAATCATCTTATCTTAGAGACAATCTTCGATTTTAATACCCCAACAAATTTTTATAAACTATTTTCGTGTCCAAATTGACACTAAAAGTAAAAAAAATCTCCTACGAAATTGATAGGTACCTAATTAAGAATTCATTAAAATAAATAATTAGGTGTAATTATCATATGAATGATAGGTTATATTATTAATGGAGCTCGTTTTGTGTCTGATATTAATTAGTATATTATTTGCATGAAAAATGCGTAGTTAATTAACTGTTTATTAAATTGATTGGAATATTTGTGACTGATTGGAAGAAACGGGGTTATATCAATCGGTTACGACCGGATACTATTCAGCAGGGTAATTAAGTAACACGCTATCAGTTAGGAATGGGTTTAATTTTGACAGTTCAACAACATTCACTGCGTTATTTGCGTTGTTGAGCAGACACATTTTTCGAACATACGGAGCAATGGATTAGAAATGTGCTTCAAAATTATTTAAATTGAGAGTAATAGTGAAAGAAAAAAAAGCACAAAGAGTACAGGGTGGGAGGGACATCAACGCGCAACTCGTGATCATTGATTCAGCACATGAATCTGGACACCCCTGCATTATGCAAAAAAATTGCTGATCCATACATTTTGATCGCGTAGGTATTATTGCAATTTTGTACGAAACAGCTGTTTTTTTTTATAACATACGTACAATGTCTACCTACGCCAGGAGGTCTGAAAAATTTACAAATCGAAAAAGTTATCGAAACTGTCTATAGACTTTTTACAACTAATGTGTCTTCTACATTAATCTGCCTAGCTTAACTAACTAAGTAGGGGTCGGTAGCCAGGCTCACCAGAATCCTCCAGCCCGTTTGACCTCCACAAGCCAGTTACTGGGTTACACGATACCCGTAACGACTGTCAAAGATATACGAATGATAGTCGGGACCAATGCCTTAACTTGCTTTCCAAGGAAAGTGCGTGCCTCCGTGCCTTGGAAAGCCTCGATATGTGATGGATGGTCACACCCATCAACGAAACGTAGCTAAGCAGGCGTAGCTTCGATAAATGACAGCAGGGACTTTTTCGAGGCATGCAGGGGTCATCCATCCACGACCCAACCGTGGCTAGCGTAACATCGACCCGTGTGGCTATCATTATCATTTATGCGGCTATTTATTATTGTTAAAAGAGTCGCTACGAGCCCCTCCGTGTCGCCTACATGTAGCTTTTAATGTGCAATGTCTCTCACAGTCAAAGACAAAACTCCAAGAAGGATGTAAAACTCATCATTACTTACAAAATAAAAAAAAAACAGTAACCGTACAGCATTCCATTGTTTGCCAAAACTAACAATAGAAATTTACAGATCATTTATTTCCGACTCAATTCGAAGTACTATTCTTTACAGTGCCACCGCGAACTAATGTCAATACAATTACGGTGAAAGCTTCACGCGAAAATATACCTTATTGCAGGAAAGGTACAGGTGAAAATTCTGTGCGAGTTTTCAGCCATTGATCGTGAAACAGCGAGGGTGTTTCATTTAATTGATATGCCTTGTTTTTTGTCGTATAAGTCGTTCTTTTTTATACGAAAAAAAATAATCGATGCTCAAATATAAGATCTGATACGTTCCGTTAGCCATTATGTTCCGATTTACGGTATCGATACAATTGTTTCTTTTTTTTAAGGTTGATAGTATATTTTTTGCAGACGTGAAATGTTAATGAAATTGAAGATTAGACTGAAATCATTTATCATTTTGATAACCGTAAACGAATTAATAAAAGTACAAAAGCTTTTTGTTAAGTTTAAGAACCATTTGTTTCTTTTCTAAGACATCCTTCTTGATAGCCTCTATGTTACAGACTAGCACATTAAGCTACCCGAAACTGTCAAATTTTCCCAATCAAAATTGAACCTTATTTTTGAAAATATATTCTTCTTCTTCTTCGTGTCGCTGGCACGACTATGTTTTAAATCTTGTTTTCCCAAAACTTTGCCACTTCCACGGCGTCGTTGGTGGCAGCGCAGAGTTCACTTTGACTGCATGTTTTGGGACACAGAGGGCAGGATAAGAGGTGGAGCATGCAAATGTACGCATATTGCATGTGCAACTTAACTCTTTTATCACAACCTGGCTTCTGCCTGCTACTTCGTCCGCGTAAAATTTCTTGTTTTCTACATAATATAGATCCTATGTATTCAGCTGCATCCGGTCAGACTGGAAGCCGACTCCAACATAGTTGGGAAAAGGTTAGGCAGATGATGATGATATTTTATGACACTCGGCAATACTGTAGCTTCGTATTAGAGGAAGACTTTTGGTAATTGGATCCCTAGCTCCGAAGATTACCCCCTATACAGGGAGTTATACCGGTCTGATCCCGTGAACCCACCCCCCTCGATCCCCTGCTAGTTCTTCTTCTGTTTTAATCTGTGTAATCTACTATAAACTTTCTCATTCCGATATGGGTGGAAAGGACATTGACGCACAACGACGAATTCAGTACATATTCAACCGCAGAAAATTTTCGTCGGTTATCAAATTCGGCTTTTTCATAGAAAATTGTAATATAAACGCGGTCAAAATGCATGGAACAGCAAATTGATTTTTAGATAACTGGCAAAAAAAATTAAACATAGGTAATTTGTGATAATAATAAATTCATTTATTTCAGGTAGATAACATTCATTGCCACACGATATAAACTAATAGAAGAACATTATAAATAAATTCATTTATTTCAGGTAGATAACATTCATTGCCACACGATATAAACTAATAGAAGAACATTATAAATAAATTCAGTAAAATAAAATCAGTTAAAAACCAAATTAGAGCAAAACAATTCAAATGAAATCAAATTAATAATATAAACAAAAGAAATCAAAAGAAAGGAGAAGAAGTATAGACAAATCTTATTTCACGTCTCCAGACTACCAAGAAAACAAAACAAAACACTGACACACTGTGTGAATGTAAGGAAAAGATAAATTAAATAAACCAGTAAAAGCCTCAACCTTGAACTCGAAATTGGATCTCAGAAGGAAAGAAGTCCTTCCATCTGCCATTACAGTAATCGAAAAAAGGGAGGACTCGTTACGTTTTAAAGAAAATTCGCCTTTAAAGTGGGCCAAGGCTTTTATTTTCAAGAAAATAACGCCTTGATTGAGTTTTTGATTTGTATGCAAATGTCGGGGAATTAAATGTGGATGGATCCTGTTTGATCCTTTAATCTTGCTTTTTGAGTGACATTCGGGGTTGGTTTCTTATTTCCTGTTTTACAGTTAAGGAGTTCTTTTATTCATAAAATGTACCAAGAATCATCATTGGATGAGCCATTTTCCTAATATAAACACTCCCCAACGATTTTATTTTCATGTCTTAGTACTGAACTATATAATTATGGAGCTTATACAGACTGGCATAGTCAGTCAACACACATTATCCACATTATAATTCTAAAGAGAAGGGGAACTGAGAATAGGGTTCTGTTTTCAGTTCTCCCTACAACCCAGGCCAGACACAAGTAACTTAACGCCATCAAAACTTTAATTAAGACCAAATTTTTTCCAGTACATTCGTAAGCTCCAGAGTGTAGATAGAATCTATTTTTCCCCGATCACTATGGCAACGCAATAAATATACCGAGCTCGTAGTCTTTAGAGGTTATTTATGCTGTCTACCCTACGCCTCCCTCGGACCTGAATAATTGTTACCCCTAGGGCTATTTAATGCCTAGCCCTGGCGAATCCCATTGATTAAGAATACAGATGCTGTACTGTCCTACAAGCCGTTTATTAAGCTTTAGTTTCCGCAAACTATTGACCCTACTAAGGTGATGAGGTTGTGAGAAGATTTGATATTTAGTCAGGTATAGAAGATCTTACCAGATGCCTTATAGTTAAGGTATTTCACTCAGAGTACTGATTTGTACAGCATTTGGCCAAAACGCACATAAGCACTTCCACAAACCGCACTGAAACAAAATTTAAAACAAAAGTGCGGTTCTTGTTTGTCGAAAATAACGAATATTAAAGACCAAGCTCATCTATGACAAACCGCCTGAATTGATTTTGACACGAAAAAAGGAAAAAGAATGGTGTTTGTTGGGATAACAATAGATACGAAAGTTTTTTACTCATGGGCACGAAAAACTTAAATTTCATCACTGCACGTCATACATGGTGCAATGGTTATAATGTTAATTGAGTTCGAACACCGTTTCACTTCCACCATATCCTTTTTATTTCTGTATATTTATTTGCATATTAGTCCATCATCGTTTGTATATTACACAGTATCAATATTGGGATCTCGAATATAAATCACTCGAGTTCTAAATCGATATCTCATAGTATGAACCTGTAAGAGTATGCTGCGCGTCCTTGGTATTCAACGGTATCCAGGATCTTAATAGCTACTGGTTTTGACGCATTAAAATTATGAGCACGGCCAGCTAAGAAATAGCTGAAGCAGTTCACTGGTCATGTTACTTTCAGGGTTACTACTTGAGATTACGACAAAAACATGGGATTTTTTATTCATTTTGTCTTTTGTCATTGTAGGAGTAGGGAAAGACCGAAGAAACGATTGATGGACTGTGTGAAAGATGATATCACTAGAAAGGGCGTTACTACTGAGATGGCGACTAATAGAGAAGTATCGAAGAAGATGATAATTATGCTGTGCCGACTGAACGATAACATCGGAATAAGGACAAGAGAATAATGTCAGGCAGGTCTTTTGCTAGGAGAAAAATTAGAAATTTCGGTACATTTTATCATTTGCAGACTTCTACACTCAAATCAGGACAATTGCTAAGAATAAGTGGCTATATATCTGGAACAAGAGATTTTGTTTTCGATGTTTTAAGGTATATTTTTATTTGTAAGAAAATCCAGGTTAAGCAGACTTTACTGGTTAATTTTCTACTCTTACAAATAACTGAGCTAAGCTGGATTTACTGCCGAGTCCGTGGATTAACTAGTCAACCTAACAAATTCACTAACGTTTACTTAAAGAAGCATCTTTAAGTAAAAGTTAGAAGACTTTTCTGTAACTAATACTCGTAGATATCTATAAGTAGCGACTTATAGACATCTACGAGTATTCGTTACAGAAAAGTCTTCTTCTCTTTAACTTGTATTTGTTTAGTTCTTAATATTATCATTCTCGCTTGCTTTCCCATTGGTGCTGCATGTTTTTGCCATATATTTCATCTTTATAAAATTACTTGGTTCTAAAGGAGCCTCTGCCACAGTCTCAGAAAATTTATAACAATCATCTAGGCCTCTAGTTGTCTAATTAAAAATCTAATTTCATCAGCTTTATTGAGGATGTACATATAGTGTCGCTCGTAAGAGACTATTGTAGTGAATATGATTGAATATGAATTTGAATTTGGTTTCTCTAATTTGTGTGTTGATTTTGTATTTATATTGCATATATTCGTTTGTATTCATTGATGTGTGATTTTGTATTTATTATTGAAAAATTTAATTTAAAGATGTTTTCTAATATGGGTTATGTGGTACCACTGAAATAAATGAAATTATTATTATTATAAGCTTCAACAAGCTTTTCCGTTATATCCATTTCTTCTAAATTAACTTCCTTCTTAATCTACTTGATTCTAATCAGCTTCTTCTCCACCTTATTCGGTCTTAATATCTCTCGTGTCCAGATTATCATTACCTTCCGTTTTTTCTTTAGCTTTTAGGTCAATTTAAACGTCATCTTCATCTGTTTATTCAGTATTAAAATCTTCCATTTGCGCATAGTTATCAACCCTAATCCTGCGCGCTTGCAAGGCGTCGTAAACAGTTATTTTAAGTGTTATTATAACAATTAGCTATTTTATTGGTGTTACACGTATTTTGATAATTACCAAGCTTCAGTTACTTCCGTAATTAGGCGTGTTGATTTGCAAAGTGGTTGAATATGCTTCTAATTATAATGTGGCAAGGATATATGGATTATTATGGTAAAACAGATGTAACAGAATATTCATAGTAAAGTCAAAGTTTTAATTTGATATACTGCAAACTGCTATTTTTTTACGTCTTTGCTTTCCTAACGAAAATACGCTTTCTTAGTGCTTTGTCATACTTAACTATTTTTTAGGAAAAAATACATTTACGTCGATGTTTCTCCAAATGAGCGATAAGTAGGTTTTATAAATATAATACGTACAGACATCTCTATGTTTTGCCGTTAAAACGGCGTCTAAATATCAAATAGGTAGGCATACGAAATTACAATAGAATTAACCATCTTAATTACAGTGTCGCGAAACTCAAGCGTTTTTACTTTTCTTTTGTTATTTGTGTAATTGTTTTCTCGCGAAAATTATTTTATTTCTTTTTTTCAAGTAGTAAGTTAAACTGCTGAAAACAAGGTACCTACGTCTAAAGTTGGTACCCAGATGGCAATATGTTCAATAGGTTCGTCTAATGAAAACTTATCTGAATAATTTTGAGACGTAGAACCTCGTAGAATCTACTTGAGTATTTTCGTAAGTTATCATAACTTTTCTTACTGCATAAAATATTAATAGCCTTTGTTTATGTACATGGCGATATGCCAGTAAAATATAACAGTCGTTACTATAATTCTTCGGCACAAAAGTTTTTGGCTCGTAATGTTACGATCCATTACACTTGGCCATTTTCTTTGGTTTTATTTCGTTCAGTAATTAATTATTGCTCTTAAAGAAGTAGTAACTTAGCCGTTAATGTATTGGATAGAATCGTGAAATATTTGGTCGTAAATAGGAGGCCGTTTCGATTTTCGATAACCACCCACTACTGTATACGGCGGCTGACGTCATACGTAAATTGCTGGAAAATTACACAAAAACTTCTTTCTTTCTAATAATTTTGATTTTCCCGAGGTAAACTTGGTGGTATTTTGACACTACTGAATGGCGATTCTCTGATAAACTATATGTATTTATAAGACATAGGATCAACCTGTTTAATGAGAACCTAATTAAAAACACCTAAGAGCAGTTAGTTTGCAATCACCAATTTTTATGCACTTTTTTTGACACGAAATTATGAAATCACTTATATATACAGGATTTATAGTGGTCAGGTATATATTGTGGTAACCCCAACTTAAAAGCAAGAGCGAGAGAGTACACTCCATATATAATATTCCTATGAATAATATCTCCTAAATAAGAGAGACCATTCCCGTGTATTTTTTTAGTTTAACCACAATTGACTTCTCTATACAAATGTATATATAATTTTCTTCATTGTAATGTTATGTATACATTGACAACTACAACCCCTTCACGGGCTGATTTTTCTCCTTAAAACTTTCGTAACAAGCTCTATTCACTGAGTTACATAAGTTACAAGAAGTTAAATAATTTGTTCAAACAATAGGGAGATATCATACAGTTCCTTGTCAACAACAATGTGGGGAAGCTATTCACTTTGTTCCGATACTATGTAAGTATGTACGTAAGTGGGCTAGGATTGGTCAGTGTATGATTCTGTTACGAGAATTGAGTTGTCTTGTGTGTGACGTAATTTGTACGGACAATGTTCTCCATATTCTGTGAATTCGTTAGTTCTTGTGACATGACGTCACGCCTGTATTCCCTGAAAGCAAAGATGGATGAGTGGTATGGTCTGCTCAAAAAGTAAATGATGAAAATGTCAACAAACCCTGTTCAGGTTAAATTCTTACGCAATCACTTATTATAGTTTGAATAAAAATATTAAGTTGTAATTGAAAAATCCTCGAGGAAATTGAAGGTTATAAAATGAACCTCAATTGTCAAATGAAAATCATCTTTAAGCTGATTTAAAATAAGATATTTCGGGTTTAAGCATTCATATATGAAATCAAATTAAAGTTCTCAACTTGCAAGTGACACCACAAATTGGTATCCACAGGACCGTTTCTGATCCATTTTGTTTCCACATTTATCAGATACTTTTGGAACAGGTTACAGTCGCATTTTGGCAGTAATATAATAAGTAATAAAATAATAAGGTTATTGGCATTACCGGGCATAAATTCATGCACAATGCTGAAAGTGATAATTTACCAATGAATTAACCCGGATGACACTACGACCACTAGAGCCACCAAAAAGAATTTTGTGGATCAGATATCTAAATCTTGTACAGGGTTGTTCCTATTATGGAGATCTTATTGTCTGCTTTAATGCCATCAGGCTGTGAATGAACGGTGGCTCTTTATAAATTGCGAAGACAAAAGAAGTACTAGGTACCTCCGTGTGAATTCAGAAAATCTATCTTGGAGATAAAGAATGGGTCCTTAATAATGTAATGGAGCACGTTTTATCGAGATTCAGATCAGAGTTTGACGATACTGGAGCGAGCATTAGCAACGAACTCTTTACGTTCACATTTTTTTTTATAAACGTCGGAAACGCTGGCAAATAAGGTCCTCAAAACACAAAAGAAAATAGATTAAAGCTCCACACGATGGAAACATAAAGATAAACAAAACAACACACAATTTTAAAATACCACAGCAGCCATTAACAAAAAATATTGTGTAGACGGATACAGATGAATTTTCCGACATATTACATGATGAAATGAAGGTAACAAAAACTTCTCTACATTGTCCCAGCCTTTTACCTTCATAATGATACATAAATAAATGAACACAGAAAAGTTTCAAAAGGTTTACATCACACTCTATTGTTGTTAAAAACAAAAGAGGGCTACGAAAATAAAATTCACGTTATTAAGGTCAACGTAAACGTTTCACGGTCTAGTTTTTCATGAAATTTCGGAAATTTGTCATACATAATAATTATTACGAAATTTTAGGATTCTCTTGTAGTATTACGAAACTGTAGGATTCGGTAATAGTTGGTTTCAGAAAAATATGTATATAAGAAAATATGTACTCGTATAATGTATGTCTTTTGATTATAATGGGTTGATGACAGACATTGTTCGTCTGATGTAGAAATAAATGGAGGCACACAATAAAAAGAAAATTGTTATCATTTCGTACGATTTTAATTTGATTTTTTTCTATTGTAGTCTTTTGTTATGTTAACGAAGCATTTTATTTTGCTTTATAGGTTATCCTTGGATGTTGAAAGAGCAGATTTCTTAGATTAGCCGAAGCTGTCCGTAGATTTTTCTATTGGTAGATTCCCTGCTGCCTGCTGCCTTTTTCAATATCGAAAATGATTCATCTTAGTTTTTGTGGCTTAGATAGGTCCAAATAAGCCTATTATAGTATTTCATTCAAATAATCAGCCTATAATGTTCCAACTGCTGGGACACAGGCCTCCTCTTTCATTGAGTGAGTGAGTGAATGGAGTGGGCAATAATCCACAACGCGGGCCCAGTGCGGGCTGGTAGACGTAGATCTTAGAATTTTTGTTCATTTTTGGGACATGTTGGTTTCCTTCACTGTTTTGAGATCAGTGGTGATGAAATTATTTACACAAACTCAAGTGCCTCCCTGGGTTCGAATCCATGATCTACCACTGCCTATGATCCACAATAAAGAATATGAATATGAACATAAACTCGTAAGTCGGGGCCGATATCAATGGGCTGCAATTAATTGTTCTCGGTATTTCATCGTCTAACAAAATTATACCGCACATTAAAACTGAGATAATTCTGTTCACCAGCAAAATAATTTGTATGAGAAATCTCTATTCAGAGAAAAGTTAACGCATTAAATGCACGATTTATACTACACTAGTTTTCTTCTAATTAAAAGCGTAAATAGGACAGTAATTAAACTTACATGTTTAATTAAGAACTAGTACTAGTTCTAATGGTGTAAATTGCTGCCCTCCAGCGCAGATCGCCTAGATTAAGGGATCTTAAGATATCTGTGCATGTATTACCTACTTGGTTCGCCATTAATTCAGTAAAATGTTAGACATCTACTCTTAATAAGGTATAATTAGAAAATTGGTAATGGAAACTTGTCAAAGACTTTCGGATTGTAATCGGCAGTTTTCTAAAGAAAATGCTTTTCCTTTTTTATCTGTTGGTTAATCGGGATGCGGTTCTTTCTTATAACGTCTTTGAAGTTGATAATTATCTCGTTTTCGAATTAGAAATACTTTTTTTCTTTCATGTAGAAGAGTATTTTTAAACCCTGTTTATACCAGACATTTTCCCCGGGCCTAGGGTACAATCAACACTAATAAACTAATCGGTTCATTAGCCTACTGTTGTTACTTCAAATTAAAAGGAAAAGTAAACCTGCTTTCCCACATTACTATTCAAGTACAACCAAAAAACCTAGTCCCTTGAGCACCAAGTCAACCTTCAACCTACATAATTCAGACCCATTCATTTTACCTCATGACTATTCAACGGCCAACGTCCCAAGACAATCGACTTTTCCGAATCATTCGTTATTCATTGCCGTCAACGTTCTATGATGTAACCCGACATTGATTTATTTGCGTCAATGGATGGGCAAGTTCGAGGCGATACAAGTCACGTAGCCGTTTGAAAGTGAAAGTTCGAATCCAAAGGGAATCAACGGTTATTCCTCTTGTGTTCATTCATAAATCAAGCGCGACAGGGACGAGACTTGCCTTAATTGATCGCCTACATTTCAGACGCATTTTGAACTTTAAACTCGAGCAGCAAAGCCTATTTTCGTAATTGAATTTCGCAGGATTTGAGAAGTTTACTAAAACGTCCAACCGTTTCGGAAAGCTAGACGCTTATTGAAGCTGTCAGTGAGATGAGATATTTAATATTTCATCGTATTTTTGGCCGCTTTGAGATAAAAACTTATTTTGCTATTCCCTGTGAAGCCTTTGTAAAAGGTATAGGAAATGATAAGGCCATTTTCCTGGTGTTTCTTTACGATAGAGAGTTTTTGATTAAAGCTCTTCGGACCCAACATTTTACGTGACCTTTCGATTTATCTTTTTGGAAGATGTTAGGTACTTAGATTTCTTTGTGGTAGATATTTTCTTTTTCCAGGAAAATGTTGAATTTGGTTTTATTGTCTCATGAAAGGTTCTTTTACTTTATTTGTGCACAGTGGGGTGATTTTTCCAACGCCAAATAATTTTAAAGGAGGAATAATTTTGAATTTTTGACAGTTCTTCCATACAAAATCTGTCAGACGTCAATTTTATTCCACGAATAAAAATTATCTGTCGATTGAAAAATTTTCCCTAAGTATACTGTTAACAATATAAGGCCAACAGTAACAGTCAGAATACCCCCGTACTAGTTGATACAGTGGGGTAAAAGGGTATAATATTGCTCTGTGGACTTATAACTACCATTATACCACTTAAATAGGTAGACCTTCGAATATAACAATACTCTTAAAAGTAAATACATCTATATGAAATAAACAAAACACATCATTCGGTCCCACAAAACAGCTCTGAAAGTTACTTATCAGACAGGGAAGTAAACAAAGGTTAAATTGTCGTTGCAAAGAAAATGAACGCATCCTAGGTCAGCAATGCTCAAAATTTTTTTTCGGACGATTTTATAGATAAACTGACACCCCAATCCTTTAACACACTTGTCTTTTAATCAAAATCCGAAGGTTTTAAGGGACTGCCTTATCCATTTCTTCGTAGGTTTGAAGTAATCGTCTGCAAAACAACCTAAATAATAATAATAATAATAAATCATTTATTTGCGTAAAAACATGGTATATAAATGGTGTTGAATAAAGTACAAACATGTTGTAATAACATAATGAACGCGGCTGAACTGTCAAAATTAAAGGAATTGCGATTAATTGTCAGTTTATGTGTATTACGCAATTACCCCGCTGCTTGCGTAATAACATAAGATAAAAAATCTCTTTGAAAACTGGAGAAATTACTTCGTTGCCGAAATAAATGAATCGCTAGCGAAGTTATGACACCTGCGGCACAGATTTGCATCGATTTGTAGCTGAGGAGGTTTCGCAGTATTTAGATCGAGTAAACAGAGTATACTTAAGAGTCCGGTTGAAAATAAATAATTTATCAAGATGTCTCAAATTATTTCGCGGTGTAAATTAAGGTAGATAATAATTTATTAATTGTTAATAATTTCAGTGGAACTTTTTCTTAAAGAAAATCCTGTTTTCCTATTTGTGCCTTATCGTTGTATTTAATTTTCTAAATTTCATTTATCTTTGTATAGAAATTTGAAGGTCTATTCACCCCAAAAATTAAATAATATCTACTTGAAACGTAGCCACCATTCTGTAAACTCATATGACAAGACAAAAAAAGTGGACATTTTATGAAATTCCATTTATTTTTGGATTCATTACGACAAAACGCTATTAGCACTTAATTAATCAGAGGCAGAAGTCACCTTCCATCGCTTAAGTTGCGGGAACTATAGGCGTATTTTTTATTTCACAAATCGGGGGTGTATTTTTCTGTCTTATATATATACGCAACTTTTATCAATGACATTTGAGAAGATTTTAAGGCTGTGCTTTCTACACGGAACAATGTGGCCGCTAACGCCTAACTTTGAGTAACACTGCCCCCGACGTAATCTCGGCGTCGAACGGGCTTCCGCAGGGTAATATACTACATGGGATACTGGAGGAAACTGACATCCTACAGGAAAAGGATTGTGAGGAACGGAAATCGGAGCAATTGTACGACGGAATAACGTGGAAATCGCGACAATTGTACTTTTAATGGAGGAAGACAGGATGAAGGTAGATTTTGATGTTATTGTCGGGTCGGGAAATTAATGTGTCTGTTTATTGATGGTAAGGAAACAATCCATTCGAATTATTGTTTTTAAAATTGTGTTATTATGGACTGTAACACAAATTAATAACATAACATCACGCCTAAAATCCCTGAAGGGTAAGGCAGAGGTGTATCTATAGTAACCCACATTACGCCAGTTATCTTTCAGTCTCATATAATAGAAGGCGAGCCTATTACCATAAATTGGGCACAAATCCAGACTACAAGCGGCTACTGAGTAATTCCTGATTGAAAAACCTAATGACGTGACCGGAACATATATGTATTTACAGAATTATAGTCATTAGAATCATTAATATGTATCTTTATGTCAGATTTGTTTCTTGATAATCACTTTTCCATAAGAGATTTGTTCTTGGTACAAATCTAACTTAGAAAGATGTATTAATGATTCTGGATTCGAACCCAGGACCTCATCAACAGGAATCTATAAATTATCAAAAATTTTAGTTACCTACCTAAAAACCTACTTATAATATTATCGCCGCGTGGGTTCGCGGAAGATGGAAAGAATGGAAAGGCCTTTATGGCCCAGTGAGACAGCGTAGACTAGATTTTTGTTTTATTTTTTTTATTAATGTTTATAATTGTTTAATTTCAGTGATTCTAAACTATTGGTCAATCTGTTCAGTTTAAGAGCAACTACACCGAATCGAACATTTGGTTCTGAAACATTTTTATTTTTCTGTCTATAGATCCTACATACACTATGATATTCTGAACTTGAAAGCCCTGGCACCCATAACGTAAGTTTAATCTTAGCTTGGGCACAGATAATATACTTGGGTGTCAGAGGTTTATAACTCTGTATAAACCTACAATTTATAAGACAATATGTTGGTATGATAACTCAAGTGGTTAATGTAAATTGTTAAACTTGAAAATAAAGATTTTATTATTATTACTATGAGCATGTAAACCATGTACAGACGCCAGCACATCAAGTTACTATAATCTGTCAAATTTCTTTACTAGATTTTCAACTTTATTGCTAAAGCTTAAGGTTCAAAGTTGATTGGGAAAATTTGACAGTTTCGGGTAGCTTCCTGTGCTGGCGTCTATAGGTACTGTCTAAGAGCTTGTCCAGGAAGGGCGAATTCGCCGCGATTCTCTCGCGCGTATTACGCGTGACCGTTGCGTCCAGAAGGAGCGTACAAACGCGCGAGAATTCGGGTTCGAATTTCATTTGTCAATAGAAAACATGGAGTTGGACGCTCTACAACAAGGAGTCTCTAGTATCTCGACTCACGCGCAATACGAGCGAACCAAGCGCGAGTCAAGAGTCTGGCGAACTGCAAGCGATTTACGCGCTCATTTTAAAATCGCGCGATGCTTGTGGACGCGATGTATTGGCGCCTAATATCTCGTTAACGCGCTAATGAATTCCCCCCTTCTGAACAAGGTCTTAGCCGACTAATAAAAGAAACGTTAAGTAAAAATAATAGTAAGTATTAATTGAGCACTTTCAGATCGCAATTCAAGTTAGCATCAAATCTTATTTCAGATCAAACCTTTCTTGATTAGTATACGTGTAAACGCCTCGTAAATAAGCATATCTAAACATAAATAAATTGGACCTGGCTGTCGGCACAGTTTCCCTTGCCTTAATTAGTGGTGAGATAAGCAACACCTGTGTAAGTCACGGCCATGTTTGTTTGTAGTTGTGTTTGTCTGTTTGTGTGGGTTTTCTTTAGGTGGTTCTTGTGGGGTGAGGAAGAGATGCAATATGTTGTCAATTAAAAATAAATATTTACGACCAGGACACCCTAGAGGGACATATAGCGACCTTATTGGTGATGTTCTTCATGAAAGGTCAGGAGTGTAGTAATCGTAACGCGTACGTGTATAACCAGATGTATGAAAGTAAACAAAGCAAAAGATAAGGATCTTAGCAGGTTCCGTACTGTACTGTTTATATCTGCCCTAATGGGAAGAAAACGTGAGATTTTATGTATGTGTAAGTATCTCAACTTTTCTACATAAGTACCTAATAATTTATTATAGTATTCTTCTTTTATGAAATACCTAGGTATACTGCACAGAGATATAGATAGACCAAGATAACGCAAGTATCACGATCTGTGCCATTTTTTGACTACCGACTTTGACGTCACAGGCACTATTTAGTAATGGGAAAATCAAATCGATTCAATGACGCTACGCGTGCGGCACCCGTCTTGCCCCACCCCCGGGGCCTAGCGCCAGCGCTCACGCTCACCCAGCCAGCAGTACACAGTACTGAACGCGAAAGTGGCGGCTTACGATTTTTGTACGTAAGCTGGTGCGATTTTTGGCACGCGAAGTAGTTGCTCTTGCGTTATCTAGGTATATGTATATCTGTGGTACTGCATCGTTCGTCATACTAGCATAATTTAGCCACTGCTGAAATCTGAAAATAATAAAGTGAAGTCGTTTTATACATCACGTTACAATATTATCCTAAAGAATAAGATTTTCTGAAGGTTCTGTCTATTTTCGTCATCATATTCAACCCACATCTTTAAACTACCTTCCGTTTACTGTAAAATCGGGTAGCAATTCCATTACTCAAACCATATTTCTGTTGCATACAAATTCAAATATTGACTCATAAAGTTAAGTCTCGGCTCCTGTCCACTCCACGAGAGAAAATCGCCGTGAGGATAAGTAAATATGATTGTAAGCTGAGCACACACTTTCGCCGAGCGTCGCGTGCGCCGATCGCATCGATGTTCTACAGAACAAGCTTGTTGATAAGTGCGGACCGAGTTAGTGGCGATTAGCGGTGTATTAAAATTATGGGGGAATCTAAAGTTTGCCAAATGATTGGGCCAGGCGTACCTGGCCCAATCAATGGTAAATTGCTCGTAAGCAATTTATCCGGTTTTCTGTCACCACTGTAAAGTTGGAATGGTTAGGAATAGTGAAGATTTAGGCCAAGAAAACCTCTTTGGAAAAACATATTTTTTAACTATCCATAATAAAGATAGGTACTGTGAGAGCTTTACGAGCTTTCAGTACCGGGACGAGTAAATAAAACCCAAGTTTTGTCATATTACTTCATATAAATTGTTTCTAGAAGATGGTTCTAAGTTTTCACATTTTTATCCTTGTCCCCCTAAATCTCATTCCTACCGTTGTTTTTTTTTTAATTATTTTTATAAATCAATGTTTGTCTCGATTTCTGCCATCTACTTTTCAAGTATTCTTAAAGGTTGTAGGATATAATCTCTACAGTACTAAAAACAACGTATTTTTTTACAAAGACAATATAACCTTGATACAGGGAGTTCTTTTGGACAGAAGCTTAATAAGCTAACAGTCTTAAAATAATAATATGTACAAGTATATAAAAAGGAGAGAAAATAATCAAACGGCATCAAAAAAATCTTTGGCCAAAAATATAGGCCAGCTTATTAGAAGCTTAATGTAATTTTAATACATGTTTTTTCTCGAAACGTGAATTTGTTCAGGATACAATACATCATTCTCTCAACCCGTTTCATCTTCACCTCTTAAGCCACACTTGCACAAACCGGTAGCCAACTCTGTGCACTAACTCACAATATATTACTTGCAATTTATCGCCACTAGAATATTATTTCTCGATGAAAATCCAGGGACTAACAAAATACGACTTGAGGTCTTTGTACTAAAGCAGGGACTGAAGGTATACCTTCAGTACCTGTTCGACTGACATATTTATCGTTATTGGTACATAATGCTGTGGAAAATCTGATACTGAAGACACCTTAGTTTATTGGTTGAGATTTATTGATCTAAACGCGTCGATTGTAAAATTTGAGTTGCAAGACAAGATGCCGTGTGATAGGTACTCGTACAAGGTGTGAGGTAGTGTTTCTGTTTTGTTCTTGTGACGTCACTGAGTTATGGCTTTGAATTCTGCATTAGGCCTATCGAGTGCTAACCAATTGACAATAATATCTAGGCTGTGGGCAGATCTGAGTCGAGATTCGAATGTCTTTAGACAGACTAACGCTGTATGAAAAAAATGAAGGCGCACACACTCGTAACAAAATGGTATTGTTGTAGCAGAAAAACTATATTGGGTTTTGTGTCAGGTCTGAACAAAGTCACCCCCAGCAGTTACCACTGAACGGTTAGATACCTCTAAGCGTTAATTTTTTTTCCTAATTGATACACTTGACACTTAACGGTTAGCACAAAAACAATGTATCTCTATTACTCTGAATAGCAAAAAAATTTTTCTACAGCCGTAGGTATATTTAAACCAAACGTTTATTAATTACTATGAAATATTTTTACAAGCATTACTGCCTACAGTTTAAACTCAGACAATAACATTATTTTTATACCCGTCTTCCTTCAAAACTACAAAATAATTTCAGCTTCAACTATAAACATCTGACATTGAATAGCGTTCTCTCGAGCAAGCGTTCATTTTTCATGAGCTCTTCATTTTGCAGCGAGCGCGCAGCCTTGCACTTCAAAGGTACTGCTTTTTAAATGGGATGGCTAAAAATAGGATGTTTATTGTTAAGGTATATGTTACTGTTCTAATTTCTTGGTTTTGATGACGATAACCATACACACACCACCACCATCAACCATCACCATCGTTCTTAACCGATTGCATGGAGAAGGCACATCACAAGGAAAGGTGGAAGAATATGGGGAAGGCCAGCAGTGCCCAGCAGTGGGACAGTAAAGGCTAACGGAAAAAAAATACACACAAAGTAGCCAAAAGTGAAATAATATTCATCCATTGCAAAAGAAAACTTAGATATCACGTTATATTCGTTGTGATGTAAGTACAGCATTTTACAGGAATTGAACACCAACAAACAGCTCAAAACTTATGCTGTGAATGTGCTCTGTATTCACTCCGGATTTCGATTTACTTTAGAATTCTCGGACCGTATAATATTTACATGCACTCAGATTCAGCGCTTTCAAGCGCTCCGAGGGTAAATAGCTGAGTATTTTCCATCACAATTTTCAATTTAATACATTTTTCACGTAGAAGATAGCGAGACGATCTAGGTTAAACCAACAGCAAATTGTCTATGGCAGTTACTGGTCAAAACGGTGTAGGAAAACATCGTGAGAAACCGGCATGTCCTAGAACAAAAAAATCGAAGACATTAACATCTACCAACCACTGCACTGCAAATGCAAATGCACTGGGCCGGCATGGTGCATTACGGCCCTCTCCCTCTCCATCTTCTGCGTGGTTTATCGTGACGCTTTATGGTTGTTCCAGGGCGCCATCACCATTCTCTCCTGCTCTTATCCCAATTTATTTAGGGTCGGCGCAACGTGATTTTTTACACCTTCATATTACAAAGTTGATTTTAGATCTATTTATCTGAATGTACTACGGAGAGAGGTCTTTGCTCATCAGTTCCCAGATCACAGATATAGATAGACCTAGATAAAGCAAGAATCACGATCTGTATAATGAAACCAAGCATGCCATTTTTTTACTACTATGATGTCACAAGCACTATTTAGTGATGGGAAAATCAAATCGATTCAAAGACGCCGCCGCGTGCGCCACCCCCCGGGCCTAGCGCCAGCGCTCACGCTCACTCAGCCAGCAGTACACAGGACTGAGCACGAAAGTGGTGGCTTAGGATTTTTGTACGTAAGCGGGTGCGATTTTTGGCACGCGTATTAGTTGTAGCAGCAGTTTCCTACTCCAGAATTTAACTCAGATCGTCTAGATTCATAGCATCGCTTGCTAGGTCACTGGACCACTGGGGTGAATGAATAGCATTCTAAGAAGGCGTTCATTTCATGAGCTCTTTATTCCGCCCGGAGCGCCCGACTTTATATTTCAATGGCAGTTTTTAAATGGCATCCCTAAGAATAGAATTGCTGTTATTTAAAACCTTAGCTTATAGCCTTCAGATACGGTAATGTTAAGGTGTGGTGTGGGTATGACTTGATAATATGAGCACAGATATTTGTGAATTCAGATTATTGAAAATATTATATTATACTCGATCACGTAATACTTGACTTTATACACACTTATTTGTCTTATCTTATATTTACTTTTAATTCAGATTTTCAGAGACTTTTCTATTTGTCACAAAAAGCATCCCGTAAACCATATTAGATTATCAGCTTCATTCAATTATTGTATGACTGATATACCATTCATACAATTTTATGTAGAGATACCTACACAATTACCTACACCTAATCACCTATACCTCTACATAATAATACCGAAACCTAAGACAAATGCAGTCTAGAAATTATTTTAGTTCCGGAGGGTAAAAGGCTGTTCCTTAAAACAATATCCATTGAATACGACTGCAATAAACTGAATTACACGACCAGACGTAACAAGAGCTGTACTTAGCTGTTCTAAGCTAACTATAAATTATCCGGTCGCAGTCGAGTAGCGACAAGCTGTTAGACCATTACAAATGAACATTATAACGACTATTACCGCTGGAGGATAATCAGGTAATAATCTATTTGATTTAGCGAATCATTGATTCGAAGAAATTATGAGTTGTTTTACGATGACAATCTACTGACAGACCGTGGTAAGATGACTCGTCAGTGATTGAGGCATCGTAATTTCCATTCCACAAACATGATAAGTGTCATGTACAACATTTATTTCAAATAGAGGCACTTCTTAAGTGTCAAGGACTCGGACAGTCAGAAAGAAGAAGTTGCCCATTACAAAACGTAGTCAGTTCCAATGGAGAAGAACGAGCAATAAACTCCTTGGACACATCAAGATCAAAATATTAATACTGTTAGACAGGCAGTCGCCTCTGTTGTCCTTAAACTACTTGTTAGTATGTGTAGCATGAGAGGGGTTACTTTAATATGCCGTTAAGCTGCAGGTAAAATATTAATTATAAAATTCTGACCCGATCGCAGCAACGGATACTGTAAGTTGCTGTGGTTTTCTATTTTCTGTGTATAAAATTGCATTAGTTTTCAATACTTGCGATAATACAACAAAATCACGAGTAACAGACTCGCGTACATGAGTCTGTTATTTCTTCTTGAAACTAACTTTCTTTAACAATGTTAGGTTGCCAAAGTAAAAGTACTGCAGTAGTTCATAGTGAATATTAAATTGTGTTTTAATATAATTTAAAGCGTCTATTTTATATCAATCGCTTCTATTATTTTGGTCGTGAACAATATTTTGTGATATAAATAAAAGTATTTTTGTTTTAATTGAGATTATCTGTTAACAGGGTGGCTAATAATAAAGCCCTTTATTTGTAGTCAATAAATAAGTGATCCAATTCCGTAAACGTAAAGTATGCGTTTACGTTTATGGATTTTCAAAACCCAATTTCGTACCTAAAATTTCATCCCGGTTAGTCTGGTTTTGTCCTTCCTTATAAAATAATGATACTTAATCATCACCTCCATTCTATTATTCTCACAGCCGACGCCAAAATACGTCATCTAAAAGAGGATCATAACAGTAACTACCTCATAATATGTTTCTTTCATTTATGGCGAGAACAAAGAAGCATGTTGATTTAGGTATAAAAGAAAACAGAGCAATCATCCGGGATGTTTGTTATTCTGGGAGAGTTTTCCTTGTGACTTGTGACATATACGAGTAAGTCAAGCGGGATTATTACTGGAACAGACGGCAAGCTAACGTTCTGTCATATCTTATTCACTCTTGTTTGTCTAAAAATGTTGGAAATCTTGGCTGTGCCGCATATGCTTTCCATTATATTAGATATTATTTCTTTTTTGGATTAAATTAATGAACTTACTTTGTCAGCTCGGCGGAAGCCGAATCGCTTTTCATGTGCTATTTATGATACCGACCGTTTTCAATAATAATGGCTGTCACTGTTACAGAAAAAAAAGAGGCAAAAAATAACACACATGACTAAACTCTGCATTAATTTCAATGACTCAATCAACTTGTTATACTGCCAATCCACCTCAACAATAAAGCTACATAGATGGATCAAATTCCGCCTTCGGCGAGCCGTTTGTAGACCACCACTTGTAAATTTATTGGCACTACCCCCTCCCCCCTCTGTATATGATTTACAACAATGGGTGTAACAGGAACGTGCCAGCGACTTGCAGATTAGATTGTCCATACTTCAGCAGGCAATAAATAGAATCATTCGCGAAATGGAAAATAGACAATGCATTTAGTTAGGCGATTTTAACGGTAAGCGAGTTAAGTGTTATGTTTAGTGAGTATTTAGATTCTGAAGGGTATTGTTCTTTGGTTTTTTTAGCTGAGTTTAGAATAGCGGTTTGTATTTCGATACAAGGTCTTGCAAACGTGTTGGTATTTTAATAGGTAGGTATGAAACACTGGGGCTTATCTTGAAGAGTTTGTGGTACTTCTTTTTCGAAGTGGAGGTCGTCTATGTTTAGTTGTAGTCCGAAAAGTACTAATTCTTCGCCCATTTGGAACGAGTTTCTATAGAGTTTTTATTCTGTTACTTAGATGTTGCTTCAAATGCGTGTCCTCCATGTGTTTATTTGGACTTTTTTTCGAAAAATAACAAACCCAATTTTCCTTAATTGAAAGAGGTCCTATTTTTGTGGAATTGGATCGGTTTACGGTTCACTTTAACGTCCGCCCTTTTTATTTTGGGTTTAGGGTCTAACATTGTTTTTCCTGGTCAATTAATCTTCAGTTGTCGAGTTACTTCATGAAACATGTTTTTTTATTTTGTGAAATTCATGCTGCTGTTTTTTTATATGAGGAAGACCCTTTTATCTATGAAAAATTGTGATGAATTTCTTAGGATAGAATGATTAATTGTTATGATTAAGCGTTTACATTAAGGTACCTCCAGCGCATGATTATTAAAAAGTTACTTTGTTTTGTCCAATGTTTCACCACCTCAGGATAGGGCCAAATTGATTTGTCTGGAAAATTACTTCATACAAGTCTTCTGTATTTCTAACTAGCTTTCGGCGCATTCTGCGGCTTGGTCTGTTATTCGGGGCGGAGACAAATCCATCAAATCAAAGATCGTGAAAATCGGTCCGGCCGTTCTTGTTGTAAATGGCGTATTCAACTAACGCGACTTTGTTTTAGATTTTGAAAAAGGCTCTTTTGCAGGAAGGTCACATATTTTCAGAAAGATTCCTCCAGATTGACTTATTAACTTGCTGATGTATTTTTCTTGGTTTTTGGTATCTTAAAGCTTGTTCTAAGCCCACACACCGTCGACTTAATTTATATTTCACAATAATTTACCTATTTTTTTCACCCCCAGGTTACCAAATGTCGCGCAAATCGTGCGTGGCGGGCGGCGCGCGCGGCGCTTGCATGTGGGTGCAGGAGTGCAACCGGGTGGGGGGCATGCATGCTGGCGTGTGTGTCGATGGCTTCATGTTCGGGTCCTGCTGTCGGCTCCCCGACAAGCCGGTGGTTGCGGAAGGTAAGCTGCCTACTTGGTAACAGTGGTCATGTTTTTCTTCTCTTGTCATCGTGAGCTATTTTTAACTGACTTTAATGAGAAGGAAGATCTCGATTCGGCGGATATTTAATGAGAAGGAAGATCTCGATTCGGCGGATATTTTAAATGTATATTGATTGCATAGCAAGTACCTAGGTATTGCTAGTGGTGGGTACACGAATATAATGAGATACCTCAATGATAAATTGAAGAATAAAAAGACATTTCTAAAACAAAATTGCATTATTTTGCACGTGCTGTGTTTTTGTTGGAAGTCGTATGTTTTTGTTTTGTAATCAAGTTTTGTAACATGAAAATGTGGATAGGTAGAAGAAATGACAGTGAGGCTGACTACCAGGCATGCGCTGGACGTACTTAACTTATTTACTTGTAGTCTTAAGTTTAACTTGTATAAATAAGTTCATGCTATTATTTGCCCTGCACTAATTTCGCCATCCATGGCAAAGTTCTGTCGGACCAGAAAATATATAATTTTTTCATTAGTGTATCTTTTGATCCAACTACCGACATCTAGTGTTTACAGTGAGAACCAAAATTAAGCTCTAAAATATTTATTTTTCAGAACCCGCCCCTCCAGTCATAGTCACTGAGAAGACGTACACAACGCCATCTAGTACAGCTCGCACTACAACTCAACCGCCAGAGACATCGACACAAACCATTTCGCGGCCGAACTGGCAAACGCAGCGGCCGTCGTTCATGACCAAACCAATAGATGGGGCCCCAACGTCATACAGCTACCGGCCGCCAGAAATAAACTTACCTTCATTAGGAAATTTAGATTCAAGTAGCGAACAAAATAGTGATATAGTTAATAAAATACCTTATAACAGTGTAAATAAATACCAAAATGTAAATAGGCCGAACAGTGAAGCGGAAACTAGTCCCCACAATAAGATTTCATCTAGTCTTAGCATATTATCTGGAGCACGGCCTATGGCTGTGTCGGAGCAGCATTCGGAGAACAGCATCAACTCAGGTGATTCTTTGTTTTGTAACGACTGTAGCTTTTGTAATGACGGTGCTGCCATCTATCCACTAAATATGAAACTTTGTGATCGGTATGCCTTAGTGGCTGTAGTACAGATTTCTGAACTTAACTTTATGTAGGCTAACACCCAGTTTCTGAATTGAGAATTTGAAGTTGAGAACATCTTAATCTGTACTTAAGTATGACTTAAGTATGAAGTATGACTGTATTTGAGAATAATTCGTTGAGATTTGCTACTTTATTCAAATCAGAAACCGGGTGTAAAAGAGGCTTTATTTTAAGTCGAAAATGATCAGGAAGATGGCAGTATCCCCAATAAATATAAACATCACGCCTGTATGTTGGACAGAGGTGGTGGTGGTAGTGGTGGAGTGGACCCACATTGTGTGGACCCTAATAAAGATGGAAGAAATAATCATTAAGTGCATTAAAGTTCAATGTTTTCCTTAATTCAGTTGACTTTCCAGATAGTTTGATCACAATCTCTATTAACAGTAAGAGAAACCATAAGCTAGCTTACCTAGCATGCTTGTTCTCTTTGTTATTGAAATTATTTACGAGATAATTTATTATCTACATGATCTCAGTTATCTGAAATAAGCACGGAGGAAAGAAGGCTTTATTCTGTGAGGCTTGTACAGCTGTGGGCTGTAATATCAGCTGCATTGATTTGTTAACCTACTGAAGAGTATAAATTATTCAATAAATATTTATGTTTATCAATTATTTAAGCCTTAAGCTGAGCGATTACCGTTTTGCGATCTTAAACCATTGAAAACACTTACACCTTTTTTCATATATTCCAGGCCAATTTATATCAAGGCCGAGCAACCTGAACACGATCCACTGGCAGGCTACGACGGAGCCATCCTTCATCACGAAGCCAAGACCTTCGTGGGAGAAGCCTGCAGGAAAACCCAAGCCAACGAAGAAGTTCACGACGACAACCAGCAAACCACACAAGAACTACATCAAGCCTAAGGATCCGGCGCTGAATATGATTAACAGGACTGAGGAGTCTACTTCTGCGCCGACTACAGCTGCTAAAAATACTGTTGGTAAGTGTCAATTTGGCAGAGCAGGGTTTTCTATAATTATACAGGAAAAAAAAAAATTACCAGTGCGCAAACTTTAATCATGAATTCAGCATAGGTAATAATATTATGATTCTAGAGCATTGGTGGCCCAGTGTTAACGGCCGCGACTTACGAGTTGTAGGTCGTAGGTTCGAACCCAGACAGGCACTTTACTTCGTGTAAATTATTTCATCACTACTGCCCTCAAAACGGTGAAGGAAAACATCGTGAGGAAACCGGCATGTCCTATTACCAATAATCCGAAGACATGTTACATCTACCAACTCGAACCGAGCCCACGTGGTGGATTTACAGCCTACTCACTGATAGGAGGCCTGTGTCCCTGCAGTGGGAATGTTATAGGCTGATTATGTAATATGATTCCAGATATGTGTTTCATAGAAAAGTGGAATAGTACGCGGTCAAAATATAGGGGACAGCTAATTTAACCGACGAAAAACTTCTACTCCAGGGGGTCTAGGAATAATATACTGACCAAACAAATCTATTCTGGTTTGTTCAAATTATAGTTATTCTAGCCCCGCGTTTACACCAAAGTATAAACGATGTAAGATTCTACATATTGCATCTACTGTTTTCGTTTATCATTTATATCTCAAACAAGTTGTGAAGACTAGTTGTATACAAAACTTCTAGAAATGTGAGCAAAATAGTTAACAAAACATGCCTGAAACAAAGTCAATAAATTATATAATTAACATAATGTTATGATCATGACAAATATCTATGTCCAGTATTTACAAGTTTTGATGAAAGCAAGTATCACACAACATGTGATCGAAAAGAATCAAAGGATAGACGGAAAGGGACGAAAACATGCAAATCAAGAAAAGGTATTGGAGATAAGGAGTTGGTGTAGTTGCAGAACTAACGTAGGTATAGTGTTTTTTGTTGTTGAATCTGCCCGCTCTTGACCTCGATCACGCCTGATGGAAAGCGATGGATGAGGTCTATGATGGAACGAGCGTGCCCAGAAGATGCCTAAGGCACTGGAATTCCCACGCATCGATGAAACACAGCAGGCTGCTTGACGCCAGACTCCGGTAGAAGGGTGGTCGCAAACCAGGCGGGCGTTAGCCCTACCACCGCTAGGGAAGAATTGGCCAGTCAAATAAGGTGTTGGGTATGACTGTCCAGGATGCGCCGAGCACTCGGTTCAGTTGAGTAACTGGCGAAACAAACTGCGCTACACGATACGAGGAAGCTTCTTCATGCATCCCAAAAAGTGTCATACGTTAGTTTAAATATTTCTACAAATCTTCATCTTACTCGTATAACCCACTAGCTTCTGCCTGCGGCTTCGCCCGCGTGAATGTCACAAATTATCGCAAGGGAAAGTGCTACCGGGACAAAAAGTACCCTGTCCTTCCCCAGGATCCCATCTAACTCGTAACCAAATTTTATCGAAATCCGTTCAGTGGCTTAGGCGTGAAAAGGTAACAGACAGTTACTTCCGAATTTATAATAATTATTAGTAAAGACTGTATATTTACTAAGCATTACTAATGGATTACAACTTAGACCCTGATAAAATCTCCACAATTAATTCCCACCAGAGCATTAAAATCCATTTAACCTCTCCCAAAAATTAAAATCACCGAATGCAAATTACGTATACTCGACCTAAATAGACTCTCCGCTCACAAATCTTCGTGGCCGTTAGGAACCCTTACATTAAATGCATTATTATAAGAGCCATTAACTGGAGTTGAAACTTTTATGGTTTTCCACAGTTTCCCCTGCAATTTACGTTTGCGATACCTTTTCGTAATGCATTCGGATGATTCTATCTGGAATGTATTCTGGAGTAATCTCAACCTCGTTGCTGCACTCAGAGTGCAGAGCAAATGTGTGTAACTTCAACGGTTTGCATTTAAATGGGAATCATAATTTATGTTTATCTCGTGAAAGTAACATTAATTTTTTGGAATGAGCATTGGCTTTTTGGACTTTTTGTAATTCATGATGATAACTTTTGTTTTTAACGTTCATACTATCAGCTCATGATGCAAGGTTAAAAATTTATTTCTGAGTTGAATTATAAAAGTATCAACGGGTTCAACGATTCGGTGTCTTGCATTAGCTAGTACCAATGAATTAGCTAATATAATATACACAGAAATATGGAGTAGTTAGTAATTGTATATGTCAGTCTAACTGTTAAATCAAAACCATCAAAAAATTATGATGACGATTATGGTTGATGATGTCAAGTTTATTTTTTCTGTTTTAACTGACGCTGATCCTTCAAGTATAATTAAAAAGCATAAACCAAGCCTTAATAACAAATTAATACACACGGTAAATAAGATCTTCCATTGTTTTTCAGAATGTGGTCTCACAGCAATGTGGCCACGTCCAGAGTCGAGGATCATGGGCGGCAAAGACTCCAGCTTCGGTCGGTGGCCGTGGCAGGTGTCAGTCAGAAGAACTTCTTACTTCGGCTTCTCATCCACGCATAGGTGTGGAGGAGCCATCATCAATGAGGGCTGGATTGCGACAGCCGGACACTGCGTTGATGAGTAAGTACATACATTCATAATCAGCCTATAATGTTTCCACTGCTGGGACACAGGCCTCCTCTCGGCTAGAGGGAGTGGGCCGTAATCCACCACGCAGGCCCGGAGAGGGTTGGTACATGTCACATGTAAGATGATGAGTAAGTAATTTGTTTGTTTGTACCTTTGAGCTTTAAGCAAGCACCCATGTCATGACAAACAGTGAAATTCTTGCTAAGCTATCTGGAACCGTCGAGTTTCTTGTAATCTATCGGTAATGTATCACTGGCATAATTTCCAGTGATCAAAATATCAGTGAAACCTCATATACTTACCGGTCCTTAGGGTTAGACCCTAGCCAAACTAAAAATACCAATGCTCTTACTATTACATTACGTCTCATCACAACCCCGAGTTTAAAGATTTGTGATTGCACTATGCTATATTCAACTGCTATTTGAACTTCATTCACCTGTCTCGACATTAAACGAAATAAAAAAGCTTATGAAAGAAATATGAAACTAAACCTCATACTAAACCCAAATGTAAATGAATAAATTCACTCCAAACTCAAACACATATTTTGCACCAGTTGCACCAGACTTGATTCTATTAACTATTTTGCATGTTTTAACTGGAACTCGCATCCCAAAGCAGTCCTAAGAATATTTCCGTTCGTGTTCTGCGCACAGATACTTTCATTATTTTGATAGTCTGATGTGCACTGATTCTGTTTTTTGATAAAACAGTCGTGTTTATAAGAAAACCGTATGAAAATTGGTCTGGCAATACTCCAACTTTTACATAATAATATTAGTTTAGAGTATATGGTTCCATACACATTGTTCTGTTAAGATATAAGAACGTGATACAATATTTTTATTTCTTCCATTGAAGATTAACATTTATAGCACTGTGTGCACTAAACCCGCATCTAAAGTCACGCTTTTCTGTCACTAAAGTCACTGCAAATGCACGGCGTTTAGCATCGCCGTGCGATAATGTGCTGCATAAGTCCCACGTATCGTAATTTACTATTTGTTCTTTAACCATTATCCAGCCAAGGCTGGGTGTAGGTGTTACCCAATCAATAAGGCATCTAAACTTATCACAAATAAAAGTCGTTTTTCCTTCCTGTGTCTGCTACCACGCTATTCTCCTAAAGTACACATAACAATGGATTTTAATGCGATTTTCACCATCATTTACAGAATTTATTCCGTAAGGTTTATGCAGGGTTTATGTGTGTTTCGGAGTAAATTCTATACTTATTTAATAATAAACCTACATAATAATAAAGAAGTCTCGATATTTTGTCCTAAAAACCTTAATCATTATCATCATCATCTGTCCAGCCTTTTACCCACTATGTTAGGGTCGGGTTGCAGTCTAACAGGATGCAGCTTAGTACCAGTATTTTACATGAATGATGTGCGACTGCCTATCTGGCCTCCACAACACTTAATAAAAATATTAATTAATTAATTCTGTGTCGATACTGTCACAGCGAGTAATAATTTTAATTACTTGATTCAACCAAAAGAACACTAAAGCTAAACATCAGCTTTTTTAAAGTACCTCAGCGCTAATACTTCACAAAACTGCCGACTTAAAAAGGCTAGCCGCCTTGAAACAAACTGCCCACAATTTCGCAATTCGCATTCCACCCTCCATTTTATCACGTAGTCTTAAATATCTTAAGTCTTCCTGAGAAATGTTTTATCAGAATCCATCTAGTAATCCCGAGATTAACGCTTTCATACAGACAGACGGACGGCGCCTTTTCATTTCTTTTTTTATATTTCCCATCTCTTAGTCGTCACTAAGTAGATTACTGTAAAAACAAAGTAAAGGGAAGAGTCTAAAACACCGTAAAAAGGGAATTAAAAGCGAAGTAGGTATATTTAAGGGCGACTGTCTTATACAGGATAAGGTTTTACAAAATTTAAAGACTACAAGTTTATGTTCCGCAACATAGATACAGTTTTTTTTACGACAGCGATAAAAGTTCCGTTGTTCCTTATTTTTGAAAAAAAAACGTGTCGTTGTGAGAAAGCTGCTTCCAAATGTCCATACTAATATTATAAACGCGAAAGTGTGTCTGTCTGTTAGTCTGTTACCTCTTAACGCTTAAACCGCTGAACCGATTTAGATGAAATTTGGTATTTAGTTTGAGTCTCGGGAAAGGACATAGGATAGTTTTTGCCCCGATATTCCCACGGGATCGAAACATATGAAACCGCGGGGCGCTGCTGATAGAAAATATAGCAAACAATTATTTATTCACCCCCGCTTTTATTTTTAATCCCCATTGGTAGAATGGTGACCAAAGAGGGGTGGCTAAATAATAACATCCGCACAGGTCGATCGATCAGGTTATGCTACGCTTGCCGCGGTTGATCTGTGGATGGGTGACCATCTTTACATACCCTCCGTGCGTCGAAAAGCACGTTAAGCCGTTGGTCCCGGCTGTCATTCGTGGATCTTTGATAGTCATTACGGGTAGTCAGAAGCCCGAAAGTCTGACAACCAGTTTTACCAAAGGGTATCGTTTTACCCAGTAACTGGGTGGTGGAGGTCAGATAAACAGTCGCTCCATGTAAAATACTGGTATTCAGCTGCATCCGGTTAGACTGGAAGCTGACCCCAACATAGTTGGGGAAAGGCTAGGCAGATGATGAGGTAGAATGGTCGCTTAGTGGAAGAGCAGTGATGGCCCAATGGTAACAGCCGCGACTTACGGGTTATAGGTTTGACTTTACTTTGTGTAAATTATTCCATCACCACTGCTCTGAAAAGGTGAAGGAATACATCGCGGTAGATTACAGCGCACTCCCTCTCACCGGGAGGAGGCCTGTGTCCCTGCGGTGGGCACATTATCTAGACCGTTTATGATAGGTACCATGTCACTGACAACGAATATGTAACAAACAATTAATTATTTTTCCTATCGCTGATTATGTAAGCTCTTTTTACATCACTAATTTATTTATTATTTAATTAATAACTAATGAAACCATTTTCTACGTTACAGTCTCCTAACATCACAAATAAGGATCCGGGTTGGGGAATACGACTTCTCATCGGTATCCGAAGAATTCCCATTCGTAGAGAGTGGAGTAGCTAGAAAGGCAGTACATCCTAAATATAATTACTATACTTATGAATATGACTTGGCCTTGGTGAAGTTGGAAGCTCCTGTGCAGTTTGCTCCTCATATTTCGCCCATATGTCTGCCGGCGACTGACGACCTGCTGGTAGGGGAGAATGCAACTGTCACTGGATGGGGAAGGCTGTCTGAAGGTGGTGTGCTGCCGTCGGTTCTGCAAGAGGTAATTATTGAAGTTTATAATAGGTTTCTTCCTTTATCATTAAATTAATGTTGATCACTTATTGGGCGATGCTTTAGGGAGGCCAATATCCGCAATAACACCTTTCCTGTCCGCAAAAAAACATATTCAATCAGAATCAGAACAATAGTGTTCTGATTCTGATTGAAATATGTTTTTTTTTTCCTTAATATGTGTTTGGACTTTGGACGTTTTTCCTTCTTTCCAAGATTTCAATCTGCCAAAACATCAAATCTGCTTCTTACCAATACTAAAAATTAACTAATTATTTTTTTATCTTCCTCAGGTGCAAGTACCAATAGTATCGAACGATCGATGTAAGTCAATGTTCCTAAGGGCTGGCAGGCACGAGTTCATTCCAGACATCTTCTTGTGTGCCGGCCACGAGAGAGGAGGTCATGACTCTTGTCAAGGAGACTCAGGAGGACCTTTGCAGGTAAACACTTAAATTATACATAGAATTTAAAAAGTTTTCGTTCAGTTTAGAAACGTTCGAAGAACCGAGGAGATCAATTAGATTTTATTGATGTATGCATGCAATCAGAATTGAAAAAAGACGTGTTTACTATTGTGAGGAAATAATTTATAAATTATACCTTTTGGAAAACAGACGGACTAGTCGTTAAAAAAGCATGAAACCTGCTTGTAATTCATACCATCTCATCAAAAGTTCTCAGCAGCTACATTAACCCACATATAGTACCCCACAGTACAACAGTAATGAAACAATTCTATACCCGCAAAGTACTAGTTAAATGTTCATTAACCCTTCCAACTTTCCCTATGTCCCTCAATTTCAACTACGCGGGATACTTTTCAGTGAACTATCGTAGTGAAAATTCCAAACAATTTTAGTTACCAAAGCTTCATAACTATTAACAAATCTTGTGCGCTCAAAACTTTGATGAATAACATTACAGGTTCCAAGAAATAGTTCTACAGGAGTTTCGGAAACTCATTATACAAAATCTTCAGCGAACTTTACTTTGGTCTTCTGGAATCTTCGCTAAACATATATAGGCTTAGAAACAAGTAAATAATTAACGCTATCTCTTCTCTTCTTTTATAGAAACTTTTGTTGTTTTTGGAATAAGTTAGTATAAAGGCCAATTCTCGTAATTAAAAACGTTCAAAATCTAGTCACAATCTCATCCCAGCGACATTCAATGTCAAAGACTTGTCATAAAATGTAGGGCAGTTAGAAGTATTTTTGACAGATTTGAGACAGATCAGACTGTGAACGTTATTAAAATTACGAGAATTGCCCCTCTGATGTTTTCTAGAATAGTTTTTCATAAACTTAAACTAAGTTGTGTAATGTCTTTGATTCATCTTCTATAGATAGATAACCAGATATAGGGTAATATTGTCTGCTGTTGAAGATTTTTTTTTAAGTTAGCCTACACTGCCTACTTCTGAGTAAAGGTCTTCCCTAAATCCTTCCAGACATCTTTTTAGAACCACGTCGATCCAACCTAATAATTCTAATGTTCGCTCTTTAATTCCAGGTCAAAGGAAAAGACTCAAAATACTTCCTAGCTGGAATCATCAGCTGGGGCATCGGATGCGGCGAAGCGAATTTACCAGGAGTTTGCACCAGGATATCAAAGTTCGTACCTTGGATTCTGCAAACAGTCAACTCCTAGACCGAAGCACCTCATAAGTGCTTACCAAAACCCGAAGTAAAAGTTGAAGGTGGTTGAGTTAAGTGACAAAGTGATGAACTATAAAACAAAGACACGAAACGAATTGGTGACAAGTGCAGCATAAGTTACCTTCAAAAATGTTGATTGGATTCAACGTTTTCTGAGGCGTTTTATTAGGAAATATCTCGCCAGGAGCTTGCAGAACTCGTGAGAGCGAGATTCTGCACCAACAACCGTTACCGGAGCTTCAAAATGGTGATATTTTTAAGCTTCACAATAAACGCCCTGTTGCTTGCTTTGAGGCTGTAGAACTTAAGCATGAGTACGTGACGACAGTGATCTTACTATCTTCAAATTGATGAAATCAGTGCTACTTTAGACTTTCTTGAAAGGTAACTGTCAGATAGGCAGTCGCTCTATGTAAACTACTGGTATTCAGCTGCATCTGGTTGAAATGGAAGCCGACCCTAAAACAGCCCAACTATTTTGGGGTTGGCTAGCATTTAAACCAGATAAGGCAGATGATGATTTAAAATCGACATACAATAAAGAGTATTCTTTATATGTATGATGATGATGATAATGCAGTAGGTGACTTTGTGTGGAAAGAAAAGCTCATAATACTAATGAAAATTTTACCAAAATCGAATACACTTGTTAGCTAACGTAGCTAATTCGACGTACCGTGATGTGCTGGAGGCAAATTGGATTGGTAAACTTTACAGACTTGCAGTCGAAATAGCAAACGTGCTTGGTTGCTTATTTACCTTAAAAGCCAAAGGTAGCAGAGCTTGGCTACATGATTATTATTCATAGCAAAATGTAGTTATGGCGTTTTTTTAATTATTGTCACTGTCATATTCCTAATAACACAGGACTATTTTAAATTGGCTAGCTAAACTCCAAGACGCGATGGGTATCGTTAATCTCAATATGATAACACATAATAATGTACAATGTACAGTTTGTCCTGCATCATGAATTTGAAACATAGTAAGACCAGAAGTAACTATGTATGACTACTTTGTCTGACGCACTTGAAACAATTCTTTGTAAATACAAACTATTTTAAGATCATTTTTATCTTTACTAGTTTAATTTAATACATCCTAAGGTAATTCTGTATGCTCAAACGTATTGTAAATATTTTTGCGTATGTATCTTGCCGTTTTTAGTTAAGGTTGTACTAATAATACAGTATTATTTACTTGTTTCCTGCATTTGGCAAAGGAATCGAAAATTTTGTAAATATTATCCGAATTTATTTTAGTTCCTTGTTAGGAAATCGAAATGTTTTATAATGAGATGACGGAGTAAGAAGATGACTAAAGGTGTTTTAAGTCAAAACGGAACTCAATAGATACTCATTTAGAACCATTTATGAAGAAACTCTTTGCATATTTGCTAAGAAATCTTGTTTCTTTAATCAAGCTGTTATAAAAGAATAAAATATAGATGAATTTATGATCTGATCAATTTGTACATAGTAACCAACTTTTCATCTTTAGTAAGTCTTTTAACTTCACTATCTGATTGTAAAACACATTCAAATTTAACAATTTTTTACGTATAATAGTAATGATTAATATATTTTTGTAAATTGATATAATTTAACTTGTTATAAACAAAGGGGATGAATGTGAATATTACCAAATCGCGCATTGTTACTGCATTTAGTAAAATATCGATGTCCTTCAGTGCTGTTTGTTTGATTAGTTTACTATTGCGATTTTATTAAATGATAGTTTATGATGACGTTGATTGTTTCACAATAATATTATTGTTAATAATTATTAAAATATTGAGATATTTTTTTAATGTTTCGTTTTATTTCTTTAGAGATTTCAGGATGTTTACTTATGCGTAGGTACTTTATTCGCTTTGTCATTTTCGAGCATTCGCTGTGTAATTAGGATAACATTAATAATCTTAATCAATTTACATTGATTATTCTTTTATTGAAAATCACTTGATTGTTTACAAATGGTGTACTTAGGCGGATCTGACACTACAACGCGTCACGCGACGAGCGCGGAAAACGGAGCCACATGCCCCGCGTGGAAACGAGTTTTTATTAAATTTATAAATATGTAGAAATCCAACCCGCGCACCGGAGCGTGGCGCGTGATAGTGTGAGATCCGCCTTAGCTTTACAACGTGATGAATGAATGTCATATCATTCACCACCATACTCGTACCACTAAAATCAAGCATCTAATTAGTTTTAAATATCCTGCCTTTCTAAAATCCAGTTGATTACCTAAAAGAATCCACAAGCTAAGTCAACGTCGATAAATAAAGGGCAGCGTGAATTGAATCCCCAGAGTGGTTGGTTCACAGACTAGATATTATACAGAAGGTTGGCTCCAAAGCACAAACGAAAATACCGGAACTATTCTGTAAAAATGTCACCGTGAAAACTTCTTGAAGCAAGCTGTAATTCCACCTGATGCTACTAGGGATTGACACTATTGACAGCTCACTTCAACTAAGTTTTCACGGTAAGATTTTTACAGAATACACCGGCAGCTTTAGGCACATAATTATACGAGGACGTTCGGCAATTTTAGTGTGTATATACATGGTTGGCATGCATGTCGACGGCTACTGCCTCTACCGTTGACGCGTGCCGCTCGTGTCTGATGAACACTTAAATGAATGCCAGTCGCGAGTTACGAGAGTTGTTTAAGTGTGCGGGTGTTTCGGTCGTTGGTTGGAGCCTACCTTCTGTACCTGTTTATTTTGTGCCTAGAACGGTTTGCCCACAAATTTCCACAGGGTCATTAGGAATCTTAAATTTAGGTCAGATTTTGATGAGAGAATGCGGTGGGACATCGTACACTCAACTGTGGAAGTCAGAAGGTAAATGGGATAGCTCTGGCTTTAAATTAAAATCTTTGCATCGTAACATTTGAAGGTGATTCAGGGGATTATTACTTATGGTCTGATTCTGGTAGGTAGTAGAAAAAAATAGATTGATGACATTTCAAAGATTATAAAATTGTAAAAAAGATGATTATGTTACTTAAATCATTGCAAGCAATGACATTAGTAAGGTGTTGTGAGTGTTTAAGACAAATAAAATCAAATCAAATAAGATATTAAAAATTTACTAAAACCAAAAAAAATCATTGATGTAATAAAAAATATTTCATAAAAAATCCTTTGGAAAACATGCAACATGCTTTAGGGCCAGCACATCCCTAGAACCTGCGTTGGTAGTAACAACCACGACTGGAAGTTCTCAACTGATCTATCACTAGTTATCATCATATAACCTCTGTACCATGCAGAAACTACACAGTCGTAATAAAACAAGAATGTCCTTTTAAAATCTGGAGTGCAGCTCTCGAAAGCCGGATGTATGGCGTCCGGAGCATTCTTACAGTGTATGCTGTTAAACTTGACATTATAAATAGGTAACGGACGAGTTATAAGAGTCCTGGGGATGCCAAACTCCAGGTCTAAGATCCAAGGGGCATGACGCTGCAAATTCGGAATTTTACAAAATTCATCTATGATCGCATTCGGATCAAGTGTCGGCATTCTTGCTGTTGGGAACAATTCTTTTGGTAAACTTAGATACACTTCAAGAGGATCACTTCGAGTTTCTACATTAGCAATATTTATTGTTTTTATATTTTCATCAATCAAAATATTAGTTTGTTCCAACTCAGTTAATGTTTCTTCTTGCATGTAATATGTATCTTTAACATTATCTACGACGGTGACGCCATCCATTAGTTCCGATGAAAAATTAAATTCAGTTATGTAATTATAAACATTTGTACCATTATCTTGTACAAATGTTTGTGGAATTATTGGAGTTAAAACGGGTTGTACCACAGTCCCACCAAATGGGTAAATATGTGTAGCAAATGTTGTGGTAGGACTAGGTATAATTACTGGTAAAGGTTGGATAGTGAATAGGGGTGTATTCACTGGATGCCAATCGTTCACAGCTAGAGGACAACTCAATTCTAGTTGGTAGGGGTACGGTGTTGGCAACGGAGCTACAGGCATCACTACAGGAGTGGTTAACACTTTTTTGCTGCAAAGCCTATTAAAGCAAGGCGTCGTGCTACCCTGACTCTTCACTTTCTTCCTTAGCTTGAGAATGATATGAGCTTGAAAAAGCTTCTTCTTCGCTATGTTTTTAGCTTTTCTCATGCAACACAGATTTCTTGCTTGCAGTGTGCTCGGTGAGCTCAAAAGCGTTTCATAGTTTGTATAATATGAAGTTATATCTGCCGATGTTGTGAATGCCATTATGAAACAAACCTGAAATTGAATAAACATTAATTAGTTGATTGTCCCAGAGGATTTGGATAACAATGATGCTGCAATGTTTATTAGTACCTAATGAAAACTTGAAGGTACGATTTAACAATTTAGTACTTATTTTATTGGATTAATCATTTATGTAACAAAACTGATCACAATTAAAACCCTTGTCAATGATTATTTTCTTGTAATCTTTCATAATTTTATCTGTTATTTACTACAAATATAAACTTTAGTATCACACTGTTATAAAGAAATACAAAGATTCTTACATTTGTGCTGTGCTTTTGTTTAATGTTTGTTACTGGTACCACTGCAGGTTTTATATAATTAAAAAGAAAGCATTAAAATCTTATCAAGTAAAATATACTTTCGTCATGACATTGTTTTTGATACCACAGAGAATGTTTGATAGATGAATGGGTAGGATTGCGATTCAAATACTGTTTACAGTACCTATTTCAAATGTGGGTAGTAAGTAAATAGTTTGAAGTTTCACAAAATATTCGTCCACAGATTATAAATTAAGATTGATGGAGAAAAAAAAATTAGAGAAAAATCTTTTTATAATAATTTGTAACAATACAAAAATTATTTCCATTTTATGTGAACTTCGTTAATTGAAAAGCAATATTCATTCGCATTTAGCGAAAACAGAACAAATTAAACTGTGCTTTGATCGAACACACATTGTCCTATTCACAAATACATTTCAATCGGTGTAATAAAGGTTTCTGGCTGAAAATATTTTTTTAGGTACCTTTTGTGAAATATAAACAAATACTTACTTCCATTTCCGTATATTTCAGTAAAATTATTTTCTGAATTTGAATATAATGTAGGGTTTGATTCAGGCCGAATGTAATCATTGTTATGCAGTCATTTAATCCTGGTTGCATTTGAAAACGACTTTAGGCTTAATTCTCTATGCGCAAAATGAGATGGGGTGACGGGATTCATATTTCTCCGGCGCACGCGATAATGCGACATCGTTACGAGTCACTCACTCATTCCGATGACGCTGCCGCCCGCGCCGGTGTTCTTGAGGGTAAAGTGAGACAACAGTGGTGACATTATTTTTATTTAACAGTACAATAAAAAATTAAAAATATCCCAGTCGTTATAATCACCTTTTATTTGAGGGGTTCGAGCTAGGTGATAGCAGCCGCACGGGTCAATTGATTGGGTTAAGCTACGCCTGCCACGGTCGGTTCGTGGATGGGTGACCATCTTTACATACCGAGAGCCCTCCTTGTCTCGGAAAGCACGTTACTTAGTCGATGGTCCCGGCTGTCACTCTTGGATAGTCGTTACGGGTCATCAGAAGCCCGAAAGTCTGACAACCAGTCTTAGCAAAGGGTATCGTGCTTCCCAGTAACTGGGTTGTGAAATGCTGGTATTCAGCTTAATTCGGTTAGACTGGAAACCGACTCCAACATAGCTGGGAAAGTATTTAACTACTGCAGGTACTATTTAATGTCCACTCTGTCCCAGTCACCTTTTTGCTGGCTTGGAATCGGAAAGGCAACTAGATACTTAGCTGGCTTTCCGATTCGCGGTCTCCACTGCAGGACTCGTCTGCTCCACCAGCCATCGGTCCTTCGATAAACATGGCCAGCCCACTGCCACTTCAGCTTGCTTAACTCTGCAAGCTATGTCGGTAACTCCGGTTCTTTCCCACGTCATTTTATTTCTGATGGTATCCTTCAAAGAAAACGAGCATAGCCTTCTCCAGAAAGCGTTGAGACACAAGATGGAGGACAAGGTGTTGTGGCGTAGCCTGGGAGAGGCCTATGTCCAGCAGTGGACTACGATAGGCTGAGTTTATTGATTGATTGAATATTTAGTGTGTTATCCTCATCGTCACTCTGTACCTATGAAACCAATAACCAAGCTCAAACTCAAACTCAAAGCATTTATTTCAATTAAACCATTAGGCACTTTTGAATTGTCAAGAAGTCGGTCAGTGAGTAAATATGAAGCTAGTTGCCCATTACGAAGCGGAGGTACCTATGGAGAAGAACGGGCAAGAAACTCCACGGATACTCTTTTTTTTTTTAATATTAGTTACATTATAAATGTTGAATTTATAATTATATGTGAGAACGATGTAAAAAAAAAGATGTACTCGTTAAAAGCGTCCAAAGTACAGCAAATAGTACGTAACAGAACAACAATCCAAAAATAAAATAATTAAAAATAAGCCAAGGCAGCTAAGTCAGCACCAACTGACGGCGCCCCAATACCTATGAAACCCATTACCATTCTTAGAACATTTGCAGTTAGCGATGTCAAAAATGATGCCGTCAAGAATGAAAATATGAACAACGTTTTAGCTTCTGCCCACGACTTCATCCGCGTGAAATTTCACCCTCCCCCCAATCACCCTCTTAGGGGTGGATTTTCGAAAAACCCTTTCTTAGTGGATACTTAATCTTCACGAAGAACATACTCTCCAAATCTCATGTCTCTAGGAACAGCGGTTTAGGCTGTGCGTTGAGTCAGTCAGGACTTTGAATTTTATACTAGTGTAATATATACGTTACAACATTTTGGTAGGCAAGTCACTCATTCATCGCTGTGATTGCTTTACCTACCTACTATATTTTTGACATAAACCTCAAAACCGAATTATAGCCCAAACGGACTGTATACGTAGGTACTTTTTTACCGGAATCGAATCATGGCCCCGAAAAATCCCGAGGGATAACCCTGACACATTTCTCACTGACCGACCGAATTTTCTTTTCAGAAATTATTTATACCATAACGGTAAACCATTTATATGAGTGGCTGAGATTATATCCTGACTTTCTCAAAGTGGAAAAGTGGTATTGAGTTTTTCCATTAGGAAATTCTCGGTAACAACCAGTGGGGTAATTGCTTATCACACTTACAATGTCAATGCGTTTCATTTTGCAAGTTCTACTACAGACATTGTTGCGCAGAGGAACTATTTAAACACAGGAAGCAATGGAAAGGCTGAATTGAATTCAGATTAGTTGAGGAAGCAATGGATTAGCCATTTCCATTACACAACATACATAATCAGCCTATAATGTTCCCACTGCTGGGACATAGGCCTCCTCTCAGTGAGAGGGAGTGGACCGTAATCTACCACGCGGGCCCAGTGCGGGTTGGTAGATGTCACATGTCGTCGAATTTTTGGTTCTAGGACATGCCGGTTTCCTCACGATGTTTTCCTTCACCGTTTTGAGAGCAATGGTGATGAAAGAATTTACACAAAGTAAGGCGCCTGTCTGGGTTCGAACCTACGACCTACAACTCGTAAGTCGCGGCCGATACCTCTGGGCCACCAATGCTCTGCATTTCCATTAAATCCTTTGAATTATGATAAAAAAATTGAGTTGCTGGCGTCTGGATTTGTGCCTAGTTTAATTGGAACCTGTCATTACACCAGCCTGTTATTATCCCACTGCAGCGCACTTTGCCTCTTCCCATACAGAGAAGGCACGAACATTGATCACCACGTTTACTCAAGATGGGTTGGCGATTTCAGACTTATATTGACTAGGTACTAGTTTCTGCCCGCGACTTCGTCCGCGTGAAATTTCGGCCCCCGACCCATCGCGTCGCATTCCATCGCCCGCCCGTGCTACTACTTCGTTTTCACTTAGCATTCTTTTTGACTTTTTTCTTTTTGCTAGGCTCTTAAGAATCATAGCGTGATGCCTGATGTTAAATTGCCTAAGTATAGCCTTCCTCAAGAATTGGGCTATTTATAGTAGTTCCCAAGATACAAACACCCCCTACATACAAACAAAAAAAATTTACCTCTTTATAATATTACTGTAGATTAAAAAAGTCACATTGATACTTGCCCGGATTTGAACCTACAACCTCGTGCATCAGAGGCGAAATCTTAACTACTGGGCCATCACGACTCGTCTCATATGGGTGTGCAATACCTAATTATTTTGACTACCCTTTTAGGAAAAACAGGGGTGATTTCATATCGTCGCTCGCATGACTAAAATCGTCAAAAAGTAAAAGTCTTATCTCATTTTTTAGCTGATTTGAGTTGGGACAGCTACATTGTTCTAATCATCCGCGTGAAATTTCACCCTCCCCCATTCACCCTCTTAGGGGTGGATTTTCGAAAAACCCTTCTTAGTGGGTACCTACTCTTCACAAACAACACACCTTCCAAATCGCATGTCTCTAGGACCAGTGGTTTAGGCTGTGCGTTGATATATCAGTCAGTCAGGACTTTGAGTTTTACAATTATAATACTTATAGAATATAATTATGTAGATAGATTCAGGCACATCTGAACTTTAGACTGAGCCCTTAGATATACAGTTTATTGTGACCATTTAAAAGTTAAAACCAAAAGGTTGGTACTCCACAAAGCAAATCGTATTTTCCCTTAAAACATACATACTTATATTTTTTCTATAATGTGACAAAGCTTTTAAAGTTCTACGTTATGGTCGTAAACTACACACATCAAAAGTGTCTAGGGATCAACATATATTTTTGCAATAACTTTTCTCCTGATTGATATTAATTAAAATTTTCTTTAAGGATTCATCAAATAAAGTGTTTTCGTTTGTCACAGTAACGATAAACCAAGTCACCTTTGCATTAATAAAGAAATTTGCCATTTTCCTAATAAAGGGATTTTTGACATTTGAACCACTAACACAAAAGTTCGAAAAAAAGACTGAAATAACAGTTTTCTTTAAAATTTTATTGGGTAACTTAAACAATTAATAATCCGTGTTTCTACCGCGAACACTAACAACATAAGAACATCGGTTTGGCATACTTAAAATGAGTTCATCCAAATCACGCTGTGGAATGGCCGCCCATGTTCGTTGCAACAACAAAAAAAGGTCTTCTTGCGACTGGATACCCTCCATATTCGGCAGAGCTCTTCTCTGTAGCATATCCCATGCATGCTCAATCGGGTTCAAGTCTGGCGACTGAGCAGGCCAGGGCAGGACATTGATGTTAGCTGCGGCGAGAGTCTGTCTTACAACTCTTGCGGTGTGCGGTCGTGCATTATCATGCATTAACTGAAATAAGGGACCGATTTGCACTTGTAGAGGAACGATGACGTCTGATACAATCGTCTCAGCATAAATTTGAGCGTTGAGGTTGCCTCTGATCCAAATCAACTCAGTTCTTCCGCCGATCCAAATACCCGCCCATACCATGATGGTTCCACCACTATAAGGATGGACTTCCTGGCAGGATTTTAATTGCTGTTGGCGTCCAGGGGTTCTCCAGTGTCGTATACGTCTTGTAGCCGGTCTCATACCAAAACGAGACTCATCAGAAAAGCACACGAAACGCCATTGTTCTTCTGCCCAATTTCTGTGTTCAAGAGCCCATTGATATCGAATCCTACGATTGTGCATTGCTATAGGTGGTACCCGTAGCGGGCTTCGGGAATGAAGGTTCACTTCATGCAAGCGGTTTCTGACTGTTTGGTCGCTAATTAAGTTCCCTGAAGAGTGATGAAGTCTCACGGCTAACATCATGGCGGTTATTGTTGGAGCTCTTCGAGTTAAGATTTGAATGTATCGGTCTTGTCTCCGTGTGGTGCAGCGATACCGTCCTCCATGGCGCTCAGCCACGGTACCAGTGCTTCGGTAACGTGTCCAAAGTCGACTGATAACACTCTGACTTGTATTCAGAGCTAAAGCCACAGTACGTTGCCGGGAACCAGCTTCTATCATTACCACGGCTCTGAGCATTTCTTCCCTGCTTAAATGACGTCGCCGCTCCATAATAACGTTGGTTTTAATCAGTAGTAGGGAAACAGTAGCACTAATAATGTCTTCAATGCGTTGTATGTTTTTATAGGGAAAATATTGACAGCTGATTTTCATCTTTTACTCGAATTTGATTCACAGTTCCTGATTCAAATTATGAAATGCACCAAAAAGGATCCATATAAATTTATAAAATCATAAATTTATTACAAAGCCACATCTCAATCTCAAGAAATCCGCATAAAAATGCTTGATCCCTAGACACTTTTGATGTGTGTAGAATGTTTCACCTTAATGCTTTTGAAGTAAACTGCTACATTATACGAGTTTAGAGCAAGGTTATGAGTAAGATATCTGCATACAATGTTATACTAACTGGGTTGTAATTTTTTTATATATATTACTAGCTTCCGCCCGCGGCTTCGCCCGCGAGGTATGTCACAACAATCTATTTCTCTGCCAAATTTCATCGAAATTCGTTTAGTGGTTTAGGCGTGAAAAGGTAACATACAGACAGACAGACATACTTTCGAATTTATAATATTAGTATGGATTTGGAATTAAAATTATGTCCCTTTTAATGGAATTTTAAATTGGTGTTGTAGCTATTTCATCTTGCTTAATACCTACTTACACAAAGTAATGTCTGTATATATTTTCAGCTCTTTTGTCATGAAGTTGTGATACAGTATTTTTTCCATTAATTATATTTCATCATCTGCCTAGCCCTTTCCCAACTATGCTGGGCTCGGCTTCCAGTCTAACCAGATACAGCTGAATACCAGTATTTTACATGGAGCGACTGCCTATCTGAGCTCCACAACCCAGTTGCTGTGTAATACGATACCCCTTGGTAAGACTGGTTGTCAGACTTTCGGGCTTCTGACTACCCGTAACGATTGCCAAAGATCCGCGAATGACAGCCGGGACTAACGGCTTAACGTGCTTTCCGAGGCACGGAGTGGTCTCGGTATTTAAAGATGGCCACCCGTCCACAGACCCACCGCGGTAAGCGTAGCATAACCTGATCGATAGACCTGTGCGGCTGTTATTATTTAACCACGGGCCCCTCCAATTCTGGTCTAACTATACACATTAAATAAAAAAAAAAAACAATTAGAACATAACAATTATTTAATATCATCTTCCAACTTTAGAACTTTTTTATAAGTTAAAAAGACTCGAAGAACCATTTTATTTCACGCAGAACAACTGCTATCTGAACTTACCGATCCATAGAGAATAGAAGTTCACAAACTACGACATTATCAGTTCACAAGTAAACGTAGTCAATATTTTAATATCTCAGTCGCAAAATAACAGCTCCCTGCAGACAAACTCCTTCAGAATTTAATTTTGAATCCTCGTAGTGTTTCAATGGGGCATAGAATAAGAAAACCCGTATAGAAGCGAAACTCAAAAAGAAGATGGCCGACCGATAATAAGACGTATTATTCATTCTCATCATCTTTTCCACTGCTGGACACAGACTTATCATGTCCGGGGGATTCCTTCGGCCTTCAGAAGGCCATAGGTCCAATTTGTGGGAGGCATTCCTTATTACTCTAGAACCTTAAAGACCATGGTCATCTTATTACCGTAGACCGAGATTGCAGCCACTAAGTGACAGCACCGCTGTCCCACATCTGTATTTGTCTGTATTTGTTCGAAGCAGAGGGCCTGGACAAAGTGGCATTCTATCAACTTTCGGAAATGTTAAATGACTGACTTATGCTAGTTATTTTATTTTATTGTGTTTGGGTGGCTGACAGATATCAAATACGGAGTGGAGTGGAGTGAGCTGTCATTCCATCTGATGCTATAGGGATTGACACTAATGGCAGCTCACTCCGTGCTCACTTCATCTTAGTTTTCACGGTGAGATGGTTACAGAATCGCACGGCAGAAGTAGTAGTGAGGTAATTGACGACAAGCTATTTACAAGCCTCCACAGTTAGCAATAGAATATTTTTGTACCCACACAATACATTTTCAAATGGAAAGTGATTACCAATTCTCTGGGTCCTCTGGAATATCGCTTCTATGCATTATTATTCTATGATAGGCGTCTATTAAAAGAATCCGCTTTGGCGCAAATTGCTGGCGTACCGGCGACTCCTAACGATCGTCCATTGTACGAAATACGTCACCTGAACTTGTTGTTACAATATCCTAGGTTTTTTTGTAAAAGATTTTCAATTCTGCTGTCATGAAATTATGTTTTTTAATTGCAGATTTTTTATAGCGTAAGTAAAGGGTTTTTGTATTGCTGAAGAAAAATTTAATGAAAGTTTGCAAAACTGGTTAGTAGTAGGTAGTAGTCTGTAGTTTACTCCAAAACTGTGTAGACGAAATAATTTTCTTTACTACATTATTATATAGGTAATGTAGAGATTATGATCTGCAGATTAAACCATGCATGGTTTGTGGCATGCAACCTTTTTGGTAATTATAAGATAATGGCATAGCATTATAAGATAAACGCCAATACGAAATGAAGGCAGAAAAAAGTCGGCGTCAGATTTGGCTGATAATAGAAGGAAAAAGATCTAAAACACGTAAAACGAATTCTAGGAATAATTTAATAAACATAATATGCAATGAACTGTGGTTTAATTGATTAATCCCGGTACTCGAGAGCTCGTAAAGCTCTTCTACAGTACCAATACCAATCATTCAGACTTTATGGTTGTTTGATTTTTTTTAAATAAATTGTTAACCATAGAAACAAAATTAGGTAGTAAAAACAAGATTTACAGTTATTCCCAGATCTTACCTCTGATTCCTTTCTTTTTTTTTTTTGTGTATTTTGAGAAACCAATTTAATGATGCGAATTTCCAAGAAAATTTAGAAGCAATCAAAAAGCCTGCTATCAAAAATTGTACTAGGTCAGTGACTGGTCAGTCAGCCTGTGGTCAGTAGGTACATCATCCCTATTGGCAGTCCGTCAGCCGTCAACCGTCAGTTGTGATTGAAGCCTGTACAACAGTTGTGAGCACTACTTCAATATTTCGCTACAAATCACTCTGACATTTGCTACAGGAGTTGCTGTTGACTTTATTACTTGGATAAGCTTACGGAAAAAGAAAGATAATAGTTACTTACTAAAACCTAGGAAGAGACCACCATTATTTACATTAAAAAAAATCGCAAATAGGGTAAGTGGTGGTAAAATACCCATATGTTAGCAGCTAGCATTCTCATTTTAAAGATTGACTTACACAAATTATATTCAGAGAATAAATAAATTTGTAATAATCTATAATATAAAAATGAATCGCTAAAGGTGTTGCTAATCGCAAATCTCGAGAGCAGCTGAACCGATTTCTCTAATTATTTTTTTGTTGTGTTCGGTATTGTCAGGACAAGGTTTGTATAGGTAAAAGACAAAGCAAAATAAAAAAAAAATTGCACCTGTGCGAAGCTAGGGCGGGCCGCTAGTACTCGTATATGTATAGAAACAAATACTGTTATTAAAAACAAATAGAAAGGACATTGACCTATAATAAATATTAAATAGTAAAAAAAACCTTATAAGCGCTTTCTCTCTCCTTATTGAAGTTTTGCTGTGTCCGAGAAGGTCTATACATTGATTGTATTGATTTATACTTACCACCTGTATGTATACATTATGGATGTAGTAATGATTGAATTTAATTGAATTGTAGCCACTGTAATCCGCCGAAAATAGTCAGATAACGAAAGTATGCTAGCAGTACATTTTACCAGCAGAATTTTTTAGAATGAAAGTATTTAACTATTATCCAGTCGATAGAAAAACAGAGTAAGTTTTTTTTTTTAAATAATTGACTATCTACTTTGAAATGGTTTTTAATTAAACTAAAATGACAAAGAAACGATGGATGGACTGTGTGAATGATGTTAAGGTTAGAAAGGGGCGACTACCGACCCGACGAGGGAAGAGAGGAAAAAAAAGATATGTTGCACCGACTTCAAATAAATTGGGATAAGAGCAAAAGATGATGATGATGAATTGTTTTTGAAAAACTTTGGAGAATTTAACATTTTCAGTGTTAACTAACATTTATGTCAACTAACATTTCAAAACTGGACCTTTAATATAAAAAATAATTTTATGAATATAATTTTGTAAATTGACTGATATCACCCTCATTCCATACGCTTGCTTTAGCATACCTACTTTGTTCGAGGCAGACGGACCGATTTTATACACGTTTTGAGAAGCACCATCAAATAAGAACCGACAAAACATTATGTGTATTTGAAGAAACAATTGCAATAACAATAACGACCTATTACGTCATCCAAAATACAATAAGGACAAACACGGAAGATATTAAGGAGACATATTTAATATGACATAACGCCAGAGGAACAACGCTAAGGGAGGGAAAAATAAAAGAATCAAAGAGACAAGGGTGGCCTCGAGGGATATATCTGTCCTTCATGTTTTGGACGAAAACAGGGATATAATATGAATGTAGACAACATGCGGGTATGTCGAATATTATCTATGTTTTTTGATGGAAGGAATCAAAGAATAGGTGACCTCGTTTTTGGTTTGTATTTGGGAGAGGCGATAGAGAATTTCGTGTTGACCTCGATCAAACCTGATGGAAAGCGACGGATGAGGTCTATGATGGAACAAGTGTACCCAGAAGATGCCCGTTCAGTCGGATAATATATAAAAAAAAACTATATATAATAGCTAGTGAAATTCTGTAGGCGTATGTTTACTAAACTTACTGAAATAAATATTATGCTACTTGCGTAATACTTATTTTTAACAGGAACATTCAATTACACTTCGCTAAACTTGCACCAATGCTTACAGGTTATACACATTCTTTCTAAAACAAAGCACACCAGCACACAATGAAAACATGAAGTAACCCCGCACAGAATGTACCTACGAATAACATTTATTTCCTGAGAAAATATTAAGAAGCGTTCCTAGAAGCAGTCTCTTTTGACCGGCGAGGGCGTGGGCGGTTGGATTCACGTACAATTGAATTGTGGTGTGAGGTGTGAGCGGGGAGCGTTTTGTGTCTTCATTGTTCTCTGTAAGTACACACGGCTACACATCAAGCTATACATAACCAGTATAAGCTGACTTCTGATTGTACGAAAAACCTATACAAAGCGAGGTCAGCTAAAACTGGAAATGTATAGCTTGATGTGTAGCCGTGTGTACATTCTGGGAACATTTAGAATTTGCGGCTATTTCCGCACTGACAGATGGTGTGCTTAGCACTATAGTCCGACTTTTAATTAGCTGCAGTAAAATGAAGGCTTATGTGTTACTTAAATGACTGGAATTGGTAATTTTTTTGTTTTTTTCGCGGCCATCAACCAAATCTTGTTTTTCTAGTACAGAATAGTGTAACAAACGAAACTTATTTGACATGCATATCTCTAAACGCAGTCCGAAATGAGTTACTAAGAAGTTTTATTTTACTGCAGCTAATTAAAAGTCGGAGTATAGAGGCTAGCGAGTCTCCTGGCGTGAAACCTTGTGAAACGAACGCTCTAGAATCCGGGCCGGGCCTGGTAGCCGGGTTTTCTGGTTTACCGGCCGGACTACACGCTGGGTGCCTTCGCTAGTTGCCCAGCGTGTAAGTAGGCTCTAGGCGCTCATCAAACCAGCTGTCAGTGCATACGTTATAGCCTCAGCGTTTATGTTCATGTTGCTCACTTGATAATATGATAGTGGTTAAGTCTATTGATACATGCGGTGCTTAGAGGATTGCCAATTTGTTGCCGGCCCTAAAGACAAAGTTAAAGATCAATTATTATTGTTATGTTTCTTTATTTACAGCAGTCGTGTACTGAAAAGTATGCCCCACAAAACTGTTTTCATGGTTTGTCTATGGGAACAGACCATACAAAATAAAGTCAATCTATTATGCCTTTATTTATCGTCGTCTTTCGTTGTCGTCGTCTCTGTCGTCTCGGTCGCTTTCAGCTTGATGTCGATAAAGTACACTATCGGGATCTTGAACAAAAATGTACCTAAACCAGTAGGCTCCTCTCTGACGCGGCAGTCAGTCCTGTGGGGCCGAGGAAAAAAACGTTTTTGACAGTTTGATCAGTCAGTTTCATACAAACTAAACTCGTGTTATGCGAATTTGATTATTATTCTTAATTCTTTAATGGCGACTAGAATTGTCGTACTGACAGGTGCCAGGAACGCATTCTCTGGACGGCCGGACTGTAATCTGTGCGCAGATTTAGCCATAGATCTACGGTTTGGGTTGTGGCATTATTTGACTGCTACGTTTCTTGTATTCGATTGGCATACTCACCTTCAAACGTGATAATTATGGGGTTTTGTCGTTATAGCAAACGCGCTTTGATTCTACACCTTGCACCACCCGGGTTGGTTGGAAGGCAATTGCTCGTGGTCCTTTGTCTCCAGTAAGTTACAGTTTACACGACAAACCTGAGACGTGATCATCATCAGAACTCACACACGGAGTACCTACCTAGAACCTAGCTGTTGTAAGGACTTTATTGTTCTATTGCTTTCAATTGGAACGGTATGTCGACTATGTCGTCAGGTATGCACCATTGTTGACTGCACTAGACAGGTAAACTAAAAGGTGCCCATCAAACAATAAAATATCATTAGCTTAATTAATGTTGTGTAATGAGATGCAGTTGTTGTTGATTTATTTTTCTTATTCCTCAACATCTTTTCATCTCCTATCCTGCCCTCTGTGTCCCAAAACTTGCAGTCAAAGTGACCTCTGCGCTGCCACTGACGGCGCCTTAGAGATGGCGAAGTTTTGGACCTACAAGATCGGAGAAAAATTGTGCCAGCGACACGAAGAAGAAGAACATCTTTTCACCTTTTTTTAACCTTTCTGCTGCACTGTGTTTCTCTTCTGCATTGTGCCTACTTGAAGTTCATAAATACGTAAAACAAACGTACGAAATCTGTCGCGAAAAAAAATCAGCTGTTCCCTACATTTTGACGAGTTATGCGAACATAAATGTAGGGAACAGCTGAATTTTTTTCGCGACCGATTTCGATATTTTTTTGTATATCGTCAGAAAAGGCGATAACAAGTATGTGGTATAATTTATTGCATATATGTGGTTTCCATACTGTAAAGAAGACGGCAGAACACTACTTCCTAAACTCTTAAAAAAATGTTTTATTCCATCAGCCTACAGCATTCCACTGCTGGACATAGATGGGCCTCTGCAATTGCACGCCATTTAGCTCGATGCTCGGCAACTCTCATCCAGCTGCAATAATAAATAGCAACATTTAACTATGTTAAGTATACTTAGAGCGAATTTCAGCAAACTTTTATACATAGAATAAGTCTTATACTGAGAATAAATTTTGATTTTTGACAGTTTTTCCATAAAAAATATCAGACGTCAATTTTATTCCACGGATAAAATATTTTTGAATTTGTTATTATTAATATTATACCTAATAGTTATGTACTTGTCGTCAAATTAATGTGATTTATTACTACTAAGGGCTGTTGGTAAAATCAGTCCTTAGTAGATAAATCACATTGATTTGATGACAGGTACATACTCGTAACTACTAGGTATAATATTTGATGATACTATCATTTCCAGAATCCTACTTAAGTTCTACCTCCTTCATCAACAATAACTATAAAACTAGGTAGGTAGGTAGGCATACCTTACAAGAAAACTAATCACTTCCTACCTAGGCCTCGCAATATCCATTACAGTAAAACTTGATGTTTAATCTTAGACCTGCGGGCAAAACAGAAGCAGTACAAAGGACTGTTTAGATTAGATTTTTACTACTCTCCTTTGGACTATCTTTGCGTTATACCGACCTTATGCCCGTCATTTAAGTCTGCTTTGTTTACAAAAGGTCTGTCGTCGAATTGCAGGTATGAAAATTAAAGTGAGATTGTTACAGTGTTACAGTCGCCGGCAGGTAACTTGGAAAGAATCGGAAGTCGTTCCTCTTCTTTCTTTAACTTTCTGCTAAACAGATATGTTTTAAAATAAATTATAACGAAAACCTTGATGATGATGGTCAATTAAAGTGACCATTTTTTTGTTGCACTAAGTGTACGAACTTTTTCCCAATATGCCAAAATGAAGAACTACGAAAAACTGGTTTGGTTGGTGCCTTTAATTTGGAATGTTTTATTTTGTGCATTATTTCTGTCAAAGCACTTTTGCTTTCGTCGAAATACTGCACACTTCAGTGTCTAATAGATTTTTAAATTAAATTTTAAATTCAGTTATTCTACTATCTTACTAATATTATAAACGCAAAAGTTTGTGAGGATGGATGGGTGGATGTTTGTTACTCTTTCACACACAAACTACTGAACGGATTAGGATGTTTGGCACACAGATAGTTTAGAACCTAGATTAACACATAAATAATACTTGGTAGTATGTTCCCGTGGGATAATTGCGACAGGTGTACCTGTATTTTAATATTACGCCTGTATTCAGTTATTATTTTGTTTATTTGCTTCTGAAAGCTTTTGCCAAATACCCTATTCGACGGTTATTATAAATTAAAGACTTCCAATGTTTTTAGCAGTATTATACCTGTGGTCTGCTATAATTATTCAGATTGAGATTGATAGCGTGTTACGCAATAGGTAACGGTGCTGGCTACTACTTCTCCATGTATGGTACAGACGCCAGCACATCAACCTACCCGAAACTATCAAATTTTCCCATTCAACTTTGAACCTTATGCTTTAGCGATAAAGTTGAAAATCTATCAAAGAAATTTGACAGATTGTAGTAGCTTGATGTGCTGGAGTCTGTACTGTTTTGAGCTTTTTATTAAATTAATGGCCTTTTTCACCACTTCCGGATAAATTTTGGCAAGAAATACAAATTTTGAACGAGCATGCTCAGAAGATGCCTAAGACACTGGAACTCTGACGCCGGACTCCGGTGGGAGGGTGGTCGCAAACCAGACGGGCGTTACCCCTACCACCACAAGGCGAGAATTGGCCAGTCAAATAAGGTGTTGGGTGCGATGTCCAGGATGCGCCGAGCGCTCGGTTCAGTTGAGTAACTGGCGGAACAAACTGCGCTACACGAGGAGGCTTCTTCATGAATACCAAAATAACGTGGACGCATTGCCATACAATGGACGTGGAATCAAAGCCTATTCTAATATGCTATCTTAAATAGAATCTCCTTCCCTTCCAAGAAATGTTCCTGATAGTATTTGCATCAATGGACGCCTCTTGTAAGTTCTATTACCGTGTAAGTTACAGACACGCTCATATCCCTTGAAGATATCTATGTCATAGCTTTGGGAGGTAAACTTGTATCTATGCTGGTATCAAACAGGTCTCAACTAACAATTCAGACGATATTCCGGTGTATCTGAATATCAGGGATGCGACACTGCGTTGGTACTGCAGGTTAAAGTTGTATGCAAGTAGTGTTGGCAAAATAATTTATAACTAGTTTATTTTAACAAAATGTGGACTTCAAAATCGTGACTATGGAAATTTTAAAGCGGCACAATCACTCTTTTCGTAAATAATTGGTTTTAAATTATTCTCAAACTGGACAAAGCTGTCAGTTAACACAAAAATATATTTTGCTGGTTAAGCCCCGCTGTTTCACCGGTATAAATCTCGATCCCATGGGAACATTGAGATAAAAATTATCCTAAACCGTAATCCAGGTCATGGTCTTCCCACATGCCAAATTCATCCAGCCGTTATAGCGTGAAAGCGTAACAAACAAACACAATTTTTTTTTTTACTTTATTGTAATACTAGCAGCGCTCCGCGGTTTCACTCGCATAAGTCTCGATCCTGTTGGAATATCGGAATAAAAGTATCCTATGCACTTTCCCGGGGCTAAAACTATCTCTAAACCAAATCTCATCTAAATCGGTTCAGCGGTTTAAGCGTGAAGAGGTAACAGACAGACACACTTTCGCATTTAGCGTAAAAGCATAACAAACAAACATACAAAATAAAACCTCCAAATTTTTGGAAGTCGGTTAAAATCAAATCTTTTCTCTTTACAATAACATATCAGTTTAGACTAATACGGTAATAAAGACAAGCTGTGGGATAATTGCGTAATACCGTTCCTTCCTCGTGGTCAAACTTAATGGTCAAACTGATTTGACCACGAGGAATTCTGTTTGGGATAGTCAAACTACTTAGTTTAACGAAAAATATCCACCCTATGTTATAGTTCGTAAATATACTTGTACAATCATTAACAAAAATAATTATCTTAGTTTATTTAACAAGTACCCAACACTTATATCACCATGAAATAATTGCAGCTGACACTTCATTATGATATCATCTCGACATATTATTTGGTCTCGGCGGCGGAGACATACTTTTCTAAAAGTACTTCATTGGCGTTCATTTTGATTGACAGTTCAACAACATTCATTGTGTGAACGTCGTTGAGCATACAAATTTTTCGAACATATTATGAAGCAATGGATTAGCAATATGCTTCAAAATGATTCAGATTCTGATAGATTGTGTGTTACACAATTATAGTGCTGGCCCGGAAGGTGCCAATGGGTCCTGTGACGCAGTCTAAAGAAGCCGACCTCATCTAGTTTTTAAAATGATTGACGTCATAAAAGTGTTTGTACAAACCTACTTTTAGAAATAAAATAATTTATAATTTGCCTCTGTTTCTTCCAGCTAGAACATCAATGGTTTTGTTCATGTTGCTGTTACGAGTATGCTTTGAAAAGCTGGGCATCTATCAGCATTTTACCAAAATGTGAATACTTAGGGTCTGTCCGAAATAAATACGCCATGTGACATTTTTTTCTGGCGATATATCCCAGCTATTACCCACCGGAAATCTGACATTGTCATAACTCGCGACCATGTTGTCAATGAAATGCAAACAACACTTTTATCTATAGGTATAAATGTGACCATTGATAAATTTCACTCAAAATGTTTACAAGAGATTTTTGCGCGAAATAAATGTTACACACGTGTTACGAGCTAAATTGTGGCAAAATATGCATGTACATATTTTTAACTTGGAATACTTTTTTTTTTGCGGGCATTCAAATAAATAAACGCAAGTCAGGCATTTTTTTTATTACTTTGTAACCGACATTAGAAGTTGTGAGTCTACTGTGTATTTTATGCCATCATGATTAAGTGTGCATAGACACGAGTGACACGCGTCTATGACAGAGGCAACTGCAACCGTCGCGTCATCGACGCGTGTCGGAGGCGGCTGCCGTCGAAAACGTGTTTTTTAATGGATAAGAAAGTCGAAGTACTTTTCCACAATATCCTAAAGTAGTAATACCAAAAACAATACATAAATAAATAGAAATGAAGACTAACATGCTATCCATACCACATAGGAGAATCAGCATACATTGAGTGAAAAGTTTGATATCGCGAGGTTGGGTCCAACTTTGGCGTCTTGTCGCCTCTTACATTACATGGACTATTGGCACTCTGCACCAACTCCGAACTTTCAAGATATTATAGTTACGTAATGGTTTTAAGTTCTAGAGGAAGTGCTTTGGGCGTACAGACCGAGTGTGGGACTATAGTGTACACATGAAGGCACACGAGTACCCAACAAAGACCCAACTAACAGAGATTTTAAACCAATCGCGAATAAGTTTGTGTACCACGACTGAGTATGACAGTTCACCCGCACTGCGATGAATCAAACGGCTATGGATACACATTTAAATAGAGAGATACATTTTCAGATAAATTAGTCGATCAAAACTTCACATTATTTTTTTTCCTGATAAAGTTAACGTGGTGTCACATTTGTAACTTAACAGACGAAAGCAGTGGGGTGGGTAACAGAATCGACATACGAGTTTTAGGTCGAGGGTTTTAATCTAGGCATTATGTAAATAATTTCATCACCACTCCTCTCAAAACGGTGAAGAAAAACATCGAGAGAAACCGGCATGTCCTAGAACCAAAAATTCGAAGACATCTACCAAACTGCACTGGACCGCGTGTTAGATTTATTAGCCCACTCCCTATCGGAAAGAGGAGGCCTGTATATCATAGGCTGATTACATAACTAAAACAAGCAATGGGAATGAATTTTAACATAATCTTTCTTTTCTTTCAAAGCGGTAATCGAGTCCGCTTGAATCAGCTCATAAAGCGAATGCTTCATTGTAATATAGCGTCAAATGTCTGACATTGTACGGTCTCGATCGGTCTCGATTTACCACTTGACTGGGCTAAAGACCACCCATTCGGCAACTTTCATGGTTGAGGTGACAAAGAGATTTTAAACATTGTTTAAAAAATGCTCTAGCACTTTGGCATTTATGTGAGCCAAAACACTAAAGCTTATTTTTTTAATTATGAATAGTTTTTTTTAAGTCAAAGGGAAGGGGGTCTTTAAACAGACTACTGACCCAGGTTGGACGAAGCAAGGAAAACCAGCTCAGGTGGAGATTCATAGACGACTCGCTTTGGAGTGTAAAATGTAAATGTGGTGCTGTTCCACAAACTATGGGACACTTAATATCGTGTCTTACGTGTCCTGTCAGCTGCACGTTACAGGAACTGATAGACGCTGGTGATGGCGACAAACAAGTAGCCGAATTCTGGGCCGAGTCCATTTAGATTGAAGAAGAAGAAGAAGTCAAAGGGTCCAGTCAAGTGGCAATCGTTTTCAAAGCGTTTCGTATTTCTACAACGACTAAAACATGATCCGATTGACACAAATAAGCTTTTCGGTATTGCTTATCGTCTGCTTAATCTTTTCCCAACTAAGTTGGGGTCAGCAGTCTAACCAGAAGCAGCTGAATACAAGTATATCACATGAAGCGACTGCCTATCTCACCTCTACAACCCAGTAACTGTTAATACGATACCCCTTGGTAAGACTGGCTGTCAGACTTTCGGGCTTCTGACGACCCGTAACGACTGACAAAGATCCACGAATGATAAGCTGGGACCAACGGATTCTCGTGCTTTCCGAGGCACGGTTTTGGTATGTAAAAATGGTCTGGTCCCCCACCCACGGTCCAACCGTGGCAAGCGTAGCTCAATAACCTTATCCCCGTCCGCCGCATAAATCCCGCATAAATTTTTGACTTTTCCACCGTCTTTATAGCTGATCCCCTGAGCCCCCCCCCCCCTCCTCGATGCCCTGCTAGTTCTTCTTTTGTTTTGTTGTTGTCATTGTCTTCTATATCTGCATAAAGCAAACCAGCAGTGTCTTCGCTTTTGTTAAGTAGGCCAAATAAAACAAATTCGAAAACGAAGGTTATATCAAACAGGAGACATTTAAGTACCATAATCCATTATTTTTCTTCTCTCGTGTTCAAGATGAAGCTATACATATAGGTAGACTTCAATTACTTTTCTATCGTCTACTTTGGCCCCCAATATCCATTCAAACGACAAGAAATTCACAGGAGACGCATTTCTTAAACAGGATATTTGCAGGAATAATGTCGTAGGCTTAAGGACACCTAAGGGAAGAGCATAAATAAAGTCTTGCCTTTAGTACGTTTTAACTTCTTAAGGAATTACTTTGAATTGTCAAGTGAATCTTGTTTACGCTGAGATTGTATTTTTTATACTGCTCGCGTAGGCCGCTTTAGGCCCTTTGTACACGGCACGGTTTCTTTACGGCGTATAAACCGCTCTGCCGAAAAAAACGTGCCAGTTACCACTTCATATTTTCCATGTTCATACCATCTTTTTGTAATGTTTATTTAATTTCTTATTTTGATTGTTGTTTTTCTTTATTTATACTTATTTAATTGTATGCTGCAATGGCTGACGTCATCACGTCAAAGCCGGCTGTCACTGAAAATCAGCGCTGGGGCTCTGTCTCGTATAGGGTCTTAGCATTATGCTGAGCGATGGCCGTTTTGCGTAGATGTGACGCATGTCTTCTCCCAAATTATTATTTTGTTTTTTTTTGTGTTTTCGTACGTAAACAAGCGTATTTTCTTTCTTTCATTCTTTCTGTCAAAAATCTCCTTTAGTGATCCATGGCCATGCCTACACACGGCGAATGAACCGTAGTTTTTTACAGTAAGTAAAACCTCCTTGATGCGTAGGGTACGAGTTAGCCCCAACATCGTGCTGACCATGATTGCGGGAAAGCTAGACTGCAACTTCATCCGGCATTGTTCTAGCAGACATGTTGCTGTACCAGTGTCGAAGAGAAGGTTTTAATTTTATTGTTTCGATGATTTATTTATTTTGATTTCATTTTGTTTCCATTTAATTTCACTTCATTCGAGTTTATTTAATTTTATTTGACTTTATTTTATGTGATTTATATTAATTTATGTTTGGCAATGGGTGTTATTTAACTGTTAAAAAAATATTTATAAAACGTGTGTACAAAGGGCCTAAGCAAAATTAAAAGTTTTGACGAATTTATTATAAAACCGTTTTAAGAAAAGCTTGGAGGCTGTTAAAGATAAAAAGAGTTTGTTTTTCAGTAATAGGTCTTTGTTACTTTAACCATGTTTTTAGATTTTGTAGTTACCTACTTTCTTCAAACATTATTTTTTAAATTTATGATTCTGTTTTTGGAAATAGTTTTTCTACCCGTGTTTTGGTTCAGAACTTGACATTTACGCTGTACTGTACTTATAAATTTAGTTCATTTATGTAACATCATATCTTTAATTAAGAAGGTCTCAATATTATTATCCCATCATTTTCCAGGGTCTCATTTGTCTACTAAATACTTCAATAAATAAAGAAAAAAAAAACTATATTCGTCTTTACATCAGTGATAAGTTAAATTTTCATTTACGAATTAAGGAAGCACAAAGCCTATAAAATTAACGTCCTTAAAACACAGACATAAAGATAAAATTGCCACTTACAAAATAGTTACACGAACATAACTGTGGCACTGTTTACTAACAATTTAACTTTGTCGGATTAACTAGTTTTACAGCAGTAGTTTCATGTTGATTGTTATTGTCTTAGATAACTTTATTATGTCCAGTCTCTAACATAATCTTTGTGTAAGACCGATGTTAAGTTAAGCGTCAGTTGACGACTCTTTAACACGTTGACTGCCAGGCAACAGACACAATAGAAAATCCATTGTTCGCGGTCACCGGTGACTGCGTTGGCAGTAAATGCCTTAAAGGAGCTTTTTTTTATTGATATTCTCATGCTCGTGACTTCCTCATCTATAATATCCTTTTTTTTTAAAGGCTTCGCGTAAATCAAACTAGAACGTAGTCGGCTACTTAATAATAATAATAATAATCCATTTATTTCAGGCATCAAGGCCCATAAAAACACATACAATACAATATTAAAATACCTAAGTAATTTAAAAATACTATAAATACATACAAAATTATACTAAAAAACTAAAACTATCATAAGTGAGCTTGCCTGCGGATGCTTCAAAATAAATTAAGTCCTCCAGCTAGGGCTTAAAAACTAAGCTACTACACGATATTAGTACCTTAGTTTGTACCCCTTGTGAGGTGGGGGACCTTGGCTAAGGGCGTCGCTGGGGGGGGCAGCAAGGGACAGGCTGGATCGGGTTAAGATACACGACAATACTATTTATACTATTTGTCAGCACAAGCTTTGCGAGAAAGCCCATTATAGTGAAAATATGAGCCAGTGAAAAGGGCTGGCAGCGCAATCACATGTCAGCTCAAACGTTTGAGTAATAAAATGATATGACTACGGGCTGCTACTGAATTTATATTAATTATAAATTATATACATATTTAAAAAATCCTTGTGGAAAAACCCTATAACACTCTGCCGTACCATCCACATCTCAGAAATCAGGATCCAATGAGAAAACAATTGTTACTAGATCCAATATGGATTTGGCCAATGGATCTTCTGAGATTTAACGTGGGAATCGAACCCAGGACTCCGTTCTTAGGAGTCGTGCTTGCGACTACTAAGAGATGATCAAAGCAGTCGGGGCAGTCGAATTGAGGGTGTGCACTTCTGACCAAACCTGGGGAAGTAAAGGCGTGATCTAATGTGTTATAATGTTACTATTTTTTCTGCTTTGAACATGGAATGTTAGGAAAAACTCTTGTGTAATGTTTAATTCATCTAATTGTTTATGTTATGATACATATAAGCAGGTATCGCTTTCCAAATCAAGGAATATCTGAAATGTATGTCGATTTCAGTATATGCAAACAATATGTGGGTTCTGCCCTCAATTTATTCGTCAGTAACACAATCGCGTATAATTTATTTTCCCCGTCCACCCTTCGACCTTTACCGGGGTTTATATCCGGACGGCTTGTATGCATTCGTCCAATAAGTCTAGTTTATGTATGTATGTGTGATTTATTTTAGACCGTGTAGGTAAATGTGAGGGATGAGCGATAATTTTGAATTTTAAAAGTCCTGTCCTTTTTCTGTACAGATTTCTTTGATCGTATACAATTTAGTGATTATTGCTAACTTTACATGTGTAATGGCAACATCAAAACTAAAGATTTAAAATGAAGTTCATGACACAGGTTTTGGAATAAGCAAAATAAAAAACGAATTCAGATAAAAACAGCCTTTAATAATTTCAGATTGATAGGTACAATTACATTAGGATTGCACATATTGCTTATACATTAGGTGAACATTTCAATCAACAATATTCACTTTGACGTGTTCCAAAAGTTTTGATTTAGACCGATTTATTTTCTTGTATTTGGGATTCGCTTTGACAGATCTTCTTATGCTGCTTCTGGACATAACTCTATCGAAGATTTCTTCACTGGTATCCTCGCTCCCATCATCAGAAAAATGATTGTTCATACTATCGTTCACTTTGTTTGGACGTAGTACCACAGGCTCAACACTAGCATCGAAGAAAATTGAGTCATCATTCATGATTCTCTCATCTTCACTATGAGACTTATCATTACTCATTTGACGATTAAAGATCCTGTTATTTGCAGTCGGAACTTGTAATTTATTCTTTTTATTATTATCATCTTTCTTTTTAGCAACTTCTCGATTAGATGGCTTATTTTTTATTGGAGAAAAGTCAACTCTCCGGAGAAAACTTATTGTATCACCAAATCTTCGACTACATTTTCTAGTAGTTTTCACTTCAGGTTTAGTTTCTTCGGCTTTAAAGTCTTCGTTATCTAACGCTACTCCTGAGTCAGAATTGGAATCGACCATAATATTAATTTCTGGTATACTAGCTGTTATTTCTTTGACTTTCAACTCATTAGTTAATTCTTCTATTTTCTCAGCTTGTCTCTGTATTACTAAATCCTTCTGTGCGAGTTGTTCTGTTACCGATTCCGTTCTTGAAGCTAAATTTACTTCGTATTTTCTCAATTCACCCGACAAGAATTCCAATTCCTTTTTCCTATTCGATTCCAATTTCTTTATAAAATCAGCTTGTTTTGTGTATGCTTCTTTCAGCCTCGCAAGTTCTTGCTTATGTGTCGTGTTGAGGAATTTAATAATGTTTATTGCCTCTTGAAGTGTCGCTGGCTGCATTATGTTTTCTTTGGTAGCGTTGCCTGACATAATTGCTTCCATTTTGGATCTGTAACGATAAAATGACAACATTAATGGATGTATTGTAACCAGAATTGCGCAATATAATTAATATTTTTAGGCTGATGATGTGTAATTATTTTTCGATTAGTTTCTAGTCCTGCTATTAGTGTGGTAATGATTGCATGATACAAAAAATTGTAATTAAAACGACATGGACATGCCGAATCATCGTAAAGTGTACGGTAATTAATACTTATTGGAATTGCATTATGTGCAGTTAGTTTTAATTTAATGACTACAGTCCGACCAACGAGAGAATGCGTTTTGACACCTGTCAGTTTCATACATACGAATACATGTTTTATGAATTTGATATATTTATTAGTTAGACTTGTAGTACTGACAGGTATCAGAAACGTATTCTCTCGATGGCCGGACTGTGTAATCATTTCGTAAATTACTGTAACTTTTTATCTCTTTACATGTTTAGTCAAGATTTTTGTTAACAAATCTCTTAGAAAAGCAGTCATAGTAATGCAGATTTTCCTTTACTTTGATAACATGTCAGTCATGTGACATTCCATAATACAGTTATGGTTTTTTTTTGCAATTGTTATATCAACTATTCATAGAAAAATCAACACGTGGTGGACAATGATCTCACTGCTAACATACCGGGGTACAGTTTATATTTCTAGCAATAACACTACATTGCTGTAATAACAAGTTATTGTTCGCACTTATGTCCTTTTTGTTACAAACTCAGGTACCTATTTGTTTGACATACTTGGGCGATTGTTTTCGAAAGAAATAGTCGAGAAATCGTGTAGGGTGTATAACAAACTACATCGTAGATTCCAGATGTCAGTAGAAAAGTACCTAATACAAGGTGGCTGGGACATCGACGCGCAAACTGTATCCATGACATCAGCAAATGATTCTAGATTCCCTAGGGTAGAAAATTTTCGACGGTTATTTAAAAAATAAATAAATCTGCTGTTCCATAGAAAAGTTACTTGCATAACTTGTTGTTGTGATCTTTTTTCGTAGCTGCAATAATCTGTAGTCATCATTTATTGTCGTTGTTTTTATGTATATTTAATATGTATCTATTATACAGCATTATATATATATATATATGTATCTAATATAGAACCTATATTATTTTTCACCATTAATAACCCCATTTTTTAAATCCACGCAATCACTGTCCATTCCAAGGTTGCCTGGAAGAGATCGCAGAAAGCGATAAGGCCGCCCATTGTATGTTTTGTATTAATAATCGTATTTTTTTGTTATGTATTTTCTGGTGTACAGACGCCAGCACATCAACCTACTACAATCTGTCATATTTCTTTGATAGATTTTCAATTTTATCCCTAAAATATAAGGTTCAAAGTTGATTGGGAAAATTTGACAGTTTCAGGTAGGTTGATGTGCTGGCGTCTGTACAATAACGTATAATGTTCTAACTATTTGTTATTTTGTACAGAGGCCAGCACATCAAGCTACCCCAATATGTCAAATTTATTTGATAGATTTTCAACTTTACCACTAAGGAATAAGGTTCATATTCAATTGGGAAAATTTGACAGATTGGGGTAGGTTGATGTGCTAGCCTCTGTACATTACTGTACAGTAATGTGAAATATATATTTATGAACATGGCCACATCCAAACTCTTTGAAATTACGAATAGTAAAAATAACGCTATACTCTCCATAACAAATACACGAATCTACATTAGTACCATAAAATAACGTCTTCTTAACTAATGTTACAACTACCGTGACATTTTTTTTTTTAAATATGATTTTCTTGTATTGTTCACAGTAAGTACCTACTGAAAACAGTCAAATTTAACGCTGCAGAAATGTATTTTTATTCGAAATAAAATACTGCAATTGTCAAAACATAATCTATAAACTCAAAACAACCCCAAACCCTTCAAATCGGAGATTACCCAAATCTCATAAAAGACAAAGGATAACCACGGAGCACGAATAAAACATAAAACCTTATAGAACTATTTCCCATACAATTTTAGCTTTACCTTTTGCCACCTTTTATCGGAACCCAATTTGTAATACTACGGAACCTGCGACAAGCCAACGGAATTTATGACTGAGAAAACCTTGCTTTTGAATCCTTTCAATTGTCTTTGAGATAAGACAAATACGAGCATTTTTCGTTCAGTTTAAGTTACTCCGTTTAGTACTGTCGAACTCTGAATTGCTTTGCCATTTTTGACAACAATTCCTACTATCCTAATTTCGATTCCCAGCTCGTGCAAAGTGTTATTGGAATTTTCCAACAGGAATTTCTTAGTAGCAGCCCGGAGTATGGATTTGTGGCCAGTTGATGGTAATAGGCTCGCCCCCCATTTACATGGGTCTTAAATATAACTGGCGAAATGTGGGTGTAGGTACTAGGTACACCTCTGGGTAACCTTTCATCGTGATCACACGCGTGATGTTATGTTATGTGTCCTACTGAATTAAAACTTCAAATAAGTCTGAAATTGTATAACTCTCATAAAAAAATATAAGCCGTGTCGTTTTATGACGGGCAGGAGCCATTCATTACTTAGGGTGGTAAAGTGGTCGACTATACTATTGCAAGTACAGGCAGCACGTCAACAACATGGCAACAAAACCAGTATTAGCTGACCTTTTATTCTATTGAAACTTCGTAATACCCTAGGCTAGACGGACTACCTACAGTATATTATATTTGTCTCTCGTTTCCCTTTTAATCCATCGAAAGGTTGTCTTTAAAAGATCGCTCTTAGCGATAAGAGCGTCCATTGTGACACTATTTGTGAAATTTCTATATTTATATCTGTAATTTATATGGTGTACATAATAAAGAGTATTTTATTCTAGTTTATGGGCAAAGTGTTACCACTGAGATGCGTTCGACTGTATCTACCTACCATTTTAGTGTCAAAAGGGATTAGGGATGTCCGGAATGGGGAATACAATAGTGCTAATGGGATTATCTTAATCCAATAAGGGGAATTGGCCTTGGGTATACGGTTAGTGATTTAGGGAATACGCTGCAAATCTGTTGTGATTGCGAAACAACGCTTTTGCGATAAGCTAAAACGTTTTGGATAGGTTACTGGGAAAGTAGCCTAATTAATATTCAGCCTTTATTATGAGTTTTATGTTAGCGTTCTGTAATTAAATGAAACTGCAACTGGCGAAGTGTGTGTTTACTGTACTACGCATTACATATTCGCGGAATGTTAGCGTGATGCTAAAGATTGAAAATAAATGTTTATTTAAGATTTCCATAATTTTTTTTTTTTGTGAACTGTTAATATTTTTATGAAATAAATAGTGTAATAAAGAATATTCTTGAAACCCGACGAAAAACGTTTTTTTATTTATTTATTATTATTTATTTATTTAATACTTCAAGCACAAAAATGTACAGAGGCGGACTTAATGCCTTATTTCAATTTTGCATGTCTGGACATGCATTGCAGACTGAACTTTTAAAGGTTTGATAAATCTGCAGCCTAAACACACGTTTTTTTTTCAGATAGGGATGAAAAATAATGTTCAAAATTTAACCTCGGCGCGGCGAGGAGACATATAAAAGACATCTCACCAAAAAGGTTGATAACGTGAAGAAAAAGTACCCCAAAAAAATTTCGACCGATGTAACATCTGCTTGTAAAAGAGCCTTAAGGAGGATTATGGAGCATGCTATACCATCTGTTTAAACACAAATACAACAGCAGGTACACACGGCTACACATCAAGCTATACATTTCCAGTTTTCACTGACCTCGCATTGTATAGGTTTTTCGTACAATCAGAAGTCAGCTTATACTGGTTATGTATAGCTTGATGTGTAGCCGTGTGTACAGAGGCCAGCACATCAAGCTACCCCAATCTGTCAAATTTTCCTAACTGAATATGAACCTTATTCCTTTGTTATAAAGTTGAAAATCTATCAAAGAAATTTGACAGATTGGGGTAACTTGATGTGCTGGCCTCTGTACATTGCCATCTACAGTTAGGAAAGGTTCCTTTGTGTGGCCCAAATGCATATGGCATACGGGGCTACAGGGTGGCCCTGTGGCAGGGCCATCAACGCCCAAACTATAACCATGAATTCACCACAATATGATTCTAGATCCGCTAGCGGGTAATTTTTTTTTTAAATCCTTTTACTCTGGGGTATGAATGAGACTATATCAAAGAATTAACTGGCACGAATTATTTTTCAATTATATATATTTTTTGTTTTCATTTTTCATACAAAATAATTCGACAAAGTCACGATTGTTAATAAAAATAATTTGACGAACGATATGACCATCCCATCATGGCTGCGGAGTTTCGCTAGTTAGTTAAATTTGACATTGTATTCAAAATTATGACACACACTTAAGAACTGACACCTCCATTATCTCAACCTAGCGTCAAGTATAAAGTTACATACACACGTGTTATTATTTTTTATCGCAAGTGCAAGCGCTTCACCTGTCGCGCCTCCTCCCCCGCGCTTATGCGCTAGCGCATCTCTAGGGAAATCTTAGAAAAGCTTGGCTTGTTTTACGAGATTAATAAAGGTATCTTTCTTAATTTTATTTAGATACTATTTTGAATTTAACTTGCAACTGTGTGCTTTTATACAATTGTAAGTGTGCTGTGTAGATAACTACCTACCTGTGTTTCTGGATTTTATAAGCCCTTAGAATATTACTTTCATAAACTCAACAATACCTACTCAATATAATATGAACATAATACATTAATACTTATAACTAGTTAAAACAAAACACCAACCTGTCACAAAAGATCCCAGGACGATCACAATGGCTATAAATCCAATAACACTTGCACTTCAGTACTTGAATCTGAACTATTTACTTGAGGCACAACTTATTCGCTCGGCGTTCCAACACTGACTGAATGAACCACTAGACTGCTGTCAGGTGTTAAGTAATAATAATATAGTAATAAACTAATCACCTGCCACGCTGCTAATCGATTTTGAACATTATGTTAATAAGACAAGGTGGATTTTGAAAAATGGCGTAAATAACAAAGGGGATTATGTTTTACAGGTAATGAATTACGATGGTTTTCTAGAAAAAAATGCAGTTTTGGGGATTCCTTATTGTGGCCTTGAAGTCTGCGTTATTGTTGTGTGGGGTGTAAAAGGTACTAAATTGCTTAGCAGGTAACAAAGTAAGACATTTGCTTTACAGCGAAGTGGGTAGTTAGTTTTATTGCAAGCTGTTCGGTAGTTTGTGGGCTTAGCAGCTCGTGGGAAAAATTATTTCGTTCCAATAAAAAACCTAATAGTTGTTCATAAAAAAAATTTTTTTGAAACCTATTTTGACTCTTTTTTATCGTCGAATTAGCTACTAAGTAGTAACTTGGGAAAGCCAGGGGTCAGTCACTTGTGGTTTTGCTTGGCATTTAAGCCGACGTGACGGCATGAGGCACCATGTATTGACAAGTGGTTACCGCCGCCGCCTGTGGTGCTTATGATTATTAGTTTAGTGCTGGTAGCCTGCATCATCCCAATGCTGGGCAAAGGCCTCTCCCCGTGACGTCCAGCTATTTCGATCCAGGGCTAAAGTAGACCACTGGTTGTTTGTTTTGTCCAGCACGTCCCGCCATCTTCCACGAGGTCTGCCGCGACGCCTTCTAGTTGTGTCAGGGCTCCACGTGGTGGTTATTTGGCCCACAGCTCATTGGGCATACGGCAAACGTGGCCAGCCCAGTCCCACTTCAGCTTAGCGGCTTTTTGAGCAACGTCAGTGATCTGTGTTTTGGAGCGCAGTGTGATGTTGCGAATATGGTCTGTCAATTTGACGCCTAGAACACTGCGCACCATAGCACCTGTATACTGTGCCATTCTAATAATCTAAACTACTTAATAATACTAATACAAGATTGTAATGAACTGCAATCTGTTAATTCCGCACAATTATTAATTTCCTATTAATTAGAAACGTTTTGGCTTGTCCCTTCATGAGTATCTATGCATCTATTAAACAAATGTATTGTACGAGTACTTATCCTAATTATACAGGGAAACCTATTATTAAAACTGGTTAAATTAGCCGTTTAATTAACCACCTGGCCTTTAGAAGTAGTGCTCGCCACGCTTCGCTCTCTCGGCTCGCACGCGGTTGATCACAGTTCTAAACTAACCTAACGCATGTGGTCGTGGAGCTTATACTCCATTTGCAATAAGATTAGTCATTTAAATAAATCTTTTTTACAGTCCGTCCAACCGATTTTGAGTTCTATACCGTAGGCATAAGTATGGCATAAAAAGCAAAAAAGTGGTTACAATACCAACTGTTTACTGCAGCTGCCATTTGTCATGCCACCAACGCAATAGAATTAAATATCGGTTCAACGGACTGTAAAAAAGGTTTATTTAAATGTCTAATCTTATTGCAAATGGAGTAGGTATAGTTACTGCGACCAATTCGGCTCGCGCGTGATTGGTTACAGTTCCACAACCTAAACTATAGTTAGCGGTTAATTAAACGGCTAATTAAATGAATTAGCTGGGACATATACATAAATTCACTCTTTAATTATACTCCTTTTGCCTCCTTTACGTTCATACATCTCGTCATACACGTACGGGTGCGAGTAGTACCCACGTGACCTTTCTGAAGAACATCACCAATAAGGTCACAAAAAAAGGTGTTTTATGTGAATAAAAAGTATCTAACAATATTCTAACATTATAAATGCAACGCTTGTTAAAAAATTACTAACTAAACGAATTCACCCACAAAATTTTTCATGCGGTATAAAATATAATCCAGCAAGTTTCTTCCACATTACATTTCTATAATAATATTACGAATCTGAGCTTTTATTGTGACTTAATACCTCACTGCACATCCAAGTTGTTAAAGTTAGCCAATTATAACTTTGCATGACTTATCCAATGTTACGAATGGAATATTTGAAAATTTATTCGTGCACAAGTTATGCGATCGTGGTTTTAATTCATAAGATATGAGTGTTGTACGTAGATTTGTATTAATTTAAGGGCATTTAACCAGAATAACCTTTGATTTCTGAAAAGCTAGTCTATTTTATCTCAGTAAACCTCATAATCCGCGTATAATGTTCCCACTGCTGGGACACAGGCCTCCTCTCTGTGGGAGCCACTGCGGGCCCAGTGCGGTTGATGGATGTCACATGTGTTAGAATTTTTGGTTCTAGGACATTCCGGTTTCCTCGCGATGTTTTCCTTCGCCGTTATGAGAGCAGTGGTGATAAAATTATTTACACAAAGTACAGTACCTGCCTGGGTTCGAACCCACGACCTACAACCGGGATTGTTACCACCGGGCCACCACTGTACTGTAAACCGCTTTCTGAAAATCATCACAAAAGCTACAGGAAGCCAACATGGAAACAACTTTGTCCCTGTACCGTTCTCAGTCACTGCTTCGTTTGGCTGTTTCTTTTTTTTTTTTTCTTTTTCCCTAAATGGCATCTCGTAGTTGACCGTGAGAGGTCGATCCTGTGGTTGCCTTAAGTAAACACAAAGCCTCCAGCCAGGGGCGAATATCTAGTATAGGAAGCGACTACACGTCAAGGGCACCTCCTGCATGTGGGGTACGAACCTCGGCTTAGAGCGTCGCTGGGGAGAGGGCAGCAAGATGGGACAGGCTGGATCAGATAATTATTATTTAAGCTTGATGAGATCGGCGATTCCTATCTAACTACTGTGAGAAGAAAAGCCGAAACAAACTCAGGTCACAGTCGGGAATTTAAATTTACAGGCTCAGCTGCGGCGCGAGCTGGCACTTCATCGAGCAAGGATCGGGGTGGAGCATTTAGTTGGGGGCGTCGCGAGGGACCTCGTCGGTGAGGTCGGAATGACGGCTCTTTGGCCTGTGTGCTACTGCTGATTATAAGGTACTGCGTTCGATTACAAGATCGGACTAAGTGTTATTGCCTTATTGGGTTTTTACATCTAAAGCTTCTCAGTAACAGCCCGGAGATTGGATTTGAGCCCGGTTGATGGCAATAGGCTGGCCTCCATTGCAAAGCACGTAAACAAAACTAGTGAAATGTATTATAGGTACACCTCTGGCTAACCTTTTAGGAATTACACACGTGAAGTTATGTTATATTGTATGGCAACAACGATGAACATTGTCACGTGTTTGCAATATTATCAGATGCCACAACGGTTCCAAAAAAAATAAACTATAGGTATACGAGTATACACGTCGTTAAACCACGCTTGTAACTACAAGAAAAATGAATTAAAAACAGCTTGTTTCACAGACGACTTAAGTATATTATATGTATTTTCCACCCTCAATAGACCAATGTGCAGATTTCTGTTTTCCTAGAAACGGTTGCGCAAACTACTCTAGGTACCTGTTTAAAGCGTTATTTTAGCAACTGTAATTTTAATTTTAACTACTGCTTTTTTAGTTAATTTTATTGGTCAACTATGTGTTTTATTTGAGTTTGTTTAAAGGCAGTAAAATGTGTTACATTTACATCTTTAATTTTAGTTACAGATATACATCGTCTCCTTTTTGTCCTACTAGCAGCGCCCCACGGTTTGACCCTCATAAGTTTTCCGTGGGAATATCGGTACAAAAACTATCCTATGTCCTTTCCCGGAACTCAAACTATCTCTATACCAAATTTCATCTAAATCAGTTCAGCGGTTTAAGGGTGAAGAGGTAACAGACAGACACACTTTTGCATTCAGAATATTAGTATGGATTAGACTTTCCTCTTGTGATCTCAGACCATACATACAGACAATAAAAAACCAAGACAGAGGGCTGTCAACAGTAAAGTGAAGCCGGTTTCGTAAATATGTGTGCACTTAGTGAGGCGTAGTTTGATTGGAAATAGTTATAAATGTGTGCGTGTGGGCGTGTATGCACAGAGCGGAGACGTAATTTTGGCATGCTTCACTGCATCGTTCTTAGCGCTCTGTCTTGGTTTTTTATTTGGTCTGAGCTTGTGATCTAACAGGTAGGGATTTTCCTAAGATTCCCATGAGAATCAAAATGCAATCACTGAATCGAATTTGCGTTGCAAATTGCAATTACGTAGCAAATAAAATTTTACTACTACCGATTCATTCTCTTCCTATGTTCAACAACTACAGTTATTCTGTAAACTAATTATTCTCCCCTAGGAATCAACTTAGCCGGCTTCACTATCATACAAAACAGAGAAAATTATCTTCCACTAATTACATTTTCGCTCAAATTATTTTTCAATAAATGTATACAAATTATTTAATGGAAATTCCAAGCTCTCGGGAATTGATAGCTTCGTCTGTTCACTGACATTGACGTAAATTAATGTAATTTTAATATTTGGAGGGTTTATAAAGAAAAATAAAATTCTAAAATAGTTCGTTCGAGAAACCGCTAGAAATATTATGTTCGGAAAAGTGTGATAAAGAATGTCAAATATTTTTAATATAAAAAAAAAAGAATTCAATCTTATTATTTGGAATTTGAATGGCATTGTTTCTAAAAATATATTTTGCAGAGATGTATTTATAAAAACTGTAGGCATTTATGTTTCACCTTTTTTAACATTGAGCTGTTTAATTTATAATATGAAATATGTGGTGCAAAGAACGTTTATAACGAACGATAGGATTTTTTTTTTATACTTGAGGCAGGTAACTCTTATTTTTTATTTCTACGCAAACAATTAAATTAGGTAGGTACCTAATTTTGGAGATGATGAGGTCATCATGTTGGGGTCGGCTTCCAGTCTAACCAGAGGCAGCTGAGTACCAGTATTTTACATGGAGCGACTCCCATCTGACCTCCACAACTCAGTTACTGGGTAACACGAAAACCCTTGGTAAGACTGGTTGTCATCAGACTTTCGGGCTTCCGACGACCCGTAACGACTGTCAAAGATCCACGAATGACAGCCGGGACCAACGGCTTAACGTGCTTTCCAAGACACAGAGGCATTATTGACTTATATATTACTTTTTTGAAATCATTGCATGGAGGGGAAGATGGTCACCCATCCACAGACCAAATGCGGCAAGCGTAGCTTAACCTGATCGATCGACCCGTGCGGCTGTTATTACTTAGCCACAAGCCCCTCTAAATTATGTAGGTATCTAATCTATCTAACTAGCCTGTACCGTCCCACTGCAGGGCAAAGGCCTCCCTTTCGGCCAGTCCCTGCGGTAGGAGTCAAGCTCGTCCCGCCATCTTCGTCTTGGCCTGCCGCGATGGCGTCGTGCGTTTATTGGGACCCAATCGGTGGTATTCTTAGCCCAATTGTCATCTGACATGCGGCAAACATGTCCGGCCCAGTCCCACTTAAGTTTAACGGCTTTCTGGATAACGTAATTCAGTTCAAAAATAATCGACAGTTATGTCAAAAATGTGACTTTACAATCAGTCAAATTTGTTTAATAGATTTCAACTTTATTGCTGTTAGCATTAAGTTCAAGGTTGATTGGGAAAATTTGACAGTTTCGGGTAGCTTGATGTGCTGGCGTCTGTACTATGGGTACACCTCTGCCTAATCTTTTGAGAAAAACAACGTGATGCCATGTTGTGTGTGTTATCTCAGAAAAAAAAACAAAGCCATGTTTTTATTTAAAAATCCTTCTCAGTACCAAAAACCAATAGCCATAAAAATCCTTTAAACTCTCATATTACTGGCCATATGAACCAGAAATAACCCGACGAAAACCCACAGAAAGTACCAAAACGCTCTATTCACGTCCAAAGTCCCTCTGTAAATTTCAGTAAGTAAATACATTTACCAACGCGCAACATTTCGATACTCGTAGATACCGTCTACACTCCACAATATAGATGAAAACATTTCTCACAAGCGTAACTTATTTGTACCTGTCACAATATTACGTAAGTATCTGTGTATGTTTTTGTGTCTAGTTTTGTTTTATTGTGTGCCTGGTTTTGTTGTAGACAATAAATTATGAACTGATTTGTTGAATATTTGCTTAAAGTCATTTGGAACAGTAATTCTTAGTAAACATTTTATTTTAATGGTACAAGTTTGCAAACTTTCGGCTTGCTCAGAACGTGTTTACCGCTGTCTATGGACACCGAGAGCCACCAGAGATAACCTGGAGACTTGGAGGGGTATCGTATTACTCAGTAGGCAACTGGGTAGTGAAGGTCAGGGCAGTCGCTTCATGTACTGGTATTCAGCTGCATCTGGTTAGACCCTCACTTAAAAATAAAATAGAAAAAGTTAGCAGATGATACTGATGCTTTACCTCTTGGAAGACATGACTACGGTCTGCTTGATGTAGTATTTACCACAATGACCCCTGGACCAAGAGGACAGCAGCTTAGGAGCTCTAGATATTCTTGATAAAGTTGCAAGAACCCCCGTCCAGAAATTCAGCATCATTCCTGCCAAGCCTACGTTCAGCAGCAGCCAAGATAGAAATGTGCCAAATTGTGGCTAGCGGTATTAAAACCATGCTCTATTTATAAGGATACTAAAATTGCAAGTGCATACCTAAAATTCTATAAAACTGTGGCGAGCTTGTGGTTTTGCTTCGAGTACCGTAGTTGCTTTATGACATATTGCGGTGGGTTAAGTCAATGGCCTGTCAATACGATTATAAAACGTGATTTCTCCTTCGTTATAATTGTCTCACTCTGTTCCAATACATCAATGGCTAAAACAGTTAATGCTGAATTAAAATTTCCCGGATTAAAAAGTAATTCTATTTCTTCGGCTACTCTAAGAGAAGCAACCATTTTTCAAGGGTTTTTAGGTCAAGATATGTTAACAACTTCCTCCATTATTTCTTCAGTAATAACTAAAACTTATATACATACGTACCCCCTTACTAATAAACGTATTATATCAGTTGAATAGTTACACAAAGATTTCTCTCTTTCAGTCGTCAGTAATTTGACTTTCGAAAGAAGAAGACAAAGCGTTGTGTAACTATACACGACGCTATACAACGTTTATTAGTAAGGGGGATATATTATACATCACCATTCACCAACTATGCCCCACCTCTTGTCGTGCTCTCTGTGTAGTAACACCTGCAGTATGGCAGACCTTTGCGAGGCCATTGATAACGCTGTCAAAGTGACCGAATTCTGTGCGAAACTTATTAAAAAAAAAACAAAAATAATAAGTAAAAACAAAAGTCATGGATTAACGTGTCGAAATTTCCCAATTTTATATACGACCACACTCGTCCTTAATAGAAAAAAAAGGTGGGACACAACATCCCTAAAATATGCGATACTCCACACACAATACAAATATTTGGTAACATTCAACGTAACCGCACATAAAAATGACGGATAACTTTTACGCGGAACCCGAACCATAGAAAAAGGATGTTTAGAAGCGAAACTCATCATCTGCCTAGCCATTTTCCAACTACATATGTTTGGGTCGGCTTCCAGCGACTGCCTATTAGACCTCCAGAACCAGTTTCTGGGTAATACGACACCCCTTGGTAAGACTGGTTGTCAGACTTTCGGGCTTCTGACGACCCGTAACGACTGCCAAAGATCCTCGAATGACAGCCGAGAACAAAGGCTTATCGTGCTTTTCGAGGTACGGAGGGGTCTTGCTATGTAAAGATGGTCACCCATCCATGGATCAACCGCGGCAAACGTATCTTAACCTGATCGATCGATCCATGAGGCTGTTATTGCTTGGCCACAAATAAGCCCGCTAGCGCGAAACTCCTGCTTCTAAGTTAGCTACAGTTCTGAAGCGATTTTGACAGAAGATCTTTGACAGTCATTACGGGTAGTCAGAAGCCCGAAAGTCTGATAACGCTTGCCGCGGTTGGTCTGTGGATGGGTGACCATCTTTACATACTGAGCCCCCTCCGTGCCTAGGAAAGCAAGTTAAGCCGTTGGTTCCGGCCGCCATTCGTGGATCTTTGACGTAGTCAGAAGCCCGAAAGTCTTACCAAGAGGTATCGAATTACCAAGTAACTGGATTGTGGAAGTCAGATATGCAGTCGCTCCATGTAAAATACTGGTATTCAGCTACATCCGGTTAGACTGGAAGCCGATCCCAACATAGTTGGGAAAAGGCTAGGCAGATGATGATGTAGGTAGGTTATAATTTCGACGCCATTGGCGCACGCAGAAAGGTGAGTTTCGCATCTATTCGATTTTCTTATTCTATGTCCACACCCGCTTCGGTATTGGGCAATTCTTCCTAAATTTAATTTCCACTTCTAACTTATGTGAGTTAGGATTGGTGTTCGTTACGTTTGATGGTAGGGTGAACATCAGAAGGGGTTTTTATTTTAATTTTGTGTATTACGTGTCGTCCCGTCATTATGTCTGGCCTTTGTCGCTTTTTTATTGAGTTTGCATTAACCTCCTGGACTGTCCTCGTTAGGTTTCCTAGATTTAAGCCCTGAGTTGGCGTTGTAACATACACATAATCAGCCTGTAATTGTCTGTCATTACTAGGACACTGGCCTCCTATCTGTCAGAGAGAGTGGGACGTCATCCACCACGCGGGCCCAGTGCGGGTTGGTAGATGTCACACGTCTTAGAATTTTTGGTTCTAGGAATTGCCGGTTTCTTCACGTTTTTCTTCACCGTTTCGAGAGGGGTGGTGATTAAATAATTTACACAAAGTACAGCGCGTGTCTGGATTCGAATCTACGACTTACAACTCGTATAAATATTCTATTCTATTCTATTTTATTCTAAGTCACGGTCGCCGGTCGTTACCACTGGGCAACCACTAGTCACATAATTATGATTATCCAACAGATTGGTTATCACAGTAATATGCAGCCTGTCCTCAAATCTATTTATACATAGATACTCATCATCTGCCTAGCCTTTTCCCAACTATTTTGGGGTCGGCTTCCAGTCTAACCGGATGCAGCTAAATACCAGTATTTTACATGGAGCGACTGCCTATCTGACTTCCACAACCCAGTTACTGGGTAATACGATAGCCGTTGGTAAGACTGGTTATCAGACTTTCGGGCTTCTGACTACGTTAAAGATCTACGAATGGCGGCCGGAACCAACGGTTTAACTTGCTTTCCGAGGCATGGAGAGGGCTCGGCATGTTAAGATGGTCACCCATCCACAGACCAACCGCGGCAAGCGTAGCTTTACCTGATCGATCGACATATGCGGCTCTTTTTTATTTAGCCACGGTCCCCTTGCTCCCGGTTTTCTCCCGGTTTATTCGTACGTAGATAGTCTTAATGTGTATTGGGTAGACTATTGAATTAATAACACTACAATTTATTATTATTGTAAGGACGTGTAACTGTTCAAACAGCCTTATTGTTCTTTCGTTATTATTCTGCCTATTTCCGACCATTTACCAACGTTCATATGGCTAGATAATCAAGTATTGGCTTAATTTTTTTAAACAATCTCTAGGTATTGTCAACAAAATAGATAAGTATGCAGGATCGTCGGATATAGTTGAAGTTTAGTAAGAAAGAAACCGATGGATGTTCTCGAATAAAATTTTATTTTATTAATAGAAAACAAACAGCTCATTTAACAAATTACTCAACAACATCCATCGGTTTCTTACTAAACTTCAACTATATCCCTTATCTCTTTTGCTGACTGTACCTACTTCTGAGTTCAGAAGGCCAATTCTCGTAATTTAAAACGTTCAAAATCTAGTCGCAGTCTCGTCTCAGCTACAAACAAATGTCAAAAACTTGTCAAAATGGAGGGAAATTAGAGGAATTTTTGACAGATTGAGACCTAGATCAGACTGTGAACGTTATTAAAATTACGAGAATTGCCCCTCTGATATTCACAGTAGGTTAGTTCTACCATTGCAGTGTACATCTCTTTCTGTGTGAGATCTTCCTTCGTACAAAATTTCGTTTGCAGCTAAGTCAGTGGATAGTAGAAGGAGGAGACGGAGTAGAGGAGGGGGGGAAGGAGGTGGTGGTGATACTTTTCCTGCTGCCAGTTTGTGCCTTTATCTAAAGCATTACTTAAAACTCTTCGTTGATTATTAGTGATTTAGAAAACGAAATGGCTCATCGTAAGTTGTCCTGGATGACACTCGCACAGACCAGGGAAGCATGGCACGAAACGAAGGAACCCTGTACTCAGCAGTGGGTAGACCAAAGCTGCCAGTTTTGATGATGACGATGAAGTTATCCACTAAATTTGAATGCTATATTTATGTATCTGATAAGATCCATGTGGTGGATGAACTACACATGCGTGCAAAAAAATCGACCCACCCCATGCTCTTCGATTTGAAATAATATAATTCAACAATTTTTACTAAAAATAACCTAATATATTGTATGTTACAACCTTCCTGAAAGTAAGTAGATTACATTAGTGAAAGAATTATCAAATTGATTCATTAGTTTTTGAGAAAATTGCGAACTTACAAATATGGGTGTTGAATAAAGAACCTCCTTTTTTTAAAAGTCCGTTAACAAAATCAAGTTCAATTTTGATTAAACAAACAGAAATAAACAAAATTTAACGTTTGTCAATTGCAATGACAAAAAAGTCACGCACTTTTTGTTTTGATTTGTTAGTGATGAGGACATCTGAAGAATCGAGTCGATCTTGTCAAGAATATATAGCTTTTATCAAAATATAAACTGTACCTTACCTACCTTCACACAATATAAAGTAATAAATTATGTTCATTACGATTTTTGAGATATCGTGTCACAATTCTCACGGAGAGCCAATTTTTTTGCACACAAGTGTATTATTTACATTTGCGTCAGCAATTGAACTCTTTTTTCCCATAAAAAACCATAATACTACGAAAACAGAGACTAAAACCCATATAAAGAACAAAAACATTCATATATCGCTTCGACCGTTACAAGTCTTGCTCAATGGGGCAACGGATTTATGGAAGAAAGTTTTATTAGGATCCGGAGAAACGGACCGGGAGCGAATATTTTTATCTGCTCCTAACGTAAGTCTGTTGATTTGCGTACTACCCAATATTGGAGTTTTTAGAGGTGTTTTCTGTGTGAGGAAAGATTTCATTTCATTTGCCAAAACAGCGATGTTGAATTGAATTATATCTGAGTATTTTCCCGCAATTCGTGTGTCATTCAGGACTAATTTCTTCTTATATTAGTTATTTTCTCTCCAAAACAATCCTTACCAATCAATCTGCCTAGCCTTCCCAACTACAAGTATATTGGCGTGGAAAACATAATACTCCTTACAAATCGAAACTCCTATGACCAATTCACAAAGATATATATTACTTCAATACTTAGAAACTTGACGTCTGTCGGAAACTATTGAACGGCGAAATGCTACCAAACTTGAGGGCAAAGCTCGTAAAACATAAAATATGACGTCATATTACATGACGGGATATCAGGATGTATGAAATGAATGTTTTTACGTCACTAAAATGTTACGATGCAATTTTCATAAAGTGATTCATGGGCTGATAGAATGAGAAGTATAAAGTTGGGTCGTCTTGGATTATTTTTGGTGTAATAATTATGGTAATTTTTATAGTAATTGGTTATTGATTTTTATATTAGAGTTGAGATCTGAGGGGCAATTCTCGTAATTTTAAGAACGATCACAGTCTCATCTCGGTTTCAATCTGTCAAAAATAGGTACGGTACCTTTAAAATCCCTACATTTCTAACATTGCCAATGAGATGAGATTGCGGCTAGATTTTGGACGTTTTTAATTACCAAAATTGGGCTCCTGGTGTAAACTTTACGATGAACCATTTAGTGCGCTGTGATCAATTATCTTTGTTTTACTGACAGCTTGCTAAATTGTAGGTGTCCGTCATAGAGTACAAAATTGTAAAGCTTTTATTGATAAACTAATAAAACTGTCATGGAAATGTTCTCAACTTTTTAGACCTTTGTATCCTGCTTATGCGTACGAAGTATCATTAAAATCGGTTCGTTCATTCATTTCGAAAAACAAGGACGCGAAAGTTTGTATGAGATGCCGTACGTCATAAACGCTCTTAATGCAGTTAGCAATTATTCAAGAAGTTAAGGACAATCTCCTTAGAACGTTTTTCTGTAGCTGCAACGGTTAAAGTGGCTTTCCCGTACTGCCTCGTCTCATCCTGTATTAATCCGATCGGACAAGGAATGAAGACAAAGGCCCTTGGAATTCTTGTAGGTACTTATATTTCTAATGATATTTATTCCTATTGAAGCGAGTACCAGCTTCCATGCATTATGTGGCATCACCCTTTAATATCAAAACCTTGTATGTCCTTTCCATCTCTTAAAATGTGCTAGTCAAATTAAGTCACCATGTGTACTAAGGTTATAGAATAGTCTACTTTACGTCCGAGAAGAATCTATTTGGAGTGAGGCCAGTCTGGCAACTCCAGATAAGCAATTGGTTAGACCGAGTGTTCCAAGACAATTGGTTTCTTATATATTTTACAGAAATGAAATGGTTCCAGCGGAATATGTATTTTATAATAAAGTTAGAGAGCCATTTCTTCGCTGCGTGCATTGTGGTTTTTACGATTTTATTGTTTGTGCAATGTTAGTGTGAGTTGTATTTGAAAGTACAGTTAAGAGTGATTTGTTTTTTTTGTTTACATTTTTAATTTCGGTTATAATATATTTTTTTTTGCTTAAGTAAGTACGTATAGATTTTGATTGTAATCGTTGGTATATTGGCGTGGCTAGCTAACATGATATGGCAAATAATTTAATGTTAATTACTTTGCATGCCCAGTATTTTAAACAATCAAGTATTTTCTAACTGAACAGACAGCTGTGCTGCTGGGGAGTTTGTTGCGCCACTTCTTCTCTCCAGCGAAAGCACTAGGAAGTGGTGAAGGGCGGGCGTTTTGGAGGTCTGTCTTTTGTAATTTTGACGTTCGAAAAGTGCTGATTCTGAGCCTACTTTGAATAAATGACTTTTGATTTTGAAATAAGAGTGGATTAAAGTATCTAGATATGTTCCAAGGGTTCTGAAGATTTAATGAAAAACTAAAATCAAATGCTGACTCACCTTATTTCGTAAAGTGTCCTGACCCATTTCTAATTTAACTAGATTGTTTTAAAACTTCTTTGGAGCTTCAACTAGTTGGAGTCAAACTTGCTGTGTCAGGTCAAACGAAAAATATAATTGAGATGAAAACGCAGTTAAATAAATAAATAATAAATATAATAAATGTTTGTAATCCATTGCTAGTGATAGCAATGTTTGCCTCGAATCATGAGAGAAACATTCAATTAGTCACTAGGGTTTACACACCTTTTTTATTGCTAAATGGGCCTGCTCTTTATCGCGATCATGCCTGATGGAAAACGATTGATGACGTCTATGATGAAACGAGCGTGAACAGAAGATTCTGCCTGCCTGTTCATTGTTCCTTTTCAATAACCGTCGTGTAACTTGAGGTTTAGAATTTTCTTTCAGAAAACTTTATTAATAATAATGACAGTAGCCTATCATTGTCCCACTGCAGGCCAATGGCGCGACCATTGAGACTCAGGCAGAGAAGGCACGAGCACTGATCACCACACTTTCATGACGCGATGTCTTGCGTAGGCGATTCAAAGCGAAAGCGATTCGATGCGGTGACACGCGAAATTAATGCGATACGGTGCAAACGACGCATCCAGTTCGCGCGAAAATATATCAAGCCAATTTTGATCGTTCGATTCAAGTCACGTACCCCACGAGCGTTTGGTTGCGTAGGCCATTTCAATAGGTATCGACTGTTTGTTGTTTTCGCGCCGCTTCGCGATCGCATCTAGATCACACACGTATGACAGCAATTAATTTGCCTATTACTACTTATTTCAAAGTCAAGAAGCCAATACTAAAATGATTTGTAACAAATATTTGACAAACACGAAAAATCTGTACAATAGTTCATATCTCATTAGTTCCACCTGATTTACTATCTCACTGATTTACATTTAATTATTAGGTCAGTTTGTTAGTGGAATTCCGTAGATTATTATCCATACCACAAATCAATTTGCAATTCCATCTGGATTCACTCCAACTGTTTAGTAATTGGGATGCTATAATTGTATCTGTTTGTTTATTCTGTCAACTGGTGTGATTGTATAATAGGGCGTTTATGGCATAGCTCATGAGACGTCAGCTGTTGGTGGCCATGTCATAAGAATGTTCTTTTGTCAATGAGTTTGACAGCTAAATCTTAAGGCTATTGAACATGTTGCCGGGTTATATAACATGTTGTTCAATAGTTACCTTAGCATGAGTCTACATCCATCGCAGTCCACTTTTTTTTCTTCACGTCATCTTCTTTCTCTTTCTCTCTTAGTTTTAATGTTTGGTTGGTCTGCCGTTTGAGTACTTTATGCTGCCTACCCAAATGTCCTTTCTTTAGTGTAGTTCGTTGAGTCGTTAAGCCTCAAGTGCTGAGTTGAGCTACACAATTACTGACAAATGAAGTTTGAAATAACTTTATTCTAATTTTTTATTATTAGCCTATACTGTCCCACTGCTGGGCAAAGAAATAGATGAGATAGGAAATGTGGACTCCATCTAGTATTTTTTTTAAATAATTTATTATCCATACTTAATATTATAAATTCGAAAGTAACTCTGTCTGTCTGTATGTTACCTTTTCACGCCTAAACCACTGAATGGATTTCGATAAAATTTGGCAGAGAGATAGATTGCATCCCGGGGAAGGACATAAGATAGTTTTCATCGACATACCTTGCGGGCGAAGCCGCAGGCGGAAGCTAGTATCACATATAAAAGTAGTTCCAATATCCTTACAGATTATACAATTTCATTTCAATCCACTGCGAAAAATTATGCCTCTCCCAAGTTGCGCCACAATATCTGGTTTTCTACCTACCGCATTCAATTTTATCATTACCGTCTTTTCAAGGTTGTCTGTCCATCTAACTTGGGGGTGACATACGCTAGCCTTGCATGCTTCTTGAACTAAGTAACTTTGCCCAAGTTTTGTATTTGGTTGGCACCAGATCGAAAGTTGCTATTTTATTCATTTTTAGACTATTCTCGTATATCATCAAAAGTAACATTGCATTGTAATAAAACCACCAATTATTTCGCTGAATCCAAACCCATTGTAGAGTATGTACACGACAAAAAAAACAAGAATTATATCGCACACAAACTGGAACAAAGCCGTGTCGCTCTTGGGGGTACCAATAAAGGTTTATCACAATTTTGTTTTAGAATATTCAGATGGAATAAAAGTGGGTGATGATCACACCGAAATGTAACACCCATTGTAAAGTTTTCTTTTTACACGACTGTCTAAAAAAAGAGTGTTATGTGTTCTAGGTTCATGTGTGTATGTATGTTTATCTTTATTTCACCATAACTTTCAATAAATATTTTTTTGAATTAAAGAAGTACCTATCAATTTGGTGTGTGGTTAGCGACATCCACTAACAAAATAACTTGTAAACGAACCCAAGAGTTGTAACATACTTTAGTTGTATCCTGTCCATATTTCAATATTATTCAGTTTTATTAAGTTGTAGTTTTAGACTTAATAATATAATGCTATTAAAAAAATTAAAAATTATTTAATTCTCTCTATGTTTAGCAAGGGTTGGTCAGCGCGGTTTAAAACAATCGATTTCCACGAAGTCTATAATCTTTTTTTTTTTTCATTTTCTTTTCGCACCAAGCCAAGAAAATAATGACATTACACTTTATAATAAGTAGCTGTCTGGTGAGTCCCCATTGTTCTTCGGGTACAATTCACAAACAGGCCTTGACGAAAAGGGCACTGATTTGATGGAAAAACTCTCTGCAATAAGAAGATGAGAGCGCTCTCCTGAGACACTGCTTTTAAAAGTATGGTGCCAGTGTTTGCGAGAAAGTTAATAAAATACACTAACGACCCGCCCTTGCTTAGCACGGTTTTTACGACTTGACAAAACTTTCTTTATTCTATGAAAGTTTTATATTTATTTTACACACATAAACCTTTCGGAATATATTTTGTAATTGTTGGTGAAAACCGCATCAGATTCCATTGCGTAGTTTGGAAGTACAAGACGCCAGCACATCGAGTTACCCGAAACTGTCAAAATTTCCCTACGCTTGTTTAACACGATGTTATTCTAGTTTCGATACAATCCAAATCCTTATGGAGGCTCTTCAAACTATGTACTACTAGCTTCCGCCCGTGGCTTCGCCCGCGAGGTATGTCGATAAAACTATCCTATGTCCTTCCCCGGGATGCAATCTATCTCTCTGACAAATTTTATTGAAATCCGTTTAGTGGCTTAGGTGTGAAAAGGTAACATATCGACAGACAGACAGACAGACAGACAGAGTTACTTTCGAATTTATAATATTAGTATGGATAGTATAGATGAAGATACAGAGAAGTTATTGCTTGTGCTAAAGTAAATATTGTTCATATTATATAATTTTATACACCTTTCTACATATGTACCAATAAGATAAATATGATAAGGATGTGATTGTTTAATCAGTTAAGAGCGTTTACGCCGTACGGCATTCCATACAAACTTTCAAGGCCTTGTTTTACGAAATAAATGAACCGATTTTAATAAAACTTCATACGCATAAGCAGGATACAAATATTTAAAAAGTTACTAAGAACATTTTCGAAATGTCTTATTTAAAAAAAGATAACTGGAAATCTCTGTTTCTATGGAAAATTTGAAATCGGTCTAATTTGGCTGTAACACTATTTTTCGAAAATGTTCTTCGTCGTAAACGCTGTTAAAGGCACCACAACCCAAACCCAACTTGAATCCTGCGGTACCCAAGTGAGCATTTCACCGGTACCCCGACTAGGTACAGACATAGCGACGACCCTATTTTTAGGGTTCCTTATTGTCTTTATATTCGCGGTACATAGAACATTTGGGATTTTATATATTTTCTTGTTTAACTGTGTTTTTGCCTAAACTACGCCACTATGACAGTTGGATTATTATAAATATGTCATGATATTGTTTTGTTTGTGTGTTCTTGGCTTTAAAATATGGAGGAAGATTGCTGATAAAAGAAAATACTGTAAGAAGGTGAATTTAGCGGAGTCTACCGGCCTTTTCTCAACTATATTGGGGTCGGCTTCCAGTCTAACCGGATGTAGCTGAATACCTGTATTTTTCATGGAGCGACTGCTTATCTGACCTCCACAATCCAGTTACTGGCTGCGTGGTGGACCACTCCCTCTCACGGAGGTGTGGCCCGTGTCTCAACAGTGGGAACATTATCGGCTGATAATCAAGCGTAGCTTTTCTAGCAATATCCTTTTTACTGCTCATTGTAGCAGCCATTTAGGGCTGTTTAACAGTTAACTTTTACAGATTGACACACGAGTATTATTATGATATATAATTCAAAACATGTTCAATAATGTACAGCTCAATTACTAACGGTGCTCACTGCGGTGATACACCACAAGGGAATCATTATTTAGTGATAATGAACTAATTACTGCGTGTGTATCATTTTGCGGCTAAAACTGACTGAATTTGTGAGGTTACCAGGTGTTGGTGCAATTTAGAAGAGACCGGTGTCCATTTGTAAGTAGCAATATTTATCGGAACATCTTGGAGGTGGTTGTTTGTTTGTTAGTCGACGACACCGGTCAACATTAAGTGTGTGTCGATTTAATTCAAAATTGTAAAAGTCATTATTTGTTAATTATCATTACATTATTCTGCATTATTGTACTGATGTAGTCTTATTGAAAGGGCCCACAATCAGTCACCGAGTCCACCCCTTCGCTGCCAGCATTCAAGGAGGTCTTCATTTTGTATGGAGAGGGTAATTACCGGTACTATCAGTCAGATTTGAACAAATCTTTTTTATCATCACGCTGTGACCCTTAGGAACCGAGAAAGAAGAAAACAAAGCGATAGCGTGAGCACGTGATGCGATGCGATGGGTATGTCGGTGGAACAAGAAAGGACAATGCCGTTTTTAGTATGGAAGGTGGCGTCTTTCCGTTTCTCGCGGCCATCAACCAAATCTTGTTTTTCTACTACAGAATAGAGTAACAAACGAAACTTATTTGACATGCATATCTCTGAACTCAGTCCGAAATGAGATATAAGAATTAGAAGTTTGTATGTATTATTAACATTAGCTCTGCAGGCAATTTTTGAATCTTAGGTGCAAGGTAGTGTTAAGTTACCACAAAATACATAGCCACTAAACGCCTTTGGACATTTTGTAGTTTGATTGTTTTTTTTTTTATTATTAAATCATACTCCCTCCGACCTGACAATGTGCAATTACACATTTGATTTAATGAGGAGTACTTAACGTACGGGAGGGGGTCTACCGAATATTTCCCTTACTAGAATTAGATAATTTGTAGATGAGTTATTTGCTGGACAGCGTAAGAAATTCATCATCTGCCAAGCCTATTCCCAAGTATGTTGGGGTCGGCTTCCAGTCTAACCAGATGCAGCTGAATAACAGTATTTTACATGGAGAGACTGCCTATCTGACCTGCACAACCCGGTTACTGGGTAGTACGATACCCCTTGGTAAGACCCGTTTTCCTTACAGCGTAAGTAATTACTAAACATTTTTTTACTTCATGAGCGATTTATTTGAAACGTTTTTCATTAATGAACGGGAAGCAAATCTTAGCAATCCATCAACGAATTGACAAGGGATGTCGTTTAGTCTTCATTATTTTGATGTAGTCTGGACTTAAAGATTTAACAAAGGTCTTAATTATCATAAAAGATTCTTTATGATAATTAAGACCTTTGGAGAATTTGCGAGTAAATCTTAATGAAACCAGTGGTAGTTATTCAGATTAATGTTTTAGTAAGTAAAATTTGTATGCTTGTGTTTTCTGCAGAAGAACGCAGATTTACGTCCCAGTTTTAGGCATTCTCGCTATTCATTTTGATATTGGGCAGCTTATGAGAATCTAATGTTTACGATTTAAGTTTAGGTTAAAATGACAAAGATTATATTATTCTCAATTATATTTTAACAGATATTGAAAGCCAATGCATTTTATCTTATTAGTGGTTTTTTTCACTACTTAGAAATGCCATAATAGATGAGCCAAAGTTTTATGTAAGATTTATTTGAGGGTAAACTGAGAGCTGCGCTCAAAGTTTGCCCTCAAATAAATCTTAAAGATAAACTATTCAGCTTATATGAGGGCCCTAAGAAGGTACATATTTACACTGTAATCCAAATCCAACAACTTACAGAATAAATTCTTGGAACTCAAATATTTGGCTTCAAAAGTTGAGAAAAGATGACATGGGTAAATGAGAAAGTGATACTTAGAAATTGGTACTCCGGTAACCTTTCGGTAGGTAGTCACTTTAGCACTTTTCTTTGAGTGTCTGTTGAGAATTTCTTAATTGGTTCATTGCAAAAGTTTTAACGAGGTGCACGGTGATATTTCATTCGTAAATTGCTAGCACTTTTGTAATGAAGTGCTTGTGAAATTAATATGGTTTCGGCTGTTTTATTTTTGGAACGACTGTTTTTATAATTTATTGGTACAAAATTTTCCATTTTGGTGTAGGTATGTCCGCTTCAACTGAAGCTTAGAAAGGTGCTGCAGGTGATGAAATATAGCCTTTTTAATAACTAATGAAGTTTATGGATATGGAAGTATAACTATATTAAGAGTCGGTAACAGAATTATTTCGTAGGACAATGTTTATGTAGAGAGTCTTACCACAAAAATGTTAGACAATTATTTAATGCTTGTCTAAAGTCAAACTCGATACTTATAGAGGTTCAAGTCCAAACACGCAAAGCAAACGAAACGTAAATTCAAACGATTTTTCGATCGACGATACAACTAGATATCAAAATAGCATTTTATTTAATAGTTTTGCAGCAAGTGCAAATAGTATCGCCCATAGATAATAATAAAGTGTTAAAACTAAATAAATATTAGGTGCGAAACGAGAGTTTTCAATTTTAATATAGTTATGTTTATTTCGCGTGTTCGAGCTTTTTATAAGTTATATGGGCTAAATAACTTCGATAAAATAACTTATAAACATGGTTCTGTGGTGGTAATGGCAGAAACTGTCTTATTACTTAGCTAACTACATGACCAAACTGTCTCACATCTTCCCATACAAAAGAATACATACTCACTCCACATACCTACTACAAATCTACCAGTACTTCACCATCCCGTGTGAGTTACAAGATGAGGTTCCATTGTCGTCACCACAGTTTGATGCATCCCTTTGTTACCGTGAGACTCAACAATGGGTGTCTTTAATACGGTTCGTGTGGAGTATTTGTCTTTTTAGTACCCGTTTACTGGAACCGAATGGTCGGTCGTGTTTGGAAAGGTAGCCTTAATATACGTACCTATCTAAATTATATATTGGAAAGATGTAACCAGCCGTAAAAGTACGTCGAGTTTACGAAAAAGTTCGGCTTTGTACAGCCTACAGCGGTACGCCTGTCACTCATACCTGAGGATGTAGGTCAAAGTGACATTCTATCAGCAATAAGGATGATGGAAAAGTCAAATTCGGTACGAAGACATCGTTAAGAGAAATATCAGGTTCCTGGTTGTATGGCGACCTTTTTTTTATTTTTTTTTATTTATTGTGTTTATCAGTGGAAACTTTTAAATGACGTTCAATCTCAGATTTTTTATGAACACTAGGTATATAAATTAGCTATAAGTTTCTCTAATATAATTTTTGTTTTTTTTTGTGGCCATTTGTATATTTTTTTTCTAATCTGACTGTACTAATGATGAAATTGGGCAGTGAGTCCAGTCGACCTATTCAAAATGTGATTAGGTTGAGTGATCCCGTGGGTCCAGTTCGAGTGGGTCCAGTTGACCAAAGACTGGTATAGGTATAGGTCTTTTATGGGACTGACACAAGCAACCGACAAGCTTATGTTAATCCCATTGAAAGATGCTGTCGAAATACCAAACGCTAAGGCGGATCACACACTATGAGTATAACGCGCTTTGCGACTGAGCACTGGAAACGCAGCCAAATTCAGATTTAGTTAAGAAGAATTTACTTAGCAAGCGATTTCCGCTTGTCCAGGCCCTCTGTTCGTCAGTTTCATTGCATTTTTCGATCAGAAGGCCAATTTTCGTAATAAAAAATGTTCAAAATCTAGTTGCAATTTCTTCTCTATTTTATTTTTAAAAAGTGGCAAGCAAAGCCGATGTCGACTATTCTACTGATGTATAAAGTGAGCTGAAAAAATAAGAAATCGCACTTTCATCTCAGCGACAATCAATGTCGAAAACCTGTCAAAAATGTATGGGAAATAGTGGCATTTTTGATAGATTGAGATTAGATTGTGAAAATACGAGAAATGTCCCTCTGGTCATCATCAGCCTTTACCAACCCACAATATAAATATATGCTTCATTATTTACCACTATCAGAAATACAAAGAAAATACACCATTTCACGTCCTAGTTATCTCCAGAAGCAAGTAAGATCTTTAGGGAATCATCGAGACTCGACACGATGAGAAAAGTTTCGCTATTTATTCCCCTTAACGTGTCTCTTAAGCAGTTACTGAGAGAGAATATTGATAAAGGTTATTGTTGTTGCGTACATGCTACTGAGTTTCTTTGTATAAATTTAAATAAAAAAAAAAGTATTTTTGTGTATTTCCTGTATTGTAAATGTGAAAGTTTGTGAAGATGTTTGGATGTTTGTTACTCAATCACGCAAAAACTACTGAACGGATTTAGATGAAATTTGGGACACAGGTAGTTTTTAGCTACGATTAACACATAGGATACTTTTATCCCAAAATTCATACGGGATCGAAACTAACGCGGGTGAAACCGCGAGACGCTGCTAGTTTGACTACAAGTCCTGGTTCCCTCACGATCGCGATGTTTTCCTTCACTGATGTCAGTAATATCCAAGATAAACTCCGAAGGTACATATTATTAAAAAAGTGACATTGGTTACATGCCCGGTTTTTTTTTTCTTTTAGTTTTACGATGATGGTGATGTGACGATCTAACGAGGTTTGCAGGACCAACATAGCCAGAGATCGCTCAAGACAGGGAGGTTTGGAAATAAAAGAGGATTTGCCCAAGTGTGGGAATATATAGGCTAACGAAAAAAAAGCTGTAAGAGTGTGAAAAATATTTTGTCATTTTTGTCCTTAAATATTTCATGTCCCTAGTGGGATAAAATTGTTTATAAATAACCAAAACTATGCGAAGCTCTCTGTTCTTCATCGTTTTAAAAAAAGTGCAAGATTCATAACACAAAAAAACTGTCAAAGATTTTAAATGTTCCTTTTCTATTGTAAATCAGCGCACGACAAGACAAGATAAACAGCGATAAACCTACTTTAGCTTTTGCAAAGGAACTACTCGTACTAACACAAAAATTCTCAGTATTTCCTTCAAAGGAAGCATATACTACTGGATGTTTTTTTTTTACCGTCCCGAAATATTTACCGGTTGTTCTATGTTTCATACATTTTGGTCTAGTAGGTATTGAACTTTTGTATTAAACAGCTGATTTTCTTTTCGTGATTTCAGATTTGGTCTAATAGTGAAAGTCATATTCATGGGTAGAACATCCTGTAAAAATTACGAGACAGTAAAAAAAAAAATCCGTTATACTACTACTTTCTTCGTTGGTCGAGTGGTCGTAAGCGCTACTACTAAGCTAGGTCTTGGGTTCAATTCCCAGGTTGGGGATTACATGGGACTTAAACATAACCGGGCAAATGTAGGTGGACTAAAAGGTATACATCTTCCCAACCCTTTGGAGAATACAGGCATGTGATAAATACCTATGTGTTAAGGCGACTACATGACCTAAAACGCGGTCACTATCGGACTGCATAGAAAAGAAAGAGAAGCGTAATTTATTGCAAAATATGAAACAATCATCTATTGTTGATTTATCAAACACCAAACAAATAAAAACCGTATACTAAAATTCGGGGGATTAAATTGTCTTTTATATGCTTGGTGAAAGTTTTATGAAAATACACCCGATAGTGTTTGCGTGATTATCGTTTTTATGTCCGCGGTAGCCATTACTTTACAAATTAATTACACTATGTTAAAAAAATATAATTGCAAATATTCACATATCAAATTACGAAGCAAATGGTCTAGTATAGCATTGATTTTTTTCAAAGAAATCAGTCCGGTCGATTAGACGTGATGTTGAATTTAAAATCATTAGAAGTCGTATATCTGCGCCTTAATTAAAAGCACTATGCAGCATAGTTTACCTCAGCATTGGTGCTGTTTCTGTTCTTCACAAACTAAACTGTGTATGTATGTGTGTATGTAGGAAAGGACAGAAGATAAATTTTAGTTTAGTTCTGTCAAATTAATCAGCGCCATTAGTTTAGTTTGTGAACAACAGAATCATTGTTAGTCTTTTCATCAACTGCCTAGCCTTTTCCCACTGTGTTGGTATCGGCTTCCAGTTTAATCGGATGCAGCTGAATACCAGTAATTTACCTACATGGATTCGACTGCCTATCAGAGCTCCATAACCCAATTACTGGGTAATTATACGATACCCCTTAGTGAGAGTGGTTGTCACACTTTCGGGCTTCTGACGACCCGTAACGACTGTCAAAGATCCACGAATGACAGCCGGGACTAACGGCTTAGCGTGCCATGCTTTCCGAGGTACGGAGGGGTCTTGGTATGTGAATATGGTCACCCATTCACGGACCAACTGCGGCAAGCACAGCTTAACCTGTTCGACCGACCCGTGCGGCTGTTATTACTTAGCCACAGGCCTTGTCTGTCTATCACTTGAAACTTTTTAAGGATTAGGAGAATCCTTATTAACAATTGCCGCTAAACACGTTGCAATTCCGTTTTCGGATAAAAAAAGGGAAGAAAAGAATCCTTACCGATTTCCCAATATTGTGTAATTAAGGTTAAGTGGTTGCTAAGTGTTACAATTAATTAAATACGTGTTAGGAAGTGCCGATAGGTCGTTTGGGCAATCTGATAAGATTCAGTAAGTGTCGTAAGCCAATCGTTGTTGGTGCTAATGTGTTTTTCGTAACGTATAACGCGCGCGACGCGGTGTTGGCGACTTTAGTGTGGTGTCGTAAGTTTAAATGACGTGTTACTTAAACACGTAACACGTCATTTAAGTCGGCTAGTCACGGAAAAGTTAACTAAATGACCCCTGTATTCATAAACGTTCATCATCTGCCTAGCCTTTTCCCAACTATGTTGGGGTCGGCTTCCAGTCTAACCGGATGCAGCTGAATACCAGTATTTTACATGGAGCGACTGCCTATCTGACCTTTACAACCCAGTTACTGGGTAATACGACACCCCTTGGAAAGACTGGTTGTGAGACTTTCGGGCTTCTGATTATCCGCAACGACTGTCAAAGATCCACGAATGACAGCCGGGACCAACGTTAACGTGCTTTCCGAGGCACGGAGGGGTCTCGGTATGTAAAGATGGTCACCCATCCACAGACCAACCGCGGCAAGCATAGCTTAACCTGACCGATCGACCTGTGCGGCTGTTATTATTTAGCCACGGGCCCCTCCTGTATTCATAAACGTTGCATAAAGTTAAGTAGTAATTAGCGACTGTTTGAACAAACATTTTTGACGTTTGAACGTCACTTAGGTAACCTTAATCATAGTTTTTAAATAAACCCCGTAATTGTTAAGCAAATTGACACCCTACGACAATTTGCCGTATTATATCCTATTTATAGAACAATTTTATTTCATTATTATATAAAAACTGTCAATTATGGATTTGTGACATCATTTGTTTATATTATGATATGATAGATCTGAATGGTATATTAAGACGAATGCAAAATCTGAGTTGCTCAGCTCTGGTGAATATAAGCTTTATTCTACTGTAGTGAATCGTTTGATCGTTTCTAATTGTTTTGATCGGATTATACAGATTGATACTTCATTAGACTACGTCAATTTAAGGTAACCTTCATCATAATTTCAGCCAGAAAAACGTCCACTGCTGGACATCCCTCCTGGAGGCCTCCCCTAAGCACCACCACTTCGACCGGTTCTGTGCTTCTCGCATCCAGCGGATTCCTGCGGCCTTCACCAGGTCTTCGGTCCATCTTGTGGGAGGCCTTCCAACGCTACGTCTTCCGGTATAAGCAATCTTACCTATATATTACCTAATGGATAAATTTTCATTGTTTGATTTGCCATATTGATCTGAATTCCTGATTACCTCCCTATCATATACTCCTAGATATTAGATGCACAGATAAAATACGCAAGTAAACATATTTCCGTTTAAATTATTTTCTGCCGAATGTAAATTCTAATGAAGTTAATCAAATGTACCTATAGGCAATGAGTGAAGTATTTTAATGCTGCTAACCATTTTAACAAGCACTAAACGTGAATACGTTTTTCTCCTAAAAAGCTCCACGAGTCCTAAATTAAATTCTTCCTCTAATTTAGAATGAACTATAAAACTCTTAAATTTAATTAGGTATAGAGAACCCAGAAATATTGCAGGTAATAAAAATATTTTATGCGCAGTTAGGGTTGTACAGCATAGCATCGAGTCTTAAACCGGGTATATTAACTGCAGATTCGTTTGCATAAGCTCTTTTTTGCCCAAACCATAATGCCTCTTATAAAAACGCGATGTTTAATTGTCATCACCTTGCTTAACGCTGAAAGTAGAAAATCCAACAGCGCGTTATTATTTAGGCACTAATAATAATAACCTTCTTCTTAGCGTGTCGATAGCAATCTAAATGAACTCGGCCCAGAATTCGGCTACTTGTTTGGCGCCATCACCAGCGTCTGTCAGTTCCTGTAACGTGCAGCTGACAGGACACGCAGAACACGATATTATGTGTCCCATCGTTTGTGGAACAGCACCACATTTACACTCCAAGGCGGAGTTGTTTATGAATCTCCACCTGAACAGGTTTTCCTTGCTTCGGCCAACCTGGGTCCGGAGTCTGTTTAAAGACTTCCAGGTTTCCCAAGGTAACTCATGTCCAGGTGGGAGGATAATATTAATGAAAATGATAAAGTGAAAGAAAGAAAAAGATAAATATTTGCAGTTTCATATTTTTATTAGCCTCCCTAAACGTTCGTATTTCAATTGAACGTCCAGCCCACATTGGGTAGTCAACCTCGTTACTACCTTGGAAACTGGCTCACAAAAAGTTCGAGCCAATAGGTATGAGAAAAGCTGATTTAATTGAACTAATGAACTATCATGAAAGATATTCCCGACATCACTAACAACTGACACTGATACCTAAAAGCAAAGCAATTGACACAAACATCCATAAAAAAATCCCGCCAAAATATCGCGAGCGGCCATGTTGATTTTTCATCTACTCGTAACAGCCCTAGTAAGTTAGTAATACCAGCTTCATTCGCTGGCTATTTACATTTTTTTTAGTTTTCATCACTATTAAAATTGCCAGGGTTTGTTTAGCCTTTCACATGGATGAATACGGATGGAAGCGGAGTTTACTCCACGGTTTAAAGCTCGGCCGGTGTGAATCACTGGGCTGTGAAATACCTAGGGAAAGATTTTACCTTTCACTTATGTTTTGTAAGCGATGTAAAAAGAATTGAGTTAGATTTTTTTATTTAAACAAATACTTAGAATTTAGCAGTGTGTATGAACAGGGTGCTTACTCTCGAATATAATTCCGATAGATCGACATTGGTCAAACGTCAGTTGGTTGAGTTAAACGTCAGGGATTGGCTAGACTCAGTGAGTCCAGCCAATCCCTGACGTTTGACTGACAATTCCAATTCCAATGTCGATCTATCGGAATTATATTCGAGAGTAAGCACCCTGTATGGAATAGCTTATACTTTGGGTTAGTGGTAATGGCGCTGAAAATTCGGTTGTATTTGTTTATTTTGAAAGAGTGTCAATTTAATTTCATGATAATTCTGAAGCAATGACTTGTAATTATTTTTTTTTTTTGATCTGATAGAAAACATAACAAAATAGTAATTTGAATTCCCTGATTGAATTTCAACAAACATTATGATGCTGATGATATATTTTTTAGGGTTCCGTATCCAAAGGGTAAAAACGGGACCCATAACTAAGACTCCACTGTCCGTCTGTCTGTCTGTCACCAGGCTGTATCTCATGAACCGTGATAGCGATATGAGCGATAATGTGTAGGTATTTCTGTTGCCGCTATTACAGAAAATACTAAAAACAGAATAAAATAAATATTTAAGGGGGGCTACCATACATCAAAGGTGATTCTTTGCCGTTATTTTTTATGTAGTGTTAAATATTGTGTGGTGACCCTTCGTGTGCGAATCCAACTCGCACTTGGCCGGTTTTTTATTTTTTAAAGCACTGGTCCACAATCTCAGTAGACTGGGAAAAGTGGAACGAGGGAAGGGAGGTTTTTGCCCTGCAGTGGGCAACACAGGCATATAATAAATACATAATAAAATATAATTTTTGAAGCAATCTAACAATCGGATTCAAAAAATAAATTTTATTACTTCCATAGCTACTCAAAAATATTTATAGCACCAAAGGGAATTTATGAGAAAAATAAAACTTCACAAAACAGTGTTGTCAGGACATTTGAAAACTTTTATACTGTTGTGCCTCAAAAAGCGGGACATTTATGAAAAAGTCGGCAAAACTCGTAAAATGCTGGGACGTGTTAGTCCGGCCGTAAAGAACGCGTAAATTTTTGCACCGCTGCGTAAATTCTTTGGTCTGTGTACACACGTAATATTTATAAAGGTCAAGGTTGCCTCACCCTACGTTTACTAGACATAGTATGTTTCTTATATTGTTTGGTCCACAGATACGCCTCGATAGCGCAAGAACATCTCTAAAAAAAAATCGTAAGCCGCCACTTTCGTCTTTGCTTAACACTCCTTTAGTCCTGGAGTAAAAGCAAACTGAAAAGGGAAGGTGGATTTTACAATCATTGAAAGAATTTTTAACCCAAAGGTTGACTGACAGAGAATGTCTTTTTTGGTCATGTGCTTCCATAATTGTACACGGAACAGGGTTGCCAATGCCAATTTATCAAATTCCCCAATAATCTAAATCAAATTCCCAAATTTCGGGAGAAAAATCTGCGGATTCCCTACAAATCCCTTTCAAAATTATTAAATTATCCCTTAAAATATAATTTACATTTATAATTATCGGTTAATGTTATGCACTGTCTAATTTTATTTAATAAGCTGAAATCCGTTATATTCCAAAAGAAAAAACCGAGAGAAATCTATCGTCAGTATCGTCAGTATCAAGCTTTTCTAACTAATTACCACTTTATTTCTACGAAGGGAGGATGAGGTTTGCATTCATGCATGATGAAATGATGTAAGCAGGAATATTACCTACGAAAAACATACCTACAGAACAAAATCCTAATTACGCAACACTTGTTTGCAATGCCTTTAATTTTGACAGTTCAATTCATCGCGTTAATTACGTTGTCAAGCGACAAATTTTAAACATAATTATGAATCAACGGATTATTAAAATCTTTAGTGAGCGTGTTAAGCAATTAGAATCCAGTTTACTTCGCAAAGTAAATTGAAATTATGATAACATGCACTCAACGTCTTTCACTCATCTTTCTCAAAATTCCTTCCACATGTTCACCTATGTAAGTACAAACTTTTATAAGAAGTAACAAATTATGAACTCTATTTCTCTTTATTACAAAATTTGAATGCTGTAGATTCATAATTGGCAGCAGAGGGGCAATTCTCGTGATTTTAAGAACGTTCACAGTCTGACCTCAGAGGTATTTTTGACTAGAATTGGCCTTCTGAAATTATCTACGATCAATTTACGAGTACCTCTACAGTTTACAGCGCTACCGTTGTTATGAGATACCTACGTATCTAGTACTAAATTGAATACTTGTTTATTATTAGTTAGCGCTCCTGAATCAAGCGTTTACAAATGAGTACACACTGAAGAGAAGAGAAGGTTATTAATATTACCTATACATAGTAATATTTGATTCGATTTGGCTGTAAAACTTCAGGCTTGTTTTTGCTCTATATTTTTGTTAGCTTATCCTGTCCCACTGCTGGGCAAAGGCCTTCCCCAAGTCCTTCCAGGAACTGTTGTCCCGCGCCACCTAGAACCAGCCTTCGCGGTACGCGTCCAGGTCATCTCGCCATCTTTCTGGGCCAGCCTCGGCAGCGCCGTCAGTCTTCAGCGCTCTATATTAATAAAAAAGAAAAAAGAAACGTTTTTGATCTTACTATCAACTATGTAGTAGTATATAGTACCAGTGAGATTGAAAGGTAAGTTCTACAATGGGAGCATGCCACAGAGCACGGAAGAGAGTGTATGTCATTAGTTCGACAAACAAGTGTGCTACATGTCATTAGGTCGACAGGTCGTTAGGTCGACAGGTCATTAAGTCGTCAGGTCGTTAGGTCGACAGGTTGTTAGGTCGATAGCACATTAGTTCGACAGGTAGTTAGTAAAGACAAGCAATGTATTTTTAACAAATATGACTTCTGGGTAATACTGTGCTCGGTACCGACGGGGCAGCTTCTAGAAACAATAGTGCTAATAAAATTCGTGACGTCGGAAGTGCGCAACTACTCGTACTATCACGAACCGCCATAAAAGCACGTCAGGCATAGTACATACGTAATTTTTTTCGTAGTGCAAGTGAACGGTGATTGGTTTATATAAAAAGTGTTGACAGTCAGCGTCTCCGTAGACTGTGGCTCATGCAGTTCATCTTCTGCAACATTAAGATTCGTCATTATAATAAATTTTAACCCGTATACTGAACTTCATAAAGCCTAATATTACGGGTTTGATAAGACAAATAATATACCGACAGCAAATAATCCTATTTACTTATGAAATGAGCTGCTCAATGAAACGTTGCGATCAGATACTGATAATGGAAACGTTTCAATCAAGCGCTCGCATTAATTGAAAAGGTATTTTCAAATAATTCTGTGTTTACGTAGGTTTCGGTTTTTTGGTAATTAATTCTCTAATATGTTGCTTTGTGGATTTGTGAATGTTTTTCTGAAGCAATAAAAAAAAATATGTGTTGAAATTTTGAGAGGGTCAGTGAAAAGCGACTAAGAAAAATTATTTACAAGGCAAGAGTGAGTGGAAACGCCCGTCAGGGAATGCCCTAGAAGGCCATATCTTATTGGTGAAGTTCTTCGTCAGTAAGGTCAGGTGCGTAGTAGATACTCGCAACCGGCGTGCGTGTTTGACCAGAAGGCCAATTCTCGTAATTTAAAACGTTTAAAATCTAGTCGCAGTCTCATCTCGGCGACAAACAATTGCCAAAAACTTGTCAAAAATTGATAGATTGACACTGAGAAAAGACTGTGAACGTTCTTAAAATTACGAGAATTGCCCCTCAGATGTATGAACGTATACGCAGCAAAAGTAGTTTGTAAGGATGCGAAAAGTGCTAGTAATAGCATTTTTGGTACTTTACATCAATACGCTAGTGTACAATTTTCCTAACTTTAGTTCATAAAATTCTGCCAATTGCTAAATCGCAAACTAATAAGTTAACTTCATGCGAATCTCCTACAGGTAATATAAGTAAGTATAACGATATATTAAAAATAAATAAAAAGTGTCGATTCACCTGGTTCAGGCAAAACGCAACACAAATGAATAGTGCCAATGAAACAATAAGCCGATTTCAAATACCAAATTAATGATATTCAATAATTTAATCCCCCCCCGTGGTAACTTTGCACGGCATATCGGCTAAACCGAGTACAATTGGTGGGTAATTCTCAGAAAGTCAATTGGAATGATTGCCTTTCTGATGACGATGAATGATGATGATGAAAACGAATGATGACGATGAATGGTGATGAATGATGATTATGAATGAAGACGGTGATGATGATGATGAATGATGACGATAATGATGAATGATGATGATAATGATGAATGATGTTGATCATGAATGATGACGCCAGTGATGGCGCCAAACATGTAGCCAAATTCTGGACCGAGTCCATTTAGATCGCCATCGACACGCCAAGAAGAAGAAGGGACTTAATACTTCTCAAGATTTGGAATCGTCTCAGGACCGTTGGCGTCAGACAAACCGTCCCCACTGCTCTCACCTTAGTTCACCACTGCGAAGTCTTGGGCGCCCCTTCATGTCTGGTGCCCTGGCCTAACCATGTCCTACCTTAACGCCAGTACTCACCAAGTGTTCACCATTCTTGCTCAATACGGGTCCCTTCACAATGTGAAAGCAATTAACGTTTCCATAAATTTTAATACTAATGTGATATATCATTATTCATACTCTGTCATATACGGGCAACCCCAAAGCCTCATTTACACGATGCAAATTTAAAGCCCATCATCATCTGCCTAGCCTTTTCCCACCTATGTTGGGGTCGGCTTCCAGTCTAACCGGATGCAGCTGAATACCAGTATTTTAAAGCCCGAAGCATACAATAAAGTTAAAGTAACAAATGACTTACATCGCCTAAACACTTAAGACGGTGCTTCAACTTATGGTATGCCACAGGCAATTAAGTCGCATCGTATTAATCAGGCAGCTAGTCAAAGTCAAAATCAAAGTAATTAGGTAGTGAATAACAAAGTAGCTTGCAACTTTGCTTAGAAACACGTGTTCTGCAGTAGCGCGCGTAGAAGATGTTTACTTTAACTTCAAGTTTATACATTTCTGTAGTCTTAGAAATATGCGTAGACATCTACCTAAGGTCTATTAAGTAATAAGACACGTGTCTTTCTTACGACACAGTTCAAATGTTGTGGTTAAGTATTAGCTTCATCCGTCAATGTGTCATGCAAACCCTGTTTTATGTTTCTGGCGGTATCCAGATAGGCCAGGATTGAACAGTCGGATAATGAAAAAACGTCGTAAGTGGCGCATAATTTTCTTATTTTTTATACTTTTCCGATCGTTAATTTACGTCTCGTTGTATGAATCCTTAGCTAAGTAGGTATTTGTCGCAGAGATTAATTTAAAATTGCACGTCAATGCAAATTCCATTAATATTTTTATGCAAACATTTGAAATAATTATGTTTGGAACAATCTATGGAATGAAGTTGTCCGGAAAAGAACCGGAGTAATTTAACCGACGGGGATCGAGGAGGGGAGCGGAGGAGGGGGACTCAGGAGATCAGACCGGAATAAATCGACATAGCCTGCAAAGTAAGCAATCTGAAGTGGCAGTGGGCTGGCCATGTTAGTCGAAGGAGCGATAGCCCGTGGAGCATAATGTAGAACGCCCCCAGTTAGTGCTCTCCACATTGGCCGTGCGCCGGGCGCGAGGGTTCCTCGAGCGTGTCCCCCAATGTGGGGGGGTGGTCTTAGATGGACCGACGACCTTAAGAAGCTGGGACAGACTGGATGCAGAAGGCGGAGGACAGGGTGCTATGGCACAGCCTGGAAGAGGCCTATGTCCAGCACTGGACTGCGATATGCTGATTTGTTGATGCAACAGCAGAACAAGCGTGCAATTTTAAATTAGACGATCTCGTACTCCAAATTTTTTGCTGTTTCAAATGACGATAATTAAATTACAATGTTTAACCCTTTCCACCATAATACCACACGGGACTACAATATACGATATCGCTAAAAGTACCAAATAAATAATTCAGAATAATTCACTCTGTGTTCATTTGAATTTGTTTAGATTAGGTCCATTCGACCCTTGGTTAACCTTAGTTGATACAATAATCATTTTATTGCGAATCTAATACCCTTCTGTAGGTTAATGGCCTCGCAATAGGTTGGACTAACGTTACTGCACTATTAAGTTTTAATGGTCTTACAATGTTGGACTAATTAACTTTTATGATGAGGGTTTTGATAATTACTTTGTTATAATAGTTCTAGATCTTGATTATTATTAATAACAATATTCCCTCGTCCGAATTTTGGTGGTGGCCAATCTCAACGGAGACTCATCGAGTAGTTACACAGGCGATATTATATTGCTCAAGTGTGTGTGAGACACAATTCCTCTCTATACCTTTATTTTCATAATCCAATGAGAAGACAATCCCACACAACCGGGGTGACATCAGGCGCAGGACCAACGGCTTCACGTGCTTACCGAAGGACGGTGGTGTCACACCACGATACGCTGGCAAACAAATCTGATACTGAGAACCAGCCAAACTAGTACCAATGAAGCAATAAACCATTCTGCAATTTTTGACACAGTAAGTCTCATTTTCGATATACCCACAGAGATAGAATGAGCACTGAACATTTTGGAGTGTGCGAATTCTTGAGTGGTGACCACGAATCAACGCCTTCAGACTAGGTGGAGTGACGATCATCGCAGGATAGCTGGTAATAGCTGTATAAGAGACGTAGAAGAGTGAGTAATGGCATGCGATCGAAGAGGGTTATTCTGTAGTGGACAGCTTTAGACTGATGATAATGATGATTGCTTTCTGAATGAGTTATGAGCTATAATCCTCGAAAACCTACTAAGCGAGTGAAAGTGATGCAATTACTTTTTAAACGCAAAAGAAGAGGGGTTATAATGTGCGTGCGCTTGGAATGAAAAAAGTGTGTGCCAAAACGAATTTACTCCTTTTTAACAAAATAAATGAATAAAATTTAAAACTACTTTGTTAATTCTCTATACTTTAAAGTAAATTCCATTGAATAAATCTTAAGCGTTACGCCGTGATGTTAAAAAAAAGTAAAAAAAATAGAAATATTTTGCAATTTTTTTGTATCGAGAAAAATTCATTGAGTCAAAAAACATTTATACCAAAATGTTAAATCCTTATTCCACGTACTTAACAAGTTACACTAAATAGAAAAAACTAATTCTTTTCAACATAGCCCCTTAAATGGGCTTTAAACTAAAACTACTTACATAGACAAAATCGGCCAATAATGTTCTCACTGCTGGAACACAGGCCTCCTATCTGTGATAGTTAGATGGTTTAAAGTCCTGCGGACAGAGTCGCAGGCAACAGCTAGTGTTCAAATTTATTTTTAATATCTTGTTTAATTTTATTATGCCCTGACTTAGGACGGGACGTACTTATGCGTCGAAACTGAAAAGTTAATATTAATTAAATTTGTTCTAACGCTCATAAATACAAGCTCTCTCTAGTAATAAACGAACTACTGAATAATATTATTTTGAATACTTGTATTTAATTAAACAAGTTATTTACTTATAGAAAATAATTACTCTCATAACTTAGCCTTTTACTTTTAATTGAAAACTTATCTATTTCTGCTCTCGAGTCGGCACGAGTTAACCTTTTGTCGTAGTAAATAGAAATAATTTCTGAAAAAGTATTTATTGAGCACACAGGAGTAGATATATAAACTAAATAAGTAATAACATTATCTAAAACAACAAAAAAAACACTATACATGGCCAAAAGGAACGTACCTCAAAATGCTACATTAAAAAAAAATTAAAAAAAAAAAACGACTTCCAAAAAAGACACGACAAAGTGAATAACTTTAATTTCGGAAGTTGGTGTCATCTGGTTCGCATTTTCGTTGTTTGCCACCGACTTCCGAAATTAAAGTTATTTTTCACTTTGAAGTGTCTTTTTTGGAAGTTGGTTGTTTTTTTTTAACCAACTTCTAAAAAGGAGGAGGTTATAATAATATGTTCTACTTTAAGTATGTTTTTTTTTTGTATGTCCACCGATTTTTCCGTGTGGACCGATTTGAAAAAAAATGTTTTTGTTTGAAAGGGTCTCGAGGTTGTCCCATTGTCATCAAGTTGGAATCTGATGAGAGGATCCCATGGAAATCGAGGGAAACTCTCAAATTTTATAACGAATCGACGAAAACTGGCAAACACTGGAAACTGATGAGTTAACGCAACTGTCTAATCGGTAAAACTGACGAATCAGTGAAACTGACTAATTAACGAAAATTGGCGAACTAAATAAACTGACGACTGAGGGAAACTGACCAGTGATAGGCGGACTCATAGCGATTTGGATATTTTTTAAAGTAACTTGAACATTTGCTCTTGGAAATCATCATTTGGGAAAGTGGAGCTGATGATGAAGACCACAGATGGCCATCGGAACTACTCAATGATAAATATTTTACTTTAATATTCAGTCCCAGCATCGGGAAAAGCAATACTTTTTAAAACGTGATGACATTAGGCTACTGTAACTTATATAAATTACAAACTCTCCCACTAATTTCTTTCGGAAGGCGGTATCGTTGGTTCTGTATTTTTGTTTATTGACACCGACTTCCGAAATTAAAGATATTTTTCACTTTGTAGCGTTTTTTTTTGGAAATCGGTTGTTTTTTTTTTTTTTAAGTTTCTTATGTTTCACTTTTAAGTTGTACTTACCCCACATAAGTTTGTATAATACTTTTGGTATGTAAATATCAGTGACAGTAAGTTAATACCTATAGCATCATCAATATAAATTAAGTGCCAAAAATTCTTATTATTCTGCTTGCGTGATATAGGATTTGTGGACGTCAGGGTGCTTACTCTCGAATATAATTCCGATAGATCGACATTGGTCAAACGTCAGTTGGTTGAGTTGGTTGGTTGAGTTAGTTGGTTGACTGACAATTCCAATGTCGATCTATCTGAATCATATTCGAGAGTAAGCACCCTGGTGCTCATTGCAATGCGTATTATTTAACAGAATAATTGATTTAATAAAAACGTTTACAAAAAGTGTACATTTAACCAACAGTAGAAAATCTCTCATACACCCAGTTTCTGAATTCAGAATTTGAAGTTGAGAACATCTTAATCTGTACTTAAGTATGACTTAAGTATGAAGTATGACTGTATTTGAGAATAATTGGTTGAGATTTGCTACTTTATTCAAATCAGAAAGCGGGGGTTAGTGTCTAAAAAATTAACTACAACTAAAATACACACATCAAAAGTGTCTAGGGATCAAGCATTTTTATGCGGATTTCTTGAGATTGAGATGTGGCTTTGTAATAAATTTATGATTTTATAAATTTATATGGATCCTTTTTGGTGCATTTCATAATTTGAATCAGGAACTGTGAATCAAATTCGAGTAAAAGATGAAAATCAGCTGTCAATATTTTCCCTATAAAAACATACAACGCATTGAAGACATTATTAGTGCTACTGTTTCCCTACTACCGATTAAAACCAACGTTATTATGGAGCGGCGACGTCATTTAAGCAGGGAAGAAATGCTCAGAGCCGTGGGAATGATAGAAGCTGGTTCCCGGCAACGTACTGTGGCTTTAGCTCTGAATACAAGTCAGAGTGTTATCAGTCGACTTTGGACACGTTACCGAAGCACTGGTACCGTGGCTGAGCGCCATGGAGGACGGTATCGCTGCACCACACGGAGACAAGACCGATACATTCAAATCTTAACTCGAAGAGCTCCAACAATAACCGCCATGATGTTAGCCGTGAGGCTTCATCACTCTTCAGGGAACTTAATTAGCGACCAAACAGTCAGAAACCGCTTGCATGAAGTGAACCTTCATTCCCGAAGACCGCTACGGGTACCACCTATAGCAATGCACAATCGTAGGATTCGATATCAATGGGCTCTTGAACACAGAAATTGGGCAGAAGAACAATGGCGTTTCGTGTGCTTTTCTGATGAGTCTCGTTTTGGTATGAGACCGAATACAAGACGTATACGACACTGGAGAACCCCTGGACGCCAACAGCGATTAAAATCCTGCCAGGAAGTCCATCCTTATAGTGGTGGAACCATCATGGTATGGGCGGGTATTTGGATCGGCGGAAGAACTGAGTTGATTTGGATCAGAGGCAACCTCAACGCTCAAATTTATGCTGAGACGATTGTATCAGACGTCATCGTTCCTCTACAAGTGCAAATCGGTCCCTTATTTCAGTTAATGCATGATAATGCACGACCGCACACCGCAAGAGTTGTAAGACAGACTCTCGCCGCAGCTAACATCAATGTCCTGCCCTGGCCTGCTCAGTTGCCAGACTTGAACCCGATTGAGCATGCATGGGATATGCTACAGAGAAGAGCTCTGCAGAATATGGAGGGTATCCAGTCGCAAGAAGACCTTTTTTTGTTGTTGCAACGAACATGGGCGGCCATTCCACAGCGTGATTTGGATGAACTCATTTTGAGTATGCCAAACCGATGTTCTTGTGTTGTTAGTGTTCGCGGTAGAAACACGGATTATTAATTGTTTAAGTTACCCAATAAAATTTTAAAGAAAACTGTTATTTCAGTCTTTTTTTCGAACTTTTGTGTTAGTGGTTCAAATGTCAAAAATCCCTTTATTAGGAAAATGGCAAATTTCTTTATTAATGCAAAGGTGACTTGGTTTATCGTTACTGTGACAAACGAAAACACTTTATTTGATGAATCCTTAAAGAAAATTTTAATTAATATCAATCAGGAGAAAAGTTATTGCAAAAATATATGTTGATCCCTAGACACTTTTGATGTGTGTATTTAGTAGTTTTTTTTTAACTATGGCATCTCGCAGTTCATCCTGTATGAGGATGGCTACTGCTTAACCGGACTTTCCTGTGGATGCCTTAAATTAAGGCCTCCAGCCAGGGCAAACAATAAACTTAAAAACTAAGCGACAGCGCTAAGGGCACCCCCCACGGGGTTCGGACCTCGGCTTAAGGCGTCGCTGGAAGAGGACAGCAAGGGACAGGCTGGATCGGTATTATTTTGGGGAATATTTAGTAGTTCGTATGTTGCATTATATATTCCGCAGTGTAATTGTCTAACATAAAACAGCATGGTCTTAGTCGGCTTCTTTCATCAATATAAAACACATTAAAGAGAAATAACTCACAACCTCATAGCATAAAACCTACTTAAAATAACAGTGATGCACCTCAAAATTATGTAAGACTTTCTCAAGTAAAAAAAAGTAAAGTTTGATGAGGTTTCATCAAACTTAATGTAGGTGCATGCCTTTTATACATATTTCACACAAATAAGACACGTAGGGCCTTAAAGCCAGCGCACCTGGGTTTATATGGTAATGAATATTGCACCGTTATGCTGAACATAGTGAACATATACTAGCTGGGATTACGCCGGTATTTCCCGAGGTTAGCCAAAGTTTTACGAAGAGGGCGGTATTGAAAAACTGGAGTGGGAATTTTTGTGGGAGGTTTAATGTTTATTATTTAATTAGGGGTGCTACGGCTAATCTTCTGGGGTTTATACTGTCACCATCTTTAAAACTCTTAATGTGGTACGAAACGGTAAAACACAGGCTTGATGAAAATAAAAAGTAAAGTTCTATTCTATTCTATTTTTCTTTATGGCAATGGTGCCGATGTCGACAATTCTGCCAATGTCAGTTGTGATATGAGAAATATGCACAAGATCAAATTAAATAAACAAGTGGAACTATATAGACGTGTGGGTTATCGAAATGTAATAAGTACATACAACTTATTACAAACAAAAAAGAAAAGAGCTGACTACGGGTTCAACGGCCGCTGTCAGTGTAGGTAAATACTTGAAAATATGAGTTTAGACAAAGTAAAAATTCTTTGTATGCTGCGTCCTGTCTGGACTTATGGCAATAAACTGTTGAAGTCACCTTCATACCTCAACATTAATCATAATAAAACAGTTTCATACTCCAAAACGATCCTTATCTCAAATGAGAAAAAAAAAACTAAACAAAAATAATATAACACTATCAAATTACAAAGTTCTATTGTATCAATTCACTTTCTAGAGCAAAGTGCACTCTCAATTCGGTCGGGTAATAGCGAACTTGTCAAAGGACTTTTATATCGAGTGGCCATTCGGTGAAGCTAGCACCTGAGTTTTACGATAATGAGTATTACGGGATGGCTTAGGGCGAGGTTATCCCGAGGGTAATACTTTGTAGCGATACAAAAGGAAATTTTGGATCTGTAAGCCGGATAGATCGATGGTCGCTTATCAGAATTTGTTCTTTTGTAGATATCTTAGTAATAAAACCATATTTTATACCATGATCTTTATAAAATGAATTATACTTGTTTACTTGTAGCATAACCATAGAATAATTAGCTTTTGATGTTCCCACTGCTGGGACTCAGGCCTCCTCACGGTGAGAGGGAGTAAGCCGTAATCCACTAATGGCCGTAATACACAGTAGGTACGTTGGTAGATGTCACATGTCTTCGAATTTTTGGTACTAGGAAATGCCGGTTTCCTGACGACGACGTTTTCCTTCGCTGTTCTGAGAGCAGTGGTAATGAAATAATTTAACTGTGAGCCTTTGTCAGTCGTGCTACTTTCAGTTTAATTAAAAAAAATAAGTATATTCATCTCTTCACCGCTGAGGGAGGACCATCATTCCGTCAGTATAACATTTTAGCCAATATAAGTCTTGTAACAGTCTCGTGAACTTTTGTAAAAGTAACTCAAGGATCGTGACGATTTACACACCCACGATTATCACAGTTAAACTTCAATATAAATTACATGGTTAAACGTCGCACTAAAAGCACCTTTCTACACACACCCTTAACATAGCTATTTACCTAGTGGACCAAAGGAATTTATAACGTAAAGCTGCACGATGGAAAATATGCAACTGCTACAAGATAACATTACCCATAAAGGTCGTGAGGTAACTATGATAAAATGTTTTCTATGAAGAGCTTTTGCTTGTATAATTTGTATTTACTTTGTGGATAAAGGATGCTGCTTTTAGCCCATTTATCTGTATTAAATATGCCATGTATTCCATTTTAGATAAATTCGCTGTTAGAGAGGGAAAACGGTCAAAGATGTAAAATTGTAGCCACCCATCGTCAGACTGAATATGAACAGAATTTGCAGATCTGTCGAACAATGTAATTAGTAATTGAGGTATTCCACTCAAAGCACTTCTTTTAACGGCATTTTATTGGATGGCACCTTAACTATTTGCACCGCACCGAAACAAATGTTTGGTTCTTTGGAATAGTTTAGCAATATTATTATTTCATTCCACGAACGGCGTTTACGATGATTAAATGTTGACCTTAAACTGAAAACAAGAATTTACAATAATTTTCCTTTTCATTTCACTATAACCAAGGCGCCAATCTGCCTTATAGCTTTATTTACATGTCTAAAACTGGGTCCCAAATGTCTTATTTTTACGTAACCAAATGATCCTGACACGACCATCCAAACGAAAAAACTGCCAAACAGCTGACCTAAGACATAACGGCTGCCATATTGAAATCGCCAAAGCATTCAACCTTGACTTGCTGAATGACATGTTTGCCGATCTTGCCTAACATACCATAAAACCGAAATCGCGAAAGTAATCCACGGTGGACTTGGTCCACCCTGTCCTACCCTGTTGTATCCTGTTCAACCCTAATAAATCTACCTATGTCCCATTTAGGATTTTTGTTTACATTGCCATTACGTGTTTCGAATACCTCACTTGTATTTTTGCACAAGTGATGGGTTTTTGTTTTTTTTTTGGCTATCTTGCTAATTGTGTAACACAATATCAATCACAATTTGAATTATTTTGAAAGATATTGCCAATCCATTGTTTTTTCAATTAATAGTTAGAAGAAATAAATGTAAACGGCATACTACGATCTTATTACCATTAGTCTAGTACAATACTAGTAGTCATTAAAAACTTAAAAACAAGATGATTTCTTCATATGTCCGAATGTTACTATCTCTTAATTTAAAAAAAAAAAACAATAATTTAGTTTTGCATCAAAATTAAGGGGTATTCCACTCAGAGCACTGATTTGAACCGCACTTGGACGAACGGCACCTGAGCACTTCCACTAACCGCACTGAAACAAAATTTTGTAACGTGCGGTTCGGTGGAACAATTTGTCGTTATAAACTATTTTTTTACATTCAAGAAGGACTCCCGAGGGTCTGCATCAATTTGTGCGATAAAGTCCTAGGTCAAAAAAACTTTTACAAAACAGCATCAAAAACAAACTCTAACCAATTTTCCAAAGCCCGCTTCTACAAACGACAACATAAAACAAAAAATTCCACATTTCCACCTTCACACCATTGGGTTGGAAACGTAAAACAAACGTTAATTGGGTTCCGTCGGATGATTGCGTTCATCAAAACTTCGGGGCAAGCGTGTTGCGGGTTCCGTAGGTACCAGGCGGTCGATAGTGCTGCAATTAAGTATGTTGATCACGTTCACGGACGTGTCAGCAATTAGGAATTGTTAAGTGATGTCGGAGGTGCGAACGTGTATAGAGGTATTTATGCTGGTGTTAAGAGGAAATTAATATAGGAAGCTTTACAATATTACTTTATTAACGGTTAATATAACATCAAGTGTATGCATAGACTTATAAAAAAGATGGACTCCGCGCCACGCATATCAAAAGTGAAGCACCGTACCGATCTATGTGTGCGTGATTGTCGATTGACGCTGTCGTGTCACGTAATGGCGGCCGGTCGGCATACTATGATGTAAATGTGAGCGTGAGGCGTGTTTGTACAAGCGGTCCCGGCTTACTTACTGTGCTTCACTTTCGATATGCGTAGCGCGGAGTCCATCTTTTTCATAAGTCTATGAGTGAATGTATATTTTTTGGTTTTTGACTTCACATATTCATATTATTTTTCTCTTCTTGCTCTCACATTCACTTTTTTCTTAGATTGCATTATATTTCTTTTCTTCTTCTACTTTTGCAAGTCTGCTGGAAAATATTTCTTTAGAAATAAGCATCACATTTGTACAGACGCCAGCACATCAAGCTACTACAATCTGTCTTTCTTTAATAGATTTTCAACTTTACCGCTGCCACTCACACGCCCAACGCCACTTCAGTGGCGTACGTACAACCGGGCCCCTGTCCGGGCTCCCCGGGAGTGGCGTTGAAACAGATGTATACACGCGCGGTGTGCGCACCGCACAATTTTATTTTTAGTAATTTTGTCTATGGTAGTATCGCTGTCATTCTATTTTATTTAGTCGAGTAATTGGATGACGTATTTTTATGCCAATAAAAAAAAGAATCTAATAAGTTATCTGTAGTTGAAAATAAACAAATGGTCGCGATGACATAAGCGCAATGCGTCATCGCGTGGTGATAATCTTATTATATAAATAAAGTTTGGAACAAAAATGGTATGTATTATATGTCATTGGATTCAGTATGATTGGGGCTATTTTTTAGGTAAATAAAAAAATAGGGTCAACGCTTTAGATTTTGAATGAAAACTGGTTTTGTTTTTTATTTACGTAAAGTAAACAAACATAAAAAATAAACATTTACAAAACAAGCCTAATTAGCCCACTTCAGAAAACAATAAACAGTAAGCATCGCTTCCATAGAAATTTTTTGTGTAGGAGTCGTGTATAAGTGGCGAGACCACCCGCGGCGCGTAGAAAAAAAGTGTTCAGGACAGATAAGCGCGTCACGGAAAAACCCCGGGCGCGCGGGCGTGTGAGTGGAAGGTTCAAATTTGATTGGGAAATTTTGACAGTTTCGGGTAGCTTGATGTTCTGGCGTCTGTACCTATTTTTCTGTAAGAGCGGTTTCGCACTACATCCGATCCGTATCCGAATTAAAAATCCGACTTCAATCCGAATTGGGAATGTTCTAAGTTCGGACGGATGGAGTTCGGATCTGGTTTTTTTTTTTTTTTTTTAACAATGGCATCTCGCAGTTCATCCTTTATGAGGATGGCTACTGCTTAACCGGACTTTCCTGTGGATGCCTCGAATTAAGGCCTCCAGCCAGGGCATACAATAACTTAAAAACTAAGCGACAGCGCTAAGGGTAACCCCCTGCGGGGTTCGGACCTCGGCTCAGGGCGTCGCTGGAAGAGGACAGCAAGGGACAGGCTGGATCGGTATTATTATTAGTGTTTAGGGGCGAATTTAAAACTACAGGCTCAGCTGCGCGGGCTGCCTCGAGCAAGGGTCGGGGGGGGCACGGTGATGGTGCGGGACGTCGCGACGGGCCTCGGCGGCGAGGACGGAAGGACGGATGTCTGAGCTTGTGATTGTGTTGTCGTCTGAGAGTACTAGTGGCCTTACTGCTCTCCTGGAGGAGGGTAGTGGCGTCGTCGGGGACAGTGAGGGTATGCTTTGGTCGGCGAATCCTACTTATGCGGGAGGGAGTGTATCGGGAGGCCGCCGCAATCAGGGGATTGGGGTGCTTTATGGCAGAGTCAAAGAAGCGCTTGGAAAGGCGTTTCATGAACTGCTGGATGGTGGGGAGTCTGAGATCTAGATGCAGATTCACATTTCGGACATAGAAGGGGGCTCCCGTGACCTTTCGGAGGAAACGGTTCTGGAGGGTTTGCATTTTATGCAGAAATCGCGGCTTGGCGTGTGCGAAGACTACGCAAGCATAGGTCATGATGGGACGGATGACCGCGGTGTAGAGGCGCAATTTGCACTTGAGTGACAATTTGCTGCGGGCAGTTATCATGGAGTGGAGCCTACCGAGAGCGAAAGAGGCGCGCGAACGCGCCGTCTTTATGTGCTCGTTGAAGGTGAGGTTGTGGTCTAGGATGACACCTAAGTATTTGGCTCGCTTTCCCCAGGGGATCGGCTTGCCATACATAGAGATCGGGCGCGGGAGGGGGGGGGGGGGGTAGTTTGCGCGGTTTCGAGAAGATGACCGCCTGACTCTTATCGGGGTTGACCTCGATTCTCCATTTCCGGAACCAATCGCTCAAGGCGCTTGCGGAGGTTTGGAGGTTTCGAGCTATGGATGACTGGTTGACACCCGAACAGTATATGGCAGTGTCGTCGGCGAAGAGCGCCAACTGTGCCTTTTTACTGTTCGGGATGTCACTAGTGAACAGGGTGAAAATGAGGGGATACAGAACGGAACCCTGGGGGACTCCGGCGCGGATGGGGTGAGGGGGAGAGAGAGCGCCCTCGATACGGTAGCGGAAAGTGCGGTCTGACAGAAAATCTCGTAAGATGAGCACGAGACGGTCTGGCACACCTAGCAGGTACAGCTTATATAATAAGCCATTGTGCCAGACCTTGTCGAACGCCTTCGCTATATCGAAGAACAGGACGCCTGTCGAAGCACCTCGCTGAAAAGCAGCGCTAATGTGCTCGACTATGCGGTGGAGCTGGTGGATGCACGAATGCTTCGTGCGAAAACCGAACTGTTCGGGGGGGATGAGGCTCTTTGCTTCGGCATAGTCTTTGAGGCGCTTATAAATAAGCCTCTCGTAGACTTTGCCGAAAACATTGAGCAGACTGATGGGGCGGTAGCTGGAGGGCTCAGACTTGGGCTTGCCTGGCTTAGGGATGCCTATGACTGTGGCTTCTTTCCACATTTGGGGGAAGATATTGTTGCTCAGGGCGCCATTGAAGATGGCGGTCATGAGCAGTATGAGGGGGGCGGGGAGGAGTTTGTACACCCTATTGGTGATACCGTCCGAACCGGGGGCTTTGCGGGTTGCGAGCCCTTTTATGATGTCTTGCACTTCGTCGGGAGTGACGGGAGGCAGAGGATCATCAGGGTCTTCGACTGGCGGGAGGGAGGCTCTCCGTTCGACTTCAGCGTTCACCTCGTCGAGGTGCGCTCTGTCTACTGGTTGAGAGCTGGGAGTGCATTGAGCCTCTAGGCTGTCGGCAAGGCATTCGGCCTTTTCGAGGTTTTCGAAAGCGACCGTTTTGTCGGGGCGTGTGAGGGGAGGAACTGTGGCCTCTTCAGAGGAGCGGAGCTTCCTCTGGAGTTGCCAGAAGGCGTGGTGGGTGGGCTCGAGTTCGCCGATCAACTTATCCCATCCCTCGGAGCGCCACTCCCCTATGCGTTTCTTTACAGCACGCTGTAAATGGCGCATGTGGGATTTGTTCGCGTCGCAGGGAAAAGAGTCGTAGGCACGAATGGCAGCGTTCTTCTCGGTCAACAGTTCACGTACGTCACCGGGTAGTTTCCAGCGATGGTCTTCCATCACTGGAACTTCCCGTGAGCAATCCGTCAGTACGGATTGAACGTGCTCTGTGAACGAGTCGATCGCCCCAGTCGTGTCTGCGACTGAGATAATTTGCTCGGGGATGCAGTCTAGTTGGGGAGACGTGGTGGATTTCAGTCTTTCGCTTACTTTCCTCCAGTCGGTGACTATTTTGGTCGGGGGGGGCTGGTTGGGGTCGTGCGGGGGGCCCGAATAGGGGGCCAGGTGCAAGATGACCGGGCGGTGGTCAGAATTAAGCTCTTGTACCGTCTCGATAGACTGCAAACGGAGGTTTACATTCTTGAGAAGCGCTACATCGAGAACGTCAGGAAGTTGGGCGGGGTCGCCCGGGAAATGAGTGGGATACATCAGAGCGATGATATCGAAATTGAGGGAGTCGCCTAGTTTGAACACGATCCTACCTCTGGTAGAGGTCGTGCTGCTATTCCAAGCGGGATGTTTGGCATTGAGATCCCCCGCCATGATGACGGAGTCACTCATACCGAAGAGGGTAGTGAAATCGGTAGTGAGAGAGATGGGATCCTCCGCACCATTGATGGGCGGGATATAGGCGGAGATGATGGTGATTGCGGGGTGACCGGTCATGCCGAGCCGACAGATAGAGATCTCTAGCTGAGAGATAAGGGCGGGCGGGTCTATCGGGATGCAATGGAGGGACTTCCTATAGTAGATGAGGGTACCGCCCTTGTGGCAGCGAGACCTGTCATTGCGAACTATCTTGTAGTTGGCAATGTTCGGGTTCCGCAGATGGGGCTTCAGGAAGGTTTCCTGGACTAAGAGGACATCGAGCTGGTGATCGCGGAGGAACGCGGCGATCTCATCGCGTTGATTTTTAATGCCGTTTGCATTAAAAAACCCTAGTCTAAGGGATCGGGGTTTGGTAACGCTCATTCTTTGTAAAGCCATTGGAGCTTTTTAGAAGTTGAGGGTTTGCATGACTTGCGTAATCTGAGGATACGCATTGAAAATCTCGGCGATGCGCCGAGGATTGCCGTTACAGGCTTGGATTTCCGCTGCCATGGCATTTGCGGGGGCAATAAAAGCTGCGTAAGCACCGATTATTACCTCCATGCTGCTAGGCTGGGGGCGGGAGGCGGGGGTCGGGGGGGACCTACTGGGACCAGCGGGAGCCCTGGGCGCGGCGGCGGGACGGGCTACCGGTGGGGCTACTGGGACCGAGGGGCCTACTGATGGCGCGGGGATGACAGTTGCCATCAGCGCTGGGATAGTCGGGGGTGGGGGGGGCACCGAAGCTGCGGGAGCTTTGAGGTGGTTGAGGTTCGCCCATGGGGAGGGCCTTTGGGGACTGAGCCTAGCGGGCATCTGGGAGGAAGGGATCGGGATCCTCACAGAGGGGCTTTCCCTTTGCTGACGGTCGCTCGCGCGCTTCGTCAGTTTGGGAGAAGAAGACTTGGGAGCCTTGGGGCAGCCTCGGTAGTTAGCCGGGTGCCCGGATTGGCCGCAAAGAACGCAGCTCGGTGGCTCTGTGCACTGAGAGCGGTCTTTGGGGCGGGGACAGTCTGACGTGCCGTGGGCACCTAGACACTTGACGCATCTAGGTGTCGCGTAGCAGTGGGATTGGGAATGGCCATACAATTGGCACCTGTGGCATTGTCCGATGAGGTTGGACTTCCTGGGTTTCTCGATAGAGATACCCGAGAGGGAGCAGACTGACTTCACCTTGAAGATGGGGTGATGTCCTTCAGTAGGGTCGCAGATGACCAGGACCATGTCGTAGACTAGGCCCTTCCATGCTTTGTGCAAGCGATGGACTGCTGAGACGGGGATGCCTTGTGAAGCAAGGTCTTCTTTGATCTCCTCGGTGGGGATCTCTTTGGGGACGCGCCTGATGATTACGCGGGTGGGGACTTCCTCCGGAAGGGAGTACGTGTGGAAGGAGTAAGCCCTTGTCTGGAGGAGACGGGTAAGGTCCCTGTAGTGCGAGGACGAGGCGACCGTTACCTTTATACCCTGTTGGGTTGAGCGGGCGTTCGTGTAGTTGATCTTTTGATCAACACACGCTTTGGAAATTTCTGTCCATTTGGACTTATCCTGGACATAGATGGGGGGCGGGGGTCGTGGCTTCTTTGCGTTCGAAGCGGGAGGGGTAACCGAGAGGCTAGACGCGGGATTGGCCTGCGGTGCGGCGGAGGGTGGGGTGGGGGGCGGGGGTTTGAGGGGATTTCCGCGACCGGCTTTTTGGCCTTGTTTGCGTGAGAGGAGGCGTTCTTCTTCCTCTTGCCACCCTTTCCGACGACTATATAGTCGTCTTCCGAGGAGGACGAAGAGTCAGAGAGGGCTTCCTCTGAGTCGGATTGAGATTGGGGTACGGACATGTCCATACTCTCTGGAGTATCAGCTGCGATAGCGGCTGGCACGGAAGGTGCGGGATCAGGGACAGGCACGGACGGTGCGGGTTTCGTGGCGGACACGGAGGGAGCGGGTGATGGGGCTGGCACAGAGGGTGCGGGTTTCGTGGCGGACACGGAGGGAGCGGGTGATGGGGCTGGCACAGAGGGTGCGGGTTTTGGGGCGGGCACAGAGGGTGCGGGTTTAGGGGCTGGCACGGAGGGTGCGGGTTTTGGGGCAGGCACGGAGGGTGCGGGTTTTGGAGCTGACACGGGGGGTGCGGGTTTGGGGGCTGGCACGGAGGGTGCGGGTTTGGGGGCTGGCACGGAAGGTGCTGGTTTGGGGGCGGCGGCTGGCACAGAAGGTGCAGGCGAGGGGGCTGGCACGGAGGGTGCGGGAGGGGAGGCGGCGGCGGCCTCGGGGATTTCGCCTGAGTTTGGCGGAAAGAGGGGGCTGACTAGCGCGTCGCTAAAGTCAATGTCGATGACCGAACCGGGAGGGCGTCTAAAATTTATAAGACGGTGGGCATACTGGTTAACGTAAGAGGGGTCCTTGAAGAGGACCTCTTTGACGAACGCCAATATGACCGCGTCTGCCATGATCGGGAAGGGGGCGGGGAGAGGGAAGAACCATAGGGGGCGTGAAAACCTAGCACCCCGGGTGGATGGGCCCGGGGGTGTGAGATCCTACCCTCCCTGTCGGGTGTGAGACAGGGAGGTGAGTACCTGAAGTGCGCCCTAAGCTTGTGACCCGTCGCCGATCTTATTGTGCGAACGGGTCCCTAACCAGTCTGTGCGATGGGTGTAGAGACACCCTAGACCGGTTCTAGTACGAAGGGGTTGACACACCCAACCGTACTAGACGCGAGCTGTGGACAAGGGATTAGTTACGAAGCTAGAGCTGACTAGGAGCCACCCCCAAGGCCAAGCTTCTAGCTCCCGATTCCAATTGACTGCCTCGCCCTGATGGGGCTCGGCGGGTGAGATTGGGGCACCACCCCCTTGGCTTCGTTGGCACCGTGAGGTATCCACCAAGGACCATTTCGGATCTAGTGCGCAGCCACTCATACAAATAGGACTATGGTCACTCGGACCGGAATTTCTCGGATTCGGATCGGATGTAGTGCGAAACCACTCTAACGCTTTGGAGAATACAGGGGATGTTACGTTATGTTTATGTATGTTTTAGTGAGTAGATAGTGTATGTCTTGCAGATGTATGGATATCTGTTTCGGCAGTTGCCGCTGTATTCTTTGAAATAATGGTCGATACACGTATTGTTGCTTGATTAATATAAAAATAAATATTAAAAAGACGATGGTAAACATCGTGAGGAAGCTTCACCATCCTAGAACCTAAAATTCGAAGACATGTGCCATCTACCAACCCGCAATCTCGAAGAGAGGAGGCCTCTGTCCCAGCAGTGGGAACTGTATAGGCTGATTATGCTATTTCAAAATATGTTTTTGTTGTATTTTATTTCAGGACCAAAGTCCTGATAAACTTTAAACAGACAAGAGTCAATTCACACTTCAAAAAACCAAATAACACGTATTGCACAGAATCACGCTGATTCACGCTCGTGCTTGCATTTCAATGTGTAAACACAGGAACGTACCCGAAATGTTGGAAACTGGCAATGTACGAGTATATATGCAAAAAAGTTGAATGACACCGCACAGCAATAAAACCGACCACCAACGGTTTACACTTACATACTGAATGAAAAAATATACCGTAGAGTGTATTTTACCATTAATTTACTGGGTTCTGTATTTTACTACCTTTAGCAGGAATAATGGTACCGACTGTTTCTGTAGATGAGGAGAAAATAATTATTTTGAGGGATACGTGGCTGAATAATAATAGCTGTACAGGTCGATTGATCAGGTTAAGCTACGTTTGCCGCGGTTGGTCTGTGGATGGGTGACCATCTTTATATACCGAGACCCCTCCGTGCCTCGAAAAGCACGTTAAGCGGTCGGTCCCGGCTGTCATTTGTGGATCTTTGACAGTCGTTACGGGTAGTCAGAAGCCCGAAAGTCTGACAACTAGTCTTACCAAGGCGTATCGTATTACCCAGTTACTGGGTTGTGGAGGTCAGATAGGCAGTCGCTCCATGTAAAATACTGGTATTCAGCTGCATCTGGTTAGACTGGAAGCCGACCCCAACATAGTTGGGAAAAGGCTAAGCAGATGATAAGTGGAAAATAATTATTTTATCTATAGTTTTTTTCTTTTTGAGCTGGTACGAGGTTCTGGTACTGGACGACCATCACTTTTTGAAGCGTATTCTGCTTTAGTCGTTTCAGCAAGAACAAAATATTATAAGAATAGCTCAAGCCGCCCGCCGTCGCGACGGCCGCGGCGTGAGCGACGCGTCGTCGTAAAAAATGGTATTAGCTAATAAGCAAGCTGGCAGAGGGATTGACTAGAGGTTTCAACTGACGCGTGATAACTACATTATTTAAATTCACCCTAACCAAACATCTTCTGCACTATAACCAATTTGCTTAGTTAGTAGTTAGTGTTACTGTTGCAAAGATTTTTTTTTTGCGACTTTTCAATCGCAGGAAAATATCTCAAGCTCGTATTAATCGCGTAGGCGCCATTCTCTACCTTTGAGGCCAAATTTTACACGAACAAAGTATGAACCGTTGACACGCAAGAGGAATTCCGACGTAACCAACAATCCCGGACCAACCACAAAGACCTGAACATTCAAGGAATCCTAAAAAAGAGAAAACTTTCAGTATTTTGGTATTTCTCACTTTTTATTGGGAACCAATACCAACAAATTCCGGAACCATTGGTAACATTCGGCCGCTAGAATTTATATTGACAAAAAAAAAGAAGGCCAATAAATAAAAATGCTTTTTGGATAGCGTAATCAATTCAACCTTTTTGCGGCCCACTGGACACAATTTGAAGACAGAATAGGGACTTTTCAACTAGAAAATAGGATACGATTGTATTGATTTTAATTCTTTATTTTCAATACAAAATATGGATGCTTTGTAGCAAATAAATGTTCGGACAGGTAGCCTTTTGTTCTCAAATTGATTTTGATTCGTTCAGTGCTTTGGAAATTTTCAATTTTATAATTTCAAAGGAATTTCGTGGTTCTTTGCGTTTTGTTTTGATAAATCAGTCATTCAATTTGTGCGTTCGTTCAATATTAGTTCCTTTATTTCATTATATATAATTTATAAATAATATTTTTAAATATTATTTTCTGTGGCAAAATAGATTGGTATTTTTGAGATAGATTACTGATTTATGTGACCTGATGGCTACGAGATTTTAAAAGGTTGTCCGAGCCTATTATTCCACAAGGGCAATAGTTGATCAAATTACCTCTGGCCAGCTCTCCCAGGCTACGCCACAATACCCTGTCTTCCACCTTCTGCATCCAGTCTGTCCCAGCCTGCTCATTAAGGTCGTCGGTCCATCTAGCTGTAGGGCGTCCCACACTACGCTTGCCGATATGCGGTCTCTACTCCAGGAGTCGTCTGCTCCATCGGCCATAGGTCCTTCGACAAACATGGCCAGCCCACTGCCACTTCAGTTTGCTTACTCTGCAAGCTATGTCGGTAACTCCAGTCCTTTTCCGGATAACTGGAAAACTGATGGGCAAAAGTAAAAACCAGGATCACTTATGTCTTGCCCAAAATAATGCAAGTAGCTTGCACTTGATAGTACCATAACAACTTCTGATTGGCGATCGTCACAATGCAATAACATAGGTACAGACGCCAGCACATCAAGCTACTACAATCTGTCAAATTTCTATAACAGATTTTCAACTTTATTGCAAAAGCATAAGGTTCAAGATTGATTGGGAAAATTTGACAGTTTCGCGTAGGTAGCTTGATGTGCTGTCGTCTGTACCTATTAAGGCTTAGCATAAAGCTAACCACAAATAATTTTTTTTGCTCATTTCTGTTTAATATCAGGTTGTATGTTGATCAAATGTAATGCATAGGTAATTATGTATTTACAGATTATAAAAATAAACAATAACATAATAAAAAAAAAACGGGTGCTGCCTTTGCGCATCCACCTTATAGGTAGGTATTTATTTGTGTAAATTTATCCAAAATACTTTAAACGTCAAAATTAAATTATGTTTCGAAACTAGATGCGGTCGTAATTTCCTATCTGACTACTCTGAAAAGAAAGACTGAAACAAAGTCAGAGGTCGCAGTCTATTTTTCAGTACTTTAATCTTAGTTTTAAAAGAAAAGAAAATATAAAAAGGCTTCGTACTCTATTTTCATTTCAATTACCTCTTAATCAGTATATTAGAGAAGAAAAATTCTTCTATAATCATCTGAAAATATTGTCCTATAAAAGTAGGTCGTAAAGAGTAAAGACGACGCTATGAACACGTCTCATACATTAAAATTCATAATGAAATAAATTAAGTTTGACTTTTATTTCGTAGACAATTTTTATATTATAATGACTTTGATCTGTAAAAATGTCTCGTTAATATAGCTTTTCAGGCTAGAAAATATTAAAAACAGACAATTTTGTACTACGAGTAAGTATCCCAATAGTTTATCTTTAGCAGATACCTTATTGTAGTAACTTAGTAATTACAAATTTATTTTTGTTTTTTTAATAAACTATGAATTGAACAAAACTACCATGACGGAAATACTTTACCCATATCAACTTTAAAAATTGGTATCTCTTCGTTTCACGTTCAGTTTTCAAACTTTTCTAAAAACTATTCAATTATGGTTAAAATAAAATGCCTCATACTCTATGTAGATATTTATTGATAAAAAATACCTATTTGAAATTTCATTTGCATTCCTATATATGACACAGGTATAGTGCTTAGTGTGCTAAGACGGATCACATACTACAACGTGCCACGCGACGGGGCGCGGGAAACGGAGCCAAGTTCCCCGCGTGGTAGCGTAATAACAGAGATATAGAGCTTAGTGTGCTAAGACAAATCACACACTACAACGCGCCACGCGAGCCAAGCTCCCCGCGTGGAAACGTATTTTAATTGCATATGTAAAAAAATTACACGGGAGCGCGTTATCTGCGCTCCGTCGCGTGGCGCGTTGTTGTGATCCGCCATTCAAACGAGCGGCACGCGTCTACGACGTACACACGAGCGGCACTGCCTCTGCAACGGCAGCCGTCGACACGCATCGTACTGCTGGCCGTCGATAACATGCCGCTCGTGTATTTGAGCACCGTACTCAAATACGCACACTTAATTACAGGTACATTTTGAGGTTTGTACATACTCGAACCATAGACAATGTAAGTATATTTAAATATTTATCACTTTATCTCTTTAACATTTACTTACTTAATTAAAAAACATGAAACATATAAATGTTCACATACATAAGTACAAAAATAAAAGTTAAGTACAACACTGGTCTGTGTGTATCGTAATAAATAATTAATTATTTACCAAACAAGGTTCCTACAAATTGAATTTGTTCTCTTTTTTTATATTTTTGTTAAAATCAAGATGGATATTGATCATAGTAATAGGTACGTGTACCTAGCTTTTGCAATTCACTGAGATGAGATTGTATTCTAAAAGTGATTCACAACACACTTTCACAATCTGAATCATTTTGAAGCATATTGCTAATCCATTGCATCATTTATGTTTGAAAAATTGGTCTGTTCAACAACGTAAATTACGCAATAAATGCTGTTTATCTGTCAAAATGAAAGCCATTTGTGGTGTAGTAGTGTGTTACAAAATTACCCCGCAGATTGGTTTTGACATAACACCTAATTTCATGGTAGATGCTTATAAAAGTCAACGTCGTCTTCGTTTCAATATTAAGCGTGAAATGACACTAATTTTCCTAAATTAATTTAAGTACACTAAATTAATTAGTAGAATTATTTTTCCAATAAAGGCACGATACTGCCGAGAGAATCGGCATAAAAGTCTGGTCTAATAGTCTTATGTGCTAGCATTGTATCTTTAGATGCGTTTGTCAGTACCAGCAACGTTTTGAAGCCTGTTGCTCTGCCTAGCCCAACGTCTTGCTCAATCCTGAAAGTAGAAAGAAATGAAGATTTCTTAATTAAAAAAAAAAACGGAAGTAAAGAAACATAGCCTGGAACATAGACTTATAAAAGAAAATGGACTCCGCGCCACGCATATTGAAAGTGAAGCACCGTACCAATATTGACGATTGACGCTGTCGTGTCACGTAATGGCGGCCGGTCGGTATACTATGATGTAAATGTGAGCGTGAGGCGTGTTTGTACCAGCGGTCCCGGCATACTTACTGTGCTTCACTTTCGATATGCGTGGCGCGGAGTCCATCTTTTTTTATAAGTCTATGGCCTGAAATAGTAATTTTGATTAGTTTCAAAATAGATCCAGCGTAGCTAGCCCTACAGCTAGGATGTGATGCATATTTCCCCCAACTGGTTATTATTGTGTTCTTTCTCTGCGTCATGTTTACCGAAAATAAAAGTGTGCGACGCGTGTCGGCGATAGGCCGCGACTTGTGTTGGCGCAACTGACGACGCGTCGGCGGTTTCCGCCGTCAACGTGTTGCTCGTGTATTTGAGTACGGTGCTCAAATACACGAGCTGCAGTTGCCAATTTTATTCCACGGATAAAAGATATCTGACTTAAGTAAGATCAGCCTGAAGAAGCCGTTCTATTAAGAAACTCAATTTCCTTAATATTCTAAACACGTGAATCGAATTATATTTCATTCTTTGAAGCGTTATTATCTTTATTGTATATACAAAGTTGAACAAAATAATGTCTGGGAGGAAAAGTAGCTACAACCTCATCTTTTTTCTGTCCATATACCAATTTATTTAAGTTCGGCGTATTTATTTACTTCCACACATCTTTATTAGCTAACGTTTTACCCCCTTATTCATAAAAGTTTTTTAAGGTTAAGTAATGATTAACGTTTGGTTAACCATATTTTGTTTGACGTTTTTTAACGTTAAGCCATTGATATATAAAAAACCCTATATCAATGCGTTAAGCAATGTTTATGAATAAACCTCTTAGTGTTCACTTTTTTATTAATATTGTCATACCATGCTGCCCCACTGGTGCCTCCACTACTTCCATTTCTCATGGCTGTTGGTGTGGCCCAATCCCTCATGAGTCTTCACTTCCCTGGGTCTTCCACGAGGTCGCTTTTAGTATCTTCTTTGGCAACAAGATGTCAATTTTGCAATTATTACTTAGTCTTAATACAATTATTATCTACTGGTTTTTGTTCGCGGCCTTGCCCGCGCGAAGGTATTGTTGTTGGTATTGTTTTGGTATTTTCCCACGGAAACGTACTACTGGGATAAAAATCTAATATGGTAATTCAGGTTATAAGCTATCTGTTTGCCAAATTTCATCCAAATCCGTGTTGCCATGTTTGCGTGATTGAGTAAAACGTGTGTGTACAATGGGCCTTCTTGACGTGCGTCGTGGTGAATAAAACCGTAGTTTTATGAATACGCCCCCCGGTTTATACGCCGTGGATAGGCACGGTTCAACAGTGTTGTATGGATCGCTATGGAAGTTTTTTGCCAAACTTTTTTTCTACGGAAAGGTTTAACGGTGTACAAAGGGCCTTACAAACATCTACAATCTTTCACATTTATCATATTAGCAGGAATTAGAACAGTAGGTTAGGTAAGTAGGTTCACACAATCCATTCACCCTTTCTTTAGGCTATTTAATTTAATAGACAACCACATTTACACAAAAGTAGTATATAATATTTTAAAACTTACATGTCTCCAATAAACAGGACTCTGCTAGGATCGGTGACTCCAGCCCTCTTCATCGCGAACTCTCCGAACGGTTTGCCTGGCTTGCCCAGAGTCACAGGCACACGATTTGTTTCTTCAGCTACCAACTCCGTGAATACTCCAGTAGCTAAAATTTTAACGAGAATGTTATTGTTCCGTGAATACTGCAGTAGCTAAAATTGTAACGAGAATGTTATTGTTTCGTGAATACTGCAGTAGCTAAAATTGTAATGATAATGTTTTTGCTAAAAGTCAAATCAAAACTCTTTGATTTGACTTTTAACAAAAACATTATCATTACAATTTAGCATTCATCATTTCGAGCATAGCTAGGGACTCCCCTAGCTATGCTCGTACTTATAAAAATATAAATATGAGATCAATAAAAGTCTGTAGAAAGCACGAACAGCAATTGCACACAGCCGAAATGAAGATGATGCGCTGGGCTGACTGTGTCACACGTCTGGACAGAATACGCTATGAGCACGTGGGAGGATCTTTCGGAGTAGCCCTAATAACGGAAAAACTAAATGAAAGCAGGCATAGATGGTGGCCACGTAATGAGAAAAGATGATAGTTTCTCAGTGAAAACAGTCCTGAATATCGAATTCCTACAAAATGCCTGGTAATAAGAAGACCCAACGCTACACGGTGGTTCAGTATCGAGAGGGGTTAAAGCGCAGAAGCTACCTCCTACGACAACCCAGGACAGATCGTCGTACAAGAACACCCGACCCTAGATAGAACTGAGATTATGGGATTGAAGAAGAAAAATAAAAGTCTGTAGAATCTTATCATAAGTAGGTCGCAATGCCGCTTCGTGTTATAATTTTTAAATCAATAAAATGATAAATGATTTTTATTTTGTAAGTAGGTTTGCACAAACACTTTTACACGTCAATCGTAAAATATTTTTTGTAAAACTAGATGAGGTCGGCGTTTCCTATCTGACTACTCTGAGAAGAAAGGCCGAAACAAACTCAGAGGTCACAGTCTCTTTTAAAGTCAAGACATAATCTTGGTCAGGTTATATAAAGACCACGAAGATCGATGTCTGAGATGGTCTGAGGAAAGAACCACACAGATTGAGAGGACCTGTCCAGTCAGTGCACGCATTTGTCAGAAGTCGTGCAGCTCAACTCAAAACTTAAGGAGCTCAACGATTCGAATGTAAACTACTATGAAAAAAAAAAATTACATCTTGACATAACATATTATTCTGGTTTCAATATCTGCTTAGAATAACGTTCCCTTGCTGTATAAGACTGTATTTTTTTTTTCTCTAGAGTATTCTAGAACTGCTTAGGTGACTTGCGAAAAAAATACGACTTTCATGAGCCAGTCATCAAGGTTTGTAGCGGGACAAATTAAGTACTTATTATTATCAGTACTAATTAGTATCGTCACGAATGGTGGTTCTTTTAATACACTGTGAAATTAAAATGTAGTTATAATTATTACTATTTACCTATAGTCTTTGCACCAGGCTTGTAATAAACATGTCTATCTGTGGCACCGCATAGGAACAGTACTTCAGGCCTCCCCAAATAAGTGATGGCTTTGTTTATTTTAGGCAAGTTCACTTTGAAGTCACAGTCCATGACCACGGCTCCTATTTCAGGGTCATCTCTCATGTACTGGACATAGTCTTCATAGTAATCTACTCCTACATCTGGCTACAAAATGAGAAGACAAGTAAAATATTTGATTACGTGTTATAGATCTCCCATGTCCAGTAGTTTTTAATTAATTCTTTCTGAGAAGTAAGAAACGAATTAGATATCAGAACAGGGTGAATAAGGATGCATTGTTGAATCGGGACGAAACTACAAAATGGATTTTAACGTTAAAATAATATAGTTTAGTGCCAAAAAGGACTGTAATGTGTTAACTGTATTATAATTAACGGTTTAGTTAGGTACCTTGCAAGCAACAAACTATATTATTTCAACGTTAAAACTTATTTTAAAGTTTTGATAGTAGTTTCTTAGTTTTGTTTTGAAAAAAAATCTGCTGTTTAATACAAAAGTTATAATACCTACTAGACCAAAATGTATGAAACAGCAGATTTTTGTTTCGTGATTTCAGAATTGGTATCATAATGAAAGTTTTTCATAGTCATGGTAGTACAACCTGTAAAAATTTCGAGACGGCAAAAAATCATCCAGTACCTATAAAGAACACACTTACCCCTTCTTTAATTTCAAAACCGTGGGATTTCAATACATTGTTGGTTTCCCGGCAGCTTACACTATATACTTTCTTGTTAAAGTTGACTGATTTTAAGTACTCAGCTATCGCAATGGACGGTATAGTGAGGTGTTCCTGAAAAGAAAAACTGAATAAAGTGGTGAATTTAAATTTATTTATTTATAAATATATTTTTTTTTATTTATAATTTTAATTAATTATTTATTATTATTATATAAAATGTTGGCTCTTCCGCATAGGCATCCTGCCAGATTTCAGTTATTTTCCGAATTCTCATTTGTAAAAGCCACAATTCCATAATAATTATCAACGATATTGAAAAATCCAAAAATCTATATACATAAAACAAAGTCGGGCATTTTGATGATGTTGAAGTTTGATTTCTTGGATTTGTCTCCACCCCGAATAGCAGAATAACTATTAAAACATGGAAAATTTCACGAAAAAAATTATAAGTAATAAAGATAATTAATTTTCTAATACATTCGTTTTTATTGAATCTGACGCGGTACAAAGTTCGCCAGGTCAGCTTGTATTATACAGAATGTGGAATAGAGGAGTGGAAGATGTTGCATACTATAGAGATACTATGTAAGATGAACAGTGCCTGTAAATGGTTTAATTGAAATAAATGCTTTGAGTTTGAGTTTGAGTTTGACGTTGCATACTATGGAGAATATCAGGCAACATAATAAGCACTGCTTTAAGCATTCAATATGCCATGAGATCATGTTCCACAGATAATCAGTATCAAATTGTAAGTTTTGTTTTGTAACAATACCATTTATTAAATGTGATGTTTTCGCCGCTATAAAATCATCGACAGGCTTAACGGTAAAGCAAAGAGCAGTTATTAAAGTTGCAGCATCAAAAGCAGACCCATTAGAGAAAAATATTTAATTAATGTTTACCGGAAGACAATTCAGACTTAGCAAAAACTACCAAACGCAAGAAATTAATTAGTTTTCAGATACATAATTATAAACCTCACGAGATAAATCTAACAAGGTCATTCAATATATTTTCTAATAAAAAAGACAATACTAAAGTCCATTATTATAATTAACAGAAGAAAAATATAACAAATAGGCTAATCACTAATCAGCACTTCGTTTTCGAAAAGATATTGCTAACTTGCTAAAATATAGGAATTATATCAAAATAAAGTAATTTTACATTGTACTAAGTGGATTATATAAAATACTGGTATTCAGCTGCATCCGGTTAGACTGGAAGCCGACCCCAACATAGTTAGGAATATTCTAAGCAGATGACTGAGTATATATATATATATATATATATTTTAATAAGTATGGGTAAAAAATAAATTGTGTCTGTACCACGTAGATATTTATGAAGCAATCATCTTAGAAGAATGTTGAGATAGAAGATTTTTCAGCTGAGATTGCATTAGTATTATTAGATATGTTCATAAATCTTGATACTAATCTGAAAGAGCTCCGTGGTTCTAAATTCTGTGTTGTAGCCTTTTTTTTAAGGATGGGAAATCATCATAATATGACCCCTCCCACTCTGGGTGGAGTGGAAGGGAGTGTCAGACTCTTACTGACTAAAACCCATCCGTGTTCCTTCCGTAGCCCTTTACGTTCCGGGGTAGCGGTAACCCTTTCGGACAATCCCGCTGCTGTGTTGTAGCCTACGGGGCTAACCTTACTTACCTTCTGAGTAAGTGTGCATACACACGTGCGACACACATTCAACCTATGAGGTTGTCGTCTGCTTAACCGGGCTTGCCTGTAGATGCCTCAATAAGTTAAGTCCTCCAGCCAGGGCTTAAAAAACTTAAAAACTAAGCGACTACACGCTAAGGACATCGGCTTAGGGCGTCGCTGGGAGAAGGCAGCAAGGGACAGGTTGGATCGGAATTATTTAGGGACGAATTTAAAACTACAGGTTCAGCGGCGCGGGCTCGAGCAAGGGTCGGGGCGGAAGCGACCACCGATATGCCGCTCGTGTCGTGTATTTGAGCACCGTACTTCAGATACACGAGTGACACGTTGTCGATGGCTGCCGCCTACGCGTCGACGGTTGCAGTTGCCTCTGTTGTCGAAGCGTGTCGTTCGTATGTATGCACACTTAGGTGCTGTAAAGCTAATCTAATCTTAATGAAATAGCTGGCAAATAACAATAATTACTAGGCAAATATAAAGTGTCTATAAAGTTTTATTGAAGAGAAATGATGAAATCTTGTGTTACACAATGACTTTGACTTACTTGCAATTTCGAATAGCAATATATTTAATATAGCTTCTTGTTGAATATAAAAACATAATCATCATCTGCCTAGCCTTTTCCCAACTATGTTGGAGTCGACTTCCAGTCCAGCTGGATGCAGCTGAGTACCAGTATTTTACATGGAGCGACTGCCTATCTTAATTTCATTAATCTGACCTCCACAACCCAGTTACTGGGTAATACAAAACCCCTTGGTAAGACTGGTCGTCAGACTTTCGGGCTTCTGACGACCCGTAACGACTGTCAAAGATACATAAATTTCCGAGGCCCGGTGACCATCTTTACATACCAAGAGGTATGTAAAGATGGTCACCCATCCACGGCCCAACCGCGGCAAGTGTAGCTTAACCTGAACACAAGCCTCTCTAACAAAAACATAATAACTAGTTCTTATTAATTATGTATATAATTATGGAATTTTTGACGCCATACCTTATTATATTTTAATAGTTTGATAGTTAATTTAGTATAAGAAGTATATGAGTGTATAATTATGTTTTTATTAAAAACACAATAAATAAATAATTGTCCCCATTAACTACCTATATCTAGACAAAATAGCTATTTTTTTTCTTTCCTTTGTCAATGTAATTTGTAATTTCAAGGTTCAGAAGAATTTAATGACTTTATAAACTGTAACCATAGCTCAAGATTTTAAATGTCTGACTCAAGCACGCATCTACCACGTGCAATTACCATCACCAGCTTACTATTTGCAGATCTCTCACCTCTCAGAAATAAATGGGTTGGTAGTAACATTAGTTTTGAAACAAAAACGGCATAAAATTGGATAAGTGTCAGGTGCTTGTCACATCATTCAAGTTACGAGTATATTGCTCAGCATATCACTCGCTATTAAAGTACCAATCAGACGTAATGATGCCCAATTGTTCTCATTCGTTAATGTTGCTTTCCAGATAGATGGTTCTAGAATACACTGACCTGTTCGGCCATGGCGGCCATGGCAATCTAAATGGAGACTAGCCCTCGGCGCGGGAGATATTATGGTGCACAAGTGTGTGTGACACGACCGGAGAGAGATCAGGCGCAGAACCAACGGTTTACCGTGATTTCCGAGGCACGGGGGTATCAAACCGCCAACTTCTAAACTCCAGGATCTTAGGTACTAATAAATTCCTAATGGAAAACACAATAACACTTTACTCGACCTGGGAATCGAACCTAGGACCCCACGCTCAGCTGTCGCGCTTGTGACCACGAGACCAAACGTGGCAGCCACACACGTTACATACCTCTATCTAAGTTTTGTTTTGCACGATATTTGTTTAAGTGTGTCCATACTATAAAACAAAACATGTTACAAACATAGTTATATCACAATGTTTCTATAGAGAAGTTAGCAATGTTAAATAATTTTGACGTGTTAAATAACATAAGTTTATGTGTTATATAATAATCTAGTTGCAACAAATGCAACCGTGTGTATGTGAGAGCCAGAAGGGTTTAGAGGACTGTAACTAACACTATGGGCCCTGGTTCTGGTGTATTTATCTATTATAAATCTATGTGTAGCTTAAGTTCGTATGCTCCAGTATAAAAGCCGCCTACGCTTACAGTTGCTGGGGTCAAACACGACATAGTTAAGGAATGAAAAACATAAACCCGCATGCTGACTGGGGAAAATATTGAATCTAGATCTTGGTCCTTAAGTAAAACTGCATCCACGAACTGATTTGTTTTTCCAACTGTATGGGACAAATGAAAAGCCAAAAATATAAGTATCTGGAAACTTTGCAGTCTTTGGAAAATCTTAGAGAATTTCTTTTATTTACTTACTCGTTCTCGCAGTTTACGAGGCGGGCAGATCTCCAAGTGGTTACAGAACTATGGATTGGCTAGAAGCCCAGTGACGCGTCGAGTTTATAGACCAACGTTTTGCATAATAAGAGACAGTTTCCTTTTCAGCGGTTTTCTGCATTTGGAATGGAATGATTTTAGTTTATTTTATTTTGCAGACTTTTGGGATACCATTGGGGATATTTTGCTGTATATTTTTTTAATCCTATCATCAAATATAAGATCATTAGAGATAATGATGAATTAAATTCATTCACAGCAGGTATGCTAATGAAGATGACAGCTTTGGAGATTCTTAGGAAAAGACCATTGGCTGTCAGCCATGCATTCCCAGACCTAATTCAGCCTCGAACTCCAACGATGCGACTTAAAGACGCGACTTGCATCAAGCGACACGCGCGCGCGTCACCTTTCTCGATCCGTCGCTGTCGCTCCGCCGCAAGGCGCGTTGCGGTGACTCAATAAAACAAATGAAAAAAGTTTTTTAGACTCTAAACAACTTCTTTCATTTGTTTCCTCCGCAATTCCTGTCGTAAGATGCGTGAAACTGGAGCATGTATTTCGTTTCCATCGGGACATATCGAGTTTATAGATTGTTTAACACAGCATTAAAGTTTCCATTTCAGTAGATTTTTTATGGTTTTATGACATAATTTTATTAATGTGTTTGTTTTAGTATTTTAGACTTATGTCATTGTGATTATAAGTCGTTCATATTGTTTTCAGTTCCGTTTCCAAACTTCCACTACTGCTAACCATGAGGCATTGTGAGGGATCAAAATTATAATCAAAATAAGTGTGCATAAATGTGTCATCGACAACATGCTGCTCGTGTATTGAGTTCAGGATACCTACCACGAGCTCTTAACGTGATCCTCTTTAGGACCTAAACTGGACTGTTCTTCTAATTCGTACCATGACGTCAGTTTAACGATTCAATTTAGGCCATGCCATCTGGATACCTACCACGAGCTCTTAACGTTCATTCACTTTCAACGATCCAAATGCCGCTGAGCGTGTTGGACGTCATGGTACGACTGTGAGCGATGCAGTTTAAGAAACTAAACTGAAATGTCTTGCTTTTGAATCGTTTTTAAATAGATCATGGTAGGTCTCCAGTACTCAAATACACGAGGGGCGCGTGTCTGCTTCAGCGACATGTGCCTGTGGGACGTCGACGCGTGCCGCTCGTGTTTATGCACACGAACTGATGAAAAAAAGAGAATATATAATAATATATTGAACTTCGTGTTCCCTAAATTAATTCTGCTTTGAAAGATCTAAGCATGTGTTTGACCTTGAATTACCAATACCAAAACCGAGTTCTATATACAATGGCATTTACCCAAGAGCTTGTATTCGAGGTATCTCTTATAAGTTTACAAACATGACACTATGGTTTGTTACTTACGAAGCCATTCTCAATTTCAGCAGCTTTAAATCGATCTTCATAATTTTCTTTGCTTCTTAAACTATTGTTTGAAACGAAATTAACACTCTTTCCATGTTTCTTCATCAGGCTAAAGAATTTACCAGCACCTGGCATAGGGTCGTTGGTCCATATTACCCCTGAAAAGAAAATAAAAGTTCAACAAAAAACCATAAATGATAATGCTCCTTATTGGAACCATAATTTTGAAAGAAAAAAAGTTTATTTGGACATAGTTCGTGAAAGAAAAAATACCAAATTAACAAAAGAAAAATAATTTTTCAAGCAAAAATAATAATATAATAATAATAATACTGTTGGGAATGAACAGTAGCGAGTAATAACTCCTTAGAGTAGCCTCACCATAGATAAAATACTACTGTCTACTAATCATGCTTAAAAAAGGAGTGTCAAAGAGATGACAGCCCCTTGTGTGTTTTCCGCACAACATTGGAGCGTTCACACTCTCAGCTGTGTCATATTTAGTTTTCCTCATATTTATTTTTGTGTTCTAATTATTAATATTTTTCGATTGTATTAAAATAGTTTGTAGCCGTTATTCCTTTTTGTAATAAAATCCGCTTCTGGTTCCTAAAAATACATTTATTTCAGACCTTAAGTCCATAAAACAAAATAGTGTGTGCCTCACGGCTGCGCCAAAAAGGTTCATTTCAGCATTAATGTTCGACAGATGCTGTCTGACGCTGGTTTTCTAATTAACCTTTAGGGAAAAGTGACGGGGAGTACACACAGTTGGGTTTTGGGATAAAAAGTGCCTGTACATGGTTGATAGGCAATTCCCTTCAAAATCCTTTCGATTGTGAATGAAAGTGTGATACGGGTTGGGTCGTTCTTAGTATGTGTTAATGTGGTTATGATGTTGATTTTACAAAATCTACTCTTTCTAAGTTCAAAGTTAATTTCCAGTTCAGTGTAACACATTTTTTTTGTTTAAATACAATTATGACGCATGTGATAACGCACATACAAGGTTACTTGAAATCTTCAGATTTCAATATCAGTGAACATGTATAAGTATGTTTTTATTATTTATGTATTCATATATTCTGTTATTTATAGCATTGACCGACTAGATCTAATTATTGTCTATTTTATTTATTAAATCAACCATGGTGTTATGAGTTCATAACAGCTGTTCATGTCAAACGTCAGCTAATTTAGTCATCTATTGATAAAAATCAATACCGACGTAGATACCTATTCTGTGATATTGAAGTCAAAGCTTTGGTATGACATATGTAGTTATTATCTGAAATTCATAATGACGTACATAATTAAACGAGTAGGTATTCTATTTTATTTTATAAATAGTCTAAGCTATAGACAGTTCAATAAACTTTCCTCAAACACATACAAAAGTAGATATGTCGAACGAGAGGTCAATAAAATCTAGAATCGATACCGGTTTTATACTGACAAGGATATAAGTATATAATTTATCACTAAAATAAATATCGATATGACATGGTATTGCATAGCAACATCACTTTCAGACATAAAAGACGCAACTTCACCTAATTTATTATTAATGTATTCAACATACCATCACAATCCGAGAACACATGATCGAAAGAATCGAGAAATGTCTTAAAACCCTCGGGTTTCAACTCCTGTAGGTTCACTGGTATCGAATCCATATCGAGAATCGATTGTTCTGTTATCGATACACTGTTTAGATTTATCGGTGTTTTATTAACACACGTGCGATTTTAACCTCGCCGCGTAAGTCACTGCGCTTGCGTCAGCCGGCGCGTAAATATAAACTGACGGGTTGGCGAGTGTGTTTCCACGTGTAGGTATAGTCTGTACGGTATTTTATGACGTAATTATTGTGCAATATGGTGTTTGCCTGATTAGAGGAGTTTTGGAACGTGTTGTTGTTGTTGTTTTTTTAGATTGGCAATCATTTTTAGGGTTCCATACCCAAAGGGAAAAAAGGGGACCCTATTACTAAGACTCCACTGTCCGTCTGTCTGTCTGTCTGTCACTAGGCCCAGAATTCGGCTACTTGTGTGGCGCCATCACCAGCGTCCATCAGTTTCTGTAAAGTGCAGCTGATAGGACATGCAAGATACGATATTAAGACATACGATTTTTTTTTTATTGTTATTATTATAGTTTGTTCCACAAACGATGACTATGGACTTAATTAAAAATATTATTGACATTTAAAATTTTCCCCATTGAAAGATGGAAACACACCGTAACGGACCTTAACACTTAACATCACGTCTGTATTCTCCAAAGGGTTAGGCTCCAAAGGGTTATACACTTCTGTATACCTACTATAGTGCCAAGTTTCGCCAATTAGGATTATCGGACCCTAATAAACTTTAAAATGCAAAAAACCCCAAGAGAATCTCACTAGTTTCATAATAAACTAATAGGATCTTTAGATAAGTTAAGTTTATTTTCCCTTACGGGTTAATTCCGATACCTAGGATACAGAAACAGATAAATTTCCTAGGCTAGTTCGCTGCCTCATAAGATCTCTCAAGGGTGCCACTAAAGTTTAACGGATAATAAATCTAGTCAGCCTGTTTAAAGGGTTGTTCACCACTAGAAGTTTCTAGTCCCTATTGATCAGGTAAAGGAGATTTTGTAGTGCCTATAAACCTATTTTTGTGAACATAAATTTTCTATTTTTTTATACTTAATGGTGAATTCAAATATCTAGTAAAAAGGTTTACCTTAAACAGTACATATTTAATTAAAGTTTCAATTGTCTATTATTATATAGTAAACTTGGCTACCTATATATTATTTTAATTTAAAGACCTCTGAAATACTTAAGGTTATACAAATGAATCAGTCATTTACGATGCCTAGTTAGTTTTCTGATCATCGGAAAAATATCCTAAAGTATACGAGTGCGAAAAACATTTCCGCAATAAAACTAAACTTAAACTTACTTAAAGTCAAAATCAAAGTCATTTATTTCGGAACAATATACATTTTGTAGAAATTTTGTAAATTAAAAACAGTACATTCACCAGTAAATTCTTATACCTTGTGTACTTTTCTAATATTCAGTTTTACTTCTCTATGTTTATTCATAAGTTGGCAAGTTATCGTCAAATAGCAGTTCATAATCACGCGAGAATATCGTTTATGAAACCAAAATACAGTATTATGGAGACGCGCACCACGCTATCGATCGGACGTCCATGACGCGATCCCGACCTTGATATTAATTTTTACTGTATACTTACTACTACTGTTCTAATTGATATCATTATAATGTTGATTAAAATAATATTGTATACGTGATACGATTATATATATATATATTTTAACTAGCGACCCGCCCTTGCTCTGCATGGCTTTTATGACTTGACACACACTTCTTTCTTATACGTACCTACGTAAGTTTAATATTAATGTGTTTTAAACATAAACCTTTCAGAATAAATTCTCTAAATGATGGTTAGGTAATAGGTAATACGGGCTGTAGTCCGCAATGCGCGTATTTTGCGTGATGATGGTTAAACCTGCATCAAGAACCGTTGCGAAGTTTGAAAGAACAACGCGATCATACAGTACAAAAAGCGACTTTAATTTATAATATAATTATAGAGATGTATGTGATTTTGTTTTTATGTGGAAGGGTTAACAATGAGAAGTTGCATCACACTTTTATTTCATATAAAATCGCGAAGTACGTAAAACGAAACGCAATTTGTTTTTTTTTTTTTCTTGTCTAACATCATTGATGAACTGTTGAATCCTTTCTAGAGGACACGCTGGGAATTCACCAACTATTTTAAGCACCGTAAGCAGCAAATGCATTCTTTTTAGGTTTAATTTGTCTTTTACTAGATCAAAGTTACCCCATACGCAACGTGCCCTATTTCCTTGCGTAATTCCAAAGCTATCAAAGTAACCCCAAAACTCAAACTCACTCAAACTCAAAGCATTTATTTCAATTAAACCATTTATAGGCACTTTTGAATTGTCAAGAAGTCGGTCAGTCAGAAAATATGAAGCTAGTTGCCCATTCCAAAGCGTAGGTACCTATGGAGAAGAACTGGCAAGAAACTCCATGGACACTCTTTTAAATAATATTTTTACAAAAATATTAGTTACATCATTAATGTTGAATTTATAATTATATGTGAGAACGATGTAATAACCCCATTCTCATTATAACTTTGATTAGACAGTTTTTATTTTTTTTCTCAGAATCAAGCCATATTTTTTCACATATTATTGCAGAAATCGCGAGTTTAAAAATAATCGATTACTAGACCGATTATATATTTTTTTACAACCAGAGATTCAAAAGATATGGACCTTGAAAGTTCAATATTGATCAAATTAACCCCGGTTTACGGTAGTTAACTTCAATATCAAGCTTATTGAACACTGTGCCCCGGTTTATTTTATTTATTTGGCTCACCAGCAATTGTATACACTGATACAAAGGTATGAGATACGAGTACCTACATCCAATACACTTATTTCTTAACGGTAAGCACATCATGCATTACTGTTATTATTACTCACCGAACATAAATATGTTTTCAAACAAATTCTAAATTAAAATTAAAATCACATGCAACGAAGTAAAAATAAAAATACAATTAAAATTAAAATAAAATCAACATTAAAATCAAATTCGTTATTTAAATTAAAATCAAAATCAGCACTAAAATTAAAATCAACATTATTTTAAATTTACGCTAAAAGGATTTTACAAGGTTCTGGAGACAATACTTTGGAACTTACCAAGTAAGTCAGAGTGCACAATTGCACACCCACAACATCACTGCAACTGTTTAAAAATTAACATAGGCGATTGGAGAATTAGCAGCAAGGACAGTTCTGCCACAGATAATATAATACTCTACGTAGTTCTGCGAAGAGGAGGACATAACGGGGTTATAGGAGCTCGTGGTCTTTTCGTGGGTTTCACCCGCATAAGTCTCAATTCCGTAAGAATATCGGGTTAAAAAGTATCCTACGTCCTATGGTCTGGATATATTTTGTCTATAGCAATCATTTAAGAAAATGGCTCTGGATATTTTGTTTAGCGAGTATTTTAATTAAGACTAAGCTAAGCTAAGTAACACAGCAATATTATTGTGGCAGCGACTATTGTTTTACTTTTCTTTTTATTATGTCTTGAGCACTTTTAACCTTTAGTTAAAACGTGGACAATGGTGTGGGTTACATGTTTGTTAATCTTATTTTAGTATTTTTCTGTATTCTTTAGCATGTAGGTAACTTTTTTTTGACCCTATTAAATAAATAAATAATCCAGGTTATGGTCTACCCATGCGCCGCTGTAGCGTAAAAGCGTAAAAACAAACAAAACAAAAAACAAATATTTTCTAATACTGTTCAGAAAAATTGAGACGAGTTTATTGTGGCAGAAATAAAAAAATTAAAATGCTTTATTTTTCTGTTTTGAGTTATAAGTTGCAAGACAATGCTCATAGATCATCCACAAAATGCTTCCAAATATTTCCTTATTTTGCTACTCACCTATGACACACTGTTTCCAATGGAATCAATTGTTTTCCTTTTAATATTATGAAGTTCCCACGTATTAATAATAACGTGTTTCAATAACAACAGTGTGAACTGTAAATCACAGACAGTGTCAATTGCGGTTAAGCAAAAGGTTAATACCTAGTAGGTAACTAAATTAGTTTGTTAGGCTGTTATTGTGGGTGTAGAGTTATTTACGTTGCTGAGCAGACACATTTAAAAAAAATATGAATCTTTGGATTGGCAATATCCTTCAAAATGATTCAGATTGTGATTGATAGTGTGGTACTGATCTATGTATGACCTCTACTCTTAATAAAAATTATTTCATAATTCATTTCAGGATTAGGAAATTAATCAGGGAACCAGAAGATGAACTGTTCGCAATTCGTAACTGGAATTCCCAAGTGTGACCTCACATTTGCGCTTCCAAGAGAAGAATCTGCTAACCCGTTACGTTCCCATGGGCGTCGTAAAAGGTAACTAGGGGACGTTGCGCTAAAACATTTATCATTAACCCGTTTGCCAAACCGATGTTAACATTTCTTGTAGGAAATAATCGCAGCGGTCAAGCCCCGCTTTATGGTGTCAAAAAACGCCCTTTAGGAAAAGAGGTTTATTTTCGTTGGATCCCGCTTTTGAATCCCAATTTTTTTAGGTATTAGACGTCATTCGTCGGTAAATTGCAGACAATAGATATTATGTGGAGTGGAAATATTAACTTCAGATTCTACAAAAACAATTTACTTTATCGACTACCGAGCATACATACATACACATAGCCCCCTACTTCTAACTACAACAACACTAACATGGCAGGTTTGTTATTTCAACAAATCGATACTTCAAGTGCCATCCATTTCCACACATTCTAATATATTGCTCAGAAGCGAGCGGTTGCCATTTTAAACATTAGTATATTTACATAATTATAAATATATAGGTATATATGGGGCTCCTTGTGAAATAATAACAGCCGCACGGGTTCATCGAAGGTTAAGCTGTGCATTGGTTTGGTTGGTCACTGAATGGGTGGGTGGGTTGGTCATAACATATCGAGACCAATGACGAGGGACCAGAGACGAAAGCATGTGAAGTCGTTGGTCTCAGCTGTCATTTGTAGATCTTTGATAGTCGTTACGGTAGTCAGAAACCCAAAAGTCTGACAACCAGTCTTACCAAGGGGTATCGCGTTAGCCAGTAACTGGATTGTGGAGATCAGAAGACCAATTCTCGTAATTTAAAACGTTCAAAATCTAGTCGCAGTCTCAACAAATGTCAAAAACTTGTCAAAATGTAGGGTAATTAGAGGTATTTTTGACAGATTGAGACTGAGATCAGAATGTGATCATTCTTAAAATTACGAGAATTGCCCCTCAGATAGGCAGTCACTTCATGTAAGGTACTGATATTCAGCTGCATCCGGTTAGACTGGAATCTGACCCCAACGTATTTGGGGAAAAAGTTAACTAGATTGAGGCAACTAGCTTAATATTTTCTGACTGACCGACTTCTTGACTGTAAATAGTTTAATTGAAATAAATACTTTGAGTTGGTTGTAATGGAGTAGACCCTAAAGCCATGCCCAGGAAAGCTGAACTTCTTGATAGATAAAATGTCTGCGCGCAAGTCGTGCGTGAAGTCAGTTCTACAGAACGTAAAGAAAAGTCATCTCTATCTTCTAGGAATCCCAGAATATGTCAGTCTCGCATGTTAGAAGAGCACAAGCAAACATGCCACAGTTAGTAGGGATATTGTTCGACAATCTCGGCCCGCGATCACGACCGGTGTAATAATTTATGTATGTCAATGTTGTTTCCAACTCCTGCGAGATTGTTTCCATAACTGTGTTCTTATCTTTGTATCGGTAATGTGGGTTATGGTGGAAAGTATAGAGCAGGAGGCCTACCATGATCTATTTAAAAACGATTCAAAAGCAAGACATTTCAGTTTAGGTTCTTAAACTGCATCGTTCACAGTCGTACCATGACGTCCAATACACTCAGCGGCATTTGGATCGTTGAAAGTGAATAAGCGTTAAGAGCTCATGGTAGATATCCAGATGGCACGGCCTAAAGCTGACGTCATGGTACGAATTAGCAGAACAGTTCAGTTTAGGTCCTAAAGTGGATCGCGTTAAGAGCTCGTGGTAGGTATGCAGTGGTAATGACTCCAACTTACGAGTTGTAGGTTCAAACCCAGAGAGGCGCTTTACTTTGTGTAAATTTTTAATTACCACTGCTCTCAAAACAGTGAAGAAAAACATCGTGAGGAAACCCGCATGTCGTAATACCAAAAATTCGAAGACATGTGACATCTACCAACCCGCACTGCGCACGCGTGGTGGATTACAGCCCACTCCCTCTCGAAGAGAGGAGGCCTGTGTCCCAGCAGTGGGAACATTATAGGCTGATTATGCTGTGGTGGAAAGTGAAGGTAAACCTATGGTAGATGGTTGAATAACAAAAGCCAACAGGCATTTAATAATCGCTTTCAAAGAGTTTCGTCTTTCTATAACTATTTTCAAGAGAATTGACATAAGCTTTTCGGTAGCTTATGTCAATCCAATATATTTTTGACGTTTCCAACATCGTCTGGGCGTTATCACACTAGCGATTTGCAAGCGAGTCCAAAGCGAGCGCGTGGCGATCTCGGTGCGAAGAAACACGCCGCGAATAGCGCCGTCGTCGACGCCAGAGTGTACAAAATGGACTCGCTTGCAAATGGCCAGAGTAATAAGATAATTTTAATTTTTGTTTGCGATTTTATTTTATTTATATGGATATTTGTCTGAAATAAATGATTTGATAACGCTCTTATCGTTGAAAGAATGACATTTTGTCACCGAAATTTTAATGGACTTCTGGCTTTTATGAATCACTAGCTTCTGCCCGCAACTTCGTCCACGTGAAACTTCTTATTTTAACATAGAATATAGATGTCCTATGACACTCAGCAATATTGTAGCTTCCCATTAGTGAAATAAATTTTGGCATCGGATCAGTGGTTCCGAAGCTCATCCCCGACATAAAAACTCAAAAAATACCTCTTGATAATATTTTTTATTATGTTTTTCAAATACTTATAACCTTATAAAATGTACCTCCTTACAAATAAACGTATTATATCAAAAGAATATTTACACACCGATTTATCTCTTTCAGTCGTCAGTAATTTGACTTTCGAAAGAAGAAGACAAAGCGTTGTGTAACTATACAGACACTATACAACGTTTATTAGTAAGGGGGGTAGGTATTATTTATGTTTTAATAGTTAAGTTCTGAAGTGGCAAATAAAGCTTTCACCATTAAAAGCAGTATTGGTGAAACAATAACCAGCATTCGATAAACGTATCAAAAAGTCATGATAATTTTAATGAACAGACAATTATAACCATACTTTGTATAAACCGCTTTTAATGATGCGATAATGAAGGAATAAAATATTGTGGAAGAGAATCATTAATTATTCGCGCGTTATAATACTCTCAGATAAATCATCATTATTATAATTTTCATTGTATCAGTGAGTTGACTTCGTATTGTATAAAATTATAGTTAATCTGTCAAGATAAGAATATCTCCGCAGATTATAGTGTTGGCACAATTGATGCACGTTGCTGCATGAGATAATGATAATAAATGGCTAGTTATTATTTGCATTGCATATAGTTATGTTAAAGAATATCGGTGGCAGAAAGTAGGAGGGCAAAAAGAAACATTTTTTATACTAACCTAGAGCCTACGCGCTCAAACCTGAGCGACAATTCACGTAATTTTAAGAATGTTCACAGCGTGTTCTCAGTCTCAATCCATCAAAAACACCTTTAATTTCCGTACATTTTTGACAAGTTTTTGACATTGATTGTCGCTGAGATGAGATCGCGACTAGATTTTGAACGTTTTTAATTACGGGAATTGGCCTTCTGGTCGTTGACTGTTCAGCAGATGTTCAAGCTTGAGGTGTGCTGCGAGCAATGGAGCGCAGCATTTTTGGAGTCAGACTAACGGACCGTGTTAGGAACACTGTACTGCACACCAAAACACAGATCGCCGACGTCACCCAAAAAGCAGTCAAGTCTGGGCCGGATACGTTTGCCGCATGTTGAACGAGTCATTACAAAATGTCATACGTCAACGACGTAAGTACGTCAGCACAAAAGCCTATTTATAAACTGACTATTTTCTAACCGGATGCAGCTGGATACCAATATATTACATAATGCGACTGCCTATCTAATTTAATTATATCTAATTATTTTTTCCAATCTAGAACAAATCGATTTGTTCCAACATTGACATTGGAAAGGAACACGGAAATCGTATAATTTTCTCTACCGTGAACGATTCCGATAATTAGCATAATTGCTAGAGAGGCGATTGTTTTACTTGGATTCAGTTTTTTATAGAAATCTCGATACGCTGGCTGGGGAAAATTCCGATTGGATACTAAATTGATGACGAATGAAAAATACATAGCTAGGTATTTGTTTACTTGTGTCAACTTATTCTCAAATTCAAAATATTTATTGCAATTAAACCAATTACATTCACTTTAGGATTGTCAATGAGACAGTCACTTAAAAGTGTAGCAGGTTGTGAGTTAGAATAATTACAGAAGCCTGTACATGGTTTAATTGAAATTAATGTTTTGAGTATGAGTTTGAGTTTGAGATATAAGATGGTTGTATAACGGTCAAATAGCCACTACTCGTGGAGCCAGAAGACTAATATTTTTTTCTAAACAAATTAAATTTTGCTATCGTATTTCCTTCCGCTTTACCACGTTTAATAATATGATAACCCACAAAACTTTGATCGTTTAATACAAGCACATCGTGATGAAATCTACCCTTCTGTCCCAACTCGACCCATAAAGTGAAACAAAGTTAATCAACATCGAAAATCATCAGTTGAACCCTTTTAACAGCATGCCTTCTACAAAATTTAACTTGAACTCAACACCAATTAGTTTGGCTACCTCCTTTGATGCCAGAGATATAATAGAAGGCTTTGCAAAATCTTGTAAGGGGTACCAAATTACCGAGACAAGAATTTTTCTTGGCAAAACTTTCTTTACAATATTTTCTTAAAGTCGCCAAGTTTAAACTGAGTTGGAAGATATTGCCATACTTTTGCTATTGGATGTCGCTAAGATAGGTGCTTATTTTTGCATGTTACATGTTTCACTTATTTTTCGAATTGCTGTCTTTATAAGGTTGAGTTATAATTTGGAAGAAGAGGTACATAAGTATATTAATAAAAAAGTTAACATTGTTACCAAAAAACGAGTTTGAAAAAATCGGAGATTCATGGAAAAAAAATGGTGTTTCCTGTTTATGCTTTAATGCACAATTCATTATATGAAAATTTTTCGTAAACTATGTTAGATTAATCAATTTTCCTGCATTTATGTTTATCCCTTTTTAAAAATTAAGAGCAGTGGTGTCCCAGCGGTAACGGCCGTGACTTACGAGTTGTAGGTCGTAGGTTCGAACTCAGACAGGCGCTTTACTTTGTCTAAATTATTTCATCACCACTGCTCTCAAAACGGGGAAGAAAATCATCTTGAGGAAATTGGCATATGTCCTAAATCCACCAACCCGCACTGGGCCTGCGTGATGGATTACGGCTCACTCCCTCTTATAGAGAGGAGGCCTGTGTCCCAGCAGTTGAGACATTATAGGCTGATTATGCTATGCATGCATACTTGTATAATTTTCACTCCAAACTAAAACTATGCCAAAATATAATTATTATAGAGGTATGAGGAACAGGGTGTAAAGTTCACTCATCCTCTATTCTATAGAAAATTGAGGATCCTCCGACCAGACTGGTGTTGTGTCTGGCGGGCAACTGCCCAATGATTCATTTCGGGCCGTTGTATATATGCTAGTTGCGCGGTAAACTCTGCTTGCGAGATGCAGGATTTTGTGTGACGTCAGTATGACGCGTTGTTCGTATGTGGCGTTGTAGATACCGCTACATTATCTCTAATCTCGCATGACCCACCTATGTTGTTACACAGGATCATGGGGCCTGAAAAGGCCACTTTGGCAGAATCATTAAACAATTCATATCACGCAATTTCATCTGTATGACAGTTTTGTATGGAGATTCGTAAAATGCTACACCTCTGCCTAACCCTTCAGGGATATATAGGTGTGAAACTGTCATTCAGATGAATTACCGTGAAATATGCCAACATTGCCCCTAAGGGAAACTTTGCCCGAAGAACAATGTTTAAGCATATCTTTGATGTGCAAAAATATCTTAATACTATGACAACATTGATTGACTTTCGTGGAAAATAGGTTATATGTATGGCAATACTGACTATCGTGTTTGTTGCTAACGTCGCTTAGTAAGTTATTGGAACTCGTTGAGTGAGGTGTGTGTTTTTGCGGGCAAATTTTAGTGCAAATTTCAAAGTGCATTCTGCGAGATGGTGAAAACACAGGTTAGTTTACTTTATGACATATTATAGAAAATCATTTGTGGAGTTTATTACTGTTAGTGTCGTTGTTCAGGTTCTTTTAAAACTAAAGTTATGATGATGGGCAAAGTTATCTATTAATGTTCCGACCTACGATTGACAACATTGCCCGCCATCAAAAAAGGCTTAGGGTTGGCACTTTCCGAAAACTTCTATTTCGATTTTTTACTTTATGGCTACTGCTGAGCTTATTTAATTTTAAACATAATAGGTATTTAAGTAACAAAATTCAAAGATGACATTAGTTATTGGGTACTGAGTGAGTACCTGCTCCACACTACCTTTAATTAAAACTTTTTTACTATCATTTTACTGGTCGGCCCCGTAGCCTTGTTGTTAGTATGACTGCCTCCGAAATACAGGATCGCGGGTTCAATTCCCGCCCAGCGCAAACATTCGTGTGATGAGCATTTGTGTTTGTCTTGTGTCTTGTGTCTGGATGTTATTTATCTACATGGTGTGACTGGTAATTAGTGACCGATACTTAAACACATGATTGTACTCATGATAACAAACCACTTTTGGTATGGGACCAAACCAGAAAACGCGAAAAAAATCAGTTACATACATTCATGTTCGCATAACAACTCATCAAAATGTAGGGAGCAGTTGTTTTTTTTTCGCGATTTCAGGTTTGGGCCCATAATAAAAGTTGTTTGTTATCATGAGTACCTACAATTATGTGTTTATGTATCGGTAACTAAATACCAGTCTCCCTATATAAGTATCTATTTAATCTATATATGTATGCATATCAGCTGTCTAGTACTCATAGTACAGGCTCTGCTTAGTTTGGGGTCAGATGGCCGTGTGTGAGATGTTCTCACATATTTAAGTATTTATTTTATTGTATTATTATTTCTAATATTTTTTGTTGAGTTGCATGGTTTGTTTCAGAAAAATAAACATAAATCTCGAATTCGACAGAAGAAGTCAAGACGAATAATTGGATCCAGGGTTTATAATAACTACACTGAAGAAAAAAAAAGAATAGACGTGACATAACTGAAATATAGACGATTACTACCATTTTTTATTTCGTGTCTTCTCCAGTTATTTAAGTTCAGACTTTAATTTGTGAATCAGTGAGACGTTATAGAATAGAAAATTTTTATTTCAGACAGGAGTCCATAGGGTTAGTAACAATTTTACTTAAATTCTAGTGTTAGTAGGTTACAGACACTTAGACAATTAAAATTCAGCGTGGAGCTGCATCCACCTCCGCAACATCGGGCAATCCCATCGATCTGCAAACACACTGAGAATACTGTTGGTGTTATTATTATCCGCAAACATCCCTGATGCACTACAACGCCACGGCAGCCGCAGCAGTACTCTCAGTGCATTATTATATTGAACGCGTAGGTCGCTGTATGCCCGCTGTGTGAAGTTGACCCACAGGCTGCACGTGTAGAAGGACTGACAGTAAGCTTTGAATAGCGTTACTTTAACTGGCTTCGTACATCGCGCAAACCTGCGGGCCAGCATGTTACAACGGACAGCCAGCGACCTACGTTCCCTTTCAATGTCACAATTGTCTTTTAGGTCTTCAGTGACCCAGTGGCCCAAGTATTTAAACTTGTCCACCCTTCGCAGGGGTTCGCCACACAGAGTGACATGTGGGATACAAGAATATGTCGCACTGCCTGCTCTAAAAACCATTAGTTCGCTCTTTAGGACGTTATATTTGAGCCCATGATTCACCGCATAATGTTCACATATAGCGATCAGTCGCCTCAGAGCACCGATCGATGGGCTCAGCAACACCATATCGTCAGCATAACTAATATTGTTAATGCACACCCCGTCAATATGACATCCGACCTTGGTGCTGCTGAGCTCAAGGATCAGCTGGTTCATGTATAGGTTGAAGAGCCGGGGTGAGCTGAGCCCCCCCTGCCTCACTCCGCACTCCAACCGATACACGTCCGAGTGCGAGCCAACCCACTTCACGCTATTGCGAACAATAATAATATTAATGAACAATTATGATATAAATATGTGAGATAAGTTCTTAAAAAAGTATTATTTGTAATTTCAAATTTGATTAAATACTAATAAGCGTAAAACATTTTTCTTTTATATTTACCTTAACTCTTTGAATCCCGCTAATGAGACACAATTGGTCTTTTATTGTTGTTGGGCAGTTTGGCCACGCCCGGGGCTCAAGCGATTAACACATATTCTTTGTAGAAAGAAAAAAAATCAGAGTAAAATTTTTACAATGTACCAACCCTAGCACTTTTAAAAGGCGAAATGTAGATTGTATGAAAAAGAGAAAAAATGTCAGGGTAACATTGCCCAGTCATTTTAATAAGAAACGTTTCATAGTGTCGTTTACATTCCTAAAGTAAACGCCAACTTTACCAAAATTCTTTTACTGGTTTTTATGTCATCTGTATAAAGACCATATTTGCGTCAGAAATCAATGTGGGCAAAGTTGGCTAAAAGTCCAGCTATCTTTGCCCGCCAACAAAATTGGACAAATATTGAATTAAATGTTGAATAATACAAAATTTAGATATACTAACACATCCACATGATCTTACAGTTGTAGCTGATAAAGAAAAATACTTACGTCTCCATAGAAAAATCGTATTAAAATTGAAATTATTCGAAAAATCTGGGCAAAGTTGGCATGTTTCACGGTACGTGATATGAATTGTTTTATGATTCTGCCAAAATGGCCTTTTTAGGCCCCCTGAGCATGATACATATCATAGTCATAGTAATGCAATTCCTTTGTAATATTACACTGGGTCCATATTTCTATAGCTCATGGTGGACTAGAAACTTCAGCAGTAGATACGTCTGCAATCAAAATTAATTTCCGAATAAAACACAAAGTGCCTTCTGATTTATGCGACGTCTGAAATAGGTATAACAACTAAGTGCTTATTCTAATTTTGTAGGCACTTGTGTAATATTTTTTTTTTTAAATTATGTATTACTTGTTTTAATTTATTCATTGTGTTATTGTCTGCGCACAATCCAGTGCATGCTGTGCTTTTCTGTAAGTAAGGAGGCGCTTAGACTTTAGTTTTCAACGTGCAAATTATAATGTAATAGTGTACTCATTGTTGAAAAGCCTAGTATTAAATAAATTCAGTCCAAACCAAAACTACGCCAAAATATAGATCTCTAATCTCGCATGACCCAACAGTGTCATTATACAAGATCAGAGCATGATATATGCCTTACATCCTACGATCCCCTCATAACATTACATTTATTTTTCATCGCAGTAGCCGGGCGATACGAAGTGATTTATATTCCTCGTTGGGTAGCCCTTGCCACTCTCACCTGGCTTCAGACTGTCTTCAAGATGTATGTTTTGGCCTTGGAAGGGTTTCCTGTTATGATTTGTGGGCTGCTAATGAAGAATTATCTTGATAGGATGTATATTTTTGTAATTTAGGTGAGCGCTACTTGCTATGCAGCGTTCAAGTTGGGTCAAAATTATTCTTAATTTATAAGGTTCTTCCAGAATAAATGAATGAAAAAAAAAATGAAATGAATGAATCAACGTTTATTTGCGAAAGATGTGGCATAACATTTAAGAATCCTCGTACATTCTGTAATTTTGACAAGGTGGTGAAATAAAAAAATCTAATTAATATATAAAATATTTCCATCCCTGAACGTGGGTTAAATCTGTATATATTTAACCTTTTTATCCTATTGCCTAACCCGCCAGGAAGATCTATCCTGGTGAGTTAGAAAAAACACAAGCTACCTTTCATATTCAAATAGATTCAATTAACGAAAAAAAAATTTGCTGGCACTTTTCAATCGCCATTAACCCGCGAGCCCCAATAAAGCCAACCCACACAATGACTTATTTCGTCACTTCCCTTTTTCAAGCAACTCGCTTAGAAGGGTACAAAAATACCCTAAAATCAGTATGCCAAAAATATTTCATTCATTCATATCGGTCATAGAAATCTATTCTATTTATTTCCTCCTGTTATTCCGTTTTTTTCTGCTTTTTAGGGTTCCGTACCTCAAAAGGAAAAAACGGAACCCTTATAGGATCACTCGTGTGTCTGTCTGTCTGTCTGTCTGTCTGTCCGTCTGTCACAGCCAATTTGCTCCGAATCTTATGGACCGATTAAGTTGAAATTTGGTACACATATGAATCTCTGTGACCCAAACACAGACGTGTAACGTAAATAAATGAGTTTTGAAAATGGGAGTCATTTTTGAGGGGTAAATAGACAATTTAAAAAAAAAGATTCGCAATCTGTACCGTGTGACATATCAAATGAAAGGGCTTATCGTGAGGATCTCAAAAATATTTTTTCATAATTTTAAAATAAATTGTATTAAAGTTATTTAAGACAATAGACGGAAATTTACCATTCCCCCCCCCCTTATCTCCGAAACTACTGAGCCTAAAATTTGGAAAAAAATACAGAAAATAGTTCTATACGTATAGATTACAGGAAAATTAATAAGAAGTCTATGATCTTGAAACAACATGGTAAATCTCTCAATATTGTGCGTACAAACTTACATTTTCAGTTGGAATGTATGGGAGAACATGTTTTTCAACTACAATGTTAAGTTTGTTCTTGGGATAAATTCATTCCAACTACGGAACCCTTCATTGTGCGTGGTCCGACACGTACTTGGCCGGTTTTTTTCCGATTTTCACCGCTTTTCTTTGGTTTCCTTATTTCCCTCGTCACGTTTCGAAGTCATAGCCCGTGACTTCGCATTCGGTTAAGGTAACAACATACAAAGCGAACCTTTCCCAAACCTTTTATTATCAACACCCGATGCCTACTTTTATAAGTATTTGTTATGGCAAATATTTTAATGGATTCGGCTTTTTTACACCGTAACGTAATTTGTTTAGCTAATCCATAGAGGGACAGTTGATTAAACGTCGGTAGTTACGTTGTAAACTTGAGCTGGCCTAGCACAGTATGGTGTTGTAATATATTAGGGGGACTACAGCACCTAAACCACAGATTACTAAATAGTTACTTCGTGTATAGTCGATGTATCTGTTATACATCACTCCAATACAAAAGCGAAAATACCTACGCTATAATAGCCTACAAAATCTTAATAATAATACCAGCTGTTTGCAGCGAGAAGAAATGTACCATAAGTACACACACAGAGAGTTGAGATTGTTTTTCCCGCCGCGCGAACCACGTGCGAGCGCGTCATCGAGCGAATGTACTAGGGTTGTACCTATGATGATATTGGTAATAAAACGAATGTTGTAAAAAAACAATTAGGTATTTTGTAATTGATGATCAAATAATATGTTTCAGTTTAATGAAATGATAGATGCATTTTTTTCCTTCCCTGAATTCCCGATTGGTAAATTTTATTGTCGAAATATCCGAAACCTCAAAATAATTTTATAAATAGTCAAAGGGGAAACAGGAGCACCACTGAACAATAAGTACGTGGTTTCGGCATTTTGATACTCAGCGCGGTAACCGTGACATGCGAGCGAGCACTCAGGCAGTTGTGCGGTAGCCCACTGTCGGTTGTACCGACGGCGGTATGCGAAGCGGTAGGCATATAACGCGTGGCCTTGAGCGAGTGACGGACGCCTGCCTAAACGCAAAAAAAAACGCAAGTTTTATAATGCCTAAATGTTTTCAGGATATGTGCTAGACTGCATAGAAAAGACAGCGAAGCGCGATGACACAACGCTGGTAATTTATTGCACAATATGAAGCAATTTACAAAAAATCTATTGTTTAGACTAAAACATTAAAACACTAGTGCTTTTGTATGTTGCTTGTAGAATAATCTGACAAAAAGTCATAGTGATTGTATGTATATTAGTATGATTTTTATTGTAAAAAGAAAGTTTTTAGAGGTATCTTCATGATTTTTTTTTTTAATTGAAATTTGTTGTATTATGTTTTCAACACACTATCTACCTAGCATATATCTTGAAGTATATAATTTTTTTTTCTGATTTTGTTTACTGTAGTCAATCATATACTTTTAGATATTGTTTATAAAACATGCGTTTTTTGCGTTTAGGTCCGGTTAGCCCCTTAAAAATAAAATATCTGAGCGATACAGCAAATACACGATGATACTTGGGGAGCTTCGAGCCATTGTATTCCATTTTACATTGAAAAGTGTCGATACTGGAAAATAAGATCACAATCACCGTCACATCTCTCATAAAGAATATTTTATGTGAGGCAATGTGACAATGTAACCTTTTTATGCATAACATAACAATCATAATATCATTGCTCGTATTTGTCATTCTACTGAAAAATCACCGGTTAGTAAAGTTGTTTGTAAGTGATAAACCAGCATACCTACCACGAGCTCTTAACGCGATCCACTTTAGGACCTAAACTGAACTGTTCTGCTAATTCGTACCATGACGTCAGTTTAACGATTCAATTTAGGCCGTGAAATCTGGATACCTACCACGAGCTCTTAACGTTCATTCACTTTCAACGATCCAAATGCCGCTGAGTGTATTGGACGTCATGGTACGACTGTGAACGATGCAGTTTAAGAACCTAAACTGAAATGTCTTGCTTTTGAATCGTTTTTAAATAGTTCATGGTAGGCCTCCTGTATGGTGTTACCATAGACTTATAAAAAAAGATGAGACTCCGCGCCACGCATATCGAAAGTGAAGCACCGTACCGATCTATGTGTGCGTGATTTGAGGCCTGTGATAAGTTATTCCTTGACACTTTTTCTGGGATGTAGAATTATTTTTACACCTTTTCGCTACACAACAAATTATTTTATTTTATTACCTGACACAATTAGTACCTGCACAGACGCTGTCGTGTTACGTAACGGCGAACGGTCGGCATACTATGATGTAAATGTGAGCGTGAGGCGGCGTGTTTGTACAAACGGTCCGGTCCGATATTTACTGTGCTTCACTTTCGATATGCGTGGCGCGGAGTCTATCTTTTTTATAAGTCTATGGGTGTTACCTTATTGTTTGTTTATCGGAAGTGTTGGTCATAGAAACCACATTTTGCCTGTGATGTTTTGATATGATTCCCGGGTTGGGCATCAGGGTTATTCCATCTGGAATTTCTTCCGGAATAAATCGTCTGGATTTGTGTGTTTTTTTGTGGTGTGTTCTGGCTAATAAGGCATGTTAAGGCTTTCCCCTTATCACACCTCGGACACTTCATACAACGCTCGCAAAATAATTACCTATTACTAATACTTATCCAAATGACGTTTAACACGAGCAAATGTGTGAGTGAACTCTAGTAGGATTGACTGTCGTGCGTAGCGTAAAAAATGGCGCGAAAAGTGCAGCGATTTGCGTCGGTCGAACCGAACGACGACGGCGCTGCCCGAACGTGTACATTCAATTATAATAGTTATTATGTAAAAGAGGTTTATTTATTCAATCAATAATGACAAAATAATGTACAACATAACTAAATATTGCTTACACTAAAATATTTTCGTTTAAATGGCTGATCCCTAAATAATCGGTTATTAGGGAAATCGCATGGTATTAAAAATGCGAAATATTACTAACGGTAGTACCTACTAAAACTCAAATTAAATTGTGTGTTCGTGTAGGCGGGGGCCTAAAAAGGCCACTGGCAGAATCATAAAACAATTCATATAACGCAATACTTACATCTGTTTGACAGTTTCACACCTATATATCCCTGAAGGGTTAGGCAGAGGTGTACCTATAGCATTTTACGAAACTCCATACAAAACTATCATACAGATGAAATTGTGTGATATTAATTGTGTTATGATTCTGCCAAAGTGGCCTTTTTAGGGCCCCAGTACAGTGCTGCGGTTCATACGATTATGCGAGCGCCGTTGCTAAAGAGTCTGCAACGATTACCTCGAATTGCGGGGTGAGGTGCGGTATCTGATATGAGCGCGGGGAAGGGACTGTCCCTTCTGTACATAGTACTATAATGTAATTTTGTGCCCCTATTACATGTGACTTGAACATACGTTGCGAAAGGCAGCAGGTGTACTGTAGGTACACCTCTGCCTTATCCTTCGGGGTACACCAGGGTGATATTAGTGTAGATTAGTAAAGTTGTTCGTAAAAGATACAAGCCTGCAGGCTATCTACCCCATCGATGACACTATAGGCCGACCGCTTATCTAAGACATTCACTGAGGTACCTGCGCGGTGCGGAAGGGGTGATAGTTGTCACAAGTTGACGAATCACTGAGCTCTCGCATCCCGCACCGCGCTGCTACCTCAGACAACGTCTCAGTTAAGCCGTCGGGCTATAGTAAGCATTTAACTTACCCCTCGATCAAGGGTGCCACAAAACAGAATTTTTATGTTACACTACGGTGTAAATGAGACTATTTTCACCAAAAGAGGAAATTGCCTCCGTTGAGTGGTTTCATTTCAGTAATGTCAAACGACTTCAGATATTTTTTAGTCACAAAATTGGAATATTTTGTAAAATGGAACATTTGAATACGCCGAATTTATTCAATACTAGTTTTGATTTACATATTTTATATGGATACCACAAAAACCTTTAACTCAATTTAAGCGGTTCTGTGAATAAATTGATACCTAGCTTTTCCCGGAATGCTGTTCAAATTGCGTTAAAATATAAAGCAATATTTGTATTATCAGGTTCCTTTTTATATACCAAGTAAATATCACAATATTATGAGTTTTGCATGTTTGTCTAAAACGCAAAGCATTACATTTTTTTATTGTTATACTATTTGTGTGACGATTCTGACTAATCTATCCTGATAGACCCTAAAAGAGTCAAACTCAAATTCAAACTTAAAGCATTCTTTTCAAAAATCAAACCAAGGTACTTTTGAATTGTCAAGAGGTCGGTCAGTCAGAAAGACGCAGCTAGTTGACCCGCCCAGCCCCATCTTAGGTTCGTAAACTTATCGCCAACATCAGCGATGCTTGTCATGGAGTATATTATGGTGTTCATTGCAATAGATGTTGCCGTATACGATCCAGGATGAAAAAATGTGCCAAATTCCATACAAATCCGTTCAGCCGTTTTAGCGTGAAAGTGTAACAAAAAAACTCACTTTCGTATTTATAATGTTCATCAACATCATCATAATTTCAGTCGAAAGACGTCCACTGCTGGACATAGGCCTCCCCCAAGCACCTCCACTTTGACCGGTTCTGTGTTTCTCGCATCCAACGGATTGCCGGAAGACGTAGCTTTGGAAGGCCTCCCACAAGGTGGACCGACGACCTTGTGAAGGCCGCAGGAACCCGTTGGATTTATACTATTAGTTAGGATTATTTCTCTAACAGTCACATTTTAGCAACGTAACACAAATAGTTATCAGCATATATAAAAAAAAAAGACTCAACATAAAATTACAAAGCAATATTTACCACAAAAGCACAATCGCATACGCCCTTTTCGAAGTTAAAACCAGGATCAAAGGAGATACCAAAGCACGCTCGATTGCGCATGGACACTCACAAAATGAACTACTAGTTCCAACCAAAGAGAATACCTGCTGTGACACTGACAACCTCACAATGTCATGACAACTAGTGTCAGTGACATCATCAGATCATTAAGCCGTTTGACGGGACGGTCGACGGCAAAGGACTGGATTAGACGGGATTAGATCTTGAGGATTTGATTCGGAGATTCTGCGATGGAATTTATGCAGAAGGTATGTTGGATTGGTCTATGATGAAATTATAGTAGGTCTAACAGATTAAGATTACATAATCATTAATAACGCTAATCTATTCTATTATTATGTAGCAAATTGCTTGTTTGTACATACACTTCCAAAATATATTTGTCACCTTATGGGCTATTTTTGTCTGCTTATTGTGCGATGGAATCTGCTTTATAGACTCAGCATTAAATATTACGTGATAACGTGAATACCGCAGAATGACATTCAGCCATTTTCTAAAAATGTCATTTTCATGCCATTTTCTGTCAGAGTCTAACAATAATAATTAAAATAATTATATTTAATAAAACAGTGTTAAAAATATCAACTTTATATTGGTCAAAGGTGTTTGCTATTTTGATCTTTGTTACCAAGTAATTTAATGTAGTTTTCTATGTAATAATCTATTCAGTGCCGTAGCTTCAAAGGTGTTATATGTTCTGACTTGATAAATGAAAGAATTCTAAAAGTAACGAAGATAAAAGACAACACTGCATTATACAACTAGTGGGGTAAAGTACGGTTTGAACAGAAAGTTTATCCACAACAAATAAATGAAGATCGTGAAGATACCTTGAAAAAAAGCATCCCGAAAGGACATAGGGTAGATTGTTGCCAATAATGAGTTGAGTGATTGTAATGTAAATTGTAAGGAACCAATAACCTATACTCGACTGCTAATCACGTATCACAAGATTAAACTAACAAAAAGTACCTATTTGCCCTAACTGTACACAAGTTTTATAATCACACATTTTCCTCCTTAGCCTTTTTTTTTTTTTTTTTTAAGGATGGGAAATCATCCAATGACCCCTCCCGCTCTGGGTGGAGCGGAAGGGAGTGTCAGACTCTTACTGACTAAAACCCATCCGTGTTCCTTCCTTAGCCCTTTATGTTCCGGGGCAGTGGTAACCCTTTCGGACAATCCCGCTGCCCCGGCAGGCTTCGGCCCTAACGGGCCCCTCCATGTCTGCTGACATCTCTTTGAGGCGCGCGTGGAACACATACGCGCCGTCCGGCACGGGCCTGGTCCTGATCGGACGGCGAGCTACCCATTACTCGCCGTCCGCAGGCCCGCGCCTACGGTGGCCGGGAGTCGTCACGCGGCTCCCGACGCCCGGAGCGTCTACCGCGGCGGCTGGGACGGGCGGCCCTCTCGGCTCTCTCCCTCTCCCATCCCGCCACCTCCTTCGCTAGCATGACTGCTTCGCAGAAGGAGGTGACTGCCTCCCACTCCCTCTCGCCCCGGACCATGGCTTGGACCAGGGCCGGGCGCGAGAGGTCGCCGCCGCTGCCGATCGCCTCTACGAGGACACGGCGGTGCTCTGCCCAAGCGGGACAGACCTCCACCGTGTGCACCACCGTGTCCTCTGGGCGATCCTCGCAGTGGTGACACCCGGGCGTTTCCTCCCGCCTGATTATGTGCAGGAACCTCCCGAAACATCCGTGTCCGGTGAGGACCTGCGTCAGGCGGTAGGTGAGGGCGCCGTGACGCCTCTCTAGCCACTCCTCAAAGAGGGGCCTTACCGCCGCTATCGCGGCGTGCCCTGCGCTGGGTTGCGACAGTCGCGCTTTCCATGCCGCCATGAGATCGCGCCGGAGGTCCGTCCGCTCCGCAGCAATTTGCCGCGGAAGCGGGTTTTCCCCCCGGCGTAGTGCCTCCGCGCGCCACTCATACAGGCGCGCGAGGACTATCGCCTCCAGATCCCATGGCGGCAGTCCGGCAAGGAGGCTTGCCGCCTCGCGCGAGATCGTGCGGTACCCCCGTATCAGCCGTATGGCTACCACCTTTTGGGGCGCGTTCAAGTAGTGGGCGGCTCGAAGCCGCAGTGAACGCGCCCACACCGGGGCGCCATACACGGCCATGGACCGCACGACCCCCGCGTAAAGCCTCCGGCAGGAGGCGTTTGGCCCCCTCAGGTTGGGCAGGAGCCGCTTGAAAGCGGCCCCAGCCCGTTCCAGTTTGGGGGCCAAACGTCGGAAGTGCTCCACGAAGTTCCACCGGCTGTCGAGGACGAGACCCAGGTTTCCTCCTTAGCCTAACTGTACACAAGTTTTATAATCACACATTTTCCTCCTTAGCCTAACTGTACACAAGTTTTATAATCACACATTTTCCTCCTTAGCCTAACTGTACACAAGTTTTATAATCACACATTTTTCTCCTTAGCCTAACTGTACACAAGTTTTATAATCACACATTTTCCTCCTAAGTTCTAACCAGTGCCTCCAAACAAAAAAGTACCCTTTCCCCTTCACTCTGAAACCTCTGAAAGTATACAAAACTCCTTTGACTTCCGTAAACTGTTCCAGATATTATCGCTTGAACTAAGACAAAGTTATGACCACCAACCGTTTCGAGTTAGCGATAAAGACCTTCGAGATAATTTTCGGAGCCTGCACCAACTGTAGATAATAAAGCAGGGCAAGATGAATTAAATAAAAACAGAAATCTCATTCTATCAAAGATCAAGCGAATGCGAAATTTTTGTTAGGGGTTATGACTACATTGCTTGCAACCTTTGCACAGTAGCCTAAACGTCAGTATCAATAAAACCAGTATAATTAAGCTAAGTAATAACAATCGCACGGGTTGATTGATTAGGTTAAGTTTAGTCGATACGTGGATGGGTGACCATATTTACATACCGAGACCCTCCGTGCCTCAGAAAGAACGTTAACCCGTTGGGAATGGCTGTCATTCTTGAATCTTTAACAGTCGTTACGGGTCGTCAGAAGTCCGAAAGTCTGACAACTAGTCTTGCCAAGGGGTATCGTATTACCCAGTAACTGGGTTGTGGAGGCAGATATTCAGTCTCTCCATGTAAAATACTGGTATTCGGCTGCATCTGGTTAAACCCGAAGCCGACCCTAACATAGTTGGGAAAAGGCTAGGCACATGATTCTATTGAAACTCCGTAATAGACTAGGCCAGCGCCCTAATCGCGTAACATACTGTCAACCTCAATTTGAATAATTTTTAAGGATATTGTTAATTCATTGCTTGATATGTTCGGAAAATTTCTGATAAGGCGGGAAACACATAATATAGGCCATAACTCCTTCCATAGCTATTTAATTATTATTTTATCACTCTGTGACCTAAACCCACCCCCTTAAGTCACGCTTATCTGTGACTTATTTAGTTCATTTTTACACAGAAAAGTGTGACTTAAGTGCGCGTTTAAGTCACACGTGCTATAAAATACTATACGATACATGTTACTTAAGTAGTGTTAATGCACGGCGGGCGTTTAGTACCCTCGCTACGCGCGAGCGCTAATTTCACGCTGTCCAATAATGGAGTACTTAAGTCACAAGTATCGTAATGTACTATTTAACATTGTGCCTTCTGTGATTCCTTACGTTGTGGTCAAAAAGAACTTTTTTCATCAAGTCTAGGAGGAGGTACGTCAGAAGAAAGATGTCAAAAATGAACACTCACAAAAGGGCTGTTAATGTTCGCATTAACATATTTTTGTTTAGTAAGGGAGTAAAATGTTGTTTTTTATAAAACTGCCTTGAATGATACCATTAGGTGGAATTTTCAGGCAGTCGGTAAAAATAAGAAAGATTTGTTAACTCACATTATTTTTGATACTTCTTGATCAAACGAGGAAATAAGAACAGTCCGTACACAGTTATTTTACATCTGACAGCTGCAACCTAACAGCAACCTTATTAAAACAAAAATAAAGATCATTGTGATTTTAACAGACTTGATAGTTGCAACAACTCAACAGCAACCTTATTGTCACGAGATTAAAGAACGCTGTGCTATTGACAGTGATGCAAAATAACTGTGAATGAACTGTACCTCTATACTCAATATCTTTATTGTTTTATCTCCTATCAGAATTTAACTGTAATGACACCTTGGTCTTTTTTTAAATGTTTTTATAGATCTGTAATATTTATTTCTGTAAGTAGGTTTATACAAACACATTTACAAGAAAACAATAGTTAAAAAAAAAAATGATCGCGCGGCCGATCGCTTTGGTTATGACGTGGGGTAAATGTAAAATTGTACATAGACTAAGCACTGCGATTGGAAATGAGCAAACATTAAATAAACAAGAATCGTTTGTTAAAACAAATTTGCTCATTTACTCTTACATTTACTCTTTTTAATATATATAAATAATAAAAAACTAAATTAAACTACATGGTCACCTTACCTTATACGCCGACGACACTTGTTTATTTTACTTCGAATCTTCCATCCATCACATTATCTCACAAGCACAAGACGATTTAAATACCCTATTCGCATGGTTTCAGTTCAACCTTCTAACAATAAATATCTCTAAAACATGTTATATAATATTTAAAGCTAAAAATAAATCAATTCCCTCATATGACCCTCTAACAATAAATGATATCCCGCTACAGCAAAAACCATGCGAAAAATACCTCGGTCTAAGAATGGACAGCTCACTAACGTGGAACGCTTATATAAGTATTGATCATGTAAAAAGTAAACTTTCGGCACTCTCCGGGTCACTGCGTAACATTGTTCGTTGTATTCCACCAAAATTGCGGTATACTATTTACAACTCCCTAGTAAAGCCACATCTACTTAATTTAATCGAAATTTGGGGCAGTGCTGCAAAAACAAAATTATCAGAACTTCAAACTACCCAAAATAAAACCATAAAAATAATATTCAACTACCCATATCTAACATCTACCAGTAAAATTTATCAAGACACAAAAATAATGAACATAAAACAACTTTATATTTATAACAAATGCAGTTTCATCAGAAATATTCTCAACAAAAGCGTTCACTCAAACATAACACTCACTCAATATAAACAAGTTAGTCAACGCAGTACACGGCGAGCAAGCTTGCTAGTTTTACCAAAAACTAGAACTTCAACTAACTATGGCAAAAATATGCTAATTTTTGAAGGAGCACAGCTTTATAACAAATTACCGTCCTCTATAAGAAATGTACACTCTTACAATGCATTCAAAACTCAACTTAGCCAGCACATAATTGCGAATCGATCACTTCTGGAGAAATGAATGCATTGGATGGGTAACTATTAAATTGTAATACTGATGACGAACATATTGTAATCTATATTTTTCTTTTTATTATTATTCTCAAGTAAGTGAGTTATGTCTTTATTCGGAATAAAGCTTCTTTAAACCGAAATTAGGAGCATTTTTTAGCTACTTGTATTTAATTCAAAACTTAGTTTAATCACTAACACGCACACACATTTGAGTAGCGTTAACGTTCACGGAAACGCTTATTGTCGTAGCTACAATACAATTAGGTATATTTGAAACTCTTTACGATTCCAAAACCATAATGACAAATCAATATAAAATACACTCATCACTGTCTCATAACAGGGTTGTGGAGGTCAGATAGGTAGTCGCTCCATGTAAAATACTGGTATTTAGCCGCATCCAATAAGCCTGGAAGCCGATCCCAACATAGTTTGGAAAATGCTAAACAGATTGAATAGTTATCCACATACCCCTCGTCTGACGCAGTCGGGTAAAAAGCTACTTTATCAAAACAAACATTAAAAAAGACCCTAGAAATGTCCCGGGAAATCATTAGAAGTGGAAAGTACCTACGTACTTGTTGAAAAACATAAATTGACTTTCCCGCGCCTAAATACCCTCAGTAGCCATTTGTTAAATGTAAAAATGTGGAATATAAATGCAAATATGGACATTAACAGCCCTTTTGTGTTCCGTCGAAAGTTTTGTCAGCGAATATATTCTGTGTTTGAGAGATAATTCCGTTTGGAATTTGAACAAAGTTTCTTTTAGTTGGTGGAATATTAGCAATAGGTATTTATGGCATTACAGTAACAGGGAGGTTGTGAAAAGGTCATTTGTCTCCTGAAAAGACCTTGTTGGGGGTCCAAAATGAGTGGCTAAATGATAACAGCCGTATGGGTCGATTCGTATGAGAGAAATAAATGAAGGGTGACCTACAGTCCCTTCCGTGCCCTGGGAAGGCACGGAGCCCGAAAGTCTGACAACCAGTCTTTCCAATAGGTATCATGTTACCCAGTAACTCTCCCGTTTGGAGGTCATATAGGCAGTCTTTCAATGTAAAATACTGGTATTCAGCTGCATCCGGTTAGACTGGAAGCCAACCCAACATAGTTGGGAAAAGGCTAGGCAGATGAAAGTAAATTAAATATAATAAAATTCTAAAATTCTATCGATTCGTTCGTATTCAAAAAATTCTCAACCATTTATGCACAGGTGGGTTAGCTAATTGCTATAACTGACTAGTACCTAAATTTTGTAAATCTTTCAAAATACTTTGTTACAATATTTTTATTCTCTGTATTTTTTTTTTCTTTTTTGACAATATTTTGTTTGGTTGGCTATTCTTCTCTAATTAGGTAGTTAACCAATAAGTTTCCTTGTAATATGAAACATAATTATAGCCAATTAGCCATAAGGCATGTTCCAAAATAAGGTATTTTCTAACAATATACCCAATTAGTTTCAACCTCAAGTGGAATTCCAAAAGTAATAAGAGAGCTACCATTTCACAAATAAATCAGAAAAATTGGCTTTTCCAAAATCATTTTTACACAATAAATGAAATGTTTGATTATAAGGGTAGATTATAATATTATAAGAGATTAGATATTATATTAGATTATTATTATTTTCATATTAGATTTATTTAGTTGTCTAGTACAAAATGTTATTGTTGTGTTTTTATTTTATATTGTATAAGTAGTAGATTTTATATGTAGGTATCTTTATGTCCATAGTCTAAGTATTTTGTATTGTTGATTAGAGTATAAGTAGTTTATTATAAGCTAGGTTTAACACCCACGTGTACTTTATTTTTTCGTTAGCCTGTACTGTCCCACTGCTGGGCAAAGGCCTTTCGTGTACCTACCTAATATTGTAAATAATCTTATGCCGCTTTTAGTGGTGGATGTGTCTTAAGGGACAATTCCCGTAATTTTAATAATGTTCGCAGTCTGAAGGCCAATTCTCGTAATTTAAAACGTTCAAAATCTAGTCGCAGTCTCATTTCGGCGACAAAAAAATGTCAAAAACTTGTCAAAATGTAGGGAAATTAAAGGTATTTTTGACAGATTGAGACTGAGATCAGACTGTGAACGATCTTAAAATTACGAGAATTACCCCCGAGATCTCAGTCTCAATCTGTCAAAAATACCTGTAATTTCCTTAGGTACATTTATGTCATGTTTTTGACATTGATTGTCGCTGAGATGAAATTGCGACTAGATTTTGAACGTTTTTAATTACGAAATTGGGCTTCAGAATCTAAAATACTAACCAACTTTGTACCTACCATATACCTACGACGAATAAATGTCTTTGTCTTTTAGCTTGAATACCGAATTATTGGCAGTTCTATGAACCTATCCAGCAAAATTGCTTGTTAGATAAAATAATAAGATATATTCAAAGTAATAATAACAACTACGGGCTTTTATTTTGTATGAAAATCTAACCTTTCCTTGTAACTATGTAATGTTACGGTTTCCTAGAAAACCGCCACATAATGGCCGCATTGACAGTTGTCATGAAAATTATGGCACTCCGTGGTTGAAGAGCATTGCGCATAGTGAGGGCCCGAACAAGGCGCGAGTGAGCTCGAGATACTGTGAGTGCTGATGTCACAGCTAGTAGCCGGTGACATCGCAGCCTGAGTTGTTGTTTGGGGACAACCGGGATAAAAGGCCTTACCAACCAGTTCCTGACCATCGGACTTATGAAACCCTAACTTGTTAGTGATCTTCTACCACTTTGACTCTTATAAGATTCTAAATAACCGTATTTTCTAAAGCGCCTAACGTTTGATCAGAGCATCAAAACTACCCGAAAAACTGATATTATTATAAATCTTGAAGAAATATTGACTTTCAGTCACTTTTATTTTTTACCTTGAACGACTGTCATGGGCAGTCCGATCAAAAGTTTAACATGCTGTCTGGAACAGTATATCTCCTTTAAAAAATGGCCACCCATCTACGAACTGACCGTGATAAGAAGTTCTTAATTTCAAACTTATTTATAATTATATTAATTAGACTGTAACCTAAAGTTGCTGATACGGTGATTGCTAATTATTAGACACCTTTAATTTTAATATGTCTACACCGGCAATGGTAGTTTGCTTAATATACCAAATACTCAGAAATTAATTATATTCTATTCTATAAGCAGCAGCTTAAATCACAATCTGAATCATTTTAAAGGATATTGATAAAATATTGCTTCATAATGTCTGCTCAACAACGTCACTAACGAAATGAATGTTGTTAAACTGTCAAAATGAAAGTAATTCCTTCTGTCAGTGTGTTATACAATTACCAACAGGGCTTACAATTCGAACGTCAAATTTATTTATCTTCACACAAAGGTAAATAAAAAATCTAAAATAAGGTCTAAAATGTAACTCAATCAATGCAGGGCTCGTTCCGGTGACAGACAACAAAGTGAAAAGTAAATATTTACTGTAATCAGAGGAGAAAGTTTACCAACTGAGGTTTACCGAACAAATAAATACTGAGGATTTAAATTAAAAAGTTTTTTACTTCGCAAACTGGCCAACGAATTTCAACAATAAGTTGATTTGAGGTTGTGATAGCGATGGGGTTTGCTTTTGGTGATCTTGGGGCATTGAGATGTTAAGAGTTTGGTCGGAAAGGCCTCAATATAATTATGGATTTCAAAGTTAGATTTCCTTCAAAATGTTTAGTTATGGACATGTGCATCCTTCCCATTCTGACCTATGGATCCCAGACTTGGTCTTTGACAAACATTTAAAAGTCCAAACTCAAGGTTTGCCACGTGTAAAGGAGCGCAGTATTCTAGACGTCAAATTGACAGACCATATTCGCAACACCACACTGCGCTCCTGGATCACTGACGTTGCTCAAAAAACCGCTAAGCTGAAGTGGGATTGGGCTGGCCACGCCTGCCGTATGCCCAATGTGCTGTGGATCAAAATAACCACCACGTGGATCCCTGACACAGATAGATTATCACACCAAGATTCCATCTGGCTATAATGGCGGCTATAGCCGACAGGATAGACAGTCCAATAATGTGGCACTGGATGACCACTCATCGTGCGTCATTCAATTATTTAAAATAAGTTGTTTTTAGTGTATATGTTTATTATATATATGTATGTTTTTGTGTATAAAATTGTAATGTGTATTGTTTTATGGACTTAAGGTCTGAAATAAATGTATTATTATTATTATTTTTTTTATGCTTTAACATATCTCGGGACCATGGGGTCCCGGTCCTTTGAAAGGCGTACGAGGGGCCGAAGCCAACTCGCAGAGGCCCGTTGAACGTTTTTAATGAAATGAGGCACCAACCGACGATTATCCCTGTTGGCACTATGCAAGTGCACCCAAGGACAACCCCCGGTTGGTGTAGGACTATTGCAGGATATGGAAAATATGACGTTGGACTATGGGTTTGGGTGGCTAAAGTGGACTGGTTACCATGAACTATGGAAGAACTATGACCCCTGCCTGATCAATGTTTTATATATACACGAATAAAATGGCAGGGGGTGACTTGCACACTCAATAGCGGGCCCCCGGAAACGGTCGCTAGCACATAGTGACGTAGTGCCAAGGGGGCAACATCTCCTGAGGTGCTTATGAGGAGTGGAGAGGTATTCCACGGCTATCAGGACAATCCCGGAAGTACGGTCAAGATCTATATTATTATTATTATTATTATAATCATTAGTGGTCCCCTTTAGCCCTGGATCGAAAGAGCTGGAAGTCATGGGGAGAGGCCTTTGCCCAGCAGTGGGATGATGCAGTCTAACAGTAACAGCTGTATTTCCACATTCAAAAGAATCAAGTACCTAATTCGAACAAATCAAGTTCAATAATCAAGTTTTGTATCACGCCTGTATACCTATTTATGTATTTTCATTTGATTCAAGTGTAAAGTAATTCTTAAGTATATAGTTTTAGTTTTTTTTTGGTTTCTGTCATATGCTTAAAATTTTGCATTCACGCATATTCAATTTTTGGGTCGAATATAGGGCAAGAGGTTTTTAATAGCTAGTTACCCCATCATTTATCGCTCATTAATTTTATGTACTTAATTCTAGTTACGTTAATGGGTCTCTAGCAAACGAAGGGGCCGATTAACGTATTTTTTTTGCTTCTAAAAGGGCCATTATTTTGTGAAATATAATGAGCATTGGGACATTATACCTTTATATGAGAACGATTGATGTGCTATTTTGTATCCTTACTCCCAAAACAGATATGAAAACAATATCTAGGTCTACTTAGGTGTTTTTTTATTCGCGGGTATCGTATCCATTAAAATTACGGGACACTTCTTTTGTTAAAAAATAACCGTCATTTTTGCTTTCAGAATTTAAGACCTAAACAAATGAGTGTTTTTAAAAGTCACCGTTGTAGCACAGAAAACAATGCGAACAAAGCCTGTGAAATATACATATTTTGAGCGAACGTGTGAACATTTTGGCCTGAAACGTCTGGCGTATTATAAACGTTTTTCAAAAAATCAAAATCAAAAGTCATTTATTCAAACTAGGCTGAGAATCAGCACTTTTCGAACGTCAAAATTACATAAGACAGTCCCCCAAAACGCCCGCCCTTCACCACTTCCTAGTGCTTTCGCTGGGGAGAAGAAGTGGCGCAACAAACTCCCCAGCAGCACAGCTGTCTGTTCAGTTATAAAATACTCGACTGTATACAAAACTAGACCTGCAAAGTATCTAATTAACATTACAGGACACAGAACATTCAATAAAATTATTTGCCATATGTTAGTTTATTTATGACGTTTTGGGGCTTGAATGACGTTGACAGGACACGCTGTTGGTAAACTTCGTAAAACATGAAGAGTAACTTAAAGTGGATAAGAGAGAGATTAAAACAGAAGAAGAACTAGCGATCGATTTCAGGGGATCAGACCGGATTATAACACATTTACTTGTGCAATTATTTTGTGTAATGTTACTTTTTTTATTTTGTTGTTGTTGTTGTTGTTGTTTTGTTTTTGGGGGACTGTCTTATGTAATTTTGACGTTCGAAAAGTGCTGATTCTCAGCCTAGTTTGAATAAATGACTTTTGATTTTGATTTTTGATTTTTATAATGTTACTATTCAAAAAACAAGATGGCGTCTTGTTTTTTGAACACATTTCAAGTGACATTTGCAGTTAGTTCCGATTTTAGATTTTTTCATCAAAGTAATAACCTTTTAGTACTGTGTAAGTGGCCTCAAAATTAGTTGAACAGTTTTCCACATAAACTGTGTGACACCACATTATGATTTTAAAGTTCTAGTGATCCAAATGTTTAAACTGCTATAACGCTTTTGTTGAATAGTTCAACTACCTATAACTTATCATTAAAAAAATATCAGTTACTCCTAAGGTACAGAGGCCAGCACATCAAGTTACCCCAATCTGTCAAATTTCTTTGATAGATTTTCAACTTTATTACAAAGGAATAAGGTTCATATTCAATTGGGAAAATTTGACAGATTGGAAAGCTTGATGTGCTGGCCTGTGTACTATTAGGAGTACCTGATAATTTTTTTATTTTAAATCAAAGTGGAAAAATTTCAAGTAACTTTTGGAGGGCACTGTATGTAATGGCCAAAGCACCTCTCTGGATACGCATAAATGCGTGCTACTAATGTGCTACTAATTATTGGCAGGGCCCGCTTATAGAAATATTGAGCTCCGTATTGACAGCGTACCAATCAAGGTACGCCGACTTCGCCATTAGTTGGTAGCAGAAGGGGTAACGTGTTACCTTGGAACTTAGTTGTGGAAGGTAGATAGGCTGTCAGTCCATGTAAAATACTGGTACTCAGCTGCATCGTAGAAAAAATCATAGACTGGAAGCCGACCTCAACACAGTTGAGAAAAGGCAAAAAGAGACGCGCGTAGAGTAATTGAGTGAGACTCAATGAATTCAGTATTGTATACAGTCAAGTATTTTATAACTGAACAGACAGCTGTGCTGCTGGGGAGTTTGTTGCGCCACTTCTACTCCCCAGCGAAAGCACTAGGAAGTGGTGAAGGGCGGGCGTTTGGGGGGACTGTCTTTTGTAATTTTGACGTTCGAAAATTGCTGATTCTCAGCCTAGTTTGAATAAATGACTTTTGATTTTGAATCTATCCTTTAAAATAGGTATACAGGAAGCGAACAAAACCTTATGATTTTCTTCTTGACGACCTAGAGGCGTTTACGGGAGATTAGTCGGAGAAGGTAACGCACAAGAAACAATTGAAAGCTACAAGGCGAAGACCTTTATCCAGCAGTGCTGAAAAAATAATTTTCTCTCTACAAAGCATTCACAGTAACTCAGCCTACCTTTATTAGATACAATGTATTTGTCGCAGCCAATTGGTCAAATTAGCCGTTCAGTTAACCAACCGCCTAGCCTTTTAACTAAACAGCCTGAATGATATTCAATTACAGTTGGAAGTCTGTAACCAATCACGCGCGAACCGAATTGTTCGCAGTAACTAAGCCAGGGCACCCCGACCAAATGGGTTAGGTTAGGTTAGAACTGTGATCAAGCGCGTGCGAGCCGAGAGAGCGAAGCGAGGCGAGCACTACATTTAAAGGCCAGGCGGTTAACTAAACGGCAAATTTAACCAGTTGGCTGCGTCATATTTACCATACTTTAACCCAAACATGTCATTTCAAAAAAAATATTTTCAAACAGATGTGAGAGCTTGTCTCAATTACGGGTAAATGGTTAATTTAGATAACATGTTGTTTACCACATTTCTCTTGTACCAAGTTGAGTACCAAGTTTTCTGTTTCAAAGACTCTGTAATTTGTTAACAGGAAAATTAAGGTAAAACCACTATTGTATTTTGTTGACTGAAGTCTCACATATCAAAATGAAATTAGTACCTTTTGTAGAGGTTTATTTATAACTCACACATAACGTGTTGTGTAGATGTTTATTTACACATAACTTGAACTACCTAATAAGAGACAAAAATAAATTAAATCGTAGAGACAAATTATGTGGAAGACTTACTAGACCTCGTTATTTGCTGTGCCCATTGATTGATTCTGATTTTGGAATGGCTAGTTATATTTATACTAGCTGCGTAAGTTTCGGTTTAGGGGGATGAAAAATAGATGTTGGCCGATTCTCATAGATACCGGATAAGCACAAAAAATTTCATCAAAATCGGTCAAGCCGTTTCGGAGGAGTATGGCAACGAAAACTGTGTCACGAGAATTTTATATATTAGATGAAAAGAAAGAAAAAACAAAGAAAAGTAAGTTTATTTGTCACAGAAGAACGTGTACAAAAAGATAAAGTACTCGAATAGTAAAGGAAAATGAAACAAAATAGATATTTAATCACGAGCATAAAACAGAAATAGTCGACAGCTGCACGTAATGACTGACAAGAAGGCTTCCACTCAGCATGATGCTGCGCTATAGGAGACCGACAGCACAGCGCTATTTTCCAGTGGTGACCCGAACAGGAAGGGTAGAACGTCTTCTGGGTAGCTGCAGGAACAATTTACGAAGAATATTTTAGCAGCTGGATGAAAGTATAGCTAATTTCTTGCTTTTGGACAGGCCTGTCGCTCGTGGTGGACGTACCTATAGGATGATGATGTCTATATAAACTAAGTCTACGTCATATTTTAAATGCAAATAAGAAATTTATTTTCTCTTTACAAGCAATGAATGGCATCATATTAATTTGGACAAGCTTAAAAATTCATCATCGCCCTAACCTTTTCCCAACTACGTTGGAGTCGGCTTCAAGTCTAATCTGATGCAGATGAATACCAGTATTTTACACGGAGCGACTGCCTGTCTGACCTCCATAACCCAGTTACTGGGTAACACGATACCCATTGGAAAGACTGATTGTCAGACTTTCGGGCTTTTAACGACCCGTAACGACTGTCAAAGATTTCCAAATGACAGCCTGACCAACAGCTTAACGTGCTTTCCCAGGCACGGAGGTATCTTGGTATAATAGATGGTTACCCATCCACGGTCCGAACGCGGCAAGAGTAGTTTAACCTGATCGTTCGACCCCTGGGGCATTTGTTACTTCGCCCCGAGCCCCACAAGCTTAAAAACTATGTTATTGAATTTCATGATGACGACGTTTATAGCAACATTTACCTACTCTATTTTTACATCATTTGATGTAAATCGATGATTGAAATCGTATCATTAGTTTTCTAATAGTTTGATCCCGTAACCAACAACACTTCTTCAAATGGTTCAAATGGAAACACTTCCTTATACCATCCACGAAAGCCACTTTTCACAATTCAGATATTCTCCAAACTAAGATTTGTCAAAATAAAACTCGGCGAGATGACGGTATGCATCATAGTAAATGAGAAAACTTTGATTGGACTAAACCTTCAGATATTCATTAGAGGCTTCAAACGAAATTACCATTCGTAAAAACTTGGCCCCATTTGGAACATGGTACGTATGGTTGGGATGCCAGAACGGAGTTTAGGTGGCCTTAGTACTTATTCCTTGTATGTTAAGGTCTCTTTTTGATTGCTTTTATTATATTCATGTAATTTGTATGAAAGAATACCTAATTAGGTATGTCCTTTGAATGACGTCAGACTTTACAGTACTAAATGAATGGGGGAATGCTCTATTAGGAAGCCCGCGAAATTCAAATTTTCTTACGTTTTTTTCAATTTGCGGGTCAGTATCAGGTTGTATTGGGGGTGACAGAGGGGCATAGCGGACTCTTACCGGCTAAAACCACGGCGGTGTTCCACCTACCTGCCTATGGTCGGGGGTGTGGGATTCACATATGCATTCACCGCTCCCAAACCCTCTAAGTTCATCTGACCCCGTAGTCAGTTGTCATCACCATCAACATCATAATTTCAGCCGAAAAAGCCTTTTTTTATCGTGGAGAAATGCTCATGCATTCTGCACTACCACGGGGAGATAGTGCAGTTATGTGGGACTCTAAACCCACTAAAACTCCAGGGTTCCTCCTCTGACGCTCACGGCGGGAACACGGGCACGCGTTAGCACTCATCCGTGAACCCGCCGTGTCGTCCGTCACCGGAGCTGAAAAAGCCTCCCCCAGGTCAGCTGTAGTTAATTGAAATTAAGAATTTAGTTTCATAATCTCATTGATTGATATTTATTAATGAATAGTCGTTCATTAGGATTATTTGAACTAGAGGGTTTGCACTGACCTGCGAATATTGCCAAAAAACGTAAGAAAATGTCTGAGGGCTACTGGCCACAAATAATCCCAAAATGAAGACTTTTAGAATTCACCAAATCAACATTATATTATTACTAGCTTCTGCCCGCGACTTCGTCCGCGTGAAATTTCGGCCCCCGACCCACCGCGTCGCATTCCATCGCCCGCCCGTGCTACTAGGTACTTCGTTCTCACTTAGCATTATTTCGGGCGTTTTTTCTTTTTTCTCAGCTCCTAAGTGTCATAGCGTGATATTAAATAGCCTTCCTCAATAATCGGGCTATCAAATGTAAAAATATTTTTTCAAATCCGACTGGTAGTTCTGAAGATTAGCTACCACCTACATACAAACAAACAAATTTTACCGCTTAACCCCCTCACTAAACATCATCATCTAGCCTTTTCCCAACTATGTTGGGGTCGGCTTCTAGTCTAATCTAATGCGGGCTGCATTACTAATTACCCCTTACTAATAAACGTATTATATCAGAGGGGCAATTCTCGTAATTTTAAGAACGTTCACAGTCTGATCTCAGTCTTAATCTGTCAAAAATACCTGTAGTTTCCCTACATTTTGACAAGTTTTTGACATTTTTGTTTGTCGCCGAGATGTGATTGCGACTAGATTTTGAATGTTTTAAATTCGTAATTTTGAATTAGCCATCTGATGAATAGTTACACACCGATTTCTCTCTTTCAGTCGTCAGTAATTTGACTTTCGAAAGAAGAAGAGAAATCGTTGTTTAACTATTCAGACGCTGTACAACGTTTATTAGTAAGGGAGTTATAATATTGTTATAGATTGGTACCACGGATATCTATTGGTACCCATAGACGAACCTACTTTTGTTCCTTTAAGAAACGCTTCGAAAGATTACTTTATTTTCAACATCTAAACAAATTAAACATCCATTCATTTCAAAGTACAAGTACAACAAATTCAAAGAAAACAGCTCTTAATCCAATGAATTTTTAACCGCTTTTCTCTTGGCCTGTTAAGCCAACAGAACAATGTCCGGACTTACTAATTACTAACGTACACAGAAACTATACCACCCTAATTACTAGGAATGGATAAGTGGCCTTAAAATAAAGGGTAAGTTAATTAAGTCTAAATTATTAGGGGTTGTGGCTTGTTTATAATGGATTTTGGAGCTTATTCTGAAAAAGAAACGATACCTTTTACATTGAATGCATGCTTTTTAGATTCATTCCGTTCTGATCACCTGAACCCCCGTCCCCCTCCTCGATCTTCTGCTAGTTCTTCTTCTGTTTTAATCTCTTTCTTATCCAATTTTATCATTCCGATATTTGAACGGGCAATCATGACTTAGTGAAGTAGCAGCAATCTACTGAATGGTGACAACGCAGGTCCAGTCGTTTTGTCCAGCAGTGGACGTGTTTTGCCTGAAACGAGGATAATTTATTATTGTTGCGCGCCACAATTGATGCCTGGTACTTACATGGTGACATTAGTTACCACTAGCGCCGTCTAGTATCGAGTAGCAGAACAAGTAGAGTCAAGATCCTTATAATAAATTCTATCCTAGAACTTTCTAGAACTATCGACAACTGGTCAGTCGGGGCCGGTATATACTCGAAAATTTTAGATGTTTCTACAGAACCCCAAGCTCTTACGACCTTGGGGTTCGTGAAAATAAAAAATGCCGATTCGTGTCTAAACAGCTGTTTACATTTTGGTCAAGTAGGTATTGAACTGTTGTATGAAACAGCAGATTTTGTTTCGTGATTTCAGAGTTGGTCCCATTGTGAAAGTTGTTCAGTTCGTTGGTCTAAAGCACCTCTTCAAGTTTGTAAGGTTATTTTTTTAATAACTTAAATAGGAACTTCAGATAGGTCTAGTTGAAAACTAGCGTCAGGCATTAGTTGTCTGGCATTTTTGCTGAACTGGGCTTTTTGACGCAGCCGTGAGGCACAATTTCCTGTTCTTTTATCGGATTTTACTTTTTATTTGTTTTTATCTGATGTATGTATCTCGTGTATTGTATGTCTTTTAGTTTGTGCTAACTTTCTTTCTTTCTCTGCTTTCAAATAACAAGACCTTTTGGCGTTCAAATTATGTTGACATCCCGAGGTTGATTGTACTGTTTGAAAAACGTTCAAAACCTAGTCGAAATCTCATTTCAGCGACAATCAATGTCGAAAACTTGTCAAAAAACGTAGGAAAATTAGTTTTAGTATTAGTTGATGTGCTGGCCTCTGTACACATTTGTGCAACAGTTCTGCAAAATTTATTTAAAAAAAAAAAACAAGATCGCAGCGTTAGTACTTATTTTAACTACGCGCCAAAAGATACACAAATTAAATTAACTCTTCGCATGTCGAGCGTACAACATGTGTACCGATAACAATAAAATTTCTATTGTGTCTGCTAATTATACGAGCGACGGGTTTATAGTGAAATGTAAATTTCTCCTGCCACCCCAAATGACGTTGATACTGTGGTGAATAGCATGGAAACTCAGACCAAATAAAAAACCTATTTGCTCTGAGCATGGAAAATAATCTTTCATGTGGATACGATGTAACCAAGAAACACATATTAGTATTAACCAAGCTTCTGACTTTTTTTATCGAATGTAATGAGGAATCGATCTTCCCAGACTAATCCTTGTACCGCTACACGTATCAATAAAAAATAATTTATCATCCCTCTCGAGTTTCATAACTGAATCAAGAAACCGTGACATAAAAATATGACTATTGATTCACAAACATATGAAAAATTGCCTTTGCGAAACTCTGTAATATTTTCCCGTGAAAATTGTTGCATGAATCGAAAGTAGGGTTTGGGGTGACAACATTAATTTTCCGTTCCACGTATTACTTTTATTCCACTCACATTTATACAATCATGATCTTTATGCTCATGAAATTATTAATCAAAACCGTGTGGATGAAATTTCAAGGGCTGCAGATAAAATTTTGTTGGGAGCCGACATTTGCGTTTCGTAAGTCCCTAGGAGAAATGTTAGGAATTGGTGTCGACATGTGAACATCTGGCTAGAAATAAAGTACACGTTTTCGTGCTTCGGCCTCATTAGAGGGTAACCCAGGTATCTTGTTGGAAGACGCCTGTTTAAACGTACTAATTAGAAGTATTTCTATCTTTGTTACCCCAGACCTTGGAGTGTTTGATGTAAAGCTTAGAATGTCAAGTTAGGATTTCGTTTTGTTTACCTAACGTCTCAATATTTTTAACGCAGTTTTGCGTAGGTAATTGTTTAATAAATCTATCTCGACTCATTTGATAGCTTATTAGTTAGGAGTCTAATTAAAATCTTGAAGCTAAAAATAATATTATAATTATTATTTACAACGTTCTTATTACTGAAGTCGAAGCACTTTAAATTTATTACATTAAGGACTTATTATACTTATTCGAATACCTAAGTACTTTGACATTTAAAGCATTTACAAAAATTGGAAAGCCACTTTCGTAAAAGTCTGACATAACTTTGAATTCTAGTCTCATTACGACGAAAATACGCAAAAAAATGTGAACACAACTAAGCATAAATCCTCGTCCTGTATTCAAACAGTGTTAAAAAGTCAGGCCGCTAAAACAAGATGTTGCCAAACTAATAAAAAAAAAAAAACTGACGTCGCGGAACTAGCAAGCAAAAGCAAAAGCCAACATTCATACGGTACACATTTTTGTGGAATTCTATTTAAATTTGGAACCACTTGGATGGGGGAGTCGAGATGTTAAAATTTTGACAGTTTGAAATGCTAAGCCCGCGTGCATACACGTAAAATGGCACGAACGCTCTACAAACAAAACTTTGTTTCGGAATTTCCGTGTTTTGTCAAAACATTTTTGCATTTGTATTATTATTTGTAGGTTTTATAAAAATTGTGTTAGCGCGTTGTTGGTGTGTCTTTGTGTAAACTGCATTCACTAGTTTATGCTAAATTTGCACGATGAATGTGCAAGAGGGTTTTAAAAAGCGGAATATTTTTTGGTCGTTTCATTACACTTTTCTGTTTACGCTTTTAGTTTTTTTCCAGCTAAATGAAAAGTGCATCGAAGCGAATAATCAGACTACGTGTTTCAAAATTAATATAAATGACAAGAGGTGGTGTTTTCCAGGAACTGAAGAACTACATAATTATGTTACGTGTCACTGTCAATGTCAACGTCAAAACATTTACTTCGAATAGGCACTTTTAAGGCTCTTTTGAATGTCAAAATGTTCAATATAATAGAATTGAATTTAGTCGTCTCCTCCACAATGTTTCGTAGTTTCGTATGGAGAAGAATGAGCAAGAAACTCCACCGTTCCTCTTTTAAACCGCTGTACAATATTGCAGACAGCAATAAAGCCGCCCACTGTATGTTTTGTAGTCATAATTGTATTTTTACTACGTATTTTCTGGTGTAATAAAGTAAATCTAAATAAATAATATTTTGCATACTTACATTAATTATATATAATGTAAAGACGATATATTTTCCACAATAGGCAAAAATAATGAAACATGAAGCAATACGTTAATTATGTGATAGATAAATGGTGGTCACATATTTACATATAATGTGACCCACAAATGGTAATAATGACTTAAAGACTCGGGACACTTCGGGATTCATCGGGAATCTACAACAACAATCAGCTCGTTTAGCCAAATCGTTAAGGTGCGAAATACCTGTAGACTCTCAACGATGAGCTTATGACAGTAAAATAATAATTATCTACCTGTGATACAGGTTTATTCTAGTACAGGTAACGTACTTTGTAATACCTATGTTATTCCTAAGATTTATACCATATTTTACCAACTTTTATTTTTGAATAAATATTTATTTTTATTTATAATTTTATTATTCATTATTAATCTTTAAAACTGTACTAAAATGTTAACACATAACCCTCTCTCGTCTAATTGTCATTACGAACGTCATAAAATGTTTGTGGTGGCAAAGCGTTTTACAGAGTACCTAAATTTTTATGAGAAATGGTTCGTACACACGGCTATACATCAAGCTATACATAACCAGTATAAGCTGACTTCTGATTGTACAAGAAACCTATACAATGCGAGGTCAACTCAAACTGGAAATGCATAGCTTGATGTGTAGCCGTGTGTACCTAAGCTAGATCTAACTCTTAAAAGTTTGACGTTCACCGTAATACCTCAATTTCTTTAATGGACGTTTCTCGTAAGATGCCCTGGACATAATAAATGTAACAATTAATTCAGTATCCCGGAAGCTCACGCTACATCTGCAATGTAGACAGAATGTGTAACAAGCACTAGTTCAGCGTTGAATAATCAGCGTCGCGAGATGAGCGGAGCGGAACTGAGTGATGTCAGAGCTGAATTATTTTATATTATTCAGCATTGGTAAAAAATAGATGGATAAAAAGAGGAATCTTGTGAGATGAATGAAGGCGGTACCTAGGTATAAAGATCCTCTCACTTAGAGTTAGAAGGTTTAAAAAACAGTTAGGTATTGTTATCCTAATCATCAAAATTTTATTGTAATGTAAACATGGCAAAACTTTGTAAGTTTTGTAAAACGTAATTTCATAATGATTATGCACTTTCTTGAAAAGAATAAAGCATTTTGTTTTAATAAGTGTTTGTATCAGCCTATAATGTTCCCACTGCTGGGTCACAGGCTTCCACTCGATGAAAGTGAGTGGGCTGCAATCCTCCACGCGCGTCCATTGCGGGTTGGTAGATATCACATGTCTTCGAATTTTTGATTCTAGGACAAGCCGGTTTCCTCACGATGTTTTCCTTCACCGTTTTGAGAGCAGTGGTGATGAAATAATTTACTCAAAGTAAAGCGTCTGTTATAAATTAACCCTGCAGTAAACTTTAAAAAGTTTTGCTATAACTGTAGAAAACATAGAAATATCTAAGACAAACTAAAGCATTAAGTTTTTCAACTTTGTTAAATACTATTTTCATTAGAGTGTATCGAAGCCGATCGATCTTGAGACATTCCTTGGCAAATGTTAACTTTTGTAAATTCGAATGTAAAAAAAATAACACAAAATGCCTGTCATAAAATAAAACACAGTTTTGTTTACACACATTTTAATCATTTATCCCTCTGTTTAATCAACAAAAATCAACTTGGGCACTAGAAAAATTATTATAGGTACTACTTGTAATGACTATAAAAAAGTAAAACAAAAGTGTTGTTACACGAAGAAACAGATAATCAAACATATTTTTCTTAAGGCGACTTCATGACCTAAAGCGCGGTCTTTGTCGGACTGCTTGAAAAAGAAAGAGAAGCGCGATGACAACGCTGGTAATTTATTGCAAAATATGAAGCAAATTGCTATTTGCAAAAATCTAATATTTGATAAAAAAAAAAAAACACTAGAGTTTTAGTATGTTGCTTGTAGAATAATCTGACAAAAAATCAGAATGATTGTATGTATATTAGTTTGGTTTTTATTGTAAAAAGAAAGTTTTTAGAGGTATCTTCATGATTTTTTTCTATCATATCAAATTAGTTGTATTATGTTTTCAACACACTATAGACCTAGCATATATATCCTGAAGAATATCATATATTTTTCTGATTTTGTTTACTGTAGACGATCATAATATACTTTTATTGTTTAAAACTTGCGTTTTTTAGGTCCTGTAAGCCTCTTATATAAAATATTTTGCTGCCAACACTCGTACAATACAAAAGTATCAACAATGCCCATTGCAACTAAAGAATATACTCCGTTACAAAACAAAACACTGCTCTGTTTACACACAAACGCACATTTTAATCACAGTAAACGTTTCCCCGCGCTTAATCAACAACAGTTGCAGCTCAACACCGCTTCGACCCCAAGTTGAGTCGCAAGAGCATTACAGAAATGACGTCATTATGGCGAGTGCGGCGCGGCACGGCTGCACTGAAAGGGATCGTTGCAATTAAATTTAATGCTATACTCTATTTTCACTGCGTTTGCGTGGGCTTAGTGAGTGCGTTGCGAATATGATTAACGGAATGGAGTCTTATAACGAGTCCTGCTTGAAAATTTCGATTTCGGGGCGTTTTGGTGGTTGGTCTAATTAATTTTTGGAAGGAGGGGCTCGTCGTTGCCGCGTTCGGTTGGTAGATGGGTGACCATCCATTACCGAAACCGTACCTTGGAAAGTACATTAAGCCGTTGGTCCCGGTTGTCATTCGTAGATCTTTAACAGACGTAACGAGCTCAAAAATCTAACAACCAGTCTTACCAAAGCGTAGTGATATCCAGTAACGAGGGTTGTGGAGGTCAGATAGGCAGTCGCTCCATGTAAAATACTGCATCCAGTTAGAATGGAAGCTGACATTAACATAGATGGGAAAAGGCTAGCCAGATTGATATTGTGGACTCTTTTAGTGAGTTCTGTTTGATTATTGTGATCTGGGGAACGTTTTGGTGGTTGGTCTGGTGAATTGTTAAATGGTGAGTCGATCAAAACCCCTCTCTCTGAAAATATTTTACTGTTCAGGTGATACAGTAAGCAGGTTCACAGGTTAGCAGCAAGTTGAGACGATATGATGAGGGAAAGCGTGGAACCAAGTAGGTACACTGCGGAACTCACAAGTCAATGGGGAATTGATCACTAGTGGAAGAGCTTACTTTCGTGTACTGTTTCCGATTTGTTAGGTAGCTTTTAAACCATTCAATTTCTCGTATTCCTATCCATTCTAGTTTGTTAATTTGTTAAGTTTGAAATAAATTTGTATTCGTCAAGAGGACTTGTCATAGGTATTGAGTCAAATCTGTCGGTGGAGGTTCTTGCCCATTCTTCTCCATACGAAAACTACCTTTTGGAAGGGGAGACTAGAATCAAATAATTTTTGACGTTTAAAAGTGCCTTATAAGTGCCTATTTAAAATAAATGCTTCAACTTTGCCTGAGTGGATAATAAGGTGCTTAGTGCTGGACTAATGTACGAAGAAAATTATTACTTGACTTTGTAAATAGAAAATCTGAAAGAGTTTTAGGAGAAATAATAACCTCCAGACAGGATAATTAACAAAAGTATTTTTTAAATTGCCGCTTCTAAGTCCAAGTTATTCCATGGGTTAAGCTGCCCGTCTTCACGCATCACTATGTAAATAAAATCCAATTCTTTGTTTTCTTGTTCAAATAAAATAAAAAGCTAGATTTTCTTTACAAAGCCCTGGCCTTTTTAATCCTTTAAGCTAGCTTAGATTAAAAAGTCTTAGCTAGAATTTCTAGCCCGAATTTCAAACCACAATCAACGCTTTTGTAAAGCGCCCAAAATCTATTTGCCATCCTAAATCCATATGGGGGACAGCAAAAAACCAAGCTCACCCACTCACACTGATTAGGTATCGTTGAATCGTTAGCGACCATCCATCTTGGTGACACGCTGGCTCAACCCGTCCGCCATTGTCTCGGGAGTGTCCAAAACTTGGCACAGTTTAATAAGAACTGGTTGATGTATAGCTTAGCAGGGTTAGGGTTATATGGAACGTGGTTGTGGACGGTGCGGTTTTCAATGTGAATAAAGTTGAACATGACGTATCTATCACTAAAAGTGTTAAGAGCGTTTACGACGTACGGCGTTTCATACAAACTTTCAAGCCCTTATTTTTCGAAATCAATGAACCGATTTTAATGAAACTTCGTGCAGACGGCATAAGAAAAATATAAATGTTTGTCCTTTTTGTTTTATGTGGTGTACAATTAAGTGTTTAATAAAAAAACACTATAATGTCATAAAATAAAAATCAAAGGAAGGATAAATGAATGGTTAGTGAACACGTGAGCTGAACTGCTGATAGTTTAAGTGGAAGATAAGATAGATAATATATTTTATTTTTGGATTGTTGTTTTGTTACCATTTTTGCTGTACTCTGGACGCTTATAACGCGTACGTCTTTTTTTTTTTACATCGTTCTCACATATAATTATAAACAAGCCAAGGGGTATTATATAACACAGTAACTGGGTTGTGGGGGTCAGATAGGCAATCGCACCATGTAAAATACTGGAATTCAGCTACATTCGGTTAGACTAGAAGCCGACCCTTTTTTTTTAAGGACCCTAGTATAGAGAAAACGCTAGGCAGACGATAATGACCTTTAAAAATCTTTCATTCGCAGTACTGAATGAGACACCAAAAAATGTCTTAAGGCGCAGATATACGACTTCTAATGATTTTAAATTCAACATCACGTCTAATCGAACGGACTGATTTCTTTAAAAAAAAAAAAATGTTATACTAGACCATTTGCTTCGTAATTTGATGTGTGAATATTTGCAATTATATTTTTTTAACATAGTGTAATTAATTTGTCAAGTAATGTCTACCGCGGACATAAAAACGATAATCACGCAAACACTATCGGGTGTATTTTCATAAAACTTTCACCATATAAAAGACAATTTAATTCCCCGAATTTTAGTATACCTACGGTTTTTATTTGTTTGGTGTTTGATAAATCAACAATAGATGATTGTTTCATATTTTGCAATAAATTACCAGCGTTGTGTCATCGCGCTTCTCTTTCTTTTCTATGCAGTCCGATAGTGACCGCGTTTTAGGTCATGTAGTCGCCTTAAATAGTTTAGTTTCGTATATTAATCACCTTCCCTCTCTACACACACACACAACACACATAACACACTAATCCACTCCCCCCATTACACTACATCACACGCGCTTACTCACACACTATTGCTGCTGTTACACATTTTAGCTTCCCGAATTTTGTAAAAAAAATCTTAACGGACGAATGGATGGCCGGGGTATAACACAGTATTTTCCTAGCATCGGGGATTCACAAAAACTGAGCACAAATGTATTTTTATAATAATGTAATATGCATTGTATTTCTTCTTTTTGCAAAATAATTATTATTACCTATAGTTTCGTTTATCAACGGTTTCGCCAAAATTTCCTGCCCCTATATATGTTTAGAACGTCGATATTTGAACTACTGAACTAATGTTTCTTGTTGTTGTTTAACTCTTGTTTACTAGATAAGTGTTACCTTTCGTGTATAAACCAAGTAGTTTGGGATAGGTAGGTATATTATTTTTTCTGAGATACTGCTAGAAGTTTCTTGTTGAATTAGCAAAGCGCATACGTACCTACAAACCTGTATTATGTAGTTGGCACAGACGCCAGCACATCAAGCTACTACAATCTGTCAAATTTCTAAAATGGATTTTCAACTTTATCGCTAAAGCATTACATTTAAAGTTGATTGGGAAAATTTGTCAGTTTCGGGTAAATTGATGTGTTGGCGTCAGTACATTGTTTAATGCCATGTTTTCGTTAATGTACCTACTGATATATTTGTTAGTGCTAATGCTAATCTATCTGCCGTGTACCTATGCACTTCAAACGTTGCATACGTAACAATGTCGGATTTATAATTATTTGTGTGTACCATTAGTAATCTATTTGTTTACTAACAGTTCAATATCTACGGTGAAAATAATTAGCAGTAGTGTCTATTTCAATGTAACGGAATCTGCAATAATATTGATCATATATTTCAAACATTATTCAGACAAAAAAAGTGTAGTGGATGATGAAGCATTATTAAGCATGCTGCTAAGTATGATTCCATCAAGCTCGATGCTCCTCGTGAGTAGTCATCTTCATAGCCTTTCCCCAACTATGTTGGAGTTGGCTTCTAGTCTATCCGAATGCAGCTAAATCCCAGTATTTTACATGGAGCGGCTGCCTATCTAACCTACACAGCACCCCAGATGTGATTCCGTGAAACTAGTAAAAAAACATTCGCAAATCTGAAAAACCAATCAAATACGAGACCCAGAAACAAAATCCACTTCACAAGTCGTATAAAGTAAAAGGATAACCTAAAAATGTTAACAAGATCCTGTAAATAGAACGTGGGTGTACAAAACGACCTGAAGTTAGACCATTTAGTGAAACACGAACGAATAAGGCGTCCATCGATCCCTGTACATTTATTTGTGTTGCAGAAGTCCCGTAAATATCTTCAATGGATGTTGCAAATTGATTTTTCCTTTTAGTGTTTGGTTTGTTTTCTGTGTGGTTTGGGAGGAAATTGGAAGACTTGAGATATAGTTGTCGAGAACTTAGTTATTCGATTATAAAAGCATTGTTTTCTATTACTATAAGTCCGTGGAATGTGTCACCCAGAACTTTTGGAGAGGCATTCCTCAATAGTAATGCCTCTCCAAAAGTTAAGATAGAAATTAATAAAACATTAAGTCATTTGAGACAATTCTCAAATGACTTGATGTTTTATTAATTTTTGTCTTCAAAGTTACTTTTATTATGAACCTTATTTCTATATTTCCCACCCCCGGAATCAGTTAGATTCATTCCTGCAAAATCTTGCCTTCCATTTTTCTCACTGTGTCTTGCCATAGCTTCACCATAATGAAATCTAGTTATTAAGCCACTCCATCAAACTTGAGAACACGATGTACTTTACCCTACATCACAACTCAATGATATCATGGCTAGACCATTTGATGTAGACCCGCAGATGCATTCTTTCCTTCATCAACAGGGTTCAGTATAAACTGGTTCTTTACAATGTGTATTGTATTCCCATGGTGTTTTTTTTTTTTTTTTTTTTTTTTTTTTTTTTTTTTTTTTTTTTTTTTTTTTTTTTTTTTTTTTTTTGGTGGAGCGGAAGGGAGTGTCAGACTCTTACTGACTAAAACCCATCCGTGTTCCTTCCTTAGCCCTTTATATTCCGGGGCAGCGGTAACCCTTTCGGACAATCCCGCTGCCCCCCAACGTAGTCTTGGATAAGGGTCTTGGAAATTGTTTTACGTGTCACATTATGTAACGAACGAGACTGTTCTCTTTGAACGCGTTTTGAATTGTTAAAGTTATCGACCTATTTCTTGGTGACGAGATTTTAATATCACGTTTTGTTCAGAGTTTAGCGTAAGAATTGTAATACATTTTATTTGGAGATTATAAAGTGTGGACCAAATTTTCAATAGCTTCAACATATATTGTACTAAGGAATTCTTTCGAATTTAATATACAACTAATTTGTTTGAATATGATTGAAAATTGAATAATAATAAGTTTATTATTGCTTCAGTTTCAAGAAGGGGTATAGTGTTTGGAGCCTCCTTTTAAGCAAACAATGCCTGTGTTAGGAGACTCCGCTCTTCCATAGTACAGCATTTTTACTTATTCTAGTTAACAAAACCGTATAGGTACTTACAAAAAATAAAAAAATAGAGATAAAATTAACAATTCAATTAAAATTAATAAACTTTTGGATGTTAGTGAGTGTATATTTCGAGGGTAAACATCTGTGTGTATTGTGTTTGTGAGTGTACATATGTGAGAGTGCATGTGAGAGTGTGTGTGTGAGTGTATGCGAGAGTGTATGTGAGAGTGTATCTACTACTTTATGTGCTCCAAAAGTGCCTCTGTGTCATCATAATTATGTAAGTGTCCTTATCCAGTTGGTTATTTCTTTCTTACATTCATAACTTCTTTTTGTGTGTATGTAAATAATTTTGTTAATGTTGTTATAAAGTTGAGCAGACCGTTTATTCAGTCGCCTACTGGCAAACATGGTTTTAGTCTGTGGAGTTTGTGCAACAAGAGATGTCCTCAAAATCGTTGCAGTATAAATGTAAATACAGATCAGTCGTTTAATTAATTTCCCGTTTTATTGTATTTCCAGTTCAGCCATAACCTTTTAATTTGATTAACAGTGGTCTGCGGTCGTACTGTTGTGGAATCACGCGCACCAGGGAACGTTACGCGCGTCTGGTCTATGATCGGCTGGTTCTATATTTCGGTTCGAATGAAGTAATTTTGGAGTTATGACTTTATAATGTAGGTACTTAATAAGATAAGCACATAATGAAATGATATAAAGAAAGAAGAAAGAAAGACCAAAGATACAACGGAGGTGACAGATATAGACAAGTCTGGAAGAAAAAAAGATGCTGTGACGACCAAAAATAAATTTCAAAAGGCAAGAGTCGTCACTCATCAGTTAGTTGTTAATAAGATGAATTTAAAGGTGCACAGGAAAAACAGTAACTGTGTTGTGGAGGTCAGATAGGCAATCGCTCCATGTAAAATACTGGTGTTCAGCTACATCCGGTTAGACTGGAAGCCGACCCCAACATAGTTGGGAAAAGGCTAGGCAGATGATGAGTCGTCACTCATCAGTTAGTTGTTAATAAGATGAATTTAAAGGTGCACAGGAAAAACAGTAACTGTGTTGTGGAGGTCAGATAGGCAATCGCTCCATGTAAAATACTGGTGTTCAGCTACATCCGGTTAGACTGGAAGCCGACCCCAACATAGTTGGGAAAAGGCTAGGCAGATGATGAGTCGTCACTCATCAGTTAGTTGTTAATAAGATAAATTTAAATGTGCACAGGAAAAACAGTAACTGTGTTGTGGAGGTCAGATAGGCAATCGCTCCATGTAAAATACTGGTGTTCAGCTACATCCGGTTAGACTGGAAGCCGACCCCAACATAGTTGGGAAAAGGCTAGGCAGATGATGAGTCGTCACTCATCAGTTAGTTGTTAATAAGATGAATTTAAAGGTGCACAGGAAAAACAGTAACTGTGTTGTGGAGGTCAGATAGGCAATCGCTCCATGTAAAATACTGGTGTTCAGCTACATCCGGTTAGACTGGAAGCCGACCCCAACATAGTTGGGAAAAGGCTAGGCAGATGATGAGTCGTCACTCATCAGTTAGTTGCTAATAAGATGAATTTAAAGGTGCACAGGAAAAACAGTAACTGTGTTGTGGAGGTCAGATAGGCAATCGCTCCATGTAAAATACTGGTGTTCAGCTACATCCGGTTAGACTGGAAGCCGACCCCAACATAGTTGGGAAAAGGCTAGGCAGATGATGAGTCGTCACTCATCAGTTAGTTGTTAATAAGATGAATTTAAAGGTGCACAGGAAAAACAGTAACTGTGTTGTGGAGGTCAGATAGGCAATCGCTCCATGTAAAATACTGGTGTTCAGCTACATCCGGTTAGACTGGAAGCCGACCCCAACATAGTTGGGAAAAGGCTGTGCAGATAATGATGATGATGAAAGGTGCACAGGAAAGTCATTAGGTACCGAAGATGATACCGACCAATAAATTGAAACAAAGACAAGAGGACCATAACGAAGATGAAATAAAAAGTGAACAGAAAGTCATTACTGAAAACATTTCTCAAGTATATTTTTTTTATTGTTCATTGATCAAAAAACAGTTTACATGCACACAAGCACACAACCACAGAACCATCGCGGGTTTAACAGCGCTATGGCCAGACACTCGCAACTCGGTGCCGCTACATATAAATTACTAATTAATGAACAATTAGGTAGGTTAGGTTAGCCATACATGAAGTACCTATTTATTTCAGTTTGCAGTTTGAATAAAATAATAAAAAAGAGGAATAAAATTCAACCGTGCAATTTACAGCGGTAAATTTTTTGTGATATGAACAACGAATTCAATTAATACAAACGAACCACGGATACACAAATGTTTACATAACATAATATAGTTAAAGCTTTTACAATAAATTGTGATCACAGGTGCTGCTTGCGTTCGAGTCTGCCCACAATGTTCCGTTGTCCAATTTTATTGTGTAATACAAAAAAATAATAATTTGTTTCGCATTCGCCTCACAAAGTTCGCCCCTTTGATATTCCTGGTTCACCTAACATTTTATTCCTTAATTCGCCCCAATTTTGTTTTTGCATTTAAATTAACATATCACTTTGATAAAAAAGGTAGATTTTAATCAACAGAACGGCAGGCTCGAAACTTAATTCATTTGTTTTACCTTTAAGCCTTATGAGGCCCGTGTGTATGACTAGACATAACGGGAAAAAATCATTCTTTTTTGGCAACTTCAGGGCGTTAGTACACCTCCGCCGTGAAAATAATGATGGGAAACCGCTTGTCGCGATTCGAGACTCGGAACATCATGAGAGTCCGTTGAATTGTAGCAATCCGAACAAAATTTCGTCGCTCTCGACTTGATAAATACAGTATTTGTTTACTTCGGACCTCTTAGATGAGTTTTTCCATAAAATCAACATCCCTTTAATATACAAATTTCGTTTCGCTTAAACTTGTAGACTGCCACAGATAGGGTGCGAAACAAATGCAGTACCGCAACAAAATAATAGGCTCAGCGCGAAGGTGTAACCGGCTTCATAATAGATCGGCGAAATCACGCGGGAAAGAGATAGAATCATAATCAAATCTGTGCGTTAGAACAAGCAGTTTCGCTTGTGTTTCGCTTGTCGTATAATGGACAAATTATGGTGGAACTACTGCAGTTTCGCTGTTATGGTTTCGCGGTGGAGATGTGATACCCATCTTAAACAATTTGAAAACACCAAAATATGTAAAAAATTTGTAAAGTTGTACAAAGATCTTTTGGCGCGTGTTCAAAACCGGAACTAACGCTGCAATCTTTTTTTTTCAAAACTATTTTGTGAGAGAAAATTACAAATGTCGACATATTGGGCGGGCGTTTTGGGAGACTGTCTTTTGTAATTTTGACGTTCAAAAAGTGCTGATTCTCAATCTAGTTTGAATAAATGACTTTTGATTTGATTTGAAATGTTTACCAACAATGACCCCCTATCAATAACATTCAAGCGCCAAAGGATCTTTGAACAACTTTAGTGTCAATTTTATTAACAAATCAAGTCCACTGCTGAACATAGGCCTCTCTCCTATGCTGCACCACAAAAGCCTGTCTTCTGCCTTCCGCATCCAGTCTGTCCTAGCCGCCTTTTTCTGGTCGGCTGTTCATATAGCTGGGGGGCGTCCCACACTACACTTGCCGATACGCGGTGTCCACTCAAGGACTCATCTGCTCCACCGGTCATCGGTCCTTCAGCAAATATGACCAGCCCACACTGCCACCATGTTACCACTTTATTTAGTAAGTCGTCATGCTATCCATATCTTCGAATTTTTACTTCAACTGAACTGGATTAGATTAGATAGGTACATAGATTTTAAGTTGATTAAAAATCTCAGTCTGTAGTATTTGTAGGTAACTGTTTGATGTATAAAACTACATAAATAACATTTTATTTTAATCACTGTATCTGTATGTATTGGAGCTCACGTATATTTGATAAGATCTTAAAGATTTACGAGCGATAATCAGGAGATCGGAATCTCCTCACTATCTTTGAATACGAGTGTTAATTTGTTAAAGTGTACCTAGGTAACCTTTTTTAGTTTATTTCCGTATTGCAAAAAAAGGAAGATCGTAATAAAAATCGTCCTATTCCCTTTTTACTCGGCTACGGCAAAGCCAAACGAGGGTTATGCCAAACATACATACACATTAAATAATATTGCATGATGTAACTATATTCTTTTTTCGCATAGTGGGCACACATTACCATTCTGACGATTCTGACCATAACAGTTTTCTTCAGTCTGTAGTAAAATATAAGATTTGCTACACAAACTGGATTTCCTGACTATACACCGCCTTGTCTTTAGGCACTAATTGAATAATAGGAAGTAAATATTGTTAAAACTAGCTGCACCTCGCGGTTACACCCGCAAAAATTTCGATCCCGTGGAAATGTCGGGATAAAAGTATCCTACGAGTTAAACCTGGTTATAAATCCTCCCTCCCCCTCATTACCAAAACCTCTCCTTTGATTATAATACCTCTATCAATATTTTTCATGAAGTATACTTTCTTTTTCAGCAAGAAATATTTTTTTTAAAAGTGCAATAAAACTGTGGGAAATTCAAATATTTGAAAAGCGACGCCGTTACTCAGAGCGAATGTGATGTGATGTAAAAGTCTACGACTGCAAAATGTAGGCAATATCGATGACCGATAGAGAGTGAAAACGTTATTATTTTACATTTGAGATTATTGAATGGAAGGTGGTTGTCTTGACTCTATTTGGATACCGCATCAATATCTCTCTGTAATGCAACCGATCAATAGGCAGTCGCTCCATGTAAAATACTTGTATTCAGCTGCATCCCGTTAGACTGGAAGCCGACCCCAACATAGTTGGGAAAAGGCTAGGCAGATGATGATGAATGTTCTGAAAAAATATTTATGTGATAATTGCAGAGAGAAATTTTATAAACTATTCATCACCTTTCCGCTTTGCCCCATCTTACTTGGGGACGCCGCAACACGTTTCCTGCTTGCATCAGAATAAGAAATCATTTAATTTTTTTTTCAATAATTTTTCGTTTTTTTTTTTTAAGTTAGTAGTAATAGTTTTTATTTAGAATGTAGGTATATCATTTATAAACTATTAAATAAATAGACAAAAATCTTTATTGCAGATCTCATGATCCATAAAAAACATAATTATTGAAAGCAACAAACAAACATAAATAAAATAGTTGTTATCATTGCCAAATAATTGATAGATTAATTAGAATGATTAGGTTGAATGATAAGTCCCAATAATTACCAGATGGAAATATCCCAAATAAATATATAAGTGGGAAACGCAGTAGCTACTACTAACAGTTCGGTAGAGAAAATGGCAGTAAAATTGTTGGCTTTATTTGTGGTAGCAGCGGCTTTGACTCAAGGTACTACAATATTAATATTAGTATAGCAATTTCAGAGTTCATAAGTTTTAAGATAGTTTAAGTAAAGTTAAAAAATACCTATAGATTCTTGATAAATTCGGTTAGAAGTTAGGAAAAGGTTTTTGAGTAGATCAATATTAAAAAGTATCTTTCTCAATTTGAATATAGGCACAGTTTTCTTAAAATAATTATAAATGTACAAGTAGGAATATAAAAAGGGAGAGAAAATTATCAAAGGGCATCAAAACATTCGTCCGCATTGCTGTCTATAGGTAAAGTGCCCAAAATGCTATATATATTTAATTCAGTTTTTTTTTTGTTTATTTTAGTGCTATAATAATTGGTTTCCTCATTTTTAGTGATCCGTACCCAAAGACCCTATTACCTACTAAGACTCCTAAGATTTTTGCGTCTAGTACCTGCTAATTTTACTAATAACCACTATCTCTTCACAGGTCAAGCCCTCACTCAAATCACACTACCGGACCAGACTCACCAACCGTTCCTGACCAACCCGCTCATCGGCAAGACCGTGACCATCCCCAAGTCTTTCCTTGACACCCTTGAGCTATGCCGCGTCATCTTCCCTAATGGCTTCCCCTATGAGGCTTACCCTAACAACAACCTACCACCCGGTCCTATAGCTTTCTTGTTCGCCGTCCAACCCTTCACTAGCTGCGGTATTAGTTTCTTGAATGCGCCTGTGTCTGCCAGTGGAACTTATGAGCTGCAGTCCACGGTCCGTCATTCTGCTGACAACAGTCAGAGTCTAACCAGACAGAGACACCATTTGACTTTTGTTGAAATCGAACCATGGAAGGCTGGTATTTCTGATGCTGCTGTTGCTCAAGAATGATTTGCAATTTAAGATGATGTTTCTTCTAAAGATTTATTTGTGTTGTATATAATCCAAATCCAATAAATTGTTGCTTTCTTTATTTTCTTTGTTTGTTTTTTCATTCGTCTATAATAAAACCTAATAGCCTTTATTCCACAATATACAAATTAACTAGCAAGCTACATATTATTATATTAACTGTAAGTCTAGATTTCCTCACGATGATACAAATGTCAAATTTCTTTAATAGATTTTCAAGTTTATCGCAAAAGTTTAAGGTTTAAAGTTGATTAGGAAACTTTTACAGTTTCGGGTAGCTGGATGTGCTGGCGTAAGTACTAATGAATTGAAAAAGTTACAGTGGTACATGCCCATATTTGAACCCACAACCTCGTACATGACAAAACATGAATATTAACATCAGGTAAACTAAAGTATAATAGTTATGCAACTGTTGTTTATTAAGGGGTAATAAAACACACACACCACCACCACCTATTATCACACTCGGCTTAGCCTCGTGTGATAATAGTATCGCATGAGTATTTTAATACCTAATTATGTACAGTTGCATACAAGACTTTATCTACACCCATGATATGAATCCTCTATAAAAGGTTCCGAAACTGTTTTTTTCAATACTAATATAGAAGAAAAATGGCGGCCGGCGGGTTACGACGTGAATTCAAATAAACTATAAGTTTTTTTTATTACGGAACTGTGGTAGTGAAACGCGCGTGCATGACAATGTTCTTTTTTTTTAAAGGAGTTGCATAATGAAATTTAGTACAACATTATAACACTCGTTTGGATTATACTATGGTTACTATGACACTGGCTGTTTTAATGTTGGCAATAAGCTAACTGTCTCAGAAACTTTTATAAAGGATTTATAGCATGAGTGTAGATAAAATATCATATAATTGTCTTCCGTATCCGCAGAGGCTGGAGCTTGCCACTATTTCTTATTATGGGCCATCCTCTTTCAAATGACACCAGCCAGGTACTTTCTTAACATTGTCCACCCACCTAAGATGCATTCCTCATTTTAAACCTATAAATCGTGATCTTCTTCTTTTTTTTAATGCTTTTCCAATTAATGAAGGTGAGCCATGAATACCTACTACCTAAATATTTTTCATCTTGCCTTTCGCTTTGAAATCATGATCAAATAATCGCAGTTTTGATATAAAACCTATGAATATATGAAGAAATATACTCTCACAAATCTACATTAACCAAAATCAATCCCAACACTCAAAATAGCCAATCAAAATGTAACTAACAAATCATCCACAGAATACCTGCCAACAGCATTGTTTTGCGAAGCGGGGGCTTGACAGATCAAATTAATAACTCTAGTTCAGATATCCCCATGACGCTGCCACAGTTCACAAAGTGCCTGAGCAGTCAGGCCCAGTCAGGCGAATGTTTAATGCAGTTATACAACTACGATTCAGTTGGTAGCCTGCCCTATTCATTGGTAAGTATTTTGATGGGGGTCAGTTGGTTGGTAATAAGGCTTAATTCAATTATTTGGTTACCTTTTAAAGGTAGTATTGAATTACAGTTTTAGTTGGTGTAGGCTGTGGTTTTGCATGTAAGGATAAGTCAATTTTCTCTCGAGTTGGCACGTGTCATGAATATAACTAATGTCACGGTCATAGACTTATAAAAAAAGATGAACTCCGCGCCACGCATATCGAAAGTGAAGCACCGTACCGATCTATGTGTGCGTGATTGACGATTGACGCTGTCGTGTCTCGTAATGACGGCCGGTCGGCATACTATGATGTAAATGTGAGCGTGAGGCGTATTTGCTTAATGTGCTTTACTTTCGAAATGCGTGGCGCGGAGTCCATCTTTTTTTATAAGTCTATGGTCACGGTAAAACGATTAGCTAGTCTGCATAATAAGATAAATACTATAGGTAGCCTTTGTCCATTATCCATTTAATAGTAATTTCAGAGATTAGCACGTTCAAACAAACAAACCCTTCAGCTTTATTATTAGTATAATATTTATGTATAGATTTGTGAAGAGGCTTTAAAAAGGACCAATATAGGTACTACTATCTTATTGATGACATGCACTGCTTGCCAGCCACTCTTCCTTGTATTCAATCTCCTTTCTCGTTCATAAATAACTCCTTGCCTATGGATTATTCAAAAGTAGAATCGAATAAAAACAAAACAGAATCAATAACGAAGAAAACGGCAACATAAATATAAAAAAATAAAAATGTATATTTCAATAACTTACAATAGTTTCATTTTTACTTTTAAGAATGACCTTTTAAGCAAAATAAATGCTTGTGTTAGGACATTCCGCAAAAACACAAAAACATGATGACAACATCCCTATTTAAAACAAAACACAGAATCCAGATTTAAAATGTCATCCAGCCGCGTCGTATTTTTCTCTTCTCCATTTTTATTCACTTGATTAAGTTTCTGAGTGCTACGAATTAAGAATAGTGCTTCCAGTAAGGTTCTATTTTTAATGTAGATACTGTAGTTTAAAGTGGCAAGTTTCTGATGCAATCCGATGTAAATAGCTTACAGTTTTGTAGTACTACGGAGCATTAAGGCTAAGTTATGTTAAAGGAAATGGTTTTAAGTTAAGTTTTCCGTTGCTTTTAGTAGTGAGGAAGTTTTGTCTTTGTTTTATAAGTTTGCTTTTTAGTTATTTTTTTTTAGTCGATTTATGCGTTTTCTTTACAATTAGGGACTTTTTACAAGGTTCTATGTAACTTATTTGAAATGACGTTATGAATTGAAGTCAAAGTCAGAACTATTTGTCATAATTAAATTTAATAATCATCATTCTCCTGCCATTATCCCAATTTATTTAGGGTCGGCGCTAAATTTCTTCTTCCATACTTTTATATTAGTCGTCATCTCGGTAGTCACCCCCTTTCTAACCATATCATCATTCACACAGTCCATCCATCGTTTCTTTGGTGTTCCCCTACACTTATAACCATCGACATTCATACTCAAAACTTTTCTCACGACATTTTCCTCATTCTTCCGCATCACATGCCCGTACCATGACAACCGATTTCCACACAACTTTCAGTTACCGGTGCCACTTTCAGATTTCCTCTTATGTACTCATTTCTTATACTATCCATTCAGGTAACACAACACAATTTAATAATAATCATGTTTATTCTTAAATGCGGTTTTGCTAACAGAATTATTAAGCTGATAAGTCTAACCTTTTATTTTAACGTGGAGAAATTCTCGTGCATTCTGCACTACCACGGGGAGATAGTGCAGTTATGTGGGACTCTAACCCACTAAAACTCCACGGTGTCCTCTTCTTCCGCTTACGGCGGGCACGCGTTAGCATTGATCCGTGAACCTAAGTAGAAGTATTCCCCATCACCGGCGCACCAGAACACATAGCACGCCGTGACCACCCCAGGGACCAAACCAGCAGATGGGCGCCAGGCGACCCCGTCTTAGGGCACCTTTAGTCCCCCTGCGACGGTCAAATCATAGGCCCCGCCAACAGTAAATAATAATAATCCACCACGCGGGCCCACTGCGGGTTGGTAGATGTCATAAATGTTACATTTTTTGGTTCCAGAACATGCCGATTTCCTCACGATGTTTTCCTTCACCGTTTAAAATTATCCTCTTAAAGCAGACAAAACTATTTCGAACTAGCAACAAAACAGTCAAAAATTAAAGTTCTATAAGTACTCTTTGTAGAACAAAATATTTTCACATAACAGACTGACCTAGAAACTGTATCTACTTTGTACTAAAATTCCGGATTGTTAAACATAGTTAAAACCGTCCGGTGAAACTAGCCGGATTACTCATAACCCGATTTATACGGGAGCAAATGGATCTAAGTTAAAAGAGATTACGGAATAAGGTCTTAATGAACGTGTGTGTGACCTGGTGTGACCAACATGGGATCGAAGTAGCCGTGGACTTTTCTCTTGACTTTGTGGTCTGAAAGAAATCGAGTAATTTTAGAATTATCAAGTTTTTTTGTGAAAATATCGAAATGGAACGGTTTGAAAAAATGAGCATGAAGGGTTTTACAAATCGAATACAACATTGTAACGTGGATAGCCGTGGGTGGGGGTAGTAAAGAGTATTCTATTCTAACCCCAGCCCCAAAAAAAGTTACTAAAGTAGGAAAAAAGTTCGTCAACAAAACAGTAGGCAGGTAGGTACACTTTAGGCGGATCACACGCGCTACGCGACTGTGCGCTGATAACGTGCCCCCGCGCTTTTTCGCGCGGGGTATGTGCCTTCGTTTGACGCGCCCTACTGTCGCATGGCGTATTGTAGTGTGTACCTTTTACCATTTAGATTGGTGTTGGAAATTTCTTGTTAATAATAAAATTATTGAATGAAAGTAAGATATGTTTTTCTGTAAGAAACGGGAATCCAATTATAGAGGTATGAGGAACAGGGTGTAAAGTTCACTCATCCTCTATAGAAAAGGGAGGATCCTCCGACCAGACTGGTGTTGTGTCTGGCGGGCAACTGCCCAATGATTCATTTCGGGCCGTTGTATATATGCTAGTTGCGCGGTAAACTCTGCTTGCGAGATGCAGGACGTCAGTATGACGCGTTGTTCGTTTGTGGCGTTGTAGATACCGCTGCACAATCATACGAAAACAGATTTTCTTTCCGAGTCTTTAAATTCGTAAAATTCAGTTATCTCTAGCGCTTATAACTTAGACATCACAAGTAATATTTTTTGCTTGAACCAACAGCGAGCTCAAACGGCACGAGTGCTTTTGACAAGTGGTTACATTACAGCGTGTTACTTCGAGGTGTCAAAATGGTAGACCATACAGTTTAACCGTTTAAAGAAGTCTTAGGATTTTGAGTTTTTTGCGAAGATTTTTGGTAAAGATTGACAAATACTTGATTACGAGTTTTGAGTAGGTACCTGGATATTCCTGATAAAAATATTGGCAATTCGGTAATGTTTTTTGAGTACTTGGCGAATATTTTTAAGCACTTGAAGTGCTGATTTGTATGTAAGTACTTGTTCAAGATAAAAAGGATTTGGTGGTTTTTAAACCTTTGCTGTTAAACGAATTAAGTTAAAATCAACACTAAAACTATACATGAGCCACCTAACTTAATCTAATCCACCTTCACCGCACTTATCGAATAACCCTATCGCACCGCACCCCGTAATTTAAACTAAGAATCTTAGGAACTTCACATTTGACATTATCCCTTATAATCCAAAGACAATTAACTCCACAATTTGATCTCGACCTAATCCTATACAAAATATGGTCATACGAGTATGTCCCAATAGTGAGGAGGGTAGGTCGTATATCGTGGGTAAAGACGGTCACAGACCACAACACCGCTGATGTTTGCCCCCTTTATTTAAATTGTTAGTTATGGATACTGGTTTTGCTCAATTTTGGAAGGTTTGTATTATTTTACTTACATTTTGAGGCGTTACTTTGAGATATTGGGCAGATATAATGAGAAATCAAGATCAACTCTGATAGTTATTATATTTCTGTAAATTGGATTTAAAAAAACATTTAAAAGTCTAAAAGGAAACTATATTTTAATACTAGATGAGGTCGGTGTTTCATAACCGATTACTCTTGAGAAGAAAAACTGATACAAACTCAGAGGTCACGGTATCTTTAAAAGTCCAGACATTATCTTTGTCAGATCATGTGAGGAAGGTGCAGATAAGTGTCGAGAGTGGAGAGGACCTATCCAGGCAGTGCACGCATGTGTCAGTAATATAATAAAAAGAGAAAAACTCTGACTGTAATTAGAGTCTTTGGTTTTGGCCATGCGCAAAGGGTCTTGGTGTGACCAAATCCTGAGCACATGGGGACAAATGAGCAGTCAGCTCACTTACTAATATTTAAATTTGTTCCGATACGAGAGAAGAAATAATTGAGGTCTAAGACCTCTTGTAACATTGAAGAAAAAAGATCATCTCATTATCACTGTGTATTTGATTATTTTTTTGTACAAAGTATGTATTTTCTTTTCAGCTGGATTTTAAACTCATAATAATAATCCTCCAGACAGTATTTCGGCCATGGCGGCCCCGGCTAATCTCAACGGAGACTAGCCTACGTTGCGGGAGGTTTATGGTGCATAAGTGTGTGCGCAGACACAGATGCACACTCTCTTCCCTCACTTGGTGCCTCGGAAAGCAAGTTAATCCGTTGGTCCCGCGCCTGATCTCACTCCAGTTGTGTCGGATTGCGTGCCATCACATCAGACTATGAGAGTTTAAACCCATAATATAGTATCCAAAACACCACGTTGCTGCGCTCCAAAACGGTGATCCTAAACGCAGGCACAAAGGCCGCCAAGCTGATTTTAATGGGCGGGTCACGTCAGCTGCATGCACAGTCTTTGCCCAACAGTGTAAACTAACTTAAATAATTTTATTCAAAATTACAGTTATAAACCAATTTATTTATTGTGTTTTTAATAAAACATCTTTAAATTAGATAAACCTATAAACTTTAGAGCCATTGCAACAATGTTTTGCAATTTTATGTTTTAGCAACGGTATCATTGCATATCTAATCTGCTAACCAAGCCTACAGGTAATTAATACAAAATCATGATCGACTTTCAATCAGATCTGATAAAGATTATCCATATTTCTTTGAATAGTACTATTTTTAACCAAATCTTTGATTGTTATCATCACGCTCATTCCGCCTACACCCATCACGAGATTATGACTAGTATGGTATCTGCTGATAATGATTTACCGGTCATTAATCTGAAAACCAAGTTTATCTCTAGTGATTTTATCTGGCTGTAGTAGTTAGGGGCTTGTAGCTAAGTAATATCAGACGCACGAGTCTATCGATCAGGTTAAGCTACGCTTGCCGCGGTTGGTCCGTGGATGGGTGACCATCTTTACATACCAAGACCCCTCTGTGCCTCGGAAAGCACGTTAAGCCGTTGGTCCCGGCTGTCATTCGTGGATCTTTGACAGTCGTGACGGGTCGTCAGAAGCCCGGAAATCTGACAACCAGTCTTACCAAGTACCAGTCGCTCCATGTAAAATACTGGTATTCAGCTGCTTCCGGTTAGACAGGAAGCCGACCTCAACATAGTTGGGAAAAGGCTAGACAGATGATGAGTAGTGGTTAGTTCCGGAAGTGTACTATTATCTACAGTCTGGCAGGAAAAAGTCATGAAAAAATAATCTGCTGTTCCATACAAAATTTCGAAGAGCAGCGGTGGCCCAGTGGAAGCGGCCACGACTTACGAGTTGTAGGTCGTAGGTTCGAACCTACCACCACCACGCAGGCCCAGTGTGGGTTTGTGGATATAAAGTCTTCGAATTTTTGGTCCCAGGACATGCCGGTTTCCTCACGATTCTTCGAGTAAGGCCTGAAAACAATACGAGTGTCCAAAGTGCACTACGTTAGGAGAATATTTATATATTAGGAGGCTATGTCGAGCAGTGGCTAGTCAACAGCTAAAACGATATGACCTGTATTCGATCCAGACATGAACACAATGTATCGATTCACCGTATCGCTAATGCTTCTATCAGAGTCAGTTACCAGCAACTGTTGACGCGTCCGTCTGCAATGCGGTATTAGAGCTAACGAATGCTTTGCCAACGTTTATTTTGATGTTGAAATAGGGAGAGGAACCCTTTTTTAATTTTTTTGGGTTGGTATAATGTTTATCTTCGGTACCTGGCTTATTAGACCTACAACCCTCTATAAATGTATCTTTTGAAGAGAAACAGCAACAGTCCTGCCTTCAAAAGAGGGAGGGGTTTGTGGCTAAGTAATGACAGCCACACGGGTACATCGATCAGGTTAAGCTACGCTTGCCGAGGTTGATCCGAGGATGGGTGACCATTCATAATATACCAAGACCCCTCCGTGTCTCGGAAAACACGTTAAGCAGTTGGTCCTGGCTGTCACTCGGAGATCTTTGAAAGTTGTTACAGGTGGAAAGAAACCCGAAAGTCTGATAACCAGTCTTACCAAGCGGTATCTTGTTACCCAGTAACTGGGTTTGATACTCGTAATGTGCCCGTTTGGTGCCTCGATTAAGAGAAACAAAGAAAAAAAATTCTGACAGAAACATGTGCATTGTTACAAATATCAAATCACTACAATCTCTCTCGCCTCGGTGATAATGACGCTGCAGCTACTGTCCTTTTTTTTTTAAGGATCGGAAATCATCAAATGACCCCTCCCGCTCTGGGTGGAGCGGAAGGGAGTGTCAGACTCTTACTGACTAAAACCCATCCGTGTTCCATCCTTAGCCCTTTATATTCCGGGGCAGCGGTAACCCTTTCGGACAATCCCGCTGCCCCGGCAGGCTTCGGCCCTGACGGGCCCCTCCGTTGATGCTGACATCTCTTTGAGGCGCGCGTGGAACACATACGCGCCGTCCGGCACGGGCCTGGTCCTGATCGGACGGCGAACAGCTACTGTCCTGACTTCAAAACATAACAGACATTAAAATGTAGGTATGTCAATAATATTGGTTTTGAGATGATCCTTTTCCTACTACCGTTTTGCCATCCAGAAATATTGCGAAACCTCCGAAATAAACCAATATTCAAAAAGATAAAAAGGAATAATATTTTCACGCTTCCCGAACAAACGCAACCAAATAAATACCACGTTAAATAAATCGGCAGTAGTTTCGTCGAAAAGTTTAAATACAAATATATTTTTCAACGATGACAATTTCCGAAAATGTCATATTACACAATCAACACAACGGAAAAATGAAAACGTACGCAATCATCATTGGGAGTCGGGATTGCAATTTTTTCAGGCATTAAATCGAAAGCGGATTTTCCGAAAATTCTCAATTTGTTGAAATTGAACGTAACTATAGGCACTATGCCGTTGCTTAATTACGCGGTCTTTACCTCTTCTAATGCAGAGAACCAATCAAAACAAAGCACCAATCACCGCTCTAGCTAATGACGGAAATTGAAAAACGTTCTTAACAAGTTACTGAGACACAATTGGTTTTCTATTGTAATGTGCCTTCAGATTGGTACGCGCCGGGCCGCACAGTGGAACGAATGTATGGGAGCGGTTGGACGTAGACATGTCCGAAAAAAAAGAGTAAAATTATGCCAAACTAATGATGCCATCTTATTCGATTACTTAATGCCTTCATAACTTGTGGTGATGAATTTCTTCATAACTCCCATATTTCGGGAGTAATTTGAGAAAATGTGAAATTTTACTATGAAAATGAGTGTATCGAGCTCTCTCCCTCCTGATTCCGGGCTTGTTTCAAGTAGCGGTCTCTAATATCATAATGCTAATACTAAGAGCTATATTTAATACTAAGACACATAGTGCGCCAAATGTGCACTTTCTGGGATAAAGAGTGATGTTTATTTTATAACACAATTTTTTTATTTTTTGTTTATTTTGTTGATTAAAACCGTTTTTCTAAAGGTTTACCTTATTACAATAACATTTCTGAGCAGCCAATTAGAGAAGATATAAGCTAATTAGGATATATAATTAGGGACTTAAGGTTTACATATAAAACTGATGCACTAATGATTACTGATAAGAACATTGCTATTATTTAATTACTAAATGGCTCTTAATACACTAATTTAGCATGCATCATTTACTAATTATCACAATAACTAATTACCTTGCAATATTTAACAAAGGATACCTGGGATACCTGGATTTTATATAAATAGGTCACTATTAGTAACTTTAAAATCAGTGTTGATTTACACCTCGTTGTATCCAAGCTAATCTCGCAATGTATTTTCCAAATTTTAATACAAATCTTGATATTCACGTTGCTTTATGCGCACGCGCACATAAAGATTTACGCGACTTTAACTATTTGTTCAGTGTTTTAAAAGATAACAGTTGTGTTCAGTTATGTGAAAGTGCTGAAACAAGTTTAAAAGACTGGTGTCGTCGATTTTGCTACCGCATTTATGCAAAATGGACACAGTCTGGAAGAAGCACAGATAAGTTTCGGAAGAAACATGAGATTTGGCTACAGGCTGCAATTCAATGGCCGGAATTACAGAATGAAAATATGGAACCTTCTACAGAAAATATAAGTGACGTCATCGAGCCCATAATTTCTCCTGCTAAATCTGATGCTTCAACTTGTACACATCCTAGTCCTCGTAAATCTTTTGAGGACCTTAGTAACCGGCAAAAAAGAAGACACACTGAATATAGTCTTTCATGCAGCAGTAGCAGCGCTGAAATTATGTTTTCGGCCGAAAGGGCGCTTCAAAAGGCAGGACAAAGCGATACAGCTTATGTTATGAAATACTTGACGGAGAATCCAGAAGAGGCCTCAAAAATCAAAGCCTTCATTGAAGGTAAATCAATTCAGGTACGGGAAATATCCCCTTTGAAGGCATTGGCTCTTTATGTATCGATGAACTTATCGAAATGGCGCTATAACACTCTTCGGGATTTCAACACTCAAGAAGGAGCTCTTCAATACCCGAGTTACTACATGTTGGTTAAAGAAAAAATTAAGTGCTATCCGGCCAAAGAAGATCTCACAGTTACAGAGAGCTCTGCAAAAATCAAATTACAAGCCTTGATGGATTTAACCTCAAGAAGACTTATTAGGTCGTTAGAAACCCCTGTTGATCCCAATCAACAGCTCGTATTGACCAGCAAATGGGGTTTTGACGGATCATCTAGCCAAAGCATTTATCATCAAAGGACGAGTGAAGATGAGCAAATCGATCTTGCTAGTAAGTTTATGATTAGTCTTGTACCACTGCGGCTCGTCTCAAAAGGTGTAACAATTTGGGAAAACGAGCGACCATCTTCCACTTCATTTTGCCGGCCAATATTGTTTAAGTTTATAAAGGAAACCAAAGAAAATGTGCAGAGAGAGATGGCTGAAATCGAAGCAGAGATTGAAGCCTTAACTCCATCCACCATCACTGATGGAATTAGTGTCAAACACCAACTGCTGTTGACAATGATTGATGGTAAAATTCATTCCATTATATCCAATACAGCAGCTTCAGTGTGTGACATATGCAAGGCTTGTCCTAAAGAAATGAATAATTTAGAGTTAATCAAAGATAAACACGCAAACGAGGACATGTATAAATATAGCTTAAGCACCCTTCACGCTTGGATTCGCTCAATGGAATGCTTATTACACATTTCCTACAAATTAGACATAAAATCATGGCAAGTAAGGGGTGATATAGCAAAAAGGCAAGTTGATGACAGGAAGAAAAGAGTTCAAGAGGCTGTAAGAAGAGAAACGGGCTTACTTCTCGATGTTGTGAAACAAGGCAGTGGATCCACCAACAATGGCAACTCGGCAAGGAGATTTTTTGAAAACTACACTAAATCTGCTGAACTGACCGGAATAGATGCTATGCTTTTAAGAAAAATCTGTGTGATCTTGCAGTGTATTTCATCAGGAGAGAAGATCAACGTAACTAAATTCCGAGAGTTCTGCTTTGATACTGCTAAGCTTTACGTGGAGTTATACCCATGGTATTATATGCCTTCTTCACTTCATAAAATTTTAATGCATGGGCCAGACATAGTTCAGAACATGTCAATTGTGCCCATTGGTTTTCTATCCGAAGAGGCATCTGAGGCTAGAAATAAAGATTTTAGAAAATATAGAGAGGGGCATTCTCGAAAGCATAGCAGTATCTCATGCAATGAAGATATTATGCACAATCTTTTACTGTCTTCTGATCCACTTGTTACAAGTATCCGTCCAAAAGGAAATAAGTTTGTAAAAAAATCTTCTTTTAAGGAATTTTATGAGCTTACGGATTCTGAGAAAAGTGATATCGAATTTGTTAACATAAATGATTTAGCGGACATCGATTCTGAATTTGAATTAATTGATGATGATGATGATGACGAAGATAATTAAATGATGTTATTGTTTTAAAATGTGTAACTTAGTAAATTAGAGCTTACATCTTAATTATTTATTGTACTTTTAATGAAACTAGGTAATTTATTATCAACTTACTTAAAAGTCATACTCTCATCAGTTCTTGTGAATATTTTTGTTAATATATATTTCTGTATATATATAATATATTTATAGACCTCGTAATAAGTCTGTCTGCGGTTTAAAGTAAATACAAATGGGGAAAAAACGTTTTTTTTTTTAAATTTTCATTTCCTTTTATCCCAGAAAGTGCACATTTGGCGCACTATGTGTCTTAGTATTAAATATAGCTCTTAGTAATAGCATTACGATATTAGAGACCGCTACTTGAAACAAGCCCGGAATCAGGAGGGAGAGAGCTCGATACACTCATTTTCATAGTAAAATTTCACATTTTCTCAAATTACTCCCGAAATATGGGAGTTATGAAGAAATTCATCACCACAATTTATGAAGGCATTAAGTAATCGAATAAGATGGCATCATTAGTTTGTCATAATTTTACTCTTATTTTTCGGACATGTCTACGTCCAACCGCTCCCATACATTCGTTCCACTGTGGGCCGGAGCGATTAAAAACAATTAAATAACAAAAGCATAACGATTATTTAGACTGTGTAGTCACCTTGGAGCTGTCTAAATTTTGTTGGCAATACTACGTGAATGGCGCGTGCTTTACTCAATTGCGTTTATCTAAAAAACTAAGCTCTCTGTTAATCTCTACCCCTCATTCTTTTTGTATAGTGATCACAAAAGACAGAGCTAGCAATACATAATCAGCCTATATAATGTTCCCACTGCTGGGACACAGACCTCCTCTCTGTGACAGGGAGTAGGCCGTAATCCACCACGCGTGCGGGTTGGTAGATTTGGGCTTTCAATTTTTTATTCTAGGTCATGCTGGTTTCCTCACGATGTTTTCCTTCACCGTTTTGAGAGCAGTAGTGATGAAATAATTTACACAATGTAAAGCACTTGTCTGGGTTCGAACCTACGACCTACAACTCATAAGTCGCAGTCATTCCACTGAGCCACTTATGCTCCATAATTATGTTGGTATGTCATGTTGTAATATGAAAGGTCTTATAAAACACGATCTGTGAGATACAACAAAGCATTCAATAAACGGATTATGCAGAATTTACCCGACTGGTGTAACTGCGAAGTGAATTAGCTTTCTACCCTACCATTCAGTCAATACCCACACGAAACAAATATTAGCTCAGCCTACGGATATTTGTCCACAGAAATGTACGAACATTCGGTTTGCAATCACAACCACAATACAAGAGAAGTTCAAGTATACACTAGTACGGAAATAATATATTATGTATACAACATGTAACCCCGCGTTTACACACCCATAAACGAAATGTAATACTCCTTTTCTACGTATTAGTCTTGTAAAACACTTGTCAAAAACGTCTCCGATACAAACACTGACACCACAAAAAAAAAGTCAGCTGTTCCCTACATTTTGACGAGTTATAGGTACGAACATATTAATAAATGTAGGGAACAGCTGATTTTTTCACGATTTCTGTGTTGGTCCCTTAGTAAAAGTTGTTCATAATGATAAGTACAATGACCCCTTTTAAGGATTATAAAACGATCAAAATGTAACGGTGTATATTGACGTTGTTTCAGACATATTTTGATTATTATTTCGTTCACTTTTCCGACATGCTGTACAAGTTTTGTGTTCAAATAGTCTTTACTACTTATTTTCTATTCAATTCAAATTAATTCCTTTATTTCAATCAATAGTTGGATCATATAAATCATTTGGTACATTAAATAAAAATAAAATATTATAAAAATAAGACAAAACACAACTCAAAATTTCAATATTACCTACTTAAAAATTAAATTGGCAAAGTCAACAAATTTTAATAAAAAATTAGAAATAATTATAAATGTTAGATATTTAAAAGTAGTGACTCTTATAAAAGTTGTTGTTTTAGGTGTTAAAGAAACAAGTAGTTATTGTATACAGGGCTACCGCTGGACTGGTAGTGTCATTACTTGAACTTTACAAAATCAGTTTTTTGTATATGAAAACCCAGGCATCAATCAATACCCAATAGCGATAAGACCGCCCATCGTGTCACAATATGTAAAATTTCTACATTTATTTATATCTGTAATTTTTATGGTATACACAATAAGGAGTATTCTGTCTAACTAAAGTAGACACGTCATGTAAAATATAATATGTTCTCTTACTTGGTGTAAACGAGGGGTTACGATTTCAGAACATGTTTACGTAATCTCACTAAAGCCAGAGATTTCGCTTTCAGAATCAGAATCCAGTCTACCATTAAGGCTTATTACGAGAATTTATCTTCTAATGAACTATTCAATTATACAGAATTCACATTTTTATACATGCTTCTTATTTTTTTGTGACATGAAATGCCGAGTTCAGATGCACAATGGGTGCTGACGAGGGCTATTAGCATATCAGTTGCGTCGTTAGACTGGGCTTCAGGATTCTCTACACAAATGAAACAAGCGTTGGAAAGGTAAAGTTTCGTGTGCTATTATGAAAAATCTAATTCAGAGCTCATTGAATTGAGAGTCAGGATTTGTTTGGGATTATTTTTGTTCTCTTGTTTAGTAATTTTTTCATGGTTCATGAGTTCTATGTTGTAAGTGATTTGGTCGTAAGCACTGTAAACTTATGTTTTAAATAAATGAATAAATAAATATGTATTTCACCAGTATAATAGCTTTTTTTTTATTGTCGGAGATTTATGTCAAATTTGATTTAAAAAGCAACGTACATACGTACAAGTAGATACCCACTTATTTACCGTTAAAAGCCATTTTGTTTTCCTTCTTATTTAATTGACATAAAGTAAGAAATGTTGAAATGTTCCACTAATAAATAAGTATAATAAGCAGCAAAATCAGCCTGTAATGTTCTACCAGGCGGGCCCAGTGCGGGTTGCTAGATGTCACTAGTCTTCAAACATTTGATTCTAGGACATGTCAGTTTTCTCACGATGTTTTCCTTCACCGTTTTGAGAACAGTAGTGATGAAAATATTTACACAAATTAAAGCGCCTGCCTGGCTTCGAACCCACGACCGACAACTGGAGCCGTCGAAAAGTCTGAGCCGTTACCAATGGCAATGGGTCATCACTGCTCTCAGTTATAAATATACAAGCAAAAACGATTAACTATTGTCCAATTTAAATAAACAAATTAGTAGATTTTTTACACACCTTTGTCGATAATACTCGAAAATCCCTCGAACCAAATTTTTTATTCATTGTAACTCTACAAAGTTCACGTGGGAATGTGAGTTATGTATGTACTGTAGGTACATACATACCAGTGCAAATTGCTACGTGAAGTGCGGTAATCCCATGTGGTCTACACGGGATTATCGGAAAAATACAGGAATTAAAAGGTAATATCACAACGAGTTTATTTTCATGTCGTCAACAGCCGCCAAACTTGATCAAATACATAAACATAGTTTCATATCAATTGCCGTAGACAGTATTTTTGTTACAATATATCCTATTAATTAATTTTTCATGAAATTGTAATTCAATAAGATTATAAGAACTTAGAGGGTTGTATTGATGATTTTAATGATTATAATCCTATAAATCCATACTGTTTACGCTCGCGAATCATATTTTGTTCAACATACAACCTGAAACTGACCTGCAAATTGTAAAAAGCTTAAGAAAATTTTAATTTCCTTCTTAATTTCCTAGCCCTTTAAGAATAGTGGATACTGATTTCAAAACTAAACAACAGGTAGATATTATTACAAGGCAAATGTGTGTGAGAGTGGAAATGCCGGGAGGACATATCGCTCATTTGGAGAAACATTGACGTAACTGCTACTTTATTATTTTATTACAAATTTGCTTTCTTAACGTAATTACGCTTTCTAAGTGCTTTGTCATATTTAACTCATTTTTGGGAAAACTGCATTTACGTCGATGATTCTCCAAATGAGCGATATAGTGACCTTATTGGTGAAGTTCTTCAGAAAGGTCCGTGTATGACCAGATGTATGAACGTAAACGAGACAAAAGGAGTATGTATGGATCGTAGTAGGAGGCGCTTTGTAGTTTCTGCCTACCTCCATGAGAATAAGGTGTAAGTTTATGTATGTACACACGGCAGTACATCACAATAAACTAAACTGACGTTTCCCAATCAACTTTGAACCTAACGCTGAAAATCTATCAAAAAAAATTTGACAGATTGTATTGTAGTTTGATGTGCTGGCGTCTGTACGTCATATGAAGTTAACATTGACATTGAAATCACGTTGTTGACTTTGTCAGTCAATTGCTAAGTTTGCGACACTTTACTTACCTGAAGTCGGGGGAAAGTGTTTTTCCCTTCAATTCTCCTCTGTAAACCGTCACACTATCATTTCAGATTGACCACACTCAATCAATCTGCCTAGGCTCTTCCCAAATATGTTGGGGTTGGCTTCCAGCCCAACTGGATCCAGCTGAATATCAGTATTCCCAGTTACTGGGTAGATACTGTAGAGGCTATCTATATAGCCTTACATAATTGACAGCGTGTCATAATTGACAGCGTGTTCCATTCGAAAATTTAAGCAGACGTCAAATATTTTTATTAGGTATTTTTGGTTTTTAATGGAAGAAGTGCTAGTCGTAAAATGATATTGTAAAGTCCCTCCTCCTCCTCTTAATACATTCAAGTCAAAACGTATCGTTGTTTAAATTATATTGTGAGGCTCCTCTTAGCTAGAACCACCACAGTACCACGATACCCCTTGGTAAGACACAGTTTGACCACAATGATAAATGATTTTATTTTTGTAAGTAGGTTTGTACAAACACTTTTACACGTCAATCATATTTTTTATAAAACTAGATGAGGTCGGCGTTTCCTATCTGACTACTCTGAGAAGAAAGGCCGAAACAAACTCAGAGGTCACAGTCTCTTTTAAAGTCCAGACATATCTTGGTCAGATTATATGAAGACCATGTAGATCGATGTCTGAGATGGTCTTTTGAGGAAAGAACCACATAGATTGAGAGGACCTGTTTGAATTATATTGCGTGCACTGGCACGCAATATAATTATAAAAAAAAAAACAAATGCAGAACCAATAACAAAGTCAATAATTTACAACACTTTTAGTTCTATATACAATATTTACTCAGATGGAAACAAAAATGCCGCGTAACCGAAACAAAGTATACCTATTGATATATTTTATGTTCGCAAAAACTAGGTTTTGGTGGTAGAATATGAAATCTGAGCCACCGGAAAAAATAGAATTACCTTTTATAACAGGTTATGAATAATTTATACGTGAAATGTCACGTTTTCAATAACAGTGATGGTAGGTATATATTTTAATCTAGTTAACAGACGCTTTGATAGTTGAGTTATTTTTGTATTGAAATCAAATCTAGTCTAGATTTGATTTTGGGGATTTTCATGGTCATTGTATTTTTTATTTAGAATTATCAGGAATGAACGCCAGACCAGTGAACAAAATTCACTGCGCCAGACCATCACGTTTAAACTTAGACCATTCTTAACATACACGTTTTTCTTCATAAAACCTTCATGACCATAGACTACGCAACACATCGCCTCTTAAAAAAAAAACAATAAATGCAAATAGCTCGCAAAAAGTTCGGACAACTCCATAAACATCACAAATCATGACCCATAAATTAACAAACCTATTTCCCGTTGCCCTATTACATTTATTACCGGCCAAACTGCCCATCCAATTTAAAATCGAAACCATTTTACAGGATCGACTTTATTGGTCAATACGATGCGAACTCTAATAAAATATACGATAAATAAGTTAACGTTACTGTTCAAATTATAAAATGGCGGTCCTGCGTGTTGGTGACAATTTTTATAGGCTACAATGTTCCTGGCTGAATATAATTCCGAGGTATGACATCAAACGGATTTTATTTAAATTGCATTTCGAATATGGCTGTGATTGGTCCGTTTTTTAAGTTTTTTTTTGTTTTCGTTCAATGAATTGTGTCGGCGAGTATTAGGTACTGAAAATGGAAGTATAAAATTTTATGCGGTCATTGCACTGACGTTTAAATGGGTTCTAAAATGGTTTAACTAGTGTCCTATTTGTGTTACCTGTAGTCATTTTTATGTGAACCGCTCAATGCAGGCAGGTACCTATTTTATTCAAATACATACGCAAGAAAAATATCTGCTCAATATTATTTTGTATCTTTTTGTACAAAGAACTTTATCTAAGCTACAAGAATATTCGCACCATTCAGGGCATTGGTTACTTCCTAACCTAGATATATTCTTCCTGGTTCATCGTCATCGTAAGTTCTCAAGTCGTTCCATCTTGCGTTCTTGTCACTGATCGTCGCTTTAAATTTATTATCCCATTCCGTGAAAAATCTTAGCGATTTTCTTGAAGCTACGTCAGTGGAAGCCATCAGAATCGACGTATGAATTTATTGAGCAATATGTCGTGTTTAAGCTCATAAGTCAAGGAATTTAGTCTTACGTTAAGGAATGCTTTGTGAAATTCCAATTTGTGAAACTAGGGCGTGTGGCAGTCACCACAGGTTGAAAATTTCACAGTGAAAATAGTTGCCCCAAATTAGTCATTAATCCACGCTTATCAGTGAAACTAAATAAAAATTCATTGTGTCATGCCTCATGTAACCGTCCTTACTGATAATAATTTTTGATTGTATTTATGATTGTTTTTTTTATTGTATTTTTGATTGTAATTTAAATTGTATTTTTGGGCAGTCAATTAGATGTACGTATGTGTATTTTTGTGTTAGTAACATTGCTTTGGTGATAATTACGTAATTTTGACTAAAAACAAATTAAAAAAATACACAAAAAAAAAACTAGATGCGAAAGTAACTGTCTCTCTGTTACCTTTTTACGCTTTAGTGTTCATACACGAGCGACACGCATCAACGGCAGAGGCAACTGCAGCCGTCAACGAGAGTGGACGGCTGCCGTGGACAACGTTCCGCTTGTATCCACAAGTACCGTACTCAAATACACGAGGCCACCGACGCGGCGAAGGCGGGCGTCGACGAACGTCAACGGCTGCAATTGTCTCTGGCATCGACGCGTGCCGCTGGTGTGTTTGCACACTTTTTTTTTTTTTAAGGATGGGAAATCATCAAATGACCCCTCCCGCTCTGGGTGGAGCGGAAGGGAGTGTCAGACTCTTACTGACTAAAACCCATCCGTGTTCCTTCCTTAGCCCTTTATGTTCCGGGGCAGCGGTAACCCTTTCGGACAATCCCGCTGCCCCGGCAGGCTTCGGCCCTGACGGGCCCCTCCATTGATGCTGACATCTCTTTGAGGCGCGCGTGGAACACATACGCGCCGTCCAGCACGGGCCTGGTCCTGATCGGACGGCGAGCTACCCATTACTCGCCGTCCGCAGGCCCACGCCTACGGTGGCCGGGAGTCGTCACGCGGCTCCCGACGCCCGGGGCGTCTACCGCGGCGGCTGGGACGGGTGGCTCTCTCCGCTCTCTCCCTCGCCCATCCCGCCACCTCCTTCGCTAGCATGACTGCTTCGCAGAAGGAGTGGCAGTCACTGCCTCCCACTCCCTCTCGCCCCGGACCATGGCTTGGACCAGGGCTGGGCGCGAGAGGTCGCCGCCGCTGCCGATCGCCTCTACGAGGACACGGCGGTGCTCTGCCCAAGCGGGACAGACCTCCACCGTATGCTCCACCGTGTCCTCTGGGCGATCCTCGCAATGGTGACACCTGGGCGTTTCCTCCCGCCTGATTATGTGCAGGAACCTCCCGAAACATCCGTGTCCGGTGAGGACCTGCGTCAGGCGGTAGGTGAGGACGCCGTGACGCCTCTCTAGCCACTCCTCAAAGGGGGCCTTACCGCCGCTTTCGCGGCGTGCCCTGGGTATTTGGCGCAATTTTATCCCGAAAATACTCACCCGTAAAATGATTTCCGAACTCCACTCTGGCGAAGCTACGGGCAAAAACGAGGACTAGGTATGTGCCATAACAATTTTTATAGGAATTTATATTAATATAATGTTTTCATACAATAAGATTTTTTTGCGGTGGTAGGACTAACGCCTGCCTGGTTTGCGACCACCTTCCCACCGGAGTCCGGCGTCAAGCAGCCTGCTCTGTTTCGTCGATGCGTGGGAGTTCCAGTGCCTTAGGCATTTTCTGGGCACGCTCGTTCCATCATAGGCCTCATCCATCGCTTTCCATCAGGCGTGACCGAGGTCAAGAGCGGGCGTTCAGCAATAATAATTAAAAAAAAACAATTTCGTGTAACATAATTCAGAAGATGTCAAAATCTACTTTTAGTTTCAACATAAATAACAAACTAGGTTTTCTGTTACACAATAACAAGCCAAGCCCTTAAAACTCAAAGGGATGAAGAGGCATTAATGAAATAACATGATTGCGAACATGTGACCGGATTACAAGCTTCAGAGAAATGTAACTTTTCATGAGAGAATTCAGCTGAATATTGCGTAAAAGCTGATGTATTTACATAACACACATACGAAACGTACTGTTTTGTATGAAAACAGGGATTTTCGGTGATTAAATACTGTGCAGGACGTGGCTGTCAGTTTCACGGAAAAAATGAGTTTTAGGAAAGAAGGTTTTAAAATAACAGCAATTTTTTTTTTATGAGAGCCACTGGGGCCGTTCTCGTAATTTTAAGAACATTCACAATCAGAAGGCCAATTCTCGTAATTAAAAACGTTCAAAATCTAGTCGCAGTCTCATCTCGGCGACAAATAAATGTCAAAAAGTTGTCAAAATGTAGGGAAATTAGACGTATTTTTGACAGATTGAAACTGAGATCAGACTGTGAACGTTCTTAAAATTACGAGAATTGCCCTCCTGATCTCAGTCTCATTCTGTCAAAAATACCTTGAAATTCCCTACATTCTTGACAAAATTTTTGACATTGATTGTCACCGAGATGACATAGCGACTAGATTTTGAACGTTTGTGATTACGGGAATTAGTACTGAGGTCAAAGATAGGCAGTAAAATAAAAGACCTAAAAGGGAACTAAATAGGTAGCCTTGGGTGACAAGTCCACTTATCCCTTATTAGTTGCTAGCTTTTCCCGCGGCCTCGCCCGCGTTGACGTCACAAACTATACCACGGAAACTACAGATATGGATAGACCTAGATAACGCAAGTATCACGATCTGTATGAAAACCAAGCATGCCATTTTTTTACTACCTATGATGACGTCACAAGCACTATTTAGTGATGGGGAAATTAAATAGATTCAACGACGCTACGCGTGCGGCACCCGTCTCGCCCCACCCCCGGGGCCTAGCGCCAGCGCTCACGCTCACCCAGCCAGCAGTACACAGGATTTAGCGCGAAAGTGGCGGCTTACGATTTTTGTACGTAAGCTGGTGCGATTTTTGGCACGCGAAGTAGTTGCTCTTGCGTTAACTAAGTGTATCTATATCGTGACGAAAACATACTATCGGGATAAAAGTATCCTTTATCCTAATCCAGGTCATGATCTACCGTGGCCCAAACATCGATATCCTGAAAAGGAAACAAACATACACATAGAGACATGACAGATGAGTGACTTGTGGCTGAATAATAACAGCCGCACGGGTCGATCGATCAGGTTAAGTTACGCTTGGCGCGGTTGGTCTGTGGATGGGTGACCATCTTTACATACCGAGACCCCTCCTTCCCTCGGAAAGCACGTTAAGCCGTTGGTCCCGGCTGTCATTCGCGGATCTTTGACAGAAGTCAGAAGTAGTCGGTAGTCAGAAGCTCAAAAGTCTGACAACCAGTTTTACCAAGGGGTATTGTATTCCCAGTAACTGGGTTGTGGAGGTCAGGTAGGCAGTCACTCCATGTAAAATACTGGTATTCAGCTGCATCCGGTTAGACTGGAAGCCGACCCCAACATAGTTGAAAAAAGGCTAGGCAGATGAAATACAGATAGAGACATTTAGACGTACAGATAAATACTTTAAATTTTATTATATTTACATTTTAAAATTCTTAATTTTTTCCGATGATTCCATCCGGTGGACGGTTCGTAGGTACATTAAATAACAAAATCAATCAAAACAAAAGACAAGCATAGCATAATATCAAAAGGGAAGCAACCAGGTAGAAGCTGTCAGTCCACCAGACAGACCCTTAATCCCTAACGGAAAAGTTCTAAAACGACCCCATTTATAACCGAGACCAAATCGGAGAAGACGATTGACATTTAATTTAATATCAAAGGCTATTCGGCGATTTTAAACTGTTGGGCTCCATATCGCGATCTTGTTTCGTTTTCACAAAGAGATCTGAGCTGTCGACAATAGATTGTGTTGGTTTTATTCATGGACTGGAAAATTGTTGTTCTTGATTAAATATTGGTGGGAGAATACACAAAGTTATTTTGCTTTAATTGCTCTAAAACTGTAAATCTCATGTTAGTCTTCAAAATAATGCTACTTACTTACTGAGGGGCTTGTGGCTACTAGTAATGACAGTTACAGACATGGTAGATACGTTTTTTTTAAAGCCAATAAATATACAAAGAATAGATTATAATGAACTGAATTGATAAATTTGGCATTTTAAGCATTTACGAGTAGGTGGGTACAGCCCCAAAAAGATGTAGATGTGACCGGCCAAACCCGATTTTAGGATGAACTAGTTTCGCCTAGGCCAAACCAATTCTCCCACGGGTAGGCGATGTAAGATGCTAGAACGAGCGAAGAGGTTTGGTTAGGTTACTTTAAACCCTTTACACAGAAATATCAGCCCCGCAAAGCAGAACTCTGTCGATATAGGATGCAAGAGCGAGGGAGAACTGGTTTGGCCTTGGCGATACTCGTTCATCCTAAAATTGGATTTGGCCGGTAACATATACACGGACAAGGAACCATTTTATTGGCTACAACCATTATTCCTTAATATTGTATTCAACGTACAGGTACAAAACGTAGTATACAATTTATTTTACAAAAAAAAAAAAAACGTTTTGTCGCAAAACATCTCTATACACCACATGACCAAAACAATGTTCTCAATCATACTTCCAAAACAAAGTAAAAAAGACTGACAACGTCATACGTAGTCGTGTGACGATGTCAGTCTTTTTTACTTTGTTTTACCTTAAGCGTTAATTTTGTTCAATCAGCAAAAACATAATATTATGGATGTAAGTTGATGTCACTCATAGTAATAATATATAAAATTACATTAATTACTATTTCAAATACGAAGTAGTTCACCAAGTTTTTGAATTAATATTCAAAACATACTTAGTTTTAATTACTCAAATTTTGCAAATATGTTAAACAAAGATTTTAATCAAAATTATTTTATGATATATAACTAATTTAACTTCAAAATTATCTAGTTTGATACTATGGAGACAGGTCTGGATCCTTTTAAAATCTGGAATATTAATATAATATTTTAAATAAACTTTAAAACTAATTTCAAATTGCTAAATAGTCCGTACTTCGTAATAACAGCCGCACTGGTCGGTAGGTCCTTGGATGGGTGACCACCTTTTACATACTATCTATAGATAATGATGAACTACAAAATGATTCATGTCGGGCCGTTGTAGGTATGCAGGGGTCCCGTAATTAATGGATAACCTCTTAAGAGGTCAATGTACTTATCATTATAAACAATTATTACTATGGGACCAAATTACTTTATTGGATGATGTAAGCAACGAACAACTCTTTTTGGAGACAACACAACACGACAAAACAGAGCCATAATAATTTTTAAGCCTTCGAAGAAAACCATACTCGATTTTCTTCTTTTTTTTTACAAATTTTCATAAAACCGTACTGTTTTAACTCTCTCTGTTAAAATTCACATGAAATTGTGAGCAAAACCAAGTGACGATGACACAACATTTTCTAAAGGAATTTTGTTTAAATAATTTAATTTTTACATCTATAAGCTTTAGAAGTTTACCAGCTTAAGTTGACCTGTCAAAATTGTGATTGTGACCCTTCTTTGTGGAAAGAATTAAAGGAACTAACGAAGGTCATTTTAGCGTGGCCGATAGAAATGAGAAACGTGGAAATATAGCGATTCATTTTTGAAGCTTGTGCGAGCTAATAGAGATAAATCGTTAATTGAAAGCTTTTAGAACGTACAATGCAAAAATAAATACTTCGATAATAGGATGCAAAAACACATGTTTAGTGTTCAATTTCATTTCATTAGATTTAATTCATAAACATTATGAAAGTTGGAGCCTCTTCAATTGTACGCAATTATACTAGATCCGCAGTTTCTCTCATTCGGGTAATGCCAACCACCCCGCAAACATTTTTCTTTCAGTAAAATCTATCTCATCCCTAACGCTTCATCGACTGATTTTTTGACAACTTTAGCTCTCTTAGGGCGAATTTCAAAAGAAATTAAAGGAAAGAAGAAGGGTTACCGCTACCCCGGAACATAAAGGGCTAAGGAAAGATCACGGATGGGTTTTAGGCAGTAAGAGTCTGACACTCCCTTCCGCTCCATCCAGAGCGGGAGGGGTCATTTGATGATTTCCCATCCATAAAAAAAGGGCGTATTTCACAGCTGTCAATGTCATCATTGTTATGGAATATTGACACTGTCAGCTCTTGAACGCGGTTTAGATGTGCTGATCACGTTCAGTTTCAATGGTGAAATTCGTAAGTACATAAATAGATACTAAACAGCAGCTGCGGTCACGCCCAAATTCAAGTGCCATATAATTCGCCTAGTGGCAGCCTAGTCCCGCCTAATATTTTATGCAAAGACGGGCCCCGTCTACCACTGTGACAGACTTCTGTTGTTTGCACGGGAGAGATCAAAAAGGGAATTGGCTCTAAATCCTTGGTCCCGTGTTCTGAATAACAAACTAATTTATCCACCGTTCGACGTAAATTTTAATACAAACGCGTGTCCCTACAATTTTGTTGATAGAATGTTGTTTTTTTTTTTTGTTTTTTTTTTTTTATACAGGCTGTAAAAAAATACTTGGTGTTTATGTTTACTAGGTTTTTAGAACACCTGGTCTGTTGGTTGGTGCTTTATAATTTAATGGAACCTCTTTTGATGTAGGCACTAAGTTCCTTTGAGATTAAATATTCAAGGAGACGTGACGTCATGTTGAAAAGAAAATGTATGGTGGTGTCTTTTTTTCGGTATGACAAACGTTGACTGAGGAAAATGGTTCGCTTTTTTGTTAAAATTTAAATATCTTATGCTGTAAGTACAGAATTATATTAATAGGATGTCGCTTTTGTTTCCCGAGATGTTCCTGTTTTGCCTTTTCCATCATCCAATAGAAATCCATCAATTTTCATCTATCTTCAGTTCTTCAGTCTATTTTTGAGATTATCGTGAATAATTTAGACCTACCTGTATGCAATTAACCATAATTTCTATAATTTTTATACGACAGTTTATATAGCAAATATATCAATAGACTGATTGATAATTTAAAAATCTCAAAATAATTATTCCCAAAATAATTTTTAAAATTATTCCCAAAGTAATTATTTTTCGACGCTATATTTTAGTTTCTGTATAGTTTTAGTTAAGTTAGGATTTAATTTTGTTATTTTTATTAATTAATTAGGTATTCGTTATTATTTGCTTATTTTACTACCTATTTGATTAAGATGGATTATTTTAATCATACCCAAAATAACTATTAAAATGATTCCCCAAAACATTAATAATTTAATCGTCAACCTCAACCTACTTGTAATTAGCCTTCACCTGAGTGGTTACTCAAGCCAAGGTTTTACCTAAATATCACTATTTGGCTTTGTGACACACACACACACACACACACACTCACAGACACGTAGACACACCTGTTCAACTTACCCAGGTATTGGTAAACACAAGCATAACTGGAATAGTTATCTAACCACTAAATGTAGGGACTTACCACTGCCTTGCGGTAACTGGTGATTTATACACCTCTAAACTAAAACTTATAGCAGCTGCTTGCGCTTTAGAGGCTGTAAAAATATGCTTTATTCGCTGGATTGTGACTGAATGACGGTTCTGTAATAAGGACGTTATTTTCTGAAGTCGGTATTTAATAATCCCATTATGTTTTGATGGCAAGAAATCCATAATTATTAGCTTATCCCAATGTATTTAACATGAAGCTAATCTAAACTAGAATTAATTTACTCAGTACAGATGTAAGAGATTTTTGAAACTTTTAAGTTTTTCATAGTTTTCACAATAAATTTAATGCCTCCTTAATCCTCCTCCTTTATAATCCTTATTCTCATTCCTTCTTTCCTCCAATCCGTTTATGCTACAATAAGAGTATTTACTGAAACATAATTTAAAAATAATATTTTCCAAAAAAATAAAGAAGGTACATATCAACACAACCTTTTTATTTTCAATTTACCTGCAACTTCGAATTTTAAATGTCAAATTTATTGTCAACTCGAATTCATTTTTAAATGTCAGTTAAGCTCGTATCAGACGCTTCAATTTTTCATTCGTTTTTCATTCCAATTGAAACTTATAAAAACAAAATAATTAAAAGGGAAAAAAATTCAACGACGTTGATTTTAGTCATTCGCGATATTTCACTCGCGATCTGAATGATCGCAAATTGAAATGAAATGGCCAAATGAACGTTTATTTTTACATATCATTATATAATTAATGTATACAAAATATTGTAAAACATTTTAAAAGAGTAACAATGGATCGTCTCACCAATTCTTCTCCATACGAAACTACCTTTTGGAAGGGGCGACTAGAATCAATATTTTTTTTTTGCAAATTTTGACGTTTGAAGGTACTTTAAATGTGCCTATTTGAAATAAATTATTTGAGTTTGAACGATCAATAAAAAGAAAACAATCGCTTGAGTATACCATTCAGTCGAACGAAGCTTCTGACATCAGCTTAACATTCACGGATCCATATCTTATAGGTACCTACTCGTACTTATGCACAAGTAATTATAATTTCATTAAAACGTGCTTTTGATCAATTCAAAACGAGTTTCTGCATGATTGGATTCCAATGTTTGAATTTGTATGATTCAGTTATTTAACGATTATGGTTCGAATAGAAAAGCAATAGGATGTTATAATTCAATTGATTCTATTCACAATTTGAATTAATTGGAAATGTTACAAATAAAAAACAATACTTAGGGGTATTCAAATTTTTCAGATATAACTTGTTTATTCGTAGATTCTTTCAGGGGGTTTATCTTGGACATTGCTGATGTTGGTGAATAAAAAACAACCTGATTAACCTGGACACTTAAGAGCGTTTACGACGTACGGCATTTCATACAAACTTTCAAGCCCTTGTTTTTCGAAATGAATGAATCAATTTTAATGAAACTTCATACGCATAAGCAGGATACAAAAGTCTAAAATGTTAGTAAAGGACATTTTCCGATTCTCAATGCTCAATTTGAGCTCGCAATTGCAAATTTTTTTTTTCAAATCCGACTTTCAGTTCCAGAGATTAACGCTATCAAACATATAAACAAACCCTTCAGCTTTATTATTGGTGTTAGTATTAGTATAGATGCAAGATAAGTCTGAAATCGCCAACCCGTCTTGAGCAAGCGTTATTAATTAAATGAATAGTATAAAGTCCGATGTAAGAAGTTAGCAGGAAGTTCAGCCAAAAGTGCCAGACAACTAGTGCCTGACGCTGGTTTTCAACTGGGCCTGATGTGTGAGGTGACGGATGTAAATCAGGTTTATAATGCAACGTGACGTATGTATGCATACTTAAATAAATAAATAAATTAAATTTGTGTCAGATAAAAACAGCAACGAATATTTATAAATAAACAAAAAACACTGATAAATAAATGAGATGGCCCCATGATCGACCTTCTTACAAACACCTGTTTTAAACGATGCCTGACATCCATGTTACAACACATTGTCATAATAATTTATTGTTCCGTGCACTGTAATATCATCGCACAATACAATGTAAGCAGCCTGTCGCTGTATGCAAGAATGTAGCGTGGTGATCGATATCCGTGGTGGTGATCAATGCGCGTGCCTTCTCGGTACGAGAAAAGGCCTTCGTCCTGCAGCGGGACAATATATAATAGTCTGGTATTAAAAGTAACAGTTCGCTTCCAAAATGGCCTGGCACAAGAACCTTCAACTGAGTTTTAATGATGTTCATCTAAGTATAGTTCTTCAAACTTATCTGTTCAGGAAAGATTATGAGAAATAGAATTGGATTTATTTCCAAGAATTGCCATTGAAAAGACAAGTTTGTTACCTCAGTACTGTGTCATATATGTACCACGTATGTTAATTTCGAAAGTCGATGGCTAAAACGAAATTACCAAAGACACCTTCTCCACTTCCGAAATTAAAGTATTGTTGTTTTGGAAGTCCGCTGTTTTATTAATTTTTTTGTAAAATAGTTTTTGTTAGAAGTTCACAAGAGAAATTTTGAAATATTGATATGTCTTTTGCTTAGCAATTATTGTAATAAATATTAAAACCCTTTTCTTGCTACTAAAAATAATTTCTGAAATAAAACGCCAAGGTAAGCATCCCGACTACCGTCCCTTATAGTTATAAATCTAGTACCCATCGGCTTTATTTGACATCGGATAAATTTATTGGGTGCTAAATGTGGCCCACGACCTAAGAATAAATTATTGGCTAAACATGTAAACGGGGATCAAGACAGCATTTGTTTTAGAAGCGGTTCAATTTTCATATGTGGAGTGATATTATAAATATCTTATTATCATCCGCCAAGCTTTTTAGGAGACGGCTTCTAATCTAACCGGCGAGGCAGGGTGCCTAACACCCCTAACACACACACATAGAATTTCAATGTCTTTTACAATTTTCTTTTACAATTCAACAACATTCATTAGGTACTTTATTTACGTTGTCGGGCAGACGAATTTGATTTAGAATTTATTTCAAAATCCATCGTCTTGTGATAGAAAATGTGTTATGCAATTGGGGTGCTAATGCAGCTGGAATAACAATAAAATATTAATAACTAGCAGCGCCCCGCGGATATACCCCCGTTAGTTTCGATCCCGTGGGAATTTCGGGATAAAAAGTATCCTATGTGTTAAAACTGGTTACAAACTATCTCTGTACCAATCATTTCACCCAAATCCGTTCAGTAGTTTTTGCGTGATTGAGTAACAAACATCCAAACATCTTTACAAACTTTCACATTTAGATGTATCTACTACGCCATATGTGAACAACGCGTCATACTGACGTCACGTAATATCCTGCATCTCGCAAGCAGAGTTTACCGTGCAAATAGCATAGATACAACGGCCCGAAATTATTCATCATCGGGCAGTTGCCCGCCAGACACAACACCCTTCTGGTCGGAGGATCCTAACTTTTCTACAGAGGATGAGTGAACTTTACACCCTGTTCCTCATACCTCTATATGTAGGATATCTATTCCACATCGTCTTATTTCTAGATACCACAGAATGATCATTTGTCCGTTGCTGGATAGACCCTGCCTTCTGGTGTTTTTACCGGCGGGTTCCAAGCCCATTCCGAGCCAGCAAGAATGAATTTAGCCAATGACCTTCTTCGAAAATCTCCAGTTTACAAATAAATACAGGCGAGTGTAAAACCAAATTGGGGACTTCTGTACTACCCTCTTATACTAAATTATATCTCACGCTTTGTTTTAATACCCTACACTATGAAAGCGAAGAGCAGCGAAGAATTCTATGCCAAAATTCCATTACGCGAAAATTTTGCGAACCACGCTAAATGCACTCGGGCTTACGTTAAAAGGCTCTAATTGTTCCGTACATAAGTAGGTAGGGCTGTGCCTCTGTGAATAGAGTCTCGATGTAAATTCAATTTAATTATGTAGATGGCTTCCGTGTTCAGCAACCCTGTTCGACAGCTTGACACATGTATGTAAGTATGGCGTATGCCGTGTCACAGTACGTTCAGTCGGGTTAATGGAGATTTTCGTATGTTATTACTTTATGAATGTGAATTTCATTCCGGTGGAAAAAGGAATTGGGTTAAACAAAAAATTGTGTAGGTACTTATCGGAAAAAAAAATCCGATACACAATTTTATGTTAAGTTAGTAATAAAGTTATTAATATTATCCAACAGCAATACAGTTTTCCGGGAAAATTGTAGGATAATATTAATAACTTTATCTCATATTTCTGTTGATACGAATATGAGATTTACTTAAATGTTTTTTTTTTTTTTATTAATATTGTAGTAGGTAGGGATATTATATAAAAATAACAGAGGTTTTTGCCCTGCTATCAGCTCACACTAATGCTGCAGCTACATTGTTGCGATAACGCGAACTAAACTTCGCTCGCTCTCTTTCGCACACTACTCAACGACGCACAACGTCTCGCTATACAACAACAGAGGGTCAATTCTCGTCATTTTAAGAACGTTCACAGTCTAATCTGTCAAAAATACCTCTAATTTCGTAACAATTTTGAAAAGTTTTTGACATTGTTTGTAACTGATAATAATATGAGATTGCGACTAGATTTTTAATTACAAGAATTTGGCTTTCTGAGTGCGCGCGAAGTGTAACACACTTACGACTATGTAGATTTAGAGATAAATTAGAATTCAATTTAAAACAATGGGTAAACTTTTCTTCTCGCATCTATTCAGCTCCTTTCCAACTTTAAAAATTCCACCACCGTAAAATCTCTACCTCTCTTTCTTAATAAACCCATCTTTCTCAAGAAAATATACCGAAAAGTTAAGTCTAAAACTAATAGCTTTAGCTCCATACTATAAAATGTAGATAGTTAAAAATAAAAATCAACGTACTGGGGTGAGGACGCCGCGCCGGTGCCTTGAGAATGGCATTGCGCCAAAGAATGCCTTTATTGCTCCACGGAATTTCCTTTGAAGGAATTCAGTAAAGCTAGATCGAATTAAAATATAATATTGTGTTAGTTTCCTGCTGAGGGGCTCGTGGCTGAGTCGAACGATCAGGATAAGCTACGCTTGCCGCGGTGGGTCCGTGGATGAGGGACCATCTTTCATCTTTATATTTGATAGTCGTTACGGGTAGTCAGAAGCCCAAAAGGCTGACAACCAGTCTTACCATACCCATTAACTGGGTTGTGGAGGTCAGATAAGCAGTAGCTCCATGTAAAATAGTGGTATTCAGTTGCATCAGGTTAGATTGGAATACTCGAGCGCTGGCTCGGGAAGAGGCAAGGCGATGTCGTTTCGGGTAATGCAAGCGCTCTCGGGGCATGGTTGCTTTGGGAAGTACCTGTGCCGCATAAACAGGGAGTCGGAGGTCCGGTGTCACTACTGCGTCGACTGCAGGGAGGACACGGCGTGGCATACATTGGCAGAGTGTGCCGCTTGGGAGGAGCCGCGCCGTGCCCTCATCTCAGAAGTAGGCAGTGACCTGTCTGTCTGTTTTTTTCAAGGGCAGCAGTTGCCAACCGCCTTGCTTGGTCGTCAGTACTCTTAGCACTATGGTGTAAAGCATCCAAAGGATTTAATAATAACGTCGGTCACACGTACCAGGGTCCCCCGTAGTTTTTTTGTGGCCTTTGTTGCTGTTGGACAGCGCTCTAGAGTGCACTTCGCGACGCGGTTTCTCTCTCAACCATTCATAAAAAATCTCAAACCTTCTTCGTATAGAAGAAACTATAAAACGCCACCATCCATCCTTCAGCCATTCATTTTTGTGTAAATGGTTTAATTGAAATTGTTGCATAGAGTTTGAAACTCTATGCAACAATTTGTTTCATTTCAATGGAGGAAAACATCGTGAGGAAAACAGCATATCCTGAAACCAAAAATTCGAAGTGATGTGTAACAAGTAGGTACCAACCCGCACTGGGCCCGCGTGGTGGATTACGACTCACTCCTGTCACAGAGAGGAGGCCTGTGTCCCAGCAGTGGGAACATTATAGGCTGATTATGGTGACATGCCTAGAATAAGACATGTAGGAACCTTCTGTCTAATTTAAATCAAGCATACCATTCTAATAATAGATCACCTGAAGTTGACAATTCTGTATTATAATTTCTATTAGTTTCAGAAACTAATATAAACGGATTTCGAACATTTCAGTCACAATAACTGACAAGCAACCAGCAAAATTAACTTGATTGCTCTGACGGCAGCTGCCAACCAATTATTTATTCAATATTATTTATTTTGCACTATTTCCCTGTAGCCTTATTCCGACCTGTCGAAGCCATTTTATTGTAATTATTTAATACCACAAATATTGTCTTACACAAAAGAGATAGCTAAGGAATCTGTCAGTCTGAATTATTTAAGGTCGGTTAGAAAACAATATATACAAAGAACAAAGAGGCTAAAACAAAGGCATTGTTGTTAATAATACCTAAAGCTGGATAATAATCTATTATAGTTTGTACGGTATATAATGAACCATTCCCACTGCCGTGCCGCCTGCCAGGATCGCGGGTTGTTCGAAAGAGTTACCTTGGCCCCTGGCACAGGCAAATGAAGGAACACGGGTGGGTTTTAGTTAGTAAAAGTTGAGATCCCTCCCGCTCCGCCCAGAGCGGGAGAAGTTATATGAACCCACAAAAAAAAAAAGGGTTTCATAAAAGAGATTATGACCAGAATGCAGAAAAAAGCTTATTCTCAACTATCCACTTAAAATAACAATACGATCATCGCCTTGCATAGTGATAATAAAAGATTTCTTCACAATAATTCAGCAATCTATATCATCAACATCATAATATTATGTCTAGCTCTTTCTTTTTCTTCAATAATTCAGTGACGTATATCGTCAACATCATCTGTAGCCGTGAAAGGGCTAGTTTGACGGCTCGAGTCAGCTCCAGTCTCCCCAGATGCAGCTGAACACCAGTATTTAATATGAAGCGACTGCCTATCTGACTTCAACATTCCAGCAATCAGCGATCTAGGTATGTATCAATCTGCCTTTTACCAACTAAGTCTGGGTAAGCTTCCAGCCTCGCCTGCATGCAGCTGAATATTAGTAGTTTACATGAAGAGCTGACCATCTGATCTCCACAACCCAGTTACTGGGTAACACAATTCCCTTTGGCAAGACTGGTTGTCGACATTATGTTATGGATGGTTACCCATCCACGAACAAACCGCGGCACCTTCACCTTAACATTCGATCGACCCGTGGGGCTGTTATTGTTTTGCCACGAGCCAGCCAGCGACGAGCCACCATTAGATCTAGTTATTTATGGCAAGTATTACATAAGATGTTAATAACATAAACAAGTTTATAAAGTTCTAACATAAACTTCATTCCCTCGTATTACTTTAACCGAGCCCTCCGTGCCGTAGTCACGTTCTCAACTTCTTAAAGTCCCATGTGATATAATACTAATATTTTTGTATTAAAGTAGCATTTTCTTCTATTGCAAGAACTAAAGAAATGATCAGAAAAATGTAACACAATAACTTATAGTGTTTGACATAAAATTGTATTAAGACTGCAGTGCAGTGGTGGCCCGCGTGGTGAATCACGGCCCACTCCCTCTCACAGAGAGGCCTGTGCAGTGGGAACATTATAGGCTGATTATGTACTGTTAGCCTGCATCATCCCACTGCTGGACGAAGACCTCTTCCCATGACTGCCAGCTTCCTCGATCCGGGGCTAATGTGGACCACTGGTCCAGTTAGGGCTGGCTAATGAGACACAGTTGATTTTTTATTGTAATGTGCTATCAGAGGTACGCGCCGGGCCGGAGCGATTACGGAGGAAGCGCTAAGGAAGCCCGCGAAATTAAAATTTTCTAAAAAAATATTGAATTTTGCGGGCCACCCTGGCGCTTTGCCTTAAAAACACATAAATTTTAATTCTATTTGATTCTTAAAGATTTTTGTTACATTTTTTTTTCTTCATTTTTTTTTTTTTATAAGTCAGCTAAAGAACAAAGGACCGTCACTCCCTAAGCTCCCTAAGCTCCCTTCAGTAAATACACACAGAAAGTTAATGAAGCGTACAGAATTTTACATGGAAATGTAAAACTTCAACTTAGTAATAAGTTAAGGGAATTTGGTTCTTCTTGTTGAAATACGAGCAGGTAAGCATGTCTCGAAAGACAAGCCAGAAAGTAATTAACATTTTTATTATTTCATTTAATTAAGGCAGAAGAAAAGAAGATGAGGTGAAGTTGTGAAGTTTTTACTTTAGAAGAGGGGAGAAGATAAATTGTCTTCATCATTAAATCTGGTCACGTAAGGTAGACAAGGTAGACTTTAGAAGCATTATAGAATCCTACTTATTATTTTATACTAAAAATGTGAAAGTTTTTATATTTTAATGTTTAGGCGATTCGCACACTGCGCCGCATCACGCAGTGGGGCGCAGATAATGCACCCACATGCGTGATTTTTTGCATACAAATTCAATAAAAACGCACACACGCGCGTGGAATTTGGCTCCGTTTCACGCGCCCCGCTCCGTGATGCGGTGCAGTGATATTTGTTACTCAATCACGCAAGAACAGCTCAATGGATTTGTTTGAAATTTGGCACACAGATAAGACCTGGTTTAACTTAAAGGATACTTTTAATCTCGATAGTATGTTTCCGTGGGATAATTTCCGACCTCCACTCGGACGAAATCACGGGAAAAAGCTAGTAATAATGTTATAACCCCTTACTATTAAACGTTATATAGCGTCTGTGTAGTTACACAAAGCTTTGTCTTCTTTTTTGAAACTCAAATCACTGACGACTGAAAGAGAGAAATCGGTGTGTACCTAACTGATATAATACTTTTATTAGTAAGGGGGTATATGTGAAAGTTTGTATTTTTTGGTTGTTTGTTACTCAGTTGCGCAAAACCTGCTGAATGGATTTGGTTATGGTGCGCAGATAATTTATAATCTATATTAACACATAAGAAACATTTTATCCCGATGTTACCACGGGATCGAGACTTGTGCGGGTGAAACAACAGGGCTCTGGCTAGTAGAACATAATTATTTGTTCTATGTCGTTGGATGTAAAACAGTTGATAAAATAAAATAAAAACAAAAACAATGTCCAGCGGATGAAAATCTTATTGTAAATCCACAAACTCAAGAAGCTGTTAAATACTAACAAACTCAAGATGTTCCTCAATGTTAACAAGAAATAAAAACTAAAATAAAACTAGCGAACAAGCGCTAAAACTCTTAAACCGTTTACGAGCAATGACGAGACGTAGAGCTAGTATAATTGCAATAAAAGCATTTTAGTAGTTTCACTGCTACTAAAGTGGCACAATTCGTAAAGATCGCATTAAACTTTGGCAATTTCAAACTTTTCCTATTAGGCTTACTGCACACTTATCGTCCTTACACGTTACGAATACTCGTGTTTGGTCGTTTATTGAAAGTTCGTGTGATTTTGTGAAGGTTTTTTAGATTTATGACCTTGGATTTTGGGAAGTGTTGGGACATGTGCTATGTTTTTTCTAATGTTATTTTGGAAGTTTATTTCTTTTCTAATTTATAGTTTAGTAGAGCGTAACATGTCTGTTGGATTTTTCCATTAGGAATTTCTTAATCTCGGATAAACCAGCCCGGCTTTTTGAAGTTGGCAGAGTGATACCTGCCATGGTCGAAATACAGTCTTGGGGACTGTTACCGCCCATTGTGTCACCCTTTGTACTGTTACTATATTTTTCTCTGCAATTTATATGGTGTGCATAATAAAGAGTAGGTATTCTATCTATCTATCTATCTATCATGACATTGTTGAGAATTTTACAAGAAAACATGATCCTGTCTTACAACATTTTTTTGCTATCTTTAGTAATTTTATTATTTGCCAGGTAAATACCTGCACCTGCTTAAGAGCGTTTACGCCGTACGGCATTTCATACAAACTTTCAAGCCGTTGTTTTTCGAAATGAATGAACCGATTTTAATGAAACTTCATACGCATAAGCAGGATACAAAGGTCTAAGAAGTTAGCAGAAAACATTTTCGAAATGTCTTATTTAAAAAAAGATAACTGGAAATCTCTGTTTCTATGGAAACTTTAAAATCGGTCTAATTTGACTGTAACACAATTTTTTTTCAATGTTCTCTACTAACTTTTTAGACCTTTGTATCCTGCTTATGCGTATGAAGCTTCAATAAAATCGGTTCATTCATTTCGGAAAACAACGGCTTGAAAGTTTGTATGAAATGCCGTACGGCGTAAACGCTCTTAAACACAGCGACTATTAGCGACTGAATTAACACTAGAACGTGAGATCGATTCCCTTTCCATTTTATGCAGCATGTTTCTATTTCTATATGGAGCATCTGCTATTAAAATTTCCCTTGGGGATCCGAACTTGACGCCGAGACTAAACGATAGTCATTTAATCTAGCTTCTTAGAAATAAATACCATATATTCCAGCTTTTTATGAGCAGAAATGAAACACCATGTAACTAAGTGAGTGATAAATATATCGGAGGAGGAGAAAAGATAATCGTTAAAGAAAAATAATGGATGGATTGTGTGACAGAAAGATGGTATGACAGAAGAGGGAGTGAACAGAAGAACAGAAGAGAATAACATAACTGCGCTGAACCCGCAATATAAGATGAGGGGTCAGTGACAATCCGAATAATACCACAATTTTTTGTGCTTTTAGGGTGAAGCCAGACGAGCGTATTTTTTGAGATGTGAGTCGCGTAATTTCAACAACACACACAGCAGCAACTCATTTTGCGTCGCCGTATGAACGAAACAGGATGTTTTTTTTTTGGATTGTTTGAACGCGCTAATCTTTGGAACTACCAGACTCATTTAAAAAAATATGTTTTTGTATTTGAATGCCCTATTTTTGAGGAAGGCTATAGGCTACTAACATCACGCTAGGGCCTTAGGAGCCAAGCAAAAACAAAAAAAGTAAGAAAGGCTAAGCGAAAACGAAGTCATAGCGCGGGCAGGCGATGCGATGCGACGGGGTAAGTCATAGCGCGGGCAGGCGATGCGATGCGACGGGGTAAGTCATAGCGCGGGCAGGCGATGCGATGCGACGGGGTAAGTCATAGCGCGGGCAGGCGATGCGATGCGACGGGGTAAGTCATAGCGCGGGCAGGCGATGCGATGCGACGGGGTAACTCGGGGGAACAAAACCATTCAAAGGGACGAGGTCGAAGTATTAGATAGGGCCCATAAGGAAAACCACCTAAAGCAAAACATATATTGCAACTTTCGCAATAAAAATAATATTAACGCTGCTACGTATAACTGAACGGAGGAAAAATCCTAGAATTTTGGCTTCTGAAAAAGCACCTGCTATACAGAAAAAAGTTTAGGCAATAATATATCTTTTTCTGAACATTCCAACCTAGGCAAGAATGTATATTGTGGTGGAGATAAATTTATTGCTAGTATTATTTCTCTGCCTGTCTAAGCTTAAATGGATACTAAAATTACAGTTTTTGTTGGCTTATAACATTAGTGTATTATTAAGTTGTCTTGTTGCTATTATTTATATTAAAGTGAAGCTAAATTAGAGAGACGAAATGTTGTTTATTTTGTAAATGGCTCTATACTCAAAATCATCCACGTTTTGTTTTGTTATTAACGGAGCTTTCGTTGACTCACACTTAGTCCTGAAAACTGTATTTACTCGTGTATATAGGTCTGGTACATACATACATAATCAGCCTATAATATTCCAACTGTTGGGATACAGCTCTCCTCTCTGTGAGAGGGAGTGGGCCGTAATCCACCACGCGGGCCCAGTGCGGGTTGGTAGATGTCACAGGTCTTCGAATTTTTGGTTCTAGGACATGCCGGTTCCCTCACGATGTTTTCCTTCACCGTTTAGAGAGCAATGGTGATGAAATTATTTACACAAAATAAAGCGCCTGTCTGGGTTCGAACCTACGACCTACAACTCGTAACTCGAACATTGCTCTATTTGCTCATTCGTCTTATTATACCAACCGGAACGTCAAAATCCCTAAAATTTTGACTAAAAATAAACTGAAAACTTATCCATTATCACTCTTTCAGATTCTACATCTGGCTAAAAGACCCTGATACAATTTCCTGTTACTACTACCCAAAATACCCGATCTTTCTCGAAATCTAGAAACATAAATTCTATAGAGTTTCAAGTATCGTGTGGCGGCAAATCCGATAATTCCGTAAACCTTATTATAAAGACATTTATTTAACAGTCACCCTTATCTGATTAAGCGTGGAGATAAAAGTGTCTTCTCTTTAGCTTTTGAAGTATTAAATTGATAAATTAGATTTTAAATATCGCTTTTAACGCTCAACAGTTCATTGTTGGTGACTTTAATGTTGTTTCCTTATGAAAAGGTACTCGCATAGATAATTTTAAGGCAATTTTCAGATAATAGGGTTTTGAAAATTATTTTGAGGAAGCCATGTTGGGTTTACACGTGCGTGCGAATATTTCGATGCTATTTTGTAGCAGAATTAAGTTATCAGGATATATTTTTCTGTTACTGGAAAATTACAATATTATACTCATATAAGAAATGCAGGTCCGCGATAAAAGCCCGATACTCTTTAAAAACCGATGTGTAAATTCTGAAACTGCAACCATAAATAATTTTACAAAGAACCTTGCACGTAACTAGCTCAGAATAAACGCAAAATAAACTCGTATCCAGTAGCTAAAAAATAAAAACACTACAATAAAACAGTAGAGCATAAACAACTCCGACAAATTTTACTCGAAGAATTAAAACACTGACAGGACCGAAAAAGCTTGAGGAAATTCATGGAGACTAAGAATTTATATAGGTAGTCTTACCTGAACTGTAGGAAAACACGAGGAAAGTTCGAGGTACCGTCGTGAACAAAAGTTTTTTATAGTATCTGGATGCAAACCTTACCTACCATTTATCTTTGTCGGCGGAACTTAAAGGAAACTCTGGTAAAGCATTTAGTGGAGGAAATTAAAGACAAATTCAGTAAGTAGGTTTTTTTTATAGATTGTACTTTATTTTGTTTTTATGTAGGAGTGTTGTTAGTGAGAAGCAGATAAGCCTTAAACAACGTTGTAATCTTTTTTGAAAAAGTACGTGTAACATACCTGAAATGGGCCGTGTGACAAATTTATTGCAATGACTTTTATCAATATGAATTAAGATCAATATTTGAATATTTCACTGCTATCTGCTAATAACTTTGCTGAATTTCGGTTACCATTTTATTTAGGGCTTTTCGATCATAAACCTGTAACGTACATGACAAATCAGTAAAACGTTTTTAGCATTCAAAACACAAAATTCTAAAACATTTCACGAACTCCAAGCTTTAGTGTAAATAAACAGATTGCCAAACATTCACCACGGATATTGATTTAAATAGCAATTTCCAATAGGACTACGATTCAACGCAATCCCGCCATGCATTTTAGTAGCTTTACTTTAATCTGACAAGTACAATACTGATCTGAAAAGCCCGATTCAAAATCCAAATGTATGGGAGCTCTTGTTTTGTAAAACTATTACTTGATGATTAAGTTATGTTTTAATGAACTGTTTATTTTTGGAATAGTAAGTTAATACTTGGATTTCATTAATAGCTGTATAAATATGTGAATGTTTAATGTTTTCAGATTCTCCTAAGGCATTTGATACAGCTCATTACCATAATGGTGCAATTTTTTTATCAATAGTTCGGATCCGGGTTTCATTACTTTGTTATTTGAAGCATGATTTAATATTACCCACTTTTGCATTTGTTAGAATTAGCAGTTTTCTTTAAAAATATTTAATAATTATTAAAAAACAAATATCATGCCATTTTCTTTGCAAGCCTAACTTCATTAGTTGCAAAACAATCATTAAGTATAATAGTGCGTTATTTTGATGTTGTTCCGAAGCGTGAAGCGATCCTTGCATACATTTAGTGACGGTTTGTGGTCTTATCGCATGCTTAATGGAACAGTGACCCATTAGTAGATAGGTCAGAATTATTTCCTGTTTTTTTTTTACTCTGATCTCATCAATAGTTAATCATACGTTCAAAATTCAAGCATTCATGATTAATTAATCTAATCAAATCCAATCAGTTTTAATTTTATGCGTCAACAAGTAGGATAAGTCCTCATAGCGAGATCTTCTTCTTTGCGCTTTCCCAAAAATTGTCTGTTTTGATTTAAGTCAGTATTCCATTAAGCATGCGTTATGGTCACATGTCCCACTCTGTCCGAATACCCGCAGGCATGCTACTACATGTATGGTGACGTCTTTGTAGTTCAACTGATAAAATTCAACGTTTAATTAAATTCGTATTGTTGATGTTTATATGTAGTTGACTAAAGTGAAAACATCTTCGCCTGTATTCACAAAAGGGTTATTTAGAGATTGCTGACACAAACTGAATACGGAAGGCGCAGGATAGAGTTTTGTGGCGCAGTCTGGTAGATGCCTTTAGGTCCAGCAGTATACTGTGATAGGCTGAGTTGATTAATTAAGAGGTTTAGAGTACACCCACACTTCGCCATTTGTGAATTTATAAGTTCCATATAATAGAAGACGAGCGAATTGCACACAGCTGGCACATATCCATAGTGTTGGCTGTTACTAAGAAAATCCTAATTAAAAATTAATACACATAACTCAGACTAAATAAAAAACCAAGGCAGAGCGCTGAGAACGATACGGTGAAGCATGCCAAAATTACACCTCCGCTCTGTGTTTTTCACACGCAAACATTTACGATCAAACTACACCTCACTAAGTGTACACATGTTTACAAACCCAGCTTCACTTTACTGTTGACAGCCCTCTGTCTTGCTTTTTATTTGGTCTGAGACACATAAAAATTTATTTTAGCAGAAAATAGCCATAATAGCGAATTGTCGTGTTTCACTCATTGTTTCCACATTTGCTGTAGTTTCTGTCGCCTCGTTTACAATAGAAAGGTAATTTGGCGTCGAGGTGTACATTGTACAGAGCATCCTTGCATACATTTGGAACTTTGCGGTCAGCGTGTTACGACCTGCCCCAACATGTTCTGGCTTGTCCTGTTGAATTTGTGACGCCTTTGTACTGAGATGTGTGTACTGAATGTTGGGGTTTAAAACAGAACATTCTATTTCAGGAAAATTTTAAGTTTTAATAGTAAACAGAAGTTTACTAGATCTTTTAATTTAATGATACCAGTTAGGTATCTAACAAACTGTGCTTTTGAGAAAATTATCCTTTCATGATAATTTTTATTTCATATTCCGCAATAAAATTATTAAACATCCTTTCGTAATTCGCAGATCCTTTAAGAAAAAGAATTGAACTTTTTCATTTCCTTTTTGTTTTTCATTCGCAAATTCTTTACTGGCGTGAATTTTTATTTACTAAGTATTTTTCAGTCTGTTGCTCCTTTGTTTAATGAAAATTGTTGGTTTTATAGAGGTATGAGGAACAGGGTGTAAAGTTCACTCAACCTCCATAGAAAAGGGAGGATCCTCCGACCAGACGAGTGTTGTGTCTGGCGGGCAACTGCCCTATGATTCATGTCGGGCCGTGGTATTTAAGATGTAGGATTTTGCGTGACGTCAGAATAGGCCGAACGTCAATGTTAACATTT